>OX411749.1:26079489-27458479 GCA_948252205.1 Orthosia incerta
TTACAATAACTACAGGATTGTATCTACGTAATTGCGATAGTTATGATATGGCGGCAGGCATCGGCACAATTTGCATCCGTCGTCGCATACCTTTAACTTAAGTAGATCAATATAACAATTCAAAGGCCTATCTTGTCTGGATCAAAATGTTGGGCCACAAAAGGGATGAATGAACGACGATAGGGTATTTAACAAAAAAAAAAAAATATAGTCCATCATATACCTAATATATGGTAACCTAAAATATTGGAAACGTATTTTTTTCTTTTGCCACGTAAACAAAAAAAACCGGCCAAGTGCGAGTCAGACTCGCGCACGAAGGGTTCTCACCAATATCGCAAAAAACGGAAAAATATCACGTTTGTAGTATGGGAGCCCCACTTAAATATTTATTTTATACTGTTTTTACGGACAGACAGACCGCGGAGTCGTAATCAAAGGGTCCCATTTTTACCCCTTGGGTACGGAACCCTAAAAATTACGACGATACACTGTGTTGAAATATTGCGTGACGTCACGGTGTGCTACACTATATACTGACAGTGACGTCACAAGCCCCCACTCCTGAACTTTGATGCGCTTTATCTTTGTAAATTTTTATTTATATGATAAAGCAAAAAATATGTGCTCAATATTATTTTCTAATCTCACTGACCGATTAAATAAAATTTTAATTTTTCTACACAGGAAACAACCCTATTGTGTGCGGCTAAGATGGGAATGCTAAAAGAGATAAGTTAAGATAAGCTACTCGAACGGATAAAATAAGAAACGAATCGATCCGTACATATCTATATACCTACACGAGGAAGTCCCAAAGTACCACAGGTGACTGTAAAGTTGTGTAGAATTCGGTTATTCAAGTATGGGCATTGTGATGTTATGCGAAGGAAGGAGGAACTTAATATAACGTCGTGAGACAAGCTTAAGCCTATATACGCTTTAGTGCCGTAAAACGGTAATTTTCTAAAGCATACTCCTTAGTAACGGCTAGGTTAAAAGGTTTGAAAAAAATTTATATTTATTATTGATTCATGTACATAATTTTGAACACAAGGTTTTTGCGTGTAACTAATAATTTTGCTTTAATAAAATAATTAACGACACGATATTTTTTCGTAACTTTTGGAAACTCCTCCCGAACGACTTGGATGTTTAAAAATATTTTTACACAGAAAAATTGATGGCTAGAATTTCTTTACAACTAACATAACATATGTAAATCAAATAATATTTTGCAAACAAAACTGATCAAAAGGAGGTTCAATATTGATATTTTGGCATCGAGCAGGCGCACGGTCAGTACTGCGTTAATATTGGGGCGTATATAGCGCCTTAACCTACGTAGGTATAAATGTAGATGATTATAAAGGTAGAGAAAGAGTAAAGGTACGTTGGATGGATTGCATATAAGATGATATGAATAGAAAAGGGATGATGGCAAATACCTATAAATGTATGCATGAAGAGCCGGCCCAAATATATTGGAATAAGGGCAGCAGGTTGATAACACGATCATTACGTTACTCGAACATATCTTAACAATTAATATGCCCAGTCTTTATCCAACTATAAATAGGTCGGCATCCAGTCTATTCAGATGCAGTTGAGTACCTACCAGTATTTTAAATGGAGCGACTGCGTATCTCTCCTCCACAATTCAGTTACTAGGTTACACGGTGCCCCTTGGCAAGACTGGTGCCAGATTTTTGATGAGCATCTGGATCGAAGGCCCCATTTTTTAAATCGTTGCGAAACAAAAAAGACTTTTAGGGAAATTAGTAAAAAATAGTAAAAACTTAAAGCAAAGGGACATAAATTTCTTAAACGTGAATTAAAACTGTAATGATTAAATAACTTGGACCGTCAATCATGGTTGCATAAAGGGGTTTATAATCATGATTGCATAAAATCTCAGAAAGTATTATCTCTGGGTTAATCACTTTTATTTAAGAATTTAGTTAAGATTTTCTTAAATATTGTAAGAAATGCTGTATGTTTGTATCTAGCCTACTTAAAGTTAAAATTTAATTAAAAAATTAAAATCAATTCCATAATACAGAAATTAAAATTGAATAACTTAGAAAGAAATAAAAACTAAATCAGTCAATAATTAAATCAAAATTAAATTAAAATATGTACAATAAATAATTACGAAACTTAAGGCGCAGATTCCCTTGAGTAGCTGAGTTTAAAATGAGAATCACGTCTAAACGGCTAGTCGTAATTTTTTGGAAAAATATGTTACATTAGAACATTCCAGAGGGTGACAGTGAGTGTATTGTCCTCTATGTAACTTGTCGTCACTGTATGTAACAGTCGCATTGTATGACTACTTTTATTACCTTGGGTTATACCTGTAAAAATAAATATATGTGTAAACGAATAAATAAATTAATTAATAAATTTTCTTAATAATTTAATATAAGAAAATTTTGAGTTTTATTCGTATAACATAGTGAAATTAATTTGTAAATTTGAGTCTAAAACGGGCAAAATCACGACAATCGCACCAAAACCGCTGAGCGTATTTTAACGAAATCGACACCATCTCAAAGAGAATTTAATTATCTACATTTTGATCTGAGTTTTTTTTTAAAGTCATAGAATAATAAGGAAAGTACAAAAAACTACTTGTTTTTGGGTAGCGCGGGTGTGAAACGAGTGCGCGTTTTGTTCCCTCAAGGTCGTTAGCGTTTGGGTTGCGGCAACGCGCTGGATACGAGACGCACGGGGTCGGTCAATGTGGCGACGCCTGGGGGAGGCCTATGTCCAGCAGCTTTCGGCTGAAATTATGATGATGAGGTATAATAAAAATCAAATCAAATAAAATCAAACTGCATGATCATAAATTTATTCATGGCAAGGAGACCGTGGTAGGTAAGTATAGGAAGTTTAAAGTTTATCAAAAAAAAAATGAAAACAAAGGTTAACTGTTCGTGAACTTGACTCACAACAAGTTTTTTTACGGAAACATTTAATAGTTTAACTAAGGAGGCAATTTCGCCAATTTAATATCTTGATCGCATTGGCGGTAAATCTGATGGCATCATCTCAAATAGCTTAGTGAGTAGATAAATAAAATTTGTCCACCATACCATTTTTTGCGATGGCTTCATGATTGTTCTTGCAATCAAATTATTATCTACTATTTGACCCCCGGGGCTTCGTTCCCGTCAACTGGTTACCCTGCCTACTCTGCGTATCCTGCCTACTCCGCCTACCCTGCCTAGCCTGCCTACACTGCCTACTCTGTCTACCCTGCCTACCCTACCTACCTAACTAATAATTTTTATCTATCATCAATAGTTTTCTCAGCGCACGCCAAAGAATGAATTTTATAGGCAACATTTTGCTACCTTGGGTTACATTATTGCAATTTTCATAAGGATCTCTAATTTTTTTGAAAATATGTTGAAGCCTATGACACTCAGGAATAATGTAGCTTTCTACTGGTGAAAGAATTTTCAAAATCGCTTCAGTAGATTCAGAGATTACCCCTTACAACGTCACAAACTTTACCTCTTTATAATATTAGTATAGAAATCAGAGCAACTTTTTAAATTAAATACAGCACCTATTCGAAAATGAGACATAAGCATTTCAAAACTACTCTCATATTTAATATAGTCGTTAATCTAATTGGAATGTACAAACAGGTGCTAATCGGGTTGTAGGTAATTCGTGAAGTTCGATTCAGCAATGCAGTATGTCGGCCTTCACCTCTCAATCATTGTCGTCGCCGCCGGCGCGCCGTGTGTCACCAACGAGACCTACAGCCTGTATAAAAACTGTAGCAGGTCACATATTATCATAGTCCACTACTGACACCCACAACAGCAACAACATATCAAATAACCTGTAATAATGGTTGCCAAAGTAAGTTATTTAAATTAATTATTTATCGATGTCCGATCAACTGTAAATAGATCTTGATTGTTATACATTTATCCTCTTTAAATTTAGTTTATTCTAAAAAAAAACCTTTTAATTCTAGTTCGTCATCATCCTGTCCCTCGCCGCGGCGGCTTACGCCGGCCTGGTGCCCGTCTCCAAAGTGGTGTACGCCGAGCCCGAAGCACCCGCTCACTACGACTTCTCGTACTCCGTCCATGACGACCACAGCGGCGACGTGAAGCAGCAGCAGGAGTCTCGCGAAGGCGACGCCGTGCACGGCTCGTACTCGCTCGTGCAGCCCGACGGAGTGCACCGCATCGTCGAATACACCGCCGACAAGGTGCACGGATTCAACGCTAACGTGCGCTACGAGGGCACCCCCGTGCACGCCGCACCCGCCAAGATCGCCTACGCCGCTCCCGTAGCCAAGCTCGCCTACGCCGCTCCCGTTGCCAAAGTAGCGTACGCGCCTGCCCCCGTCTCCTACGCTCACACCCCGGTCTCCTACTCTCACGCTCCAGTCGCTTACGCCGCCCCCATCGCCAAGCTCGCCTACGCCGCTCCCGTCGCGCACGTCACTTATTCCTCTCCCGCCATCTCCTACCACCACTAGATACCTACTATTGTTGACTAGTTAGGCAAGCTGTTATATTTATTGAAATGAATAGGTGCTATTAAATTATTGGATCAAATCGAATTCAAATTGATTTTATTTTACTGATATTTTACCCTTCCTGAAACAGATTGCTAATATCTAAAAAATATGTGGATACAAGCTACAGAGCGAAGTCAAATCTGCAGACACACCATATGTGAGAAATATATCTCTAACAGCTGCGGACACAAACTGCAAGCACACATCTTCAAATTACAGGCATCGACCGTACGGTTGGACATAGGTACATATTCTATTAACTTTATATCAATATCGATAGTGGGGGTGCAAGCAGTACGGCGAGGTAGGGGAGGGGATGGGGTGGACCGCACCTGAATTATTCATAGCGCCGCATAGTGATTTCATCTCATTGAATGGCGCAGCCGGCGGCGCGGCCGTGATTACGACATGATACCTCCGCCCGGCTACCGCCGCCTCGTATGTGCTCTGCACAATACCTTGTCAACCGCCTATTAATATCACTGTGGAATTGCTAAAGCTCTAAATATTATCGGGCTTTTGATCGTAACTATTAGGAAAAAGTTACCGAGGTAGTGTAAGGTCCTAAACAAGACAATGGTTTTCAAAATGTGTACCTAAGCATGAATGTGTAGCTGACTAGGGTTTTGTAATAAAGGATTGTACAAGAAATATGCCAGTGGACAGATTATAAAGATAGTCAATGATCAGGGTAGTTCTTTAAGAGTCCCTGTGTCTTAGACATAAACTTTCAGCCTAAATAGTCTTTATGTTCTTTAACTTCTCGGTACGCAATGGAAATTCGAATAAGTACATTAAATATTGGCTTCGGGAAGGTAGAAGAGGTCAAAGTAGGTTTAGAACTATTTTCACCGCATGACAAGGTGTAGGTTACAATTAATCTTGTAGGTAACACATCGTGTAAACCTAGGTAGGTGTCTAATGAAACAACAATGTAAAGCATACTTAAAGTGGCTAAAAAAACTTTCAAACTTCTTCAAAAATATTCACGAGCATCAAAGAGGGTTTATTATCTCGCCGCGACAGGTAAAAATGAAGAGATTGGTTTTTATCTGTGCACGGCGGCAAATTGAATGTAAAGTTGATTTCCCGGCGGGCCGGACCGCATAATTCCCCGCAAATTAAGCCGAAACCAATTGACTTGCTACCAATGTAAATATTTTTGATAAATGCCTCCCCTTTATGTATTTAGCTTGACAACAGCTCAATAATGTGTTGATACTTATAACAAAAGCCGTATAATTGCAATACTCTTTTGTCTGTGGTATAATTTGTTGTTGGCTTTGAGGTGGGAAGAGGAAAGCGTAGCGTTTGGTGACCGAAAATATACATAATACCTTCGAAGACTTTGATGTCAGACAATGTCAGTGCTCTTTGCACTTGTGAGGAATCAGATGAGCGGAGAGTAGGTCAATAGATACTTCACCTATACAGAAGATACAGCCCAATAAATGCCAATATCAGATGAAATAACAATATCAGATACAGCCAGTCCAAGTCATCGTAAAAACTTTGGTACAGTGAGAGTGAAGTGGACACCCTTACGTCAAGTTCAATTCACCAAATTTTAAACGTTGTAATGATTACAGAAGTGCTATTCTGCTGAAGATATCCACAACAAGCTCGCATTTCATCATATCACCATATCAGCCGAAAGACGTCCACTGCTGGACATAAGCCTTCCCCAAGCGTCGCCACATTGACCGATCGCGGTCGTCACTCCAGAACTTTTCTGCCCCATCGGCCATCCATTCTGCGAGCCTGCCCACTGCCACTTAAGTAGGTATGGCAATTCTTTGGGCTATGTCGGTAACTCTAGTAACCTCGCATTTCATAAACCTAAATAAAAGTTTCTTTAGAAATTAATTACCCCATGGGGGTGTCCATGGGGTAATTAATTTCTAAAGAAACTTTTTGTTTTGTCATTTTGTTTGTACACCCACAAATGAATGATATTTCTTCGTTTTATAAAACCGGACCCACAAAATCCCAGACAGCCTGTGTAGGTAGTCACATTATTAATCACGAAAAGGGTACTTTTTACTGGTCTTACCTGGTTATAAGAGTGCAAATCCTAGGCAAAGAGCGGCTGTAATATGGCGGTGCCGCAATCCTCTTACTGCCGAAAATTAATCAAGGCGCGCCAGACTCCCCTTCTTAGCGTAGGGACGCACCCTAGCTGGCTTATTCACCTCTATTTAGATACATATTAATCTGTAGGTTGGTGCTTATGCAAGTTATGTATGGCAGGTTTGCAATTGTGTTTAAATTACCTATTATGAGCGGTTATTAGGTCCGTTTTTACCCGACTGCCGAAGGAGGGCAATGTGTTTATCAGTCTATGTATGTATGTTTGTTCCTATGTGGCGTTCTCGAGACCAAACGGGTTGGCCGATTTTGATGATTCTTCCGTCATTCGATTTTGCTTAACCCTGGCTACATTAAAATAGGAAAAGAAAAATGGCGGATTTTGGGCGCCATTTTGTGGGGCAATTTTTTTTTTCCTTCCAAACCCATCGTGTGGGGTATCAAAATAAAGGGTTTTAAGAGGTGATTTCAAAAATATAACACTTATATGTTCAAATGTACATAATTCAAAACAAAATAACTAAAAAGTTAATAAAAATAAATAAAAAAACCCGACTGCTTAAAAAGCGAACTAAAGTAAGTCGGGTTTGAATTTTTTGATTAACTTTTTTTTATAAAGTAAAGTTGGTATAGTTTTAGAAGTTATACACGTTTTAATTGAATGTTTATCAATAGTGGAGTTTTAAATAATAAACAATGTTTATAAATTAACAAAATTTATTTTTAACGGTTTTTACAACTTATAAGAGCTTACAAAATCGGCTTATAATAAACATGATGCATTTACAGTCTTTGAAAGACGTTTCATAATTTAGCAATAACTTTTTCATTTACACTCGCAGCAGATTCAAATAATATACCACTGGCAACACTATACTCACCTCGTGGTATCATTTAACCAAGGTAGCTTCCTTTTTACTTTCGATCTTCAGCGGAGGAGGTGGACATTCGTAGATGTTGATACATCTATCTTTAGACACTGATAGTAATCTCCTATTGTTACTGTTGTAGGTTAGGCCCCAGACCTGAGAAGGAATAATACCGTTATATCTTTGTGACTTTTGAAATATGGTTCAAAATTAGAACAGGTTCTTCCGTTCGAATTTTGAACCAGCCAATGTTATACAGAGTGAAGTTAAATAAAATTATATTTAGTTACTTTACAGACTCATTATGACCGATAAACTATTTGAAGATAATTCTGCAAGGGTAAAGTGATCACACTTAGTGAATGCTTGAAGATAGATGGGCCAGAATCGTCATCGATACCTTACCTTCACCACATGAGTAGATAAACCCTTCACCGAGGCAAGCCTAACAAACTCTGGCGTGACGATTAGCCGAAGAAAACAAAAGACAAAAAGAACTGGGCAATTATGGAGGAGACCTATGCCCAAAAGTGGGTCAAACAATCTGCATACCCCTTGGCCTGACTAGTTCAGATCTCAGGCTTCTGACTACCCGTAACGACTGTCCAAGATCTTCAACTGACAGCCGGGACCAACGGCTTAACGTGCTTTCCGAGGCATGGAGGAAACTCGCTATGTAAAGATGGTCACCCATCCACGGACCGACCTGAGTAAGCGTTGCTTAACCTTGAAGATCGACCCGTGCGGCTATTATTTAGCCACGACCTAAAAAAATGGGAAAATATAGGTAAAATTTTAAATATAAAAGGTCCAATGTCCGCCCTAAACTCCATCATTTGTTGTAGTAATTGATTTCTAAGTATGGCTTTGCTCACGAGATTGACCCACGCATTTTTATAAGTTTTGTTCGAGATCTTAAACGCAATCAGTGTGCTTAGTGCGAGTTTTTTAACGTACTCACTCGTGATAACGTAAACGATCTCTTATGTCAAAATGTATACAAAAAAAAGAGGTTTTGCCTTGCCGTCACCAGACGGCGCTTATCCAGTTTCAATACAAATTGGCGTTAACGCTAACGCGATTGAGCGTGAGTAAAAACTCGCACTAAGGCCTCAGCAATGCTATTCTGCAGGCGTTAGTGTGAGTTTTTACTCACGGTCAATAGCGTTAACGTAAACATCAATTTGTATTGAAACTGGATAAGCGGCGTCTGTGGACGGTAAGGAGAAACCTCTTTTTAGGGTTCTATTACTACTTACTCACAGATGGTGTATTTCTGTTGTTGCTATAACAATAAATACTAAAAACAGAATAAAATAAATATTTAAGTGGGGCTCCCACACAACAAACGTGATTTTATTGCCGTTTTTTTGCTATAGTAATACGCAAAAAAACTTTTTCCCTTCGTGCGCGAGTCCGACTCGCACTTGGCCAGTTTTTATGTATACATTTTGACATAGATCGTTTACGTTATCACGAGTGAGTTCGTTAAAAAAGCTCGGCATAAGCACACTGTAAACATCTCACCGTGATAACTTCGGTGAAAGACAATCCCAAGTACTATCAATTTGAAAGACAGTTTACTTCATGCTCACTCCAAAAAACTCGGAATAAGCACACTGTAACCATCTCACCGTGATAACTTCGGTGAAAGACAATCCCAAGTACCTATAAATTTGAAAGACAGTTTACTTCATGCTCACTCCAAAAAACTCGGAATAAGCACACTGTAACCATCTCACCGTGATAACTTCGGTGAAAGACAATCCCAAGTACCTATCATTTTGAATCAGTTTACTTCATGCTCACTCCATAAAACTCGGAATAAGCACACTGTAAACATTTCACCGTGATAACTTCGGTGAAAAACAATCCCAAGTACCTATCAATTTGAATGATAGTTTACTTCATGCTCACTCCAAAAAAACTCGGTATAAGCACACTGTAAACATCTCACCGTGATAACTTCGGTGAAAGACAATCCCAAGTACCCATCAATTTGCAAGACAGTTTACTTCATGCTCACTCCAAAAAACTCGGAATAAGCACACTGTAACCATCTCACCGTGATAACTTCCGTGAAAGACAAAACAAGTACCTATCAATTTGAAAGACAGTTTACTTCATACTCACTCCAAAAAACTCGGAATAAGCACACTGTAACCATCTCACCGTGATAACTTCGGTGAAAGACAATCCCAAGTACCTATCAATTTGAATGATAGTTTACTTCATGCTCACTCCAAAAAAACTCGGTATAAGAAAGAAAGAAAGAAAGAAAATATATTTATTTGTGACCCGCACAGGAGACACGAGATAAGCAAAACACAAACAACAATAAAATATAAAAAACCCCGTGCGAGACCAAAAAGGCTCCTATCTCAGCATGTGCAACGATATTAAAAAGAAAATATCACTGCGCTGATATTCTGATAAGGCCCACTGTTGATGCCACGGACACACTCACGGAACGAAACATACAATATATATATTAGGAATAAAATAGAATAAAACAAATAACAAAATAGTGCAAACACAGAAGGTGAGTTACAAGTATGTTTGTGTATAATTTATAAAACAAATAAGTAAATAAAACACAATAAATATACGACCAAAAACCCGACGGCTCAATAGTCATTTGTCGAAACCGTAGACAAACGAGAGAGCGCGCCAATCCGTGGTTGACGTCGGCTGTCAAAATGAGAAGAAAAAAAAAAAAAGATAAATAATTGGTGAATTAAGTAAGAAATTTCTGTAAATAAACAAAGTGAAAATATTGAATAAAACAGAGTGGTGTGAATATTACTGAGTGTAGTAAAGTCTTCAGTGTAGTGTACGATAGAAAACATAAACTAAGAACAAGGAACATGACAGTAATTAAGTTTATACGCTGGCTTCTTTTTGCTTGAGTAATAAGTACTGCTTGAAATTAGTACTAAATGTTCCAATGGTCTTCATAGCACGAAACGGCGGAGGAAGATCGTTCCAGATACGAGAGGCAGCGAATTTAAAACTGCCTCGGAATGCAGCAGTTTTGTGAGACGTCAACAAAAGGTAGGCAGAAGCTCTCGTTCTGACCTTGTTTACATCTCGGGACCAGGTCAGTTTACTAAATAGATAGTCTGGCTTTTTTGTGAGAATTATGCCAAAGAGCAGGGTAGCCAAATGTAGCTTTCTACGATCTGACATTCTCATCAAATTACCCTTATTTAGAAAAGGCGTTACATGAGATCTAGGAGGAATGGTAAAACAAAATCTTGCACAAGCATTCTGTACTCGCTGAATCAACCTTTCGCTCCTGCCCAGAATGCACGCCCCATACACAGTGTCAGCGTAGTTCAGCTTGGATAGAACTAGTGACTCACAGAGCATGATACGCATCTCCACACTTATGTAGGGACGCACACGGTACAGAAGCTTAAGCCTGTAAAAGCAGTTCCGCACAGCCTCCATGATGTGGGTCTCAAAGTGCAGGAATTCGTCAAATACTACCCCAAGATTACGGGCTTCCCGGACCCTTTCAATCGAACATCCGTCAATCTTCAAGTCCAAATTCCCATTAGCCATTTTACCCAAAAAATCTCTTGATCCCATTAGTATAAATTTTGACTTAGCTGGGTTCAAAACTAAGGAATTTCTCATAGACCAGGCTGCGATCCTATCCAAATCCTCATTCAGTCTTTTTACAGTGTCAACAGACTGCTGGGGATGAAAAGAGAGATAAATCTGCAGATCATCAGCATACAAGTGGAACCTAGTGTTAAGAAGGCAGTTAATGATGTCAGCACTGTAAAGAATGAAGAGTAGCGGGCCCAAGATCGATCCCTGCGGTACACCCCTATTCACGCGCTTTGGACCAGAGGATTTAACAGCTCCATCATTGTCGCTCGTCACCTGGACAAACTGAGAACGGTGAGTCAAGTAACTCTCAAACCACTTTACTGTCTCAGGCTGACATCCATAGTAAGACAACTTCGATAGGAGGAGTGAGGTATTAATAGAGTCAAAAGCGCGCGAAAAATCTAGTAAGACCAGCAGGGTACCCATGCCCTTATCTCTAGCTTCAAGAATATTCCCAACCACATCAAGAAGAGCTGTAGCTGTGCTATGGCCCTTGCGAAAACCCGATTGAACAAGCGGCAAAATGTTGTGTTCCTCAAGGTAAGACCGAAGCTGGTTAGAGACAACCTTCTCCAGGACCTTGGAGAGGCATGGCAGTAAACTAATAGGGCGAAGGTCTTTCATGCTGGTAGGATTAGAAACTTTAGGTATGGGTCTAACTATTGCCAATTTCCACAGATCCGGGAAAGATGAGGTGGTGATGGAACGGTTAATGATGGCCGTTATAGCTGCAAGGGTCCGTGGAAGGGTCATCATCAGCATCTCAAGAGAGATATGGTCACAACCCTGTGCATTAGACTTGAGAGTATGCAACAGCTTCAACACCATATCCTCATGAACCGGCTCAAGCTGAAAGTGACTGTTACTGAATCTGTGATGCTCAAAGTACTTCAGGTCAGCAGAAGAAACCCTACCGGTGCCAGGCACATCCAAAAAATGTTCATTAATTTTTTCTGGGTTGTTACAAAAATGAGGTAATCCATGGTTAGGTTTATTAGAGATGCTAGTGGCTATGGTAGATTTGATGTGCTTCCATAATTTCTTCGGTTGTTTAATGTTTTTATTTATGTAAGTTTTAAAATACGCACGTTTCTCACTCTCTATGGCAGCCCTAACAATATATTTAAGCTCTTTATATGAGTTGACATGACGCGAGGATTTAGTAGATTTGGACTTTATGTGGCTCTTGTCCCGCAATTTCATCATTTGTTTGATAGTGGATGTTATCCAGGGGCAAGACTTTTCCTTTATTAAAACTTTTTTAAGTGGTGCGTGTAAATCAAACAGGTTCAAAATAAAATTATTAAATGTTTCAACCATGCAGTTCACATCCTCTAATCTTTCAATGTATTCCCAGTCCATCATATTCAGGTCCTCGTTAAACTGGTCAATTAGTATATCCCTGATAGGTCTGTAGGTGACCCAGTGTGGGGAAGGTTTCTCTACTTTGAAGTTCAGCTCAACCAACACAACAGCGTGTTGACCGAGCTCAGGTACGTGAGATACGGAGACCTCACGTATACGGGCGTCGGTGCACACAACGTCAATAAGTGATTCACTATGATCAGTGAAATGTGTCGGTTCAGTAACTATTTGCTGTAATTTACAGCATGTTAAGAAGTGGTTCAGTAACTTAGCTTTATTGTCCGAGAGGTTTAGCATATTTATATTAAAGTCACCCAACAAAACAATCTTGTCAGCGCCAGCAAAGGAGAAAAGAGAGTCGGTAATCGCATCAAGGAAGATGTTCACATCAAGCCACGGCGGCCTGTAAGCAGTACCGATGATAACCGAGTGCGAGTTGACAGTCAGCCGGAGCCACATCTGCTCGACCTGTGGCGCGGTCGGGTGCGGCACGACGCACGCACGCACTCCGCGTCTCACATAGAAGCCCACGCCGCCCCCGCGACCGCCGCGTACCGCGGGTGGGCGCGGCACGTGACGCAGCCGGTAGCCCGGGACAGTCGGCGCTCGACCCTCTTCCCCCCGCCTAAGCCAAGTCTCGTTAATCGCCATGATGTCCACCGCACAGTTTGCCATAGCCACAGTAAACTCATCATGGCGCGTACCTAGTGAACCCGCGTTAAACAATCCAACTTTTAAATACTTAGACTTAATCATGTTGAAAATTCTTGGATGTGCAAGGTAAGTGTATATGTGTTAGAAATGTAATAAATAACAGATTTAAAAGAAGTATGTAGATAAATAAAATGTATTGTACCCACTATAGAGATATAACCGACAAGCCGACGTTTTATAAATATGTAGTGTGAATAATAAATATTTAGTGCTCGGGCAGCAGGACAACAGAAAGAGACCACTATATACTGAGAGAGGAACAGTGCTGGCCGCGCACAGGGCAGATTTGAAAACATAAGTACACCCAACAAAGATAGTAAGACCGTAAATCTAAAGATTAACATAAAATAATAAAGCTTGCAGAGGCCCAGCGAGCTAAACATCTTTCTCGGCAGACATCTCCCGGCCAAAAACACGAGCCAAGTCCTCCTCCGTGCGGATGCAATGGGTAGGCTTGCCATCACCCTGCTTAGCCAGAATGCGGCCGTTCTTGGTCCAGGTGTATCTCCACCCGAGACGACTGCCAGCCTCACGCACACGGTAGAACAATTGTTTGTTTGTTCTTGTTAGCCGTTCATTCACGAAGAAGCGCCGCGGGGGCGCGGGGAGACCGAGGTCTGCCGTCGTGGCTCCCCGGCGGACACGCGCGCCCTGCAGCAGCTCGTCGCGCAGAGCGCGGCGCGCCAGGCGCACCACGATGCGTCGCCCGCGCGCCCCCGCCGCCGCCCCTCCCGCCGGACTCGCCGCGGCCGCGCCAGCCGCGTGCACCTCGCGCTCGACCCGCAGGCCCACACGCTGCGCGAACATTATGTCGCGTGCCTCCAGAGTCACCCCAAGCTTCGCCGCCATCAGTCCCACAGTGTGAACCACGTTTTCACCAGGGATCTCCGGTATGTTCGCCACTTCAAGATCGGAGCCAAGCAGATCCTGCTCGCGGTCGTTGAGCTCCAGTTGAAGCCGCGCGACACTCTGCTCGAGCTGGTTGACCCTGGCATCAGGCGTAGCCTCACTGTGCCTGCTCTCAAGAGCCTCTATTCTGGTTTCCAGGCTGTTAACGCGCTCAGTGCAAACTCCCACCGAAGAATGCAGGCCGGCCATCTCACGACGGAACTCCCGCATTTCGTCCCTCACTTCCCGCAGCTCGGACCTGAAGAGCCTGATTTCCTCACGCAAGGTCAACTGAGTGTCAGGAGAAGGTTCTCCATCGGTTCCTTGTTCACTCCCTGCCCGAGAAATCACCTCAGGCACTGCAACAGGAGGCCCGGAAATAGTGGCCTGAACCCGAGCTGCCTTCCTACCCTGTTCAGGTGCGGCAGCTGTTTTATTAGTTGGAGCACCACAGTCATCCTTTGGAAATCTATTTTTGCAGTCAGGGCACTGCCAGTCACTGCCTATTTGTGTTCCAGCAGGCAAACAAGCTAGGTGGAACTTGTTTTGGCAAACAATGTTGCCACACGTGGCGCCCCCTTTCGTCGACAGAAACTTTCCGCATGATGCGCACTTCGCCATGTCGCAACGTGGTTCGGCTGAGAGCAGCTAGATGGCTTCCAAGTTCTTCGCACTAGTTCCTTCGGCGCCGCTAGATGGCGCTCGCTCAACAAAGAGATATCGATCAAATACCCAAATTTGAAAAAAAAATTACACCTTTTGGAGGTACTACGTACACCAAAACTGTACAAGTGACTGCACTTATTTAAAAAAACAAAAATGCAAAATGTATGTTAAGTTTTTAGTTTTTTAGGATTTGCACTACGAAATCACTCAGCTCAACCCGGATAACAAACTCGCACGTAAGTCACACTGAGATAAATCTGTAAATAAAGTTTTTGTCACTGAATAGCCCGTGTTTACTATTTAGAATACTAAAAGTACGAACAGCCGATACGACCCGCAAAGTGTCCGTGACGTCACTCACACTGTAAACATAATACACTGTAAACATCTCACCGTGATAACTTCGGTGAAAGACAATCCCAAGTACCTATCAATTTGAATGATAGTTTACTTCATGCTCACTCCAAAAAAAACTCGGTATAAGCACACTGTAAACATCTCACCGTGATAACTTCGGTGAAAGACAATCCCAAGTAGGTACCTATCAATTTGAATGACAGTTTACTTCATGCTTACTCCCTCTAAGTTTTCGCGGGGAGTTATTTCTACAGAATCAACCAGCTGTTACTTACCACATCGCTATGCTCCTGAAAAGTATTGAGTACAGTCAGGCCGTCAGTCAATGCGAGTCGCACGGTGCCGTCGGCGGCTGCGGTCGCCACGCGCGAGCCTTCCGACGTGAAACATACGCCCACCACCCAGCATTTGTGGTTCAAGGAGTGTTGGAGACCTCCGCTGAACCTGTGAGAAAAAAATATTGGCATTAGTAGCTATAAGAAGAAAAGAATCATTTAGTCTTTGTGGCCGGTCTAAAATCTCAATGAATTTTTACTAGATCGATTTACAAACCTAATACCTTTAAACGAGCATTTTTTGTATATAATAATAATAATAATCTGTCTCTGGAGCCCTAACCACCGGTAGCTTGGACCCTGTTCCCGATACCGGATGGCCTCTATGTTTTATATTTTAAATGATTTTAAGTTTTCTTTTTTTTTTACATTTAAAAATGTACTAAATAAGAAAGAAAATAAATAAAGAAATAATAATCTGATCTGATTTGTATATAGTAATCTGAATCTCGGAAACGGCTCCAACGAGTTTCATGAAATTTTGTATGCAGGGGGTTTCAATCAATCAATCAATCATTTATTTTGTAAAACATAGGTATGGTTACAGTTGGTATATTATTATAATATGTGCACTATGTTTTGCCAATATCTGGCGTACAAAGTTAACATAAGCAAGCAACAATAAATAATAAATAAAATAATACAATTAAGGGTACACTAGTCGACGGCACGAACTATTTTGTGCGCGGGGTTAAAATGCATTTTATATCAACCGACAACACGTGCGGAAGAGATAGATGCTGTGATGAGCAGTAGGAAGCTAGTTCGCTTACGTATACACACTTTTGCAAATTTGTAGCGAAATGGATAATGATTTAGGACGAAACCGAGCGCACGAAATTTTATAAACAGACCTTTGGCAGTCTAGATATCATGAAAAAACGACTAAATCTATCTATTCAAAATAAAATTATATGCATTGTTGAACTACTAATCTATCCCTGTATGGAGGCCGTTTTGCAATTTTCCTTTTTCTTATGGTATTTATTCGCGCGCAAAAATGCGTTAAAATTAGTGTCGAAATGTGGAACTTTCGACGCTCATAACTTTCAAATATTTTCTTTTTTTACTTTTTCGCTTCCATACAGGGCTAGATAATTATGAGACAAATTGATGTCACTTTTAATTTTGAACGTACACCGTCAAACAGTGGAATAATCCCTAGACTACGTTTGTATGGAAAAAAAATCGACTAGTGTGTAACCTTAGGGCGGCATGTCAATAGATTACATTAAAAAATAAATCAATTTAAAATATGTCAATTACTTAATCAATAAATAAAATCATAAGTGTTTAATTGG
The DNA here is from genome assembly GCA_948252205.1 of Orthosia incerta. Taxonomy (NCBI): domain Eukaryota; kingdom Metazoa; phylum Arthropoda; class Insecta; order Lepidoptera; family Noctuidae; genus Orthosia; species Orthosia incerta. The sequence goes on from OX411749.1 coordinate 26,096,246, forward strand.
CAAGTCGGAATTGTCATACCTGTTTATCAGTAATAAACTCAGTGATGGAGTAGTAACATCTATCTACAAGGAATTTAAACAATGACCTCTTAAATGATCCCAGACACTCTGTATTTCTAATAGCTGCTGGTATACAGTTATATATTTTTGGGGCCATACCTAGCACACTTTTGCCGAAAAATGCGGTTTTATGAGAGGTAACATGCATGGTATTCTGATAGCGGCGAGAGCGCAGCTTTTCAAATAAATGCAGGTTACAGCGAACAAACACTCCCATTTCATATATGTACATAGACGGTTGGGTGAGCAAGCTGAGTTCCTTAAACAATGGTTTACAACTATCAACCGATTGCAATTTGGTAAAAGATCGCAAGCATTTCTTTTGTGCTTTAAAAGCAATGTCTCTGTCAGTGGAGTTGCCCCAGAAAATGATTCCGTACCTAATGCCAGAAACCACATAAGCATTGTAAGCTATTTGTACTGTAATGCGGTTAACCGTTTTTGATAGTTTGTACAGAGCATATGCAAATTTGCTAAGCTTCTTTGACAAAGCATCGATATGTTGTTTCCAAGTCAGATGACTATCTATGTACCTAAAGGCGGCGTTAAATCGATCTAGCTAGGTTTAATTTTTTTTAAACGTCTTTTGTCTCTATTTTCACCCGAGCAGAGCTCGGTCGCCCAGGTACTGAGATAAATGCGATAAACTAGTATTTTGTATGTTTTTTTTTATTATTTTCGGGGGCGATAAATCGATCTAGCTAGGTTTAATTTTGTTTAAACGTCTTTTGTCTCTATTTTCACCCGAGCAGAGCTCGGTCGCCCAGGTACTGAGATAAATGCGATAAACTAGTATTTTGTATATTTTTTTTTATTATGTTTTTAAGTTTTGATTAATATGATTTAGGCTATGCCACTTTATGCAAGCATCTGGATTGAGGACCCAAGTTATTGATCATATGGTGTAAGCTGCGAATACCTACCTGTAATAGGCATACAAACCAGCACAAACTGTTTCATATGTAGCAGTAGCTAGCCGGCGACTGCACGGCGAGAAGGCGACGCTCCTGACAGGCCCCACGTGCGCCTACAGTGTGCATCACCTTGTCTTGCGACACGTGCACTATGCACAGGATACCTGTGGCTGTAGGTAACTTACACGTCATATATCTTGAGCAGTCCATCATTAGACGCAGTAGCTAGCCGGCGACTGCAGGGCGAGATGGCGACGCTCCTAACGGGCCCCGCGTGCGCCTACAGTGTGCATCACCTTCCCTTGCGCCACGTGCACTATGCACAGGATACCTGTGGCTGTCGGTAACTTACACGTCATAGATCTTGAGCAGTCCATCATTAGACGCAGTAGCTAGCCGGCGACTGCAGGGCGAGATGGCGACGCTCCTAACGGGCCCCGCGTGCGCCTACAGCGTGCATCACCTTCCCTTGCGCCACGTGCACTATGCACAGGATACCTGTGGCTGTCGGTAACTTACACGTCATAGATCTTGAGCAGTCCATCATTAGACGCAGTAGCTAGCCGGCGACTGCAGGGCGAGAAGGCGACGCTCCTGATGGGCCCGGCGTGCGCCTCCACAGTGTCCACCACCTTGTCTTGCGCCACGTGCACTATGCACAGGATACCTGTGGCTGTCGGTAACTTACACGTCAAAGATCTTGAGCAGTCCATCATTAGACGCAGTAGCTAGCCGGCGACTGCAGGGCGAGAAGGCGACGCTCCTGATGGGCCCGGCGTGCGCCTCCACAGTGTGCACCACCTTGTCTTGCGCCACGTGCACTATGCACAGGATACCTGTGGCTGTCGGTAACTTACACGTCATAGATCTTGAGCAGTCCATCATTAGACGCAGTAGCTAGCCGGCGACTGCAGGGCGAGAAGGCGACGCTCCTGATGGGCCCGGCGTGCGCCTCCACAGTGTGCACCACCTTGTCTTGCGCCACGTGCACTATGCACAGGATACCTGTGGCTGTCGGTAACTTACACGTCATAGATCTTGAGCAGTCCATCATTAGACGCAGTAGCAAGCCGGCGACTGCAGGGCGAGAAGGCGACGCTCCTGATGGGCCCGGCGTGCGCCTCCACAGTGTGCACCACCTTGTCTTGCGCCACGTGCACTATGCACAGGATACCTGTGGCTGTCGGTAACTTACACGTCATAGATCTTGAGCAGTCCATCATTAGACGCAGTAGCTAGCCGGCGACTGCAGGGCGAGAAGGCGACGCTCCTGATGGGCCCGGCGTGCGCCTCCACAGTGCGCACCACCTTGTCTTGCGCCACGTGCACATGCACAGGATACCTATGGCTGTCGGTAACTTACACGTCATAGATCTTGAGCAGTCCATCATTAGACGCAGTAGCTAGCCGGCGACTGCAGGGCGAGAAGGCGACGCTCCTGATGGGCCCGGCGTGCGCCTCCACAGTGTGCACCACCTTGTCTTGCGCCACGTGCACTATGCACAGGATACCTGTGGCTGTCGGTAACTTACACGTCATAGATCTTGAGCAGTCCATCATTAGACGCAGTAGCTAGCCGGCGACTGCAGGGCGAGAAGGCGACGCTCCTGACGGGCCCCACGTGCGCCTACAGTGTGCATCACCTTGTCTTGCGACACGTGCACTATGCACAGGATACCTGTGGCTGTAGGTAACTTACACGTCATAAATCTTGAGCAGTCCATCATTAGACGCAGTAGCTAGCCGGCGACTGCAGGGCGAGAAGGCGACGCTCCTGATGGGCCCGGCGTGCGCCTCCACAGTGTGCACCACCTTGTCTTGCGCCACGTGAACTATGCATAGGATACCGTCTTCCGAGCCTGTAGCTATGTATTTGCCGTTGGGACTCTGTATATAGGAAGATTGAATTAAAGTCGAGTAGGAAGCACAGGTGTTACTTGACTGCGATATAACATGTCGCATTGCAGGTCTGAGTGAGTGATTCCTTCTTCAGTTGCGTTTGAAAATTAATTAGGAAACTCACGCAATATGGGGCCTCGCCGCCTAGACTAAAACTTATCACACGACTGGCCGCAATCTTGAATATAACGTCGCACGAACTTTATTTGTTAGTTGGACCTTCTGCGGTCAAGATTTAGATCGCACATGTCAAAGTCGTGGCCGCGTGGTGCACGAGATCCCTAAGGGCATTCCCTCCCGGCAGTCGAGTTTCAAAGGCGAGAGGCGCCTCTATGAATATGCATTTACAAGAATTAAGGGCATTATCATTCGATAAAATGAGGTGACCATTCATTCTTGAATTAAAAAAGAAGAAAGGAAAATCGAAGGATCACAGAAAAGGCAATAAAAAATTACAACATGTAGCCAAGCATTTTGTTACTTCTTTGCTTACTCCTATGAGGAAAAAAAACCGGCCAAGTGCGACGGACTCGCGCACGAAGGGTTCCGTACCATAATCGCAAAAAAGGACAAAAAATCACGTTTGTTGTATGGGAGCCCCACTTAAATATTTATTTTATTCTATTTTTAGTATTTGTTGTTATAGCGGCAACAGAAATACATCATCTGTGAAAATTACAACTATCTAGGTGACAGACAGACAGACGGACCGCAGAGTCTTAGCAATAGGGTCCCGTTTTTACCCTTTGGGTACGAACCCTAAAAAGAAGAAACTAATGTAAGTACCTAAAATTCTCATACAAAATAACAAATTAATTTTGTATTTTTTTTTTATTGTTATAGGCTCGCGTTTGACCACTATCTCGCCTGATGTTAAGTGATGATGTGGTCGAAGGTGAAGCACGCTTGCCTAGAAGCAGCCTATTCACTCTTGACTTGAAGACCCCTAGGTTGTAGCTATCAGGAAACAAAGACGCCGGCAGGGAATTCCACTCCTTAGCTGTACGCACAATGAAAGTATTTTCAAAACGCTTTGTGCGTATGGGTGGGATGTCCACCATGTACTGATGGCGCATTGCCGTACGTCCTGTAGTCCGATGATGGAAAGGGCTAGGCGGAATCAAATTGTGCAGTTCCATCGCACACTCTCCGAAATGTAACCGATAGAAAACCGACAGGCTGGCAACTCATCGTCGGTGTTCAAGGCTCTGTCTACCAGCGCATCGTTGCCGATAAGTCTCATGACCCGTCTGTCAATCGACTCAAGTGCATCTAGTTGGTACCTGGCAGATCCGTCCAAGAGGTAAGAGCAGTACTCCATGCATGACCGAACTTGCGCTTTATACAAGTTGTGCAGCTGTTCAGGCGTGAAGTACCGTCTCACCTTCGCAAGGATCCCCAACTTTTTTGCAGCCAATTGAGCCTTTGCCTCAATGAATGGACCAAAATTGAGGGTCGATGTCAACGTAACACCAAGAAGGTCGAGGTGGTCCGTTATCAGCACGGTTACACTACGGAAGGATGGAGCCGGGTGGAGTTGGCTCTTTTTTGACACGCCTGGAAAAAAGACACGCCTGGGTCTTAGCAGAATTGAAACTGACTAGATTGGCATTGCCCCATTCGGAGACTGCCTCCAAAGACAGGTTCAAGCGCTCAACCATGGCCTCCCGAAGACACCGGATTTGCGGCCCGGTAGCCCATGCGCCAGACACATATCTCTCAGCAACAGTGTTGTCGTTTGCATACCCAAAGGTGCCGGGTTTTAACAGGTCATCAATGTGCAGCAAGAACAATGTTGCCGAGAGCACTGACCCCTGAAGGACTCCGGCGTTAATACCTAACTGACCGGACGAGCAGCCATCAATTACCACTCGGATGGACCGATCCCTCAGGAAGTCTGCAATCCAGTCACACAGACGACTAGGCAGACCGAAGGAAGGAAGCTTACCAATAAGGCTCTCGTGCCAGACCCTATCAAAGGCCTTCGATATGTCAAAGGAGACAGCAAGCGCCTTATTTTTACGTATGGCAGATGAATTTCCGAGAAACAGGCGTGATCAAAGTCAGCTCTGTCTGCATAGCAGTAGAACGGCACTTATGCGCAAAAGTGTATTTTGCATGGCTCCAATTGTTTATAATAAGCTACCCAAAATTTGGAGGGATCTTAATAATGTGCAACTGAAGAAACAATTAAAGTCGTTTCTAAGTACCAGGGCTTACTATAGTATTAGCGAATTTCTGGCAGAAACTTTCATTTTGACATAGATTGTTATTAATATTTTGACAATAATTGTTTGAGATTATTTTTATTTTACAAGGACATGACATACATTATTTTTATTTTATTTTTCTAAAATTGTTTGATATTTTTCCATAGATTTGAAATGTGATTGATATTTTACATAGACTAGACACAAATTACTGTTAATGTATGTTTTAATTACTTGATATATTTTGACATTGTTACTATTTATTTTTTGACATTTGAAATTATATTTACATAGATTTGACATTTGCATAATATTTTTGATATTGTCATTATTTATTTTTCTTTTACTGTTGACATTTGGAATTATTTTTACCTTGATTTGACGTTTGCTTAATATTTTTTTGACATTGTTACTATATAATTTTTTGTTTTTACTGTTGACATTTAGAATTAATTTATTTTTTAAATTCATTGGAGTAATTAATTATTATCATATTTTTTATATTTTTTTTAATAATATTTGCACGCCATAGTATGGCAAACATGGCTGAACCTTTATTTTTTTTGTCATCCTGCATGCAAGTGTAATGATTTGTTGTATGTATACACATGTTTGGGCAAATAAATATATCTTATCTTATCTTATCTAAGCGCCTCCCCGTGCTTCTCGATGGCCTCACTCCAGATGTGGATGGCATACGCTAGAAGATCCCCAGTTGACCGGTTTCGGCGGAAGCCGTATTGGCGGTCACTAAGGAGGTCGTTGTCTTCTAGGTATGCCAGGAGCTTATTATTCAATACACGTTCCATACTCTTACAGAGGATGAACGTTACTGATATGGGTCTGTAGTTGGCCGGGTCAGCTCGACTGCCCTTCTTGAGCACGGGCTGAACGTTAGCTTACTTACAAGCCTTCGGCACTTTTCCAGTCACCATCGAAAGGCGATATAGGCGTGTCATGATAGGAGACAATTCAGGCGCACAAGTTTTAGGTACAATTGCTGGTATCCCGTCCGGGCCACTAGCCTTGTTCACGTCAAGGTTACGCAGCACCCTACAGACCTCCCTCTGATGGATGCGAATGTCCGACATACTCGTCTCACATCGAACAGCAGAAGAAGGGGGCCGCGTGCCATCAGACGCGATGATTCCGCAAAGAGGGAGGCAAACAAGTTTGCCTTGTCCTCAGCGGAGTGGGCCAGCGACCCGTCGGGCCTCAGCAGTTGTGGTAGTGAGGGGCGCCAGAAGTTTGATTCAACCGATTTTGCCAGGGACCAAAACGCCTTGCTACCTGCGGGGTGTGAAGCAAGTTTGTCCCCGATCCTGCTAATGTAATCAAACCGTGCCCTTCGCATCGCCTTTTTGCAGGACTTGGCAGCCCTGTTGAAGGCTCTCTTCTTCTGACTCACGTCCCTTGCCTTGCGCACACGGGCGTCGACCCATGCTAGGTACGCATTGTGTTTAATCACGTTTGCGCGGTCACACTCGGCACCAAACCATGGACGGTCAACGCTGGACACCGCTACGTCAGAGAACGGAATGTAGCACTCCATCCCCTGACGCAACACATCGGTCACTGCGTCAGCGCATGACGATGGGTCATCCGAAGAGAAGCAAGTGGGCCGCCAAGGATAGCATGCGAAGAAAGATCGCATACCATCCCAATCTGCTGACTTGTACCGCCAAACCCGCCGGGTGCCTCTTGGGCTGGGATCGGGTGTGGAGTAAACGGATACTGACTTCACCAGACAGTGGTCGAAACTACCCAAAGGTGATGATACCGACACTGAGTATCGGTCTGGATCAGTTGTCAGCAGAAGGTCCAAGCAATTGGCTGTATGTGAATCAACATCCGGCACTCTCGTAGCCCCTTGGACCAGCTGGGTGAGATTTAGCGCAATCGAAAGATTTCGCATCTCTCGTCCAGCGTGGTCAGTGCACTGGTATGGGAAGAGCCACTCCTGGTGGCATTAAAGTCCCTCAGTAACAATAGTTGGGCGGAGGGGTATAGTAGCTGAACCACATCAGCCGCCTCACTCAGGTACTGTGTGAGCCTGTTTGTCTCCAGATCACCGCTATGCGATTGATAGACACAGGCATAGATGATCTTACCCAGACCTGTGTCCAGTAGGGCCCATAGCACTGAGTAATTTGAGTCTTCAAGGTCACGGAGACGCCGATAGCAGATATCGTCCCGGGCGTACATGCATACACCAGCGCGTGGCTTGAACATGTGCTCCAGGATAAACCCTGGGTAAGATAGGTACGCCACGTCTGACAGGTATCCGATCTGCGTCTCCGTAAGGAACAAAAGTGCTGGTTTCTCAGTCTCGAGGTGGTGATGGACTGCGACAAGGTTAGAGTGCAGACCTCGGATGTTGCTGAGGTGCACCTTATGTGAGAGTGAGTGCTGCCACTGTTCAGCTTTTTTTCTCTTGTTCCTTGGCATTATTTTTGTAAGTAAAAAAGGAGGGAGAGGAGAAGGAAGTAAGATGAGGTCCCACGCTTGCAACCTACAGAAACGCGCCGATAGGACGCCATCATTGGGGGACTGGTCTGGAGTCCCCCAATGATGGGGTCCTATCGGGGCCTGGAGTTGTAGTAAAAAAACATTTATAAATATGGTATAAATACATATTTATAAATGTTTAACGACACTACAAGGGCTATTGTCGCGAAGGGCTGTCCGCAGGAAGGCGTCCTTTCGGCACTTCTGTGGAACCTGGTAGCTGACAGCCTCATCAAAACACTCAACGACAAAGGTTATTTCACCGTTGGCTACGCCGATGACATAACAATAATAATAAACGGGACCCACGAAAACACTCTATGCAATCTCATGCGTCAAGCCCTGAAAATAGTAGAGGAATGGTGCAACGAGCACCAACTCTTAGTGAACCCCACAAAAACTGAACTAATTCTATTCACAAAAAAGAGAAAACCGATGACACTGCAACTACCGCGTTTCTTCGGAACAACCCTAAGCCTTTCAACCGAAACCAAGAACCTGGGCATTTACTTGGACAAACAATTGAATTGGGCAAAACACATGAACCATATCACAACAAAAGCCAGCATATCCCTGTGGCAGTGCAAACGACTGCTAGGCAGAAACTGGGGGATTAGCCCCATGGTCACTTACTGGCTATACACCACAGTCATCCGACCAATCATCACATATGGCTCACTGGTCTGGTGGCCCAGGACAGACCTCAGCACAGCCCAAAGAGATCTCGAGAAACTGCAGCGGTTCGCCTGCGTTGCAGTTACCAGTAGTATGAGAACCACACCCACTGCCGCCCTACAGGCAATGCTGGGGCTGCCACCTCTACACCTAATTGTGCGGGAGGAGGCAGCCCTAGCCACCTTTAGACTCCACCTATCAGGTTCCCTAAATAAAGACTCCAGAATTAAGCACACACGCATAAGGGAAGAAGCGATCAAGCGTAAACCGATGTTAGCATCACCTTGCGACAAAGCAAAAACACACCACTTCCTTAGGCACTATAACAAAATACTCACAGAGGAAAGATGTGACTACTCTGGCCCGAAAGAGATGAGAATATACACTGACGGGTCGAAAACGGACTCGGGTACCGGAGTCGGAGTCTTCTCACACGATTTCAACATAAATATATCCAGACCGCTTGGAGGATTCAACACCGTCTATCAGGCGGAGTGTGTGGCCATCATACAAGCGGTCCATGCCCTAGAAGCCAGGAGGGTTACGGACAGCCACATACGGATACTCTCCGACAGCGCATCAGTCCTACAATCCTTACGGAAAAAATACATTACATCAAAACTAGTACTAGAATGTCACAACGCACTAGAACAAATAACTGTATCCAGCCGTAACACGGTGACACTACAATGGATAAAGGGACACAGCGGATCGCTGGGGCTGGGCTGTATTATCAAACTTACGCTTTGAGCTTTCAGCGACAAGCCTCCTAAGGCTTGGCTTTGTAGATGCAGTCCTACCTTGTCAGGCTCCTTCAGAGACGGCAAGGTGGCGTGGTTTTGAGGGAGAGCGCACGGTCGTGTAGATCCTCAAGGCAAGTGTGGTGGTTTATCCTTCTCGTGGTTGCCGCCCTGTTATTGGTCTAATTCCCTATGAAATAGACGCAACAGATATCACCGTGCGACGTATCACAGGGGTGGCGAGGTCATGCCCCTGGGTGTTCACCATTGGAGAAGAACAATGATGGACAGCAATGACCTCCTGCGTGTTTGTGCCGTGCGCGGGGACCCGTAAAGAGGGATGAAGGGATCCTGGTGGTTGAGTGGAGCAGGTTGCACACAACACACCACTTTGGCCTAGATTTCTTCGGACACGGGAGGTCGTGGGAGTAGCTTACCACGATCAATCGGCTGAGCTCTCCTTCTGAGAGTATAAGCGAGGTGCGTGGGGTCCACTGATGTCGTCCTCGGACGGCTGAAGTGGTGTTGAAGGTCACGCTGACGGTGTAAGGGAGGGCTGTTCTGTTCAAGCCAGCCCAAACGAGCACCTGATGTCGCACTGTAAGCCAGCCCTGCGCACCTATATCTCAATGGTAGTCCTAACGCCCCACCTTGAGTGGTGGGTCGTTCCCAGTTGCGGGCTCGATGGAGGGTGGGAGCCGGAGAGATGATTTTTTTTTAAATATTCATGGATTTTGTCACAGCCTTGAATACGGGGGTGGAGTCGGCGAAAGCTGACGATACTCCAAAGCGGGGTGCATCTAGCACTCCGCTTGCCCCTGGACCTGCGGCTCACGCCGTGGATTCCAGCGCGGGCACCAACTCGACTGCGGTGAAAACCGCAATCAGAACAACGACGCATTCCCTTGGGAAACCCACGGTTAACGCCACGGGCCCCAGTACGGGTAGCGCCAATAAGCGGGGTGCACCTAGCACTCCGCTTGCCCCTGGACCTGCGGCTAACACCGCGGGCTCCAGTGCGGGCACCGGTCCGGCTGTGGCGAGAACCGCAGCTAGGACCAACAAAAAGTCCCTACACGATCGGCATAAAGGCTCAGGGCTGAAAGGGACCAGCACTGAACCTCACCCTTCTTTGGCGAAAGGTAAGGGGCCGGCGATGAGTCATCCCTCTGCCGGCTCCAACCCTTCCAAACACCCTCTTCCCATTCCTTCCGTCAGCACAGCACCGCAAACCGGGGGGGCAATCGCCACCACTCAAACGGGGGCGGCGGCCGAATCCTGGCAGGTGCAGACTTATAAGGGCAAGGGTAAGGGCAAGAAAAGCAAGAGACAAACCCAAGACCCTTGCCCAAACCTCTTGGTACCAGCAGCCCCTCAAGTCCAGGGTACCAAAGGGGATGGCCTGACGCGGAAAGAGAGGCGTCAGCAGAAAAGAAAAGGAAAGGGCAAAGTCTCCCAGTTGGGGGAAGTTGCAAAGACTGGCAACCTGAACTTCTCGAAGGGCTCTCAACGAGACCATGTCGCCTCGAGGAGAGCATAAGCGGCAGCGGATTGATCAATCCGGGCGGGTTGGTGCGACGAGCTATGCCCGTGTTGCTAGTGCCCACCTGTGCGTCGCTGTAACCTGCGCCAGCACGGGGATTATCAGCCTAGAGGTTTCGAACCAGGTTTCTGACGAAATCCAGAGGCTGCTAATCGAGGAGGCATGGTCCCCCGCGAGGGAGACTTCAGAACGGCAGATACCGTCCTTCGTCGCCAGGCCGAAGTTCGGCAATGGGGCGCTCAAACTTTGGTGTAGCGATGAATACACCTTAGCTTGGCTCAAGAGGACGGTATCTAGCATGGCTCTGCCGGCTAGCACCCAGCTAGTCGTCAAGAGTCAGGCTGAACTGCAGAAGCAGGTGCGATGTGGTATCGCGATCCCAGACGACAGAGGGGTCTATAAAGACGTGACCGTAGTGGGCAGAACCCTATGGTACCAGAACCCCTTTGTCGATATCAAGAGGTGGGTACTCCTGCGTTCAGAGAGGCAGAAGGCGGGCTGGTTCGTGGTGCTGGGGGTTCCCGAGGACCACATCCCGGCCTTGATGTGCGCCGAGCGCAGGCTGTCATTCGGTCTGGGCTCGGTGTACATCAAATTCCAAGGAATGAACGGCCGTTTTGGGTGTGTTCCTCAGGGATGGGACCCGGTAACGAGGCAGCTCGTCGAGGCAGGGGATAGTATTTCCCCACCTAACAACCCGGAAGCGATTCCGGCCACAGCCACAGCTGAAGAAACGGCCGCACCCACTACAACCGCCATCACGGTCACCGTCCCTCCGTCGGGCGGGGAGTTGGACGACAGCATACTGTCGCCGGCTTCTGGAACGATGGAGGATGACGAGGTGGGTGACGCTTTCGCGGGTCTGCAGCTGGAGGAAGATGAGGAGGGCCCCATCTGCGATGGCGACCCCTTCGTCGGCCTGTAGAGTTGTACAGGCGAACCTCCACCACAGTCAGACAGCGACGGCCCAATTGCGCAAGTGGTTGGAGGTTCAACACACGGCCATTGCCCTGATCCAGGAGCCGTGGATTAAGGGCGGCCAAATACGAGGACTGTCCGGCTTAGGCGGTAAGACCCTTGTTACCTCTTCTCATGATCACCCTAGATCTTGTATATATGTCACAGGTAACATCAGAGCACAGCTTTTAACTGACTTCTGTTGCAGAGATATCTCTGCAGCTAGGCTGACCATACAGCGTGGTGCCACGATGATGTCGTGCGTCTTCGCCTCGGCTTACATGCCTGAGACGGAGGCACCGCCCCCGAATGACCTGGCCCGCCCCGTAAACTATTGTGAAGCCAGAGGTGTGGAGGTCATCATCGGGACCGACCCGAATGCACATTACCCGCTGTGGGGAATGGACACACAAAACGAAAGGGGTAAGGCATTAGTGGAATACCTGTTCACAACTAACCTTTCCCTACTAAACACAGGCACGGAACCAACGTTTGTAACCAGAAGCAGTCGGACGATTATAGATCTGACCTTGGCGACAGAAAGCGCAGCGGAAAGCATCACTGGGTGTCAGGTCTCCAGTGAGACCTCCTGCTCGGATCACAGATGGATCCGCTACGACATACAGGTCTGCGTTGTACCTACACCACCTAGGCGTAACCCGTGCAACACAGACAGAGCTGTCTACACACGCACCCTCGCCTCCAAGCTTCCGGCCATATGCGAGGTGATGGCTTATGTGAACACGACGCAGATAGATACGCAGGTAAAACAACTTACCGAATCTATGATATGCAGCTACCACACTGCCTGCCCAGAAACTACTCCACGCAAAACACCGGGCAAGCAGCCCTGGTGGGGTAAAGATCTGGAACGCATACGCGGTAAGGTAAGGAAGGCTCTGAATAGAGCCATGAACACATGCGCGGATGAGGACTGGGACGCCTACTACGCAGCCAAATCCAGCTACAAAAAATGCATCAGATTCATGCGTTCCACGAGATGGCGGAAGTTCTGTGGGAACATTGAATCTTGTCATCAAGCAAACAGGGTAAGGAAAATACTGGCGCAACAGAGTACACCTGGGCCCGCCACACTTCGTAAACCTGATAACACACTCACCTCGTCGCCTGAAGAGACGAGACGCGTCCTAGTTGAAACTCACTTCCCAGGGAGCGTCTTCGTTCAGGTAACTGACTAACAAGATAATTTCCAACAGCCAACTATCGATAATTGGCACTATGCAAGAGGCATGATCACGTTCGAGAAAGTCCAATGGGCCGTCCAAAGCTTCCATCCTTTCAAGGCGCCCGGTCCAGACGAGGTGTTCCCTGCGCTACTACAATGGGGTGGTTTGCCTGTAGTAGAAAGACTGGTGCCACTGTTCAGAGCGTGTCTGGCCTTTAGACACGTTCCCCAAGGATGGAGGGAAGTGAAAGCAATATTCATCCCAAAACCAGGTAGGAGTGACTATACAAACGCCATGTCCTACAGACCCATCAGCCTGACCTCGTTCTTGTTAAAGACCATGGAAAGACTGTGCGAAAGGGAGCTTCGAGACGGCGCTCTAATTACATTACCTTTACATGGTAACCAACACGCTTACAGCTCGGGTAAGTCCACTGAATCCGCTCTTCACTTGGTGGTAAGCCAAATAGAGGAAGCAATTCATCAGAAAGGTTCCTGCCTGGGAACCTTCATAGACATCGAGGGGGCCTTCGACAAGACAAACTTCTCCAGCATCGGTGCTGCACTCTCCAAACATGGCGTAGAGCAGGTGCTGTTTGACTGGATTACTAATATGCTCAGCAAACGAACGGTTCGTCTGGAAGGAGAGCAGCAGCAGGCCTTGATAGCCAGAGACTGCCCGCAAGGAGGGGTGCTTTCACCCCTTCTTTGGAATCTGGTAATTAACGATCTCATCACCAGACTAAACGAACACCGTTATTATACAATAGCGTATGCAGACGACCTCGCAATCCTCGTACCCGGGAAGGTGACTGGTACAATTTGCAACCTTACTCAGCAAGCGCTACGTATAGTGGAGCGATGGTGCAGGGAGTATAAACTATCAGTAAACCCCACAAAAACTGAATTGGTCATGTACAGAGCTCCAGCTATCCAACGAGGTCAAGTATTTGGGAGTCATTCTTGATAGTAAGTTGAACTGGAGCAGTCATTTAGACAATAAGCTGAACAGGGCCTGCATCACCTTCTGGCAATGCAGGAAAATGATAGGTAAGAAGTGGGGCCTATCCCCCAAGATTATACTCTGGCTGTACAGCGCGATAATCCGGCCCATGATCACCTATGGAGCCGTGGTTTGGTGGCCTCGCACTAAATTAACTACAGCCGTGAATAAGCTACAGCGTATGCAGAGACTGGCCTGCATGGCGTCAACGGGCTGCATGAGGACTACGCCGACCGCAGCGCTCGAGGCTATGCTGTGACTTCCCCCTCTGCATCTGGTTATACAACAGGAAGCGACAATGGCAGCTGTACGTCTAAAGGCACTGGATCTCTGGGGTAAGAGAGAGACTCAACACACCGCTCTGCTCGAGGGTCTCCACCACGAAATCCCAATAACAAAGGCCATAAATGACCGGATACCTAAGACAGTCATTTTCGATAAAAAATACAGAATCCAGCTACACGAAGATAACCGCTGTGAGGGGCTACGCCCCGATGAACTGCGAATCTTCACGGACGGATCCAAAACAGGTATAGGCACGGGTGCAGGAGTCTTCTCGGAGGACCTAAATATCCGCTTAGCCACACCACTGTGGATCCACAACACGGTGTTCCAGGCCGAATGTCTGGGCATTTCCATGGCGGCCTCTGCGGTCCTGGCTAGGGAGGTAAAGGACTTTCCTATACATATACTCTCGGACAGCAGGGCCGTCCTGCAAGCACTAAACAGCCACACGGTCAACTCAGGGCTGATTTACGAGTGTCACCGCCGCCTGAACCAGGTCGGTATGCATAACAAAGTAACCATTCAATGGATCAAAGGACACAGCGACTCCCGAGGGAACGACGCTGCAGATGAGCTCGCCCGGAGGGGCTCAAGTATGGCACCGGTGGGCCCGGAACCCATAGTGCCCTTACCTTTCGGGTATCTACGCGGTCTGGTAAGAAAACGCACCAAGGATCAACACAGTAAGCTATGGACTGTGTAGTTCTATTTACCGCCCTGACGGGTTAGGTACATCTCATTGCGCCAACTTAGACCAGCTTGGCGACACTGGTTACCCTCGAGGTGGTGGACCGCTAGGAGGGTTCAACACCGTCTATCAGGCGGAGTGTGTGGGCATCATACAAGCGGTCCATGCCCTAGAAGCCAGGAGGGTTATGGATACACACATACGAATACTCTCCGACAGCGCATCAGTCTTACAATCCTTACGGAAAAAATACATTACATCAAAACTAGTACTAGAATGTCACAACGCACTGGAACAAATAACTATATCTAGCCGTAACACGGTGACACTACAATGGATAAAGGGACACAGCGGATCGCTGGGCAACGACGCGGCTGACGAGCTTGCGAGACGCGGATCTAGCTCGGCGGTCTACGGACCCGAGCCTGTTGTACCCATCCCCTTCAACCAAATACGCAGATGGTTACAGGAACTCACCCAGACACAGGCGGAGAACTGGTGGGCCTCGGCACCGGGCTGTAGGCAATCCAAAGAAGCTCTGCCATTCTTGGACAGCAAGCTTACCAGGCGTCTTTTACGCCTGGACAGGAATGGCCTGCGCCTGGTGACGGGAACCATTACGGGACACTGCTCACTCAACAAACACTTCCACACAATAGGCATAACGGACAGTCCTCTGTGCAGGGCATGCATGGAGGCTGAGGAAACCGTCACACACGTTCTCTTTGAGTGCACAGGTATCACACAGATAAGAACACGAACCATCGGGTCACCCAGATCATACACGGATGTTTTGAGAAAACCAGGAGCTCTAATTGACTTCTGGAGGGAGGTGGGCTGGATGGAATGACCACCCAACGGCCGCCATGGCTCACGCACAAAGGTCCATCCAGGACTAAGTGCGGAAACCAAACCCCCCCTAACATAGAACATAGAAGCTATGGACTGATCTTAGCGAATGTAGGCAGGCCAAGGAGGTACTACCGCTCATTGACGGCCGTTTCACAAAAAAGGTCCTTCGACTAACAAAGCCACAGTTGCGTGCAGTTACTGCCGTGACAACTGGACATGGGACCTTTAATAAACACCTCTTTGTCATAGGAATCACGGACAGCCCACTCTGCAGAGCTTGCATGGAAGAGGAAGAGACAGCGGCACACCTGCTCCTGAGCTGCCCTGTAATCGCTGGATACAGGGCCAAATACTTCGGCGACCCAGGTACCCTGCAGGAGATAGTCGGCAGCACCAAGGCGCTGTTGGCCTTTCTCGAGGAGCTGGGGTGGATCGAATGATGTGACTGAGTCCCACCCGTACGCAAAATACGCGCTTGGTCGTGGAGTTGCGGAAACAGCCCGCCGAAACTAAACTAAACTAAACTAATCGCTGGGCAACGACGCGGCTGACGAGCTTGCGTGACGCGGATCCAGCTCGGAGGTCTATGGACCTGAGCCTGGTGTACCCATCCCCTTCAACCAAATACGCAGGTGGCTACAGAAATTCACCCAGACACAGGCAGAGAACTGGTGGGCCTCGGTACCGGGCTGTAGGCAATCCAAAGAAGCTCTGCCATCCTTGGACAGTAAGCTTACCAGGCGTCTTTTACGCCTGGACAGAAATGGCCTGCGCCTGGTGACGGGGACCATCACGGGACACTGCTCACTCAACAAACACTTCCACACAATAGGCATAACGGACAGTCCTCTGTGCAGGGCATGCATAGAGGCCGAAGAAAGCGTCGCGCACATTCTCTTTGAGTGCACAGGTATCACACAAATAAGAACACGAACCCTTGGGTCACCCATATCGTACACAGATGTTTTAAGGAAACCAGGAGCCCTAATTGACTTCTGGAGGGAGGTGGGCTGGATGGAATGACCACCCAACGGCCGCCATGGCTCACGTACAAAGGTCCATCCAGGACTAAGTGCGGAAACTAAACCCCCCCTAACTAGAACTAGATGGTATAAATAAAATAAAATTACTTACAAAAGAAATACTCAGTATGAACTTCCCTCTGGTATCCAAAATCTTTGCTATCAATCCAGTCTGGACTTGGTACACATGTACCTTGCCTGTGTGGCCTCCAGTGGCAATATGCTCACCGTCTGGAGAAAATGATATCTTCCACACATCAGTCACACCTGTTGGTATTTCAGCTAGCTTCCTTCCAGAGATCAGGTCCCAGAATATAAGGGTGGAGTCTAATGATGAGCTTACTATGACTAAAAAAATAAAAATTATACAATTAACAACAAGGTTTTTTTTTCACATTTTGGTGTGGTTCGAATTATATAATCTTTAATAATTAGTATGCCATAGAATTGGAACTCAATAAATAAAAATATATAATAGTTATCAGCAGGTAAAGGAAGCAACAATAATCTTGAACATTTTGGGATATAAAAAGAAAATAGATTTGCATAATTCCTGTTATGTTAAACTACCATACAACTTACTTGGTGCAGAAGGGCTAACAGCTACAGAGACCACAGCCATGGTGTGAGCTTCCAGAGAGTGAAGTAGATGTAGTCTATCATTCTCCAGGATCCATACTTTTACTAAGCAGTCCAGACCTCCGGTCACTACAAACTCCTTTGAAACATTCCTAAAACATGTTATAGCATGTTAGAGAGTTATACAATTCTATTCAAATGAGGTATTTCTGTTAGTCATCATAGGCAAGCTTAATATAGGGTACCAAACAAGATGGGTACAACAAAATTAAGCCAATATGGTACGGCGCTTGTTTACTTTTTCTAATGGTCGCTTAAGGTATACTTTTTTTGGATTATTATGAAGTTAACTTACGCGGAATCTCCCGAGGTGTTTATTTTAGTCCATGCACAGCAGTAAATCGGATCATCGTGAGCATTTTCTTTTTTAAACAATATGGAAAACTGAAACGAAAAACTATATTTAAGAGCATGTTTTCCAAGGCTTTATCGACGAATTATTTGGAACTATATTACTCTAGGAGAGGAGTACTTACTAAGTTATTGGCCGGCATTTTTTCAGGATAAAAACAGTACTTATTATTATAATCAGACTTTTAATTCTATTCTAATCGGAGAACTTCAAAATCCTTTGTAAACATTAGATGAACGAAAGAGATAAAGATACAGAAATCGATGCATGTGAGAGCAAGACAAATCTTTTTTGCTGAACTAGGTGAATATGTCAAAATGACAATGACTGACATGACAACATGTTTTTTCGTTCAGAAATTTAATACGTTTATAGAAGAAATTGCTAGTCTATAGTTGGGTCTTTTTGCATTCGTACAGCTGCAGGCCCCACGAATGTAAGCAATTTATAAAAAGGGGATATTATTATTCCACGGAAAAACACCAATAGGTACTGACATAATCGCAACATAGTAGGTATAATACACACAAAGATCCGTTGTGAATATTGTATGTTATCACTAAGTTCGGATCACTTTGCTTTAAAAAACACCAAAATAGGCTACTCATATTTCGTTAGAATGGGTTAAAGACAATAAAACAAAAGCCTTACAAGATTGTATGGTATATTAAAAACAGCAATATTATACATTATAATGGACAGTCATAAATATTTAAACTTTTATCTTCTGATACAGACATAATTTTATTACTTTCTGCATTAAACTTCACACCCCACACCTGGAAAACAAGAGAATAAATTATAATAATAATTCAATTACATAAACAAATTGACTGTGTATTTTTTAATTTAACTTTTAATTTTTTCATATGCATGATCCATTTACCTGATCAGTGTGTTCCTTAAATACATGTTGGCACTGCATGCTATCTAAATCCCAGACTCGCACCGTTCTGTCTGCACTGCCAGACGCGAACCGTTTGCCATCCGGAGAGAATGCTACTGAGAGAACCCATGAAGCATGTCCTGATAATGTTCCCGCTAAGTTTGCATGTACTCTGAAATATAATGATATCACAAATTATTTAAATACAGCTAATTAATGCTACAGCCAAATAGGATTTTATCATTGATAGGATAGGATAATCATTGAAAAATCAAGAACGTAAATTGCTTGCCTTTCAACTTGCTGAGAAGAAGCTACAAAACACTATACAAAAATAAAGTTAGTTTGGTAAAAATATATAAAGCTTACACATCATAAAGTTTCATATGCCCATCATCTGAAGCAGTGAGCAGCAGCTGGGAATCTGGCGAGAAACAGAGACTTCTGATGGGCATAGCATGACCTTCTAATGTGTGGACTAGTTTCCCTTGAGCCACATCAAATATGTTGATGATGCCGTCTAGAGCTCCACTTGCTATGTATTTGCCATCTGGACTCTGCAATTAAGAAATGAAAGCACATTATTAATTTATTATGTACAACATTAGTCATTTTATCTTATTGGTAATGAGTGTACCAATAAGAAAATCTAATTTTCCTTATGGATTGGAAATTTGCAAGTTTAAACTATTCCACAAGTGAAAAACGATAAAAATATTAAACAGTTTTGGTCCAGTAGTAAACCAATGAATTAATAAATATTACAACTTACATATGCAACACTCAATGTGAATTTTCCTCTTGTGTCCAATGTCTGCTCTTGCTTTCCGCTTTCAACCTCAAATATGAGAATCTTGCCGGCATTGCTTCCTGAGATAATATGTTTGCCATCAGGAGAGAAGTCCAAGGTCCACACATCCGTGGGACCAGTCTCCATCGTCTTTATTTTCTCACCATTTGTCAAGTCCCAGAGAATTAAGGAGGAGTCTTGGGAACTGCTGGCTAGAGCTGTAATGAGGAATATATTCAATCTCAACATGTGTATTAATGCATTGTTACTAACTTATTGTTTCATCAGGTCAAGACAGACAACACTTTTAATCTTGTAAAAATGCATGATTTCTGTGGGATATTAATTAAAAATAGCCTACAAGAGTCGAAGCTAGTTGCTGGTAAAAAAGTTTTTGGATTATTTAGAAATATCATATTCTGTATATTATAATGGCTGGGAAAATGTGATATGGGTATAGGGAAAATATTATAAGAAGGAATCCTACTAATGTTATAAATGTGAAAGTTTGGATGGATGTGTGAATGTTACTCAATCACGCCAGAATGGCTGAATGGATCTGGATGAAAATAGCACATAGACTACTTTTTATCCCGGAATAATGTTCCCTTGGGACGATAAAACACTTTTAACGCGGGTGAAGCCGCTGGAGGAAGCAAGTAGCATACTTAAAATACAGGTTACTACTGTCCATGCAGATGAAGTATGGTTAAACACTACCCAAAATCTACTTACTCTTCCCATCGGGGCTGACAGCCACTGAGATGACTCCCAGTGAGTGTCCCTCCAACTGATACTTCTCTTCCAGTTTACCATTCTCAAGCTGCCACACTTTGATCAAGTCATCAAGTCCTCCAGTGATCAAGTAGTTTTCAGAACTGACTTCATGGTTTGAATCTCTGCAAGAAAAGTACATAGCCTACTGAAAGAGGTGAGGTGAACTACTAAGATAATCAATATAAAATGTTGAACCAAACCCAATAATTACATACAATTATTGAGTGAATAGACATTTATTTATTTTCTAACATTACTTTGTGGCAGTTACAGCTTAAGTGCTGCATAGTAACAGACTTGACACAGCACTGATACACAAAAATCTACTTTGTACTGCTTACATATCATCATAATATGTAAGCAGTACAAAGTAGATATTTTTGTGCAGGTAATAAACTGAGAGGTGAGAGATGGTACAGCTGTGTTAAGGTTATGCTTACTGTGAAGGTTCAATACCCTCGCCTTCAGGTTCTTTAGGAGGTTTCTCACTGTCTATTTTACTCCAACCGCAACACCAAATCGAATCCTCATGAGCATTTTCTCTCTTCAGTTGCATGTAATACTGAAAATAACAAAAATAGCATCAATATGCCGGGGATCAAATAATCTACTTTTCTTATTGACGTGCAATACTTACTAATGTTGTTATCGACATAATTAAGTTTTTCTAGATTATAAACTCTGCAGTATCAAATTCACTACTTTATTTTTATTATTTAGCACAATAGTTGAATTCTAAATTCTAAACACGGAGGTAGGCATAGGCACATCGATCAAACAACACAGTTTAGTTTAGTTTTTTTGACACTGACAGTGACTGACACTTGACATTGACAGTCGTAACTGTGACGTGCAGCCGTGATCGCCGTGATAGACAATGACACTAGCATAAACCGTGGTTTTTTTTTGTGGTCAATGCCTAACATTCTGGCCTTATGCCAAAGAAATAAATAATTATATTAAAATAAACCTTATAATATAAAATAAACCTGCCTAAGTACATAGTAAACAAAAGAAAAGTATTTTCTCTCTTAATCTTATCACTACAGGAATGTATTGTAGATTATCTTGTTATTAGTTGTTGTAATTTCTACCTACAGTGCAACATAAAAGAGTAGAAATTAAATGAGGGCGCCACAATCGCTCAGATAGCAACCCAGTTAGTACGACCCAGCTGATCTTGATACTTGAATAGTATTATTTATTTATTGGGTATAAAAAATTAGTAAATATATTAAATAAGTATATTTAATAAATATTTAATATGTAGTAGTAATAAAACAACAATTTCACAAAAAATAAGTATTTTTAATAATCAATTGCTTTCCATGTAAACTCAGATATAAACTAAAATTTATAAAATAAACTAATCTAATAAATCAAAATCTAAATACTCTACATCTTCCATGGGATCACTTAAGTTCGTGTAGTCTGTTTTAAGCTCTGTGTGCTTAGTGCGAGTTTTTTAACGTACTCACTCGTGATATCGTAAACGATCTCTTATGTCAAAATGAATACAAAAAAAGAGGTTTTGCCTTGCCGTCACCAGACGGCGCTTATCCGGTTTCAATACAAATTGGCGTTAACGTTAACGCGATTGAGCGTGAGAAAAAACTCGCACTAAGCACACAGGTATTGATTCGTCACTGATTTCTGAACCACTCTCATCGTTACTGCTGTCTGCCCCATGGGACGAGCTTTCATGTGTTTAGCTGGTGTTGAGAATTTCCCACCGTTTTCAATGCCGTGTTGCACGATTCTGTGCACTGTGCTTACAGAAACACCTAAAACAAGCAAATAAAAGAATCACTGTCAGTCCGACGAAAGAAGTTCCGCGGTAAATAAACGTGAATATATTTTAAAATTGTTTCTTTCCATTTAGACGATTGTATCAACAAATATGGCATAGGAAAAAAAAAAAATCGTATCCGCAATAAATTACATTAATTGTTTTTGCCTTACTATCAACGTTGTTAAGTCGCGCTATAACTACAAAGGTATTTGTTTACCTTAGCATAACCTCAAAAATTGTAGACATAATTTGTAAATGATATGTGGTTCGAAAATTTAGCTCCCTGAATGTATTAATCGTTTGTAATTAACGTTTAGCGTAACTTTCAATAGTTACTTACCAGTAAAATCTGCTGTACGATGGTAAACATCTTCTAAGTTGCATAGAAGCTTCCCAGCTTGGAATTCGGCTATACACCACATATAAACTTTGTAAACTATATCACGGGCACCTCCACGAATTACCTTATTCATGATTTGCCACTGTTTTTCTGTCCACACTCAGAAATATCACACAAAAACCAAAATTCTTACGAAAATCGAAACCGATCGAGAAAAATTGACAGCTCAAGTACTCATTTTAGATGTTGCCAGAAAATGAAAACTATTAGTTCCCAAATATTTAATTTCTACTCTTTTATGTCGTACTATACTGCCTTTTATTTTATTATTTTATTTATATTTTATGTGTTGTTAACCCATATAATTTCATAGTCTACTTTAGTAAGTAAACTAAGTGTTTTGAAGAGTTTACTAAACTTAACAGTTTAAATCTTCTATATAAATAAAAATGAATTGTTGTTCGTTAGTCTGATTAAAACTCGAGAATGGTTAGGCCGATTTGGATAAAAACTCGAGAATGGTTAGGCCGATTTGGATAATTCTTTTTTTGTTTTGTTCGACAGAATACAGGGAAGGTTTAAAAACAAAAAAAATGGGGAAAAAGGGTAGGGTAGGTGTAGGGTAGGTGTAGGGTAGGTGTAGGGTAGGTGTAGGGGTAGGTGTAGGGTAGGTGTAGGGTAGGTGTAGGGTAGGTGTAGGGTAGGTGTAGGGTAGGTGTAGGGTAGGTGTAGGGTAGGTGTAGGGTAGGTGTAGGGTAGGTGTAGGGTAGGTGTAGGGTAGGTGTAGGGTAGGTGTAGGGTAGGTGTAGGGTAGGTGTAGGGTAGGTGTAGGGTAGGTGTAGGGTAGGTGTAGGGTAGGTGTAGGGTAGGTGTAGGGTAGGTGTAGGGTAGGTGTAGGGTAGGTGTAGGGTAGGTGTAGGGTAGGTGTAGGGTAGGTGTAGGGTAGGTGTAGGGTAGGTGTAGGGTAGGTGTAGGGTAGGTGTAGGGTAGGTGTAGGGTAGGTGTAGGGTAGGTGTAGGGTAGGTGTAGGGTAGGTGTAGGGTAGGTGTAGGGTAGGTGTAGGGTAGGTGTAGGGTAGGTGTAGGGTAGGTGTAGGGTAGGTGTAGGGTAGGTGTAGGGTAGGTGTAGGGTAGGTGTAGGGTAGGTGTAGGGTAGGTGTAGGGTAGGTGTAGGGTAGGTGTAGGGTAGGTGTAGGGTAGGTGTAGGGTAGGTGTAGGGTAGGTGTAGGGTAGGTGTAGGGTAGGTGTAGGGTAGGTGTAGGGTAGGTGTAGGGTAGGTGTAGGGTAGGTGTAGGGTAGGTGTAGGGTAGGTGTAGGGTAGGTGTAGGGTAGGTGTAGGGTAGGTGTAGGGTAGGTGTAGGGTAGGTGTAGGGTAGGTGTAGGGTAGGTGTAGGGTAGGTGTAGGGTAGGTGTAGGGTAGGTGTAGGGTAGGTGTAGGGTAGGTGTAGGGTAGGTGTAGGGTAGGTGTAGGGTAGGTGTAGGGTAGGTGTAGGGTAGGTGTAGGGTAGGTGTAGGGTAGGTGTAGGGTAGGTGTAGGGCAGGTGTAGGGTAGGTGTAGGGCAGGTGTAGGGTAGGTGTAGGGTAGGTGTAGGGTAGGTGTAGGGTAGGTGTAGGGTAGGTGTAGGGTAGGTGTAGGGTAGGTGTAGGGCAGGTGTAGGGCAGGTGTAGGGCAGGTGTAGGGCAGGTGTAGGGCAGGTGTAGGGCAGGTGTAGGGCAGGTGTAGGGTAGGTGTAGGGTAGGTGTAGGGCAGGTGTAGGGTAGGTGTAGGGCAGGTGTATTCTATCTTGTGACACTGAGTCATTTTATTTGCTGTACGCTTATGAAAAGTATTTCCAAAACGTTTGGTGTGGGAACAATGGGTGGGATGTCCACCATGTACCGATGACGCATCGCCGCACGTCTTGTAGTCCGTTTATGGAACGGGCTAGGAGGAGGAATGTGCGGAGACATGTGCGGCATCTGCTGTAACCAATCTTTTGATATTTTGACTAAATCTTCAGGTAAAGTTTCATCCCAACCAATATTACTTATCCGACATTTTTGTATAATAACTTTCAAGAAAACCAATTGGGTCAAAAACGCTTTGCACTACAGATAACAACGCTATAACGCTTTGTAATATTTTTGTCCGTATTGTGTTTAGTAAGTAAATAAGTTTTGCAATAGAGTGTATCATCTCTTGGGTTCCATTTATGTCGTAATACTATATAGACCAGGGCTGAAGCCTTTGACAATGGTAAAAAACAAAAAATAAATAGTAGGATGAAACCACTGACCTCTAACATACCAGTGGATGAAACCCATTGGAAAAGGAAGAGAATATAACAAAAATTTAAGGAAAAATAATTTACGGGCGATCTGAGGTCGGGAAGTGGAAGGAGGTGAGTTTTTAAGGGTGAAAACGGTTTATCTCGATTTAAAAAAAGTTAAATGGCAAAGTTGTAGTACTTGCGTACTGAATTTAACTAACACGCACTGCGGATAAAATTCGGCGCGATTTTTGTCTCCTTCTACCTGCTCACATCACACACATCACATCATCAGCCTATTAATGTTCCCACTGCTGGGACACAGGCCTCCTCTCTGTGAGAAGGAATGGGCCGTAATCCACCACGCGGGCCCAGTGTGGGTTGGTGGATGTCACATGTCTTCGAATTTTTGGTTCTAGGACATGCCGGTTTCCTCACGATGTTTACCTTCACCGTTTTAAGATCAGTGGTGATGAAATAATTTACACAAAGTAAAGCACCTGCCTGGTCTCAAACAGATAGATGATTGCTACGTCCCCGTCAGGGGACGTCGCGGGCGGATTATAGGCTATGCCTTTGTTCCGCGGTTTCGTTGCGTGCCCGTTACAACGGGCACGAGTCCGTTGGGTTTGCCATCATGGCATAAAAATGTTTGTAGGCGTGTATACACAGCCTGCTAATAGTGTGGATGCATTGTTGCCTGGTCTCGAACCCACGACCTACAACTTATAAGTCACGGCCGATACCACTGGGCCACGTCTGGCAAACGAAAGTAGACACTCGAATTATTTGCAAACTTTTTATATGGCAATTTTATACTAATGTCAACCCCAATTTTCCGTATGACGCTACTTAGTTGGTACATACTTTGTTTTAATTCGTAATCACTATTTATCTTTTTGTAAAAACATTTTCTCTATTTAATAATTTAAAAAGTTTCATTATTAATGCAGAAAAAAATTATTCCTGTGACTCTTATTAATCTTTTCACATGGATGTCTTAGATTTAGATTTTGATTGATAGTGAATAAACCAAAATTATTATAGAATAATATTGCTTTTTTTATTCAGATTGATATATCTAAAGTATTACCTACCTAAATGTATTTAGGTAGGTATTTTAGTATTTTTATTCAGACGAAGTAATATAAATAATTCTAAAGTATCAAATTAGGTTATTCCAGGTATTGCATACTGGTTTTTGGGTTGCTATGCTGTAATTTTTTAATTTGCCGCGCTTTTTCAGTTTCTACTTTCGTTTGCCAGACCCTACCTACTCATAGAGTTCAAAATATTCAGTGCGGTGGATTCTGTGGCAAAACACGGATTCCTAGCGGTATTATTTCCGCGCGATTTTTTCCGCAATGCGAGCAGCAAAGGCGGAAAAATTTGCGCGAATGAAAATTGCAGTGCGTGCTAAGCAGGATTAAAAGATCTGGTGCTAAACTATTATAAATATGCGTGTACCTTTTTAAACAAAAAATTTTGCAAATATGGCGTCACGCTGATTTACTCAGTTTCCGAGTTTCCTGTTGGCGTTGTTGATTATTTATTAATCAATTTTTGTTAACTTTATTAACTCTACTCTATAAAGTAATATTGGTGTGAAATGTTAGTTTGTTATCATAGCATCTTTGGCTATTAATAAATTAGGTGGCACTCTAAATCTTGTTGGTTTGCAATGGCTGTTTCAAAATCAACAAACACGTACAATCGCCAAAATTGGGAAGATTCGGTAAGTACCATTGCTGATCCTTAATAAATCATTATTCGGTTGTTCATCACTTTTAATATTTTCTTTCTTTTCTTCTTCAGGATTTTCCAATTTTGTGTCAAACATGTCTTGGTGATAACCCCTACATTCGAATGGTATGTATGAGATTTAGTCATTGTATTATATTATAACATGCTCCTGATATGCTCCTCCGGGGAGGCCTATGTCCAACAGTGGACGTCTTTCGGCTGAAATAATGATGATGATGATGCTCCTGATTGTGGCTTCAGTTACCTTACCTACTTCTTACAATTTATCATTTACATTTCAGACTAAAGAGAAATATGGCAAGGAGTGCAAAATTTGTGCAAGGCCCTTCACTGTCTTCCGTTGGTGTCCTGGCGCAAGGATGCGCTTCAAGAAGACCGAAATATGCCAAACTTGTTCTAAACTGAAGAATGTATGTCAGACGTGCCTTTTGGACCTTGAATATGGGTTACCAATCCAAGTTAGAGATGCCGCACTTAAAATACAAGACGATCTACCTCGTAACGAAGTTAACAAAGAATATTATATTCAGAATTTAGATAGTCAAATGTCTAAGTTTGACGCTACACAGCCTAGTAATTCAGCTTTAAAATCTAAAGGTGCTTCCGATTTGTTGTTACGTCTGGCAAGAACTGCTCCATACTATAAAAGAAATAGACCCCATGTGTGCTCCTTCTGGGTGAAAGGGGAATGTAGGCGTGGTGAGGAGTGTCCTTATCGCCATGAGAAGCCAACTGACCCTGATGATCCGCTTGCTGACCAAAACATCAAGGACAGGTAAGATTAATTTCTTTTGTTTTTGTGCCTGAAAACAGTCAACTTGTATGATTTCTAATTAAGTATACTTATTACCTAAAATTAGACAATGACTATCTGTGGCTAGTTTATGGCTGCCAATTCAGGAGTTGATTATAATTTCTATAGTACAATGTTATTTAAATGATGTCATTTACTAATGTAATATGCAAAAAATTACCACATCATTTTAACTTTTGCCCAGATATTATGGTGTAAATGATCCAGTAGCTGAAAAATTGATGCGTCGTGCCGCTGCCATGCCCGCCCTGCCTCCACCTGAGGACAAAACTGTCACTACGTTGTACATCGGTAATCTTCCCGATAACATTAGTGAAGATGAACTTAGAGGCCATTTCTACCAGTATGGTGAAATAAGGTAAGTTTTACTATAAGAAATATTTACTATTTTTTAATTTATTTTCAAAATATAAGGCAAATACTGTTTTTTATAGATTCTATTGCTTCTTTTTAAGGTTTCTCATAAATAATCTTCATTAAAAATTAAGTCATTGAGTTTAATAATAATAATAATAAATCTTTATTCAGAAATTTGATTCTGAAGAATCTTTATTCAGAAGTTTGATACAGTTATAATATAATTTATTTCAAAAGTCACTATATTTTTTATCAATTCGTTGGCCTAATTCGTTAAGCTGCTAAGTCCATTTTTGGACTTTTGGCAATGGACTTAGGGCCTCGTTCACCATCTCCAAGTAAAGCGTTGATTAGTTATTTCCAAGTTAACGCTAAGTGTCACGTAAAAGTTATGAGTATCTTTTGTCAATTTCACAAACGAAAACAGAGCTGTGGGTAACAACTTACTGGTTAAGTGAATGATAACAAATCTTGTTACATTCGTTCAATAATACGTCATGTTACTTGTCAAATGCCATTGCCAGATGTCAATAGTCATTTGTACTTTCTTTTAGGATATGTGTCGTGCCTGGCGCATATAAACACTTTTTCTTTCTTTCTTTTTTTATATTTCTGGTGTTTTTTCGTCTAGTTTGGTATGCATTTGGTTTTAATAATTTTACTTTATTTAGCATGGATAAAGTTAAAAGAGGGAGAAAATGAATAACCTATTGTTCAGAAGTTCAGTAGATTTGATAGTTTATTAGTAAAACCACTTGAATAATTAAAAAATACCAATAATCTTGCGATGTATAGATTATTTTGTTTTATAAGGTTAAGCACTTGGTTTACTGCATAATTCATCTAGGTCTGTAAAATAATCATCACGGCATTTAAATACACCAATCCTAGGTACTCGTTGTGTCGTAGAATGTTCTAATTCAAGCAATTCATGATCAAATAAGTTAAATAAATCCATTTTTATTAATAAATTGTAAAATAATCTACACAAAATGACAACGGACAACTTTTAACCATAAAGTAAACACGCTAATGGGCAGATGTTGTGGCAAGTAAGTTAAGGGTCAGTTAATCTTATAGTTAGTGCTACTCGAACATCGTGAAATTTGCACATGACATTACAGGTGACGTTGGCTGGGTTAGCCTACTCAATACTTTAAATGCAGATGGTGAACGAGGCCCTTAGTAGGTTAACAAATTAGGGCGACGAATTGCACTTTGATTTGTGGAATATATAACATCTTGAATTTTCATTGTCTCTAGTAAATATTTGCTTTGGCATACAAAGGCTTAATTTGTGTTTGTCTGTTTTTCAGATCTTTGACCTTAGTGCCTAGAGCACAATGTGCCTTTGTACAGTACACCACAAGGAGTGCTGCAGAACATGCTGCGGAGAAGACATTCAACAGATTGGTTATAAGTGGCAAGAGACTCACTATCAAGTGGGGCAAGTCTCAAGGTTGGTCTATGTTCAACAAAAAAATAATCTTTTTAATGCCAATAAATTGCCAAAAAAGTAACATTTGTTTTTATTGTCTATTTTGATTGTCTTAATTACCAAAGCACACATTTTAACCGCACATCGTGTTTGTTGGGCGGGTACACAAAATCCAGAATCAACATGGTTACCCTAATATAGTGAAGCCTGTCCAATTTAATTGACAAAAATTTAAATATTTTTTCAGGTCGCCAGGGAGCTAACGAGAAGAATGAAACGACGCCTGTGTTGGAACCAGTGCCTGGCCTACCGGGCACATTGCCGCCCCCACCTGCTTACTTGCATCCATTCCCGCCACAGGTATTTGATTCTACACATTTTACTATACATAACTTTTTAACAAAAGTGACATGCCGCAAGGGCTCACCTAAATTAGATTTAATTGAATTATCACAACATACTCATTCCATTTGTGTCAATACTCCTCGAAGCTTATTCAAACAGTATTTTGCGACAAGGATAGCTCTTGTCTCATGGTTCATTAAAATCCTGAAAAGTGCAGGTGTATCAATCATAAACCATTTTCAAATAAAGGAACAATGATACACCATTTGGCAGATTGCTTCTGCAGAAACTAAACTGGACCTTGGCTGACAGCAGTAGCCAAACAAAAATAACAGCAGTTTGTGTCTGCCAGAGTAAAGGAGTGGGATACGTCTTCTACCACAATTCGCATCTCTCGTTCGCCTAAATGTCGTTGTGTACCTAATTTATTTGTCTGTCTGTTTCCAGATGCCGCCACCACCGAACCGACCTAACGACTTCTTCAACCTGCATCACTACGGCGGTGGAGGCTGGCCCGCGTGGGGCCAGGGCGTGCCGGGGGTGCCCGGCGTGCCCGGAGTGCCCGGCGTGCCCGGTGTGCCCGGCGTGCCGGGAGTGCCCCCGCCGCCCGCTCCGCTCGCGCTGCACTACCCCAGCCAGGACCCCGCGCGGCTGGGCGCACACGCACACGCTAATCAACCTCAAACCTAGTATCTGCCTAGCCGACAGCACGCTTCGTCGCCCACCAGCACGCTTACCCATTACGGTGAGCGGCAGGGGCTTATGTCCACAGTAGACTATGTGAAAGTTGAGCAATCATGACTCGCCTTATTCAACGATTTTTGACTGTGGACGATCTGACTTAGAAATACCGTTAAATACGGAAAAAGCGCATCACTTACCAGCACCATGAGATACGTGCTTCGACACGGAAAACGTGGCTGTGCGAGGTATTTAGTGCCACACTGCTCCTACCATAGGACCATGTGAGAGTTGTGTGCAATTTACTTATATAGGCGTCTTCGATCAATAAACAATCCCATATAAAACTTCTCTTTAAAACTGACGCCAATTGTTTAGTTAGGTAATTCTAAGAATTTTAACCTTAAATGCGATGTTTAAAGTTGCTTTCACAAAATGTACAAAAAGCAATAAAAAAATTATGAGCTTGCTTCACTGCTCAACATACATTAAAACAAATTTAGTCTTACGTGCATGCTTTAAAGTCTAAATTACAAAGTACAAGAACAGTCTATGTTTGTTTTGTAAACAAACATCGACTGTTCTTGTACTTTGTAATTTTTCGGCCCGTTTTTGAAGCGCTGGTTTGATTATTGATCGAAGATAGGCGTAGATAATATTAAGGGATAGGTAATCAGTTGAAACTAGATTAGGATCAATTGTGAATTTTATTATTAAAATGAATTGTGTACAGAACAGTTTTTCCTTTTGCGAATTCTAAAGTCCTATAGCTAGTGTCTCAGTCTAGATATAGCTAGTGTCTCTAGAGTCTAGTTTTATAAATCTCCGTAATCAGCAAAAATGCCTCTGATCTCTCTAGTATCATCAATAGATTCGGGATACATACTAACGTTATAAATGCGACAGTAACTGTCTGTATTTTTACCTTTTCACGCTGAAACCTCTGAACCTATTTAGGTGTTTGATATGGAGATAGAAATCCTAAGAACAATATTTTTTAAACCGGAAAACATCCTTATGTTTGACCGTGTACGTTATACGAAACAATTTGTCTCATCATTATCTAGCCCAGTATGGAAACAAAAAAGTAAAAAAAAACCGGCCAAAAAAAGTCGGACTCGCGCACGAAGGGTCCGTACCATAATCGCAAAAAAGGACAAAAAATCACGTTTGTTGTATGGGAGCCCCTCTTAAATATTAATTTTTATTCTGTTATATGTGTTGTTGTAGCGGCAACAGAAATACATCATCTGTGAAAATTTCAACTGTCTAGATATCACGGTTCATGAGATGCAGACGGACAGACAGACGGATCCTTTGGGTACGGTACCCTAAAAATATATTTGAAAGTTGATGAGCGTCGAAAGTTAGATATTTCAACACAAATTTTAACGCATCTTTGGACCCAAATAAATACCATAAGAATGAAAATTGCAAAACAGTCAGCATACAGGGATAGATTCGCACGGCCGTTTTCGTCCTATATCATCATCCATTTCGCTACAAATTTGCAAAAGTGTGTTTTCGTACACGAACTAGCCTCTTACTGCTCATCACAGCATCTATCTCTTCGCACGTCTTGTCGGATGAGATAGCGAGACCTCATGCATTTTAACTAGAGATGCGCCGAATAGTGGTTTCACCGAATACCGTTATTATTCGGTGTAACCTTTACAGAACCGGATATTCGGCCGAATTATTCGGTTTACCATTACATTGTTTTGCCGCGTAAGCAAGTTCTAACATGTACGCTACATGCACGAAGGGTTCCGTAGCATTATCGCAAAAAACGGCAAAAATGTCACGTTTGTTGTATGCCCCACTTGAATATTTATTTTATTCTGTTTTTGGAACGAAGTTCCTAATCGCGCGTTGCGAAAGGGGGCTAGACGGAAAAAAATTAAGACGAAAAGTTGTAACGACACTTTTTGCCATAGTTGTAAGCCGTGCGGCGTGCGCGTGTTTCGTGCGTGTTCTAACCTATACGCTGTTGTGTTTACGAAGTCGAGAGTATACATACATATATATATACTAAAGGAACTTCGTTCCATCCGGGTGTCCCTTGACACCTCTCAAGTTTTAGTATTTGTTGTTATAGCGGCAATAGAAATACATCATCTGTGAAAATTTCAACTGTTTAGCTATCACGGTTCATGAGATACAGCCTGGTGACAGACGGACAGACAGACAGACGGATCATGAAGTCTTAGTAATAGGGTCCCGTTTTTACCCTTTGGGTACGGAACCCAAAAGACCGGTGACTCTCGCGTATGTTAAAGTTGATAAACACTATGAACAGCATCGATTTTAATTATTTCACGGTTTAATGTTTTTCGTCTATAACGCAAAATATGATTTTGTCAGAAGGCGACACTAGCTAACTATAGGATGGCAGTATTGTGTTGTGTATAGTTCTCGCCAAACTTCTTGGCCGCCCTGAAGTTGGCTTGGCTGCGCAGTAGTAAATCTCATACAAAAACAGTACCGTTTCGTGCCTCGCGCATGCGGTAAACCAACTTCAGCGCGGCCAAGAAGTTTGGCGAGGACTATATCTGAAGGTTTAAAAAAATTTATGCACATAAATAAAAGATTGATTTCTGAAACTATATTTATTATTAATCATAAGTTTATAACATGACTTAATCGTTACAAAACAGTTTAAACATTTAGATAAATCTACACGCCTTCGCTTACCATTTATCTGGGGTAAGGACGGTCTGGTAAATAATTTACATTATGCTAGGCCCAGATTATACATAACATACCTACGTACTGTTGGCGCCCCGATAATGGGCGCTCTCACGTAATCGTTTAGATACAATTTCGTAAGCGGTCTATGTATTTGTTTAGTCAGTTTCCAAAGCTGTTTAGTCCATTGACTAGTTAATAATAATGCTTAAATGTTTATCAACTTACACTATTTTATTTATACAACGATAAATACTAAAATCGAAGTCTTGTGCATCTAATAGATAGTCTCAACGCAGGGCAAGAGGGAGTCACACACTTGGAAACACTAACGATTAAGTAAATGGTCCAAATACATACATTTATTAGCGACGTTACTTGAAATTTTAAATATTCATAAAATTTTAAACATGTTTTCAATTCAAATATTAATAAGATACATTTAGCTTTCAAATGTTAATATTTAAAGGATATTTACAATTATTTTGGAATGTTAATAAAAGATGATAAATTCATAACTATTAAAAAAGTAAACAAAATAGTTTATTTGCAACCAAACGATAATTTGAATGATCTCCCGATGTCGGTCGAGATTTGTAGGAATTATTAATATATCGACACTAAGATACATGCATGTTTTCTCTACGTAAGAATTGTAAATTTATGATAAATAAATATACTTAAATAAAATCGTGAATCAAAACCGTTTTTATAAAAATATAAACCGCTTTATAAGTAACAAAACATGCAGCACAATGATATAACCCTGGTAAAATACTATTTATTTATAATGAAGACTCCACAATTTTTAATAGGTACGTAGATCTTAAAGCGTTTGTAAGCTCATGTCGATTAAAAATAACCGTTACAGCTAGCAAAAGAACTAATTCGTGGCGTATTATATCTTAAATTCATAAATATCGTAATCATTATAATAATAAAATACTCAAATGCTGTTAAATAAGTACAGTGCGACAGAGAACAGAGATGATTAATAGACTATACTTCATAAAAGTTAACTAGATCTCTGCGACATATGTCAAAATGACGTATACGTTATTGTTAGCATGTGAAGCGCTATTGTTACTGTATTGATACTGACAGCTGTCGCAGAGATCAAGCTATCTTTTATGAATTTTAAATGGTTCTAAGTTTTATGATATGAAATCTGACAGTTGGCTAGAAATAAACAAATGAAACCTATTGGTGTTATATTTGATTTAAACAACTCTATTATGTGTTGCACTATACATTATATTATATTAATTGAAACGCCAAACTTGCATAAGTTCGATTAATTGTTAAATAACATTTCATACACAGCCATATGACATTTTGGCCGTTACAACAGCTACCTATTCACTTTGACACGAGGCTGTGCAAGTATTAGGCAGCGGCTTTGCTCAGCGACGCGTTAAAGTGATGGAAATATAGGATATTATGATGAATGTATCAAGTTTACAAGTCAATCACATCATAATTAGGTTCTATGTTAAGTAATTGATAATGCGAGTAGTCGTTAGATAAGTAACAAGAACATGTTCTATTCCCCAAGGTATCATTTAATTTGATCATACTCGAGGTAGAATTAAAGTATATGATAAAAACGCGATCGACACAACAATAATTTGCGATAAAATGTCTGTCCAAGAAAAATGTTAACATATTTTTATATCAGAAAGCCTTTCAGTATCTTGATTGATGAAGTTATTGGGTACTTTCTCGATATTCATACTCATAACCGATCATAATCCATAATAATTATATTCCAACCTGTAAACAAAAATATTAAAATGTAAATAAACAGTTCAGTTTTATTAATATATTTTTATCATTAAGATATCTCTAATCATAGCTTATGAATAAGTTTGCTATCAATATTCCTCACTGAAACAATGAATTTCACAATATTTTGAAAGATTATCAACTCAGCACCTGGATGCATTTTCATAGTAATGGCACAGATAATATAATACTAGCATATACATGCATCATCTCATACAAAGAAACCGTGTCGACGTAACTAGCGTTTTTCGTCTGATTGAACTGATTATTTTCTGTCAATCAATCGCGTTCGGTTCCGTTCCACGGCGATAGATAGATGGTGTTAGCAGCAACTTGCAAGTAAAAGGGTTTACTCGGATCGTGAATATTTTTTCCTTTAAATACAGTAAAGGTTTGTTTTATATTATTTTTTGCACGTTTTCGCGCCATCTAGTGAGATTTATTTGAACTAAATTTTCTTTCTTAGCAATGAGACCCAGTGGTAATGGTAACGATGTGACATTTACCCTAAGCTATCAAGTTCTAAAGAATGTCACAATTTAGTTTTATCAGTCTTATGGACCGACGTCTTTGAAACGGCGGCTAGAACAGACTGGATGCGAAGAACTGGTTATTGTGGCACAACATGGATGAGTCTAAAGGCGGAACCACACTTATGTGTCGTGGTGTGGCGTGGCGCGGGATCCACCAATCAAACGACTCTGTTTCAGCCTACGTCATAACACAACGAGTTTTGTAGCCAATCAAATGCGTCAGAAGGCACCACGCCACGACACGTAAGTGTGTTTCCGTCTTTACCAATATTATGAGTTATAAGCAGAGTTGATCAACTGACAAATCCTTTATAACATGGCGCCTTGCCTAGATTCCAAGAATCGACAAGAATGTCTAAAAAACGTAATAACGAGATAATTTAAGTTCGGATTCAGTCACTGGTGGGGATAGGCTGTCTGGCCATACTTCCTGATTCAGAGCGCCCCTCGTCCAAGGAGTTCCCAGCAACATTTAACATTTGACCTATCGGGATTTCGATTTCCATGTGAGTCATGGCCGCCATCATTCCAACCAGGATATGTGTAAGGTAACCCGGTGACCCAAAGGCTTTTGATTGACACCTATGCATTTCCCCTCCCTTCCATCCTACATAAGTTTGAACTTAGTAATGTATTACTTACACATTTCTTCTGAAATACGTCTAGTACCGGTTGGCGTTCGCGATCTGCGCGTTGACCGCAGCCGCGGCGGCACTGGATGCGGCAGTCTGAACGTGTTGGTTGCGCAGGATCTCCGTCGTGAACTCGGCCTGAGCCTTCGCCATAGACGCGCCCGTTGATCGGTAGATGCGGTGGACCTATTGTCATGGATGTATGATAAACAGATAAGAAGTCTGGGCAAAGTTCTATTATGAAGAAGTGGTCTATAGACATATTTTGAAGAAGTGGTCCATATACCTATGCCAAACTACAAAAAAAAACTGGCACCTTATTGCTTTTTTGATAGCATAGAATGAACTTTTTAAAAACAACTTAAGGTTCCCCTAGTCGACGGCACGAACTATTTTGTGCGCGAGGTTAAAATGCATGCTATCTCATCCGACAACACGTGCGAAAGAGATAGATGCTGTGATGAGCAGTAAAAAACTAGTTCGCGTACAAATTAGCACTTTTGCAAAGGAGAATGCCCAAAATCAGTATCGCTTTATAATAAAAGAGTATAGCCGCAAAAATATAATCATAAATAATACAATTTTTTTGAAGTTTTCTTATTTAACTTGATTGAAATCGTATGTGGGGTTAATATTTAGTGTTTAATTAGTTATTTATTCGATTTTATTTTAGTGAAAACAGTGTTGCCATTTTATGAACCGCCCCATAATCGGTGTTACTAATAGTGTAAGGGCAGACGCTGAGTTTTAAAAATCATTTAAATTATGACATTTTCCGCTTCATTAATATTTTTATTTATATATAACATAATTAAAATGATATTACTTTAAGATTTAAAAATCTTTCTCTAATTAACAAATCACTTATGGTCAGGGTGATTTAGATTAATTGTTGGTAAAACTACCACAGGCGATGTAAATGAAAGGTGAACTGTCAACTTACAAAAATGTCATTGTCAAATGTCAAGTTAAGCTAGGTGCCAAACAAAGATTCGTATCGGCGCGGCAGCGAATTTTTGTTTTTGCGTTTATATTTGTTGAGTTTGTTGTGCTAATTAATAACTTATCATTGCGTTGAGTTTTTGTTCAGTAGTTTTCGGATACCTGCACACTCAAGAAATCTTTTTGAAGACTATTGTACTGTTTCTGTGCTGGTGGTGTGGATTGTGTACAACGAACAAAAAATCAAAGAAAAAACAAAAACCACAAAAAATAAATGGATAATTTTTATTTCCCTTGAAAGTATGACCTCTCCCCTTATTTTATATCCAATTTACGCTATCATACAATTTTTTTTATGCGCAACGGCGGTCCATAGAAGGATGGGTAATCTCCTTTGTTTCTAAATGGATGATGATTTAGGACGAAAACGAGCGTGCGAAATTTTATAAACAGACCTTTGGGAGTCTAGATATCATGAAAAAACGACTAAATGTATATTTTCAAAATAAAATTATTTGCATTGTTGAATAAATAAACTATTACTGTATGGAGGCCGTTTTGCAGTTTTCTTTCTTCTGGTATTTAATTCCGCCCAAAAATTCGTTAAAATTTGTGTTGAAATATGGTAGTACTTTCGACACTCATAAATATCATTTTTTTTTTTTTTTTACTTTTTTGTTTCCATACAGGGCTAGATAATGATGAGACAAATTTTATATTTTTCATTTTGTACGTAAATCGTCAAACAGTGGAGTAATCGCTGGACTACGTTTGTATGGAAGAATGACCGACTAGTGTAACCTTAAATTCTTATCATTAATTGAAACGACGCACAACCTAACCTTCAAATTTGACACAAGAGTTAATCCCTTTCTTACTATTTGTAACAAAGGGACGCATTTAGGAAGATTTTTACTTTTGTAGATGGGGAATCCCATAGGCTTTACGACGTGTATATAGATAAGACTGTTTTATGCGTCAACATCTCAGCTTAGTAAATTAGTATAGATTATGCTGATAAACATGGACAGTGTATTCAAAACATAAAACAGCAGTATCATTTAGTTCTCCGTTCAAAAGCTTTAACAATAATAAAATTGTTTTTATGTTGAGTTATCACTATGATTAAATTATTATTGTCATAGCAGTTAATTACTTTCATATTCGCACTTCGACCTTTATTCCAATGCATAATTTAAAAACAAATAAAATAAACATAATTAATTGAATGCCAGTATTTTTCACAGCAAAAGTCCAATTGTAATTATTTATCTGTAGATCTAGCTACGGCCCAGTTTCTGAATTAAAATTAATGTGGAACACATTAGCTGCTCAGATTTGTGGAATAAATTTTCAACAGCCAATCAAATCCGCTCAACTTATTTCTTTCCAGAAGCTGGTGTGAAATGCTGAAGTATGACGGGATAATCAAGTAACGGTCTGTATAAAGTGGCGATTTATGGTTGAACGTCGTCTGACCAGAGGCGAGAGGCGTAAAGCTTTGTACATTTCAGCTCACCCGTGAAGCGTTCAGTGCAAATAGCGTGTAGCGTAAATTACATTACTCTGTACTAATTTATGCTTTAACTAGCGCTTTGACGCGAGTTCGCTTGTGTGGTTTTCGCATTTTCCTATACAAACTTCAAAACCAAATGTCAAGTAGATTTTTTTCCTGCCTTATTAAGGATCAAGCTTACTCAACTAAATTTATGCAAGATTGGTGCAGCACATTTTCTGTGACAACGTTAAAGACAGACAAACTTTTTGAATTTACATAACATGTTAGTTAATGGATGTGTTACAGCTACGGCCCAAATTGGCCTTGACCACCCATTTTTATTAAACCAGTTTAAAATAATAATGTGTATGTTCTCACCTTTGCCATTAGCATGACATCAACGACAACGCACATGATGAACCCAATAGTCACCATCAGAGTGATGATACCGACGGCAATGTTCGTCTTGAACGCTCCAATGCTGGTGATCAGGCCGCTGTAATGATATTAAAAAATATTATTTTTCAATAAGAATAAAAAAAATGATTATTTACTGTAAAAAACAAAAAATCCGACTGCTAACTGATGTTTTTATAATAATTTGTTTTATTTTAGACTTTTTCTTTTATTATATGAACAAGTTCTCCAAATAAGTTATGTGGTAGAAGATTATTTATTTTGCTATCAAAGTTACACTTATCATGAATTTGTGCTAAAATAGGAACATAAAAGTGTTACAATACATATATTTATGAACTGGCCTATTTAGTAGCTTTGATTTGATAACCATATTGACTACCACCTTATTTTTTGGAGGGGAGGTGCCATATTAAAAAATTATATAGCCTATATCACTCCCACAATTGAGTCGAATTCAACAACACCTCATATGTCATAGTCCGTCAAGCCGTTTAAGCTGTTGACCGTGGCATAGAAATGGACATACATACGCTCAAAAAACATTACCCTCCCACAGTTGGGTAAAAAGAAACCAATTATCAATTAATGTGTTAATGGTTTGTGTACTTAATTTGTTTGTTATTGATTTAGTCATTAACTTATTGATACAATTAAAAGGTGCTATAGATAATGAGAGTAGATACAAACATTTCTATTATCTTTGTTGTAAATAAATTCTAAATACAATTAAAGTGAAGATAAATTTATTGATTTACTTATAAACCTATCATAAGTGTAGGAATATTAATCCCACATTAAAATAAATGTCTAAATAATATTAGCAAAAAATTAAACTCACCAGGAACCTCCACCACTGAATCCAATGGACTGCACTACAGTTATAATGATTTGGAACAGAAATATGAAGAAGAACACCATGAAGTTGAAGGAAGAATCGCTTCTAAAGGCCTTGTAGATAGGCCGGTACCAACAGACGAAGCTGAATGGCGTCAGCAGTATGAAGTACAGGATTGATAGACCGAAAGTCGTAAAACCGTTGCCGGCGAACATCAGCGACATGGCGCCGATTATGTTGAGGGACAGTACCAGGGCGTGGACTGGAAAAATACATTAAATGTTAAAAAAACCAAACATACAGTCAAAAATAGAACCTCCTTCTTTTGTTGAAGTTAACAAACATGTACATGTTTAAGATTCTCTTCTATAGCTATTGCCTTTCTGCTTGTTGACATGTCGAGAATTTTTAGCGTCCATTGCAACAACTGCGTAAAATATGATATAGACATTTACATAGGTAACTTTAATTAAAACAAAGGAAATGACAATCTTATGTACTCACACATCCACAAGTGATAAAGGTGACGAACAATCCTCTGGAACTCTAGTGGTATATCGACGTTGATGTCTTGATAGAAACATGGCTGTATGGGGCAGAAGGCGGGTAGTGGGGGCCAGTTGTTCCGTCTGCCGGCTGAGCCAGCGCGCAGCTCAGCTTCCCTTCGTGCTAACTCCTCCGCCTTGCGTTCCAACTCCTCTTGTCTTCTCTGCAGATCACGGTCATACATACTTATAAAGTAAGCTAATATTACGGCTCAAACCACAGTTCAAACTGATCTGAGTTTACATTTAATCTAAAGCGGAAAGTTACGCCTACACAATCATGCAATTTAGAGTTTACAAAGATCGTGTGGGTGTTACAATCGCGTTTAGTGCGAACTGTTGCTGCTTGACAGTTAATTGAGCAATTTTAAATGTGCACAACTGTGTCTATTTTTAAATGTGATAAGCGGATTATTGTTTTCATTGCTACTGTTTGAATGGAATTACCCATTTGAATTTACATGCCAAATAAAATTACGGATGCAATTCGTGTATCGTCGTCACATTTTCAAGTATTTTATGAAACAGGTAGACAACATAAGTTGCTGTATTTATTTGCTTAGTCTAAGTGCAATTAATGTGATGCATATTACAAGCCCTTATAGAAAATAAATTTACTGCTCCAATACAGAGTCATTACTTCTAAATAAGTGATGCAATATTTGATTAAGATACAGTTATCAAGGCAAGTGACTATTTAAGCTGTACAAACTATGGAGGAACATTTTTGTACATCTAAAGTTTATCGAACATAAAAATAAATAAGTGTATAAAATAGTATTACTGATTAATAGTGATTAAGTGATGATTACAGATAATAATATTGCTAAAATAATTCATAATGTTAACAAGTGTTTACCTTCAACTCCTTTTGTGCGTTTTGAAAAAAGCAAAGTGCATATTAGTCGTCATGCATTGACACTTATTATACATGTGCAAGTGTACTCTACACTAAAGTTGTCATAAAATAAAAGGCCCGTTTTGACAGCTATAAAAATACTTAATAATAATTAAACTTAATGCTTGCGAATGATACTCGTTGGTAATTAATAAGCATTATGAATTTGATTCTTCAATTTCTTACGTAGAAAGTTATTGCGGCATGTAAAATGAGAAACTTCAACGGGTATCTTAGATTGTGACGATTTTAAAAGCCCAATTCTAAAACAGAATTTATTTTTAATTAGCCATTTAGACTGAAATTTAGAAATAGAAGAATGGAATGAGGCCTGTGCTCTGCAGTAGGAAACAAACCTACTGCAGCGCAAAGGCCTCTCTTCTCATTTTCAAACTTTATTGTAGCAGTAAGCATTAAATTTAAGTGACGTTTGAGAATTTGAGGGTAATATAGTAATTATTGAACGTCCCATTTAAAACAGTCGGTCATAATTATGTTTTGTAAATCAAGAAAATGACGCATTCTCAATTTGATTAGTACTCATTGCTCTTTAATTTTTATCTTGTTTTAACTAGAAACATGAACTAAAACCACCATCTAACTTGTTCATCCATCTGCTTGAAATTGATATAAAATCAAATTCTTGCGTTGGAGAATGCCCATGGACAGTACTTTCAAATAAGAATTGTGTCATAATCATTTCTGGATAGTAAATTAAACAAAAACATTTGAAGTATTTTAACTTCCGTTTCACACCTCAAGCATATTCCGCTATTTATGTTACGGTTGAGGCATGTTGATATGATCTGACATTGATTAATCAAGGAATTGTTTTTTTTTAATAATCTACCTGAAACACTGAATCGATCCAAGGAATGTTAAGAACTGATTGATTTTGAAATTGGTTTTGTTTACTAGTTTAATGCAAGCCAATATCAAAAATGAATCATGTTTTTATTACCAATTTGGTAACATGCCTATAACTGTCAATCAGACAGTGACAATTCATTTGGCTATTCGCAATTACATTTTAAATACTGAAATTTAATAGATATTCCTGTGCAAACAGGTC
This sequence comes from Orthosia incerta, assembly GCA_948252205.1. Taxonomy (NCBI): domain Eukaryota; kingdom Metazoa; phylum Arthropoda; class Insecta; order Lepidoptera; family Noctuidae; genus Orthosia; species Orthosia incerta. The sequence goes on from OX411749.1 coordinate 26,137,859, forward strand.
AGTTATAGGAATGCACAGCACTCAAAGTTACTAAATACTTATCAGTTGTATCAATACAACACTGCCGTGTATTTGTGAAAATAGTGCTTAATAAGACAGGACTTTATATTCGTGATTTCCGACATGGCTATGGCTCGAAGTTGGTGTCTCAATTGTTCTTTGATGTTGGCGCCATATATGCGCAGATAAAATATTTTGCCAAAGATTCCTGGTAATATATTGACCATATTACGGGCTTGGATCTATACCGATAAGTAAGAATAACATTATATATCTTACCAGAACTTCAGCAAATGTCTAACAAATGCAAACCTTAAATATTCTGTGATAGAGTCCATATTGCTGTGAATCTACTATAACCTAAACACGAACATATTTTGTTCAATATATCTTAACTCCTGCAATGAAAATTGACTAAAGTTGGTATGTGTAATTAATTTAGGTAACATAATCAAATAAAGTTGTTTTTAACAGGACAGCCAAATGTTTCAGTCAGTACATTTCGCCATCCAAAATGGGCATTCTCCTTTAATAACAGCAAAGAACATAGAATTTATAAACAGATATTGAAAAATCTGCTTTAATGACAATGAATTATCATACCATTGGACACACATAATTTATTATTGTGTAATGCAGTGATGCAATAAATGGTTGACTTATTATAGAAATATGTTTATAACACATATTTATAAAATAATACATTAATGGTTGGTTATGAGTTTATAACATTTAAATGGCAGAAAATCTTGGACTATTAATCAATTAAAATAAAATTATATAAATTCTAATGTTCCATGTTGAACATGCTTTTGTTCCTTTAATACTATTTTCCTGCAGTAGAACAATAAAAAGAGAAATTTTTTAATTTTAATTGTACCTATTGCAATAGACCAAAATTATTATGAAAATGTATTTAGGTAGCCTTGTTTAATAAAATTCCCCAATTAATTTAATTTGGGACTAAACTATTAGGAATTGTTACTATGTGATAAAAAATTATTTTAAAATTCTTTCCTTATTTGATAAGAAATAGCATATTAGCAAGTTATCAATGTTCTATTTAATACCATGTGGCTTCAGAATATGTACCTGAAAGTCAGCTGTTGTGAAGTTGGGTGGTGGTTGTGACTGAGCCTGGGGTTGAGCAGGCCGTGTGTACTGCCCACTCACCGGGGGAGACACGGCCTGCATGATCGCAGGCTGTGATGGCTGCTGGGGAGGAGGCTGTGCCTATAAACAAATGATTCATTCATTTTCATTGTCCAAAAACTAGTCGTCTATTTAAAATAGTTAATTTCAGCTGGAACTCTAAAAAAGCAGCAATACATAGGAGAGATACAAGCAAAGGCGAAATAAAAGCCATTAATTAAAGCAAGTTCGTTACGCTACACCGATATCTATCAAAGATACCGTTGGTCGTATCGACACCTACAAAAATCCCACTAATGACTAATATGAACATGTTACCTACCGTCGCTTGATTTGCATTTTGTTGACCATCGAAGGGATTATAGTCATCGAGCCCTTGTGTTGCATTATTGGTACTTCTGGCAACTTGCTGAACCGCAGGATCCTGGAATAAATCCACAATATAGCATCGGAAGTATAAAAACAATATTTTTTTCGTATCAGCGAAGGGCTACATACTGCGAATGGGTTGTCTATGGTTGGATCACTAAACGGATTATCCTCGAATTTGGACATTGTACTAAACTTATTCACGCCACTTTAGAATTTGTTATGTTCTGTAAACACAAAGGAAAGTTTTTCACACTCCTAAATATATATTTTTAGCACAAAAATAGAGATAACAGTCAACCGAAATGACAGATTGCTGATGACGACGAAAATGACAGCTGATTTGTCAGAGTTGCCATTTGCCATACACCTGGTCGACTATATGAATGTGAACAATGAGAAAAAGACCACTTCATTTTTATTCCAATAGGATTATTTCCTGGGTAGAAAAATGATAAATTTATCTAGTTCGTCAGTGAGATTATCAAATAATATTAAAACCGTATTTTTTGGTTTATCAAATAAATAAAAATTTACAAAGTGACGTCACACGATATTTCAATGCACTGTATCGTCGTAATTTTTTGTTTACTTGGTAAAAAAAAATAAGTTTGCAATATTTTTATTAATCTACTTAGCGGGCTATAAAAATATTTTTAGTCAACATCCCTATTTATGAATCAGATATGAATACGAATATTTCGCAAAATATTGTCTTAATGTGCCAAATCGTGGGTAAAAATAAGTTTCAAATACAATGTTTCAAAATTTACTAATTAGAACTACATCGTTCTCAGTCAACTTGGCGATTTAGTTTACAAGGCATAATAATTTCTAGCAGTGGTTTTATGTTAAGAGATTCTGACTTGCTTGACTGAGTAGTATTGATGGTTTCATCATACGTAAAATACTTTCTAATACAAACTTTTTGCGTAACCTTGTAACACAAAGTAAAGAAAAATATTTTTGCATAATTTTAATGTCTGAATGTTGGTAACTTAGCATTTGTAGAAGGCGAAAGTGGTATTGCAGTTGGCAAGTATTGGCAACTGCAAAACAAGTGTCAGTTTATTGGATGATTCTGTCAAAGTAGGAGCTGTTTACGTTTTGTATCGTTATTTTGCGATCGTTTTGCACAACTTTTGTTATATCTTATTGTTTTTATGATAACGCTTTATCCCTACGTGTATATGGTGAGATATAAATGTGATATTTCTTTGCGTTTTATGGACAATGTCAGATGTCAAGAGGTGAATAGTCTGTGTTTTGTGTTCTAACGTGTGAGTGACAGTTTTTATATTGTTTGGGATTTGGAGCGATAAACATATCGGTGAGTATTTCCTCTTTTATTCATGTGCAAGGTACTCGTAAACAGAGAAATGTTTCAGGTGTTACGTGTACAGTACTGTCGGAGCGTAGGCTGGTTTGAGTGATTGACCGGGTTCTGGTAGTGTTAGGCTTGCGTAATGTTGCAGTAGGTGTAATTGGCTTGCTGGTGGTACATTTGGGAAGCCGTTAGCTCGGCGAGGTGCGCAAGGAGGCGCGTGCGCCAGCTAGGGCTGGCGGCGGCGCGCGCGCATCCGCTCTCAGCGAAAGTTGTTTGCTCTTGATATCAAGGAAGTAACACCAGAGTCTCAGAATACCGGTCTTACAACACCATACATAATATGATTTCTTTTTTTCATAAGAATCAGACAACAGGTGGAGATATTTTTTGACTACCGGCCATGATTGAATAAGATAACAATATTTTAATGAATTAAAAATGAAACCATTTTCCAATTTGATTTTGATACTACCTATTTAGTTTTAATTTTTTCAATTCAACTTACATTATTATTATATTTAGTAGTACCCACAATGCAATTAATTATTTCCTGTTGCTTGCTGTGCAAATAAAATAATATAGCTTATTAACTAAGCAGTAAAACATATTATAATTAATTCTGAATGAGGATGGAGCAGTGACGCTAGCTACTGATAATAATGTCAGAGGCCAATATAGCACATCTAATTATCATTGTTTTACTTGACCCTGGTGTTCTTAGAATATTAAGTGTTAGTTTATTATACGGAAAGTTGTTTCCACTGACTATCAGATAGTATATAAATTAATCCAATGCCATTGCACTCAGAAGCTTATAAACAACAAATGATTTCTTGTATCTTATTTTTTGTTGATACAAGGTCTGTAAAAAAATAGTAGGAACATAAATATGAGCACAAAATATTGTTTACTAGCTGTTTCCCGCAGCTTCGCTCCCATGGGCCACCCCACAGGACCGGTTTTCGGGATTAAAAAATAGCCTATGTCACTCTGGAATAATGTAGCTTTCTATTGGTGAAAGAATTTTTAAATCGGTCCAGTAGTTCCGGAGCCTATTCGGTACAAACAAACAAAAAAATCTTTCCTCTTTTTAATATTAACTTATAGATGAGATCTAAAGAATTTTAAAAATGGCTCAATAAATTAAATAATTGTTGTTAATGAGTGTTATTGTATTTGGAAAATTACCTATAATGTGAACAACCAAAGAAAATAAAGTTTTTTTTTGCCTGGAGTCTATTCAATAAAAGTTTAGTAGTCTCTATGGTACTTGACACATTTAAAGTTCATCAGAAAATAAACCAAAATACATTAAGTATCTAAGACTACAAAGTTATCAATAGTCAATAATTAAAGTAGGCTAATGAGAGAAATTTATTTAACCAGTGCTGTGAACTTCAACATGAATGAAACAATGTGTTCAATGCTAGCAAACTATCTGCAACTATTCAACAGCTCACAGGCTAATCAAAACACATGCATGTGTGCAAAAACAAAACATGTAGTGCTCCATCCTAGTTGATCTCTCTGACACGCGATTTTGACCTTTACTGCTCAAAGGTAAGACTTGTGTTGTGGTTTTTAAATGAATGGACATTTAATAGTCTTAACATTCTGTCTGCACTGAGTATAGAAGTCTCTATCACCTCTAGAATCAAAGTCAGCTTGGGTCATGTCCAAGTCATCACTTGGTTTGATCCTCTTAACTGAATTTGTATACTTACAGAGTTACTGTAAGTATAAAAATATGAATACTGAGTAAATTCTAGCAGATGTAATTTTAAATTATTTTTCGGCGTGAATGACCTTAGGTGCTTAATTACCATATGTTGGTTGGTAACTAATTATTGTAAAACATTTGGTAATGACCATGATTGGTCTCGAATTATTTTGTGTTTTGGCAATTGTTAGAATTTTGAATTGAAAATTAAAACACAATAAATAAATAAAGTAAATTAAATACTAAGTAAAGTAATGCAATAAGTAAATTCAATACTATTTACTTTATTCAATACTAAATACCTACCTATACATGGCTACAGGTTAAGTCACCAAGAGGTTCTAGTTTCCATAATTCCTGACTGATTTGTCTGAAACACCATACCAAAACTTAACCATATTCAAGATAAAAAACTTTGAAGAATTTAAAAAAAAAATGCATATTTTTGTCTTTTGGTCTATTGTTTTTAGGGATTTTGCCTCTACTTAATTTATTTATGTTTTTGATATTTGTGTAGTAGGTAAGTTACTTTATTATTCTCAACACTAAAATTGCAGTTTACTGAACCAAATGGATCATACACAATTAGTAGTTATGAAAGGCCATAAATACGTAAAAAAATATTTTTGTTCAGAAATATTTAAAAAAATGCTTCATTAGCTATCTAACAAGGTATAATAAGCTGGGGTATTATCAGGATTCTTAGAAAAAAACTTTGATGAAAGGTTCCCAGAGAGTAGTAAAAAAAACTGGCCAAGTACGAGTCGGACTCGCGCACGAAGGGTTCCGTACATAAAAATCACATTTGTTTTATGGGAGCCCCACTTAAATATTTATTGTTATAGCGGCAACATAATACATCATCTGTGAAAATTTCAACTGCTAGCTATCATGGTTCATGAGATACAGCCTGGTGACAGACGGACAGACGGTTCGCGGTAATAGGGTCTCGTTTTTACCCTTTGGGTACGGAACCCTAAAAATTACGATACTTTAGCGTCAATTTTATCACTTGGGTCAGAAAACATAATAAAACAATCCATATAGGTACAACGTTTACGTTTATTACTATTTTTACAGAAAGTCCACGTTTACAATTCATGTTCAACGTGTCCGCCTCTGTTTACTCTCATTCTGTGTCTTAATCCACTTTGTACTACACCAGTTGTTCAACCCCTTCTTATTTTCATTTGCCGCATCTATTATTCTCTTTCTCAAAACATCAACGGTGTTTCGTAGTCAGGAATGATGGAAACTACAACCTCTTAAAAGACCTTGGTCGACTTAACCTGTAGCCCTGTATAATTCTGTAATGTGTTGTAATGTTTCCTTCATTCCTGCGTGTCCAAATTCTGGCACGGTGATTTTTGTTGCCAGGTAATACTCAGAACTGTACATTCAAACATAGTTGTCAAACGTCCGGATGCCACAAACACCATTCGATATTTTTTACTACAGCACGGAAGGTTATTGTTTTTTAAGTAAAAAGAAAGGCAGCCAGGACTAACATTTTGCCCTGTGGAACGTGGCAAAGCTTTGGATTTTTTGAACTATGATCCGCATTCGGCACGACTAGACTGACTGCTGACCTGACATTTAAGCGCACGACCGCTACAAAATTGTGTGTACTTACCTTGAAGAACCTTTTTGTGGCCAGATAAGGATGTCTACTAACGAACAATAACTTAAAAACTGAAAACAATTCTTTGGCTTAACATACTGTATAGGCTCGCGCAGTAAGGCGCGACGCGTCAATTCGACAATTGTGAGAGAGCCTTAGAAAAAGTTCTTCATCTTTACTTTCGTAGTGAGACCCACGCGTAAATAAATATTATGTTTTCATACTTTTCATAACAGGTTTATCTGTGGAGTAATCAGCGAGGAGCGGCGAAATACGGCCATTGTACATGTTGTGTATTCATGATTGTCCAAACATAGGGTCGGGATTTTCGTTTTTTAGTAGGTACTAGATTACGATAAAACGAGCGTGCTATTGTGTAAATCATTAACCATGTATGTTTCATTAACATCACCATTGCCTAGGTCCGAACAAACGCAGTTCTTAATGTATTGTTTGAGAAATGTACCCAGTTTCTTGTTAATTAAGGATACAAAGGCCCTTTATCCTGTGCTTCTTTTTTCTCTATTCTGTCTGAATCGTCATGTTAGTTTTTCATTACTCTCATATTCTTAACAAATGATCAACTAGGCTTTTATAAGCAAAACAACAAGGTACCAGTTCTCCTCCTACTTCCAACCGAAATTCCTGAGCTGTATGAATGAAAAAAAGACACAAACAAGTGGGCGACGCGAGTTCATTAAAACGACAAAAAAAAATCTTTAGACATAAACACAAGTTATACTATTTCTATACTACAAAATCCCACTCGTAGAAGACGGTCACAATTTGGAAGAGGTCAGTTTTACGGTCGGCTAGGGCGTAATGAATCGAGCCGAAAATGCGTTATGTGGGCCGCATTACGTAAAAGAAGCTCGAACTTTCTAGACGGGTGCACTTGTATAGCCAAACTTTGTCGATAAACGGACCGGCTCGGCGTCATCCTGACGCTGTCGAATGTCCAATCCCGATGTGAATAACATTTCTCACAGTCCTATCCGTGTTAAAATGTGACGTTTTAAGTGTAATCTTTTTAGGACTGCTCTGAAAGTTAGCAGATAGTGGGTTAAAACGTTTTCTAAACTCGTTATTAAAGAACACATGGCTATTTCTATGATTTTGCTGCCTAGTAGAGAACTAATAAAAGGCGGAAATAAAAATATCAACGTGCTTTTAAATAAATAGGCAGTGAACGGTCGACCTTGCCTTGTCAGCCACTCACTTACAATTAGAATAATAATAATATAATATGTTGGTATATAAATCATGTTTTTTTTTTTAGTTAATTCGGTAAGTACAGCCAATTTTGTCCTTATAGTTTTGACCTCGACATTATATCCGTCTTAATATCCGCCAGAAAATCTGAAAGTCTTTGAAACTAAGTACTGTAGGTACCTAATACTTAGAAGCATGGCAGTATGAAGGAGACACTTAAGTATCGGATAACCTTTACGAAAAAGTTACACAATCATTATTGGTGGTTTCTGAAAGTCTGAGCAAGCCTCTGCTGTGAAATGTCATAGAGTGATTGTAACAGTCAAATTGAACGTAACATTAAAGTGTCTCGCATACCTACCTAATGATACGTACAGTCAGGGACAAAAGAGCCGTCGCACACTTCCATAGCTAGTGTCTAGAAGAAGAAGAAGGTTTTTGGTGTAGACCAGAAACCTTCTACAAAGAAATTTGTTATGAATATGAAATACTAGCTGTTGCCCGCGGCTTTGCTCCTGTGGCCCACCCCACTGTACCCTATGTCACTCGGGCATAATGTAGCTTTCTATTGGTGAAAGAATTTTTTAAATCGGTCCAGAAGTTTCGGAGCCTATTCGGTACAAAAAAACAAAAAAAAATCCTCTTTATAATATTAAGTATAGATGTAGATTGACGACTGCACATTCGTCGCGTGCCCGTATAAATAGTAGCAATGAGCCCACATGGAATTCAGATTTATCATTTACGCCTCACACGATATACAAACGTGGCCTTGTATTGCACCGGCTGACTATAAAAACAGTGTTCTCTTCGGTCATCTGTTCTGGTTTTGCGATGATTAGCGACCTTGTGTCACTGATATAAACTTGATAGCATTTCTGGAAATACGGCATCGGTCATACACACGTGATAATGTCTCTGAATGGCGATCTTAAGTTTTGAACTTAGGCTCGGCTCACACTGAGACGCCACGCGTAGCTGCGCGCATTTTTAAATACGTATGTTTCCTGGGTAGAAAAATGATAATTCTATTTAGTCTGTCAGTGAGATTATCAAATAATATTGGACGCGTTTTTTTTCCTTTTGAATAAAATATCAGGAGATTCAATAAAGTTCAGGAGTGGGGGCTTGAGACGTCACTTTTTCAATATAAAGTGTAGAACACCTTGACGTCACACGATATTTTTAAGCACTGTATCGTCGTAATTTTTTGTTATCGTGGCAAAGGAAAAAATACGTGTCCAATATTTTTAGGTTATCTAACTACATACATACATAAACTCACGCCGTTTCTCCATGGGGGTAGGCAGGCACTACAGAAGGCCACCTGCTACGATCCTTACATACTTCTTTTGCTAATTTTCTTCACTCACATTCATACATCTAGTCATACACGCGCGCCGGTTATGAGTACTGCGCACCTGGCCTTTCTGAAGAACATCTCCTATAAGGTTATCTAACTGTTGGACTAAATATATATTTTTCACTTCTCATGCTCTGAAATTGATTTTTTGTGCAGGATATAGGCTGCACAAAATCGATTTTTGTGCACAAGTGCATTAACGTATCTACTTATAAATGTATCTATATTAAAGCAAAGAAAATGAGCCATACAGCCAAACACAATAAAAAGTTCACAGATAGAATTTGTTATTTTATATTTGCCTTTTATGTGTTTTTTAAGACATAAAAGATATTAAAATTTAAATTAAAATACGGTAGGTTATTTAACTAATTTAAAAATATATATATATTACAAAATTAATTTAATAGTAGGATGTATAGGCCTGCAGCCCAAGCCTAATATCAATGTCGTAAGATTTAAAAAAAAGCGGCGAGAAACAGGTCTTGTTTTTTCGTGCGTTTATTAATTTCTTCAAATTTGCTAAAACAAATTTTACTTTGAATATTAATTAAAGAAATGTTATGTTACTACTGTTTTATTTCCTCGCAATCGAAATGAAAAGCGGAGTTTATAACTCGACCACAAAACCATTTTATCCTCGACATTACTATGCTAATAGTCTCGGATAAAAATGGTTCGTTTTGTGCACTCATTGTAAAATCTACTATTTTGTCGACTACCCTATTTGCGATATAACAAGGTGTCGCAACCGCAAGTCTATCTCGCGTCGTGTCTCGGTGTGAGCTGGCCCTAAGTTCAAACTTAATAAAGAGTGGGTTAAACGTACTACTTAAATGGCCGTTTGACATATTTTCTATACAAAGACTGTCAAACCGCCATTTTTATTCCTCAGTTAAAAGTTATCAGACTATTGAAAAATCGGGCCTTAAAAGGCGAGTTTTTAAACGATAAATTGGGTGGTTATTATCAAATACCTGGCTGACATAAGAGGTTATTTACCGAAGCCTGTTCTTGTCTTTTCTGCTGGGATTTTCCTTAGTTACAAGTCTTATAAGATATGTTATTGTAGATAACTCTTCTGGTCTTCGCTAGAAGAATATAACGCGCGGGTAAATCCCACAAAGGCATTAATATATCACCAGAGCAAGAAACTACGTACGTTCACAAAATGAGGCGATTAAAAGTCGTAATTGTCAAATACTTTATGTATAACCTTTCTCGGTAGTTGACCTTAAGACCAAGTTATTTGAACATGGTAGGTACATAAGTACGCACACTTCATCTCTTCTACTTAAATAGGTAGATTTACTCACGATTACTGAATTAAGATTTTGAAATTGACAATTTTACAAGCTTTTATTTAACTTGCAATGTATGTATGGGGTCAAATCTTGCAACTGAATTTTAAAGCAGTTATCCTACACCGTTTAAGATGAAATGTTGTATACACGTTTTGTTTGGATGACTGCATTGTCATCAAAACTAAACGTGTATACAAAATTTAGCTTTTAGATTAGCTAAGTGTAGTCATTCACTCCAATATGGCGGACGGCGCAAGATGGCGGACTAGGTATTTTAAGTGCACTGCGATGATATGGGTATCAAATGAAAGGGTTTGCTGACAAGAATACGAAAAAGCTTGTTTAAAAAAAAGATTTTTTAATGAATAACTTTCAAACAGTCTGTCAACTTTTCAAAGTGTGCTATGAACCCATTTTTTTGTACATGGTCCATTTATCTCGAGTGTCAACTATGCTTAGGTGATGAGAAATAAATTCTTGAAGATTGATATTTTTTTTTGTAGGTTATGAATGAATTAGAATGAATGAAGATTGATATTTTTGTAGGTGATTATTCAAAAAAAATCTACGCTGAAAATAATAAACAAAGCACTATTAAATGACATAATTGGTTCTAAAGTGCCTTTTATGCTTCACATTTAAGAGCTGTCAATAAACTTGTATCTCTTATAAAATAAGAATCATAGCAATTTTTTGTATTTTGTTTTTATTTTTTTTCTCCGCCAAGCTACCATATCAGGAAAAGTTGTTTCATAACACCACACAAAGACCGAAAAAATGGCTTCATAACACTCTGTGCTTTTTTTTGTGATGGGTTTGCTCTTGACTCTAGTCTAGGTCAGAGGTTACAGAGACAAAGTCGACGATGGAGTGCGCTTACCCAGAAGAAGCCTGTTCACTCTAACTTTGAAGAGATTCGGGTTGCTTTGGCATTGAAGGAGGGTTTGACCTTAGAGCATTTGGTTTGACACCTTAACTCTTAAAATACTCAATTCAGAAAGTCCTTAAAACTATAGTAATACTAGATAAGGTAGCCTCAATTGTTAAATAGTACCTCTTCCTCTTTATAGTTAAAATTACCTCTTAACTCTGTAAAAATTTCTGCAAAGAGTTCACTGTTCAAATGATTCCATTGAAAGTTCGTATCTTTGATGTCAGTGGACAAAGAACTTGTTATCAGAATAGAGCCTTGACATTGAGTAATATCTGCTTCCGCAAATCTCCTCAGCTCTTCAACGGATAATAAATTCTCTGCCGAAGTAAGTAGGTAGGTATTACATCGTAATGGTGATAAATTGTCATCTGTCATATTTTGGTTTTATTGTCTCGCTAGATGTCTACCGGCCGGTAATCGCTGGCCGTTTACGGTTTTCTCACCGATTTATGGAGTTTTCTGATGACATAACTTCGTTGCAAATAGCCCAATAAAAGTTATTTGTGTGGCCGCTATTTTTGTAGTTTATTCTCTACATTAATATCATCTGCGGGACCTCTGATAAGGAAGCGTGAAAAAAAAAACATAATAAATTTTGAAATAGAATTTAATTGACCTAATCATATCCACATGGCCAGTCGACATGACACTGATTAATGTGTCCGTTTGTTTGTTTTTTATGCCGTGAAGTGTAATTTAATTCCTTCCTATAATAATAAAATGTAATTTGTTTGCCTAGCGTACGTCGTTCATCAATTAGTCTCGGACGCTATGTTAAGTCTGTGTATTTTCGGATTGCCGACGATGTACATAGCAATTATCTCACGGAACTGACTAATCTACGCTAAACTATGCTAAACCCGCAATTTGGACTCGTGTCACGGAGGTCGTTGCATGCTAAACGCGACCTTCCTGTGAGATCACGATAAAAAATCTCCTGACAAATCACAATGGCTGTTTTTGACAACCATATTTCCTCATGTCTGGGATTTAAAATTACCCATTGTGTTACCAAATTCTAAAGAAGCATAACTTATTAAATTATTTATAAGATGAACCCTACTCCTATTTATGAAATAGGAACTTAGTACGTAAGAGTTAACTTGTAAACTCGAGCATTCGAGTTCTTATGAAAACAATGAAAATATTGTAGAGAAAGAAACTTAGCCGAAGTTATATCTGTAAATAAATAGTTTTGTTACAAAGGATAGCTGTTTAATGCTGACTCACAGCTGTACTATTACGCAAGTTACAATCTTTCCAGTTTGTATTTTTGTTTCACGAAAGGCTAGCGATTGTGAATTCGTTTTTCGAAAACATTGATCTTTAACTCTCTGTTGTGGACAGAGGCATAAATATAGACGGCGTGCACGCGATCGGACGCTTAGCATTAGAATGGAAGTGTTCGTCATTGTTGTTTTTATATTAATTTACTTTAATTTGGATAGTTAAGAGGCAACATGATCGGGGCATAATCGAGTTTTGGTTCTGGCCTATTTCCTCCTCCAATATTGGACCAGTTTAAGATATGCCATCAACTGGTGACGAAGGTAATATATTGCGTCAATTTGCGTCCCAATGTTTTCCTTTTTGATGCTATCATTATCTTCATAACCACTAGAACCTCAAATATGCTCATACCTAATTGCGCTGTCAACAGAGACTAAGTGTCATTGATATATAGGTACAATGGTGTACAAATTTGACAACTATCAATGATTATTGGAGGAGGAAATAGGCGAGAGCCAAACCTCGAATTATGGCTTTTTAGTTAGGATATTCATTCGGCTATTTCCGACCGTGTTTCCTCTTAAGTTCGTATACGCCGGGACCGATACTGCAGTCGTCAAGCCACCATCTAAGTTAACCGTGTCCTTTACGCCTGCAACGAAGTTTGAGTGTAATCTAATTTGAATGTCTGCTTTGATTCAACTAACCTTAGTTGCCATGAAACCGTCCTTAATGCTAAATGCTAATGAATACACAACTGTGTGAGCGCGGGCCGCGGCTTACCGCTCCCGACTCAGATTAATTAAGTCTTTATTCAGCTTGTTTGTAATGATAGTGGGCTTTTATTCAAATGTACTTTACGTTTAGTACTTCTAAACTTTAATGTGGTGCTTTATGAACTTCGGATTTATACCCAGATTTTTGGTAAACCTTAATGAAATGGTCCACCACAGGAAGTTTCAAAAAAAGTATAAAGATGGTCTAGGCTACGCTTTGCATCAGAATTAGTTTTCGTAAAAAAGGAAATAATAGGTGCCTACCTACACTGCCTTTTAATGAATTTAACTAAGTGTACGACGTATGTGAAAACATGAATTCCGTAACAAACCACAACATTGCGTTTGGGCGTTCAACACTAACAACCGTTTGGTTTAATTATAACATTTCAGAATAGGAATTGATGAATGAAAAATAAATCGCCAAAGACCTCTTTTGATTTTGTCCAATCATGAGCGTACGATGATTAAGACGAAAATGTTTCGTTTGAACTCATTTCCTCTTAAAAAAATCTTCTGGAAAAATATAAAAAATGTATGGTTCCATATCCCAAAAGCCCCTGAAATTGCAAGCCACCTTCATTCCACCTTTATAAGGTTGCCAGATCCAGATTAGCTTTGACGGGAAGGGGAACATTAATCATACGAGGCCCGACTCACGCTTGGCCGGATTTTTTTGTGGTGTTGTTGCGTAGAAAATCAATTATGGATGTGCGATGAATGTGGTGTTTGTTCGTGTCGAATTTACAAGGGTAACCTAATTTTTAAAACGAGATGCCTGCTGATATGGAGTTCATGTGTTTGAAAAACCAAACTTAGGGGATCTAATTTGACAGAATAAAGTGTCTGGAGAAGGACGAAGATTCCTCTGACATTAACATTTGAAACGGGATATTTACCATGTTTACTGTTTGTTGCGAGTTGCCGATATTTCGGTACTGTTGCAAGCACCATGATCACGGATAAACTGAAGTTTTTGCGGGTGGGTGTTTATGAGGAATATCGGTCTACCCTCTTTCTTGTTCGTTTTTTGCACTCAGTACCCCTACCATTGTCACTCACAACTCGATTCTTTTCCCGACACACGAAACTCACTGTGTCCGCTCGCGAACCTTTTTCTTTTTTCCTGCCTTTTTCGAATTCATTTGTGTCCACGCGGCATGTCTTCATCCAAGCATCTCTTTTAAAGTCGTCTCATTGGTGGAAAAAGTTTAAAGGTTTATCCCAGAGCATTTAAACCTCTAAACGTACATGAGCATAACTCTTCAAATAATATATTATGTAACAAGTTGTACCACATTCATGTCAAAGTTGCCTTTAGTCCCTGAATTCGAAATAGATGTAGTCTAAGTTACAATTACTTAACTGGGTCGTAACTGTATCCGTCAAGTATAGTGGAGCACACTGTAAATGGATCACAAGTAATCTAACAACTTGCCTAGTTAACAACTTGCAATCACGGTTCGACCCCACGCGATCTAGTCGGGCGACATTTACACGATTTCACCTCAATATTAGATGACGATTTACCTCACATCTTGCTATTTAATTTATGTTTGATATTGTTTCCTGACGTTGTAACGTAACTTTGCTTTTCTTTGCCAAGATCATCTATTTCCGTTTGTGACTATGAAGAAGGTCAAAGGGTAAAATCTACAAGACCGTAATTAGAACTGTCATACTCTATGGATCAGAATGTTTGGCTGTGAAAAAAATGGATGAAAGGAGATTGCATGTAGCAGAGATGAGAATGTTGAGATGGATGTGCGGCGTGACGAGATTGGATAAAGTGAGAAATTAGTATATTAGAGGTAGTTTGAAAGTGGCGCCAGTGGCAGAAAAGTTAAAGGGAAACCGTTTGTCCTGGTATGGTCATGTGATGAGAAGGGATGAAACGCATGTTACTAAAAGAGTTATGAATATAAATGTGGATGGATGGAGAGGAAGAGGAAGGCCAAAGAAAACATGGATGGACTGTGTGAGGAGTGATATGAAAGAAAAGGGAGTCAATAGCGTAAGGGGACAGAACGGTATGGAAGAAGAAAACGTGTTGCGCCGACCCCAAGTAACATGGGACAAGGGCAGGAAGATGATGACTATGAAGGTCAACCTAACATAAGTATAGCTTTAATGTTTGCGATTGGACGTGTAACACACTAGCACAGCATATTAGACCGTTTTCACTTTCGTTTATTAAATAGAAAGTAGATAGTAGACGGTCGAACATTATAATAATGAAGTTTCGATTTAATCGTTCTTATTGCTTAGGTCTATATGTAACCACCGATTGCGGTGATCGTTCAAGTCAATTTGAACTGATATCGAAACGATACTTGTTCATTAATCACAAATTGTAATAGAACTAGGCTAAACTAATAAATAACGCCTATGATCGGATGCTTTTGAAATGTCTCTTTGATAGTGTGTGCGTAGTTAGTACGCTGTCGGCACGTGATCGTATCTTCCCCATTATCAGGTTTACGCTTAGCCGATAGGCCTCATTTCGTTTGCCACTAATTGGCTCATAAACACTTATCTGGGACATTCCGTCCCGTCCTCATTGCTGCTCGGAGCCAAATAGCGAACAACTCAGAGTTATTGGCCTATAATCCCAATCAGTTTATATATCCATTGGAACTTATTTGTCGGACGTGGGAGATATGAAATTGCAGCCGAGATAGTCCCGTTATGTCGTGATCCGGCCGCATCTGTATTGTTATTATTTTCAACGAAATATCGCGGAGATAGCAGCGCGAATGACCCCTGAAACTGGAACGCAGCGTAGGAACATATCATAAATTCAACAATATAAGGTTTCCCCGCTAGCTAGTTGCCTTTTCGAGTGAACTTCCTTTCAGCTCCGGGAATATGTTCGCTTTGTTTTGTTGTGTTAGCGAGTTAGGAACGGCAAATTGTCGGATTACACAACTCCTAAGTTGCTAGGTCAACATAAACACGGGGATCTCTTCGGATTCCGGCCTCTCTCGCGGTTTTTGTGTTCTGCTAAAGTAATTTGGTTATTGGCACAATATGAGTCAAAGACAACATTCGTTACTTATCGTTTGTTATTCCAATATAGCTTCAACGCCGACTTTTCCCGAGTTAAAAGTTCCGTGCGTTTGTTTCGTAAACAAAGCTTAATATTCCAAATTGCCTATTAGGGAGAGAACCTTTGCAGGCGCGACCAGCTTGTTTGTAAAACCTGTTTTTCTTTTTAAACAATAATAACATTTCAGAAAGTTGTCGTAAATTCGGTGATTTATGTCTGTTTCCTTTACTAGCATGGCATCCGTTCGTACGGACTTCCTTTTGGCGGCGCCGTGTAAATAAGCTGCCGGCATTTTGTTTGCCAGTTTAACGGTTGTAAATTGTATAAGAAAAACAGTAGCCAACGCCCGCTGCACCGCGAGGCGGACGCGAGCGGCGGGTCCGCAACTAACTCCTTTACATATTTATGAGATTTTACGAAAAAAAATATCTTAATGTGAGACGCGGAGCGTTTATTTTAAATGTAATTTGCACTTGATCCAATCTACTTTGTAACAGTTTAAACGATTTATAAATAAATATCCTACCGGCTCGGTAAAGAACAAAACAAGGAGAGAGGGAGGCATTCCTGTCACTGTTTCCTTGGCAACTTGAAAGAAGTTCTTTGAGACGGGGTTGTGTCGCGTCGTATGTGAAATGGTACGGAACAAACTTAGCTATTTTCTATTAGCGCGGCATTCTCGATAAACAATCAACAAACGTCGTGTGCCCTTTAGCGTGAAATCGGAAAGACTCTTGTATTTACCTTGAGAATTCGTGTATTCTTGGTGGGACTTGGGTGCTATCCGTTCTGAAACTTCGTCCGTAAATACGCGGCACCTTCCTTTGTTTACCGGTTGTAAATTGTACAATAATAATGGTGCGGTTGTGTGAACTGCGCTCTACTTCGCGAAGCTAAACAGCTTCCCCACCGCTCACCGCAGATATTCATGGTTTAACTTGGGGAGTTGTCGGAATAATATCTTCTTAGGGCCACTTGCACGAAAAACTTAACTCAATAGTTAGTTGCTAACAAGATGTTAAATTGACATTTTGTCATACAATATTGTCAAATTGACCTCGTTCGACCAACTTATCGATTTATTTAACGTTGCATCTTAGTAGAGAAAACTTTAATCGGTCTCTTTTTATATCTTTACAAAAATGAGAAGCAGCGTGTTGTTCTAATTAATGATTAGGTAAGAACCTGCCTCAAGTTCATAAACTTCAAGGGTATTTGAAGATTAATTCGTAAGGAAACTCATAATTACAATAATGATTTTCCTGTTTCGGTCTGCTGGCTGAAATGAATGAATTATCATAAAATTATCTTCAGCCTGAAAGGCAAAGTCGGGATCGTGTAAAGATATTAAAAGTGGCTAAAGCTTTTTAAAGTAAGACAAAACTGGACGAAATTCGCCACGTCAAAGTCGCCTTGGAGAGTACACTTGGTAAAAAAGGAAAGTAGTATTACACAATTATGCGACACCTTCGCTAGCGTACTGCAAATTCATTAAAACCCGTACAAATGACACACTCAGGTAAGCACCACAAAAAATTTAGGTAAAGTTGCACCTGCACACTTATCTCTTTTGCCCACGGTACAACGGCAGTGCAGAGTCAAACTTCATTAAAGTCAGTCAGTTAGGCAGTTTGCGATGTCGACGAGCTACCTTGTTGAGAGGCGGGGCACGTACCGAGCTGTCACGACTCACGACTACCGCCCGAATGTTTTTCCGTGGTCAGGAAACACACACGTGGTGGTCGGGCAGTCGTCCGACCAACGCCTCTTATGCAACACTGTGACCTTTACGTGTTGTAAGCGTTTCCGAATGCGTCCGTCTGCTCTTTAAGACATGGTACCGGTTTGTGTTGGGATTTATGTTTTGCTTTTCGAGTTGAGGTGTTTATTTCATGGGAAATGTTCTGCAGAAGTTTAAGAATTGTTTGAAATTTTCGGTAGAGTGAGTCATTTTCTATTCCATTGCAGGTTTCTCATAAGTCATCATTAGTTAGTACACAGTAACGTACAAAGACAACTACAAAAGTATTCAAATTTTGAAGTCAAAGCCTGAACTGAATGTCGCAACCACCTGGAATATGATTCACCTTATAAGAGAAAAGGACTATACGAATCAGGTGTCGTAGCAACATTTTTGGCAACAGTTTCTGTTAATTCAGAAGTTCTCCAGCTCTCGCGACTCACGGTGATTATTTCAAAACTTTTCTTTTAGAAACAGGACTGCTTCAACTTAGCGCTGTAGTTTGCACGTCGGAAAAAGGAACTCGGTTTATTTGTAAAAGTACGTCGCTGGCGTAGTGTTCGTTATCACCGGTTGTGGATAAATGCAGTAATTATTTAAGCAAAGGAACTTTCTGTATCTCGTTTCGGCAGCTGTTCGCTTTTGTTTTGCGATACGCTAACGACTAACTAGAAGCCATCTTTGTTTTCTTTTATTAATCGCGCTTTTATTTGTGAAGATGGAAAACTTTCTTCAATTTTGAAGGGAAGTTATAATCTGGTAGTTAATTTGTATGCTAAGTCGTAAAACAATTTATGCAGGACGTAAATTCTTTGATGAAGGAGAGCTGTCAGTGCTCCAGTCCCGACTTTATTCTAAACTGAAAAATAAAACAATTTCTCTCTGCTGAGGTAACGCTTACAATGCACTAAGAGACCGCTATTTATGACGGCAGCGCATTATCCTCTGCATACAAATAACACAATGACACTTTCAAGTTTTACTCGGTACGTCGTTAGTTAGAATCTATTATGTGGTCAGACGTTAGCCATAGTGAATATAAAACCTTATAAATAATGTAATTTCACATGTGACGCAATAATATATTTGGGAATGGAAACGTAACAGTCACTCGAAAGTTGTCGTTTTTTAACATATAGGTAGTTGGTAACTTAGCGGCTGCAGTTGCTATGTTAGAAATGTATACTGGCTGAATGTGATTTCGTAAGTAAGTAGGTATAGAATGTGGGTAGTTGAGGGAAAAAAATTGCCTACTTATGTTTAATTTAGCAGCTACCGGCATGGAAACAGGTTGGGCTGATTTAACGTTAGTAATTTATTAGCAAGACTATGTTAATGTTGTTTTTAAGTAAAGATACTTGAACGAATATTAACTTAATGTTTTCAATCCCGCAGTACACCCTTTAGACTTTTTGAGCTTGGCTTATTTTCTCAAACTTCGTACATTATCCGCGAAATATGGTTTATATTCTGGGAGTACTTAGACGTTTTGTGGGGTCTTATAAAACATAGAGTAATTATAAAGTTTTGAATAACATTTGGGTAACGAAGTCATAACAATTATAATTTTGGTTAATCATTTCGTGAGGAATATTTTGGCTCTTAATTAAAGTAATGTTTTTCATACATGAATGCTTTCTGACAACTGTGTTTAAATTATAACTGTATAGCGTACAAATCTATCGTCGTGTCACAAAACCCGAATTACCGTTAATTGACTGGCAAATGATTTATTACTCGGTTTGTATATCGACAGCTGTGACTAATTAAGCAAGTAAATTGAAGTCGGAACGTATTGTAATTGTTAAATACGCTTGTTATTTGCTTCGCTGAGAAATCACTAAAGCCACACTATGTTTGTTGAATTAGCAATCTTAATTGCCGTAGCTTACGGTATCTGTCTACATTATAAAGTTCAATGAATTTACTTAGGTTTTACTCAGACGATATTATACAAGCGGCTGGTAAACAGTGGATAGAGACAGCGAAGAGCAGGGATACTTGGAAATCTCTAGAGGAGGCCTTCACCTTAGAGAACGAGGGGTTCTTCAATAAATAGTAAAATATATATCTATAAATATAAGGTATAAGTTTAAACATAATACTCCAAGAAGATAAATAGAAATATGTTTATATTTTAAAAATACAAGACCTTTTTATTTATTACTCAGTACTCATCTATCTTTACCGCTTCTTATTCATCCTTAGGGTGAGGCCAAATGAACGTAAGTTTATGAGTTGTGAGTGGCGTTTTTTGAGTCGCGTAATTTACATTCTACTGGGCTACTTCACTCATTTTGCGTCGCCGTGTGGTACAAACAGGACTTTAGTATGAAACCGAATGCAGCGTAAATTTCGCGACTCATTTTACGCGACTCACAGCTCAAAAAGGCCTCACCCTTAGGGGTTCCTTGATGACGCGACGCAACCTAAATTACGTCGATAGGCGATATCGTACACGTATTTTCTAAGAAAATTTAAAGTTCAAGACGCAATGCGATGTAAGTCGGTCGAATAACATCGCATTGCGTCCATGTGAACGTAATTGCAATTTTGCTTATCGGTGTGATATCAAGTTAGTATGTAGCAAAATGTATCTATTAACATTTGCTATAATAATTTATCATTTCATATTATTGCGACCACCAGCCAATATTAATTTTTCAATTAATTACCGCTGCACCAAACTGTATTCTGTATTAGATACAGAATACAGTTTGTTGCAGCAGCTGATTAATTTATAATTTATTGAAAATCATCAATCATAGCTGTTATTCTTAATTATTGGTATATATTATTAAATACATAAATCTATTTCGTACAAAATCAATTAATGGTCTGACTAGCATCAGTTTTGCTTTCTCTATAATTAATCTCTGATTGGTTATCATTTTGTTTCATGAGAAGTTCATTACAAATACAAAAATGCTGACCCGCGTGGCGTCGCTCCCGTCAACTGGCTACCCTGCGTACCCTGCCTACCCTGCCTACCCTGCCTACCCTACCTACCCTACCTACCCTGCCTACCCTGCCTACCCAGCCTACCCAGCCTACTCTGCCTACCCTGCCTATCTTGTCTACACTGCCTACTCTGCTTACCCTGCCTAACCTGCCTACCTTTCCTGTTTTCTCAGCGCTCGCCAAAGAATGCATTTTATAGGCAACATTTTGGTACTTTGGGTTACATTATTGCAATTTTCAATTTTCATATTCAAATTTTATTGAAAATATAGCCTATGACACTCAGGAATAAAGTAGCTTTCTACTGGTGAAAGAATTTTCAAAATCGGTTCAGTAGATCCAGAGGTTACCCCTTACAACGTCACAAACTCACAAACTTTACCTCTTTATAACATTAGTATAAATTAGATACTTGCATCAATTGGGCAGTAGAATAAATTAATATAATTTTTAGCTAAACATTTTTGTCTTTCAAAAATGCCATTTAATGGCTTATTTGAAATAAATGATTTGACATGATACTTAATTTAACTGCGTAACAACTTTATTTAAATAAAATATATTTAAAATGGTGTCGATAATGAGGGCGCACTGTAATAATGGTCTTTCACATGGAACTTCATAAAGTGCGCGGTAATGTGCCGGAAAATGTTGACTTACCAAATATTTCAGTTTAAACGCAGCACGGAATATATTAAATACGTTATTATCGTTCGACTCCCGTGAATATTTAAATAAATTAATATTTTCACTGTCACCTGCATATTTTATTGAATAAAGCCATCCGTAGTGGTTTTGTATAACATCACGTTCAAATGACTAGAATGTTATACAACGTTCCTATAGCACTTATTATGCAAAAATAATCACGTCCGAAATGGCTATACGACCAAACTACTGGGTAATTATTTGCGGAATACGAAATTAAGTGAAAATAACCATGATCGGAATACGAACGAAAGTTTTCGCTGTCAAGTGCACACTTTTTCGTCGGTACGCCATCTTTCACGGATTATCCGGGTTCTTCGGGCGAACCGTTTAATTTGTTAAATTGAAAAGAAACATCGTATTGTTCAGATAGAATTAGGTTTATTTGTGAAACCTATTCGGTCGTAACGGAGATCCCTTCGACGGGAATAAGTGAATGGAATAAATGAAATGACCTATAAAGTGGATAGGATGCGGCAGTTTCGACAGAGCTCACTGTATTTTACTTTCTTATCCGCAGCTCGTTCTCAAGTCAGACTATTGTTGGTGTCATTTATATCTCAGTTGAGCCTAAATTATGATAGGTGCCAAAGCCTTCTTTTTTAACGTAACACACAACAGAAATAAAGTCTGGAAAGGACATGACTTGTTACTAATATTCCTTAGGCCTTACTGTGGCGTTTGAATCTATTTTGTCACCTACTGCATCGTCAGAAACAAAAGCATACGCACAAAGCGTTTTGCTAATAGGTACTTTCATTGTGGCGCACAGCTAAGAAGTGGAACTCCCTTCCGGAGTCTTTGTTCCCTGATAGCTACAACCTTGGGGCCTTTAAGTCAAGAGTGAATAGGCTTCTAGGCAAGCGTGCTTCACCGTAGACCACATCATCGCTTACCATTAGGCGAGAGAGTGGTCAAACGTGAGCCTATAGATTATAAAAACCGGCCAACGGGACTCGCGCACGAAGGGTTCCGTACCATAATCACGTTTGTTGTATAGGAGCCCCACTTAAATATTGATTTTAATTTGTTTTTAGTATTTGTTGTTATAGTGGAAACAGAAATACATCATCTGTGAACATTTCAACTGCCTAGCTATCACGGTTCATGAGATTCAGCCTGGTGATAGATGGACTGACAGACAGACGGATCGCGGCATCTTAGTAATAGGGTTCCGGTTTTACCCTTTGGGTACGGAACCCTAAAAAAGACAAAATGAACAAATTACCCACTTCACAAATAACTCCTTTGGTTAATTGGTATCTCCCAAAGGGCCTAAAACACAACAGCGGTAATTGTAAAGTGGGTAGTACGTAATTTGTTTTCATTAAGCTTAACCATTTGCATCCCTGATGTTATAGTTCTTCGTTACTGCAGAATCATCCTCATAATAATTTCTTGTTTAAGACGTGGGACGTCTTAGAAGTGACGTCAGGCGATTATTAAGAGCTTAAATAGTAGCAGAGTAGCGACATTAAGCTGTGGATTAGACGAGCCCGCATTGTGTAACGATGACGCAAACTACAATAGGATATTCTGTGACTCATTAAATATCCTTGTGTCTTTTCTTTCGCCCCCAATACCATAAAACCCCACTACACACATGTACAAGTTAAGACGACGACAGACGCCAACGATCTTGAAGGAACAAAACGCGCCCTCATTTCACACCCCCGCGACCCAAAATTCGGTAGTTTCTTTCCTTATTATTCTATGACTTAATAAAGAGCCTCAGATCAAATTGTAGATAATTCAATTGTCTTTGAGATGGTAAAAATTTCATTAAAATACGCCCGGCGGTTTTGGTGCGATTGTCGTTTTTTGTCCGTGTTAGACATAACTTAACAAATTAATTGCACTATGATATACGAATAAAACTCAAAATTTTCGTTTTTTCATTTTTTTTGCGACTAGCCGTTTAGCCGTGATTCTCATTTTAAAATCAGCTACTCAGGGGTATCTGCGTTTTAAGCTAAATAAAAGCATTTTGTCTAAACCGGTTGCGTTTCAACTTTATATTCGTCCGGAGTCTACTCAAGTGCAATCTGAAAGCGATAATCTAAAAATAGTAGAAGCCAATACCGTAACTAGAGCGGTCCACCAGGATACTAGTGGTTAATAGAACGTTTGGAAAATCTGAAATAGAATGGTCGTAACGGCTCTTAATTTTATTTCGAAACTGTATTGCATGGCAATAGTTATTTATGCTACAAGTGCAGAAGGTAGGTGATTCCCGATGAGTGTTATTTTATTCACGAGCGAGCGAAGCGAGTGAGTGGATAAATCAACACGAGTCGGAAATCATCTTACGCACGTGTATCATACAACATTTTACTATGCGTTGTGCGAGGAAATAAAAAAAAAAAAATCTGAACCAAGCAAGAAAATAATAAAATGGCGGTCTTATTCAAGGGCGCTCAGCATATCCACAGATTAACTTTTACTGCGCATATGCAAATAGCTGTCACGTCGTAACGCAAAAAGGCACGAGCAAAATCTAAATCTAGAGTAATTAAAAACGCCTTAAATGAAGTATTAGTTTTGTTTTACCTTTTATATGAATGATACTACTAACTGTGTGTGTGTGTGTGTGTGTACTTAACTAATTTTTAAAACTTTTCTCAAATAATAAAAACTCTATGCGGCGGGCTGACGTTGGAGTTAAAATTAAAAAAGTACAGGAAAGTAAAAGGCACTAGTAAAAAAAAGTGAGACTTTCCGCACAGTTTGGCTGCTTGGAAAACGCTCTTTTCGAGGACATGCATTGTAAAAATATTTTAGGTACTTCAGTACGTCCACGTTATCAAAGACAAAACTGAAAAAGATTTTGTCATCGTTGATTAAAAACATAAACCGACTTCAAAAGCATAACAGTCGGTGTTTGGTACCTCTTGTTTTAATAATTTTTTGACACCGACGTCCGAAACGAAAGTTAATTTGCCTTTTTTAGTATTTTGCTTTTGAAGTCAGTTTATTTCTCTCTCTTTTTACTTTAGTACACCATCACTAAAATGAGCAAGTATACAATAGTAAGGTACCTAAAGGATTGACGAAATAAAATTCCCATAATAGGTAACTCAATTTACACATTCGTGCTTTTTGTCGCTAAGGGGTTCGGTTGTCCGTATCTTGAAAACTGCTCGACCGATTTTGATGAAACTTGCACTATTCCCTAATTTGAGAGATACTCAAAAAGTAGTTTCGGAGAAATGCGTGGACAACATACATATAAACATACAAGCAAACATACATACACTTATGAAATTTAGCAAACGTGTTTAGAAGCCCACATAGAGTAACATTAAATGTGAATATTGTGCAGTTCCAACAATATTACATACATACGTATTGAATTGATACCCAGTGGTATCGGCCGCGACTTACAAGTTGTAGGTCGTGGGTTCGAGCCCAGGCAGGCGCTTTACTTTTTGTAAATTATTTTATCACCACTGCTCTCAAAACTGTGAAGGAAAACATCGTGAGGAAACCGGCATGTCTTAGAACCAAAAATTCGAAGACATGTGACCTCCATCAACCCGCACTGGGTTCGCGTGGTGGATTACGGCCCATTCCCTCTCACAGAGAGGAGGCCTGTGTCCCAGCAGTGGGAACATTAATAGGCTGATGATGTGATGTGATGTATCGAATTGATTACCTCCTATTTTTGAAGTCGTTAAAAATGCTGTCGTAACTAAAATCGTTCTCAATTAACTTTACCTAAAATTGTACTAAAGACAAAGGAGTAGTTGTAAGTCCAATGTGCACATGCAGGTTGCCATCCTTGATATAAAATGCACGTTTAATATATTTGTAGTATCATGGCAAGGGTTACACGTCGCCTGAGGCGGGAACATCGTTAATCTCGTGACGCTGCGACTCTAGTCTACTTTGACATATTTACATAAATACCACTTAAATAGGGATCCCAAGTAGCAAAATTTAGTCCTGTAGTTGTTCTAGGAACATGCAATTTTTAGCCCTATAGAAATCCAATAAACGTTTATAGAACCGCATTTGGGCGCAGTTTATAGGACTATTAGATCCTGTGATCGTTGTGTTACAGTTCGGTAGAGTGCAATCGGATTTTATAATTATCTTATTAGGTGCTTTTAAAGGATACATTATCCTATAAAGATCCGGTAAACGCACTGACTAAGCGCCATTAGTCCTCTAACGATCTAGTGCGTGACGCGTACTGGTGTAATTAGTCCTGTAACGATCTAGTGCGTGCCGCTACTGGTGTTATTGATCCCACATTGATCAGCGTGATGTTATTATAGAGCATTCGTTTTTTATTCTTTTTATAACGGTGCCGTGGTAAGTGTCTTGACAAAAAAAAAAATTTTAAGGGTTAAGTACTTAAAATACACATTAAAATATATTATTTATTAGCATAACATAGGTAAATTTTATCTTTTACTTTTTGTGTAAAGAATGCCTAATTAAATCGCGAAATTAATTTTATTGACAAAGTGTTCGAAGATAATAAACATGTCTTCATGCCCCTTCCAAATTAAACGTATTTATTAATTGTTTATTTGATAATAATTAACAAACATATAAACCGCCATGGGACGGATCATGTGCCATTTTATTGCATTTATCAAAACCTTTACAATACTATTTAGTCAAAGTTAAGATTACTATAGGACATACCTACTTCGCCACCATATTTTAGTTTTAGGGTTCCTTTAGATAAATACATCATGACTAACCCGCATGTCAATACATGTATTGTTATGTCTTAATCAGTACTAATATGTTCTAAACAGTCTCAGAATTACTTTATAACACTTTCTCCATAAAATTGATTTCAACATAGATGAAGAGTGGCAGTGTAGGGATGCAAAACGATAAATTAATATTTTAAAATATTCAGTACATTCGTCATCAGTACCTACTTTAACGTAGTTTGATTTGATAATGCGATCTTACACTCGATGGCTCTTTTTTTTGCATTGTTGGCGCCTCACGGCCCGCACCCCCGTCCCGCGTCCCCGCTCCGCATTTGTGCGCGCGGCTCTATGTGTGAGTAAGCGTATGTGGATGGTTGTTTGCACTACCGCGTCACTGTCACACAAATTAAAGCTTTGTATTTACAAGCGTACGCACAGCGCACGCACACATAGGGCTGCGCGAACAAAAGGGTTGAACTATCTATACCAGCCGAATATTCTTTTCTCAAATGGATATTTTATTAGTTGATCCTCATGAAGACTTTCGATCTCTATTGCTAATCGTTCATTTAGTCTTCTAGCAACTTGTTGTAGTGGTTTGTTTCCATGACGTAACATTTGTTTTATAGTATGTAATTTATTTTCGAATGGGTAAGCATTAAAGCTGTGAAGTTTACCGAATTTTCTCACTTCGTCTACCACATGTGTCAAATTGTGAATGTTGCTGGTAATGTAATCCTTTCCGTAATATGTTTTAAAGTTTTCTATAAAATATTCTAACATTAGTTTAGCGATTCGCAAAAACTGGAAATGCTTTTCATTCGAGCAAATTGTAATTGCACAGTAAAAGTTGAGAAAATGAAAGTAAGCGTCAGAGTTCAATTAATATTTCAGTATTATGATACTGAGGTAATAAATAAAACAACGGTATTCGGATCCCTTCCAGTGTGCTAACACGACGATTGTCCTTACTGATCTATGGATTTCTGAGGGCATTTTACACTGAGATAAAAAACTGTTGATCTTTTCAGTATCTCGGGCACTCCACTTGGTAAGATATTTACCGAAATTGCCATCTCTCCAACCCAAAAGTAATCTCTTCATCAAACCAAGATCTATTAAGTGGAGTGAGTCGGCTACTGGGAAATCTTCTATCATATCAATTTTCAATTATTGTAATAGTGGTGAATCATGTTTATGATGTTCTTCATATTTTTTAGCTCTAAAGTCTTCGTTATTTCTTCTTGGACAGTCATATCTAGGAAACGTTACGATATGAGACACATGTGAGTATTCACCCACAACTGTACATTTCAAACAGCCATGCTTGCTGTTGAAATTGGCAACACCTAAAAAGATATAAATTACTATTATTGTGAGACACTTACATGTACCTACTAGTTGTATTATTATTTTATGCTCTGATCGATACCAGTTATTAAAAATACATAAATATATAAAAGTAAAACAAAACTAAAAAAAATACGCAGTTAAGTTTTAACATAATTATTCAACCTTTAATTAATGCTCTAGCCGGTGAGTCGCAAATGAAAGCTCTGATTTCAACAGTGACTACCATATCGTTCCCAGTTTTAGTTTTGACTACCAGCCCACTTTCAAGTTGTTTTAGTTCGGTTACCATAGGATTAAGGTAAGCATACAAATCGGAAGGTTTACTGGTCCCCGCATAAATACCTAAAACATACAGAATTAGAAAATAATATAATGGTGTGTATCAGCCACATGATATAGGTAATTTCTAAGAAAACTACAATAAATTTATGCACAAATCTACTTACCAATTATCAGTGGAGATAGCTTTGGTATTTCGAAAATACTACACAGTATTGGCCAAAATTGTTGTCTTGAACTGTTGTAAATAGGCAGTCCGTCGATATTTATATTAAGGGATAACACATTTGGTATTTTAACTACAAATGCCAAAACCTTTCTTAACTGTTCTATTAAACTGTTATGCCAATAATATCCTGATCCCACATTAGTGAGGACTATTTTTTTATTGTTAGTTTTAGGGACAGTGCGGGCATCCCTAGGTAAAACATATGGTATTCTTTTATTTAAAAACACAGAAAGTTCAGATAAGGCTGAATGTGATATATTATTCTTTATAGCCCACTGTTTTACATCCTCTTGCAATTCACAATTTTTTTCAAAGTCAGGTCGGTTGGCATCATCAAATTCATTATCACTGCTTCCGCTATTACTTTCAATATCTTCTTGGTTCTTAGAACTATCAGAAAAAAATACTTCGCAGTCTTCTTGAACTATTTCATTTTTATGTTGTACGGAACCATCACGAACTTCACGAGACTCTCTTGTATTTAAGAAGAATATCGACCCGCACTCCGATACTGATTTCATTTCAAGTAACTTTTTTGAAACTTCTTTGAAACGATAACTGCCACTACGCTTAAATCGTTTCCATTTGTTTTCATCCATTTTTAGTGTTTTTGTTTTTAAAACGTATAACAAAATGGCTAGTAACTCCAGTAATAGCAAATGTAGGCCACATATAAGCAGAATTTTACCTATATATATCGGTGGGTATGCTAGTTTCGTGCTAACAATCCATTAGAAGTCATGTCTCAGATAAATCAATCCTTTAATATACTTGACCTATAGCACCTATATCGAAGACGTTTATAGAACTGCATGCCTTATAGAAGAATGGAACAAGACGTTAACAAGCATAAACAATCATATAAAATGCGCTTATAGGATCAAAATGCAATACTTGCTAATTAGTTTTATATTATGCGCTTATATAACACCAAGTGCCGGTAAGAATCGTATCTTGTTATCCTGTAAACGTCTATAAAACTAAGTAATAGGATCGAAAGTACCTGAAGCGCAAATCATCTTATGAGATGCTGTTGTGAGATCAGTAGTCTCAGTCAAACCGTCTATTAGATACCTATTAGAAGTTTAGTCTTATAAGTCGATTACTATTTGACTATTTTGCTACTTGGGATGTCACCCCGCTATATCAATAACATTTGAATATTATCTCGTGACGGATTTTGGGGTGCTTGTTTACTAAAAGATATTCGAGCGGTATTCCAGAAATAGCAGGTGAATTTAATCTCGTGAAAAGTGTAAACTAATATTAGTGGAACTAGTAGTAGTGGAACTAGTATTTGGTTAGCATTTTGCTGAGTTTGTATAGCAATTACAATTAAGCGACGATAGAGTTAAAACGTGTAACGGTGTCTGCGGTGCGGTGGTGCCGGCTTTAATGATACCGTGCATTGGTAACTGCGCTGGGATTTGATAGCCCCGGATATGGGACTCGATGAATATTAAATTAATTCGTACATTTAACTTGAAATACGGTAATTAACATGTGACGTATCCCGGTCGGTTTACGAGGTGATAAAAGTTGTCGGATTGCCTTGATGACGTGTGCGTGGACGGCGCGGCCAGTATTGCAGGACCGTTTGTGTGTAACCGCTTTATCTTTATGATCGACATCCTGACGGCACAGCATTTAGTACCCATTTTATGCAAAAAAATATTATGGCACGTGGTTTTATCTTATCAGGTTGTGAAAAAATACGAGGTAAATGAAAATTGCTTTTCCTAAAAGGCGTCACCATTTTGTACCCAAATGCCTCTTTTATCCCTATTCGACGGAAATTGGTTGAAGTTCACCTTTGTTCTGGGTTCAGACCTAGAATTAATTATGAAATCGTGTTCTACCCTAGATTTTAAGAAAATGTCATGTTATCCGAATGTAGAGACTTTTTCATGTTTATTGAACATCGCCACAAGTTGAAATAGCAAACTTATTTTTACAAGCTTTTATTCAACTTGCAATGTATTTATATGTATGTAAGTTCGTTCGGGTCAAATCTTGCAACTGAATTTTAAAGCAGTTATCCTCCACCGATTAAGATGAAATTTTGCATACACGTTTAGTTTGGATGACAATGCATGGTTGGTTAAGTTACGTCATTCTAAATCCAATATTCCGGATGGCCCAAGATGGCGGACTAGTTATTTTTTCTGCACTGCCATGATATGGGTATCAATTAATGACCCTTTCATTTGATACCCATATCATGGCAGTGCACAAAAATAACTAGTCCGCCATCTTGGGCCATCCGGAATATTGGATTTGCTGAGAAGAATAAGAATAAGATCTTGTTCTAAAAAACATTTTGTAATGAATAATGTTTTACTTGAATTTTCACTCTTATTTGTTCTTCTAAGATACTAGAACACTCTTTCTTCGCAAAAATAACATGCCTAATAGATCTTTTACTATTGTTCCAGGTACGTCACATTTCCCATCAGAGAACGCGAAACGATTTTCCCCAACGCGAGGTCACCGCTCCTCTGTATTGTCAATGTAAATAAGGCTGATAGGTTGAACTATGTGCTAGTATATTGTATACTATATTAGATGAGAAATGAGCCGTGTGAATTTTCACGGTTCAGAGCGGCCATTGTGTCACAGTGCAAAGATCTGCGATGCACCTCGGCATAGATGAGTTGTGATTTATTGCTCATCGTAAATTCTTGATAGCTCATTTTATTACTTATCATGTTCAGGTAAATTCTGATATAAAATATTACTAATATTATAAATGCGAAAGTTATGATGGATGGAGGTTTGTTACTCAATTACGCCAGAACGGCTTTACAGATCTAATTGTAATTGGGCACAGAGATAGATTATAGTTTTTTTAATTTAACGATAGGCTCGCGTTTGACGGTGAGCGAAGATGTGGTCGACGGTAAGCACGCTTGCCTAGAAGTGCCCTATTCACCTTTGACTTAAAGACCCCAAGGTTGTAGCTATCAGGAAACAAAGACTCCGTTAGGGAATTCCACTCCTTAGCTGTGCGCACAATGTAAGTATTCGCAAAACGCTTTGTACGTATGTGTGGGATGTCCACCATGTACCGGTGGCGCATTGCCATACGTTTTGTTGTCCGATGATGGAAAGAGCTAGGCGGAATCAAATTGTGCAGTTCTATCGCACACTCACCGAAAGGTAACCGATAAAACCGACAGACTGGCTAGCTAGTCTTTTTTTTTTTTTTTTTTTTTTTTTTTGGGTGGGAAATCATCCGATGACTTCTCCCGCTCTGGGTGAAGCGGGAGGGCATGTCAGACTTTTACTGACTAAAACCCACCCGTGTTCCTTCAGTTGCTTGTGCCAGGGCCGCGGTAACTCTATTTCAAATTTATCCGCGACCCAGACAGGCATCGGCCCTATCGGACCCCGTCACTTTTGCTGACATCTCTTTGAGGCGCGCGTGGAACACTACGCGCCGTAAACTCGGGCTTGGTCCTTATCGGACGGCGAGCTACCCATTACTCTCCGTCCGCAAGCCCGCGCCTACGGTGGCCGGGAATCGGCTCGCGACTCCCGACGCCCGGGGCGTCTCCTGCGGTGCCTAGGGGCGTGAGGGCGTCTCCTTTGCGTCTCCCTCACGCGTTCCGCCTCCTCCTTAGCGAGCATTACTGCTTCGCAGAAGGAGGAGACAGCTTCCCATGCCCTCTCGCTCCGTACCATGGCCTGGACCAGGGCCGGACGCGAGAGGTCGTCACCGCCGATCGCCTCCATGAGGACACGGCGGTGCTCCGCCCAGGCATGGCAGATCTCCACTGTATGCTCCACCGTGTCCTCCGAGCGGTCCACACAATGGTGACACCCGGGCGTTTCCTCCCGCCCTATCTTGAACAGGAACCTCCCGAAACAGCCGTGTCCGGTGAGGACCTGTGTAAGGCGGATGGCTAGCTAGTCTGGAATAGCACATAGGAACAAGCTACTCACTAAAGAAAACAAGGTTAACTACAAAATGCCTGTAAATGTGATATTACTAAATGTTTATTTTTGTAATTATGTATATTACCGACATAACATTTCCTTAACCCGCTGGCGTAATGTGTAGCTCGATAATTATGGGTATATCCCAATGATTCTTACATAATAACATGTACAAACATCGTTATAAATAGTAAAATGTATTAAATTACCTACATTTACATACCATGCAGTCATTATTATAATCATATTAATAATCCTTGTTACCAACATGAATAATGACAATATACATATTGAACATAATTAGGGATGCATGCGAAGGTTGGTTTACATAATCTGTAATGTCAATTGCGGAAGTACCGGAAACGTGCGTTTGACAGCGCATCGGATATGTCCTGTATGCTGCTGACGTTACTATGCAGCTCCGTTGCTAGCCCGACATGCAACCGTCCCATTCGCTATTGAAACGTCGATAGCAGTGATACACTGAAAGGCAAAGTCGATTAAGAACGAAATACACATACATATTATGCCTGTAACTTGCGTAAAAGAGTACTTCGCCGTTAACAACATCATCGTTTACCATCAGGTGAGATAGTGGTCAATCGCAAGTCTATCAATATTCAAGAAAAATGTGACATTCACCAATCATTAGGGCGAAAATACACATGCCATTGTGCTATAATAACTTCTGATTGGTTAATGTCACTGTGGCATGCATGCCATTAACCAATCAGAAGTTGAAGAAAATGTGATTGTAACTTGCAAGTTACAATCACATTTTATGCAAGTAAAAGGGATGTAAAGTACAATGACATACTTGCACACTTTTATGCAAGTTACAGGCATATGTATTTTCGCCTTTAAAGTACAATGGCATACTTGCATACTATGCAAGTTACAGGCATATGTATTTTTGCCTTTAAAGTACAATGACATACTTGCACACTTTTATGCAAGTTACAGGCATATGTATTTTCGCCTTTAAAGTACAATGACATACTTGCACACTTTTATGCAAGTTACAGGCATATGTATTTTCGCCTTTAAAGTACAATGACATACTTGCACACTTTTATGCAAGTTACAGGCATATGTATTTTCGCCTTTAAAGTACAATGACATACTTGCACACTTTTATGCAAGTTACAGGCATATGTATTTTCGCCTTTAAAGTACAATGACATACTTGCACACTTTTATGCAAGTTACAGGCATATGTATTTTCGCCTTTAAAGTACAATGACATACTTGCACACTTTTATGCAAGTGTATTTTCGACTTTGCTATCAATTAAACCCCAGAGAAACAATATGACGAATCTGTCAATGACAATATTTCAGTATTTGCTTTGGTTGGTCTCAGTTTTATCTCCGCCCTAAGATCAAACGGTTATTGCAGCTTGTTTTATGACGTTTATTCTCTTTAAAGACGATTGCTTCTCAAGAAACCTGTCTACTAAGGTCTGCTCTTACACATTTTCACAATACACAGTCGTATTTTCCTTGATTTGATATTTTACGAAATTGTTTTTGTTCTTTACGATTCATCAATTTGGAAGAGCAATCAACTGAAATTGGATTCGTTACGGAAATGGCCCACAATTGGCACTTTTACACGTCAATTTGAATCCGCCGGGTGCTTCGGAAATACGACTGTGATTGTAATGTTTGATGTAGTACCAAAGTTTGGTAGTCCTTCAGATTTATGACGAGAGATACCGTTTTAACTTTATTTCTTATCTATCTCTAATAAATAGTTTAAAACATATTCGCTGTCTGACTGCTTCTCCGTTTACTTCTTCAAAAGCACGCAACGGATTATGTTACGGTTGTCACTAATAGAAAAACTTTTTAACAAAAAATTAAAACCGCAGTGTTTTGCTTTAGAAGTCGGTTTTATTTTTTGTTGAAAAGATTTTTATTTTTCGTTTTTAGTGGTACCTACATAATGGACAAGTTCTATAGTAAGGTACCTATAATGCCCACAGTAATGCCAGAATAGATTACCCAAATGAAAACTCCTAAAAAAGCCGTACACAAACTAAAATTACATCGTTCACGTAAACAAAAATGTTCATAAAATGCAAACTACTGGGCTAAACTACTATTCCGCATCAAACTAAAGAAAAATCACGTAAATCGGATCATAAATCTCAGCGTAATCAGTGTACATACATAAAAAATACCAATCGAATTGAGAACCTCCTCCTTTTTGAAGTCGGTTAAAAAGCGATAAATGGTTCCCCATTAATGGTACAATACACTAGTCGACGGCACGAACTATTTTGTACGCGGGGTTAAAATGCATTTTATATCAACCGACAACACGTGCGGAAGAGATAGATGCTGTGATGAGCAGTAGGAAGCTAGTTCGCGTACGAATACACACTTTTGGAAATTTGTAGCGAAATGGATAATGATTTAGTACGAAACCGAGCGCGCGAAATTTTATAAACAGACCTTTGGCAGTGTAGATATCATGAAAAAACGACTAAATCTTTTTTTTTTCAAAATAGAATTATTTGCATTGTTGAACTACTAATCTATCCCTGTATGGAGGCCGTTTTAAAATTTTCCGTCTTCTTATGGTATTTATTTGCGCCCAAAAATGCGTTAAAATTAGTGTCGAAATGTGGAACTTTCGACGCTCATAACTTTCAAATATTTACTTTTTTAACTTTTTCGCTTCCATACAGGGCTAGATAATGATGAGACAAATTGATATCACTTTTTATTTTGAACGTACATCGTCAAACAGTGGTATAATCTCTAGACTACGTTTGTATGGAAGAATTTTCGACTAGTGTAACCTTAAGGTTTGTGTATCTAATAGTCCCGTGCGATGCTGAAGCGGGTCGCTACTTTACGATACTTAAATCCTACGGCGCATACGTAGTTTCCATCGTGTCCATTATAGATCTAGTCGCCAGATGTGAAAGATAAGCAGCTCGTTTCCTCCAACAACGTGTCTCCGATGTCACCGTCTTCGCCAGCATAACGCCCGTCACCGTCGGAAGCTTGCAGCCGGCGCTGCACCGCGCTCCATTCACCGAGCCGTACCGACAACTGCTGCTTTACCTTCCTTCTAACCCTTAACTTATGAATAGCAGAGTCTATAATCGTCTGTTTAGTTGGTATTAGCTAGTTGGTACAATTGTAACTAGTGTCGATTACGCGCCATGTTGTTTAGACGTGCCCTTTGTTTACACTGACGTGCGTCGCGCAGCAGGACTTGGTGCACCGGTTGCTAACAAGCATCTTAAATCTAGGCACCCTATTGTTGTTTATTCTATTGTACGTCTATAAAGATCGATTTGTTTGCGGTTCCTATTATGCACCTAGTTTGTTTCAGTTTACGCGGTTCGGCAATAATTTGTTTTATGAGATATCTGCAATCCTGGTGCATGATTGTAACTCCTTTCCTATTGGACCAATGTCTAAATAAGAGACGTGCCTAAATAGCAAGACATGTAACCAACATGGTGATATTCAGGCAAGTCTTCTGGAAAGTACGTTGTTTTTAATTGGGTTGGAGCTAGTCCAAAATATCTGAACGCATAAAAAGCTGTTTCCAATACATTCAATTCATCATTAGAGTTTTCCTGTTTTAAAAATAACTAATTAAGTAGTACAGCACGAAGTAGTGTAATGGATTTTCTCATCTTCATCAATCATCTCAATTCTTCTTACATTAAACAATAATATTAAGACATCTGGATAAAAATCCGGCTGCAACTCCGTTGACGTCATCGTGGCAACTTTTGTTTTATGAAGCTCCGTTTTAAATTCTACGAAAAGTTCAAGACGAAAATACAAATTAATCGAGCATGTAATCGATTTAACCTATAACGGTGAAATGTCTCGCCGACATGTCATGTAACAGTACACTCCATGGCACGCGGATATGAACAGCCTCGGTGCCGCACCTACGATTGAACAAATCCGTGAGAAGCAACTGTTCTATACATGTAATGTGCCGGAATTGAGTCTTTAATGTGCAGTAATTACACACGGAGTGCACTGGAGGAACGTAGATAGAACATTAAGCGAAACGAGCGTGCCCTATCATCTGTGCTGAACTTTCCGCGTCGCCGGGCCTGTATCGAGGAACTTCGCCGATTAAACAATTGAGGACGGTCCGCCTGCCTCGCCTGCCCGCCTGGGGGACCAGATATTGCGCCTCGAAATGGGTTCCGTCCCTAGAGAATACTTCATACTGCAAGTAATTAATATTGGACATGGCCAAGTTAATTGACGAGAGTTTTATTGCATACGTTTGTAATCGTTTACGAGGTGTTAAGGTTTATTGCAAAATTATGGTTTGAATATTTAGAAATAGCGTTTGTTTATTGTTGCCGTGGCTGGCTGATCCATGTTCGGTAATTTTACTAATTGCTAGTGTGGTAATTTCAAAACCAAAACTTTTTTATGACACGAAATTTAATAAACTAACAACTTAAGGTTACACTAGTAACGGCACGAACTATTTTGTGCGCGGGGTTAAAATGCATTTTATGTCAACCGACAACACGTGCGGAAGAGATTGATGCTGTGATGAGCAGTAGGAAGCTAGTTCGCGTACGAATACACACTGTTGCAAATTTGTAGCGAAATGGATAATGATTTAGGACGAAACCGAGCGCGCGAAATTTTATAAACAGACCTTTGGCAGTCTAGATATCATGAAAAAACGACTAAATCTTTTTTTTTTTTCAAAATAAAATTATTTGCATTGTTGAACTACTAATCTATCCCTGTATGATGGCCGTTTTTCAATTTTCTTTCTTCTTATGGTATTTATTTGCGTCCAAAGATGCGTTAAAATTTGTGTTAAAATATGGAACTTTCGACGCTCATAACTTTAAAATAAATTATTTTTTTACTTTTTTGTTTCCATACAGGCCTAGATAATGATGAGACAAATTGATATCACTTTTTATTTTGAACGTACATCGTCAAACAGTGGAATAATCCCTAGACTACGTTTGTATGGAAGAATTTTCGACTAGTGTAACCTTAAGTGCTAAAGATGGAAATTAAAACGTCCTGTATTGATTCTCCATTCTTAGCAGCAAATTAGGTCATGGAAATACATTCAAATAAGGACAGCACCACAGAATAATATAAAACCCAGCTTCACAAAAGGAAACTTCTGTTTTTTTTGTATTTTCCGCTGATATGCTAATACGATACTGATAAAATACGGATAATTAACGTAGCCTTACATACTCGATTTATTGATAAAAAAATATGAGTCAAATTAGTTAGTACCTACCCAATTAGGAATGTGGGTAAACCCGATTTCCTAACAAGCTTAGTTTCGGCCTAGACCAAACTATAATTCAGTTATACGAAACTCGATACCTTCAGATTAATCTAATACTTTCAGAAAACTCTGATACAGAGTAGAAGGCGGAGTTTCTGGAAGTTTCTGGAAATGTATGAAGGAATGATTATGTGAACATTTATTCGCTTCATTCATTTTCTTGCATTCATAGGCCAGACATTTCATACCATATACAGAATGTGTACCGTGGGATGTTGTGTCCTTCTTGTTTAAAGCCACGAATCGTAGGCATAGGCACGTACCTAATATGCATATTATGTGTCTCGTAATACATTTCATGGACCAGTGAAAAGTAAGAATCCTCGAACATCAACAGCTTTGCAGATCCAGACGTTTGAATCACGAGTTTTCAAAGAAAAACATAATAAAAAAGCGTGTTGAAAACGTTGATGTTTTCTCGATTCTAGCTAGCCTGACGCGATTCAAACCATCTGGCAATTAGGTTTTACGAGATTTTTTGGTGTACAGAATTTGAAACGTCATCCTAGATCGCAGAATATTTTAGGTATTACACATTATACTAGGTATAATCTTTTTTACAAACTTTTATTTAACTTGCAATGTATGTAATGTGTTCGGGTCAAATCTTGCAACTGAATTTTAAAGCAGTTATCCTCCACCGTTTTAGATGAAATTTTGCATACACGTTTAGTTAGGATGACAATGCATGGTTAGCTTAGTTACGTCATTCTAAATCCAATATGGCGGACGGCCCAAGATGGTGGACTAGTTATTTTTTGTGTACCGCCATGATATGAGTATCAAATGAAGGGTTTGCTGAGAAGAATACGAACAAAGCTTGTTTTAAAAAAATATTTTTAAAAGAATAATTTTATTGCATAAACCGTTATTTGATTGATATCTAATTCCTAGAAAAAAATTGCTTTGTCATTGAAAATTAACCTGGTAGGTATTTGATTCGATTAAACCGTGAAGTGTTGGTTCAAATATTTTACGGCTATTTAACAAAAAAAAAAATCTAACGTTTTCATTTAAAGATATTTTATAATTTTAGTAGGGTTAGTTAGAGTTATTAATTACAAGATTTTATTTAACTTGCAATGTTTGTAAGTGTGTCAAATGTTGCAACTGAATAGGGATGTTTGATGAAAAATGACAATTCTATTTACTCCGTCAGTGATATTATCAAATAATATTGGACACGTATTTTTTGCTTTATAAATCAATAAAAATTTACAAAGTTAAAGCGCATCAAAGTTCAGGAGTGGGGGCTTGTGACGTCACTAAGGCAGTATAAAATGTACTAGCGGCGTGACGTCATACCATATTTCAACACATTATATCTTCGTCACTGTATGTTTCGACCACATCATCGCTTACCATCAGGTGAGATGGTGGTCAAGCGCGAGCCTATATAAGATAAAAAAAAAACAAAAAAAACGTGTCAAAAGAAAAATACGTGTCTGACTGCTGATGCCGTAACAACTGCCAAAGGTATTCAAATGACAGCCTGGATCAACGGCTTAATGTGCATCCAGAGGCACGGAGGCGTCCACGGACCGACCTTGGCAATTGTTGCTTAACTTTGAAGATCCATATCTACGGCTGTTATAACTTAGCCATCACGAGCACTTCTAATAAGTATAGCTATACCGCGCGTTAAAATGTTTCGCATAACATTGAATGCTTGCGTGGCTGCAGATTTGCGTGTGGCGAGTCGGAAGTAATTTTCCTCCGAAGCCAATAATGGCCGTGCTCAATCATCTGGATAATGGGTCCAAGTGTAAAATTTAAAGCTACTTACCGTCGCTCCTCCGTGAAATATTATCTACGTTTCGACGATATCGTTTATAAAGTGGACAGTTTAATCACGAAATATAGCGGGGATAATTAAACGTTAATTCATCACGGGTGTACTGCTAGGGACGATGCTGTGTGCCACGGAATAATGGCGCTAAATTCGTCACTAAAATGGCTAAAAACTGGCCAAGTGCGAGTCGAACTCGCGCACGAAGGGTCCCGTATCGTTAAAAAATCACGTTTGTTGTATGGGAGCCCCCCTTAATATATATTATTTTAATTTAATAATAATAATTTTTTGAAGAGAATATACAACTAAATATTCTGAGAATATTTCAAGCGTCTACCTGCCGTTATTAATATCGAGCAAAAAACGGCAAAAAAATCACGTTTGTTGTATGGGAGCCCCCCTCAAATAGTAATTTTATTCTGGTTTTATTATTTGTTGTTATAGCGGCAATAGAAATACATCATCTGTGAAAATTTCAAGTCCTAGCTATCACGGTTCATGTCATACAGCCTGGTGACAGACGGACAGACAGACAGACGGATCGTGAAGTCTTAGTAATAGGGTCCCGTTTTTACCCTTTGGCTACGGAACCCTAAAAAGTGTTGTTTGTTAGATGCATGCATTTATATCGTACTAATTAAGAGAATAGTTCGTTTGATTATTAAGGTTTTATAAAAGGCTTATGTGATTGATGACAAACAATCAAGTGACTGGGTTTTGACGGTCAGCTATACAGTTGTTCCTTGTAAAATACTGGGTTGTCAGCAGCATCCGATTAGACTCACACACTATGTGCGACGGAACTGCACAATGTGATTCCGCCTAGCCCTTTCCATCATCGGACTACAAGACGTACGGCCATGCGCCATCGGTACATGGTGGACATCCCTCCGATACGCACAAAGCGTTTTGCTAATACTTTCATTGTGCGTACAGCTAAGGAGTGGAATTCCCTTTCGGGGTCTTTGTTCCCTGATAGCTACAACCTTGGGGTCTTTAAGTCAAGAGTGAATAGGTTTCTTCTAGGCAAGCGTGCTTCACCGTAGACCACGTCATCGCTTAACATCAGGCGAGATAGTGGTCAAACGCGAGCCTATAGATTATAAAAAAAAAAGACTGGTAGCCGACCCCAATACAGTTTGTAAAATACTAAGCAGATTTTTGTGATTGTTTAT
Organism: Orthosia incerta; assembly: GCA_948252205.1. Taxonomy (NCBI): domain Eukaryota; kingdom Metazoa; phylum Arthropoda; class Insecta; order Lepidoptera; family Noctuidae; genus Orthosia; species Orthosia incerta. The sequence continues at coordinate 26,178,094 of OX411749.1, forward strand.
GGCAACACAAAGTAACCGTTTTACGTCACTAAAGCGATTGAAGGCCCCTAAGGCCATTACCTCTCTTACAGAGAGGAGGCCTCTCTCCCAGCAGTGGGAATATTATAAGGCTGATGATAATGATGATTATTTTACAAGCTTTTATTTAACTTGTAATGTATGTATGTATAAGTGTGTTCGGGTCAAATATTGCAACAGAATTTTGAAGCAGTTATTCTCCACCGATTAAGATGAAATTTTGCATACACGTTTAGTTTGGATGACAATGCATGGTTAGCTAAATGATGTCATTCTAAATACAATATGACGGACGGCCCAAGATGGCGGACTAGTTATTTTTTGTGCACTGCCATGAGCCATGATATGGCTATCAAATGAAAAGGTTTGCTGAGAAGAATACGAAAAAACTTGTTTAAAAAAAGATTTTTAATGAATGTTTTTATTTAGTTTATCTATGATATTTATAATCTGTTTTCCGCCTTGGACTCGATGATCCAGCACGTTTTTCATGTGAGTGAAACTAAATGATTATTAAAACAAGCAAATTGTATCGATTCAGCTTCCTATACAAACTACAGTCCACCATTATAATTACACAAACGTGCAAGTACCTATTACTGCCCAAAAAAGGGATTGATTAGAAATTCGCCAACAGTCACTAATGTATACAGAAAATTGCCACAGGCACTATCCTTAGTAACACCTACATAGACAAGGCCCTGATTCGGGTGTATTAAACTAAACAACCAGCCAAGTGCGAATCGGAACCCGCGCACGAAGGGTTTCCGTACCATTATCGCAAAAAACGGCAAGAAAATCACGTTTGTTGTATGGGAGCCCCACTTAAACATTTATTTTATTCTGTTTTTTTTGTATTTGTTGTTATAGTGGCAACAGAAATACATCATCTGTGAAAATTCAACTGTCTAGCTATCACGGTTCATGAGATACAGCCTGGTGACAGACGGACAGACAGACAGACAGACGGACCGCGGAGTCTTAGTAATAGGACCGTTTTTACCCTTTGGGTACGGAACCCTTAAAATACACCCGACCCTAAACTATAATCATCTCAACCAAAATCCTATTTCCACTTGAGTATAATACGACATAAAAGAGTAGAAATTAAATATTTGGGAACTAAAAGTTTTCATTTTCTGGCAACATCTACAATGAGTACTTCAGCTGTCAATTTTTCTCGATCGGTTTCGATTTTCGTAAGAATTTTGGTTTTTGTGTGATATTTCTGAGTGTGGACAGAAAAACAGTGGCAAATCATGAATAAGGTAATTCGTGGAGGTGCCCGGGCTATACTTTACAAAGTTTATATGTGGTGTACAGCCGAATTCCAAGCTGGGAAGCTTCTATGCAACTTAGAAGATGTTTACCATCGTACAGCAGATTTTACTGGTAAGTAACTATTGAAAGTTACGCTAAACGGTAATTACAAACGATTAATACATTCAGGAAGCTAAATTTTCGAACCACATATCATTTACAAATTATATGTCTATCATTTTTGAGGTTATGCTAAGGTAAACAAATACCGTTGTAGTTATAGCGCGACTTAACAACATTGATAGTAAGGCAAAAACAATTAATGTAATTTATTGCGGATACGAATATTTTTTTTTGCTGTTCCATATTTGTTGATGCAATCGACTAAATGGAAAGAAACAATTTTAAAATATATTCACGTTTATTTACCGCGGAACTTCTTTCGTCGGACTGACAGTGATTCTTTTATTTGCTTGTTTTAGGTGTTTCTGTAAGCACAGTGCGCAGAATCGTGCAACAGGGCATTGGAAACGGTTGGAAATTCTCAACACCAGCTAAACACATGAAGGGTCGTCCCATGGTGCAGACAGCATTGACGATGAGAGTGGTTCAGAAATCAGTGACGAATCAATACCAGAGCTTAAAATAGACTACACGAACTTAAGTGATCCCTTGGAAGGTGTAGAGTATTTACATTTTGATTTATTAGATTAGTTTATTTTATAAATTTTAGTTTACATCTGAGTGTATATGGAAAGCAATTGATTATTAAAAATACTTATTTTTTGTGAAATTGTTGTTTTATTACTACTACATATTAAATATTTAATAAATATACTTATTTAATATATTTACTCATTTTTTATACCCAATAAATAAATAATACTATTCAAGTATCAAGATCAGTTCGGTCGTACTAACTGGGTTGCTATCTGAGCGATTGTGGCGCCCTCATTTAATTTCTACTCTTTTATGTTGCACTGTAAGCTATTACTCTGTTAGAAATCCAAGGAATTAAAGTTCACACATGTGCGAATTTCTCTTCGTAGTACGTTGCTGAGGTCGGAACCTTCCACATGTTTTAATTAAGACCTATATAATTACGTTAGTGCTCACGGAATGCGAGCTACAACGTGATTACTTCTCGTTTGTCGGAAATTAAACCTACTTTAAATTTCAGAAAAAATATTATGATTGGAAGATGTTAACTTTTTTATCAAGTAATGTTATGAAGGATAACTTCTATAACTCGGCAGCTTCAAATGATTGATAATAATATACCTGCCTGTTAGGGCGGTTACGCACTACACGTCCGTGTCCGTGATTTAAGTACCGAATTCAAAATGTTCTGAATTATGAAAGACTAGCTTCTGCCAGCGGCTTCACCGCGTGAATGTCACAATTATCCCGAGGAAACATATTCCCGAAACAAAAATTCTATTTTTCTGTCATCCAGATCCGTTTAGTCGTTTGAGCGTGAAGAAGTAACAAACACACTAACAAACTATATTAACTTTGAAACTAACGCGTTTCATAATTGAAAAACAATATATCACGGGAATTTAACGCGATTATTTCGATTATTTTGATTTATTCTGCTCCAACGGAGCCAGTACACCGATACACCAGTCTACCCGGTACCACGGTTGTTGCAACACGGCCGAAACGTCGGCGTCGGGTGAAATAGGTAAATAAATAATCGAAATAATCGCGTTAATTTCCCGTGATATATTGTTTTTCAACACTGAAAAACTATCACCTTTACAACATTAAGTGTGATTATGACGGATAGAGTTCGGATGCAATGCGTAAGCTTCCCTACAAGACTTACGGCTACTTCGGAACCGAAGTAGCCGTAGTGAATCCGTGTCCGAATTTTCACGGACACGGATCGTAGTGCGTAACCTCCCTTACTGTCCCAGTGCAGAACAAAAACCTCTTCTCATACAGAAAAAGAATGAAAAGAAAAATTATTAAGAGGACACAAGCATTATTCACCACGCTTGCTCAAGGCGGATTGGTGATTTAAAACTTATATTAACTATTAACTCCAGGATTCTTCAGCACGCTGTTTTCCCTTCACCAAGGTCAGCGATGCCCAAGAATGTATAGCAATATAAAAGTGTTGAGCGAACCGAGGCTCGATAGACCTCGTGTACATGAAAACGTTCGGGTACATGCGTTTCCATCATGTTCAATTGATTGATAGGACAAGTTATACCTGTTGGTTTCAATCAACACAGCGCATCGCAATCCTGTGTTGCGCGCTGCTCTACTCGAACCAAATTAAAATTCTCGTTTTCTACATAGTATGGTTTAACTCCAGGAAAATGACAATAAATAAGCATATCAACCTTGCTACAAAACCGTTGTTTTATCTCATCATGTTGTCGAGGTTTACACAGAATTTTATCATGTTTTTTTTTGGCATGAACAGGAAGTAATTGTTGTTTCAGGCATTAGTTAACTACTTTCATACAAAATGCTACAAGTTTTATCGTGTAAAGCTGTGGTTACAATTAAAGGTCTGACACCAGGAAAAGCATAACACGACTGAACATACTCCGGGTCGGCTAAGATCCATTTTGTGGCGGAGTCTTTATTGAATCATAGAGATCTCGTGCGGTTTCCTATAAGTTGGTAAAACTATTTGTATAAAAAACTGCAGTAAAATCAGTACCAAGACGCGTTCCTCGTAAACCGGTTGGTGTAATGTATACGACAGTTATGTAAAGTTATAACCTAGTTAAAATGCACTCTGCAACACGATGAACAAGGATTTGGTGGTCGCGCGTTATTTATTAGCACTTTCTTGTTTCATTTTTGTGTAAAAACATTTCTACTTTCTAAATCTTGCCTGTCATTGGGCAATCGGCTTTAGATAACTCGTCGAAAAATTATTATTGTGTTGGATAGCAAGCTGGGCTTGTTTTCCTGGTCGGCGTGGCCAGGCTCCCCTGGGTCTTGGCTCTTGGCCAACGTTTCCTGATGACGTCTCCCACACGTTAAATTTATATTGGCACTTAGCGCGGCTCTCGTTGTCTCCGATCATGCTGTAAAACTTTCAACTTTTGACACTTGTTATCTATCGGAAGAAGATCTAGAACTTTGTGATACTCTAGTTGGAAACGTTGGACAAGAAAAAGTTTTGTCCAATAAGTTTTTAAACGACAGCAATGTAAATGGGACGGTGATGTTTAACATTATTTCTATTGTTGTCGAATGACTTAGCAGAAAAGTCCATAGGTGTAGTTGTAGATCCGTGGTAAAGCAAATTGCTAATCTTGCTGGCAGTAAAAAGTGTAATCTTACTAGTCATTACTAAACCAATATTGAAACACGGCATGACTAACCAGTAGTTATCGTATGTAGCACATTGCAACAAAGGTCACGGCTCAGTGCAGGTTACGCAATGCGTCTCGTGATGACTTACTCGTGTGCCACAGCTTACACGCGTCCTCAGCCCAACCAAACATTGATAATGCTGACAAAAATAATGTACACAACATTTACCTCGAGATGTCTCAACTTCTCAAGACGATGCAAATGTCCAACTTAATATAAGTTGCAAATTGGTTGCGCTGCATGGCTACGTTGCACCTTCCACGGAGATTATGAAACGTTCGCCAATTGTTGTCGTTTACTCGAATAGTTATCTCCAACTCCTTAGAAATGTTGGCTAAGTGAAACGGGTTTTACCTGTATCTAGCGTAACTTCCTAGTTGTCTATTCCGAATCGATCGAAAGAAAGTTAATTCGATGTCGAGTCCGGGGTTTTGTAATCGTCTGAAGTTGCCCCTACGAAGCTTTTCTTTCGCCAACACGGATGGAGGCATTTTTATTTGGTAGTATATTTTAAAAGGGATTTACGGAAGTAAGTAACTTACTTTCTTTGAACACCAAAGTAGGTGTTCCTATTATGTTTCTTACAACTAAAGCTACATATAGTAATGGAAGCAGAAACCTCCTTTTAGATCGCTTATTTTTAAACAAAGCATCACATTCTTACCGAATAGCACAGGTAGAATATCAAAGCATTTTTGCGTCGTCCTTTTATCAGTGTCCTTTTTGCAATCGCCAAACGACGTTATTGACATTCTGATATCCCCTTAGGATCAAAGTTAAATGGCATGTGGAAGACCTTGTTTCTTATCAAACGTCCGAATAAATTCCGGTGGAATTTGGGATCGGCCTGGACTGAACGCGGCGATCGTTGGAATTCTGCCAGTAGCCAGTGCATTGTTAGCCCGCCATGTTAGTAAATTAATATCGCCAATAGAGCTGCACTCTACACGGCAAGTTTCCTTTACTTCCGTAGGGTTACCATAGATGACGCGTCGTCTTTAAAGGCTGTTTTGGTGTGCGAATGAGGTATGAGAATTTTATCATGTTAGGGCTGTAACATAGCTAAATTGTGTAGTCAGTGTTTGCCTCCAGTCTTTGGACATAACAAGTAAATTTAAAAGATGATCGTGGTCTGAGTTGACCTTGTTGTTCTTTGCTTCGTTTATTTAAGGCGGATAACATCCATCTTTCTTTGATGTCGAACGGTTAACAAACAAATTCTTGGAGAAACCGTTGCAGATATAAACACAAAGACGTGCTGATTATTGCCAGTAAGTTTTTATACATCGAATGATCTCCGGTCGACATTCTATGACGCTGTTAACTTTATGGTTTCACTATTATACATGGTAAAATGAATAAACATGTACAATGATGTAACGTTAATTAATACGCTTATAAGCATGAAGTCATGACTCATTTCACTTTCGATAAACTTGGTTTCGTCGGATATTTTAACAGAATTTCCCTGGTTTACGTAATATTAAACAACAAATACGTCTTTGCGATGTTTTGTAATGTTTGTAAGAGAAGTGTGAATAATTTGTCATGTCCTGCTGACACATAGGCTGGTTGCTGTACTGCAGTGGTTAGTTTGACAGGGACGGGGTTGCTTTTGACATGTTGTGCACTTTCAGTCGCTAGCCGGTAGGTTTCAGACTTGCTATGCTGCTTAATTGCTTGTTTTATCGATTTATGTAACTATAATTTTAAATACGTATTTGCGGTATCTCATAATGTTTACAAGAAGTGTGAATAATTTGTTGTCAATATTTAGTCATGTCCTGTTATGACATATAGGCTGATCTACTGCCGTGGTTAGTTTGGTCAGTGACGGGGTTGCGTTTGACATTTTGTGCACTTTCAGTCGCTAGTCGGTAGGTTTCAGACTTGCTATGCTGCTTAATTGCTTGTTTTATCGATTTATGTAACTATAATTCTAAATACGTATTTGCGGTATCTCATAATGTTTACAAGAAGTGTGAATAATTTGCTGTCAATATTTAGTCATGTCCTGTTATGACACATAGGCTGGTTGCTCTACTGCCGTGGTTAGTTTGGTCAGTGACGGGGTTGCGTTTGTCATGCTGTGCACTAGTCGCTAGTCGATAGGTTTGGAACTTGCTATGCTGCTTACTTACTTGTTCGAACGATTTATGTAACTGTAATTTTAAATACTTAGTTGCGGTATCTCATAATGTTTACAAGAAGTGTGAATAATTTGTTGTCAATATTAGGCTTGTGTCACGCATTTTATCACGGTTTTTGCACCCAAACTGTGATAAAAATATGTGACTCAAGCCTATCACAGTAGGCCCTGCTTGCCGGTCTGTTATGACACATAGGCTGGTTGCTTTACAGCCGTGGTTAGTTTGGTCAGTGACGGGCTTGCGTTTCGTCATGTTGTGCACTTTCAGTCGCTAGTCGGTAGGTTTGAAACTTGCTTTGCTGCTTACTTGCTTGTTTTATGGATTTATCTATACTAATATTATAAAGAGGTGAGATTTTTTTGTTTGTTTGCACCGAATAGGCTCCGATACTACTGGACCGATTTGAAAAATTCTTTCACCAATAGAAAGCTACATTACTCCTGAGTGACATAGGCAATTTTTTTATCCCGAAAATGGGCCCTGTGGGGTGGTCCTCGGGAGCGAAGCCGCGGGCAACAGTGAGTGTAACTATAATTTTAAATACTTATTTGCTGTATCTCATAATGTTTACATGAAGTGTGAATAATTTGTTGGCAATATTTAGTCATGTCCTGTTGTGACACATAGGCTGGTTGCTCTACTATCGTGGTTAGTTTGGTCAGTGACGGGGTTGCGTTTGTCATGTTGTGCACTTTCAGTCGCTAGTCGGTTGATTTTAGATTTGTTAATGCTGTGGATCGCTGTAAGGCCTGTAAGTAGCGATTAAATGTGGTACAAAATAGTAGCTTATGCAATGGTCATATATTAGGGGTTATTTAAACACGAGCGTGCGTTTATCACATGAGGCGAAGCCGAATGTGACAATAATATCACGCGAGTATTTTAATACCTAATTATATGCCGTTGCATACACTATTTTATTTTCACTCATACAGTTGAAATAAAAGAAAAGAGGATACGAAAAATATGTGGTATGGCGGGCAATTTAGATTCTCATTGCGCATGACTGCGCAGCATCCATAGACAATGACACTACTTTTCTACATTAAGTCAATGAGCCTATAAGCGCCAATAAATTAAAAAGTAAAAGTGTGCTATATATAAAACATAAAAAGTTATTTTATGATGCAGTTGTTTGAAAATCGAAGGAAAATGTTGCACTGTAATGGTTTTTTTTATTTTACCTATCCACGAATATAAAGTACGTGTTTATACAATATTTTTTGAATTCATATTTGGAATATAACGTTGTGAGTGTAGATAAATATATTTTCTCTTTTAAATGAAATGTAAACCTGCTTACATATCTACTGTAGAAACGACTATAATAAATCATTCTTTAACAACCATTCGAATATTATGTATTTAATCAACGAGTTATAGTCCCCGGCATGTAACTTGGCTGGCAAGGTTTTGGCGTAGTGGGAGTAAGTTCGCGCATATCGCGTGAACTGACCAATCACCATATAGAGCGACCGGAACGTGGACGTGACGCGATTGGTCAGTCGAACCTTGTGTCAACTGACCAACCAATCGCGCGCTCGGAACGGTGCTAAACGTTCCCCTCGCCCCGCTTGGTAACCAAAGACACCTAAAAAACGACTTGTGCGCATCTAACGACTCTTGCCAAGTTACGTGCCGACAACTATACTCGAATCAATATTCGATTTTCTAGATAGCAAGTCGCAGATACCTCGCCATGACGCTTTCTGTACTAAATACACTATTTCTTTCTTTATTTTTCTATCTTACGTTGTCGTAACTGAAGCCTAACCAGTTTCTAAAAACAAATTCGTAATTAAGGCAATTAGAGTTTAGCAATAAATAATTGAGGCGGGAGAGAACCAACGGCGCCTGTTAACTAAAACGTTAAATCTAAAAAGAATAAAAAGGCTTGTCTGGCCGGCTCGGCAATCGCCCGGTGACTGTTGAAATCGAAGATTTCAAGGCTGCCTTTGTGTTCTTGACACCCATTGAATAATAATTAGCAGGGTACAAGTGTTATTTGTACAACAGGTAGCCTTTGATTGCTGTAAGATAAAGCTTCGGCACACTTTTTTATTAGGTACCATTGTTTATTGAATTAGCGTTTGTTAAAAATGTATTGTAATTTTTTTTTCAAGGAAATTCTGGGAAAATATTGTCGGTGTTTGTTTCATATTTCATTCGGTAATGAATTGAAGAGTATGTTAAGATGGTTTGGCCATGTTGAGAGGATGAATGAAAGGCGACTAACGAAAGGTGTGTTAAAACGCCCGGAGGGGACGCCCTAGTAAGAGACTACTACTACTACATAGACCTTATTGGTGATGTTCATCAGAAAGGCCAGGTGAGCAGTACTCATAACTGGCGTGCAAATATGACTAGATGTATGAACGTGAATGAAGCAAAAGAAGTATGTAAGGATCGTAGCAGGGGAAAAAGGCTTCAGTTTATATATGTATGTATGGAAATGTATAATATAAATCTGGTCGTAAAATGTCGTAACACTTATTCGTCATACTTGTTACTTGTTGTATTATAATATCGTTAACACGTTTCAATCATAAACTGTACTTGTATGTAGGTATACAAATGGACTGGTGAATGGTTTCAGTAATTGCAGATCAAGAATAAAAATAGGCCAAGTGCGAGACGGACTCGCGCACGAAGGGTTCCGTACCATTATCGCAAAAAACGGCAAACAAATCACGTTTGCTGTATGGGAGTCCCACTTAAATATTTATTTTATTCTGTTTTTAGTACTTGTTGTTATAGCGGCAACAGAAATTGTGAAAATTGCAAATGCCTAGCTATCGCGGTTCATGAGATACAGCCTGGTGACAGACGGACAGACAGACAGACAGATAGACAGCCAGACAAACGGATCGCGGAGTCTTAGTAATAGGGTCCCGTTTTTACCCTTTGGGTACGGAACCCTAAAAATGGGACTATCAAAAGAAAAGCATAGATAATGGGGCAGGATTGAGATAGTAAAGTTAAAACAGAGGCTGGCACTAAGCCAAATTCATTAAAGAAACACATTCAACTTTCAAGCATGCCTCCCCCTAATGAAAGCGACCGTGATGAAGCGATAGAACATTATTAAAATAGAAACTTTCAGTGACGTGGAAATGCGGTTGTAGTGATTAATATATCCTTTCCATATTTTGCCTCGTTTGACTGTTTTTCTTTTAATTGACTCCTACTGCGGTTTTTAACTGTAAGCTTCTGCCCGTTTAAGGGTTTAGTTAGAACAAAACAATAGGTGAGTAATTTTAGTTAGTTCATTTCATGATTCGCTTTGTAGTTTTGATTAGGTGCCCAGTTTTCCTGGGTTACACTGTACTAGCATCAAAGTCGCACTGCCATTGTGTTCATCACTCATCTCTACCTGCTGAATACACTGCTGGACAAAAATTAGTATAATCGGCTTTAATAAGCACTATCATAACGCCTGTGTTCTCCGAAGTGTTAAGCAGAGGTGCACTAATAGTAAATCCTCATTTAGCCAGATTTGTTTCAGTCCAATTATTGCCATCACCCGGGCAAGTTCCAAATTGTAGTGGCCGTGGGTAGGGCACATTGCTCGCTGACGGATGGCCGATGGGGTAGAAAAGTTCTGTAGTGGCGACCGCGAACAGGAAGACGTTGCGTTGTAAGGCCTCCCACCAGGTGGAACGATGACCTGGTGAAGGTTGCGAGGATCCGCTGGATACGAGACGCACGTTGACCGGCAATGTGGCGACGCTTGGGGGAGGCCTATGTCCAGCTGTGGACGTCTTTCGGCTGATATGATGATGATGAACAAGTTCAGACACCAGGCAGCTACTGTTATAATAAGCAGATTACGTTAAAAGGCAACGCAACTTCCTAGATTAATGTAAGGTATCGTCACACTTGTTAGTGTTGTTTGTAAGTTTACGAGCAGTTGTCACGTGTGTGCATGCGCATATAACACACGTGAGGATGGCGACGCTCGCGTGCTCACTGTTAACTGGGCCGGTAACTGGAGCGCGACCACCACGCAACCATTCAAGGGCGATTGGTCAGTGGTTGTCGTGTTAATCTGCTGATTGTTTTGAAGAAAAGCTGAAGATGTACTCAGAACGTGCGTATATTTATTTATTTATTGGCCTATCTACAATTGTTACACTGTTTATTCTAATAATACAAGCAATATGATACAAGCATAGTATACAATATGATGCGATAGACACAGCATGCATATGACTCGATGTTTGAAACTAAACGAAGCAAAAGGATTATGTTAGAATCGAAGCAGTTGGCGTTCTGTAGTTACGGATTGTCATCATGGGAAATAGGCGTAAACGTATGTGGGTGTGTATGTAAGAGCCGAAGATAAAGATCAACTTTTGAAGTGTGTTGGTGCAGAGACAGGACAAAGCGAAGGCGTCGTTTTGACTACAATAGCTTATCATGTTGCCTGTGCACCATAAAATAATTTAAAAAACTAACTTTAATACCACAATTTACATAAAAGCTCAGTTTTGAGCTGAACCAAGGTATAAAGTAGAACGCCAGTGATTTTTGCATAGACGCTCGACGTCCGGAAATTGAAAAATAAATGTCTACCTGTTTAAAGCTGAGCGGAGCCGCGGGTGAAGGTTAGCTTAACATTAAAACAAGTTAGAAGTTACCTTGTGTTACTTAGATGGTTGTAAATTGTAGTTGACATTTGATCCCGTATGGAGGTAGATACTTGGCAACCGTGATGTTTCGGTGATTAAGGTCGCAGGCTTTAATGTGCATAAAGGTTGTGGTAAGGAAAGTGATTTGTAAGCGTGTAATGTATGATCAAGTTGTTAGAGAACTCGAATATCGTATTATATAATAATAATAATAGAATTGCTAGTATTAATAAATAGGCATCGGATTATATGCACTATCAAAATGCCAAAACATACATGCAAATATGCACTAAAAAGGAGCGTGATATGCACTATCAAAATACTTTTGTCATTAGAATTTATGTTTATTGTCACAATATTATATTTATTTATCAGTTGTAATTTTTGTAGGAGCTCGTGGCTAAATAATAACAGCCGCACGGGTCGATCATGAAGGTTAAGCAACGCTTGGAATCTCTCTCGGAAAGCACGTTAAGCAGTTGGTCCTGGTTGTCATTTAAAGATCATTGACAGTCGTTACGAGTGGTCAGAAGCTTGAGATCTGACACCAGTCTTGCCAAGGGGTACCGTGTTACCCAGTTACTGGGTTGTGGAGGCCAGATAGACAGTCGCTCCATGTAAAACACTATTACTCAGCTGAATCCGGTAAGACTGGAAGCCGACCCCAACAATAATTGGGAAAAAGGCTAGGCAGATGATGATAACTATTAATAAATATTCGAAAGTTTTTGGTTGGTGTTTAATTACTCGTAGAAGTTACGATAAAAGTATTTTTTATCGGTAGCCCAAACCCTCGTTAAGTTATACCAAATACTAGAAATATTAAATTAATTGCGGTACCACTTGAGATCCCTAGATCATTAAAAATAATGAAGCCATTTGTCAAGTTATATTTATTTAACTTAAATAAATAGGACTCTTATTTTCCAATTACTAACATTATTTTTAATTAAGAGTTTTGATGTTATGAACTTGTAATTTGATTGGATCCCCACGCAACTCACCTTTGCAATTAATATTCATCTACTGAAAGGCAAACTGCTTACCAGACATAGTTTGCGTTCAAGCACATTGAGCCGAACAATTTGTAATAGCCAATGTTTAATCAGCAATTTGTAGGGGAGCCATTAGCTCGTTTAACTTCGTCGGAAGTCAAACCTAGCTGCCGACTGCGGCCAACAGTTTTACCAATATTTGCCCCACAACTCCACACCAACATTATATGTTAAACTTTATTAATTATCGAGTAATGTGGCGAAGTTGTTCTGTTCCTCGAATACTTCACGCACACTGCCGAACAAGTTTCGCAAGTTGCCAGTGATAAGAAATATTTTGGCTTGTCTGAGGTGCGAGGAATACGAATGTGCACAGAATTGCCAAGAGATTTTCAAGTAATGGTCATAAAGGCCTGACTAGAAATTTAATTTATGGTGTAGACATGGCTGTTTGGCTATATAAGCTTGTAAACTTGTGACTTATCTAGGTAAAGGTGTCTCAGAATGTTTTTCTTTTATGATACTAAAAAAAACACTAGACTAAGTTCAAACTCGGTTTATTTACTGTTAAATTATATTTATTAATTTTGTTTATTAAAAACAAAGTTTAGTAAATGTGCACCCTCCACTTCTTGACACTCGATTATCCTGTAACTAAAATCTTCAATCACACGCAAAAAAGCGAACGAAAGACCGACAATTCCTTGACGTGATATAGAAGCCCAAATAACCCAGATTAAACGGCTGCTGATGTTCTCCTATGGGGCTAATTAAAAAGTAAAGTTTACAAAACATTGCCACCCAACCTGAATGTTAAAAAGCAAGAAAAGACTCACAGACGAAATAAATAATGAAAATTTTAGTTCCAGGCTACTAAACGACAGGAAGAGGAGGGTGCGAATTTACAAAATTTTAACATTAACATTAAAAGCGGGATATTTACCATGTTTACTGTTTGTTGCGAGTTCCCGATATTTCGGTGCTGTTGCAAGCACCATGATCACGGATAAACTGAAAGTCATTGCGGGTGGGTGTTTATGAGGAGACAAAACGGTCTACCCTCTTTCTTGTTCATACACATAACAGTAAACATGGTAAATATCCCGCTTTTAATGTTAATGTTAGTGTTAGTGACCATGACAGTTTAAAAACTTATATTACTAAATTTTGTTTTTTGCAAATAAAATTGAAAAACTGCTTATTAATTCAACAGTAAATAAACCGAGTTTTAACTAATTCTAGTATCTTTTTTTTAAGTATCAAAAAATAAAAAGATTCTGAGACACCCGTTACTTCAATTCTACGAACACGAAGAATTTTAGAAGCTTTGACATCGATGGTCTACAGACATCTAGAAATCTTTAGTTTCACAATTCAGTGTAGAATTGTATACACATTATAAGAATTAAAAAAATGTTTAGGTTTATGAGCAATATGTCCTACCTATGTTCTATTTTATAAGAGCACATATAATGACTGGTAGCGATTTAGTTGCTACGGCCATGGAATTGACGGCAAAAAAAACTAAAACCACAGATAATATAATACTAGCATACTAAAACGTACAAAAAATTGCACTTGAACAAAAAGCTGACGTGCCATCTAACAATGTTACCTTGCGAGTAATGGCATGCTGTCCGTGATTCCAAAACAAGTTTCGGCCATGATTACTCTTCAACTATTCTTGAATTTAAATATTTAAGAAGTGAATGATTCAAATGAATGAACAGCGAATCTTAGCACAATATAATACGTGATGTTCAAAAAGGATGATAAAATTTCTCTCTTACTTAACCCCGAATGTCAGGTAGGTGTTTATTGACTTGACATTATAGAAAATCTGATCACGAGTCGAATCAGATTCGCTTTCTCCTCGCGTGTGGCGATTATGTAAACACTGGCGAAACTGCTATCGTCTGCGAATCTGCTCGAAATTGCTCTGTGGTTCCGAACGATACTGCGGCTAAATTCAAGAAAACATATAAAACCAGAGTACTGCAGAGTAAAAGACGTCTTCTCATACAGAGAAGGCACCAGAATTAACCACCATGCTTGCTCATGGCGGGATAGCGATTTTAGACTAATATCTATACTAATATTATAAAGAGAAAATATTTTTTTGTTTGTTTGTACCGAATAGGCTCCGAAACTACTGTACCGATTTGAAAAACTCTTTCACCAATAGAAAGCTACATTATTCCTGAGTGACAGGCTATTTTTTAATCCCGAAAATGGGTCCTGTGGGGTAGTCCACGGGAGCGAAGCCGCGGGCAACAGCTAGTTAATTATAAGCCCAGCAACCTTATTGTATAAGTTCAAAAAGTAGCGTACTGCTTTCCTTGCATTTATTGCTTCATATGTTCAAAAAATATGTCTACTCGAGAGTGTAAAACACGCAATGAATATTGTTGAGTTCCCAAAATGAAAAGGAAGGAGTGTGGTTCGTGCTGTTAAAACAAATACGCAATTAGGGTGCAGGTCTGCTCACGATTTTTCTTCACCGATGTCAGCTATGTCCAAGATAAAGTTAGCCGGATTCGGATACAATATTGTATTAGAAAATATTGTTGTAAGTTGTTCCTAAGCTCTAGCATTCGCGAATGTTTTACCTCCCTATAGGCGAAGTGTTCCATCAATCATGGTAATTTATTATTATTAATGATAATTTACGGATTGCAGAGGATTTCCTTGTCTTCAGTTTGGGACTAATAACAGCTTGATTTATTAGTATCATTATTTAAGTGAATAGGTACTTGTCTAAGTTAAGACATAAAATATTCAGCAATCTCGAAAGACATCGAAACTGAAGTAATATATTGAAAATAAAAGATTACTTGAGTTCGTCCACCCAAGTTTCCTGAAACCGAAATATCTAGGAGGACAATGAATGGACAGTTCGCGTCGGATCACCTGTCCAAGTGTCTCCAGCTCCGAGGCGTCGTTTGTCAACGTCATGTCTGCAAGACTCCGAGAATGCTCGGAAGGCGCCCATTGTCCGCTTGTCCAGTCATCCCCTATTTTTAACCTTCAAACCGGAAACCTTTCTAAGACCACCTAGCAACGAATTCGCGGCAAAACGTGTCATGTTTTACGTATTTTGTAATATAAGTCGAACCTTTTAGCAGCGACGTGTTTCGCCATTATACCGTGACATTAGATAGTGTGATCGTCTTTTGTTCTTTGTTCCCAAGCATTCTTGGGTGCTATTTCGAAATATAATGTCATTGCTATAATAATAAAATTATTTACACATTTGGGAACACCAAGAGATTAGTGTAACAAAATTTTGAAGAAGAACTTCTAAAATGCAATCGCTTTCGTGGCACATATTCCAAATTCAATTTAAAACTAACGATTTTCTAAGCGAGTTCGTGTTAGCGGGATTTTGTCACCGCCGCCGTCTGTCACCATATTATTCCCATCGGATACGAACTAGTTCTCCCTTGCGTACTTGAAGTCAGTAACAATTAGTTAGTTACTTATTGTCTCATTTAAGTTGTTCCCCGCTTGAATAACTCGGCAAGTGTGTAGCAGAGTAGTGTTGCAAGTTAGAGCGGAACTTGTTTAGAGTGTCAATGACAGTTCTCAGCTTCTGCGTTATTCACTTCACAAGTAAGTTTATTGTGCCCTGTTGCATTACAATAGATGCGCTTTCGTATGCAAGCCGTAAGGAGTTCTTCATAACTGAATTTGCTAATTTTGCATTGTACGTCATTTTCGTGTGCTCGATTGTTTTATTTACTCTTTGTTGTTTGAACTTTGACTGAGTTTGCTTTTTGTTTCATTGTTATAACTTTGTGTCGTATTTTGCTTTGTTTTGGTGAAGATTCGTTATTATTTGTTAAGTAGAATCAACAGATTCTACAGTGGTAAACTCAATCCTGATTCTCATTAAACAACTCTGTTTAATAAATCATATTCAGCTTTAGATTTCACACCTGTTTTCAATATACTACCAACATACACACATGTACCCGTAATTCCCTTACAGCTCTATTCAATTGACTTCCCGAAGACGTGATGTCTTTAAAACACTCTGACTTCCTATGAATATTCTATTAATTTCGCATTTGGTAATCTCTGTGAAGCCTGTTAATTTTGGTGGCAATTGGGTTAACCGTTTTAGGAGTACGCTCTGAGTGTTAATTAGGTAGTCGTGTTATCACACAAACATGGGTGTACCTTGTACGTGTACAAGAATTTGTACATGGAGCTGCGCCGTTTCGTCAGGTTGAAATTTATTTGCTAAAGCAAGTATGATTTTGTTATAACCAAGTTCATATGACGTAATTATATATTGTTATTGGAATGAGTGTTTTGTCTCCCTATCTTCATCAACGAAGTTACGGGTCCCGTCGGAAAGTACCCCGAAACTTCGGAGTGAAAAACAAGTGTTTCGTTGAATTTTTTGGACAGGTAAAAACACAGCAGAAGTAGGTACAATTGTCAAATTGTGTTGTCTTTCATTTTTAGTTCGGGCCCCGAACGAATCATCCATAGGTGTATGAAACACCGCACGGACTTCGTGTTTAGGGAGTAGGCCCTCAGGCATTGCATTGCGTAGTCATGATTCATTAATTAAGCAAAATTTTATTGCTAACTGCTGTTAAAGTTTTAAAACATTGTTGCTTTTTATTTTCATTATTACCATCGAAGTGCTGTTAAGTAGCTCTTACGCGCATGACGCCATTCTTTTAAATCGCACTTTCACCTTCAGATTCGTGGGTTGCGACTTGCGATTGTGGCGTTCTGTTTAATTCCTGCTTGTTGAGAATGTTTTAATGAAAACGAATATACCTTTTTTAAAGTAGCTTTGACGTCCGTTTGTAGTCAGAATTAATTGTAATGCAAACACGACATAACTTAATGGACAAAAAACTACACAGAAAAAATACCTGCAATACAAACAGGCTTTAAAATCCTAAATATAGTTCAGATTAAAAGCTTTTCCAACTTTATTCATTCTAGATCCTACAATAGATTGCAGCTTCACAAATGGCCATTTAATAAATAAGAGCTGCAACAAATGAAATAGTGGAAGTATCAATTGGATAATCGCAATAGACAGCTCGGAGGCTCAGACACAAGAGATGTCCACCCGACTGTAAGAGATTAATAACTAGAGTAGACCTCCTTCCAAGAAATATCTGTGCCAATAGACGTCGATTGTATTATGACAATGCACTGTACCTCGGCAATTACACAGTGGGTGCCATTGTAAGGAACCGTTCGGTCTCACTCCCTTTTATCATTCACTCAGCGGTGAAATGTATGGAGATTGATTTCGTTCATGTTATCGGATCTCTATTCTTTGTTACGGATAGAATGAGTTAAAGATGTCTCAGAATCGTGACTATTCGAGCAATTATAAGGAAGTAGATATTAGACAAAATTGGGCATTTTCTGTGATGGATTTTTTGTTGGTGGAAGGAAAGTGCTTCAAAAAATGTAACATCTTGTTGTGTTGTCTTTCATGTTAGTGGCCTGCTACAATTGTTAAATGCTCCAAACATTTTGTTCCAATTGGTCGTTTTGCGTTCGGTATTCGATAACAGTGAAATGTATTGTTACTTTTATTTCAACTAATCGAGAGAATGCTTTTGGAATCAGACGGATTTGGTACTCTCTGGTTTTTATATGTATCAACCGGTGATAGCTAGTTTTTTGGAAAGCTCGCCGCTGTGTTGTAACCTTTAATTTGATTATATTCCACTTTCACTCAAAGGTGTAAATATTCTTAGGGATTTTCCTGGCATGACGCATGGATTTGGTATTCTCTGATTTTTATATGTATCAACCGGTGATAACTATTTTTTTGGAAAGCTTGCTGCTGTGTTGTAAACTTTAAATTGATTATATTCCACTTTCACTTACTACTAATACACTAAAGGTGTAAATATTCTTAGGGACTTTCCTGGCACGACGCATGGATTTGGTATTCTCTGATTTTTATATGTATCAACCGGTGATAGCTAGTTTTTTGGAAAGCTTGCTGCTGTATTGTAAACTTTAATTTGAGTATATTCCACTTTCACTCAAAGGTGTAAATATTCTTAGGGACTTTCCTGGTATGACGCAATCTAAATTGCGGCGATAAGCGATGTCGTACCAGTATTAAAAGAAACACTTGTAAATCGTTCGTATTGCATTGCATTGCATCGATGTGATCGTACCTATTTGCAATTTCGCTAAATAAAAATCGCTTGTCGGTAAGATATAAATCCAATTGCGTCGAGCCACATAAAAGATCGCTAACAATGTTTTAGTATATTTCATTAGGCACGATAGATTTGTGCTATGTTGCAATATATCCGATACTGAATTGAATTCGTGAACAGCAAAGTCATTAAGACGACGACTAACGCCAACGACCTTGAGGGAACAAAACGCGCACTCGTTTCACACCCGCGCGACCCAAAATTTTGTAGTTTTTTGTACTTTCCTTATTATTCTATAACTTAAAAAAAAGCCTCAGATCAAAATGTAGATAATTAAATTGTCTTTGAGATGGTGTCAATTTCATTAAAATACGCCCAGCGGTTTTGGTGTGTTTGTCGTGTTTTTGTCCGTTTTAGACATAACTTTACAAATTAATTACACTTTGTTATACGAATAAAAATCAAAATTTGCTCAGATCAAATTATTAAGAAAATAGTCTAATATAACATTTTTTTTTTTTCAAAAAAATACGACTGGCCATTTAGACGTGATTCTCATTTTAAAATCAGCTACTCAAGGTAATCGGCGCCTTAATACACTATTATACCTAATTAAATTAATCAAATGCTGCTTATTATCCCAATTATAACTTTGAAACGATTCCTATAAACAAACTATCGTAATGTTTTATTGTACGATTTGAAATGACCATAAAATTGAAGTATTCATAAAAAAGTTGTTATGTTTACGGAAATGAGCTAATTATATTGCAAATTTTATTACTTTGCTTGTAATAAATGTCATTATCGCGTCCATGACCGTTAGATCTTGCGGCTTCTGTTAAAAGAATGAACGGAAAGAGTAAGATATAGTTGCCGGCACGTAAGTTGGCAAAAGTCGCTTGATGTGTACAAGTCGTTTTTTAGGTCTCTTTGGTTACCAAGCGGGACGCGGGGAACGTTAAGCACCGTTCGAACGCGCGATTGGTTAGTCAGTCACTAGACACAAGGATCGACTGACCAATCGCGTCGCGTCCACGTTCCGTTCGCGCCTTGCCAAGTTACATGTCGGGGACTATACATAACGGAGTAGGAATGTAAGGATCATAGCAACTGGCGATGGCGTTCTATAGTCTCTGCCCAAGAAAAAATCGTGAGTATGTATATACTAGAATTCTGCCAGCGACTTTGCCTGCTTGAAAGTCAAAAAATATCCCGAGGGAAAATATTTCTAGGATATAAAGTAATATATTATATTTGCTATTCCCGACTATAATCTATCTCTGTGCCAAATATCATCTATATCCATTCAGCCGTTCTGGCGTGATTGAGTAACAAACATACACACATCCATCCAGACTTTCGCAAAAAATTGGATAAAAGTAGTCAAATCTTCAACGAGAAACGTATATACTTACCTAACAAGATAGCATTTACTCCGTACTAAGTAGGTTTACATGTGGTCTGAATAGATAGCTCGTCCAATCATCTCACTACTTAGTTAGAGTGGAACTACTGGCGACCAATCAATGAGCTTTTACGCCCGATGTGTTAATGCTGTGCGTCACTGACGTCATATCAAACCGCGATTAGGCAGCAAATCGATAGATAGTGAACGCTCGGCCTCTGAACAATTTGATCGTAAAAGGCGTTGTGCCAAGTCCCAATTACGAGTGATTGAGTGGTGCCGTCTGTGTGGTCATTAAAAGATCTCATCGCTAATTACGGAGTAGTTAGTAAATGGATTGATCAAATCCATTTACCTAACGAACCCTATCACTGAAATGGGAAACGTATCGGCTCCAAGCAGACAAGCGCGACATGACTGTGACAACCTTTTTTTAAAGAAATTTTTCAAAGGATAAAAAGTATCTGTAATTCTGTAGTACAATTTCTATGAAAAATGGCTGACGCATCGTTGTCGCGTCTAGTAGTCTGCGGGAGCCTTGGGTCCGGTTTTGCACCGCACCGCATACGATCTGAATACGAATTTAAGATCCCAGTTCTATCTGAATTGGCAATGTTCTGAATTCGGACGGACGGAGTTCGGATCTAATAACGCATTCGAGAGTAGAGACACATTTATCACGGTCTGTTGTAGGACGGATCCCACAATTTCCGATTGCCATCTACGTGGTGTTAACGCAGATGTCTTTAACGCATTCCATTAGTTAAATACTCCGTGTCACTAATAACCCCATTCACATGTTAAACAACTCGTTGTATCTGCCAGCAGCCGTCATGCTTATTGTATTTATATATAATGTAATCATAGTGTCATGTTCAGGATTGTTCAGACAGGCTTTAATTAAGATCAATGAGGAGTTATGTTGCAGATGTCTCGGAGCTAAGTCAAAGTTCCTTAGGGAAACGTCAAAGACATTTGTAGAAACGTCTTACTTTTTTGAGCTTGCTTGTTTTGTCCCACAAGGAGGACCTTGCTCGGTAAAGTAAAGTAAAGTAAAAGGTGGTAAAAGCTGACTGGGCTTGTAAAAGGTGGAAGGTGTGGAGGACCACCCCTTCCACCTTTTACGAGCCCGCACTTCCTCCTTCCAGTTTTTGCGAAATCTGTCTAGTTCGTCATCTCCTTATTTGTCTGCCGCGACCTTGTCTCACTATCTCAGGCCACTAGCTCTGTGCTACCTTAACCCACAGTTTGTCCGGTATACGGGAGACATGTCCTGTTTAATCCCATTTAAATTGAATTACTTACTTAAAGCTTACTTAAATTGAGAGCAGTGGTGGCGCAGTGGTTGCGGCCCCGACATACGAATTGTAGGTCGCGGGTTCGAACTCGAGCAGGTGCTTTACTTTGTGTAAATTATTTCATCACCACTGCTCTCAAAACTGTGAAGGAAAACATCGTGAGGAGACCGGCATGTCCTCGAACCAAAAATTCTAAGACATGTGACATCTACCAATCCGCACTGGGCCCGCATGGTGGATTATAGCCTATTCCCTCTATAAGAGAATGCCTGAGTCCCAGCAGTGGGAATATTAAAAAGGCTGTTAATGTTGACTTGCTCAAAACTTAATTCGTCATTTTTATTCTTGATCTGCAGGTACAGAGTCAAGACAGAGTCCTCTAGCCATCTCCTAAACCGGCTATACCATACCGATAAAATTCTTGGCACGTTCAGTTGACATGTCCGTTATAATAAGTTGATATAACCCATGAGATATCATTGCATGTTCAGATCATATAAATGCGGTTCATTGTCAATCACATGTCGTCGATTTGGGTTGCGTTCATCACGATCGCTCGTGAATGGACGCATCAACTTTAATATTGCAATCTTGCCATCGTAAATATTTTATTCAGACATAATATATTGAGTACCAAATGGCACGATATAACTATTCCGTACTAAGCCTAAATGTGAATGGAAACGTCTAGGCTTAATAAATAATCGCGAGTAAAGTTGTTTGCTCGACCTACAATTCTACATCCGTTTTACTTAACGAGTGTACCTTCCGTTCAATCGATAGGAAAATCACTTAGATTACCCCTGTGCCCTCCACTACTTGGGAATTTCCGCCTTGCGTGTGTTTGTTGTACTGGCGTAAGCCTCTGGGACTGTTCATAATCTCTGTTCAAATAAAAAGTTCTAGTCGCGTGACTATTGAAAGCAGGCCGCTTTACTTTACCAATTTATTGGAACGTTAATTTGTTGTACTCCATTTAATTTGATTGTTATCAATCAATCAAATCATATCAATTTGATTGGTTTAATTTGAACTGATTAAGCGGAGTGGGTTTATTGGTTACACAATTTATGTTTATAGGTATTTAAAGTTTTTTTTTGCAAATTCAAAAGCTCCCTTGTGTTCAATCGTTACAGGATTGGGTACCAAAATAACCAAACCAACTAAGAACTTGTACACTATATCATACTACGTCAAAAATTGTAAATTAAATAAATTGTGTTTGAAGATTGTGACTCGGTACCTATTCAACGTGACTTCAAATAACACTCCCATTCTTTTTAGGATTCCGTACCTCAAAAGGTAAAAAAAGGAACCCTTATAAGATCACTCCCTTGTCCGTCTGTCACCACCGATTTTCTCAGGAACGGGTAAACCTAACAAGTTGAAATTTATACCAGATACTGAGGTCTATAGTCCCTATTAGGTGTATACAAATCAAGGTCCTGAGGCAACACGATAAAAAGAACTACCATATAGGCTTTCGACCTAAAACCTATAGGGTACTTCCGGTTGACCTAGAATTGTCAATTTTGGTTAAAAGCAAGGTCTTACAGCACAAGAAAAGGAAAAAATCCGAAAAATAAAAAATGTTAAAATTAAGGTAAATTTTGGTACCTACTTACAAGTTTTCGCGAAAATCTAAATTTGCCCATATCTTTCAAACTTAGCCAATTTTTTTTATGGCGGTATAATGAGGAGGAGCTCGTGGCTAAATAATAACAGCCGCACGGGTCAATCATCAAGGTTAAGCAACACTTGACGAGGTCGGTCCGTGGATGGGTGACCATTTCTACATACCGAGTTTCCTCGGTGCCTCGGCAAGCACGTTAAGCCGTTGGTCCCGGCTGTCATTTGAAAATCTTTGACAGTCGTTACGGGTAGTCAGAAGCTAGAGATCTGACACCAGTCTAGCCAAGAGGTATCGTGTTACCCAGTTACTGGGTTGTGGAGGTCAGATAGGCAGTCGCTCCATGTAAAACACTTGTACTTAGCTGAATCTGGTAAGACTGGAAGCCGACCCCAATATAGTTGGGAGAAGGCTAGGCAGATGATGGTATAATGAGTAGGTACGGAACCCTCGGCGCACGAGTTCGACTCGCACTTGGCCAGTTTTTTGTACTTAGATAAGCATCACTATTTACATAACATGTGTAGATAATTAAGATACCAATAACAGTTTTGACAGCTCAATATTTCCTTACTTACATAATAAGCGGTTGCACAAATCTAACTCCCCGTACCTACCTCTCGATACATTTTAGTTCATTTGATATTTAGTATTAGAGTGTCGAAACGCTTGAATGTCTAGTATCCGCAAAGGCTACAGTCGCTAGCTATGTAGGACTTAGAATGTCTAGTAGTTTAGTACTTTGATTTAATCTGAAACAAGCCAGAACAGTTATATAATTGAACGGGTCTTGAAAGTTTCGAAAATAGATCAATGCTTGATAGCGGATTAGTTCCTGCTTCGTACATATTAAATCACGGTTATTTTTTTTTATTTAAACATGTTCTGTTTGTTGAAACTACTGAAATAGTAATGGAAATAAAATTGTATGTTTTGTAAAGAATTTTCCATGTTGCATTGTATTATGGATTGCTTTTTAAATTCACGCTGATGATCTTTCGTTGTATTCTTGGTTTCATAACTATCTAGCCAATGTACTTAACTAAATAAGACTTAACAAAAACTAATGATTCCAGTAATTGTCTAAGCGTAGTTTTTTTTTAACTTTGTATGAATATTCATGGGGTCATGTTATGTACCCTTTTCTGAAATGTCGCAAACACGTGCAGAAACAGTTCAACAAAAGTCGAACTATGTTGAACAAAATACAAATGCCAGTACCTGCAACAGAACAGCAGACAAATAAATCAGTGTTCGACGAAACGATGGTCGTAAGAATTTGACTCATGTATTGGCACAAAAGCTTGGACTCTCGCCCGGATGATGTACCCTCTACGTGTTGGAAACAACACAACCACTACAAGGGCGTTTTTACTCGAATCTTTTCTATTCATCCACGATAAGTTGAATTTCCCTGTACCGTTTCAATTAAAATTGAATCGAGAAAACGACCCTTTGCTAACAATGTTCTCCCGTAATGTCGCCAAAAATCATATTCTTCCTCCATCTTCGTTGTGAACATAGTATAACTTCGTTGGGAACTAGATAAAAAAACTTTTCTCGTACACGATTTACTTTCCGAACGTACGAAGGTGTGTCTACAACTATCATGATGGCGTATACCCGAATCTATAACAAGCAAATAAAGTTCGTTCGTGGTTTCCTGCGGAATCACCGGGTCAATTTAAAAACTTTTTGACGTACAGACAGCATGTTTTGTGTAGACAAATACGTCTAGACAAATGTGGGCTTCATAGAGGTTTCTTTCACAAATCTGTTATGTTGTTCACGAAGTATTTTGTGAAACTAAGGAACTTTTCTGGCTTACGCAGTGAACCGAAGCGAATGAGACCGTACCTACTGCCTAAGCAATGGAGGATATTTTCAGTAACCTGATATTCAGAACAGTTTTCTAAATAAATATGCTGTTAAAGATACCAGAGGTAGAAGTTTTTAAACTGTCATGGTCACTAACACTAAGATTAACATTAGAAGCGGGATATTTACCATGTTTACTGTTTGTTGCGAGTTTCCGATATTTCGGTTTTGTTGCAAGCACCATAATTACGGTTATACCACCGAAAACCGAAATATCGGGAACTCGCAACAAACAGTAAACATGGTAAATATCTAGCTTCTAATGTTAATGTTAATACCAGAGGTAATTTCTTACACAAACCAAAGGCATTTAAAACAGTTTATTTACAAACCCTTCTACACATTCATCCACGTGTAGCGTAACAAACCTTTCTGGGCAATACATCGATCGATTGGTTCTCGGAATATGTGTGACGAAACGGTAGCTCGATTCGAAGGCTCGGCACCGGCTGCAGAAACTTGTGATCTGAGTTCTCACTAGTTAGATTGCGGCTTTAATCCAATTTGATGTTCATGAACTACTGTTGATATACGATCCGGAGGGTCTCCCTCCTACCAAGATTTACTGGCGACGAGATGTTTGCACACTGTTTATATCTTACATGACTGTGGCGAAGTAAATCACATTCGGCTTTAAAGAAGTTAGTTCCTTCTCACTGGTTTCTCGTTAGTAGTGTTCTTTTCATTGATTCAGGCATTGAAAGCTTTGGAAATACGACATTTCCAAAAGGAAACCTGTAAAGTGCTTCAAGCTTTAGTTTGCTTGATTTATTCGCTGAAATTTTTAATATTTTATTATAAGTGCTTGGTTCATTCATCTTGAAAGGCTTAAGGGCCTACAACCGCTTTAGTGCCGTAAAACGGTTACTTTCTAAAGCATACTCAGTAACGGCTAGGTTAAAAGTTTTGAACAAAATATATATTTGTTATTGATTCGTGTACATAATTTTTGAAACAAAGTTTTTTCGTGTAACTAATAGTTTGGCTTTAAAAAAAAAATTTACAGCACGATATTTTTTCGCATTTTTTGGAAACTCCTCCAAAACGACTTGGATGTTTAAAAATATTTTTATACAGAAAAAATTATGGCTGGAATTTCTTCATAACTGAAATAGTTTCATAATGTAATTCAAATAATATTATGTAAACAAAACTGTTCAAAAAAGGAGGTTCAATATTGATATTTTGGCATCGAGCGGGCGCACGGCCAGTACTGCGTTAACATTGGGGCGTATATATCGCCTTAAATAGTTGGCGGGTTATTTCCGGTTTGTGGATTTATTATTTTATTCATGGGCTTCGAATTCAGCTAAGCTATGTTTTTCTGCAAAATTACTGAAAACAACAACGATTTTTAACTGCCGAAATGGGCGCTAAGATTAGAATGTTTCATGCAAAATGCGTCGGCTCCGGCCATGCGTAACCCAACGACGTCATAAAACCGTTTTCGTGCGCAGCATCTGCGTCGGGCGCGCATAATATCTGTAATGAGAGTCACGCTAAGTGCACGTGTGCACTAAGTTTGTGCACGGCTTTAGAGCAGCGACGTAATGATCGCGGTTGCGGTCTCTGCTAACATCCCGCGATACGCGGCTCACAAAGGCATATTGTGCCATCGACTCAACTATGATTTGAATTTACTGCATTGTGAATTCTCTGCTTTGATCAAATATGTACTGAGTAGCTTGAATGAGGTCGCATGCTCATTGCATGTCGATGCAATCCAAGCCTGCTTTACCACTACTCACAATCACAGCTTGCCCATGAAAGCAATGAATAAATATCATTGCTGGTGCATAAATGAATTGATGAATAAACGATCCTATCGTGACATATTGGCGTACGTGTAAAATTTACATTCATGATTGGAGACGTTTTTATTAAACCAATACAAATAATATATGTTTTACATATGCATTACTTACTTATATATACTTTATTGTGCACCAAGATAAAAACAATAATAGATACACTTCACACACACACATCATCAGCCTATTAATGTTCCCACTGCTGGGACACAGGCCTCCTCTCTGTGAGAGGGAATGGGCTGTAATCCACCACGCGGGCCCAGTGCGGGTTGGTGGATGTCATATGTCTTCGAATTTTTGGTTCTAGGACATGCCGGTTTCCTCACGATGTTTTCCTTCACCGTTTTGAGAGCAGTGGTGATGAAATAATTAACACAAAGTAAAGCGCCTGCCTGGGCTCGAACCTACGACCTACAACTTGTAAGTCTCGGCTGATACCACTGGGCCACCAGTGCTCTAATAGATACGGAAATCTTAAAATAAAAATAAACATACAACAGGCGGCCTTATCGCGTTAATTGTGTTTACGAACTGCATTGGATATACGAACTAGATTCTTATTACTTACGGACAAGGGAGATGGGATGGGGGGTATTCTATATTCATCACATAATTCAGTCGAAAGACGTCCACTACTGGACATAGGCCTTCCACAAGTATTGCCACAACGTAAACCTAAGGAACCTTAATAACAAATGTACAGTAAATTAGTAATGTTGATTGTTTTGACTTGCTTTTAACTAATACATTATCGTCACCTGTGTCGCTAGTTAAGTGCCTAACTGACAATTTATTTAATAACATTAATTACAATGTAACGATGTTACCAACTTTGACATTGAATCCTCCTGTCTGACGTAAGTTAATTTCGCGGCAACTTAATGACAAGTTGTGACTAATGTTGGTAGTAGTTTGTATTTACTTTGAATACGGTAATCTGTCGCTTGAAACTTTCACACTATCTCATCTCAATTAGTTGCTACTATTAATATTGAGACTGTGCAGCTTGAGGTTTGTTATTGAATGAAAGCGGAATCGTTTTTAACGTTATTTTTAACGAAATAGTTAGATGTTAAATTTGACGAATTTATCTTTGTGTCTGTCTCTAGTATCATAAGGCGCAGGCCACACAGAAATGGCGTCGGGCGCGGGCATAGCACGGGCGCCTGCCTATTCCATTCAAATTTAAAACAAAATGCATAGAAATAAAGTGTAATTTAGGTCACACGGTATGTCTTCATAACCACCTCCGAGCAACGACATACCGTGTGTCCTAAATTAAACTTTATTTCTATGCAATTTATTTAAAATGAGGCCTGCGCCTAACTCCTAAAAGGATGAACCGATTTTGGTTTGGTTTTTATAGAGGATGGAGTGGGACCCTGCATCCTTATTACGTACCAAAGAAATGCTCAATGACAAACGCTGTCATTTTGACAGTTCAAATCAAATAAAATCATTTCATCATTTTTGTTCTATGACATCCATTGCGAGAGAAATGGCTATCGTTAACACATAATCATTGTATCCGCTATTGATGTTCAAAGTGAGTTTCTCAATTTAGGCTGCTGGATTAATATTTGTGTCACAGTGTCTAAGAACATTCTCCTCAGTATCGCCGCCGGCACAGCTAATTATTGAAATCACGAGCTCAAGGTTTTAGTTGTCTACTATATCGTTAATCAACTTAAATGCATATCGCCATTGTGTAACAGCCTTGGCCTGTTAGTGAAACGCGAATGTTGCCTGCCTATTATCCTCTACGACGAGAAAGTTACACATTTCAGTGAATATAAATGAGCTTTACTGAAAACAAAACTGGTTACTTTCCAAAATGTTACCAGCAGTGTTGAAATGTATACTCGTATGTAAAGAATTTCTTATAGAAAGTGTTCCTAAACCTATCTATAGAAAGTTTCTGTTAAGAGTTCTCCAATTTATTTAACACTAGCTGTTGCCCGCGGCTTCGCTTCCGTGGACTAGCCCACAAGACCCGTTTTCGGGATTAAAAAATAGCCTATGTCACTCAGGAATAATGTAGCTTTCTATTGGTGAAAGAATTTTTTAAATCGGTCCGGTAGTTTCCGAGCCTATTCGGTACAAACAAACAAAAAAATCTTGCCTCTTTATAATATTGGTATAGACTAGCTTCTGCCAGCAGGTTCGCTTGCGTGAATATTATCCCGAGGGAACATAATTCCCGGGATATAAAATATCCTATGTGCTATTCCAGACTATTATCAGATCCGTTCAGCCGTTCTGGCGTGAAGAAGTGACAAACAAACTCACAAACTTTCGCATTTATAATATTAGTGTGATATATCAGAAACTTAATTAGTATTTTTAAATCGATGTTCACTACTTTACAAACAATGTTTTTTCAAGCATTTTTATGTGAATATTGAAATGTTTTTGATAACATAGTAGAAGCTCCCAGCCTGCTAAAAACCAAACAAAACCTAGATACTTGTTTACTACTCTAAATAGTAACGAACTTTATTCAATAGAAACACGAACGTATCACCTCTCCAACATTCGAAGCTTCGTCATTCAAAGTTAATTGACAATACCTCTATACACGTCCTCTACAATATTTATGGTCTGTTTGTTTTTCGATTAAACGTATCAACTGTCGCGTCATCTCCGCCGGACCGGACCGAAGCTATTTACTCGACATTTGAATATAGAATACGACCGTTTTGTGTTGATTTGTTTGTTTAGATTGAATCTCCAGCGTTCGCGTGTTGCTGGCTGGTTCTCATTTCAATATGATCGTTACAATGATTGGCAATAAACAGAATTACGGTCGTAAATGGTATCGCTGTTACGCTTGCAAATGTCAGCTTTTAACGTTTTCCGCTTCTGAAAATTTAAATGCTTTGTTGGGCCTTTATTTTACTTTAGGCGACCCGGATGTTGCAGTGGCTGTATCCGCCTGCCGTTGGGTCGCGGATTCGGCTTCGGTATAAATATTTGTATGACCTACCGATATTTGTTCCGTGTCCGGATGTTTGATTACGTATTTTACGTAATATGTAGGTCCTATGAAGCCCTGTGTGATCTGTTTGAAACGAATTAATTATTTATTTTCTCTCCTGTTTCAGGTACGTACAAAATCCATTAAAAAATCGATTTCGTTCTTAGCCGGTAAGTAGACGTCTGACTTGACACCGCAGATCGCCGTTCAATTTTGTCGGACGAAGTTGCGGGCAATTCCGTCGGGCACCGGGGCACGAATAAAAAGTTGCGCGAAGTGCAATAAGTGCCGCCATCAATGTCGCGTTAGCGCCAACACAATAAAATAGAAAGTCAATTGGCTTTGGAAAAAGTCGCCGGCTTTACCTCTGACGTTCGAGATCGAGACTCGAGACTTCGAGAGGTCTCGCCTGTGGGTGCACTCAAATTGCTTTTTTTATTATTGTTTCCCTATTCGATTAGCTCTCTCAAATTCGCGAGAAACGTTTATAAAAGAAAGGATGGCGATGAACACGTTAAAGAATTTATATTAATTTGATTATGAAAGTAAGCGCCTTCAAAGTCTTTATTTTTATGAAAGGCCTTTTCATATTTCTAATTTGTTTGGAAAGTTGTTTTTATGAATATAGAGTAAAAAGAATTCACTGAATAAGAAATCGAATGAATGTCGATTTCATTAAGCAATCAGTTGAAAAGGATTTCTAAAAAACCGGCCAAGTGTGAGTCGGACCCGCGAACGAAGGGTTCCGTACCATTATCGCAAAAAACGGCAAAAAATCACGTTTTTTGCATGGGAGCCCCACTTAAATATGTATTTTATTCTGTTTTTAGTATTTGTTGTCAAAGCGGCAACAGAATACATTATCAGTGAAAATTTCAACTGTCTAGCTATCACGGTTCATAAGATACAGCCTGATGACAGACAGACAAACGGACCGTGGAGTCTTAGTAATAGGGTCCCGTTTTTACCCTTTGGGTACGGAACCCTAAAACTGTCTTCTGGTATCGGAAAATATCGGGCTTCCTTACAATAACATTCCTACAAGAGAGAATAAAACTCGTGCCTACAAATACTAGAATGCGAGGAGTGTCTTTTGGTCTATTTGGTGCATTCTCAGCATACTGCATTGTATGCAAATACACTTCAGTTCATTTAAAATCGACACGTTTGCAAAATGTAACAGAATAAGGAGCTGAGATATTGCGTGAACGTGTTAACGTAAAGTTTTACATAATTACATACGTGACATAAACATTATTTACATGGAGTGACCGTAAGTTAAGCCGTGCTGGCTTGTGACGTCAGCCCGCTTTATTTCCTGGACGTGTTAATTCCATTAAATCCTCACGCGCTGATCCCGAATGATTACTGGGCTTAATTAATGTTGTTATGACCGTCTGCTGTGCGGAAAATTACTTAACTACTACGAGTATGTAGACTACAGATTTATATACGAGTGTAAAAAAGGCACGAAACCAGATGATTATTACGAGACCGATGATATCGGGTAGTGATTTAATCTTATAACGATTTCCATAACGAGTATGAGCGGTAGGAGAATAAATACAGAAACCGGTTAAAACAAGACGTCCGTTTCGTCTTAAGGTGACATTAGTCGATCATTCTTCCATAAAAACATAATCTGGCGATTACTCCACTGTTTGACGATGTACGTTCAAAATAAAAACTGATATCAATTTGTCTCATCATTATCTAGCCCTGTAAAGCTATGAGCGTCGAATGTTCCATATTTCAACACAATTTTTTACGCATCATTGGGCGGAAATAAATACCATAAAAAGAATTAAAATTGCAAAACGGCTACCATGCAGGGATAGATTAGTAGGTCAACAATGCAAATAATTTTATTTTGAAAATATACATTCAGTCGTTTTTTCATGATATCTAGACTCCCAAAGGTCTGTTTATAAAATTTCGCGCGCTCGTTTTTTTCCTAAATCATCATCTATTTCGCTACAAACTTGCAAAAGTGCTAATTCGTACGCGAACTAGTTTCTTACTGCTCATCACAGCATCTATCTCTTTCGCACGTGTTGTCGGATGAGATAGCAGGCATTTTAACCCCGCGCACAAAATAGTTAGTGTCGTCGACTAGTGTAACCTTAAGTCTAGTTGGAATTTAAATCAATGATGAAGAATAGATAATAAAACCAAGGTAATATTCTAGTGTAAGAATCCCAGTAGATTCCGGGCGCGCCCGCCTGCATTCTTCTGTTTATCAATGCGACATAACCTGTTGCTATGCAATGCCAAGTACCTAATACAATCTAATGCCGTATTAGGATTTTATTTTATTTGACCATTTTATCGATAAATAGACAAAATAGAATACTAGTAGTGAAAACAGAACCAAAATTGATCGAAAAACGAATGAGAAATATATTTGTCCCTCTGGTAGCTTTATGGGCGTCGTGCCATGTGACGTCATGTGGCACGTCGGACTTCTCTTTCTAATTCTCAACGTTGACGCTTTATAATTTCGTCTCTGATCGAGATATTAAAAAAGTATTTCATATTTGTTTACTATATTTAATAAGTATTTCATTTAACAAATAAAAATATTACATGCATATTCCCTATTACATTGACTTTAAAATTCTTTATGGTGCTCATGTTTTTGTACCTAACCGCATCGTTAACCCGTTTCCCTTGCTAATGTACTGTCATAAAACATTCGGAGATTGTACGTGAGGTTTTTTTTTTCTCATTCCGTCACACGTATAACTAAATAAGAAACACGCACTGCCTTAATAGCTGGGCACGACTCACGAGACACAAGACCTCGACGCGTGCGAAATCGAGAGTCCGACCAAACTGGCCGACCGTTCACTTTCACTGCCACAAAGGCTCGTTGTTAGTGTTATCTTATTAGTTTACCGGGTCTGTTTGTTTTTGACGTTTCGTTTTGTGGCCAATTACCGGAGCAAACCGGGTAAGGCACCGTCGAGAAGTGTTAGTGATGTGGCTCTAGCGAAACTTAGTGACGAAACTGTTAACTCTGTATTGTGCGGTGCTTACATGAATTGCAGATTCTGTGATAACTTGACCCGCCTGACGACAGTGTTTAACTTGTATAATCTAAGTGTTAATAGGACGGATTGTGTTCATAGAGTGTAGTGACAGTTAATGATTTATGTGTAGTTGCATTCAGGTAAGAAGTGTGAACCATTTTCCATATTATCCCCAAATTTCTGAAGTAAGTATTTGAAGTTGAGTATTTATCAAACTCTAAAAACCGGTCAAGTTTTAGCATTCAAGTAGGGTTTGACAGGTCCTTAACTCTCCAAATACTAAATTCAGAAATCGGCTCTCTGTCATCGTGTTTAAAAATTGAAGGAATTACTACCATAGTGTTCTTGATCATAATGTCAATATCATTATCGAACGCTCACTGCATTCGAAATGGCGAATCAATTAAAATAATTACTTATATTTCCATGAACTATTGTTAAAATAGGCAATAATAATTATTATTTGTAATAGTCCTGCGGTTAGCTATATATTCTGCTTTTGACAAAAATTTTACTACTGTCAGTTCAGAAATAATGAGCCCATTAAATGTTGTTTTGTAACATTATGCGTTTTAGTAATTATCCAAGTAATTAATTTATTGTTTTGTACTGTGAACTTTGAATTTCATCTTTCTATGTATTTCACAAGTTTCAATGTTCCCAATACATCATAACCTTTACTGTGATTTGCGTAAGAGAATGTCTATAAAGTTTTAGTTGCGTTGGGAACTATAAGGTGTCATTATTGCTTGCGGGGACTTTGCAATACATTGTTGGCATTTGAGACGAGTCACGATGTCTTTGCCTCTTTGGCTCCAATCTCCATGAAGTTTAAATGCAAATAGTTCGAATGTCTCAATTTTAATTACGCTGTGTCGGAGCACCTTCGGGGAATAAAGGTTAGTCACTTTTGCGGCTTAAGGCGCCTCCCCGAGCAAAACGACGCGCTAGTCGTTTTTGTGCAGTTTTTAAGAGCTATCTACTCTTTATTAAACAAATATCAATGAATAAAAATACATAAAATTTCTACATAATGTTGATTCTAAAATTGTAGTACACTTTTTTTTAAAGAGATGTATGTATCACTAATATCTCCTTCTAACAACACCATAAAAATGAGAAATAATTATTGATAGCATGCATCTCCTCGTAAAGTGTTAATTATTATTTTTTTGGCCTAATACTTATGGATAGACATTTTGATAACGAACATTTTGTAAGTTTTATTTTTTTTAAAAGACCAATATTCGATTTTATAAAGATTTTATTCTAAAATCTGGGCATATTCACTACTGTAATTCATGCGTCACCAGTGCCGCTAGGCCAATAGGAATGCTCATATCTCATGTTGATTTTTTGGTCAGGGTACGGCCTTAATATCAAAGTTTATCAGAACTAATTTATTCTGGTTACAAAAAGTTACAGATTTGGTTTTGCTTTTAGTCGACGGCCTTAACAACTTAATTATTATAGCTCTTGTTTAATTAAAAAAAAATTGTGGATACTCACTTCAAGAAAGTCAAGGTTTTTCTTCGTAACATTGAACAAAGATAAAGTAGAGCATATTTTTATATTATGTACGTAATACATAGATTTAATATTAATGTCCATTGTGTAATTGAGTCGTCTGTTACTCACACGTCGGCTCGTGTTCGAATCACGGTAGATTACCCAAGGATAATGTAATACAATCTAACTATTTACAGTACTGGTGTCGAATAAATAGATCCCTTTAGGTTGATACCGTTTGAACCGTTATTCCTGTGCCTCACGTTTATTGAGACAGGAATATTCGTCCTTCAAAGCAGGATATCACACAATAGTGTCAGGTAGCTGACACCTTGTTAGAGAGGTCGCCCCTTTTGAATCTTGCCTTCATTGTGTTGAGATGGGTCGTCTGGATTCTGTTTCAAACATGTCCTATTCAATCTCTGACAAATGGGACACCTACTTAATTGAAATTACCTATATCATCTACTTCGTGTAGGTAAATTTGAACGGGAATCGATTGTCCAGATTTCAAAGGAGGACACAATTTTTGTGAGGGATCGTTGTCACGAAATGGAGGCCGGGTTCGCACACTCGGCTTGCGTTGGGCCCGGGAATATATTCCCCGATGTCGTGTAGGGGAAGCTGTCTAAAACATGCCAGTCTCCAGTCTATAATTCACGCTCGGACGAGCACGACCGGCGCGCGGCGCGGGCGGCTTCAATCGCTCAATGTCAATTGGACCACCCCGCCCGCGATCTTGCGCTCTCAATGGCACCTCGACAAAGAAATGTACGCCATTTTTCTTCGAGAAATGCAATTAGAACGGATGCATTTCTCTTTCGTTGCTTGTGTTGTGCAACAACAACGGTCTTGGATTTTTAATTTAAGGTTGTATTTTCTTGGTTTTATGTAACATGACATCAAACGATTGTTTGGAAAAGGAAAAATAAAATGAAATCTACGATGGATCTCCAGCCAATTTTACACTAACTTATTTATTGCTGCTACAAAGCGGATTGATATTTACGATTCTTCGAGAGACTGTGCATCCTTTATATTGCTTTTGAGAATGAAATAGTAAAACGGCTCCAATATTAGAAGAGCACAACAAAACTACTGTACCAGTAGCTCATGAACGTTAGAGGTATTCATAAACATAGATAGTAACAGTCAGCAATAACCGTAGCGAATAAATTGGGGTGCAAGTTTCGTAATAAGCGAATGTCCCGAAGAGATCGTGCGCGTTAATCAGCTCAGTGGTTGGCTTGGGCAAGCGGTCGCAGCGGAATTTACAAGTTACGCAAATACTGAACATAGGTACAGATAACGTATCGTATGGTATAGAAGTCTTTCGTTACCGGTCTCCTTTGAAAATCGAAGCCTTTCCTCTACCAGCTCCTTGATCATGTGCTTATAGTGTAAAGTGATATTGTGTGGGATAATTTGATTGGCGCGCCTTTGGATTCAGTGGCGGTTGCGTGGATAATTTAATAGTGGCTCTCTGTTTCATTTACGCATTTGAAAATGGTGTTTGAAAATGCCGTGGTAACAGTAAATCCATACTAATATTCATCATCATCATATCAGCCGAAAGACGTCCACTGCTGGACATAGGCCTCCCCCAAGCGTCGCCACATTGACCGGTCCCGTGCGTCCCGTAACCAGCGGCTCCCCGCAACCCCCGCTAATATTATAAATTTGAAAATAAGTCTGTTTGACTGTCTTTCACGCCTAAACCACTGAACGGAATTCAATGAAATTTGGCATTGAGATAGATGGCATCCTGAGGAAGGATATAGGCTACATAAAGGATGAAAAATAAAAATTGGTAGGTAGATAGGTAGGGAAGAGTAGAGTAGGTAGGGTAGAGTAGGGTAGGTAGGTAGGTAAAGTAGGGTAAGTAGGTAGAGTACGTAGGTAGGGTAGAGAGGTAGGTAGGTAGTCAGTTGACGAGAGCGAAGCCGCGGGGTACAACTAGTAAGACAAAAATAGTAGTGCACTTGTCAGCCATAAATCAACATATCAGTCTATTTCTAGTCAGGTTGTCACCGATAGTAATATCTACAAAGTTTTTAGAAAAATTGAGTTTTTTTTTTATCCATTGGTATCTCTAGAGTTGGTCATGGGTGAATTACGAGTGAAATTAAACTCGGGCCGTAGCTTGCGAAATTCATCCGGCCTTTTGAATAATGCAAACGCTAATAGTGAATACCTATGCTGGCCGTTCTATACAATGTGTTGTTTTTGTTATTTAACCGATTCAGTGGAAGTCCAACACAATGCGTTATCTTTTTATTGATCCTAAATGGCTGGTCCGAACCCGAATATCAATTCGTGACTACAAACCGAATCAAATCAAAATCCACTTTAAAAAAATGCATGGTCTACTCGTATATCATCAATTTTCATCGAGCCTACGTTAGAAAATGTATGCCTCAATAAATTATTTAAAATAAAATTTATTTTTCACTGTCGAATATGTTCCGGATTACAGCCCATCTGTCAAGCGTCGGGCCATTAAATCTAAGCGACATGAATATTTCAGGCTCGACAAACCACTGTGTGTTTGTTGTACGTTTTTTATTAACACAAGACATTAACGCTAACGGTTGGCTGCACCCGGCTACGCTCCACTGGTATAAATCCATCTGAATTAGCGCAACGACAATGCGAGGACATTACGTAGCGCGCAAGTCCTTGTACTAAATCAAGCGCACTGTGTTAGAGGAATAACAGCTGCGCACGACGTGCAATAAAAGCGCAGCCTTTGATATAAGCAGTGGTGTGTCACTTAACTAAGTTCAGGCTCCTCTCTCCGATGTTCATAGCGTTATATCTCTCTACTACGTGATCGACGAACGATTGCGAAGCGCTTGTTGAGAAGACTCGATGGAGTGTTAAACGGAGTCCGATTTTCCGTTTGTGATTTTGTAGTATTACATGCAGCCTGGCAATAAAGTATCCGTTCTGTCGTAGGGTTTCCTTTGAATCGTTTGAAGTTACGTTTGAGAGGAACACCTGCCTTGGAATTGACACAAAAGGAACAAACTTACGTATCTCATGCCCTTGTTATTGAACGGTAACTGTGGGGATTGTTGACTACGATAGAATTCAATTTTGAAAGTTATAGCGGTGAAATGAAATGAAATCGTTTATTTACTAAATGTAGGTGTACAGATTAGATGTTCTTTTTAACACGCTTTTATTAGCTTGGTATGTATGTATCTATGTATCAATGTAACAATGTATCAATGTATCAATGTAACGGAATCTTTGAACGTAATTTTCACCCACTTCAAAACGTTGGATTGATTTGAAACTTTGCACATTTATCAAGGACCGATGACAATGCAATAATTTAAACAGTTTGTCCCATTATCCTTACCAATAAAGCGTGTTTTTTAGTTTTTAGAACTACAATTTATTGTAGAGAGTCCCCATACATTTTGCCTTACTTGCCTGATTTGTCAAATGTCAAAAATAGTAACACAAATGTCAAAACAAAAGAATCAACCATAAAATCGGAATAAAATAAAAAATATTAAATGTCAACAAAATAATTACCTTGTCCAAGCAAGTTTTATCATTTACAAAATCAGTAATAGTGTAGTAACACTTGCCCATTTTT
Organism: Orthosia incerta; assembly: GCA_948252205.1. Lineage (NCBI taxonomy): Eukaryota > Metazoa > Arthropoda > Insecta > Lepidoptera > Noctuidae > Orthosia > Orthosia incerta. Next base: position 26,215,804 of record OX411749.1, read on the forward strand.
TTTTTGTTATTTGTCTTTTAAATTTAATTTAATTTTCAGAAATATTAAATACAAATGATCCTAACTTAGCATCAGACAAACTAACTGAAATATTACATAGCGCTACAGTGAGGCACACTAAGTTAGTAACGGTCCTTAAAAAAGTACGAAATATTCGTCCCTGGATAACGCCTGGTTTATTACGGTGCATACGTCACCGTGATAAACTCCACAAAAAAGCCCGAAAAGCGCTTACAATCTAACGATACAAACTACGTATAGACGCTATCGGAACTTCTGCAACGGTTTATTAAGAAAACTTAAAAGGGTATACGAACAAAATGAACTGCGCAAAGCCAAAAGTAACCCAAAATCACTGTGGAACAAAATCAAAGAAATTACATATACTACTAAAACAAAGTCTCCCCCCCTCGCATTACTAAAAACGGCTCCTGATCAAGATGCGGCGGCTAACAAAGTCTGTCACTTTTTTGCTAGCATAGGACAAAAGTTGGCATCTGCGATAGCGACTTCGGTACCGCCCACCGAGCCACATAGCCAAACAAGTAGGCCATGTCCTAATTCTTTCGTTCTTCTACCCGTTGATAACGCGGAGGTAGCCTGTACTATCTCAAGCCTAAGACAAGACTGTGCCACAGGCTGGGATGGGATTTCCATGAAAGTAATAAAACTATGTGAAAGGAACCTTGTACCACTAATCACACATATAATTAACTGTTCTATTGACTCAGGTATATTCCCGAACACTTTCAAAAAAGCCGTTGTCCATCCTATATATAAGAGTGGTAACAGGGACTGTGTTGACAACTATAGACCAATTGCTGTACTTCCACTGATGTCTAAAATAATGGAAAAAATTATTAATAAACAACTAGTAAATTACCTAAACAAAAACAATATTATAGCAAATAACCAATATGGATTTAAAAAAGGCGTATCTACCGAAAATGCAGTATTAGACCTAACAAACTTTATAGCAAAGAAGTTAGACAATAAACAGAAATGCCTAGGCCTATTTCTGGACCTGACAAAGGCGTTCGACACAGTCTCTGTTCCCACCCTCCTCTCCAAGCTGGAGAATATCGGTATACGTGGAATTGTGCATAACCTCTTTGAGAGTTACCTAGTAAACAGGAAAATTTGTGTTAGAATAGGATCACACATTAGCGCCGAGGAGACGATGACCTACGGAGTGCCTCAAGGTAGTGTCCTCGGTCCAACACTATTTTTAATTTACATCAATGATTTGTGCACCTTAACTTTACCAACTGCTAATATATTTACATATGCCGATGACACCGCCATTGTAGTACATGGTAAAAACTGGCCCGATATCAAAATTAACGCAGAAACTTCCCTACAAATAGTGAAAGAGTGGTTAAATAGGAACCTTCTAACATTGAACCTCCAAAAGACTAACTATATCCCTTTCTCGATTAATGCGAAAACAAAACCCCCTAACACATATTCTATCATAGCCCATACGTGTCTGGACCCCACAACCTGTACTTGCTCATCTCTCCCCCAAGCTACATCTATCAAGTACCTAGGTGTGATGGTTGATGACGGACTGAAATGGTATAATCAGATAGAAAATACCGCCTGCAAAAATAGGAAAACCATTCATATTGTCAAATCGTTGAGGCATTCCGCAGATCCTGAGATTCTTAAAATGGTATACACTGCCCTCTGTCAGTCCGTCGCTAATTACTGCATTCTGGCATGGGGTGGCACCGCTAAAACAAAGTTCCTAGATGTGGAACGGGCACAAAGAGCTGTCCTTAAAGTAATGTTAAATAAACCTTTCCGGTATCCCACACATCAGTTATACGCCGAACATAAAATTCTAACGGTGCGACAGCTCTTTGTGCTCAGAGCCACACTCTGGAAGCATCAGCAAATACCACCACCAGACCCTGGCAAACGGGGAAACAGGATAAATTGCCCGAGTGTGTCGCATAAAACCACCTTTGCTAGAAGACATTTGTACGTGTTGAGCTCAATAATCTATAGAAACATAAATAGTTCCTCATCTATAACTAGACTCAACAAACACGACGCTAAAAATAAATTACAAAATCTGCTGTATCTTCTTGACTATGCGCAGACAGAGAAACTGCTGTTGCCCATGTCTTAAATAAATTATATTAGTAACAGGTCACTGTATAACCACAAATCCTTCGTTCACATGTAATATATTTATTATAACATTCATTTTCAACAACTATTATACTCGCAGACGCACACACGTACACACACACGTGCACACACACACACACACATACACATGCACTCACATACACATGCACTCACACACACACGAACTCACACTCACTCACAGCTTACCCTCTTATTCACCTCTTTTTCTTGTATGCGTTGTTTTCTTTGTATATCAAATTTTTCGTGTATAATCTGCTGATTTAGCATTAATAATGTTTACTTGATAAGGGTCCAAGCGGCAGTAGAACACTGACTCCTAAGACACAGGGTGCCCTAGTTTAGGAGGCAGGGTTTAATAAATTAGTGCGCCTTTCAAAAATTGTGTAACACGCTAAATATTAAGCGAAATAATGTAAGGTGTTTGTTCAATAAAGATTTTTATTATTATTATTTTTATTATTATTAAATACATTGGTGGGTGATTCTAATAGACTATTCGGTAGCTTATTATAAATAAGAGGAGGACTCATGGATAAAATTTTTGTGATTTAAATACTGTGAGAATTTTTGGTACACAGCTGTCTGTAGACTTCAGACCGGTCGTTTCAGAACGTTTTTGGGCCCTAAATATTCTATCCCTTTCACTACAATCACCACAAAATATGACTCCGTATCTTAACAATGACGCAACTAAGCCATGGTATGCTGTCATTAGTGTTTTAAAATTTACTTTTTTGGAAATAATGTAAAGTAGATAGACAGATTTACTTAGTTTTTGGCAAACGTATTCTGCATGGGGTTTCCACGTCAGTTGACTGTTGATATGTACTCCTAGGAATTTAGCCACTGAGGTTATATCTACGATTTGGCCTTTATATTTAGTAATGTGGTATGAAGGTACGGTTTCGAGTTGTATACGGTGTGTACTAGATTTTGTACAGCTTTCTATTCTGTCAGACGCCTGTGAGTTAAACAATACCAGGTAGACCGTAGTTGGTTGCCTTCACATAAATCCTTTTAAGGCTATGTCCACACGCAAATATTGCAAAATGTTGTCGCTTGGCGATTTTCATATCTACGGAGTATTGAATATAGTCGATGGCAGTTTTAAACTGTTGTGCATTTTGTCGGTTGCGTAATTGCGTTGCATAACTGCATGAGTGGACATGTCCCGGTTTTCGGAAATGTGTCACCACTGACAGCAGAACGAGTTTTGCGTTCTTGTGTGCGTGTCACTTTTTTCTGTATATGCAATATGACGTATGGCGGATTGCAAATAAATAATACGTTATTTGTGACAACGCACTCGGTTCGCTTTTTTATCCGCGTTTCAATGTTTTTGTTCGTCGGATAACGTTACGCCATTGTGTTTTCAGCTGAACGTGCGTCATTTGCGTAAAAGTGATTTTATTTATTTATTTATAATATTTTTGAAATGAAATGTGTCGTATCTATCACGTTTTGCGGGCACTGTTTTGACGGGTTGCGCTGTTATCTTGCAAAACATTTTCCGGATAGGATCGCGGGATATAATCCAATCCGCGATAGTTTTGATTCATGATTTAATGCCGACATTAATATGACCAAAATACACGAGAGTTGTTTCAGTGGGCTAATCCATAATTATCGGCGTAATGTATTGCGACCGCGCCGCTTATTTGTTTGTTAGCGCGTGACTACGGTAATTACAAATTGTGGTTGTGTTTGATACTGTTTGTCTGTTGACGAAGTCTGAACATTTAAGCTCCGGCTCACGCTAAATAGTGCAGATAGTAAAATTATATGTCGTTGTGTATGTCTTGTATAATAGTCACAGAGGCAGGCTTATTACGTATCTTTTGCAAGAGCAAAACGATAGCGATCAAACGCTTTATGTCATAAAAGTCGTAATTACCTGCAGTGTAGGTCCTACACAATCGTTTGCTAATCGCTCGCTGTTTGTCAAATGCACTTATTAAAAAAAAATAACCATTAACAACTCTAAAACTTCTGTATGGAAGAGCAATTATTGCGCAAAAATCGCTAACGTTTTGCTCTTGCAAAAGATACGTAATAAGCCTGCGGATCTTTGTGTCTCTGAATGCGCAAGAAACAGTTTGTCATCGAGTATACGGCATAGAGTAAGCGAGATAGGACGATGCGACAAACGTAAGCGAGTGAAAGAGACAGTTATACAATGCTATCTTCACCTTCAACATTGACACAAAAATAGCTACTGTGCAGGGTTTTGCAGCAAATGCAGAGACACAAAGATCCGTTGCGAGTATTATAGGTATATTTTATTGACATGAAAATGGAAAATATCTCTTTCTACTGCTATACTGCCACAAAATACAGTCTATATCCGTTGTACAGGGATTATCCAATCCTACTTCAAACTTCATACTCTCTATAAATTAATTTGACATATTTAATCATAGCGAGCCATACCGTAGCCGCCATAACTTCGAAATTTATTATCAATAAAATCGGCAGTAAAACCTCGAAAGTACACTTCGCAATACAACATTATGAGCAGTCTTTCTTCATCGGCTTTACTTAAAATTCACAAATTGGTCTTTAACAAACAGTGCTGGGCTAACAGTTTAAAATACGCCCCGGGAGCGGGTAAACCTAATTTATAATATAGCAGTAAATTATGCAATGAATTCCCGGTTGAAATTTCCTCGTTGCGAGTGAAAATGGTCGGTGGCCCGGTGAGCGATAAAGCTCACCTGAGCGTAGGCGAGGTCTCTGTGCGAGCGGCGAGCTGTGTGCGGTGAGCTCGCACTCAGTTGTGGCCGGAGCACGCTCCCTAATCGAATTGCCTGCAAATTGTATTACCCATCCTTCAATGGATAGATCAAACTAGTGAGCGAAGTGGTGCGTGCTGCGTAACATGCTCATATTCTATTATACTGGAGATGTCGAATATTGTTCCTTCCATTCTGATGGGCATAGGCACGGTGTTTTGTGTTTCTGCTTTTGTTTTACTTAGGCACTTTTCTACAGCATTTGATGATTTATTTTCGATGGATCCCACATTTAGATCCCATTTTTTAGGTATTGGCGATGGATCCCATTTCCTATTCCCATTGAATCCCATATTATAACAACATGTGTACTTTTCAGAAGAAAAGTGATTTACCTCTAGCAAACATTTTACCTAACATTATACAAAAAGGGTTCGAAAGGTTATGAGTACAAATTAAAAGGTTTCCTAACACAGTAAAATTGCCCAATTAATTTATCTTTCAACAAAATTTATCAATGTTTATTATGAAAGTGTTTTTATATTTAAATTAATAACTCAGCATTGCAATTTGTAATTTTGTTTTAAATAAACGGCTCGCCATCACACAATTAAATCCTGTGAGGTTTATGATAATTTGGAAAAAAAAATGTTAATCATTATCTAAATATTTAATTCTTCTACTACGCAACTTGTTAAGCTTTCAAGTAGGCAGCACTCAACCAATTAAAAGCCCATTAGAATTTCGTCTTAATTTGTAAGTGTGCTCCAAAATAGGCCGAAATTCTAATATGAACATCACAAAGCGAACGAGCAACTTGTTTGGCTTTGAAGATGCCCTAATTTAGAGTTCAAAGTTAAGCGTAACCACCATGCACATTGATTGTTATAACAACGCTTATTACATGGGCCAAGCATCACTGGAATCCACATTCCACTGAGGAATTTAGTTGAAGCTTCTTGACTTGCTTTCTTGGGGCGTGTTCATATGGGCGCTCGAGATTTTCACGAGTCACCTACTTATTGATTTAACGGGTATTTTGACGTAAAAATACTTACGTAATATCTTCTCAAGCTAAGAGTATTTGTAAGAATGATTGCAATGTGGACTGGATTCATATTTTGGTTGACAATTAAAGTACCTTTATAAGGTTTAGTAGTTCTTATTTTTTTTTTATTTATGTCTTCCAGCTATTAAGGCCCTTACTCCGCTTTAATATCGTAAAACGGTTACTTTCTAAAGCATACTCCTTAGTAACGGCTAGGTTAAAAGGTTTAAAAAAATATATATTTATTATTGATTCATGTATATTATTTGTGAAACAAGGTTTTTTCGTATGACTAACGACGCTTTTCTATTTAGATCTAATCTCTGTCATCATTATTTAACCCTTTTTCTTTTTGTTTCTCTCTCTTTATATAAATTTCATATCATATTATGTATGTATGTTTATATATAGGTTTATGTATAGTATTTATTATAGTAATATAATCTTGTATATATTTATGTTTTAATCTAATCTAGTACAGACTACCCCCTTTTTTATTCTAAGTTTTTTCAGTCCATCCAAAGGTTGTCTAGTAGATATCGCTGTCAGCGATAAGACCGCGTTTGTACCCGTAGAAATAAGTTTTCTTGTAAATGTGTATAATTTTATGGTGTACAATAAAGTATATTCTATTCTATTCTAATACTTTTGCTTTATAAAAATAATTAACATCACGATATTTTTTCGCTTCTTTTGCATACCTACTCCTCCAAAACTACATGGATGTAAAAAAAAAACTCAAAACAAAGATCGTTAGGATTTCTTCTTAACATACCACGTACGTACATAACATACATTTAAGTTTTAAGTTTCCTTTTCTATGTTTTAATTAGGTGTACCCACTATAAAGCATATATAAATAAATAAATAGGATATGTAAATCAAAAAAATATTTTGCTAACACAACAGTCCAATATTGATATTCTGGCATCGAGCGGGCGCACGGCGTGTACTGCATCAACATTGGGGAATATATACGCCTTAAGACTATTTCAAAAGAAACGATCACAGCGTTTGCGTTAAACCGTTGCATTCCTATTTAATTAGAACTCGTTCCGGAACTTAGTGAGGACTTAAACAACTGTTTGTGAAGCTTAGCTTCATTGCCCGAGCTTTTTATCTATCTTAATCTATTTAAGCTCAGCAAAAGAGTACCTGTTAAATGCCTCTAGGAAAATAAATTTCTGCCGAGCTGTTTCAAGATAGTAGAGGCGGTACGAAGATTGATGATAACCTAGTCGAAATGGAAATGGTAAGATTTCTTAAAAAGTTATAGGAGTGGTTATCCTTCATAGATTTCCATCAGGGCGGAAACGTCCGTGCTAAAGTATCGTGTACGAAATTGCCTCGGAGGAAGCTCTGAAAAAAGGGAAAATAAGGCGACATCCGCCTGGGCCGACGGTCATTACGTTAATGCGAGACTAAACTTGATTGATGATCCCGCGCTCCACGAAAATCGTTGACCTGCTGTGCGGATCTCTGTCGCTGTCTCCGTGAACAAGCTCTAAAACTTGTTACACACTCCAAATCATTACGTAGAATAAGAAAAGTTACTTCTCTTTTCGTATTTTTCTCAGAAAACCCTTTAATTTGATACACATATCATGGCAGTGCATACAAAATAACTAGTCCGCCATCTTGGGCCGTCCGCCATATTATATTTAGAATGACGTCACTTAGCTAACCATGCATTGTCATCCAAACTAAACGTGTATGCAAAATTTCATTTTAATCGGTTGAGGATAACTGCTTAAAAATTCTGTTGCAAGATTTAACCCGAACACACTTAGACATACATTGCAAGTTAAACAAAAGTTTGTAAAAATACAACCCATATTAAGATTGACATGCTTCGTCGTTATTAGAAAGTTATGTGAATAAAATATTTCAGTGTAAACGTATTTTTGCCTCGGAGAACATTGCGCAGTAATTTGGTCTCACCATTCAATCCTCTGACATTTAAAACGAATGGGTATTAAATCTGGGTTTAACGCTTCCACACGTTTAAAATGAATTCAGAGCCGAATTCCGAGTGAGCACGAATATCACCTTTCAACCCTAGAAGCCGAAGAAGTTTCTTGGGCACGTAGCGTCCGACTAATTTAATTTTGTAGCTGTAATATAATCTCCGATGTTTTCTTAAGACCTTAATATTAGTTGGACGTTGGTGTTTTATTCTACAAAGTTGCCTCAAACTACAACGAGAAAAACTTCAACGAAACGTTAAGTTAAGCTTGATTTCGCCATTGTTTCGCATGCTCTAAAACCGATTTGCCATTCGATCCCACAACGAGCGAAATGTGCCTCGGGCAGAACTATCTGAACTAAACGAACAACTTTTTTTATTGCGATCGCGTGCAAATGCTCAATTGCCAAGCGATAAAAAACAAACGCAAGACCTCGGCTCACGCAGTGCGAACAAAGCGACAAACTTCTGTCAACGATGCTATGATATTTGGTTAGAAATGTTGCATCTTCTTAATTTGAATTTTTTTCTTCGTTGTTCTTAATTTGAATTTTCTACGACCAGTACGTGCCACGGCAATGTTGCATTATTCGATAGAGTCTGGCAAACGAAAGTAGAGACTGAAAAAGCGCGGCAAATTTACCCAAAAACTAGTATGAAATACCTGGAATAACCTAATTTGATACTTTAGAATTATTTATATTACTTCGTCTGAATAAAAATACTATATGTACATTTAGGTAGGTAATACTTTAGATATATCAATCTGAATAAAAAAAAGCAACAGTATTTTATAATAACAATAAACACTATCAATCAAAAACTGAATCTAAGACTTCCATGTGAAAAGATTCATAAGAGTCACATGAATCATTGTTTTCTACATTAATAATGAAACTTTTTAAATTATTAAGGAGAGAAAATGTTTTTATAAAAATATAAATAGTGATTACGAATTAAAACAAAGTATCAACTTAGTAGCATCGTACGGAAAATTGGGGTTTACATTAGTATAGCATTGCCATATAAAAAGTTTGTAAATAATTCGAGTGTCTACTTTCGTTTGCCAGACTCTAGTCTATGTCTATTCAGATAGGGTGTGAATGCAGCCTTGCCCAGTGTACTGAACCAGCCGGTGTCCTAATTAGTTCATGATGCACATAGAGCAGTAATGGACCGGCCGTGTAGTAAGCAATGGACATCGGGCTCCTGGACTAAATTTAGGTCCCACCTGCCTGTTAACGCATAATGTAGAGCCATTGTTGAACGGTTGACTTGGCATGTTAGTGCTGCGGGATTGAACGGGATTATTATCTGTTGAGATGCTTGAGTGAGGCTCCCAGATTAGAGAAGTCATTGTCTGGATTTAGTAATACCACAGATAATATAATACTAACATACAGATGCCTCATCCCATACAAAGAAACCGTGCCGACGTAACTAGCGTTTTTATCTCATTATACCGATTTTTTTTTGTAAATCTCTCGCGTTCGGTTCCGTTTCACGGCGATAGATAGATCACCATCTATATCCGTGAAACGGAATCAAACGCGATTGATGTACAAAAAATAATCAGTATAATCAGTACAGTACGTCGGCACGGTTTCTTTGTATGGGATGAGACACCACTAGTAATACTCAGTATGTAGACTAACTTGATATTGTTGAAGCTTTTAATGATATATATTAATGGAACGTTAATTACATTACCTGACATCAATCCTTAATTAAATACGTACGGTAAGACTAAACAAAAACTCATTCTCATTTGCTAAGGTTACTTACCGAGGTTAAATTCGTAGTATAATTATGCCCGATGTTAGAACTCAAACAAACCGAAATTAAGTTTCGTTTATAATTTGCATAAAGATAGTGTGGGCTCTTTAACTAGTTTCGCCAACTGTCATTACATTTAAAATTGATGTTATAACTGTCTAAGTACGCGGTACAAATTACCTTTCATTAAATAAGCTTGGCTTTGGAAGATATTTCTTTGCATGGCTCTTAGGAATGTTGTTTGAAAGTGAAAGGATGAGCCGATGGAATTGAATTTGAATCACATTTCAAATCTATCTTACGCAATGTTTTAAAGTTGATCGTGTGCCAGTAGATAAAATCAATTTTGGATGGTTATAAAAAACAAAAAAACAAGGATTTTGGATCAAAATTTTATGACTCTCAAAATGGTTTCTTTTAGATTAAGTAGATGTGTGATAATAATTAGAACAATTAAAACAAAAAGAAACTTTTTTTAACCAAGCAAAAATTTCAGCTCTATTGGATGGGGACAACTGTTTTAAAATTCAGTTGCCAGTTTTTTTTTAGGCCAAAACAACAAGGCAAGTTAAATAAAAACTTGTAAAAAGTATTCTAGGCAGTTTTGGAAAATAAATACCTTTTTTATGTTGTTTGAGATCGATATTGGCAAAAGCATTTTTGTTTATTTATAAACAAAAATAATCCTCAAAATTCTTTTTAATAAAAGAAAAAGTTGTTTTGAAACAGCTTTCAGCTTTCTGTTTCATAATTCTATCGGATTTTTGATAGTTATAGGAAGCAACTTTACAATGTTACCTACTTAACTATAAATTAATTACATTTGTTTCTTTTTCTACATTAGATTGTCTACATTGCAAGATACCTACCCTTTAATTTAGACAAAAAGAAAAAAAAATACGACTGCCAATAATTTATCGGCCTTTGGCCCAGCCTCAGGCCGTTGAAACAGTCCCCAAAATAGCAATTTCCAGCAACAATTCCCAACACTTCAGCCCAAGTCGTGAATTTTTTTCAATTCGCCCATTCGTTTTACTTGATCTGGCTAAAGCAATTTTATCTGTCGAACCTAGGGACCGCATTTTTCAAACCACACCAATGATTCACTTACGTTCGCCCCCTTTACTATTAACTGTGCTGGAAGTGGCAATAAACTCTACAGGCTTTAGTATGCATGGGTAGTTAACCCAATAAATGTATTTTTCTTTTATATTCTTCTGAGTTCTGAGGAGGAGCTCGTGGCTAAATAATAACAGCCGCACGGGTCGATCATCAAGGTTAAGCAACGCTTGGCGAGGTCGGTCCGCGGATGGGTGACCATTTCAACATACCGAGTTTCCTCCGTGCCTCGGAAAGCACGTTAAGCCGTTGGTCCCGGCTGTCATTTGAAGATCTTTGACAGTCGTTACGGGTAGTCAGAAGCTTGAGATCTGACACCAGTCTTGCCAAGGGGTACCATGTTACCCAGTTACTGGGTTGTAGAGGTCAGGTAGGCAGTCGCTCCATGTAAAACACTGGTACTCAGCTGAATCCGGTAAGACTGGAAGCCGACCCCAATATAGTTGGGAAAAGGCTAGGCAGATAATGATTCTTCTGAGTTCTGGTTCTGGTTTAAAGGTGTGCCTCTGCCTAAGCCTTCGGTGAGACACAGGCGTGACGTTATGTATTTTGAACCCAAGACGGAAAAACAAGGGGTGTTATAATTTTGACGTGTATTGCTGTGTGTCTGTCTGTGGCATCATAGTGCCTAAACGGATGAACGCATTTTCATTTTGTTTCTTTTTTGTTTGAAAGGTGACTTTGTCGAGAGTGTTCTCAGCTATGTTTGGTGAAAATCGGTTTATCCTTTCATAAGTTATGGGCTGTTTTCTGTTTGAAACGGAGTATTTTCGCAAGATATCGTATCATAATTACGTGTTCGATAGATTGTTGATCGAAGCGTGTCTACTACTAGATAAATTATGTAGGTTAAAAAAAAAAAAAAAAAATTGCCGGAGGTTTTGGAAATTTTTAATTTTTACTTGTATGTTTGTTTAATTCTTTGTATGGCAAAATATTTCTTTGAAGGCGTTCTAGATATTGACAATTTGGTTATGGTATTTTTATTACCAAACCAATTCTTAAACTTAACTTAAACTTAACTTCGCCCCCTTTACTGTGCTGGAAGTGGCAATAAACTCTACAGGCTTTAGTATGCATGGGTAGTTAATCCAATAAATATAGGCTCTTCTTTCACACTTTTTTCTTTTACTTATTCTTTCAGTCCGTCATTGGACGAACTTTTGTAAAGGAAATTACTAAGTTCTTTTATTATTTGTACGGAAAAAGACTTCTTTTCTAGTTATTGAAAATTTTTGTCACGGTGTTTTTATTCTGAGAGACTTAATATTGTTCTAAACTTTATTTATTTATACATTTAAATCAACAGTCAAACTAAATTTATTTCATTTTATTATATTTACGATTTGCGAATGATGAAAAAACTTTTAATTGGCAAGACTAGTTTTTAGACTTAATGCTATTTAATAGTTTATAAGGTCAAATTACTAGCCGACTAAGTTGTCGTAAAAGGGCTTTACTTGCGAGGTTTAAAAGTCCTAATTGATATTGCTTTTAAGTACCTAATGACTACCGAAATGTTTAGGTACTTTAATTATTTTAAGAAATTACTAACAAAATGTTAATCTTTATTAATTAATTTATTTATACTTCATGCACAAAAAGGTACAAAGGCGGACTTAATGCCTTAGGCATTCTCTACCAGTCAACCAATGGTGGTGAAGAGATAACAAGGCAGGTGCATTATTAAAAACAATGAAAAATAAAAAAAGTTATATTAAAATACTAAAATAGGTAAAATACACGTACATATTTATATTGAATATAATATATACTTATATAAAATATATATTTATGAAGTAACAGAAGAGAAGAAAGAGAGATGAGTCTTCTTAGTTTTTGATTCCCAAGTAAAAACGTTACAAATTCAGCTTAACTGAAGAGAAAAAGTACTATAGTTGTTTTTTAATCAAACAATAACAGGTCTTATCAAGAAAATAACTACGACATACGAACACATACACAGTACATTCACTCTCATTATATGTTTGTTCTAAACCCTCGGATCTAGTCGTTTGCGGCTATTACTAATCCAGCTCCCGCCTCACTCCATTACTTGAATCCAGTCTGAGAAGCTTTATAAATTGACCGCCATCGGGTTACTTACGACATGAAGCCTTGAAGATTTCGGATGACTTGCTCCTGAACCTGATATCTCTATACGAAACTAATATTAACGTTAAAAGCTTTGCTCATTTGGAATTGGTCTTGTACTTACCTGGAATCTTAATGTAAGGTTACCGGTAACCGCAAAACACATCAAAGATCGTATTTACTAAGACGTGTTTCTTCTAGGTAATTAATATTTACCTAATCCTGCTAATTTGTATCTGTAATTCTTATGTAATCCGACGTTTCTTTCAAGTTAATGTTAGTAGCAATAAAACGTACCTTAGTACGCTTTATATATTAAAACTATTAGGTATATAATGTGGTAGACCGAACTCATTGTGGCGGCAATGATCATTTATACTGGTTTTTTATCTTTTCACATCGCTAACGACTTTCAGCAAATGATTCTAGAAAAAAAGTTTTCCTTTATAAGAACAGGCTATTTTGCAGAAAAGTATGGAGGGGGTCGGACCGGCACAAATCTTATCAACACAAGTATAAAATCAAAATACGAAATCGCACACAGCCACAGAGAAGGGCGAAGCGAAAATAATTACTCATATGATATTTTTTAATGATGTTTTTGTGCAAAAAGAAGACCATTTCAGAGTTGATGAAAGCCTGCTCTGAAAAGTATTAAAAATATACTTTGAAACGTAGACTTTAAAGAAACAAATTGGATGAAGGATATTCAGAATATATATGAATTGCAGTAGAATTAGTAGCGTATCTTACTTTGATCGCAGAGCTTCAATGCATATAGCTCAGTGCAGACAACAATCGTCAATTCTAAAAGAATTTGTTGCCTATAAAAGGACACAATAACAGTTTAACAGCAAACGGCATCCAGTGCCAAAGCCGGGATGGTAAGAAAGGCGGCTGCCCCGCAGCGCTCGTTACGGTAATGTGCGACTAAACTTGATGGATACAGTCGTACCGCTGGCGCTTACAGCGACGCCTCTTACTTTTATCTTAACTAAAAAGCTCAAGACAGACGGGACGCGGTTGTTCACCTCGGAAAAGTGATCGAGATAAAGGATCTTGAAAGCCGCGTGGAAAAACTGCCCGCTTATGAATTATCAATGTAATTTGACTTCAGCTTAGCAAACAAGTTCCGCTTTTCCGTAACCAGATTTTAAAATATTTGCTTTATAAAATTGAGTATCAACGACAAAACAGCAAAACTCTTTGACACACTAACGATCGGCAACATATAAAATGGGTTTTATGTAAATGGCCTCATGCAGAATTCAATTTGCGTGAATCAATCCACTTTGTAGACACAAACTCAACTTTGGGGATATTTGGGTGTGGTTGTGTGGTGTATGCACATACATATTTTAAATGAAGGGACCGACATATAACACGGACGCTTCGTCCGGACTTTCTTTTAGTCAAATGAGGCATAATAAAATAATGGTACGAAAAAAGGTTCCTCGAAAAAGTTATGAAAGGGAGATCCAAAAGTTTTAGTAGCGTCCGCCCTTTTACATTTTATACATTCTACTCTGTTTTGGCCTTGTGTTATTATTTATGTTACATTTTCGTCTGACCGCAGCCTCTCGACTGCGGTGCTGTTTTTAATTAATGCTACCCATTCCACGTACCTTCCTTGTGTTACAGCAATTATTTTCCCAACCTCATTAAGAAGTTTAATGTTGAGAAGAAAAATATTCTCGTTGATGTTTCCACGTTCATGTTTTTCTTTCGTTCCGACGTCCGTTCCTTTCCCTTTGTGCTATTGTGATACAGTCTCTCGATATCCGACGCTTTTTTGTTTATTCGATCCCTTCGATCGTTGTTTCTTTCGATTGCTGCTTTTACGTACCGATTACATAGTGATTGATACGATCGAACGACTTCCTTTCCAAAGTTTTGTTAAACTTTATCCTCAGGAGAATTGCGTTTGTCATCCTTTGTTTTTTTGGGAACGTAATTTTTAACACTTATCAGCTCAATAAAATTCAGCGTATGAAACATGCGATGCCTCGTATCGGGATCGTTAGTGGAACGGTTAGGTCGTTTCGTTATTTACCATCGGTCGTCCATCATATTTAATCGCGTCGCGTCGGTTCGTTTTTGCTCTTCGTGTGTTTGTTTCGTCCGCGTTCGGCGCAAACTGCGACACGTGTCGGTATGACGTTTTGTTTCTGTTGACGTGCCTTTGATGGATCGCGCGCACGATTTTCTAGATTATATTACAACAGCTCGTTAATAAACTCTGTTTATTTGATATGTAGCCTGTATCCCATGGGCCTGTTTCCAATCCAGTGTGATTTATGTTTTAATTATCATATTTGAAGCGCTAATGCATTATCTTTGTTCGCTGATACAGAGCCGCAGTAAACTTGTGATGCCCTTTTGTATCAGACAAGGCTTTGATGTTTTATGTTCGTGCTGGAAGTCATTAAACGAAGCCAGGCATCAAGTAAACATCGTCACTGTGCTCTTTAATGTCTTAATGTTTTCTGTTGAAATTACTTCCAGTCTACGATGCGCCGGAGAGGAAATGGTCATTGCTTATACGAAATAAGGAAGCCGGATCATGTCAGTTAGGTCTTAATGTCTACGGATTTCGTGATCCCGCCAGCTAACGGCGGTCTTTAAAGTAATCACCTCAGACATTTGGAGACACGTTCTACTTAATTCAGACAAGTTCTAATATGTTCAGTCATTACGACCTTTCATAGTTACAGCCTTAATGTTAATACATTTAGGCTGAATGTGGAGCGACAATCATTGAGGTCAGGTGTTAAATAAGTGGATTTTGAATAATCTACCTTAATGGAGTTTGTTCGTAGTGGTTTGAAGAGGGTATTGTTTAAATTACATGTTGCTTCTATTTGTTCCTTGACATTTGTTAGTAAACTGAACATTTCTAATTGATTGTCTTCGTTAATCCTTAGTCTTGTACACGTGCCGTGAATAATATATTGTCATAATATTAGATTTATCATCATGAGTTGGAATTCATCTTTATAATTCCGACGTATATCAACTCAATGTTTAACAAATTAACTATACCTACGCTAGGTGAGTTGAGAAGAAATTAATCGCCTCAAACCATTCGTGGGTCGTCCATTGTAGATATTCACTTACTTCATAATCGATTTCGAATAATCGAATACTCTTACCATTTACTTAACCAAGTCATGCGAGACTCCAATAACCCTTTATTCAATTTCAGGTATCTACAGTCACTGAATAAGTAATCTTAATGTTGGATACTTGAAACTGTTCAAATTAATAACTGCTAGTCACGGAAGAGGCAACATTTTCATTACAGCTAAGGATGTCCTCAAGCAATAGTATTACGTTGGGATCAATAATATTGGCTGAGTCTCAGGGCTGTTACGTAATAGACGTTTCTACTTCCATTTATTTTCGAACAGGTCTATCACTAACATATTGAATTCCCTATATCGGACTTACAGGGTATCTAGAAATCGATAAAATAATTGCGACTGTAAAGTAATGACAACATATTTAGTGTTTTATACATGCGTATTCCTTGTAGCTGTCTTAATTTTTTTTCTCCATCATATAGGGGTAGGTAGGATTTTGAACTTCAAATGCGTTCGTTGAATGTAAATTTGTATTTAGTATGGCGTCCATCCTTTCATTCGGATGTTGAAGCACATGTGAGAAATTGAGAACCTACAGTGGAGCCAGAAAGGCAATTTACAACTGTGACACGATTAACTGCAGCCACAAAATTTTGCGCTAAAATAACAGTTGAGGTGAAGCTCAATTTAGTCCTCGTTCCAGTGAGTCCTCTCGTGTTTTTGTCAATAAGTTAATCCTCACTTCATTACAAATTCATGGCATGTATAATGTTATGTAAAACCTCGATATATCCCAACATTAAAATGCTCGTCAACATTTTCCCGCCAGCCCTGTCCATGAATCAGACTCGTTGTACTTGTCACGTTTTCAATTAGTATGTTCAGAGATGCTTGGCTTATGGCCCTTGAGCGTCCCTGCCACTTGAGTACCCATTCATCCATTCGACTGTGGAGATAATTCTGACTATTCGCACCCTGAATGACGGGAGCAACGAATATATCTTTTTTTATGTTCTTAACATTTCTGTTAATGTTTTTCCTTTCACCGGTTTTCTCATCTATTTTTCTGAGGGGACAATATTATTTAATTACTAGCTGTGCCCGCGGCTTCGCTCCCGTCAACTGACTGTTTAGTGCCTGCTTACCCTACCCTACTTACCTTTCTGCCTAACCTACCTACCTACCAATTTTTCTAGGGTCATTCTTTCGCGTAGAATCTTAACACCGCCATTCAGAAAATGACTTCAAATGCACAACGCCATCTATCGAGTACGGAGTTCAACTGTCCGAGTATCTGAATTGCGTGTTTTGTGATAATTTTACTTCTTGACCTCTTTAAATACACCTAACTTTTGATAGAGTGAACCGATTGCGATGAAAAAAAAAAAGTAATACTTCAAGTTACGCACAACTTTTTTATGTATAAAAGTTATCGACATTGGTTTCGTACATTTTACGTGGTGCTTGTACAAATAAACAGACAAAAATTCCAAAAATGCTGGAAATAGGTTCCTTTAACACCCTGGCTATTTTTTTTTGTAAATATTTTCGATGTACAAAAACGACTTTTCTACTAATTTATTATATGTATTGATGATGATGATTGATGATGTTCTTGAGCATGTCAGTTTTTGTTTTAGCAAGATAGCGAATTTAACTTTAATTTAATTTTACACAGCGTTAGATCCTTAACCTCGCCTCTGACTAATAGTATCCCAAGAAAACGTGCTTCTGGGAGGTTTACGGGATCTTAAAGCATTATCTTGAAATTTCCTTATTTAAGAGATCCTCCAGTTTATGGCTAAAGCTTCCTAGTTTCGAGGCATCTCTATTTCGTATCTTTAGTCGAAGCGAGGTCTCAAAACACTCGACATTACTGAATTATTTATCCTCTCTGGCATATCAATTCGTCCTGTAACTCGTTCAGTGTAAAGCTAAATGGTCTATAAGCAATAGTTGCATCCGAGTATATTAAAAATCCGATCAGAATCGGTTCAGTGGATCTGCGTTATAAGCGAAACGGGGCGAACGTTGAATTTTATGAAACACTACCAATGCCCGCCACCGTGATTAAATCCCCTCCGTACCGTACGTACTATTTAGGTTGAAGTTGAACGAACTTTAATAACCAGGCTACGTAGAAATATGAGAAAAAACTCTTTCGACATGTAATTTAATATATTTAGTAAAATTTTACAAAAAGTGTAATTCCGTAATAATTTCTGTGATGTAATAACTTCGCATGGAAAAATTAATTATTAAAAAATAATTACCTATTACTAATTAAAAAAAATATTATCATGAAAGTAGTCGCCAGGATTTAGAAAATCTTTTGCAAAGTTAGTGCTTTTAATGTATACTTCCTGCATAAACCAACAACTCCAATTGCATCAATTCTAACGTTTGTTTTCGACAGGGAAAAATTCACAATAAATGCAGAGTTCCCAAAAAACCCCTTAAGGTTTTAAACAACTGTTTAAAACAAAATGAATGAATTATATAAATAAAGACCTCTCAGTTAAACAAATTGGGTTAGCAAAGAGGCCTTTCGTAACGTTACAAATTACTGGTTAACTAACCGACGAGAACATAGCACAATTAAGTTACCTTTTAATTATGCGTCCTTTCCTACATTACACCTCTATAGTACCCAAGTTATTCATTTACATTACCCAAGTTATTCATTTGCATAGGGGTGTGCCATCAGTTGGGGGTCAACGCGACGACGTGTACAATTAGTACGGCTGGTTACTGTGTGTAGGATCAAGCCCAAAGGCTCGATCTCCCAATCCGGGACAAGCGCGTTTATTAACTGAGTCTTGTTACTAATTAGGGTCTAGGATACCCTTCAATGTGTGGGTAGAATATCTGTACTAATATTATAAAGAGGTAAAGTTTGTGACTTTGTAAGGGGTAATCTCTGGATCTACTGAACCGATTTTGATAATTCTTTCTCCAGTGGAAAGCTATATTATTCCTGAGTGTCATAGTCTATAAAATATTTTGAAAAAAATTAGAGATCCTTATGAAAATTGCAATAATGTAACCCAAGGTAGCAAAATGTTACCTATAAAATTCATTCTTTGGCGTGCGCTGAGAAAACTATTGATGATAGATAAAAATTATTAGGTAACTACCTACCTAATATTTTTTATTTATCATCGGTTGGATAGGCAGGTTAGGCAGGGTAGGGTAGGTAGGTAGTCAGTTGACGGGAGCGAAGCCGCGGGGGTCAGCTAGTAGACTTATATACGCGCTCTTGTGTGCGTACAATTTCAATGGGTATGCAAAATGAGTAGCGAACGTACACGAGGCTATGATTAATAGAGCGAAGTATAGTAATCCAAGGCCCATTTGAGGTCAAGTCTCTCTCGTAAAGAAGAAATAAAACTAAAATAGACCGTTCTTATTGTTGTGCAATGAAGTCATATTCTTTATATTTCCCACATGATGACGAGTCCATTCCATTCCTCAATACAAAGAGTGCTTCGTTGCCAGTCTTTAGTAGTTTTGAAGTGCATTCTGTGCACCCTCACTTTACTATTGTGGGGATACATCTTTTGTGGGCCCTTTCTTGGCTTTATGACTGCTCCAGATCTTGGGTTTGATTTTAAAAGAACTAACTTTTTAGTTAAGAGTTATTGAAACGGCTGTTTACTTTTCTCTATCTTAATGTTTAATGACGTGTTTTGATCGATTACTTTTTACCCGGCTGCAAGGAGATGGTTATGTTTTTCGCGCGTATCTTGTATGTTTGTATGTATGTAATATTCTTTATTACCTCGTATCTTTCAAACCACTTGACGGATTTTTATAATTAAGACATCGTTAGATAGGTCTTGGCGTCTCGTTGAAAAAAAATAAACATGGCGGATTTTGGGCGCCATATTGTAGTGGTTGCAATTTTTTTTTCTTCGAAGCCCATCAGGTGGGGTATTAAAATGAAGGGGTTTTGCCACTTATATGTTTAAAGCCATTCGAAAAAGAAAGATTGACTATTAATTTGTAATTAAAAAAAGTTAATAAAATCAAAAAACCTGACTGCTTCAAAAGCGAACTAAAAAGATTTAAACAGGAAGAAAATCTTGCTGTGCAGTCGGAGGATACATCTGTTTTTGGTCAGCCAGCTCGCGAATATGTTTAAACTTTTTTTTAATTATTTTTGGTATTGTTTCTACAGTTATAACTTATAGTGAGAACAATTTGTTTGCAATCATGTACCACGATTACGTCAACCTAAATGGTGAAAATTAACCATCTATACTAATACTAATATACTAATACTAATATACTAATAATATTATAAAGAGGTAAAATTTGTAAGTTTGTAAGTTTGTATGTAGGGGGTAATCTCTGGAACTAATGATCCAATTCCAAAAATTTTTCACTGGTAAAAAGCGAAATTATTCCTGAGTGCTATAGGCTATATAACATCACGCTACGACCAATAGGAGCGGTGCATAAATGAAAAACGTTGCAAAAACGGGAAAGAATATTACTGTTTCAGTTATGCAATCATGTATGTAGTGTAGGTAGGGTAGGTGTAGGGGAGGTGTAGGGTAGGTGTAGTTGACGGGAGCGGAGCCGCGTGGGACAGCTAGTATTATATGTAATTATGGTAACATTATGTAGATGAATTGTTTTAAAACCCTATTATGAGAGAAAGTGTTTCATAATTATCATAATGATAATAATAATGCATGATGTTGATAATTACCCATTACATAACGCGTTTCAATATGGTAATTATATAATCACAATTATCTAATACCTACAAAATTAAATGCTTCGGCTTTAGTTAGTGTTCATAACAGTGCTGTCCAGTTAGTTTATTAAACTAATTAATTTTCATTTTCTGTTAACGAGTCGGTAGTTAGGGATTTTGTATCTGTAAATCTGAATGTTGCACTATTTACAGTAGAGCAGATTTTTATAAAACGGCAATATTAACGGATTTTCATAAAATATCAAATTCTGATACCTGCCGATCTTTTCTGTAAAAAAAATCGACATGAAAGATTAGCTTGAAGAGAACTGTCAGTCCAGCTGACTTGAGCTGACTAACTTAATGTGTGCTAATTTAATTTATTTTTCTCAAACATGCTTGAAAATTTGATAATTATATTAACTACCTTCTTCGAGATAAATCGAAATTGCTGTACAGGCCAAATATATGCGAGCAGCGGACGGCAAAAGTTGTATGAAAATCCATATCTGTCGTGTTAAGCGGCCAAATAAATTACATAGAAAACTCATACTCGTATCTGTCGTGTAATTTAAAAATGGAACTGTCTTTTACTCCGAAACATGGCAACCAAGGAGGTAACTATTCAAAGGTTTTATTTAAATTTCGAACTGGCTTGCAAATAGAAAGCTGTTTATTAAAAAAAAACAAATGAACACCAACCCGGGAAAAATTGTTGTTTGTCATTGATTTTGAAAAGTAATTGTGTTTGACAAAATGAGTTCTAGGTACTAATTAGTTTTAATTTCCGCGCATTATTTGGGAATAGTACATTGTGATACAAGGGTGGTAAGTAGGTTATTGCAAACGAGCTGGCATTAACAAGCCCGAGCCGAAGGCGAGGGTTTTTAATGACACGAGTTTGCAATAACCTACTCACCCGTGTATCACACGACGTTTTTCAATACAGTTGTGAGAAACAGTAAAAACAAATCAAAGAATTAGATTTGTTTATTCACAAAAAATAAAATTTTCAATATGGCGCGTTTTTGCAACTGGACATATTTTTTTACAAAGAAAACAGCCTATACAGCCTATTCGATTTTTGATAAACGTTGATGTGAAAATAATTAACTTAAAACTGGTAATTAAATATATTAAACAACTATTTAAAAAAAATTAGAATTCAATGCTAAAACGTACGGAATCATTAATTTTTCCTCGTATACAATCGTATCCTATTTTATTCTATGTATGAAAACTCCTTGCTACTAAACTTTTTCAAATTGACTTATGGCGCGTTTTTGCAACTGGACATATTTTTTTTTCAACGAAAACAGCCTATACAGCCTATTTGATTTTTGACAAATGTTGATGTGAAAATAATTAAATTAAAACTGGTAATTAAATATATTTAACAACCATTTAAAATACTTTTGAGAATTCAATGCTAAAACGTACGGAATCATTAATTTTTCCTCGTAGAAAATCTAGCCCATTTTATTCTATGTTTGAAAACTCCTTGCTACTAAACTTTTTTAAATTGACTTATAAATTTAAAACTAAACTGCAAAACATAATGATCGAGCTCGTAAACAAAAGTCACGACCGCGTAACAGAAAGATGCCTATGCGTAAGATTTAACTTTCGAATCATAATTATAGCCTCTGAAAGTACGCCATGTTTAACAACTGTATTGAAAAAGTACTATACAAGCCTTTGGCCACAACTAGGCATTGATGGACTTACGTATGTGTGCCTCGGTTTCGCCTCGGCCCACATTTACACGTTCGTCCATCAATGCCTCTTTTGCTGGCCGCTGCAGTAATGTACTATAACGACGAAGTCAACATTGTGTACAAATAGAAAACTTTCATTATACCTAGGAATAAGGAAAACAGACTGTGGCTACAATATTGGGGTATAAAATAAAATAATAATGTGGCCGTTATAGACTAGCTTCTGCCAGCGGCTTCGCCCGCGTGAATGTCGGAAATTATCCCAAAGGAACTCTCCAGAAGATACATTCCAGACTACAATGTATCTCTTCTAATGTAGCGCCAAATTTCATCCAGATCCGTCCAGCCGTTTGAGCGTAAAGAAGTAACTAATATACAAACACACACTCACAAACTTTCGCCTTTATAATACTAGTGAGATGAGATTTCCTTCTGCTTAATTAAAGGAAGGAAGGACATACTTATTGCGGAATTTTCCTATGTAGTCATAAATTTTAACTTCTATTTATTTCGGGTTAATGGTAAATGCACATTACATAAGTATTTAATTTAATAAGTTTGTTTGTCAGGCCCCGTAAGTGCCCCAGCTGGGGATTTTAATTAAATGGAAACAAATTTAATGATTTTAGTTTATGTTTGAACAGATTCTGTGTCAAAAGCTCTTGTTTGTTATGGTATGTCAGTGGTTTGTTTTCAGTAAAATGACCCTCCATGATTATTATTGTGATATTTCAATTAATTAACCCACTTAGGTATTATATTCTCTGACATAGAGATGCAATTACATAGCAATTATTCACTGATTGTTTTTTATTACTGTAAAATGTATTTAAGTACAGATTGTTTGTTCTTAATCATTGTGAAATGAGGAATTATAACGAGGAAAGGAATGTCCTAGTGGAATGAGAATAAGTAAATATTGTGTTGACTTTTGCCTTACGCACTCAAATTGTGCGTTTAGTAAAACAAATAATATCTCTCACGATTTCTTGTTAAATGTCGTCACAACTATGTATGTGAGTTTTATCAAACATAACCTCAATAGAATAGTAGGTAATTAGAAATGTTGAGATAATTGGTAAACTTCTTCTTAGCGTTTCGATGGCAAATACACATCACACATCACATCATCAGCCTATTAATGTTCCCACTGCTGGGACACAAGCCTCCTCTCTGTGAGAGGGAATACAGTTTTTAAATATTAATTTGGCCCAATATTCCGCTACAGAATTGGTAACTATTCCAATAGAAATAACAACGAGTAAATTTGTTGTTTTGCACTAGTGCGACATCTTCGCCATTTATTGCATATCGCCATTGTTTGATTGCAGAGATGTTATTTTTTTAGTGGTGCCAAAAAATCAATATCATCAATACATATAATAAATCTGTAGAAAAATATTTTTTGTACATCGAAAAAATTTCCAAAAAAAATAGCCAGGGTGTTAAAGGATAACCAACAGAACCCATTTCCAGCGTTTTTGGAATTTTTGTCTGTTTGTCTGTTTATTTGTGCACGCATCACGTGAAATGTACGAAACAAATGTAGATAACTTTATACATAAAAAATGTGCGTAACTTGAAGAATTACTTAGTTTTTGTCTCATCGCAATCGGTTCACTCTATCAAAAGTTAGATGAATTTAAAGTGTTCAAGAAGTAAAATTATCACAGCACACGCAATCCAGTTATTTGGACAGTTGAACTCGCTATTCGATAGATGGCGTTGTGCATTTAAAGTAATTTACTGAATCGCGGTGTTAAGATTCTACGCGAAAGAATGACACTAGAAAAAAATAATGGTATGTAGTATGTAGGTGTGTAGGGTAGACAGGAAGGTAGTAGGGAAGGATGGGCAGATGACGGGAGCGAAGCCGCGGGCACAGCTAGTCATAAATATAAAAGTAGTATAAGTAGTATTTTTTTGACACTTTTTTTCGCATACCGTAAAAACGCTGGCACTTTTGTAAAGGACCTTTCTGAACATACCAACTGTACTTGCAGCTACACATCATCATCATCATATCAGCCGAGAGAAGTCCACCGTTGGACATAGGCCTCCCCCAAGCGTCGCCACATTGACCGTTCCCGTGCATCGTATCTAGCGGATTCCCGCAACTTCCACCAGGTCATCGGTCCACCCGGTGGGAGGCCTTCCAACGCAACGACTTCAGGTTCGCGGTTGCCACTCCAGAACTTTTCTACACCATCGGCCATCCGTTCTGCGTGCAATGTGCCCTGCCCACTGCCACTTAAGTTTGACAATTTTTCGGGCTATGACGGTAACCTTGGTTCTCTTGCGGATCTCACAAGAACAGGATCGGACGCATAAATTCATTGTATTTCTCATAAACCATTTTTCCGTGATAATTCGGTCAAACAGATTAAAATGCATCCATTGTAGCTAAATACGAATATTCATAAGATCTATGGATTTAATAAAGACATAGAAACTATGTTTAAGTTTCTTATATTTTCAATTTATTCAAGCGTGCTACTATATAATATCGGAAATAGCTGGCCATTCGAGAGACGTTTCAAGTGCCCGTCCGAACTCTGGACGAGATGCTATTATAATTACAAAGCTTCTTAAATTCATTACCATTAAGATAAGGAGCACTTACTCTTGAAACAGATACACAATCGTGATTAATTAGAGAAGATTAGATAGAGGAAAACATGAAAAATATTGTTCTAGACCTGATTCAACTGTCTTTTTGCAAAGCCACAATGCTGTTCTGTTTGAATAAGATGGTGTTAAATAACTTCAGTTTCTGCAAAATGTAAAGTTTGAAGTAAACAGTTTCTAATAAAGGAAATACGGGCAGACAGCTCCGTCCGACTTTCCTTAGTATAAAAGTCAAAATAAATATAATAGTAGATTATTGCATCGAGCACAAAGTAATTTATTATTGCACCGAGTGCCTGATTTAGAGCCCGAGCGTTAGCGAGGGCTCTAATCTAACAGGCACGAGGGCAATATAAATTACTTAAGGCGAGGTGCATAATCTGCTTTTCTTTCAACTATTACCTATAGGAATAGTAGATAAAAGAAACTCATATCAAACAGTTAAAATAGAAGTTTAATTATTGAAATTAAAAGTTATACTTGAGCAATTATTAAACGTAAGGTTAAGTTTTGTTGGGCAAATTTATATTTGTTTGTTTAACTTGGGACTGAATAATATTATCAGACGAGTTAGATGGGCCTGGCTGATTTGTTACAATGAAGTCGTTATCACGGGAAGTAGATGGGCGCGGCCACGGGCGCACTTTTTTAAATTCTTTCATTTTTAAATCATAGTTAGCAGCAATATTTTTTTAAATTTGGAACAAGTAGGATAGAAACGAATAATACGTACGTAAAAAAAAAGTATTGATATCGGCTGGCTGAATAGAGCTAATCCATTGAGATTGGCACCTTTTGGTGCGATTAAAAAAAAAACTGTGCAATAATGTATGAAATTTCACATTTTTATTGCTCTAGAGCAATAAAGACTCGCTTTGTACTGAGTTTTTACTGTGATTGTGATGAAATTAAAGCATAGTTGGAAGAAAATATCTTTATCGTCAAAATAAATATAAATAGGCGAGAACCAAACCTCGAATTATGACTTATTACTTAGGAGTTAGGATATTCTGTCGGATTTCTGCGACCGCATTTTCTCTTAATACTATCAATAATTCTCGGAGACTCAACACATCTATTGTAAAGTGTCTTCGCTTTAAGTATGGGCACAGATAATATAATACTAGCATGTATGGGTTTCCTTAGTAACTGAGAAATAACGCCTGTATATATTATTTAAAATAAATAAAAAACCGTTTCCTGCGAATTTACCTTGTCTTGCAAAAAAGGGTTTCATGAAGTACTGCTCCCTAAGTCAGCTAAAAGTCATTGTACTTAATACAATGAGTTTTGAATTCAAAAGTCATTGTATTAAGTACAATGACTTAGCACCTTGTGTTTTTGTAAGTTAATCAAACTGGCAAGCAATGCCCATTATCAACTTTCTTGTTAGTCCTTACCTACAGTCAAGGGCATTGATGTAAACAGTCAGTAACGACCTGTATATGTATCAATATACGCGTGCCTATATCCGGAGTGGCGGATCCTGAATATTATTGAGACGAGGGTCGACATGTGTCCATCCAGGCGCGGTTATTGTCACTGATAACACGCCACCGGGCACCGATACACTGTTGCTTCTCTACCTATTTATCTGGATTTTACTCGGCCTTTTGGAGATAATGTTGACGAGGAACTGAGCTTTTAAGCTGTTGCTTGGGTCCGAAAATACTTTGTAAAAGGTTGCAGCAATCCAAGTCCTCATTTGAAGGAAGAAAGACGGAAAAATGACAAAAACGTTTATTTTATTCGCACAGGATAAATCTAATGTCCTTACATAGTATCAAACAAAGTCGCTTCCCGCTGTCTGTCCCTATGTATGCTTAGATCTTTAAAACTATGCAACGGATTTTGATGCGGTTTTTTTAATAGACAGAGTGATTCAAGAGGAAGGTTTATATGCATAATACACGCGGGCGAAGCCGCTGACAGAAGCTAGTTACTAATATAAAAAAAATTGAAAAACATTGGATGAATGTGTGTGTGGAAGTGTGGATGTACCTATGTTTGTTACTCAATAACGCCAGAACGGCTGAACGGATCTAGTTGAAATTTGGTACAGAGATAAATTATAGTCTGGAATAGCACATAGGCTAAAAGGATCATCCCGGTATAATGTTCCCTAGGGATAAGAAAACTCTTTGCCCGCGGGCGAAGCCAATAATAAAATAAACATAAGTGATTTATTTTAAACTATCTACCTTGTTAAAAGACGCGAATTTACAGTTGAACTGCGATATTGAAACGCAGCGCGCGTTAGTTTAGTTTAGTTGTGATTTAGAATAATAAACTTCTTCACCTTTGCAAATCCTCTCTAAATAGTTCGAAAAATATTATATTCTTCTCGTCTTGCTCTTCATAATATTATGTCAAAATAGTATCTATTATATATCCAGTTACTGGGTTGTGGAGATCAGATAGCAGTCGCTCCATGTAAAACACTGGTACTCAGCTGAATGCGGTAAGACTGGAAGCCAACCCCAACATAATTGGGAAAAGGCTAGGCAGATGATGATGAGTATCTATTATATAAGCTGTTTGGCCTAACCGGAAAAAGAAGAGGCTTTTGAAATGTGGTGCTGGAGAAGAATGTTGCGCATACTATGGACAACCAAGCGCACGAATAAGTCCATTCGCGACCATTTGAACATCAAAACCAGACTCTCCACGATCTGCTACAAACGAGTCCTAAGTTATTTTGGTCACGTCGCCCGGAGACAGCCAGACCACCTGACAAAACTCGTTGCAGTGAGAAAGATGGATGGAAAAAGACCACGCGGTTCACCTACTCGCTGGTTTGATGTGATCAGGGCCATTACAGGACTCACGTTAACCACTGTCCTGACAAGAGCCGAAGATGGTGGCTTGGAAACAGCTCGTCGCTGACTCCGTCGAAGCTTTTCAAGACGGGCACGACCTTCAGAAATGAAGACATCGAATAAGAAGACTTGACCCAACCATTGATGTGTCAGCCAGTCATTACCACCACTTTGTTTTTCCATGCGGGCGCCGGTTATGAGTACTGTGCACCTGACCTTTCTGATGAATATTAAGATCCGTGTATGTCTCTTGGCAGTGGGCAGGGCACATTGCTCGCAGAACGGATGGCCGATGGGGCAGAAATGTTCTGAAGTGGCGTCCGCGAACCGGAAGACGTTGCGTTGGAAGACCTCCCACCAGGTGGACCGATGACTTGGTGAATTTTGCGGGGATCCGCTGCATGCGAGACGCACGGGACTGATCTATGTGGCGACGCTTGGTGGAGGCCTATGTCCAGCAGTGGACGTCTTTCGTCTGATATGATGATGATGATGTCTTTCCATACAGATGACTTTATTTTCTTATATCTTTATTGTATCATAATATTTTAGCAATACCTAAGTTACAGTCTTCTATGCAATCGGGTCCGTCGGCCGCAGCAAAAGCAACTTCTACAGGTGTGGATACTCGGATGACACAAATCTTCAGTATTTCTGAGGCATCTCTCCGCAGACCTTGGTGACTTTTCGGAGTGCGCCGCATGTCACCTGTACCTACGAAGTCCTTATGACTGCGTCACCGAATGGTGTTTCCGTAGCTGAATTTTGGACCAAACATGATAATATTTGCCATCGACTCAATAAGAAGAAAAAGGCAGTCGATTATAATATAGGTACTGAAAATCAAATGGTCCTATGTCACGTAATCGTAAGCGTTCCCTAATGTTAAAGTGACAGAATTCTAAGAAGGTCCCGACTTACTTATGCGACATATTTGGCTTCCAAGAAAGTCTGAGTTGTACTGAAATCAAATGTATTTTGTGGATTCAATTTGACGTTGACGAGAGCGATATTATTATACAAACTTGTAGGTGTTCGATTGTCGAGAAGACGCTTGGGTTGCTTAAAATAATCGTCTAAACTTCACTTAAGGTTACACTAGTCTACGGCACGAACTATTTGTGCGCGGGGTTATAATGCATTTTGTATCAACCGACAACACGTGTGGAAATTATAGATGCTGTGATGAGCAGTAAGAAGCTAGTTCGCGTACGAATACGCACTTTTGCAAATTTATAGCGAAATGGATAATGATTTAGGACGAAACCGAGCGCGCGAAATTTCATAAACAGGCTTTTGGCAGTTCAAAATAAAATTATATGCATTGTTGAACTACTAATCTATCCCTGTATGGAGGCCGTTTTGCAATTTTCCGTCTTCTTATGTTATTTATTTGCGCCCAAAAATGCGTTAAAATTAGTGTCGAAATGTGGAACTTCGACGCTCATAACTTTCAAATATTTTCTTTTTTAACTTTTTCGTTTCCATACAGGGCTAGATAATGATGAGACAAATTGATATCACTTTTTACTTTAAACGTACATCATCAAACAGTGGAATAATCCCTAGACTACGTTTGTATGAAAGAATTTTCGACTAGTGTACCCTTGAAACTCTTTATTTTAAAATACGGACTTCAAACACAGTATTTCTTCGGCCATTGCAGTGATTTTCTTTTTTATATTGAGGCTCACAGGGTTGCCAGTTAAAATAGGTGACCAGGTTATAATTTAGTTATTACTTTCCAACACCCTCTTAAGTGATGAAGTTACCGTTAAGATTGCAATCTTGGGCTAAATACTATAGTAAAAAATGTGTTTAATTTAATAAATCAAATAATTATTACTAACCCGAATCTCTTCAAAGTTAGAGTGAACAAGCTTCTTCTGGGATTGTCTCTGTCTAGACCTGACTAGATTTCAAGAGTAAACACATAATGAAAATATGTAATGGTCCGCGTAATGTGGTCATATTTAAAAGTTTTATTCATACTTGATAATGGGTTGTGGAGATCAGATAGGCAGTCGGATGTAAAATACTGGTACCTACTCAACTGCATCAGATTATACTGAAAGCCGACCTCAATATAGTCACGGGGTCTCATTGCTAAGAAATAAAATTTGGTTCAAATAAATCTTATTAGATGGCGCGACGTGTAAAATTAACATTTTCTGGAATTGAACATAAAAATTGTATGTTCTTGTTTAATCAACTCTCCTAAGTATAAACATAATGGAATATTGGGCTCTTAATTCACATTTCAAAGATTATTTGAACGGATCATTTAAAATTGATGCGAATAGATGGCGCATTTTTAATTTTCCACACGATTGTTAAAATTTGCATTGTAACATATTTTGGTGCAAAATAAACTGTAAAAACGTGCAATAAATACTATAAAACGAACCTTCACTGTATTTAAAGAAAAACATATTCACGAACCTAGTAAACCCTCTTACTTGCAAGTCGCTGCTAACACCATCTATTGCCGTGAAACGGGATCGAACGCGATTGATATACTTACAAAAATAACAAGATTAATCAGATGAAAAACGCTAGTTACGTCGGCACGGTTTCTTTGTATGGGATGAGGTATCTGTATGCTAGTATTATATTATCGATATAGTTAAGAAAAATCTTACTACCAAACTCATTTAGTGATGATAGTACTTTAAACCCTTCTAAGCGTAACAATAACCGTGTCTTCCTTCACTAACAGATGTTTCTCTATTTCAGGTAAGCAGCGCAGTCGTTAGTGCGACCTCTCTTTTCTTAGAAGCTGAATCATTATCCAGAGTAAGTTTTCTTCTACAAACAAACCTATTGATGTCAAAGCGGCTCTACAAATCCCTAGTTACTCGAACGAAATACATCCTCCAATATCTTTTTTCCTCAACGAGTAAATCTGTTCAATTACATTGCATTACTCTCAAAATTACTTCTTCGAATGAGCTTACGTCTTGCGGAAAAGTAACCCCATATTCTTTATACTCGTGGCATTCCACGTGCTTATCAATACTCTTCTAATTATTTTAAGCTTTAGGGAAACGTCGTGAGTTTTTCAAGCTCCTAATGAGTACAATCATTAAAGGTTTGTTGGTACTCAGAGGGAATCCCTGTAAATCCTT
The DNA here is from genome assembly GCA_948252205.1 of Orthosia incerta. NCBI lineage: Eukaryota > Metazoa > Arthropoda > Insecta > Lepidoptera > Noctuidae > Orthosia > Orthosia incerta. The sequence goes on from OX411749.1 coordinate 26,246,780, forward strand.
GTGTAGAAGACGAAAAAGTGCGTCGTGAAATAGCGTTGAATTATCTGATAGCAAAAAGCGCGGACGATGGCATTAGTTTGAAGCTACGAAGTTAGCGATTTACGTTGCGGAGCGGAGGTAAAGCATTCTAATGTTTTTGGCAATTTTACGTTGTTGGCGGTGATAATTTTTTGTTTTAGTTTCGAAGTTAATACCATAGAATAACAATAAAAGTTGAAAAAAAGTATAGTTAGAAAAAAACTAAAAACACGAAAAAGTAGAAAACAATTAAATTAAGAATAGTATAATGTAAATGTAAAAAAGCGTGGGGTGCTTTTTGAGATATTTTCAAAATGAATCTACTTTTACCAATATTTATGTCAATCAAATATTATAACAATTAACATCTTACAAAGTTTCAAATTTATCCGACGTTTTGAAGGGGGTGAAATTCACGTTCAAAGATTCCGTTACATAGATTCATAGATACATACATACCAAGCTAATAAAAGCGCGATAAAAAGACTAACTTTATATGTTAAATACATGTATGTATAATTAATTCGTGAAATAATTTTGAATTAGTAAACTGTTCTGCTCTAACCTGCAGATTAAACTAAAAACAAAAGCCTGTTTACCAACGTTAGAAGTAGTCATCAATTAAAGGAAAGTGTTGCTCTCAAATCACGCCTCAATTTACACACACCGACTGTAACCAAATTGGATTAGAGGCAACGGAAGCAATTTCACACATAACCTACATTACTTGGGTTACACACGCTGACTCCGTGGCCTGTTTAAGGCCTTGTACACAGTGAAGATGCGTTTACTATGACAGGTGCGATTAGGTGGTCACAGTGCATCGCGAGTTGTTGTAGCAGGCCGTAGATTCTATACTGTGATTTTTAATTTCGTAGATCAAACTGTCAGCTGCCAATGACCTTATTTTTTTAAATGTTGCAACCGTGGAGCATAGTGTTGTAGGTAAGGCTCAATCTTATGTGATTCATCGATGTGACATGACTCCTCAATTTAATTTTACTAACTGTTGTAAATAAGTGTTTCATGAATATAAACGTAATATATTTAAATACAACGGCATTCATACACATAGTACATAAACTATTATTTTGTTAAATGTGAAATCAATAATAATAAAATAAATGCGATCGATAAAATGAAGTCTGACATAAATGAGTAGAAACTAAATAAGGGCCGGTAGTTTCTCAACAAATGTATTTTTTTTGCGGTGAATTAGTTCGATTTTCGATCTACTTCGATATCACTCAGGTTAGTGAAGATAATAGTTTTATGAAACGATAAAGTGGCAACCCCCCAAATGTCAATTTAGTCTACGAAATAAAAAAACAGAGTATAGACGTGTTTCCTCAGGGTAAAACAATAGAAGATCGCTCGCTAGCGAGGCCGCTTCGTCACGACGCGTTACACGCCCGCCATAGTCACTTCAGTATGGACGCAAACGGTGGTTCCATACGAGTACGTCAGATTCTTCGCGCCCGCCTCAGCACTCGCGTAAGCTCCTCATCCTTGCCAAGGCCTTACATAAACCGCTGTGTACGGAGACAAAGCGGCATTCGCTTTGGGCGTCCCATTACAGTAATGCGGAGCTAAAACTTGACTGATTACTGGTCTGCCTGGATGAATTTTTCCACTGTCACACCACTGCGACGGTTTAGACGGCCATTAGCAGTGTTACAGGGATTTTCTCGTCTGTGTAATCGAAATTCTTGGTTAACCGAGCGCGTCGCAGCTGTTATCTTGTTCATCCATCATTACACAAGGTTTCCTAGATAATTAAGGAAAGTCGAGTTTTTTGTGCGTTATATTATTGCTATTCTTGAAAGAAAATTAAAATGTAAGTGATGAGGGTGAGGGCTGTTTAAATAATATCTAGAGGCTTTTGGACTATCCAGTAACAAGTTAGTAATTTAGTATTTCCAGCGAATTTATTTTTGTAGTAGCTGTCCCACGCGGCTTCGCTCCCGTCAACTGGCTACTTACCTACCCTACCCTACCTATCTTACAAACATGAATGCTGCGTAACTTTAACCGCTTACGCAGCGCACGCAACGGCTCTCTCAAAAAGGAATAATTTGTCCCGTTTTTGCAACTTTTTCATTTATGCTCCGCTCCTATTGGTTGTAGCGTGATGTTATATAACCTTTCTCGATAAATGGACTATCCAACACAAAAATATTTTTTCAATTCCAACCAGTAGTAGTTCCTGAGATTAGCGCGTTCAAACAAACAAACAAACAAACTCTTCAGCTTTATAATATTAGTATAGATTAAAGTCTTGAAAAGCCACGAATAACTTTCTTGGATGAAATTTTCGCGCGCCACATCAGCACTATCCCTTAAAATTTCCATATTCAAATGTGAACATCAAGTTAATTTACTGTAGGATCTTAAATTACCTTTGAAATTAGATATATTTCGCTGTCACAGCGGATGTAATTTGCATTTATTATTAACCTTGTTGAATATTCATTATTAACGTTATAGTACGCATTATGCCTGGTATTCGGGTCGTGCACGCGAAAAATACTTTATGGCCATCGTTAACTCGATACTATCTGCATTTAATGCTAATGCATTTACTTATTTATGTACAGAACTATTCCATTTATCATATTGTTCATATTTTATATGAGGTGTGCTTGCGGCTTCGTCCGCTTCCATAATTTTTTAGGGTTCCGTACCCAAAGGGTAAAAACGGGACCCTATTACTAGGACTCCGCGGTCCGTCTGTCTGTCACCAGGCTGGATCTCATGAACCGTGATAGCTAGATAGTTAAATTTTTCACAGATAATGTATTTAAAAAACAGACAAAAAAAATGTTTAAGTGGGGCTCCCATACAACAAACGTCGATTTTGTGCCGTTTTTTGCGATAACGGTACGGAACCCTTCGTTCGCGAGTCCGACTCGCACTTGGCCGGTTTTGCCGAGTATCAAGCTAACTTCATTGAATTTAATTAAATTGACGGTACCCAAAGATGCCACTGACAGACGTACGAAATGACTATTGATTCTCCTAAACAAATATTAAGTTAGGAACGTACTAAGTCCTAGGTACTCTATTCAGTCTTTGACAAAGACAATGATAGAGCTTCTGATCCCTTTAGTTAACATTGTAATTTAGTTATCTTGGTACCTTAGAGCTCCATTTTCATGTCCTAATTACTAGCAGAAGCCAAGGATTTTAATAGGGACCGACATCTTACCGTACCTTTTGAGACACGACAAGAGGATTTGTCAGCTTAACTGAACAGAGTTCCATTAATTTGTGGCTGGGGGTTTGTTTTACGCACACGTACGCAAGTCCGGGCAAGATCATTGCTGGATATGGGCTTCTTAAAAAATTGTTACAACTAACGGTTCGTAAGGGATTAAAGCCGTAATTACCACGCATGGAAAAGGTGTCGATGCAAAGGGATTGTAGTGAATCCTCCTGACGTATTATCTTAATTTATATCTTCAAAGGCGGATACAGACATTGCGAGGCATACGCAGCGCACGGCGCTCATCGCATGCTTCGCAATGTGTCCTTCGCATATGTCTCCGTTTTGAGGCATATGCTACGACAACCCAAATCAAAGCAAAATGCGTGCGTTGCTAGCAAAAGGCGTGCTTTGCAAGGCGTGCGCGGCTCATGCCTCGCAATGTCTGTATCCGCCTTAAAACACGTCCTACGAATTCGAGTGAGACACGCACGAAGCTAAAAATCCTATACTATTATACTTATTACAATTCTCTGAAACAAATGTAACCCATGCAGTTTAGATTAAACATGTTCTATACCCTATGCACTACGATATAGTTAATTAAATTGCAAAAAAAACATACCAACAAAATGGAACAGCCAATGTAAACACACGAACACAAATTGCTGGCCCATTACAATTAAAAACTACCCTATATTTACCTCCAATTAAAACTCGTGCCAGAATTATTGCCAACTATTGTTTTCAATGCTGTTATCGTTGGTATATATCCTGCTCGTGTCTGATGCAGGCACGTCAGGTGGCAATTATAATAGCTTGTTCAGCGACAACGTGCTGCGATGGAAGTCGTGTCTCATTGTTTAAAGGTGTTCCATCATTATTACTAACGTCGATACTTTACACAGGTTTCCAACTCACTTTATTCTCTGACTACTTTAGGTGCTCCTTAAGGTGCTCGTGGCTAAATAATAACAGCCTCACTGGTCGATCATCAAGGTTAAGCAACGCTTGACGAGGTCGTTCCGTGGATGGGTGACCATTTCAACATACCGAGTTTCCTCCGTGCCTCGGAAAGCACGTTAAGCCGTTGGACCCAGCTGTCATTTGAAGATCTTTGACAGACGTTACGGATAGTCAGAAGCCTGAGATCTGACACCAGTCTTGCCAAGCGGTACCTTGTTACCCAATTACTGGGTTGTGGAGGTCAGATAGGCAGTCGCTCCATGTAAAACACTGGAACTCAGCTGAATCCGGTAAGGTTGGAAGCCGACCCCAATGTAGTTGGGAACAGGCTAGGCAGATTGATTTTTTACTTTAGGTGCTTCTTATTCAAGTAAGAATATTGCGAAAGTTTGGATGGATGTTTGTTACTCCATCACGCCAGAACGGCTTAACGGATCTGGATGAAATTTGGCACAGAGATAGATTATAGTCTGGAATAGTACAAATGCTGCGTCCCGGTATAATGTTCCCTTGGTATAATAAAACACTTTTAACTCGGCGAAGCCACGGGCATGAGCTAGTTTTTTACAGAAATGTGCTCCATCATTATTACCTACGTCGATACTTCGACACTAGTTTCCAACTCGCTTTATTGTCAGTATTTTAGGTGCTTCCTATTCAAGCTAGAATATAATAGCTAGGCGAACCGATGCTAATAATCTGCTCATGGAACATTTCCTAAGTAGTTCTAGACTAGTAAATTCTATGAGCTTGTTCGGAGAAAATTTATAGCAGCAAGAGTCGGTATTAATTCAACAGATAGCTATCATATTTTCAATGCTGTAAGTCAAACAGATGTTCTATTCTACTGCAGCTGTCTCCGTAAAGAACCTAGTCTTGCACAAGCGCTATCAACTACATACAATACAAACGTATTTGTTAGAATAACAAGGATATTGCATAAATCAAACACAGTTTTCCATAAACAATTCACTGTTGCCGAGCAAAACTTAAGTCAATCTGTAGGTTCCTGCGATGCTATTGCGTGCCCATACATATTCAAGTGTTCATACATCACGAGTGGTAGCCACGGGATTGTGAGGCCGTAATAACATGCAACTCGTGAGACGTTCGTGTATTCCCGTTTATTCAGATATCAGAACAGCTTTGTCTATCTTTGATGCTTAGACGTACCTGATTTGTTTTTAGGTCTTCGTCCTTTGGTTTGTTGTCTTTTTAAAGATGTTTTGTTTTCTTTGACTGTGGAAGGAATAGTAGATTGTTTATCTAGGGAGCAAACAAATATTTTAAAGGCAGGAGTGATTTTTTTAAACCCAGAGCTTAGCGACGGATTTAAAGTACCTACGTCACTCGAGCTTAAAAAAGTGTTGCTCCCGAGGTGAACACTCTACTTTGTATCACCCTCTATTAGAAAATAAGTAAGTGCAACTTATGAACAAGAACGTTACGTTTATTTATGTTCATACAATAATGTACTATAAGACATAACATAGAAAAAATTAGAGGCTAATGTTTATATTTGAACAATTATGGAAGTGCATCGTAAAAAATTTTTTAGTATACAACTGTAGATTCATTTTTTTATTTGGTTCGCGCTTTGATTTTTTTTGCAGCCACTCGTTCAATATAATGATCCCGTGCGGTCCGAAATAGAATTACAATAGCTCATTAGCCATTCACCTCATACATTCGTCGTGATCTATTTTAGCGATGTAATCCTGTTTAGGACATCATGGTTTGTGATTCATCTGTCTGCTGATTGGACTTTTACTAAAAATATCCATATTACAAATTCGAATCACTTTTAGTCCCTAGGGATGAATGACATATTTTAGTCCCTGTTTACGAAGAATAAACTAGCTCTTTTTGAATAGATGTGATAAAATACGTCTTTAACATAACTACTATCGATGTATTATTTTGTGTTACTCTTGAGCTAAGGGCTCTGTTTTTTAACCGACTTTCGAAAAAGGAGGAGGTTCTATGTTAGACTTCTTGTATGTTTTTTTATGTATGTTCACCGATATCTCCGTCAATTGTGAACCGATTATGAAAATTCTTTTTTTGTTTGAAAGAGTATGTTCCGAAATTGGTCCCATTTTAATTTGGTGAAGATCTGATAAAGAACTTCGAAGATATACAACAGAACTCTTCAATAAATAACGGAAAATCTCTCGGGACTGCTGGAATCGCATGCCTGTTTATTGTTTAGACCATTTCATAACATAACATCACGCCAGTACGCTCTTAAGGGGTAAGCAGATCTCTCATTTGATCGGTTTTGTTCAAGTTTCATGATATTCGGGTAATCTATTCTGGCGTTATTGGAAACTTACTAAACAACTTGCCTATTAGGTAGGTACAATTATACAGCAAACCACATGATTTGTGAACTGGAACCAGTGACAAAAGCTGCTCTTTTCGGTCTTACCTTGAGGGGCATGGCCTACAGGCAATGATTGGTGGTGGTTTTCCAGCAGTGTGAGTGGCCTGTCTGATTCCCTCCAGTTTGGGCCCAGTCTTGTTTCACTGACACAGGAATGGTATTCATCGGTCATCTGGGGCGTGTTAGCTGTCGTTCTGAAGCTACAGTATCTGGGTGGGATAGATTCAATTTTATTATAATCACTTTTAAGCATAAGACATAATGATTATTAAATTAGATTTAGGAATACACACACCATAGTATTTTATTTTTATTTTCAGTGTAGGTAATTATTATACCTCTCAGTTTATGTATCTTTTATTTTATTATGTAACGCATAAATACAGACATAGGTATATAGTTTATAATGAGACTTTGATGTATATTTTTTGTTTTGGTTCTTGTACTTACTTTCAACATGTTCAGTCGGTTCAGTCACACTCATTTTCGTACGAAATTTTGCTAACAAGTTATAGTATTTTCACATGTGGGGACGTCATTACGTCATTCGCGAGGTTTTTGCTGAAAATCAGCGCTGTTGACGATAGGTTCGTCTGAAGTCACGGCATTAAGCTGAGCAATGACCTATTCTTGCACAGATGCGACGCACAGCCTATTTGTTTTTGTTGTTTTCCACTCAGTAATCGGCATTTTGTTTAATGTTTTGTTTGTTTTTATTTGGTAATGTCGAAACATATTATTACGCAAGTAAATTGTCTTTGGCCTCTCACCCACAGATATAACGGTGTATTGCTCTCATCAAGCAAGAGACAAAAAAAAAAATTTTTCGTTTTAAATACGAGGCTTTTGGCTAATTTGTACCTATAGTGAATGCCACCCTTTATTTTGTATTGTGCGTTTAGTTTGTGCAGAATAAACAATTTTTCTTTCTTTTCTTTTTTCAATTAAAAAGTGAAAAATAAAAAACTTTTTTACAAAAAAATACTACCGTTTTTTATGTCCTCTGATTATGCACGCAGGACCTTTCGGAAGAAAAGAAAAAAAAAATTATACAATCCAAATTAGGATGTCAAACAATGTGCATGTAGCTATCAACTATATTTTTATATTAAGAAATATCAAAGCTAGCTCCTCACTCTGTAATGAAAACGTGCACATGCAAACTCAACAAGAAACGTCTCAAATTGAACTTTTTACTAGAAAATTCTCCTTTGTTTCTCTCATATTATTTGTATATAAATTCAAGTCATATCATATGAGCTACATTATAAGAACGAAGAAGGTTTCAAAGTCCATTATCCTTTGAAAGGCTAGACATTTTCTTCTATTTGTAGCCTGGCTTTCCCATTAGTTATAGGTCACCCACCTTTTTACAGAGAGTATGCAGACGTCTGAACGGGGCTTGGATGGAGCTAGTAAATGAAGTATCCTGTTCCTCTGACTAAAGCGTCTGTCGTACTCATCGAATCAGGGAATTATTTATGTCGCTCGGTTTTTGCTGACTGCCAGTGATAATTTTCTTACTGGAATAGTTCCTCGCAGGTTTATATTTTATGTAACGGAACGGATTCACCACTAAAAAGGTTGTCGTAGACCGTATTATTTTAGAACCTGTTATTTATTTTGATGATACCTACTGAGCTGTTTTAAATATAGAATACGAAATTGATTCAGTGATTCTCTGGCTAGTTTGTATTTCGAAGACCGTTAAATAAAATCTTTTTGAGTTAGTGTAGTGTATTGTCTACAATTACCTTTTAACTGGCGAATTGTCGCCAGTTAAAAGGTAATTGTAGACCGTAGTATGATGGAACCTGTTATTTATTTTGATGATACCTACTAAGCTGTTTTATATATAGAATACGAAATTGGTTCAGTAATTCTCTGACTAGTTTATATTTCGAAGACCGACATACAATCTTTTTGAGTTAGTTTAGCAATTCACATGTAAAAAGATAATTGTAGACCGTAGTATGATGGAACCTAGATTTATTTTGTTGATACTTAGCTATTTAAAATTGGAACAAGAAACTACGCACTATTTCCAGCTCGGTTAGTTAAAGCAATACAGATGTGTTTTCTCACAGCCGTTGTGAGAATATTACTCATGCTAAAATGTATTGGTAGTACGCGGCTTTCCTCATTATGTTATCTTACTCCGCCAGATGACGAAGATATAAAACGTAAACAAATAATTTTGAGTTGGATAAATGTTTGAACTGATTCAGACTTGCACTTGAATGCGTTTTTTTAGTCCTATCTTATAATTTCATACCTTGGTTGCATTTACTGAATTGGTAAACAATGATTGCATATTTTTGCAAAAACAGCTTTGCCTTTTGGACAAATAGCAATAGGTACAATAAATAGCTCTTTCTTTTGTTAACCGACTTACCAGAAAGGAGGAGGTTCTATGTTCGACTTTATGTATGTTTTTTTTTTGTGTATGTTTACCGATATCTCCGTCAATTATGGACCGATTTTGAAAATGGTCCCATTTTAATTTGGTGAAGATCTGATGAAGAATTTCGGAGATATACAACAGAACTCTTCAATAAATAACGGCAAATCTCTCGGGGTTGCTGAATTCGCATGTCTATTTATTTTTTATACCATTTCATAACATAACATCACGCCAGTACGCTCGTAAGGCACATAACCGGTGAAATGAGAGATCTGTGTACCACAGATCTCTCATTTCACCGGTTATGTTCAAGTTTCATGTTATTCGAGTAATCTATTCTGGCGTTATAAGTACTTACTAAACAAATTGCCTATTAGACAGGTGCAACTAAAAAGAGTAAAATAAAAAACGTTTATTGCAAAAAAATACTACCGACTTCCAAATAAAAAACTAGAAAGTGAAAAATAACTTTATTTTTGGAATTCGGTGTCTATATCGCAAAAAATTGGCACCTACGAAAGACACCGACTTCCAAAAATAAAGTTATTTTTCACTTTGAAGATTTTTATTTGGAAGTCGGTAGTATTTTTATGCAAAAAAGTTTTTTAAGTAGGATATTCCGATATTTTTATGCCGTCAATCTTGGAGAAGATATGCAATCAATAATTTAATAGACTAACTGGAAATATAAATTCTTGGAAGGTAGGTACACGTGTATAAACCTAGTTAGTTTTATTGTTATTACCTTGATTTGATTGCCTTGAGCGTAACTTCACAATTTTAATGTTGTTAGAATAACGTGGATTGTGAAAAAAATATCGGTCAAGTACAAGTCGATCATTCAATGTTTCTTTTCGTTCACCATTCTTACAAAACGGTAGTAAACTTGTAAAATTTCTAAAATTAATGGTCTAAACATTTAAGCTATTATTGTCATGGTCAAGTTGTATGCTGTGTAACCGCAGATTATTACCTATTCTTCCACGCAAATACTATTAAACTGGTTCCCCTATCCCCTATTTTCCCATGCAATGCATGGATTTATTAGTTACTTTCCTTACATCTTAGCTGGTATATTCTGCAAAAATCTCACCGAGAGTTGAAGTGAGCTTGAAGTGCTGTCAATTTGGTAAATGTTCGAAATTTAAAACTCACTTCACCTATACGTCACTTTAGTTTACACGGTAACAATCATACCAAATAATTCTACAATATGTACTCTACTTTTATATAACGTAATGAAAGAAAATAAAAAGTCGAATTAATCCTACATTCGTGGTTTTTCATACCGCATTGTTTTATTAACTGGTAAACCTCAAAGCGGAGATAATTATGGCCCATGTCCCGACATGTAGGTTAGGAGGAAAACGGCAAATAAATACAATATGAAAAAACTTTGGGATCGAAAATTGCTCAAGTTTTACCTACCGAATTTAGATAGCTTTCGTAAATAATGAATAAGGTGAATTTTTAATTGAATCTTGTATCTGAATAACTTTATAAAATAAATAGAAATACAAATTAAATATTTTAATCTCACAAGCGCGGGTATGACCACTAAATAATTAGCACAATCACTAATACTGACCTGAACGTATAAATCCATTAAGTTGATTAATTGTACACAATTAATTATGTATCGTCGAAGAGCACCTACGACTACGACTAGATTAATAATCATAATGTGTGGAGGTGGCAAGGACAATAGGAATTACATTCATTAAATTTGAAGAGGCGTACGTTTCATATTAAATTACACACTGTAATTGGACCTGGTTTAAAATTCATGGCAATACATCTTTAATGGAGCCAACGCAACACGTGCCCATTAATTACTTCAGAACGAAGCGAAGGGTAGAATAATGAAAAATAATAATAACAGGCACAAAGAATTTCTGCTTATACATGAGGGTCAAGCATTATTCTGCGAATAGTAAACTCGTTTAAAACAGCGAACGATAGTGGTTTTTTTTTCCAAAATCATTGCACGGACAACGTTACTCCCTCTCATGGATGTTCGAGAGAAATACAAATAGTTGTGACTCACCCACTACCATCCAATATCAATCTATGTAATCTGTTGTGAAGTCACACGGGCATTTGACGAGCTCCCGAATTAATCCAATATGTACTGTTGTCGTTATGATATTCCCTTTATTTCAGTGATGTTGGCTCCAAATTAATGGAATTAGCGAGTAGCGTGTTTGACCGTGTTATAATTAGATGTGAATGAAGGACGAATGGAATTTCAATTCAAATAGGACAAATGTAATTCTAAATCGTAATTTCCTTGTCAACAAAGGACCCCCTTTGATCTCTGTGTGCTTCCCAATGCAAGGGTACATCCGGTCATTTCTATATGTCATCTTCAAACGAATTCAAACGTCGGCTCTTCTGTGTGTATTCTGACTTTTTGGTCTCCTCTTGACTGTTTATATCAAAAGGAAAAAAAGAGGGTTTACGATGAAATACAATATAGCAGAATTTATATGGAAATAACCCATGTATTGGTGGCTTACTTCGCACGTTCATCTCGACGCTTCGTACGTTCCGAGGCAATCCGATCGTGTGTCGGTTGGCATGGACTCTAATCTCGGCCGGTTGTATTGAGGCTGTATTACTATCATGTGCATATTGAACGACGTCGGGTTTCCTCGGGATTTATCGGACCCTCTCGAAGTGTACCGATTGCTTTACATGTACCAACTAGGATGTTCTGAGCTTATTGGATAGGGTGACGTACACGAGTGCTTACACACTTTTGCTAAGAGCAACTGCTTGTAAAGAACTAACTCCAACATCGCTTATCATTTGGAACTTCGAGACTACTATCAACCTCATTGACTAGGCTATTAAATTTTTAAATTTCGAACATAAAATATGATAAAATATCATTTGGAACTTCGAGACTACTATCAACCTCATTGACTAGGCTATTAAATTTTTAAATTTCGAACAATAAATATGATAAAATATGATCAAAATCGAGATCAAGAAAATTTTTGGTATCTTTCTATATTTCGTTAGGTATAAACTTACTGCATTTATTGATGAAAGCCTCAAATCAACAGCTAATTAGTTTACTTGATAAACAAATTCACATCAATTTCACTTTGTATGGGTGAACAAGCAACACAATTTAGTGTAACGTCCGGAAATACCCCGTGTATGTGTATGTGGTACAAAACGTCACGATTCGTTCACGCGTCATGTCACGTCCCTAATTCCCGTACGTTTCAATCAAGTTATCATTATATAACTCGACACAATTATTATTTTTAACATAAATCGATATTGTGTAAATTCATGATCGATTTGCACTGATATAATATAGTCCAATTTAAAAAAAAACTATGTTTAAACAAGCTTTTTAGCTTACCGTGCATTGACATCCAAACGAAACGTGTATGCAAATGTTCTTCTTAGTCGGTTGAAGATAACTGCTTTAAAATTCAGTTGCAATATTTGGCCAAAACACACATACATACAACATTGCAAGTTATAAATAGCTTGTAAAAAATTATAACCCTCCTTAGTCCGTAATCGGGTGAAAATGTTTAAATTGCCGTAGAAGATATGCCTATGAAATTCAACTATTGCCTGTGACAAAGTTCGGAATCGAGTTGGTGATAAACTGATTTTATTAACATAAACATAATATCACGCCGCATAACTTGAAGGGTAAGGTAAAAGTTTGGCTATACCACGCCCATAAATCGCATAAATGTTTAAGTGCCTGAATAGGGGATGAGCTTAGCCCGGTTGATGAGATTCTCATCAACCGGGCACAAAGCTAGATTCCGAGTTGTTACTGAGAAATCTCAAAACCCAACAATAATATTCCCGACCCGGTAATCGAACCCACGAACTAAAGCAGTAGCGTTTGCGACCACTATACCAACGAGGAAACGGAGATTTTATTGTACCTAAGCATAAAACGTTCTGTCATAGTCACCGACAATCATGAAATAAAAAATTGACACACCCACAGAAAGAATAAAGATGGTCTAATCTAATTCACAAGCATTCCACAGCTATTTAAAGCTGAAACATTTAAAGTCAATGTACGAGATAAATCACGTACGATTGAGACAAGTGGTTCCAATCTGTTCTAAGAGTAATTCGGTGCGTGGCTGTGCAGTGTACGAGGCGACATCGAAACCAATTACTCGACACTTGTTATGTTAATTATTAGTCAACGTTAATATAGTACTTCAGCATCTGTATGACGCTGGTAAACTAATATATAGTCTGTATTGTTTGGCATACGTTCACAGCTAGGGTTGATTGCGATTGCGTTAGCGACATCGCGCAACAAGAATTGTGCGACGACTTTAAAATTAGTCAGAAAATTAACAAGTGCCATTCTAGTCCTTGAATGATGCAGTTAATACAAAGTTTTCTATGCAAAACCAACTGAGAAGTCGATCACCTTTGTTCAGTACTGAAGTGTTTTAATTTCCTACGAGAAGATTTTAAGTTGTATAAGAATTAAATAATTGAAGCTCAGTTTTTGTTTCAACGATCTTTATCCAGGCCATTAGTACTAAACTACTAATGTGTTGGTAGATTAATCTCCAGGTTGGATATTGCTGTTTTGAGCATTAACGTAAGTAAACGGCCTATATAGCCAGCCCTGATCCCCACAATCAGCGGCGTAGAAGTAATTACATGTTCATTAGTGCGACTGGGACAACACGCCACATCGCGTGACAACGTACAAGGCACATCCGACTCGTACTTGTTACCAAATAATTGTATACTTACTTCAATTTGATATGATAGATTAGGGGGGAGGAGGACTTATTAATGGACTTCTTAGATCAGCTTCAGAACATTTGGCCATTTTAATGCTTAGCAAGCTTTCGTGGTTACACTACATCAGTTGCAGCACCTAATTGTGTTTCTATAAACATGCAAACCCTAAAATTTCTGAAAGCAAGTTCACCACCCGATCTCAGTTTTCAGATATTATAATTTAATCTTTAAATTTGTGATGGCAATCAAAACCGGAAGCCTGATAAATCCAAGGAATTGTGTTGCGAAAATACAGGTGCTTCACAACAGATATTCAATCTGGCTAAACTGCCGACCCTTGAACCGGAACCGGAACGAATATCGCTTATAAATATGCACTTATATCTGAACAGGCCTTAACGCGAACATTGCGAGCAGCTATTGTTTACGCGGCCTGTTCGCCCGTGACGCCCCGAATGAGAATTGACGGCGCAAGTGTGACGTAAGCAAATGACGTTGTATTTCGTTCGGCGTGTTTGGTCAGACGTAATTACGTTTGTTTTCCAATAAGCTGCACTCTGATACGTTACGATTGGACGGAATTGAAAGTCAAATACATTCTGTGTGGACTACGGGATGAGCTGTTGTAAAATTCTGTTTTTCAAAATCAAAAATCAAAATCTTTTTTATTTTATTTTACATAGGCCTACATGGGCACTTATAAAACGTAGACAAAATGTGCACGGTTCGGGTTAGTCGTTTCCTATGGAGAAGAACCGGCAAGAAACTCCATGGTTACTCTTTTAAAAAATTTTGTTTGGTTTGCATATGTGAACTTGCATGAACTAAGTCACTGGAGAATTGGGGACGTTATGACACGTAAACATAAATTATCTGCTGAGTTTATTCATTCCTTGTTCGGCAAACTTATTCTGATAATAAACCTTTTAGATGCCGATTTTTGAAACCGTCCTTTTCTGACCATTTTTCCAATTTGTATCCCACATGGACCACATGTGATCCTCTTATTTAATACAAAGGGATACACGTTAAAGAACGAGTATCTTTTTCTCGTAGACCCATATGATTTCGGTCGTAATTGGAACATGCCAAATGTAATAAAATAGGCCGAAATTAAGCTCGTTTTCTTCTTGACTTATCCATGTTTGTGCGAATCATAGTGGAGTTCTGACGCCGGAGTATCGAACGATGGAACGGGCCATGACTTATGCGGTCATGTGTAAAATATAACTGATAAGAATCTATTGTGATTTCTCTTCCATTGTATTTATTAATGCAACCGTTCTATATCACTTTCTCCTCATACATGAATTATAAAAATATAATTTGATCTTTATCACAAAAATATTGAAAGCCAGAAATAATTGTAGCTAAATTAACCGTTGTATTTCTTCTTGGTCATTTGCATGCACAAAATACGCTGATTGATTTCAAACTATAAAACTTCAATTAAGATTTCATACAAAACGGTATCACATCGATAGATCTATCCGTATAGCGGACCGCTAACGGTACCGTGTTTCGACACTAATTGCTTTCACAGCGGCTTTTAAAGCCTAATCCTGCATGTACAACGGTACATGGCTTAGTTTTTCTGGTAGCCAGTGTAATGCGTTCATTACACTGGCCACCAGAAAAACTGACCCACGTCTAGACGTATTTCGAAACTACCTACACTGACCCCAGCTTTAGTTTATTTGATGAATAGCAACATTATTTTCTTAGTATCCATTAACTTCCATCAACTCGTAATTCAATAAATAATGCCTTAGAATCTTAGATAATCTATGTTGTATTAGCAACACGATCTTGTTATTTATTTAGAGCGATATGAATTAGTAAGACATTTATGAATGTGTCTGTAACTATTGTGTTTTGAAGGTTCAGTAGATTTATTCGATTTTCAAGGTTATTTTCAGCAGTGAATGTTTACGATTGAGAAAAGGTTGCATTTTGTGTTTTCTTCTTTGCTTCACCCTTATAACACAGTCTCGAAAACTACATCGTACAGAGTTCTGACATTAAAATATTTCAATAATCATGGTCTTACATTTGTTTTATAACTATTATGCATTCCCTGAACTTGTTTTAATGTTCTCCAGTGCAACGCTCGCTGGTCCCCGTTGCATGTTTGTGAATTCTCAGTTGTGAACTAAAACTTTTCTGTGCATCATTTGTATTTAGTGTTTTTGATGGCCCTTTGTGTAAAATAAATTGGACTGCTGAAAAAGTTTTGAATGGTTGCTGAACATGAACTTTTAATAGGTTTTCTTTGAATCTAGAATTCTATTAGACCCAGGTTATTAAGAACTTTATTCGTTTTAGTTTATTCATCTTGACCATTGTTTTATTTGACCACAAGAACAGGTAGGATGTCTCCTGAGGCTGAACTCGCCGTTCACAACAGCGTGCTAGTGCCTACACTTATATATAGAAGTGAAGGTTGGGTATGGCAAAAAATACATGAAAGTAGGATTAATGCAGTAGAAATGCGTGCCTTGCGAACTGACCGCGTGATGTGTGGTGTAACTTTAAATGATATATTGAGGAATGATGTAATAAGACAACGTTGTGGTTTAAAAGAAGATGTAGTGGCTAAAATTGAAAAGAGTGCTAAGATGGTTTGGCCATGTGAGAGGATGAATGAAAGGCGACTAACGAAAGGTACCAACAAGGCAGACGTGAATGGAAACGCCGGGAGGGGACGCCCTAGTAAGACATACATAGACCTTATTGGTGATTGTTTTCAGAAAGGCCAGGTGCGCAGTACTCATAACCGGCGTGCGAGTATGACTAGATGTATGAATGTGTGAAGCAAAAGAAGTATGTAAGGATCGTAGCAGGTGGCGTTCTGTAGTTTCTGCCTATCCCCATGGAAAAAAAGTTGTGAGTTTATGCATGTATGTATGAACAGATAAATAAAGACAGCAAGCCACACTTAGCGCTCAAACCGAATTCTACAAACTTGTTTCAATTTGATTGCCCAACTTTGTTTCTTTTATATCCTTCATAGTCGAGAGTTCGCATTGCACCTTCCATTGCAGTAGAATTAAACAATTTCACGCACTGATTACCCATTAAATCTGCACATTTCAACTTTTTCTTTACCAAACGTATTAGAAGGTAAATACCGCACATTTTATACGCGCACTTGTATCTTATATTTACTGACGCATGTAAGCACGACTCTGCTATTTCCCTAAATCGAATATCCAAGTGTGACGGTTGTTTGCCTACATCGGTACGAAAACGGGAACCCTCAACACTTTTACTGAACATGTAGCACTTTTATTTGCTTTCACCAACATTGTAGTTTCATCCTTTAAATTTCTACGTGCGACAATGTCGCTCAAGATTTCAGTATCGCTTTATTTATGAGTTTACGGACCTTGGTAGCTCCTGGTGGAAGTCAAATGTATGCCGTAGATAAACAGACTTGTTTACCTCTGCTGAGGGTTGCCAAAGTTGCTCACAGTTGCTCTAAATATTTAATTACGAATTTGGACCGCTTCGAATCTCTGGAATGTTCTAGGTGAGATTTACTTGGGCATTGCTACAAAATAGGTATAAATGAAATAAATTGTAGTTCTAAAAACTAAATAAACACGCTTTAATGGTTAATTGAACTAAAAAGTCGCTAATCCTGAAGATCTTGGTAAGGCTAATGGGGCAAACTATTTAAACGCGTACGGTAGAATCAAATTTAATTACATGTAAATTTTAATTTTTGTTTGACGTTCAAAAGTGCCGCTTATTGGCCAAGTTGAAGAATATTTGACTTTGACTAAATTATTGCATTGTCATCGGTCTTTGAAAAGTGTGCAAAGTTTCAAATCAATCCGACGTTTTGAAGGGGTTGAAAATCACGTTCAAAGATTCCGTTACATACATACATATATACCAAGCTAATAAAAGCGTGTTAAAAAAAATCCTCTTGAACAAATAACCTTAGCATGCACGTAATTTGAGTATGTATATCCAACGCTTTTAAAGGATAACAATAATGCTAAAAGAAAGAAAGCAATACTTACGTCTCAATATTAGCATATGTATCGGCACTCTTCCATATTATATTGCAAAAAATTGTCTGCCAACATAGCTGGAGACGATACTACGTTGACATATACAATATATTGTTTATCCTCGGGAAGGGGTGTATTTGATATCAATCCTTTATGCTGATTTCAATATTAAAATGCTCTCTTTTATTCGGCATATTCCATTGTAGGAATATGTGAAATAGTTCTTTTTATTAGGGTTCCGTACCCAAAGGGTAAAAACGGGACCCTATTACTGAGACTCTGCGATCCGTCTGTCACCAGGCTGTATCTCATGAACCGTGTTAGCTAGACAGTTGAAAATTTCACAGATGATGTATATCTGTTGCCGCTATAACAACAAATACTAAAAACAGAATAAAATAAACAATTAAGTGGGGCTCTGATTTTTTGGCCGTTTTTTGCGATAATGGTACGGAACCCTTCGTGCGCGAGTCCGACTCGCACTTGGCCGGTTTTTTGAATACTTATAAGGTTGTGCCTCTTTTTATATTTCGAAATTTTTATTTACCTACATAATAAGTACCAAGGTTTCAGAAAACATTTCATGAATTTACTACGGCTTCCTTACCAGAAAAGCTGTAATCTGCTGGAAAAGATTGTATGGAGTATGAAGGTATTAGCTAAAAGGCTGCTGACCTAAAAATAGCAGAAATATCTGGACATTGAAAGCGAAATAACGTGTAAACTATGTTCTTACCTACGTGTGGAAAGCTGCTATACGAAAACTTAAGAAGGCTATACGAAAGCTAGGGGAATTTCGACTTCCCTTTAGAGGATCCGTTGTCAATATTGAGCTTGTCCAGTTATACAACTGCTAAATTGCTAACAACAAGTTACTGCGTCAATTTTCCGTCATAGGGAAATGCGTGTCATACTGACAAAATTAAGTATATCATGTATAAAATTAAAAGTAGATAGAGCCATACAATATATATTCTCATTAATTTTCTCTAGATAAGAAGTACCTAGGTATCATGATGTATAGTCATTCACTCATATTTTACTAAAACTTTTTGATATCGGTGAACCATATAATTTTGACAGTCATTAATCTTGTCTATCTGCCCAATCCATTCAATTGAATGGTTATATTTCAAAGTATAGATCCGATATCAAGTTATATTTCTGAATAGAACAACCATGATCAAATGATAAGGTATAGATTAAGAAATATGAGCAAATACTTTTACCAAAACGATATCTATACTAATATTATAAATAGAAAAGATTTGTATTTTTGTATGTAACGAATTAACTTAAAAACTACTGGACCGATTTCAAAAATTATTTCACCTACACTATCCCCGGGTGACATAGGCTACTTTTTATCTCTGTATTCCCACGGGAACGGAAACTACGCGGGTAAAACCGCGAGGCGTCCGCTCAGCGACCGCTTGTATTTTCTATATTGAATGAACGCGTGTTCCTATTGCGGTGGGATTGTACTTACTAAATGAAGTTGTTCACTTATCTTACGACTAAAAAATTACAGTGTTAACTTAAAATTAATGTACAAGCGGAATAAAAAGGGCGTAGGGAAAAATCATTGGGCATCGAAAAATTCGTCCACATCGCCGTCATTGGGCAAACTACCCAAAAAATGTGTGTGTTATTCTTTGGTCGAAAAAAGGCCAACCCTCTGGTCTGGTCACGTGAACCGTCGACAAACTGCTACCTACCTGTATGTTAGTTTGTGTAACATAACAGTCAAGCAAAGTTCTGTTTATAAATTTTTGTGTGCCGCTATTGTTTTCGCGCTTCCATTTCTCGCATATCATCATTATCAAAGTTCAGAAGTTACTTAACAGTGCGCAGTGATGCCCTAGCGGTTAGAAGCCATAATTAAAAGTTGCCGGCTAGTTTCCCCTTAAACTTCTCTCATTAAAACTTAGCACCTGAACGAAACAAACATTCTTCTCATGTACCGTTTGCGAAATCCCAAACCGCTGAATGAAGTTATTCGGTCGCTTGCATTTATTTACAAGAAAAGACCATTCGTAGCGTCAACATTTTACGTTTCATCTCAAAATATAGTACCACAGGTACCTACAGTAATGTCTTGTTTGTGTATCTCATTAGAGTTCAAATGAAATATTTACAGACATTACCTAGCGAAATAGAACAATCAAAATTTCATATACCTTACACAGTGTTATCGTGATAGCTAATAATGGATTTGTACATCAAAATTTTCTCGTAACACGTCTCCATGTGAGACACAGCGGAGGAATAATAAATGCCGACATTATTTTGGTCCGGGGCGAGGGATGGGTCGGGCCTGGGGTGGCTCCATTCTTCGCATTTTTGCGGCGTCTTTGCTGTCGCGCAAGGAAATACTCACGAATTTTCAGTCTCAGTTTCTGTAAAAAGGTGCGCTTTGTGTTCTGGCACGTTCCTAGCTGGCTGTATTCCGATTCCTCTACAGGTGGCCCGGGCCCTTTTAGCGAACGCTGATGGAAAAGGCCTCCGAAATTGTACGTTCTCAAATTGCTTCCGCAAAATGTTGTTGTCCTAACGTTTTTGGCACTGTTGTCTGTTTGCTAGGGTTTACATAGTTTTCGAAACATTTTAATTTCCTGTTCAGTTTTCATTTTGGTCACAAATTTTTCCACTGTAATAAATAATAGTTTAAAAAAAACTGAAAATCATGCTCTAATAGAAAACAAAACTAAAAAGTAACTAAAATTGTATGATTTTTTTTTTTAGTTTGGTTTTCTATTAAAGGTTTAGGTTTTTTTTTAAGTTCATCTAATCCTGAAGATCCTGGCAAGGATAATGGAACAATTTAAATTATTGCATTGTCATCGGTCCTTGATAAGTGTGCAAAGTTTCAAATTAATCCGACGTTTTGAAAGGGGTGAAAATCACGTTCATAGCTTCCGTTACATTGATACATAGATACATACATACCAAGCTAATAAAAGCGTGTTAAAAATAGAACTACACGGACGTACTGTTGTACTCATGTTGTACTATAAGTAACTGTTATATTGTACTCTTTCCAATAGAAATTGTAAACAACATTATTCTAAAGCAACAATGCCAACATTCGCTCCAATTTTCCTCCAATTAAGTAAAAATACATTCTAGCGTCAATATTTGTTCTCGATTCGTAACTAACGTTTGTATACCACATCGATGCGAGTGATCAGCGCATGAAACGTGTTTGCACAAACTTCCCCGTTCTATTTTACGCTATATGTTTGGACAAGCCCCGAAACTAGCCCAAACCCCGAGAATTATAGAGGTCAGCGTGGTTTTTGGCACAACCCGTGAGGATTTATGCTTCGGAGGGACATCAACTGCACTCATAAACAGTGCATGCGCGCTCTGAGCTGCCTGATTCATGGCTACTCTTGTTTTGAATACACAGTTTATTGTACGTCTCGACGACATTGTGTGCTGTTTGCTATTTCAGATTTGATAGCTAAAGTTATTATTATAGTTTTGTTTAGACTGCAGTTTGGTGACTCGAACGAGTGTCTTTGATGTAGCAGAAGTGTGTGATAGCACTTCGGAACGTCGATTAGAATGCAGAGAGTGCAGATGCTTGTTATAGTTTTGTCGACCAATAGTGCTTTATTGCGATTGCATTTAGCTTAAACACGTTTCATAACACAATGTGTCCAATAATTATTATGTTACAACCATAATTGTCTAAAACTCTAAACCAGGGGTTTCCAAAGTGTGCGCCGCGACGCCCCGGTGCGGACAGCTTGGGTGCGCCGCATCGTGGTCCTCTCCCATGGGCGTCGTTCTATATATGCTAACTGGCTATTCTGCAATTGCAGTTATAAAGTCGTCGTACAGATTACAAATCAACTGAGAAAATGATAGGTGAGTAAGAATTTAAAACTGTAGCTCCGATTTGAGAAGTTATGCACAGAAAAGCGACGAGCGCATTTGTTCAAAATAAGCAATGTTTTTTCAAGCAACAAGAAAAGCAGTTATATATTAAGTAAGTTATGCATTCGCAAAAAAAAATACACTAGGTAAAGGGAGTCACAGTATGAAAAAAACCGGCCAAGTGCGAGTCTGACTCGCGCACGAAGGGTTCTGTACTTGGTAAATTGCGGTTTACGATTTATGACGTATTAAAAAAACTCGTTCGTACCAATTTTCGGTGGAAGTTTACATTTTTTTAGTTTTATCATTCTCTTATATTCGAAGTTACAGGGGGGGAGGGGGAAAGACGACACATTTTACCACTTTGGAAGTGTCTCTCGCGCAAAATGTTTTTCAGTTCTAAGTGGGGAACCCCCAAAATTTTTTTTTTTTTTTTTTCTATTTTTCTGTGAAAACCTTAATGAATACATCTACTTACCAAGTTTCAACAGCATAGTTCTTATAGTTTCGGAAAAAAGAGGCAGTGACATACGGACGGACAGACAGACAGACAGACAAGACGAATCCATAAGGGTTCCGTTATTACTTGACAACCATATTAATACTTCAACCTTTTCAAGAAGACACTCGAGCCCACACACAATTTGTAACAAAATGTCAATGAGTTTTCCTACCTTTTCCCAACAACAATATAATTAACCCTCATTGTTGTATAGAACAGCCAGCCAGTACTCTATCGGAGGCAGTATTCTGGACGCCCGAAGTCACTAAGTCACGTAATTGCTCGGAAATGGTACCGCGCCGCTCGAGATTACGTTCGATCACGTTCCCGTAAACAGTTTAGCGCTGATTTTTTTATTCGGCGATCTTTGTTGGGCCCGATGGATGTCGTATCGAGTTAATTTCATTGGGAAATGGGTGTTGGTTATGAATTGGTTGGAGGCATATATGCTGGAACGTAATTGATAAGCATATTTATGATAGACTAGCTTTTGGCCACGACTTCGTCTGGGTAGCATTAGTACTTTAAATAGCCTATTTTTGATATCCCGCAATAATATTGTAAGTTTGTAGACTACCTTACCTGAGAAATTATTGGGTCACCATACAATCTTCCACCCCCCCTTAAGGATGATATCCGTGATAAAAATTCCAAAAAAATAAGTGTGTCGAATTTACACATGTTTTTTTCTGTGACGAATCGACTTTGTGGCAAATCGACAATAACCCCCTGTGTCCTTCCCCAGGTCTCAAACTATCGCCATACCAAATTTCATCTAAATAGGATCAGCTGTTTAAGGGTAAAAAGGTTACAGATAGACAGAGCTACTTTTGTATTTTATATAGTACTAGCGGACGCCTCGCGGGTTACCGTTCCCGTTGGAATACAGGGATAAAAAGAAGCCTTTGTCACCCGGGGATAGTGTAGCTTCCCAACGGTGAAAGAATTTTTGAAATCGGTCCAGTAGTTTTTATGTTTATTCGTTACATACTCGTACAAAAATACAAATATTCCCTCATAATATTTATATAATAAGTCTATAATAGCTGCCCGTGGCTTCGCTCCCTTGGACCACCCCACAGGACCCGTTTTCGGGATTAAAAAATTGCCTGTCACTCAGGAATAATGTAGCTTTCTATTGGTGAAATATTTTTTTGTATCGGTCCAGTAATTTCGGAACCTATTCGGTACAAACAAACGAAAAATCTTTCCTCTTTATAATATTCCTAGCTGTTGCTCGTGGCTTCGCTCCCGTGGACCACCCCACAGGACCTAATTTCGGGATTAAAAAATAATCTATGTCACTCAGAAATAATGTAGCTTTTTGTTGGTGAAAGAATTTTTAAAATCGGTCCAGTAGATTCGGAGCCTATTCGGTACAAACAAACAAAAATCTTTCCTCTTTATAATATTAGTATAGAAAGTATAGATTATAGATGGATATCGTTGAACGCTTGAAAAGAACAAACATAACATTCAAAACATGATAAAACAACCAAATTTAGTTATAGTTGATCCGATAGGGGTCGCAGTTATAAATGATAATAGATAAACCCTCGCCACATTCCCGACATCTGTCGTGGCAAATATGACATTAATAACTAAGTCAATTTCCAGTCGAGCCGGCTACTCGGGTACCGGCTAATAAATTTATCCGGCGTCAGATCAACGTCAATGTTACATTAGGGTCAGTGACAGAGTTCGTAAGGCGCAAGATAAAGATGTCTAGCAATTAATGAAAAGCTTATTTTGGGGAATGTCTCGCCAGATAACGACTCCTTAGAGGGGATTGTTATTGGATTAAAAGAGATATTCGCCTCTGTCCCGCTTCGTTCCGTTGTAGTACATTAATTTAATTATAATCAAAAGATCGTCGCACCAAATTCGGTTAATGAACGTGCTCGTTTACCGCTAGATCGTTGAGTTTGTTGTTTGGGACAAGATAGTGTATTATTTACCTTTCTGCAAACATTTTCTGAAAGCTCATGTATTTTCCGGTCGTAAATATTACCTTTACGCTCACCTTTACACACATGTTTTTCATTAATCGTGTTTTACCGTACACAATGCGGCAACAATAGAAAGTGATATTTATATATTAAGTTCGCGACTCACGTTTCGAATATTTAATGTTTAATTACGAAATTCCGTCTGTAACAGTCTTGATTTGCGTTTAATTCCGTCTTGTTTTCAATCTCAACTTTTGTCGAAACTTTGGTATTGTTCGGAACGCGGTAGTTGGCAACTATACCGCTAGAACAAAGACTCAAAAGTGCTAAATAAACTCTCGCTTGACGAGTTTTTGTACTAGTTGCGAGTGGGATTTTAATTCTACCTGTGTTATAATCCCACTCGCAGTTAGCACAAAAGCTTACTGCCGATGTCGCGAGAGGGAACAGAAAAACTACCGCCCGGGCGTTCAAACTTACTGGCCAGTAAGTACAGTACAAGTTTTTCTTTCACAAGGCAAGTTCCTTTTGTGGGTGCCGCAGTAATTAATGTTGGACGACAACGCTCATTCTGTTCAGAGTTTACGTATCGCATTTCGTGTTTCGCTATTATACGCAACTTTTTTTTCACGAACCCCAGTTTGTTAGAACATTGTCGTAAATAATGACGTACATTGGTTTTGCTTCGAGATTCGATGTTCTCAAGATTAGGTTTTTCCCATTTTCATGAAGTTGGAAAAGTAGTTACTTTCTTGTTTATCGTAACGACTTTGCTTTTGGCAATTTGTACTTATACGATACTGTCAAAATACATTTACAATACACTTATTATCGTATTTCTGTAACAAGATTTCTCTTACAATTTACGTACATTTATTGGAAGAAAATTAGGAGCTTATTGAGTTCCTAATGTGTTTCGTCTTAGGCGCTGTTATCGCAACTCATCAGCTGCCTGATTGAATTCTTATAAAAGGGGAAGATTGAGTGGCAACATTATTATACCAACGCTATATTTAATTATGTAATGTAAATAGGTTTATCGACAACAATGCCTCGCGATTTCGCATGTTTAAATGTTCTGCAAACAATGCGATTACAGTTCTCAGGCGACTTTTTTCCCGGCGACAATCACGGAGATGTTATCGCGACTGTTTCGACATGAACTCGAAACGAGCGACAATCCGCAACACGTAATTGACTTGACGCCGTGTCTAATTGTTAACCTTAATAAAACCACAATGTTCTTGTCCTTATTTATTAGATACGGCTTTACATTATTGTAGAAATTACTTACTCTGTGGTCCAACTTGTGCCTTTGTATTACATACTATCTTACTGATATTATAAATACAAAAGTTTGGATGTGTTGTTACTCAATCACGCCAGAACGGCTGTACGGGTCTGGATGAAATTTGGCTCAGGTATAGATTATAGTCTGGAATAGCAAATAGGTTACTTTTTACCCGACTGCCGAAGGAGGGTAATGTGTTTATCAGCATATCGAGCTCTCAACAAAAAACAAAATATACATGGTAAATATCCCGAAACAAATATTAATTCTAATGTGTTTATCAGTCTATGTATGTATGTTTGTTCCTATGTGGCGTTCTAGAGACCAAACGCGTTTGATGATTCTTACGTCAATCGATCCGTCTTAAGGGCCTACATCCGCTTTAGTGTCGTAAAACGGTAACATTCTAAAGCATACTCCTTAGTAACGGCTAGGTTAAAAGGTTTGAAAAATAAAATATTTATTATTGTTTCATGTATGTTATTTTTAACTCATGGTTTTTTCGTATAACAAATAGTTTTGATTTAAAATAATTAACAACACGCTATTTTTTCACCCACTTCAAAACGTTGGATTGATTTGAAACTTTGCACACTTATCAAGGACCGATGACAATGCAATAATTTAAACAGTTTGTCCCATTATCCTTACCAATAAAGCGTGTTTTTTAGTTTTTCGAACTACAATTTATTTTATTTTATTTCGCTACTTTTGGATACTCTTCCAAAACGACTTGGATGTTTAAAAAAATTTTTATACAGAAAAATTGATGGCTGGAATTTCTTCATAACTAACATAGCATATGTAAATCAAATAATATTTTGCAAACAAAACTGCTCAAAAGGAGGTTCAATATTGATATTTTGGCATCGAGCGGGCGCACATCCAGTACTGCATTAACATTGGGGCGTATAGATCGCCTTAACCCTGCGAGTGTCACTGGACACTGGCTACATTCAAATTTGAAAAGAAAAAAATGGCGGATATTGAGCGCCATTTTGTGGGGGTATCATATGGAGGTATCGAAATAAAGGGTTTTAAGAGGTGATTTCAAAAATATATAGCACTTATATGTTTAAATGTACCTACCTAATTCTAAAAAAAGTTAACTAAAACGCTATAAATAAAAAAAGTTAATTAAAATAAACAAAAAACCATGAATTTTATGTTGTTTACGTCTTTTTAGTTCGCTTTTTAAGCAGTCGGGTTTTCATCCCGGTATAATGTACCCTTGGGATAAGAAAACACTTCTCACGCGGGCGACGCCGCTGGCAGAAGCATAATCATCATCATGTGCCTAGCCTTTTTCCCAACTATATTGGCATAATAAAATATTATAAATGCAAAAATAATTATGTCTGTCCATTTCGCGACAAAACAGAGGAACCGATTTCGATGAAATTTCGTATTGAGATAGTTTGAAACCCTGGGCAGGACATAGAATATTTATTCTGGTAGTGTGTTTCCTTGGGATGATAAATACTTGTGCCGCGAGCGAACCCGCACTGGGCCCGCGTGGTGGATTACGGCCCATCCCCCTCTCAGAGAGGAGGCCTGTGTCCCAGCAGTGGGAACATTAATAGGCTGATGATGTGATGTGTGATGTGAGCGAAGCCGCGGACAGATGCTAGTATTCTAATAATAATGATTACAAGTATTATCAGAATAGTTTAAATAGTACAAAAGTACAAATTGGAAACCAACCCGCTTTATCGGAACACCTAAACCTACTACAAAAAAATCTTCTGTCAGTTGTAATATTTTTCTACGATGTCAATGATCGCCCACAACGTACAAGAGCCATATCAAACATTTCCACGAGATTCGAGTCCAGTTTGCCTTTTGCCAAAGCGCCTGTTACGGCCAAAAGGAAGTGCACAATTCATACTAGTTGCGCACAATGGGCACAGCGCGAAACAAAAGCCTAACTGCGAGTCAACGTCCATTGACAGTTTTTAATTGAACCGATCCAGTGTTAGTTCTAACATCGCATGCATCGGATGTGCAAATGGTCCGTAAATCATTCCTCTAGTCAGTCCGTCGAGTCGGCTATCTCGTTCTGTGCCAACTAACGACCCCGCATTCGGAAATTGCAATACTCATATGTCACTAACTGTACTAGAGCGCCTGTATTGATGCGGAATGCATTGCTCTCAGCGAACCGACCAGCATTCTTCGAGCCCCGCCTCCTCCGGCGACACATTGAAGCACAAATCGAGGCGGGGTGTTTCCTTTTATGCACATGTGTCAATCGTAATTGGTCGGATTGAGTCTCCGGTACATACGGAATGTCGTCCCGATGACCGTTTAATATTTCAAATGTAACCCAGATATCCGATGGCCAGTAAGTTGATCAAAATAATCGGTTTCATGATTCGACAACGTGAAGCCTCTCAGAGTGGTTAAGTTAAAACGGCTGGTTTCAAAATATATATATATGTCATGGACTAAGTGATTAATATCTGTACTATGTATAGTGCTCGGGCATTATGAATCTAATCAAGTCAAATCGGGCAATGTAATGAATACTGATTTAAACTTCTATATTTATCAAATTGTCTGGTCATTATGAATATTGCTACGTAAAGGTTGCGTAATTCGATAATTATGGTCAACGAATTTTATTGGTTCAAGAGCGAGTAAAGGTAGCTCAGGAGCTACCTTTACTCGCTCACCCCGACACGGATGGGTTACTTTATACCCTGCAGACAGAAATATCGTCCCAGCGCAGCGGTAGTAATCGTACTTACCTATTCTATATCACAGATAATATAATACTAGCATACAGATGTCTCATCCCATACAAAGAAACCGTGCCGACGTTACTAACGTTGTTCGTCTGATTATACTGTTTTTTTTTTTTTTGTAAATCGATCGCGTTCGGTTCCGTTCCACGGATATAGATGATCCGTGGTATCTGTATGCTAGTATTATATTATCTGTGTCTTTATTATAACCGATGTCAACATTAAAATAATTAAAAAAAACACATCTATTTATTACCGGGCCCAATAAGTGATCCCGGTCAATTTAATTATTTCAATAGTTTTTATCATATTGCCTACTCATATTGGGCATTTTTCAAATTGACCGGGCATTATGAATAATGCCGTACTGATCACTTGGTCCATAACATATACATAGGTACAATTATGAAGCATTGCATCCCTATATTTTTGAACGTGAATGTCATTATTACGAGTGCCTGGCTTTAGGCTCTTGTTTAGTCTCCACAGGGAAAGTCCGCAGGCTTATTACGTATCTTTTGCAAGAGCAAAACGATAGCGATCAAACGCTTTATGTCATAAAAGTCGGAATTACCTGCAGTGTAGGTATGTTAGGTCCTACACAATCGTTGGCTAATCGCTCACTGTTTGTCAAATGCACTTATTAAAAAAAAACCGCCAACAACTCTAAAAGTTCTGTATGGAAGAGGAATTATTACGCAAAAATCGCTATCGTTTTGCAAAAGATACGTAATAAGGCTTATTAAGGTTACACTAGTCGAAAATTCTTCCATACAAACTGTAGCGATCACGCTACAAGACGCTTTGCTTTAGCCTTTTTTTTAATTTGTCAAAGCAGGCTAGTTATAATTTTTCAAATTTTCATATTTCGTTTGTCAAGAAAACAGAAGACGATTTTTTTTCTAGGACTGTCACAAAGAATTTTGATAAAAATGTTTTTGGCTCTGTTATCCATTACTAAATTTATTATTGGTATTTTTTTTAAAGTAACTGTTTAATAGTTTGTTTTAAATTGCCAGCGACAATATGACCATAGCTATGTCCATTCTTGTACGGAAATGGCAGGAAACCATTCCTTATTTTTTAGGCTTAGGTGTTTTTTCGAATCAGGTTCTAATTTGTAACTTGATTTTTTCCCTCTTTTACCTCAGTCTAAATGTTTCTTCGGACTTATATCTCCTTTCTTTAATCGTCAGTCGTTGTTTCGCTCTTGCCGTATATCGATAACTAATTTTGAGGTATCTTTTAGGCTATAGCGATTAATTTAGTTTAGGTTTAGGGGACGTTTTGAATTTACTCATTATTTTTTGCACTTAGTGTAGGTAGGTTAGGTAGGTTGTTTCTTTAGTCTTGGCTATCTATCTTGTTTGATCTTTGACTCAAGTCACATGTTTGTGCTGGAGTCTTATATTTTTGTCCTGGACGTGTTGTTGATTTGGGGACTTATCTTTGAACTCGAGTTCCACCTTGTTGGACTTATGGCTCAAGCTGTATCTTTGAACTTGAGTTTTGTTTTAGTCTTTCCTTTGACTCCTGTTCCATAGCCTGAACTGGCGTCCCATGTTTTATATATAGGTTGTAAGTTTTTACTCTGATCCTACGTCGTTTTTTTTTTGACTGAGGATATTTTTTTTCTGACCGGTGTCGAATTTCAGGCCAAGGTTTTTCTTTGTCCGAAGCTGTTATTTCTGACCGAAGACGCTTTTTAACTGGAAGCAACAGTTAAAATTTATTTAGTTTGTCTACTAGGGTCTAGGATATTTTCTTGGTTTTGAGTTAGGCTAGGTAATTTCATCTAATTTTATCCTCTTGATTATCACAGTTAGGGTTGTCAAACCTCTCTAGGGTTGGCAATCAATTATTTTTTTTTTGCTGGAAAGAGGGTATTGTAGCGTGATCGCTACAAGACGCTTTGCTTTAGCCTTTTTTTTAATTTGTCAAAGCAGGCTAGTTATAATTTTTCAAATTTTCATATTTCGTTTGTCAAGAAAACAGAAGACGATTTTTTTTCTAGGACTGTCACAAAGAATTTTGATAGAAAGGTTTGGCTCTGAGATCCACTACTAAAGGTATTATTGTGGCAGGAAACCATTCCTTGTCGTTAGGCCAAGGGTACGTGATATTCGGGTCCACGGGCGCGCCGGAGCTTGCGGACCGCATGTTTCTGTAATTGAGCTCTGTCAGAGACACCAACTATCGTTTCGCTACCAGGACATGCCTCATAGTTGCCGTTCGACAGATTGAAGAATAGGGCAGTCCAGCCAAAACAATGATGACAAGCTTATCATAAATATAACCATGTCGCTGACAAGTGTTTATGCATCATGAATCAAAACTGGTATGTAATGACTATTCTTACTAATTGTTCTTTTGAATGTCGATTTCTTCTGGTATTTCAGACCCTTTTGGTTCCATAATTTTGATGGTCAATTTCCTTGTCTGTAGATATCAGTTGAGCTGACTTTCGGCTCTTTACCCCGGGACAGAACGAACTACCTCAGGAGTACCTGCAGTCTTCGGGGTTCCAAACATCTTTCAACGGGTTCCGTACATATTCTATTAAAGAAATCGTGAATGGTTGAAGAGGTTCTACGGAAGACGGTTTGGTTCATCCAATAACAATTGTCTGCTTTCATATTTCTTTGAAATTTTTGTTTATATTTATGTAGCTTACATTTTAAGTTAGCGTACTTAAAAACTTTTATTACCTTACTTGTGTCATGTTACGGTATCGTACTTTAATTGAATGCTTAAGCCATCATTGGACTGGTTGCAACTATGTCTGAAGATTAGGCACGTGATTTCCGCTTTATTCTTTTATGCCTTGCCATAATTTCACTCATATGTTTATTTTACTAAATACTAAAAATAATTTAAACGATATTGACTATTGCGTCATTCCTTTTTTAAAATAACATGTTTACTTTTTTACTATTTTCATGTTTTCGGTGTTTGTGTGTTTAATTCAAAATTATACGTTATCGTTGCGTTAAAAAAGTTTTATTTATTTTTATTTAATAACGCTACAAATGAACATGAAAATAGTAAAAAAGTAAACATGTTATTTTAAAAAAGGAATGACGCAATAGTCAAAATCGTTTAAATTATTTTTAGTATTTAGTAAAATAAACATATGAGTGAAATTATGGCAAGGCATAAAAGAATAAAGCGGAAATCACGTGCCTAATCTTCAGACATAGTTGCAACCAGTCCAATGATGGCTTAAGCATTCAATTAAAGTACGATACCGTAACATGACACAAGTAAGGTAATAAAAGTTTTTAAGTACGCTAACTTAAAATGTAAGCTACATAAATATAAACAAAAATTTCAAAGAAATATGAAAGCAGACAATTGTTATTGGATGAACCAAACCGTCTTCCGTAGAACCTCTTCAACCATTCACGATTTCTTTAATAGAATATGTACGGAACCCGTTGAAAGATGTTTGGAACCCCGAAGACTGCAGGTACTCCTGAGGTAGTTCGTTCTGTCCCGGGGTAAAGAGCCGAAAGTCGGCTCAACTGATATCTACAGACAATGAAATTGACCATCAAAATTATGGAACCAAAAGGGTCTGAAATACCAGAAGAAATCGACATTCAAAAGAACAATTAGTAAGAATAGTCATTACATACCAGTTTTGATTCATAATGCATAAACACTTGTCAGCGACATGGTTATATTTATGATAAGCTTGTCATCATTGTTTTGGCTGGACTGCCCTATTCTTCAATCTGTCGAACGGCAACTATGAGGCATGTCCTGGTAGCGAAACGATAGTTGGTGTCTCTGACAGAGCTCAATTACAGAAACATGCGGTCCGCAAGCTCCGCCGCGCCCGTGGACCCGAATATCACGTACCCTTGGCCTAACGACAAGGAATGGTTTCCTGCCACAATAATACCTTTAGTAGTGGATCTCAGAGCCAAACCTTTCTATCAAAATTCTTTGTGACAGTCCTAGAAAAAAAATCGTCTTCTGTTTTCTTGACAAACGAAATATGAAAATTTGAAAAATTATAACTAGCCTGCTTTGACAAATTAAAAAAAAGGCTAAAGCAAAGCGTCTTGTAGCGATCACGCTACAAAACGTAGTCTAGGGATTATTCCACTGTTTGAAGATGTACGTTCAAAATAAAAAGTGATATAAATTTGTTTCATCATTATCTGCCCTGTATGGAAGCAAAAAAGTAAAAAAAGAAAATATTTGAAAGTTATGAGCGTCGAAAGTTCCACATTTCGACACTCATTTAAACGCATTTTTGGGCGCAAATAAATAACAAAACGGCCTCCATACAGGGATAGATAAGTAGTTCAACAATGCAAATAATTTTATTTTGAACAGATAGATTTAGTCGTTTTTTCATGATATCTAGACTGCCAAAGGTCTGTTTATAAAATTTCGCGCGCTCGGTTTTGTCCTAAATCATTATCCATTTCGCTACAAATTTGCAAAAGTGTGTATTCGTATGCGAACTAGCTTCCTACTGCTCATCACAGCATCTATCTCTTCCGCACGTGTTGTCGGTTGATATAAAATGCATTTTAACCCCGCGCACAAAATAGTTCGTGCCGTCGACTAGTGTACCCTTAACGCCACTGATGTCGCTATGAACGAGGCCGTCTACTTGTCCCAAACAATAGAAGGGTTAACAAGCTTAAGGGTATTAAGCCGGTTAAGCAGTAGTCATCATTTGGTTGAATTGCGAGAGGTAATAGAAAAAAAAAATACGAACTATGAATTGTATAATTCTAAACACATTCAGTCCTCTTAATACTTTCGGGTAAATCGAAGTTTTCTAATTATTAGTTATTATGAATGTTGACGCTAGTCAGACGTAAAACAACATAGTGTTTAGAAAATAAATCAAAGTTTAACCAACATTTCTCGTAACAAGCTGAAAATTAATTAGGTGAACTAGAATTATTTATATTTAACTAACTAAACAGAAAATTGCCTTTTGGGAGCTTAAATACAATTAATGTTCAGAAATAAAAGAAACTGGGAGAATTTGTCACGGGTACCAGGACTAAATAAATAGGCCCATTGAGGTTAATTTAGGACACCGACGAATTCTTTTGTGGTCTGTATTTATACACGTTTTCATTTTAAACGGAAACATTTTCTGTTACCTTTTTGAAAGCCGTAGACTATGTAATCTTACTGTAAGTAAGTTATGTAAGCTGTATTATATTTCCGCGTATGGATTCGTATAACGAACAAGTTTAATTAACCCTAACCAGTGAGTGGTGTCTCATCCCATACAAAGAAACCGTGCCGACGTTCTATACTGATTATTCTGATCAATTTTTGTGCATCTTTCGTGTTCGGTCCCATTCCTATCCGTTCCACAGATATAGATGGTGATCTATCTATCGCCGTGGAACGGAACCGAACGCGATCGATTTACAAAAAATAATCGGATGAAAAACGCTAGTTACGTCGGCACGGTTTCTTTGTATGGGATGAGGCATCTGTATGTTGTTGTGGTAGTATTTGTTAGTATCTGTGCCCTAATTAAAACAATTCGAGGAAGTAAAGGCCTGTACTCTAATTCCAATACACAAAGTACTCCACTGACATGAACACAGTAACAGATATTATATTCTTATACTAATTGTTCAGTGACGCCCATTAACGCCCATCATAAAGAGTGGCTGTACCCGTACCGGAAAACTGACCATGCCGGGTTAGAGGCGGGCAAGTTTTCTCTATCGCTAGATCTAACCCAGCTGGTGAATGTGGCAACGCGGGTACCGGATGTTGACGGCCATACACCCAACTGTTTGGACCTTCTCCTGACAACTGATCCGGACAGTCATTCGGTGTCGGTCTCAGCCCCGCTGGGAACGTCTGACCACTGTCTGGTGAAATCCGTATCGACTTGCTCTCCTCCAGATCAGAGCCCTAGAGGCACGAGGCGAGTATGGCGATACGAGTCAGCAGACTGGGACGAGATGCGGCACTTTTTTGCGTCTTATCCTTGGCGGCATGTGTGCTTCTCCTCGAGTGACCCCTCGAGCTGTGCCGACGCGGTTGCGGATGTGATTCGGCAGGGAATGGAGTATTTCATTCCTTTTTCCGACATTCCGCTCGGTCACAAATCCCGCCCTTGGTATAATGCAGAATGCGCCCACGCTGAGGCCCGAAAAGAGTCTGCCTACCAAGCCTGGGTCGGGGCCCGTGACCGCAAAGTAAGAGCACGTAGGGTTCGCGCGAGGAAAAGAGCCTTTAATTCTGCCGCCAAGTTCTGCAAGCGGGTTCTGCGTCGGGCACGTTTTGACCATATTGGACGTATTGGGGCCAAGCTGGCATCGCACCCTCCGGGTAGTAAACAGTTCTGGTCCCTGTCTAAAGCGGTTGAAGCGAATTTCTGTCGTCCCACTTTACCTCCAATGCTGAAACCTGATGGGTCGCTGGCTCACTCTGCGAGTGAGAAAGCAAATTTATTCGCGTCTCTCTTTGCTGGCAACTCGCGTCTGGAGGCTGGCTCCAAGCAACCACCTACTATACCTCACTGTGACTATTCGATGCCGGAGATCGCTGTGCACACTAAAAAGGTCCGGAGAGTATTGTCCAGTCTAGACGTGAATAAGGCCAGCGGGCCTGACGGCATTCCAGCGAGAGTGCTGAGGCAGTGTGCGCCAGAACTGTCTCCTGTATTGACACGCTTGTTCCGCCTCTCTCTTGTAAAAAGAACGGTGCCGAAATCCTGGAAGCTTGCAAATGTGCAACCAGTGCCCAAAAAAGGGAACCGTGCAGACCCTGCCCATTACCGTCCGATCGCCATTACCTCCATTCTGTGCAAAGTTATGGAAAGGGTACTGAACAGCAAGTTGCTGACCTACCTTGAAGACAATAATCTCCTCAGTGACCGTCAATATGGCTTTCGCCGGGGACGGTCAACTGGCGATCTTCTTGTGTATGTCACGCACTGCTGGGGCGAAGCCATCGAGAGACACGGCGAAGCACTTGCTGTATCGCTTGATATCTCGAAGGCCTTTGACAGGGTCTGGCACGCGAGTCTACTTAGTAAGCTTCCTGCTTATGGCATCCCTGCTGGTTTTTGTAGCTGGATATCAGACTTCCTCAGTGAACGGTCGATCCGAGTAGTCGTTGACGGCTGCTCCTCTGACCTTATGGCTATTGATGCCGGAGTTCCTCAGGGGTCTGTTCTCTCTGCAACTCTTTTCCTGCTGCACATCAATGACCTTCTTCAGCCTGGTATTGTTGGGTACGCAGATGACAGTACTGTTTCAGAGAGATACTTGTCCAGCGCAAAAACCAGTGCGGATGAAGTTCGTTCCTTGAGAGAGGCTATGGTGGAGCGGACAGATTTGACCTTAAGCCTTGTCTCCCAGTGGGGTGATGACAATCTGGTCTCTTTTAACGCCACCAAAACACAGGCGTGTCTTTTTACCGCTAAAAGGAGTCTTTTCGATCAAACTCCTACTTTTCGGGGTGCGTCTGTTCCTGTGACTGATCGGCTCGAGCTCCTAGGCATGGAGTTGACATCCAGTCTCAACTTTGGCGCCTCCATTGAGTACAAAGCCCAAATTGCGGCCAAAAAAATAGGCATCCTAAATAAAGTGAAGCGATACTTTACGCCTGGACAGCTTTTAACCCTATACAAAGCGCAAGTCCGATCCTGCATGGAGTATTGCAGTCATCTTTGGGATGGCTCAGCTAAATATCAGCTTGCCGCGCTTGACTCGGTGGAACGCAGAGCCAGGAGGCTCATTGGCGACGTTGAGCTGGCGGGTGCCAGGCTTCACAGCTTGGCTCATCGCCGCAAGGTTGCCTGCTTGTCGGTCTTCTACAGACTGTACTTCGGTGAGTGTGCTGAAGAACTCCACGACCTCATCCCACCAGCCCCCTTCTACCATCGGACATCTAGACGTACTGCAAGTTATCATCCTTACCTTGTTGCCATTCCACCAATTCGCACCAAACGCTTCCAAACATCCTTCATAATGCGCACAGCGAATGAATGGAACTCGCTACCTGCGTCAGTGTTTCCGAACGCATTCAACCCGAATCTCTTCAAAGTTAGAGTGAACAGGTTTCTTCTGGGTAAGCTCACTCCATCGTCGACTCTGTCTCTGTCACCTTTGACCTAGACTAGAGTCAAGAGCAAACCCATCACAAATAAAAAAAAAAAAAAAAGTGACGCACGCAGCTTTCTTTGCCACGTAATCTCTAGCTTTACAACTATCGCAACACAGTACATTATCGATTACGCCATGCATTACCATATAATGTGGGTACCGTTCTGCCGTCCTACATCTAGTGTCACTATCTGACAAAATTATATTTATAATTATAGGCGAAAAGCAGAAAACCGCGGAATAATAAAAATATATGACGT
Source organism: Orthosia incerta (assembly GCA_948252205.1). Classification (NCBI taxonomy): domain Eukaryota; kingdom Metazoa; phylum Arthropoda; class Insecta; order Lepidoptera; family Noctuidae; genus Orthosia; species Orthosia incerta. The sequence continues at coordinate 26,283,284 of OX411749.1, forward strand.
TTATCAACTTGAAACCAAATGCGAGAATAGCCGGCGACAAAAAAAATTGCGCGCTTTGAATAAACACATTGTTAATTTAAATCAATTAGGTAATCTACAGTGGCAGTGGGCAGGACACATTACTCGCATAACGGACGGCCAATGGGTCAGAAAAGTTCTGGAGTGGCGACCGCGAACTGGAAGACGTTGCGTTGGAAAGCCTCCCACCAGGTGGACCGACGATCTGGTGAAGGTTGCGAAGATCCGCTGGATACGAGACGCACGGGACCGGCCAATGTGGCGCATGGGGAAAGTCTATGTCCAGCAGTGGACGTCTTTCGGCTGATATGATGACGTAATCTTATCAAAAATAGGTTTGTATTCATTGCAATTTGGGGCGTTTTTTTTTTTTTTTTTCGATACCTATTTATACCAGAAAAATACTGGTTAGAGATATCTATAAATAATTTTTGCTGATTACGGTGGTATTAAAAACTCAAAATCGGCCAAATCTCGTATAGCGACACTCTACCTATAGAACGGCCTCAGCTCTGTTATCATTCACCCGCCCGCACTAACGTTGCCATCTCCAGACATTTCATTGTTATCAGCCTGCATGTCTAATGTGACACATGTAGTTGACATAATTACTGATTTTGTCGGCCATGTTGTATTAAATCATAATACATCCGCGTCGTAAGCTCAATGACCCTTAATTGTGTCTGTAACTGATGTCAATAATTTATCGGGAATGTTAATGATTGGGCCTATTAGAATACATGTACATATATGCTTTGCTGTTTATGTATTGCTGCTTGTTTATACAGTACTAGCTGACCCCCGCGGCTTCGCTCCTGTCAACTGGCTACCTGCCTACCATGCCTACCCTGATGCCTAGCCTGCCTACCCTGCATATCCTGCCTGACCTGCCTACCCTACCTACCTAATAATTTTTATCTATCATCAATAGTTTTCTCAGCGCACGCCAAAGATTGAATTTTATAGGCAACATTTTGCTACCTTGGGTTACAATATTGCAATTTTCATAAGGATCTCTACTTTTTTTGAAAATATATTGTAGCCTATGACACTCAGCAATAATGTAGCTCTCTACTGTTGAAAGAATTTTCTAAATCGTTTCAGTAGACCCCTTACAACGTCACAAACTCACAAACTTTACCTCTTTATAATATTATATTAGTATAGATAACATGTAGGTATATCGTCTGTGCAATAACTTGCATTCTCTTAGAAAACAACTCCGTTCGTGTGCAAGTAAAACAATTCAATTTAAAAAGCATGTTCACGTGAAGACCAAGAATTTGAACTAAGTATTCAAATTGTACAAATGGAAAACGAACCTGCCGCTCCCCAGCATTGGCCGTATCTCGTCGTATCTACTCTGGTATTCTACTTAGTTCGCTTTATTTGCAACCTTTTAAAATTTCAGCTCGTCTAGCAAGTCGATTTGCGTCGCATGTTTCCTACGTACTATTTCAGCCTAAAATAATATCACCGGTCTTTGTTCGTCGTCACGTTTCAGGTCCAGTCGTACCCTTTTCGCTAAACTTTACTTTCTCTATGGTTCTAATAAATAAACCTTCTAATATAACCCTTTTGTCGCTATCTCCAAATTTCTCCGGGTCGGTCACAATTTTATGAAAGGGATACCTTATTGTCGTATTATTGAAAGTTTACGTGACTTTCAGGTCACTTCATCATGGTTTTACTATATTGAGCGTAGTTATTAACGAGAACAATGAGCGAATCCGTCCAAATTGAACGCAGACAAGCAAATCAGATGAGCTTTAAAATGATCATGCATCTAAAACCCAGTGTGACCAAATATTCGAACACGCCAGTTTCATCAACTAATGAATTCGGACATCAATATGATGGTGTTTATTTGTATGAAGCACTCAATGAGAAGCATTGGGCACCACACAAACGTTTCCGCATATTCTGATATATTTTCAGTGCGAAAATTCATTAAACTCTAACACGAATTTTCGCACAGTATGAACTGTATAACCGGGAGCCGCAATTAAAAGTTCGCTTAGAGAATATACGCCAACATTTTGATTTAAAGTTAGAGGTTTCGCTCGACACCCATACCGCGGCGAGAGAGCTCACTTTTTTACATGCCACTTCAAACGTTTTGTACCATGCACATTGCTGTTACGTGTTGTTAGATTAATATATTCCGAAAGTGGAAAAGTTGCAATGGACGTTGAACTAGTTTTAAAAGGCTTATGTTTAACTAACCACCAGATCTAGTAAAATGTAATGGCAAAAAATCACTTTATATTGCCAAAAATAGTATATGATCACCAAAATTAAAATCCCCATTTTAGCGTGAAATTAGAACCAAAAATTTTACAACTTGTGATCCAACTTTAACTCCAAATTAAGATTGTTTAATCCAAAAATAGTTAATGACCACAAAAAAAAAAAAAAAAACTGCGAGCAACTTGGAAGTAGCGCTCGCCGGCCGCTGCCGCGGCACCGCTAGCTTCGCTCGCTCGGCTCGCGCGCGGTTGGTCACAGTTCTAACCTAACCTAACCTATTTCACAACATTAATTAGCGCAATCATTTGCTATTAAAATTTGGTGATCACTTTACTAAATTTGGTTTCATAGTAAAATTTTAGTTAATAGAGGATATGGTCACAAAGTTATGTTTGATGGTCATTATATTTATCCCCGTTTTAAAATTCGAATAGATTGTTTTTTTTTGTAATGCCGTTACATTTCACCCAAAGTTGGCTAACCAGTGCTTAATAAAGTTCAATGGATTTGGTTATGAATAGTTAAGAGCAATAAAAACCGATTAGTTGAACTGCGTTTTGCGGTTTTCTACCTTCCTTAATAGCTTTCTCATTAAGAGTCGTGACACGCTCATCACTTAAGATGGTACTCTTCTCTGTAGGAATTTTATAACCAATTCTGGTTAGGTTTCCAAGCAGCAATGGTTAGCATAAAAACTTATTTATAACGAAACATACGAAGTTCTAGAAAAACAGAGCTCATCCTCCTCCCAAATATAAATGAAAGACCCAGTTTCATACATATTCATCACGACTTACAAAATAATGAACTTTTAGTTTTTCCAACCGTAAGTTTGTGTGCGACTGCTGCAAAGTTTGATTAACTGTTTCCAACTAAAATGAAGCAAACAGATAATTAATAATTATTTTTTCATAAAGTCACATTAACTAGTTCCAATTATAAAAATTCTGTTAATCTTTTTTTAATCCGCAACAATTTTCAAACAAGCGTCAGAACCGTATTCTATACTCAAACCCGTTCCGAATTCGAACTTACGTGTTGGTACATTAACATTTCCTTTTGTGCCCAACAATATGAAGTTTTGTTTGTTGGAAAAGTTGGCAGTGGACAGCATTCATTCCATTAGTATGGAACGGAAAGTTTGTGGTTATTTTTAATTAATACCGGGGCGGAGTTTCGCCGGCGGCGTCGACGGGGGAATTCGCTGCGAGTAATATCTGAGGTTTACTAGATTAAGCAGCTACTAAGTACTGGCAACCTTACAGTTTCTCTTTATTGTGTTAGCTCGGGCTTTTGTTTATGATTTGTGTTCGCTTTTCTTTCTTTCAGAAATGATGCCAAGCGGTTTGACGGTCTTGTTGGCACGGCTTTTGCGGTTTTGAAATTTGTTTTATCGCAGTTTCAATGGCTGAATAGTGGTGCCAATTGATTTGTATTTGTGTGGTCACTAAGGAATTGGAAATGTGTCAGACAACACTTCATTCTATTATACTTGTCATGTTAACTGTTTGTCTTAACTTTAGGACATACTTGGGTATAGCATATAGTACCTAATGTACCTACCTATAGCATATCTATGTAATTATACCATTCAGCATGAGTCCTCGTAAGTTGTCTCATTAATCAAATTACCATATTTGTCTTCCATAACATCAGTTTTCCGTCCATTGTCATAATGTTCGTCACAATTAATTTGTCAATCGTGTCCTCTCATGGCGGTAATAATTCAACAGGAATTCCGTACATGCTCATTAGTGCTTACAGCTTAATTGGAGCCCGTTACAGCAACACGTTCGCAGGTACACGCTGATGCGCGAATTATTGAAATTTTCATTGCGTCTGAACGAACGTACGTTGGTACGTTGCGCAACGTGTTCGGTTCATTAGTATTGAAAGAGAATACAGCGTGCACGCCTGTTCGAGTTTGTTGAGAGCTATTTTATCAGGCTCATTATGCTCGTATGCTGGATGCGGACGGGAAAGTTATGACTTTATGACCGTTCGAGTAATTTGGACGTACCTTTTTACGATGCGAAGACTTTATGGTGAAACTAACGGAAGTTTTACATTTAAGCAAACTGTTAGCAACAACGTATTCTATATTTAACTAGTTACTACTCTCGATAAATTGTTTTTAGGGTTCCGTACCCAAAGGGTAAAAACGGGACCCTATGACTCCGCGATCCGTCTGTCTGTCACTAGGCTGTATCTCATGAACCGTGATAGCTAGACAGTTGAAATTTTCACAGATCATGTATTTCTGTTGCCTCTATAACAAAAAAAAAAAATACTAAAAACAGAATAAAATAAATATTCAAGTGGGGCTCCCATACAACAAACGTGATATTTTTGCCGTTTTTTGCGATAATGGTACGGAACCCTTCGTGCGCGAGTCCGACTCGCACTTGTCGGTTTTTTTCACAGACAAGTCAATGTGTTTATGCAACCCCGTTTAAATAAACGTTTTATAAATACACACAATGCAATTCTCATTCGAAGCTCGAATCCGGAAACTAATTTCGTATGAACGTTACAAGTTGCAAATGTTAATCGAATCTGTTTGCAAGGACGCGATGCGTTTCGCAAGTCAACGTTCCCCGTTCGAGACTTCACGTCAATTAGTGATGATGGTTGCTTCTTGCATGTGTGATGGAAACGCAGATGGGAACGTAAATGGCCAATTGGTTCGTGCTTGGAAGATGTCCAATCTTTGTAATAATGACATCAGACGTAAAAGCTTAGTTTGTTGTTCTGTAAGGAAATGTCGTCATCGCGATGTGCATCTAATGCATAATTTTAAAGACTCCGTGTTAAGGAAACTCCTTTAGTCAGTAAAACCACGGGCACCCAACGCGAAGAAAGCAAATATGGTTCAAATAAATTGCACTAGATGGCGTGATAAGCATCGAAGCTTATTATTGAGTTTTGTAAAATATTAAGATTTTCTAGAGACGATCATATAAAATGTATGTTCTTATTTAATTAACTCTCCTAAGCACAAAATATTAGGCTCTTAACATTTCAAAGATCATTTGAATGGATCATTTAAAATTGATTCCAATAGATGGCGCAGTTTTAAATTTCTGAGGCAACCACACGGTTCTTTACAAAAATTAACAGTCAAAAACGATCAGACGAAAAACGCTAGTTACGACGGCACGGTTTCTTTGTATGGGATGAGGCATCTGTATGCTAGCATTATATTATCTGCGGTATAACTTTTAACCACGAGCACAATGCAAAAACAAAGACGTTCACAATATTACCAGTTTCCATAGTTAAATTTCGGAAACTTACGATATGCCTTTGTTAAATTTTATCTCGCTTGTAAAATAGTTTTGAATACAAACTTCGTAGTTCAAAAGTAGGTTCTGTGTAGGTCGGCTGCGATGCGCTGAGCCGCTAATATTGCAAGTGGCGTGGAATGCTCCAACTTCTCTTAATCAGCCGAGGAGATGTCGCTTACAATAGGGATACGCTAAAGTCGAGCTGACAAGGACAAATATTCGACAAATTTATCTCGAGCGAAGGTTCAGAGTAAACGAGAGATATATTTTTTTCACCGGGGTTGCAATAAAGGACAGTGAAAGAAAAACAAAAGTGGGTGATGGAGCCGAGTGTCGAAAATTAATGATTTGTCCACAGAGCTCTCGTTTCTCTTATTCGCAGGTTTATATAGGCGTAATTTGTTCATCAACGCTTTGTTATTCCATTACACGAAATCTAATTAAGCTGTTTGCAGCTTCATTTCGTAGTCAGAGGTTATACGATCAATTCAACAAGCCGTTCATAAGTAATGTTGTCCAAGGCCCAGTGAAGCAATCGAAGCAGGTGAATGTAATTCGATTAATACTAAAACACGTACATTTGCAAATTCGTATTTATAATAAAAACTGTACCTTGATACGCGAGCTGCGGTCGTGTATTTATAAGAATTATAAGTCACTAGCTTGCGGTTTACCACGGTGGAGACCGCAGTTAGAAGTCACGCACTTAAGGTTACACTAGTCGAAAATTCTTCCATACAAACGTAGTCTAGGGATTATTCCACTGTTTGACGATGTACGTTCAAAATAAAAAGTGATATCAATTTGTCTCATAATTATCTAGACCTGTATGGAAGCGAAAAAGTAAAAAAAAAATATATTTGAAAGTTATGAGCGTCGAAAGTTCCGCATTTCGACACTAATTTTAACGCATTTTTGGGCGCAAATAAATACCATAAGAAGGCGGAAAATTGCAAATCGGCCTCCATACAGGGATAGATTAGTAGTTCAACAATACATATAATTTTATTTTGAACAGGTAGTTTTAGTCGTTTTTTCATGATATCTGGACTGCCAAAAGTCTGTTTATAAAATTTCGCGCGCTCGGTTTCGTCCTAAATCATTATAGTATAGTATATATATTATAAAAGTGTGTATTCGTACGCGAACTAGCTTCCTACTGCTCATCACAGCATCTATCTCTTCCGCACGTGTTGTCGGTTGATATAAAATGCATTTTAACCCCGCGCACAAAATAGTTCGTGCCGTCGACTAGTGTACCCTTAAATAATAGTGCTGGGTGTAAAGTTCACTCTAATGTTATGAGTAGTGGCGGGTTACTGGCCTGCAGGATGTGCACACGTTGTACAACTTAACTGTCGTGACCGATATTAAAATTATACTTTTATTTGTATAAGATCTTCACCCTCTCATATATCATGATTACCATTTGAACTGCGCTCCAAGTGCACTTCCTGACACTGATAGCCACCGTAATCCCTTCTCTGAGGCGACATCACAACGTGCGCTGGATAGTGAGAAGCCAAGACACAATATTTCACTCCCCACATACAGCGCAGAGATTCAACAAAGTTGAGAATATTTTAATATCCAGGACTTATCTTAAAATATTAGTGACGCGTTGCGAAGCTAGTGTTCATAAAAGCTACATTTGGGATTACCGTGGCGCCAGGCGGAACTTAGCGTAATATTGTGCTGGTGTCACAATCCGACTAAGTTTTCACTTGGTATTCAGCTAGTTTTAGTTAGAGACAACGACTAACCGATACGGACTGCGCGACCGAGGACGTGTGTATTGTTGCTAAGGAAATTATGGCGCTGTAGTTTATTGTGAGTTGTGGATGACTGTTGGAACGACTTGCAGTTGGGTGTAACGTAGTGCTTATTTAATTTTCTTATACAACACATACGAGTACATTATCAAACATTTGAGCATCTACTTTGTTTGTAATTCGTCGAAAAATAAATCTTTCGAACCAAAAATGAGAGAAAATGACTAACCGATACGGACTGCGCGACCGAGGACGTGTGTATTGTTGCTAAGGAAATTATGAGCTGTTGGGAGTTGTGGACGACTCGACTATTGAAACTACTCGCAGTTGGGTGTAACGTAGTGCTCAAGGGCATTATAAAAAATTGGAAAACTGCATCTGCATTGTTAGTAGCTTGACGATAAATAGCCATAAAAACTGTAATATACATAATCTGTAAAACATTTTATGTATCGCTGTTAGTTACCTAAATAAATAATCACATCACATCACATCATCAGCCTATTAATGTTCCCACTGCTGGGACACAGGCCTCCTCTCTGTGAGAGGGAATGGGCCGTAATCCACCACGCGGGCCCAGTGCGTGTTGGTAGATGTCACATGTCTTCGAATTTACGGTTCTAGGACATGCCGGTTTCCTCACGATGTTTTCCTTCAACGTTTTAAGAGCAGTGGTGATGAAATAATTTACACAAAGTATAACGTCTACCTAGAACCCACGACCTACAACTTGTAAGTCGCGGCCGATACCACTGGGCCACCACTGCTCTCAAAAAAAAAATATATATATATAATATGCAGGAAAACCAAAATAAATACCCAACAATTCGAAGACTCGTGACGTGTACTGTGGATTAACAGCCCATCACCTCTCACAAGACCTGTGTCGCTGCAGTGTGGAACATTATAGGATAATATTTTTATGCTATGATTAACCAATCATCCAATGCGACGGACAAAAGGTAAACTAGCTTCAAAGACAAACCAAAACTGAATTACTGTAGTTTGCACTCAGTGCGAAAGCTTTATTGAAATATGGCGTGCTCGTGTTTGTTCTGCCTGTCAGTATTACAATGTAACATACGTTTCTGGCTTACTTGAATGCAGCCGTGGGTTTATTTTAAAACTAGAAAATAAAGGAGTCTCCTGCGTGGCTTCACTGGATTTATTCTGGAAAGGTTTAGTTTGGAGTAAGGAATGGAAGGAATAGGAATAGAGAGGTTTTTGCCCAGCGGTGGGACATAAAGGGCTAATAAGATAGATAAATTAAATAGTTTAGTCGAATCTGTGTCTACTTATTAATATTTTAAGTTGCTTCTTTGTCTTTACCTGTACATTTTAATTGATGGAAATAAAATAAAAGTGATTTCATTGTTCAATCAATTAAGACAGTCTGTCTCAAGGATTCTGCCGTTTCCAATTAGCAGGCATAAAATCGACTAATTGCCGAAAATAAGGTCGAATAAATAAAGAGTCGTTCGCAATGAAGTGACACGAGTTGAGCTTAGCTTCAGGAGTTGTACGAGATGGTGTTGTTGATGATGCTTTTCGGGACTTAATACGAAATGTTTGAAAGGAGTTCATGTGTTCCTTTGAATGGACCCTAGAGATTCAAGAATACGACTAAATAATTGCAGTCAAACATTTCTCGTTAGTTTGATACGATAAAGAGACTGACTCTTTACGGTTTTTTTTTTATTATAATTCACAAAACTGATGTACAATCACACGTGCAAAAAAAAATTAAGAAAAACAAAAAAAAATCAGATTGACATCTACTCGGTGTGAATATTACATGCACATATAAAACACTTACTATTAAAAAAATTAAAACAAATCAAATCAAAATTAGAACAAAATTAAATTAAAATTAACCGACCATAAAATTAAATCAAAATTAAATTAAAATAATCAAAAATTAAATCTCGAAATGTAAAAAGTAAATTGAATTAACATTAGTAGGTAAGTATAAATAAAAAAATATAGGTTGAATGAAAATTAAAATAAATCAATGATAAATCAACCATAACGTTAAATAAAATCAATAATAAATTTAAGTTGAGGCAAGTCAAATAATAAAAATACAGGTATATAAATTAAATCAAACAAACTAAAATAAATCAAAATTAGATATACAATCAATTAAATTACATAAAACAACTTTAAATTAAATAAAACAAATTCAAAATAAAAAATTAACTTCGAACAAGTAGTTACAAGAAGTAGTCAAGAGGGGGGAGGTAGACTTTAGCGAAGTGTTCATGTTGGAATCATCATAGCGGTGGCATGTATAATTTCCCTTCAGGACCGACAGTTTCTCCATCTGTCAAACGCTCTCGCACCAGTGTGACCGAACCCTAAATCATTATCGAGGAGACAGAAAAGAAAATTAATTATGTTTTCAAGTTAACGCTAATTAAACAACATGGTCGCTATCACGAACAAGTACATACTCGTAAACTTTGTGTTAGTTTAGTGGGTCTTAATTGAAATAATATTCCCTTGTCTCCGAGCCAAAGGAGATTGAGGGCGGGACGTGCGGTATTCTCGTTGTTTTTCCTCTCGAGCGAATGAGAAATACTTTTCTCTTTGTGACACACGACGCCGACTGTCCGCCGCGACGGCTAAGTACCGACAAAATAGAAAAAAGCTCCTCACACGTAACACTAGCATTAAGGCGTATATATTCTCGAATGTTAGCGCGGTACTGGCTGTAATATAAATATTGGACCTCCTTTTAGACAGTTTTGTTTGCAAAATACGTTTTGATTTACATATCCAATGTAGGTTATGAATAAATCCTAATCATCCATTTTTCTGTGTAAAAATATTTTTAAACATCCAAGTTGTTTTGGAGGAGTATGCAAAAGAAGCGAAAAAAATATCCTGTGGCTAATTATTATTTTATTAAAGCAGAAGTATTAGTCATACAAAAACAACATTTTTCACAAATAAAGTACATGAATCAATAATGCTTTGAAAAGTAACCGGTTTACGGCACTAAGGCGGAGTAAGGGCCTTAAACTTCTTTTACAACATAATATTTACTTTTGCTAGCGTCATTAGGTTTGCAGGAGATGTAATTAAATTCCCGAAATTTACTCCCGACTTTATGAAAGCATATTCAATTTAGTTTCACGTCAACTTCTATGATTTGTTGTTGTTTTTTTGGTCACAAGGGCTATCAAAAGACTGACTTCAGATTTACTAATGGACGAGGCTTTCAGGATACGGCTTAGATTTTTAGATTCATTGTCTAAACTACTAAGAAAGTTATTATTAAACAAGCTTTGGGATCCTCCTCACATGTAACACTGACATAAAACTTCTTTTACAACATAATAATTACTCTTGCTGACGTCATTAGCTTTGCAGATGTGATTTAATTCCCGACGTTTACTCTCGACTTTATGAAAGCATATTCAATTTAGTTCCACGTCAACTTAAATGATTTGTTGTTGTTTTTTTGGTCACAAGGGCTATCAAAAGACTGACTTCAGATTTACTAATGGACGAGGCTTTCAGGATACGGCTTAGATTTTTAGATTCATTGTCTAAACTACTAAGAAAGTTATTATTAAACAAGCTTTGGGATCCTCCTCACATGTAACACTGACATAAAACTTCTTTTACAACATAATAATTACTCTTGCTGACGTCATTAGCTTTGCAGATGTGATTTAATTCCCGACGTTTACTCTCGACTTTATGAAAGCATATTCAATTTAGTTCCACGTCAACTTAAATGATTTGTTGTTGTTGTTTTGGTCACAAGGGCTATCAAAAGACTGACGGCAGATTTACTGATGTAGTAGGCTTGATTAGTGTTACGTATACGGAGACACACAACTGAAACGCTTGCCTGCTATTTACGTTTTCAGAATAAGGGAACCTTTTTTAGATTCATATCATTATGGTCACTTCTATGTAAACAAGTAGACACTGACCTCTGTAACACAAGTTTTTACCTAGCTCAGAAGTCAGGGCATCTAATAATTCTTGTCTAAAAATAATTAATTATTTGATTTGATTTGAAAGCTTATAAGAAAGTTAATATTAAACGAGTTTTGGGACACTTAACATTTTCTTTGTAGGCAAACGTTCGCGGAAACAATAAATGATTCCTGTATTCTTTCCATAAACGCACGAATATTTGGAGCTTTAATTTCGTCTAGACACAGAAGTTGAGAAACTAAAATTTGTTCCGAATAAAGCTGTGTGCGGTACTTAAAATCCAGTTCACTCATTTCGAGCAAACGTAAATTAAAAACGCTGAACAAAAGTTTTTCCAGACGAATTACTTACGGGGTATAAACATCTGTTAGGCTATTAGGCTGATTAACTGGTGTATTAGCTGTGATTGTTTAGTGAGCTTGTCGGCTTTATGTAAGCACGCCGCGCGTACTTTTTACCCGACTGCCGAAGGAGGGTAATGTATTAGTCAGTCTATGTATGTATGTTTGTTGTTTCCTCTGCGGCGTTCAAGAGACAAAACGCATTGGCTGATTTTGATGATTCTTACGTCAATCGATTCATCTTAACCTTGAGAGTGTCACTGGACTACATTAAAATTGGAAAATAGGAAAATGATTGGCTTTTTGATCCTTCGTGTGGGGTATCAAAATAAAGGGTTTCAAGAGGTGATTTCAAAAATATATAACACTTATATATTTAATTGTAACTAATTTGAAAAAAAAATGTTAACTAAAAGTTATAAAAAAAAAAAGTTAATTCAATTAATCAAAAGAGCCGACTGCATAAGAAGCGAACTAAAACGACGTGAACAGGCAGAAAATCATGCTGTGCAGTCGGAGGATACATCTGGTTTTGGTCAGCCAGCCCGCGAATATGTATCCTCCGACACACAGCATGATTTTCTTCTTGTTTACGTCTTTTTAGTTCGTTTCTTATTAAAATAGCAATACAATATAGAACTTTTCAGTGAGCGAATACTTTTGCTGAACTTGAAGTAACCCCAATAGATGGCAATAGGTTCGTCCTCAATTACATGGGACTTATGAGGAAATGCGGTCGCAGAAATGCGATGTTTTCTTTTTTGATGATACATTATCTTTAGAAGCACTAGAACCCTCAAAAATTGCTCATAATTGCGCTGTCAACAGAGGTCTAGTGTACAAATTTGACAATTATAAATTAAAAAAAAAAGATAAACATAGGGCCATAGTATACATATATCTTTTTATTCCAGTTTATGCAATATCTTTTAAATTGGTCAAATATTGGAGGAGGAAATAGGCGAGAGCCAAACCTCGAATCATGACTTTTTACTAAGGAAATTCAGTCGCTCTCTGCCCATATTTCCTCTTAAACATAAATACAGATGTACTACCCTGCCTAACCCCTTTGGGAAACACAGGCGTGATGTTAGTTGTTGTGTTAAAACTTTGGTCTATTCGAATTGTCTCACTTAAATGTGTACTTTTTCGTGTAATTAATAAAGTTCTATATTGTATCGCTATATCTTTAAACGCGGGGTGTCTATGTGTGCTGACCATTACTCAAATATCTAGCGTCATCATCGGGCTGTAAATGTCCGGTAATGGACATTTGCCATAGTTCCGCTTTGCAGAATGGTCGTGCGAGAGTAATATTATCACAAAGCCGCAATTCCGCTGTAATTAGTGATGCTGTGGAATACATTTGCCACCGATTGACGAGCATAATTTAAACGAAAACCTTCACTAGTCAACTCTGTTACCAACTTTCTGTCTAGCGGTCAAGAGAGTAGAAGAAAAGATCCCAAGGCTCCCGCTGCTGCTTATCCTCTTAATGTGCCTGCTTACCTTTTTTCCAACTATGTTGAAGTCTGCTTCCTTTGAAATGCTCATGTATACTGCGCTACCACAGGGAGATAGCGCAGTTATGTGGGACTCCAACCCACTAAAACTCCACGGTGTCTTCCTGTGCCGCTTATGGCGGGAACACGGGCACGCGTAAGCATACATCCGCGTAACCGCCGCGGCTGACCCTCACCGGACCCTCCATCAGGAGTACCACCCATCACAGGCGCACCAGAACATGTTGCACGCCGTAACCACCCCAGGGACCAAACCAGCATTTGGGCGTGATACGACCCCGTGTATGGCACCATCGGTCCCCCTGTGACGGGTCAGGTCAGTGGCCCCGCCACATACCACTTTTCGGCCGCAGGGGATTGAGAGAGTGGCCAACGCTATACCGACACTCCTCCTTCCCTGCGGCTTAACCGCGTCCGCTATCAGTCGGCTTCCAGTTCAACCTAACCGGTTGCAGTTGAAGTCTGTTTTTTACATGAAACGATTCCTCCTAATGTAAACAGTTATTTGTCTCTTACTCCAATCATTGCTTGGAACTACTTCCCTCTTCAAGCGTAAACTAAACGGCCAGTGTTCAGCAGATAGCTCTCATAATTTCAAATAAGCCATTGTATTAGTATAATTTAGTTGTATATAATCAGGATCGCGCTCGGGCCGGTCACGTGCGCTTCGTCCGGTGAATATTACGACAAATGGAAGCGGACACCCCGGATAGTTTATTACTGCAGATAACATTAATGTTAAGGATATGACCTACGGCCGTTCGACCTCTGATGTTATAATTTATGATGTTAACTGCACGCTTTATCGCTTCACATTATGTCTTGACCCGATTTATGTTGAACTTTGACGGCCGCTTATTTGGGCGGTCGTTCCGCTTGATTGGCTTAATATTTATGCCTTAGTGTATTTTCTCCGGCTTTTCGAACTCCTTGAGTTGCTTTAAGCATTAACCCCCCGATAGCCAGAAACACGGATCGACGCGAGACACAATGGTTTTTAGAGTTCTGTACCCATAGGGTAAAAATACTATAATAATACCCTATTACTGAGACTCCGCGATCCGTCTGTCTGTCTGTCTGTCTGTCCGTCTGTCACCAGGCTGTATCTCATGAACCGTGATAGCTAGACAGTTGAAATTCTCACAGATGAAGTATTACTGTTGCCGCTATAACAACAAATACTAAAAATAGAATAAAATAAATATTTAAGTAGGGCTCCCATACAACAAACGTGATTTTTTGGCCGTTTTTAGCGATAATGGTACGGAACCCTTCGTGCGCGAGTCCAACTCGCACTTGGCCGGTTTTTTTTTAATTGTTTCGCTAATAACGGCATTCAAACGGATTCAAATTAGCAATAAGAATTTAATCGGGCGCCTAAAATAAACAAATAGCTTATATGTGCTCAAGAGAATTCTCTTTGGTTGCAGTATGGCTAGTTCTGGTTAGTTTACTATAAAATGCTCGTTAAAAGATTGGTCAGGAAAGCTGCTTTACGTGAAAACCATCTCTGCTATAGCTCGGTAAACCCTAACCGGAAAATCTGATAATGAAAATGTGAGTACCTAGTACACATAACACATTGCCCGAAATATTATGAAAGTAATAATAGAATGAAGCTTTTTAGTTAAAAGGGATGAGTATAAATGTGAACAAGACTAAGGTAATGGTGTTTGAAAGAGAAGATGATGTATCGGAGTGTGAAGTGAAAATAAATGATAAGAAGCAAGTGAACGAGTTTGTATATCTGGGAAGTATGTTCACAAGGGATGGAAAGATTGAAGAGGATGTGGAAAGGAGAGTGAATGCAGGGAATAAAGTGAATGGTGCTATACATGCGGTTGTGAACAGCAAATCGATGTTACCGGAAGCTCGACTCGCACTTATGTATGGAAGTGAAGGTTGGGTATGGCAAAAAAGACATGAAAGTAGGATTAATGCAGTAGAAATGCGTGCCTTGCGAAGTATGTGTGGTGTAACTTTAAATGATAGATTGAGGAATGATGTAATAAGACAACGTTGTGGTTTAAAAGACGATGTAGTGACTAAAATTGAAAAAAGTGCCAAGATGTTTTGGCCATGTTGAGAGGATGAATGAAAGGCGACTAACGAAAATATTTACAAGGCAGACGTGTATGGAAACGTCGGGAGACATAAATAGACGATGTTCTTCAGAAAGGCCAGTTGAGCAGTACTCATAACCGGCGTTTGTGTATGACTAGATGTATGAACGTGAGTGAAGCAAAAGAAGTATGTAAAGATCGTAGCAGGTGGCGTTCTGTAGTTTCTGCCTACCCCCATGGGAAAAAGTCGTCAGTTTATGTATGTATGTATGTAATAATAAAAATATCGTAAAACCTCTTCTACTTTGGTCTCTGGTCTTTGTTCCCTGATAGCTACAACCTTGGAGTCTTTAAGTCAAGAGTGAATAGGTTTCTTCTAGGCAAGCGTGCTTCACCGTAGACCACGTCATCGCTTAACATCAGGCGAGATAGTGGTCAAACGCGAGCCTATAGATTATTAAAAAAAAAAAATACTTGCTGTTTATAAATTGCAGTCAGCTAAATGTGGTTTAGACACGCCTGAAAATGATTCTCAGCGCCAAGCATTGTAAATATTAGCTAGATGTGGCGCCGGCAGCTGACCGCAAACGTCACGGTGACAGCGACTCGCACGCTCTGCGACGCGGCGACGCGCGACGCTACGCCCCCACGCCACGCTCGTCAGATCGCATCTCACACCGTCAACGTGACCACACATAAATCGCACACCGGCCTCGCACCATTACCTACCATTCCACACACCGAAATTGAATTATACGAAGCCCCGGATTTTATATCTATTAGGAAAACGCTCAACGGACCCCAGGGCGAGGATTTAGATACCGATAACTTTCTCATTTCCTTCGGGCAGCACCACCCTTAGACGTATAAAGCCCCCTCCCTCGTGACGAAAAAGACCGTACCGCACAGCGTGACTTTGAATTAAGCTATCCATCTCTCACCTGACACTCAGTTTACACGTTTATTGGGCCATATTTTTATGCCGCTTATATGGACAGAAATATATCAGATTTATCCGTCGACAGGCACTTCCGTCTGTCCCAGTGGACCGAATAATAAATTACTAGCGATATCATACCGATATAGACATTCATTGATAAACACTTTTGTCAGGGTTCCCAAAAGCTCGGTAATCCTTTGATGTAGAGTGAATCGTTGTTTAAAATAAATAATGTGTGTGATGCTGATCTAGTGACTCCTGGATCCAAGCAAGGCGAAGCTCCAAAGCGTTGATTAGCGGAGCATTCTCAAGTATCTGGTGCTTGTTCACACCTACATCAAACAAGCACCTCGAGAGTATAGCTAATACTCGTAAATAGCGGTTGTGGAAGGCTTAATTAAAATAATTTGGCACATGCATGAACTCCGCTTTGCAGCGTACAGGTAAACTTGATTAAACGCTAGCTTCGGATACGTTGGAGAAGGAAATATTTTTGTATCCACTAAGATACAGGCGGTAGTTGCTCTGTGAATTTTAATGATGTTTTAAGGCGAGCGCGTCGAGACTCGGGTGGCGGAGAGCGGTCGGAGCGATGGTGAGGCGCGCGATCCGTACGTCTAATCCGCGGGAGCTTCAGAACGTGTTTGCGTAAAGTTTTCCATTACATTAGAGTGAGCTGGCTGCAGCGAGCAGCACTGCCTCCGGAACTAGAACAAATGGACGCCGGCGCGCGCTCGGATATCGTAACTGCGACTGTTATTGTAACGGATGTAACTTTGGATAAATGTCAACTGTTCTTGAATTTACTACGCCACCGGGGCGACTCGCGTTTTATTAGCTCGCTTTGCATACATTACACAAAGTGAGCCGATACATGAGCGGACGTGAATAGCTACGACAAGAATTCTCCTCGCTCCACGAAATATATTTTGAATTTGGGACCACTTTCCGTCTATTTCTCTGCAATTTTGCAAATAAAAGCTTTAAAGTCTATTCAGTAAATTATATTCAAAGTTTAACGTTGTAGAATGAAAATTGGCTTCAGTGTAGTTCACGCGAGTGAGGTAACAACTTTTCCACTGTCCAATTTGCAAGAAATTCTCCCTATTTTGCGTAACCGAAGTAAAGAAATAGGATTTGTGGAATATCCCTCTCATTTATTGTCCATTATTCTGGGCTTTGACTAACATCATTTTCGAGGCTTTATTAAATGATTTTAATGATGTGGGAAACCTTTAAGTCTGAAATGCATGTTTGCTCCAATAGTAATAGTACATTATGGTACAAGTGTGTAATGTTGGTGATTACTGCTGAGGCGCCATTGAGACCCGAGCCGTTAGGTGAGGGTCTTAAGAGAGCCGAGGTCGGTAAACATCAATACACACGTGTATCATACGACGTTTTTCAACACACTTGTGAAGAAAATAATACTTAAAAAATAATTTTATTTATGTTATCTTATGTATATACTTTATAATTAGTACTTGTAGACATTTTAATTAATAAATAACTGTAATTTCAACAGTGAAGACTAAAATAATGAGGTTTCCTTTTTTTGGCTTTTCGCGGATAGCGTTTTAGCCACTTATAAAACGGGGAATTTCAAGTTTCTTTATTACAGAGAAAACAAAAGTTATATTTGAGTGATCATCGTTTGAGTGAAAGTTTTATTTATTTAACACGTACAAGATGAAATTATCTATTTAAATACGAAGTTGCATGAAATGAACAAGCAATAGGTACATTAATTTATTTGTACTATTGAGCACGATCTGTTTTGTATCGAAACTTTTTTAAGAACAAACAATAAAATAAAATAAAAACTCTATAACTCACTTGTGAATAATAGCAATGAAAAAGTCACAGTTTGATTACAGGTATCATTATGAGCCTATTTGCGGTGAAATTAGAGCCACTTTATGAGCAAGTGCGTTGAAAAGTATAATATGTGTTAGACATCTTTACAATCTTATTCCCTGGAATTCTTTTTGTTTTTGTAAACACTAAAGGTTGTAATAATTATCTTCATCGTCTCCATTTTCGCTCTATCAAGAAAACCGTTGCGGTACCGACTACCGAGAATCAAGCTGACTCAATTACCGTCTATGTGCAGAGTGGTCTAAGGCTGTATTCAAAGGCGGCACGGTTACCTGCATTCTGTCGGGGCGTCTAATTCGAATTGATCGGTAAGTGCAGACACAGGCGTCCACATTTCGACGTCGACGTCGTCGTTAGCCACGTCAGCATCATGTTAATGCATACATGCTTCAGGCCAGGGCTTTGATCTAATTATCTACTGGTCTGTCACAAATGTGAAGGGCGTGATTTTATGTTGTGGCAAAATTCCGTTCTTGTAGCTTTGGATGCTTCTTCTTTTACCTGCCCTTATCCCATGTTACTTGGGGTCCTATGAGCCCTAGATGAGGCAGAGGATGTCCTCCATCACGACCAGTTTAGAGCTTCACGCTTCAACTCACTTCCCGTCAGCTTAATGAATAATATTAGACGTCGCAAACGATTTTTGGAACAGATGGGTGGAAACGTCCTACTTTGTTCGATGATTCGTTCATCTGTGTTGATTCATAGTCAGCATAACTCAATAGGCGCCACATTCGCTCCGTGATTACTCCCGTGCCCACCTAATGGACTAACGTGAACAAACATCTTTCTCATCTGACTCAATTGGATGCCATTCCGCCTTCTTTGTTCCGTAATTGTTTGTTCGGAACCAAGGACTTGTTACCAAAGACAATACGAAATCACCTTCAAAATTTCATTCATAACATGCCTAAGTATTATCGTGCAGGCCATTTTAGTATTAACTATTTTCCCGTCTCATTAGTCATTCATAACCAATTTAGTGGGCAAGGACCGAACAATACACAGTCGTAAGCCCCCGTTTGCATCTCGTACGATAATAATACTTCATTCTGTATACCTTGAGGTGATTATTAGCGGGTTATCTTCGCTCCTGTTATTAATTATTATTCTGCCCTCTAGGAACATGCCTTAATTATGATTATAAGAGAAAATTTAAATTCATTATTTGAACCTTACCGAACATTAAATAAGGAAGGTGTATTTTGTGGGTGTGTCTTTAAAACAATACGTTTTTGTAGAAAAAATTTATACTGAAAATTTATACTGAAATCCTTTTTGGATTTCGTGGACTATTGTGGGTATCTTTGGCCAGACTTCGGCATTTATACTACTTCTACTATTTATACTACTCTAGTCGTTAGGGTTCCGTACCCAAAAGGGTAAAAACGGGACCCTATTACTAAGACTACGCGGCCCGTCTGTCTGTCTGCCTGTCTGTCTGTCACCAGGCTGTATCTCATGAACCGTTAGTTGACGCTATAACAACAAATACTAAAAACAGAATAAAATAAATATTTAAGTGGGGCTCCCAAACAACAAACGTGTTCTTTTGCCGTTTTTTGCGATAATGGTACGGAACCCTACGTGCGCGAGTCCGACTCGCACTTGGCCGGTTTTTTACAGTATCTCATTCCCTCAGACCTCAGAAGATTATTTATAGTAGACGTATACGTGCTGTTGTGGACTGCAATAAACTGTTGCAATGTTATTTCAACTTAGATTAGCTCTCTCTTGCAAGGAAACAGTAACATTCCATTGATATATTACCTTTTTAAATGGTAATTTGTAAAAGGAATGTATTTTTTTCCAGTACAAACATTATCTGACAGGTATTTTGTCAGGCGGACTCTTATATCGAGTCTCCCCGAGACAAATTAAGGCGCTGCTCGAACATTACGCTGTAATCGCAGCAATTTGCGAAAAGATCACGTCGCTGTTGTATTTTTACACTGGTCGTTTAAAAAAATGGTCACGGTATATATTTTTTTCGCCTACAGTTTTTCTAGAACTAATAGTTTGATGAGATTTTTCTTTTTTTTTCAATATCAATCTCGCAAATTGTATTTTTTTACGCGAGAAGTTTTTAAAAGATTTTTAGTGCATGAATTCTTTACATTTTATTTGTGTTTTATGCGTAACTACCCTCAAATACAACAAACTATCATAGAGCCTATATTGGCTGGAATACAAACATGCTATTTATATAAATATGCAAGCTAGCCGGATCCAATTTAAAAATGCATGTAGGTAAATACATACTGGCAAAAAAAAACTCGGGCAAATCACACTAATAGACAAAAATGCAAATCTCACACAAAACCAACACATCAGATTGGAGCTTTACCAAATAAATTGGAGCTTGAATTGTGATTTTTATCCAACAAAATAGAAGCATTTAAAAAATTTCAAACTTGTGCAAACAATGCGAGCAATATCTATTGACGAACGTTATACCGTTTGCTTGTTTACGTTTTAAACTGGCTTGTTTGCGTCTGTGCTTATTGAATTCTGTTTCGTATTTAGTTTTTGTGAACGTGGGTTTTTGAAGTGTTACATTGTAAGTAAAAAAAAACTTTATTTTAGCGAGTATTATAAACCTTCTAGCCTTGAGGCTAGTTGCTGCGAGTTTTAAGAAACTCTGTAATACCTTATGGCCTTTTTAAATGACATAATCATCATCATCAGCCTTTTTATTAATGTTCCCACTGCTGGGACACAAGCCTCCTCCCTGTGAGATTGAATGGGCCGTAATCCCAATGCGGTTTGGTGGATGTCACATGTATTCGAATTTTTGTTTCTAGGACATGCCGGTTTCCTCAAGATGTTTTCTTTCGCCGTTTTAGAGCAGTGTTGATAAAATAATTTACAAAAAGTAAAGCGCGTGTCTAACTTCGAACCCACGACCTACGACACGTAAGTCGGGGCCTTTACCACTGGGCCACCACTGCTATCTGGGCCATAAAAATATGTATCTATTTGTAATGATAACTACTTCACCAGTACATAGTACATAACTTATGTAGTTATTTCTTACAGACCATATTAATGAAATTGATAGACGAGATAGCGAGCGATAAGTTCAATCTTATCGCTCGTACGTTTACTAAAACAAAATTCCTAAACTAAAATAAACGAAATCATAGTTGTTGTGAAAGCTTTTTGTGGTAAATGACATTTCAAACTTTTAAACAAGTTTGATTGCAGTAAATGATTTGAATTGACCCCAAGGGCTTTAGGACTGACAAATGTCAAACAAATAAAGTTCAGCGTACCAAAAAAAGAGAATTTATAATTCAACTAAGCCACTAATTAAACTTCAGTGTATCTATGAGAGACGCAAAAAATAAACGTTTCAATTTTAGGATACTCAAAATTTAATAGAGTTTTATTAAAAACGAAACGTGATTAAAAATTTTGTTCTTCAATTATACGGCCTGTCAAGAGTCTCAAGAACAGGCAATTAATTTCTTTTCTCTTTCATTCCAATTCATTTACAAAAAATACGAGTATTGGCCTGGTTTTAAGCAGGAGAGGCTTTTTGTTTTGTGGTACGATCTTATTATTAATAGACTAGTTTCTGCCAGCGGCTTTGCCCGCGTGAAAGTTGAACATTATCCCGAGGGAAGATATTCCCGCGATAAAAAGTCCAGCCTTTTTGGTGTGAAGAAGTAACAGACATACACACTGACACATACACTTTTGTCTGTATAATATTAGTGTGATTCTTACAGATAGAATTTTAAATAATCCTGGCCGGTGATAACCAAATAAAGAGGCTTACTTACCTAGGCTGAACTGACATAGACCCGTACATGAATTTCATAAGCTTCCCTCGATTACAGGTATGGTATATACGCGGGCGACGATGTAAGGGCCCTGCAGGCACTTGCATGAGCGTGGAGGAGACCCCTAGAGCCGATACAATGGGGGCCCTCGACCGACGAACCACTCGGTTGTGGTCTATCTCGCGTGATATAGCTCCGATCATCGGTCGGTTGCAATCGATATTCTATTAATAACGACTTGATGGTTAGCTGGTGATGTGTGTCTGTACTGTCTGTGTGTACCGGAGATGTAATCGTGGTTACGAATCTATGATACACTTCTAACACAAATGCAATGTCTTGTTCATATCACTGCAAACCAATTCAATTATGAATTGATAATCTTAGTAGGTGTTAGGTAATTGCTGGGTCAAATCTGGCCGTTGACCCAGCAGTGGGGTAGTGTAACCTAAATAGAAAGTCAGATCATTCATTTTTACAAGCTTTTATTTAACTTGTAATGTATGCATGTATGTATGTATGTAAGTGTGTCCGGGTCAAATCTTGCAACTGAATTTTAAAGCAGTTATCCGCTATCTATTACGATGAAATGTTACATACACGTTTAGTTTGGATGACAATGCATGGTTAGCTAAGTGAATTCTAAATCAAATATGGTGGATGGCCTAAAATGGCGGAATAGTTATTTTTTTAGCACTGCCATGATATGGGTATCAAATGAAAGGGTTTGCTGAAAAGAATACGACAAAAGCTTGTTTTAAAAAAGATTTTCTAATGAATAATTTTATTTTTAAATCACAAGCGTTGTGTCATCGGCGATGATACAACGCTTGTGCGTTCTTCATAAAGGCCTATCAGCATCTTAAGTAGTATGCTTATAGATAAATTTGCTAATGACAAACTTGCACTTTTAAACAGTAAGTTCCAAGTGATGTTCGTCAACTTTATACAGATTTTTAAGCTGTTTCCTTGAAAATCAATGTAAAGTTTGTACTATTATATTTCGGTAAGTAACTCCGTATTTGAATATTAACAAAATCAACTCAGTATGCAAGTCTTGCACCTAAGTGGTTTATGGACTTTGCCATCGAAACAGTTCGGTATTGATACTGGTCTTAAGTAATTAGTATTGGTTGCAATAATCAATTTTGCATCTATTTGATATTCTTATGAACTCTGATAGATAATAATTAAATGATGCTCTTTACCATAAAAAGCATGGGTTAAATAAACAGGTAAATAATTGAGTAATTCAGTAGTTAATTGATTATTTGTGCATGCTATTGTTATGCAATGCTATTTCAAATTTAGCGAATCAATTAAAAAGCCATTGTGTGTCGCGTGAATCCGCGTTTCTGGCAGTCACGAGGTTAATAATAATTCCATTACATTATTTGACTAGTCAGAAATTATCAAGTTAATTGTTCATAATTGGTCTGTATATATGCAAAGTTAACCCGTTATTCCTCTTACTTAAGAAATAATAATTTCTAACAACAATACCTTATTATATTCATTACTCGAATTAATATAAATTACTGTCTTATTAACATAATTACGGTATAGACATTAATTCACTGTTCTAATGTATTTTCTGAATATTTTGCCAGACCTACATCCTGTCTTCATGTACCAAAGCGATGAAGAAGCTTATACTCTTTGAAGTAGTCTACAATAGAGAAGAAGACGAACGTTCTGGAATTTATTTTTAAAAAATTATCGCGGCTACGCTCCTGTGGCCTTTCTCAAAATTTTTCGGGATAATTATTCTTTTTTTTTTTTTTAAACAAGCTTTTTTCGTATTCTTCTCAGCAAACCCTTTCATTTGATACCCATATCGTGGCAGTGCACAATAAATTACTAGTCCACCATCTTGGGCCGTCCGCCATATTGGATTTAGAATGACGTCACTTATAACCATGCATTGTCATCCAAACTAAACGTGTATGCAAAATTTCATCTTAATCGGTGGAGGATAACTGCTTTAAAATTCAGTTGCAAGATTTGACCCGAACACACTTACAAACATACATACATACATACATTGTAAGTTAATTAAAAACTTGTAAAAAATAGTAATTGCCATAGTGTAGCTTCCTGTGAAGGTATTTTCGCAATCGGCTCAATATTTCCAGAGATTAAATCCTCTTCATCATCAGCAGCCTATAGCAGTCCACTGCTGGACATACGCCTCTCCGATTGCAAGCCATTTGGTTCGGTTTTCAGCAACTGTCATCCAGCTGCTACCAGCCACCCTGCGAAGATCGTCGCTCCACCTAGCTTGATTAAATCGTACAAAAACAATAATTTTACCTCTTTATAATTTAGTTTAGATCTGGCACAGTATCTAAAAACTGTGACAGATCTTTCCACGATCACTATGAGAGTACTGTTTTCTCTTTCCCGTTTCTCTTCATCACTATTGTACCCATACGTACGTTTATTCTATTACGACGTTCCTTACATCTGATGGTCATATCAAAGTCAGTGTAATTCTACAAACGCCGTACAAACATGATTTTCTCCGCAAGCCCACGTCCGGACGAATCCCCTGTTTGCCTCGTTTGCCCACAATTGGGTCATGTGGCTCACGATCTACGTCACTAGCGAACTAGTGCTGTACCACACATTAATAGCTGACCGAACTATTAATTTTTAATGCTCCTCTTTATTGCTACTGCGGTACGAACGTTTGTGGTTAATATGTCCATTTTGATGACAAAACAAATAAGCTGGAATGGGTGAAGATATTCAGATGGTGTTTTGTTACGAAAGAGATCGAAATTCATGTTGTTTCGTATCTTAATTGATCATAATATATTGGCTGTTACTTGTAGATCTTTGGACAGTCGTTACGGGTTTGTTAGAAGCTAGACAATATGGCGCCATTCTTGCCAAGGGGTTCCGTGTTACCCTATTCCTGGGTCTGGAATTCTTACAGGCAATCGCTCCACTTAAAATACTGATTTTTAATTGAATCTTGACCGGGATCCGAGCCTAACATAATTTGGTAAGGCAAGGCAGATCTATCTCAATTGCACATTTAATAGCTGTAGTTATTACTATCCTTACATACTGTTGCTTCACTCATGTTCATACATCTAGTCATACACACACGCCGGTTATGAGTACTGCGCACCTGGCCTTTCTGAAGAACTTCACCAATAAGGTCTATGTATGTCTTTCTAGAGCTTCCCCTGCCGGCGTTTCCATTCATGTCTGCCTTGTTAATAACTTTTGATAGTCGCCTTTCATTCATCCTCTCAACATGACCAAACAATCTTAGCATACTCTTTTAAATTTTTGTCACTATATCTTCTTTTAACAACCTTGT
This sequence comes from Orthosia incerta, assembly GCA_948252205.1. Taxonomy (NCBI): domain Eukaryota; kingdom Metazoa; phylum Arthropoda; class Insecta; order Lepidoptera; family Noctuidae; genus Orthosia; species Orthosia incerta. The sequence goes on from OX411749.1 coordinate 26,308,432, forward strand.
CTTAATAAATCATTTCTCAATGTATAATTTAAAGTTTTCATTCTATATGGATATAATAATATAATTTAATTCATTGAGTACAACTCATTCCTACAAAACACAAACAAAATCATTAAAACGCACTACCATTTTCCTTATAAATTACCTCCTCCTTCCTACCTTTATTGTAGTGGAATCAAAGTTTCGTAGAGCTTCTGAATGTCGTAGACTGAAGTCCCGTAGCGTTAACTAAGCGTAGCGCGTCGTAGCCGGGCGTAGCACAGTGCTACGTCGCGGGCGACCGCGTGCCTCGGCATAATAAGCCGACTTGATAATTCCTATTGTTTGAACTGAACTAGGTTTTTCATTCGTTGTTTACGAAACTTTGTAGTTGACATGCGTGACGCGACAATTCGACAACGATGTGACTACAATTTTCTCTTAGAAATTGGTCTACGGATAAAATCCGCAAAACGGTTGAAAACGTTTTTCGTATTTTCCGTTTATGCCTGTCTGTAGGCTTTGTATGTATGATACGAAGTTTAAATTGACAAGGTTATTTGGCACCGTGCTTGTGATTTGTATGTAAAAAAAAGACTGAATGGATTTTAGAATTCAGAGGCATGAAAATCAAATACAATGGAGATGCACTGAAGCTATTTGAACGAAATTTCCTCTATTTCACAAAACTAAATTAACAGTTTTAATTCACCGACCGATTACAATTTCCTCGTAATAATCGCTAGTTATTAGAAGCTGAGAACTAAATTGCATATTTCACATACATAAACAAACGCCGGGCACTTCGCGTTCGTTGTGGAGCGCGAGCGCGATGCATTCGCCTCGGAAAGTGCCAATACAGCGAAACTTTATCGATAATATACAGCAATTTTACTACTGGCAACTCAAATGAGAAGTTTACAATTAGCGCACGCGAACTATTGGGTTGAGCTAAACATTTTCTGGAATTGAAGCGGGGTTATGACTCGTGTTATCTACAACTGGTTTTTATTATATTGTTACTGGGTTTGAATCAGTGATTACTGTTTTGGGCTGGTTTAAGTTAGTGGTTTCAACTAACCGAATTTGGGTGATGAAAAGTTTTATTTATTTATTTAATTATTCAAAATCTGTTTACACTATTACATTCATATATTATGCCGTTCGTGTCACAATATATTTCAAATTATGTACTTAAACAACAACTTTAATAATTATGCTAGGTAGTTAATAGTTATTTATGCAACTGTTGTATAATAAGGGGTATTAAAACACGAATGTGGGTTTGATAATAGTATCACATGAGTGTTTTAATACCTAATTATAACAGTTGCATACAAGACTTTATCTACACCCATGATATGAATCCTCTATAAAGGTTCTGAAACCATAGGGTATTGTACAGTGTTTGAAGAACTCTATGTAAATTTATGGAAAGTTTAATTAATGAGTATCTAATACAAACAAACTGTGTATAGGTAAGAATATAATTATTTATTGTAGCACATCTTCAGAAAATGATGTACTACTCTTTGATATTTTACAATTCATGAAATTTTGGTACGTCTTTTTATAATGATTTCTCGACTTTTCTGGTAATAATTGGTTAGATATGTCCTTTGCTGCATTAGAAATATCTGGTGGTGTGTTACCAAAGCTTGTATCACTAATTTTTGAAAAGAAAAAAAAAAAAAATTCTATACTATTATTGAACAAAAATGGCGGGATACGACGTCAATTCAAAAATTCGAATAAGTTTTTTTTTATATTACGGCGCTGTGGTAGTGAAACGCGCGTGCATGACAATGTTCTTTTTTTGAAATTCCTAAAGATGCCATGAGAATGTGGCTGTTCGATGAGTAAAAAAGCAGTTGCATTATGAAATTTAGTACAACATTAAAACACCCGTTTGGATGATATTATGGTTACTATGACACTGGCTGTTTTAATGTTGGCAATAAGCTAACTGTTTCAAGAACTTTTATAGAGGATTTATAGCATGGGTGTAGATAAACTAAATTAAACTATTGATAAAAATTCCATCGGGATCAGACAATCCCATGATCAATTTGCAGTGTCCATGATTGAAAAATGCGCGAGTGTTGTTCTTTTTTTTTTTTTTTTTTTTTTTATTTGTGATGGGTTTGCTCTTGACTCTAGTCTAGGTCAAAGGTGACAGAGACAGAGTCGACGATGGAGTGAGCTTACCCAGAAGAAACCTGTTCACTCTAACTTTGAAGAGATTCGGGTTGAATGCGTTCGGAAACACTGACGCAGGTAGCGAGTTCCATTCATTCGCTGTGCGCATTATGAAGGATGTTTGGAAGCGTTTGGTGCGAATTGGTGAAATGGCAACAAGGTAAGGATGATAACTTGCAGTGCTTGTTCTGTTTTAAAAGAGATATAAAGGTCTACTCTTAGTCGCGGTATCGTCTTTCATCACATTGCATTGCGTCTAAAACGTCATTGGATTAAAAAATAATGCTTGCGGGTTAGCTACATAAACGAGCAATGCATTGTAATTAATCCCATTATCGGTAATAGTGGTCGATGTTAGCCACGTCAACGTTTATTTGCACGGTGCCTGTTTGATTTGGCCCGTGCACTCGAAGGCCCCGTAAATCACGACCACATTAACCAGACCTGCCAATATTACCCCGCCTACCCTTCACTTGCTCCACGAGAAAGGGGGGCGGAGGATCAAGTTAGATTGGACGTTATAATGGCACTTGTGTTTCGCAAACGATGTTTTATTCATGCCGCGATGCTCGACTGCTGCGAATAACCGGCTAATTATTGAGGTGTTCGGCGGCAAGATTTAGGCGCCCCGAGGAATCCATCGCACGGCTTATTATGAATGTGCCGCTTCACTAGTCACCTTAATAAAGTCGCGAGATGTATTTTCAATATGCTTGCTCAAGGAGTTGCTTCGCACTGAATTGATTATGGTAATGGCTTTGAATTATCTGATTTCTGTTAGCGCTACTGAAAGGGAGATATGTATCGCTCGTTGTGTCGCTAATTGTGTCCGACCGAAACTGCTTTTACGACCGAAACCGAAACCGAATTTCAACAACAGTCTTAGTTTCGGCTGAAACCGAAACTTTCTGACAAGGATCATGTTTTGAGGGAAAAATAAAGATATCGTTAATATATACAGACAGTCTTTCATTTTTTTATCTTTAAATCACATCACTATGCCGTCTTCGATATTTTCACTTATTGGTATGATAATCAACATAACAACCCCTCATTTAAGAAACAAATATTCGCATAAAAATATTCGCTTGGATGGAATTTAACGCGCCGAACATGACCGATCACAGCGCGGGCTCTCCCGAATGCAGTTTCGGTTTCGGTCATAGTTTCGGCAGGTTTGCCGCCGAAACCGAAACTAAACCGAAACTCGTTTTTTTGTCGTAACTCGATCGAAAACGAAACCGAACTTTCGGTCGGACACTAGTCGCTAATTTTGGTTTCGGTTGAAACAGGGTTTCCCGAGAAATACAGCCAGGAAAACTGGATCACGATAAACCAGTTGTACGACTTTTTCTGGTTAAGGAAAATGTTGAAACTTAATTCCGTATTCTACTTTTATTATTTAACGTTAGACACCGTGTAAGCATAAACCTATTTACCATAATTAGTTACGTTAAACAATTTCGTATCTGGCAATTTGCTTTTAATGTTAAATATCCGTGTTATGGCATTGCTAAAGTATGTTGCTACAGCTTTTTGGCGCAGTTAACGTTACTTGATGGCACTAGTCATTATGGCAGATGAGACGGGCAGATGAGTTTCACGAAAATGAGATAGAAAGGATAATGTTATAGGCAACTCGGTGGAGGTCACATAACAAAATGTAACAAAACTCCAAGAAAATGTTCCGTAGTAAAACAAAGCTTTAAATAAAATAGAACAAATATATTATCTGAATAAATACGTCCGCGCGATATTAAGTCGTAAATATCTGGGTTCTCCGCGACCCGCAATGTACCGATTACGTAGCCTAATGAAATTATCCTGGCTATAGCCGAAATTAATTCGTACGACCCCGAGACCTTTTAAATATTACCCCGAAGGGTGAACGCGTGACGCGATAAAAATACAACTTAACACCCTTCCAGTGATGTGTTGATGTGGAATTTGAGATTTTGTGGACCGCAATCCGTAATAACCTTTTCTTTGCTGTTGAATTCAGCCGAATCACTGAGCATCACGGTTTTATTTGTTCTTTATAGGGCTGATGTAAGAAACATCAAGCTCAAGTTTTCTGAATCCCTTTCTTTTGGGCTATTATAATCTTCAAGAATAATAAGATCATTACAGTCGTATTTTTTTAGGGTTCCGTACCCAAAGGGTAAAAACGGGACCCTTATTACAAAGACTCCACGATCTTTCTGTCTGTCCGCCCGTCTGTCACCAGGCTGTAACTCTCATGAACCGTAATAGCTAGACAGTTGAAATTTTCACAGATGATGTATTTCTATTGCCGCTATAACAACAAATACTAAAAACAGAATAAAATAAAGTTGGGCTCCCATACAACAAACGTGTTTTTTTTTGCGATAGTGCTACGGAACCCTTCGTGCGCGAGCCCGACTCACACTTGGCCAGTTTTCTGCATCCACGCGATGACATAATTCTGCTATCATCACAGAAAAGTCGGGAATTCTAATATCCTGTTCGAGCATGTCATCGTAAACTTCACGATATTATCTTTACTGGGTACTATTTTTCCGCGAAACTTCAACCATCTCGATACGAGGTTCAAAGTATATTGCACATATTATTTAGTATTTCCTTCAAGTAAAAGGTGCATGAAGAATTACAAGTTTGCTTTGATTGAATTGCTTTTACAGTACGAAAGTCTAGTGTGGTATGCAGTGAGCATTTTACTAGATACGAGACCACAATATTTCTAGCAAAGAAATTCTTTTAGCCACAGCTTTTCTTTCATGTTTTTCCGATTCTGGATTTTCCACATTTTCCGTGTAAGCCTTTAATAAATTGTTTCTGTATTAAAAATCGTTATCGTTAAACCCATGTTACACGAAACGACACTGACTTGAGGTTGCTTAAAAATGTTGTACAATTAATCATCATCACATCATCAGCCTATTAATTTTCCCACTGCTGGGACACAGGCCTCCTCTCTGTGAGAGGGAATGGGCCGTAATCCACCACGCGGGCCCAGTGCGGGTTGGTGGATGTCACACGTCTTCGAATTTTACACAAAGTAAAGCGCCTGCCCGGGCTCGAACCCACGACCTACAACTTGTAAGTCGCGGCCGATACCACTGGGCCACCACAGCTCTCCAGTTCGTACAATTAATAATTTTACCAAATTGAAACGTTTCACGTCAAAGGTAACAAATTTCATTACATTAAAACATGGCGGCGTATGTGTTATGTATTAATAACGACATACGTTTTACGGTGAACGGAGTTGTGCTCCGCGAATAACTTGCTGTTTCATAACGGTTATATGATATCGAAGTAAATTAATTACGTTTTATTGATGTGTTGTGATGAATGATTGATTGACGCGCTATTGAATATTTCACGTGTCAAGTTACGTTTGGTTTCAGCTCAGCGTACAATTAGTTTTAAATACAGGTCGACTATTTGTTTTTGACCATAGAGTAGTTTATTTATCTAGTTTATGCAAATTTATCGACTCAGTAAAATTTAAAATTATATTTTGGATGGGATGTCTTTATGGTTCTGGGACTGGAGAAGGCATCAAAGTCAATGGCGAGTACATCGTTCACCTTCCTGGTTTGCCGACGATTTAGTGGTCATGGCTGAGACCATGGAGGACCTCAGTATAATGTTCGATGATCTCAGTAGAACTGCCGAAAAAGTGGGTCTTAAAATGAACATGGACAAAACCAAGGTCATGTTGAATGCCCATGTAAAACCCACTCAATAATATAATATACTCTTAATATCAAGATTAGACACTACACTCGAAGTTGTAGATAATTATGTCTAGCTGGGACAAATGGTCAGTTAGGTAGGTCTAACTTCGAGCAAGAGGTCAACCGTCGAATCCGACTCAGCTGGGCAGCGTTCGAGAAGTTGCACGGTACGAGTATCTTCTCGTCCAACTTACCGCAGTGACTGAAGACGAAAGTGTATGACCAGTATGTGTTGCCAGTGATTACATACTGGACCGAAACGTGGTCGCTCACAACGGGCCTCATCAGAAGACTTAAAGTCACCCAAAGGGCAATGGAGAGTGCTATACTCGAACTTTCCTTGCGGGATCGAATCAGAAGTGAAGGCAAGAGATCCAAACTTCAGCCGTAGTGGAAAGGGCACATTGCTCGCAGAACGGATGGCCGATGGGCCGAAAAGTTCTGGAGTGGCGGCCGTAAACCGGAAGACGCAGCGTTGAGAGGCCTCCCACTAGGTGGACCGATGACCTGGTGAAGGTTGCGGGGACCCGCTGGATGCGAGACGCACGGGACCGGTCCTTGTGGTGGCGCTTGGGGGAGGCTTTTGTTCTTTTGTGCAGCTGTGGACGTCTTCCGGTTGAAATGATGATGATGATCTAATGACGGTCATTTTATAAAACGTGGACTAATTAACTATTTCTGATCAAGCAGTTTTCCAAAGAATTTTCCTTAGCAAACTCTCTAATTGTAATTACACACATAACTAATTACAACATTAGTTTTAGTTTAAAGTGCGCCTACTTCAAACAAAAACTTTACGTTTAAATAATTTTAGTGAACATTTTAAAGCAAGCATTTTCTCACGAGACAGTTTTTAGTCTGCTACGAAGTCAGGAGGCAAACAAGTTAAATTGTTTTTATTGCACCCTCGGGCAATTGTGAAAATACACGTGAGAAAAAAGCTTGCTTAGTTCTGAGTGGAATTACTTGTTGCCTCACACAGCTATTACTAAGTTGGCGCGGTCTTATTAACAGTGTTACAAGAAAAGCGAGGTTTTCGTTACAGGGACGCACTTATCGCCATAACGAGCTGCCGTAAAGAATTAAATAATTGCTCAAAATAAGATATTTATTAAACGATTGTTAAATGAATAACCGGTTCTCGATTTTATCTTTTCAGCGGCCTTTAATTTATTCACAAAGACTGCTATAAAATAAAAAGACAGGCTGACAAAGCCAAACCGGCGCTGGCGGGGACACAAAGAATTTTGTTCAAAGGTTTTACTTTCATTCGTGGCGGACGTCAGATAAATTTCCAAATAAAATTTCATAAATATTTTTGATATATTCACGGTCAGGCTTTTCATACTTTGCCCGCGTGGCTTATCTGGATTATCTCGGGATTTCCCACGGATTTTTTTAACTTGTTCGCGTTTGTGCGTTCGCTTATTGCGTTTTATCTGGCGCGTGATTTGCCGCGGTGCCGCCCGCTTCGCCAAATATGTTTATCGCACCCTAAATTCCCCTTTATGTTTATAGAGTTCGTTCGAACGTAAAAAATAATGCTAAATGAAGAGCGGAGCCTCCGCCGCGGGAGTTACTCTTTATTAAAATTTAATATCTATCAAGCACCTTTTGTGTTCGTGACCGGGTACACGTTACAATTACAGAGATCCTTTTAATTAAGTCCTTCGACGTTAGAGTTTAATTTTTCCGTTTTTGTTGCAGGTAGCACGAGGTGGGATGACAAAGTGTTCGGGTCAACACTAGAGGAAATATTAGTTTCAGTTTGTGTGTTTGGAAAAAAGTGTGTGGGTGTTCCTTATGTCAAGGGTTGTTAGTAGTTGAAAGACTTGTTGGTACTGTGAGGGTGGGTCGCAGATGCGGTAGTGATCGTGCGTGTGGTGGTCATTGTGATGGTGACGTCATGGCACGCGCTGTGGCTGCTGGCGGCGCTGTCAGGCTGTGCCGCGCTCCCGGAGCCGGTGTACCACGACCAGTTCGCCGTGCACGTGCCTGCCGGGCCGGAGCACGTCGATGACATCGCCAGGAGGCACGGCTTCGTCAACCATGGACAGGTATGTTCTCAGTCTATTAACTTGTTTATTTATTATGCGGACAGCCAAAGACTGAATGAATTACCGAAAATTTGTTATGTGCAACACAACTTACTCTGGCCAATATCCTTGATCTGTGTGTTCCCCTACCACCCATCAGTCGTCCAAGCAAGACTGAAGAGACACCTTCTAGGCTCACTAGCTCGATCATACACCTCATCCAACATTTACAATCAGGCGAGATCGAGGTCCAAGAGCAGGCTCATGACGAGTAAAAAAAAATCCTAGCTATTGGTCAGTGCTCATTCTACCACAGTACTAATGGCAGCACAACTCCCTACTGGCCATTGTCCTTGAAACTGTAGAGACTTAAAAGGACTGTCCCAAAAGTGGCAGATAATGTGCGTAGTTCCGTTTGTGCTTCCACACACGTCATGGTGGGCAGGCAAGCATGTATTATATGCTCTTATGTAATTACATAAGACACATTATGGCTAACTTCCCGAGCGTAACCAATTAGAACGCAATTACGTTTCTTTTTTGGGAATTTTTCGTTTTTACTGTTGCGAATAAGATTTAGGTGACATGAAGTTTCTTACGCTACGGGGCGCTGCGATGCAAAAACTCATTCGTTATAATTAGTTTTGTCTTAGTACGTATTTTATAATTAGTGTTTGGCGTAGTCTAGTCAGGAGACTGTTTACTCTAGAGACCATATCTCTATAGTAAACCAAAGAGGTAGTAAAGCTAAGCTTGTTTTCACTATAATTTATTTATTTTAAAGAAAGAAAGGAATACCATTGTTGTTGTTATTTATTTATTGAACAAGGCACACCAACGACTCATTTACAAATTAATATCAGAAAATAACATTCAGAAAAGATCCTGTGTCACTTACAGGCATGCACATCATTGTCATAGTAAGTAAGTCGTATAAAATAAAATAAGAATTTAAACAAACATAATGTAAAATCAAAGGACATACAATAAAATAAGAATAAAATAAAATAACATAAATTAAACCAAAATAAAATAATTTCAAAATAAAATCAAATCAACATAAAATAAGATAAAATTTAAATATGTCTTTTATTAAATTTGTATTAAATTAAATTTACTTTAAAAACGAAATTATATAAAATGTCAAGTTATTATTAACATTATAATAACTATAGTAACATTACCATTATAATTTATTCACACAACAATTTAAAATATAATGTTCCTAATTACTTACATAATTTAAATCATTGTTAAGACACATATACATTAATTAAAATTACAATATCAAATCATATTACATTGCATGGCATGCCCATATATTCTAACAAAATTAAGGCCAATATATATATATATAAAACACAAATAAAACGTTATGCGAGTTCACTATTGATTAAATTACAAAAAGATTGAAAATTAAAAACATTATCCGAATTACGACGGAACTCATTTTCAATAAAATTATCATAATTTTTCATCAAACAATATCACATTAACAGTAGCAAGAAACAATTAAAATAATAGACTGAAACGATTATTTTAACGACGTTGTTATGTCAATTAATTCATCGGTATTTAACCAATTAGTGATGATGACTGCTTTACACGACTAAATGAAAAAGCGATAAGGTGAAAAATAGTGGAAAATCGTCAAGCTTGAGTCGTGTTATTATTGTAAAGAGTTTGACTCATGTTTAAAACCTGATATGAGTTAAGGCGTATATATCCCCTCCAATGTTAACGCGGTACTGGCCGTGCGCCCGGTGCTAGAATATCAATATTGGACTCTTTTTGGACAGTTTTGTTTGCAAAATATTTTTTTATTTACATATCCTATGTAGGTTAAGAAAAAAATTAACCGTAAATTTTTCTGTTAAAAAATATTTTTAAACATCCATGTCGTTTTGGAGGAGTATGCAAAAGAAGCGAAAAAATATCGTGTTGTTAATTATTTTTTTAAAGCTATAACCATGTTACAAAAATAATGTACATGAATCAATAATAAATATATATATTTTCAAACCTTATAACCTAGCCGTTACGAGGAGTGTGCTTTAGAAAGTAACTGATTTACGGCACTAGAGCGGAGTAAGTGCCTTTACCGCGATAAATTTGTTTTGATCGTGTTATCGACACTGCCTTTACATTTTTGACGCGACAACATGAACGCCGGCTGCACGTACGAAAAAGGATGACTCAATGTAACGTTACGCTTAATGTAACGTTACGCTCATTGTAACGTTATAATCGTAACGTTATAATGAGCGTAACGTTACATTAACGGTATCGTAATGTATGTGACGTTGTCACGTTAAACTATCGTCCGTAAACCGACTTTACAGACAACCAATTTTGTTCGTTTTGTTGTGGGCAGGTGTTAACCACTTTTATTTTTTGACGTGACAACGTCTAATAAATCGATGAACGCCGGCTGCACGCACGAAAAAGGATGACTCAATGTAACGTTAACAATGACGTTAATTGTATCGCTATGTATGTGACGTTGTCACGTTAAACTATCGTTCGTAAACCGACTTTACAGACAATCAATTTTTGTTATTTGGCGGTGACTTAAGTAGGTAGATATATATACATTTATAAGGTTTCTAAAACAATAAAATAAAATAAAATTATAGACTAATGGGGCTTAATATCATATCAGTGTGAAATCTACCGAATTATGTCGATTTATGTTCAAATTAAATATCAAAAATTGTTAGCACAATTTGCTATTTTACTATAATTAAAATAGAACGTTTAACACAACAGATACTTAATAACCAATTTACAAAATAATAGCAGAATGTCCATTCAGGTCAATTGGTGCCCGAAGCTTTTGTTACAAAGCCTGAAGTCCTTTGTTTTTAACCCGCGACGGAAAAAGAGTGTCGTTATAAGTTTGATGTGTGTTGCTATGTATATGTCTGTGGCATCATAGCTCCTAAACGGATGAACCATTATTGGATTAGTTTTTTGTTTGAAAGGTGACTTTGTCGAGGGTGTTCTTAGCTATGTTTGATTAAAATCGGCTCTGCCGGTCAAAAGTTATCCGCATTTTACTCTTTGAATCTAGGTTTTTTCGCAAGATATCGTGTAATAATTACGTGTTTCGATAGATTGTCGATTGAAGCGTGTCTACTAATAAAAAAACAGGTTTTATTTATTTATTCAGAGTCAATTTTTGAGATAGAATTTCAGGGCGGAAACCGATGCTTTGGTGGAAATCGGTAACCAGGCCTCAGGGTCCGATCTAGCAATTTCATCGCTCCGGGCATAGACAATATTTGCCTCCCTTTAAAATGACGCCTTATGTGAAAAGGTCTGTTAGTGCAGTTTGACCGCCCTACATTTATGCCGCTGCCCCTCTCCCCCTTTCTAGCTCCAGCCCTGCCAAAACTAATTTTTTGAAAATTTGTTTCCTAAGTAAAACACACTACATTTTTTGATAATGCCAACTTGTCATTCCGCTTGTAACAAGTTTGTTGAAAAAAAATACATACCAATATATTAAATCGGAAAATGGCGCTATATTATTTTTTACATTTTCAGCCGTAGTAGTTTTTTTAGTTTTTATTAAGTACTAGCTGTCCCACGCGGCTTCGCTCCCGTCAACTGGCTACGTACCTACCCTATCCTACCCTACACCTACCCTACACCTACCCTACACCTACCCTACACCTACCCTACACCTACCCAACACCTACCCTACACCTACCCTACACCTACCCTACACCTACCCTACACCTACCCTACACCTACCCTACACCTACCCTACACCTACCCTACACCTACCCTACACCTACCCTACACCTACCCTACACCTACCCTACACCTACCCTACACCTACCCTACACCTACCCTACACCTACCCTACACCTACCCTACACCTACCCTACACCTACCCTACACCTACCCTACACCTACCCTACACCTACCCTACACCTACCCTACACCTACCCTACACCTACCCTACACCTACCCTACACCTACCCTACACCTACCCTACACCTACCCTACACCTACCCTACACCTACCCTACACCTACCCTACACCTACCCTACACCTACCCTACACCTACCCTACACCTACCCTACACCTACCCTACACCTACCCTACACCTACCCTACACCTACCCTACACCTACCCTACACCTACCCTACACCTACCCTACACCTACCCTACACCTACCCTACACCTACCCTACACCTACCCTACACCTACCCTACACCTACCCTACACCTACCCTACACCTACCCTACACCTACCCTACACCTACCCTACACCTACCCTACACCTACCCTACACCTACCCTACACCTACCCTACACCTACCCTACACCTACCCTACACCTACCCTACACCTACCCTACACCTACCCTACACCTACCCTACACCTACCCTACACCTACCCTACACCTACCCTACACCTACCCTACACCTACCCTACACCTACCCTACACCTACCCTACACCTACCCTACACCTACCCTACACCTACCCTACACCTACCCTACACCTACCCTACACCTACCCTACACCTACCCTACACCTACCCTACACCTACCCTACACCTACCCTACACCTACCCTACACCTACCCTACACCTACCCTACACCTACCCTACACCTACCCTACACCTACCCTACACCTACCCTACACCTACCCTACACCTACCCTACACCTACCCTACACCTACCCTACACCTACCCTACACCTACCCTACATAGACTATAGCACTCAGGAATAATGTAGCTTTCTACCAGTGAATTTTTTTTTAGAATTGGATCATTAGTTCCAGAGATTACCCCCTACATACAAACTTACAAATTTTACCTCTTTATAATATTATTATATAAGTTTATATAAGTATACTTATACTATATATACTTATACTATACTATATAAGTATAGATAAGATTAGTTTAATACTGATGAGCAGATTCTTAATTCAAAAATTTCTATGTACAATTTGGATTAAGAACCATATAACTACTTTTTTATAAATAAGGCTCTTTATCACCAACCTTGTCAACAACGATATCCTTCCATCTATCCACACTGTATACTTATGTTTACATCGCCCTTATTACACCCAAGTTCTTTGCGTGACTGTCTGTCGCGCGGCCGTCCAATTAAGTTTTCTCCAGTGATTAATGGCTCCTAACTCTGTACCTAGGGTTTTATGTAATGTCCAGCACTCCAGCCTTTTTGCTTGAAACTACGTTCAAGTTTTTATATTGTGTTCCAACGTGTCGAGCGTCCTGTTCAATTAGTGAAGATAGATCGACTGTAGCTTCATTAAGGTGCTGTTTGACTACTTAATTGGTTGATGTTGCTAATTATGGTTTGGTCTATAAAATTATGTGTTAATTGGTGGCATCTGAATTTAAGGCCATCCTCAGCAGGGTTGTTTTTGAATTGAGAATTTGGAGTTAAAAATGTGTCAACTAATACTTCAGAACCACAGTTTGCCAGGTTTTTCGGCAAAAACAAGTCATCTTGAAATTCTTTATTTAGAAATTGGGACACAGTCTTAATACATATCTTTAAGCTTATTTTATGGAGTAGTTATGGTCCAGTAGTAACGGCTGCGACTTACATGTTGTAGGTCGTGGGTTCGAACCCAGGCAGGCGGTTTACTTTGTGTAAATATTTTCGTCACCACTGCTCTCAAAACGGCGAAAGAAAACATCGTGTGGAAACGTAAATGTCTTAGTACCAAAAAATCGAAAACATAATATGTCATCCACCACTGGCTCCGTGTGGTCGATTACGGCCCATTCCCTCTCACAGAGAGGAGGCCTGCACGTACAACGGACCAAATGGGAGTATAAGTGCAGCAAAGGGGGTCCATCTATGCTATCCTATCCTAAGCTTAATTTATATTTTAGCGAAGTCGATAGGTAAACTGAAAAACAATTTGTTAATTTTACCATAAATTTTCAAATAGCTATCCCAACATTATTAACAGCCAACTTAATTAAAATTTACACCACCACATTGCTGTATAACTCAGTAACTCTAGTAATAAACAGTGTTTTAGGATCTTTATTAAACTACTTCACGTAATATTCTAATATTGAGTTGGGTTTTATTTATGGCGAGGCCCACAGCTATCCTGTTAATTATGTTTTTTTATCTACCCAATGGCTTCTAATTTATCAGCTCCGTACAAGGTAAGGTTTCAATTAGGCACAAGTAATATTTAGGTGGGCTCTAAATCTGGCCAGTGACAAAGGACCTGGTGAAATTAGCCAGGTATTGCGAGATAAATTGCAGATATACGGCCTAGTGAAAGAGAATGGGATGTCTGGTGAAGTGGCGGGGGAAATTATAGCATTGAAGTTACCCCGCCTTAAGGGCCTACAGACGCTTTAGTGCCGTAAAACGGCAACTTTCTAAAGCATACTCTTTAGTAACGGATAGGTTACAAGGTTTAAAAAAAAAAAAAATTATTACTGATTCATGTACATAATTTTGAACACAAGGTTTTTACGTGTAACTAATAGTTTTGCTTTAAAAAAATAATTAACAAAACGATAATTTTCGCAACTTTTGGAAACTCCTCCAAAACGACTTGGATGTTTAAAAATATTTTTACACAGAAAAATTTATGGCTAGTATTTCTTCATAACTAAACTAATAATACTATACTAATAATATTTTGCAAACAAAACTGTTCAAAAGGAGGTTCAATTTAGATATTTTGGCATCGAGCGGGCGCAGGGCCAGTACTGCGTTAGCATTGGGGTGGTATATCGCCTTAAGTAGTGATGAATCTTGTCTGGAGTTTATGTAATTTACAACATTTGCACGTGTTGGATTTTTACTGGTGCTGATACTGTAAATGACCTTAGGACAACGCTAGTGCTGGAAACTTATTGCAGAACAGTTTTTTGATTTGGTTCTATTGCGTATAGTTCTTCAGTTAATTGATCATTTGGAGCTTTGTTCCTCGGGACATTATCGTCGCTATACTTTTGTAACATTCGGTGTAGGTACTTTTTGGTAACGATGTTGTATTGTAAGGATGTTATTAGAAATTACAGTTCCTCTTCAGAGTTCCCTTTTCCTCGTGTTGTCACATTATGTCCGGAAGCTGATAAATGATCTCGCTAATGCACGATTATTTTATGATTAGTTACATTTAAGGAAAAGACGTTTTTCTGGGACCATTTATAAGACAGAAAACTACAGAATTTTCCAGAAATGGAACTGCTTAGCAACATTATCAGACACAGTAAGCTAAAGTCTTAACTCGAAGGACACAATTTACGTCGGTAATATCCATCAATTAATTTCGACTCGAACACAATTCCGACAATCTGTTAATGATTTATTGCGACAACGGCCTTCAAACTGCGGGGTTTGCGCTGAAAATTAGACAGTCTGCTATTTATTCAGGTTATTCAAAAACCTTTCTGTTATTCACAGAACTTGAATCCCGCAGCTTGGAAGTTGCGGGTATACACCGAAAGACTACTCGATGTTTGTCTTACTTCTTGTCCGTATAAAATGGAACTCCCCGGAGATTTAAAGTATTCATTCCCGTCTCGTGCAACATGAACAGCACCGTGTAACTTTTTATGACAGCCGGATGGTTTACTAACTTTTCCGTATACCCATTTCAATGTCCATACTCGTTCACTCTTTGAGCGTTACACGTTACACCGTTGCGATCGCGCCGACCGATCTCAAATGTCATGCGCTGTCCAAAAACTGTTGACGCCAACGTTTTCCCAAATTAGATTTTTATCTCCAATGCGAACCGATGATCGGAACGAATGGAATTGAATTCTAAACCGGGAAACGTATCGCGGAGCAGGTTGAGTGCTTACTCCGTCCGGACTCAGCTGGGAATAACCGACGAGTGTTCCATGAAACACATTGAAACATTTCCTGTCGCATTATCGACTGTTTGACTCATAAGAGAAACACATATAAAGAGAGATACGCAGAATATATCTGGGGAATACGATATAGGCCGTCATAGGGGTTCCGATTTTCAGTATCGTGCATTATTAATTTCCCGACTAGTGAACTACAAAACTGATTACTGCGCTGTTCAATGGCGCTCTGGCAGTTGTTTGATGTGTAGTAGAGCACGCATTTCCTCTAACTAAGTATTGGTAGGATCAATGTGATGCCTACATTTCTAACCATTCAATGAATAATATTCTACCATGTTGTATACAAAAACATTCGTAATAAGCCTTACATGAGTTCGCCTAAAACGGTTGTGAGGGAATGTTTTTGTTGAAGAAAGCGACTGTTTGTCGTACCTTGACTTGTATAAAACAGAGGATTTATAACCTGACCAAAACAGGGTCGGGCAGCTAATTCCCTTCGTGGCAAGCAAAAAGATTCGTTGTTAGATATCTAATTTACTCCAGACACAAAAGCGTTTCTTGTCTCTCTTAACTCGAACAAGTCGTTAGCGAAGGAAAAAACTCAGTAGAAACTTTAATTTGGATCGTAAAAAGTGTCCATGATGCGAAAATAATAGTTTTCACTTAGTCTCTTTTTTATTAGCGCCCGCGCTGAAATGTGGCGATGAGGCTATCTTTTTGCGATGGTGTCGGAGTTGTTAAAATGAATTGCACGACAGTTTAGTACGACAAGTGCAGTGCGTGTCTCTAATGACAAAGACCATCATGTTTTTATTTATCGTAGTAATTTATCTCATCATTTCGAGTGTCTTTTAACCGACTTCAAAAAAAGGAGAAGGTTCTCGATTCGTCGGCGTCTTTTGTTTTTTCTATGTATGTTCCCCGATTACTCAAAGACACCTAGACCGATTTGGACAATTCTTCTTTTGTTTGTAAGGGTACACTTCCTACTTAGTCCCATAGTCATAGCATCAGGTCAGGATCTGATGATGGGGTCTTGGAGAATTCGAGGGAACTCCTCAAATATTATAGGCATACATATAGCGATTTTGGTATTTTCATCAACAATGCAATCATTTGCACTCAGAAAGTATCATTTGGTGAAGTGGAACTGGTGAAGAAGACCGCAGATGGCCACTGGAACTCCTTAATGCAGTATGTCATGGGTATAAGATATCTCGAATAGTTAAACGACTATGATGAAGCAAATACTTATAAATAAATAGTACTGATGAAAATGGTACCATCGAACTGATCTGATGATGAAGCCGGCAGGTAGGCACTGGAACTCCGAAATAAAACAATGTATCCTAGTCGTGTTTGGGCTTATTGGAATCGTCATGAGATGTACTTTGGGCTATATATTTTTATGTCAATTGGAGGTACCTATCAAAACTAAAAAGAGATAAATAAAAAACTTTTTAACAAGTCGGTGTCTTTGGTACCTATTGTTTTCAGTGTTTCGACACCGACTTCGGAAAAAAGTTATTTTTCGCTTTGCAGTGTTTTTTTTGGAAGTCGGTTTGTTTTTTACACGTTGCAGACAATTTAACGTTACCTTAGTCAAACTCCTTTAGCAAGGAACTAAGAGCAGTGTTATGCGAGTAAATCTTAGTAAGGCAAGTGTGTGTGCAAACTCGACGCGGTCTGGCGTGCACAAACACTTGAGTGTGCTGTCATTGTGAAGTAAGTGTCGCCAAACACTCGCTCTATTCCGCGAGGCGTCCTGAACCGTCTGTGTTTGACATGCTCCACCAAATCGACCCACAAGGGCCCTCGACGTGTGTGCGACTACATCCACAACACACCACGACACTGTGCCGTAATGTGTCATCCATCACTGCGTAATTCTTAAGCGACACGTAATTTAGTTACGTAGTTGGAATACTTGGGAGCGTGTGCGCGCACACGGCATAAGTTAAGGAATGATTAAGGAGGTTCTGATCAAATTATTGTAAGACAAGTGTTTCGTTTATGATCGGAATATTGTATGTCATTGAGTTTGCTTCATACTCTATGCAGTAATTTGTTTAGATTATAAATTCAATCTGCAGGTTTGTAATGACAGTCGTGATATTAACGTTCGAGTTTTTTTCCAAATTATATACCAGGTCGATAATAATGTCCTTCGAACATAATGTACATAATGGTACGAAACCCTATGTGTGCGAGTCCGACTCGCACTTGGCCGGTTTTTTTTAACATGGCGTCGACTGATCAAAACTTGCTACATTTTCATAAAAGGAAAATTTATTTCTTAATTTCTATCTTCTTTTTCCATCTCAAATGATTCGACTACCCCTTCTAACTCGCACCATAACCCAAAACCGCCGATAAACGTCGCGCGTTCGCGTTTGGTTAACTTTACGTTTCGCGTCACGTCCTCCTCGTCGATGGCTCTCGGAGGAGGCCCATTCTTCCCATTCGTTTTATACTCGTAAGTATTCAATAGTGTTCACAGTTCGTTCGTATTCGCTGTCGATCGTGACTCAATTGGTTGTTTACTTGACGATTCAGACGTGTCTACAATGTTCGCTTTGGAGATGGTGTGTTGTGATAATTTTATTGCCTTATTTGCGTTAAAGACCCACTCAGGAAGTGCGTATTCCCTTATATACATGAAGCCTAAATATCAAAGCCCTTAAAAATAACTGACACCTGTAAAAACAGGTTCGCAATTAATTAAGAGGCTTTTTTTTGGGACAATCCCACCGCACTATTCCCAAACCACTTTAACTCCTGAAAGCCAGAATCAACAGTGGCGACCACCAGAAAAGCGCCGAGGCAATGAAGCTCGACGAAGTCCCGGAGAAAGAATTCAACTGTCTTGGATCCCGCAACGAAATTAATCAGAAAAGAATAACGGAGGAGTAGGAAAAAATAATATCAACCCTCCATATCAAGCAGGAGACAGAACAAACAAGGCCAATAGGCACAAAGGGTCGTTTACAACTGGGATAAGCCCAGTTGCCTAGCACCACGGATAAAAATTTGCATAATTAAGAAGCTATTGTCCCGCCACTTGATATCATAATTTCAGTCCGGGATAACCCACTGTAAGGTGTACTGCTCCCCGTTCTTCTACCATACTACCCGACCCTCCCCGTGTTATTTTACCATTGCACCCACTAGAAGAATCGGAAATTCGGAATGAACTTATCCACAAACACATTGTTACCCATTTTATTATTATTCGCAATAAAACAGCCGGCAAGTACGGTTAATCCTATACGAAATATCGCATGACGTTACTGAAGAAGCTCCCTCGAACCGATAAACACTTGGATTAGCGAACGTATGTTCTCGAGGGTTTGCATTGAGTTGACCCTTCTGACTCTTGTGTATTGGGTCGTGACAGATGCACGGATCTATTCATAAGGTCGGATGCTTCAAAATGTACGATCCTGAACAAATTTATAGGTAGATTTTAGTAGTATTTTGTTGCTTTTTAGTAGTTTTTTTTGCGATTTTGATTTTTTGGACGAAAACTTTTAATCTATACTAATATTATAAAGAGGTAAAGTTTGTGAGTTTCTGACGTTATAAGGGGTAATCTCTGGATCTACTGAACCGATTAAGAAAATTCTTTCAACAGTAGAGAGCTACATTATTGCTGGATGTCATAGGCTACAATACATTTTAAAAAAACTTAGAGATCCTGATGAAAATTGCAATAATGTAACCCAAGGTAGCAAAATGTTGTCTATAAAATTCATTCTTTGGCGTGCGCTGAGAAAACTATTGATGATAGATAAAAATGATTAGGTGGGTAGGTAGGGTAGGCAGAGTAGGCTGAGTAGGCAGGGTAGGTAGGTAGGTAGCCAGTTGGCGGGAGCGAAGCCGCGGGGGTCAGCTAGTAACCTATATTTTGGAATTTTAACTAGGTAATTTTTGAACAAAGTTCCGTTTCGATTGAGGTGTCATTCGGGAGAAAATGTAACGTCACGCTGTCACGTAAGATTTTTGCATTATACTACGGGCTTTCTCTTTCTCTGAATGTATAAGCTCACCTTCGCTCTCATTTTCTTCTTTTTAAATGTCAAGTCAAAAAGTTACGTCATTCTTGATCGTCTGTCTAGCTGTTTTCATTCAAAGGTGATTGCTGAAACATAATTAATTATGCAGTATATCGAGTGACTGTGCCGTCGATTTCCACGAATGTAAGGCATACTTTCAAGACGATTATCGGGTCGGTAATGCAACGATCGATATCAGGTGTTATTGACCTGCTTTGTCGACAACTACATGCCTGATTACTTTGACGACTGCTTCTAGCAGTTATAGTAATTCTTTGCAATTGTTAGTGTTGTTTTATTAGGTAATTACTGCTTCCGAAACTTCGTCTATGTAAAATAAAACTTAACTATGTAAAATAAAACTTAAAAACCGTTACTAATCTTAATTTTAATTTCCATTGCATTTATTTAGAGTAAGTTAAGAAAGTACCGTTAAAAATGTAATTTATACTCGTAGGTTTATATGAATTATTATTGTACATACGAGGTATCCATTTTATCTCAAAACTTAGCAAGGAAATGCCATTAATATACTTTTTTTGTGGTCAGCGTTGGTTATTAGTTAGTTATTTAAAACAGCATATTTTTTTGTTACTCTTTACTTGTCTAGTTAAATGTAGGTACGTATTGTCCTGTAGAATAGGTATTTATTGAACCCATAACAGGACAAATATATACAAAACAATTTGTATACCTAGGTACCTATTATTTACTTTTTTATCCACTAATGATACGTAACATCATAAATAACGTTCATCGTGTTCCCGACGAGAGGTAATAAAACCGTGAAAACTCAAAAAGTCGTCCAACGAGTGACCATTTATTGGGTTATCACATCACACTAATATTATAAAAGCGAAAGTTTATGAGTGTGTTTGTATGTTTGTTACTTCTTCACGCTCAAACGGCTGGACGGATCTGGATGAAATTTCGCACAGAGATAGATTATAGTCAGGAATAGGTGTTGTATTTCGTAGCACGACCATGAACGCATTCATTATAACTTTAGATGGTACTAAAATCCTTTTAATTTGTACTATTTTATACAACTAATTATAAATTTTATACCTCTCAATTATCGCAGATATAAAGGCGTGGCGTTAGCGTGGTCGTGCTGGGAAAGAATATTGCACGCACGACCACGCTAAAATGCCAGCTGGCGTAGAAGTGAAGGAACGGGAGCATGCCTAAAAATTTGTACTCATTATGTACTCCTGTGTAATTACTGGTAAATTGAACTGTCGTAAAATGTTAAAAAAGCAAAAAAAAAAACTGCCACATTCAGCGCCATCTAGTGTTAAGTATACAAATCACGTACTTATAGGCAGAAAATGTTTTATTGGTTTTCTAACAATTTACGACAATTTACCAGTAATGAAATAGGAGTACATAATGAGAACAAATTTTTAGGCATGCTCCCGTTTCATCACTTCTACGCCAGCTGGAATTTTAGCGTGGTCGTGCTGGGAAAGAATCTTGCCAGCACGACCTTTATATCTGCGATAATTGAGAGGTATAAAATTTGTAACTAGGGGTACAAATTAAAAGGGTTTTAGTACGATATAAAGTTATAATGAATGCGTTCATGATCGTGCTACGAAGTACAACACAGGAATAGCACATAGGATACTTTTTTGTCCCGGGAATATGTTCCGTCGGGATAATTTTTCACGCGGGTGAAGCCGCTAGCAGAAGCTAGTTCGGTTATAAAAAACATGGCTATTATACTATCCAACCAAATCTTGATATGATTACCGAGTAAATCGACAGAACGGTCACGCACTTACTTTTGTCAATCTGATTTGATCATATTGAAACTCTGAGAAAAGGTTTAAATTGATTTAGACCCTCTTTTCTCGTGTGGGACCTACGTTTTCAGAAAACTTGGTCTGGATACCTGATTTAATAGTATTTCTTAAGTAAGTACTCGGTCTATAAAGTTAAGATTAAGTTGAAAAAAAAACTTCTAAACTAATAAAAATATACAGGGTTTAAAACGGACAAGTAAGAGAAAAGGTTATGTATTTCGCGCGTATCTTGTATGTTTGTATGTATGTAATATTCTTTATTACCTCATATCTTTCAAACCACTAGCTAGACGGATTTATATAATGAAGACATCGTTTGATCGGTCTTCTAAGCGACGTTAAAAAAAAAATGGCGTATTTTGGGCGCTATATTTTTGGGTCCCAATTTTTTTTTTCTTCCGTACATTGAGTGGGGTATCAAAATGGAGGGTAGTCTGAGGATGCATCGGAGGTTTTGGTCAGCCAGCTCGTGAATGTTTACTCCGACTGCACAGCATGATTTTCTTCTTGTATACATCTCTTTGGTTCGCTACTTAAGCAGTCGGGTTTTTTGATTTTATTAACTTTTTTTATTAACAGCATGCAGTGTAAAACTATTAAGAAAGTTATTCACATTATCGCTTCAACATGACTGGTTTATTACTTGCGCACTTAAGTGTAAAGCTATGAAGTTATTAATTATAGTCGCTAATTGCGTTCAAAACTTGGGGCTAATGTGTTGTTCAAGTTATTTATGTAGTGGTAAACTTGCACGATCGATGGGAACGCCGCAAATAAACTGCCAGCGCAAATGCTTTTACATTTTAATTGGGTTCTAGTTTTTACTTGATTTGATAACGGTACGGTTAACCCATTAAGTGCCCGAAACGTAGATCCACGCGAGACACAATGGCGTTTTATTTGTTACGGTAATTACGGAGTTTCCTTGCGTGATCGAATCAGATATGTAGACATCCGCAAGAGAACCAGGGTTACCGACATATACCGAAGAATTGCCAAACTTAAGTGGCAGTGGGCAGGGCACATTGCTCGCAGAACGGGTGGCCGATGGGGCAGAAAGGTTTTAGAGTGGCGACCGCGAACAGGAAGACGTTGCGTTGGAAAGCCTTTCATCAGGTGGACCGATGACCTGGTGAAGGTTGCGGGGATCCGCTGGTTACGAGACGCACGGGACCGATCAGTGTGGCGACGCTTTGGGGAGGCCTATGTCCAGCAGTGGATGTCTTTCAGCTGATATGATGATGATGAATACCGGAATTTGCCCAGTTAACTGACGGGGTATGCACGTTGCAGGTATATCATAAAGTCTAACTCCTGAGATCATTGTTCATCAAAATCTAAACTTCCACTTCGTGTAAAATTACTGATGTTATTCTTTTACAAATAGGTATACGATATTATACACTATTGTAGTAAGAAATGTACGCTCAGATAAAGTCTGCATTTTTAGATGATGACATAAATCGCACATCGCACTATATGCTCACACGAAAATTATCACACCAATTTTATAAAGGCAAAAGTTGTGAGTGTGTATGTTTGTTATTTCCTCACGCCAGAACGGTTGAACGGTTCTGGATGAAATTTGGCACAGAGATAGATTATAGTCTAGAATAGCACATAGGATACTTTTTATCCCGGGTATATGTTCCCTTGGGCGAATTTTCGACATTCACGCCGAAGAAGCCGCTGGCAGAAGGTAGTTTCTCATAAATTGTATACATATAGACAGTTGCTAAAACTGTTTGTTAGTCGTTCCCATACGCAGATCATAGCTCCATATTGCCCAGCAAACACCGCCTGAAAAAAAAAATGTTTATTTTTATTTTCATAAAAACAATGTGCACGTTAGATATTAATTATAAAAGAGGTGCGAAGTACGGTCGCCATTGTGGCGTCGCCCTAATTTGTAGTTACGTTTAGAGACTCTTAGCCTCCCCTGTGCCGCGATAATTACATTTTAAATAGAGATGCCGCGAATAGTTTTTATAGCGAATAGTCGAATACCGATTATTCGCCATTCCCTATGGAGAATAGTCGGATACTCGGCATTATTACTCGACATAAAAAAAGGAATGTAAAAATAGTTTATTCGTTCTCAAATAACAATGTTACTCTTGTGGTCTCTTGCACTTAGCAATTATCTAAAAAATCTAAGGTTATGAGAAAAAAAAATTAAACCAGCTCTGTTCATTCAGGAAGACTATTTTCTGAGGCAGATTTGATTTATGAAAAAAGCGCAACCGACATGATACCAATCGTGCAGAAAACAGTTATTTTTTTATATTATATTAATGATAATAAAACTAAGTGTGTTTTGTATTAAAAGATTAATAAAAGTTTAATTACTAGTCTCGTCGTATTTTTAAGTGTAGTAGTTTTTCTGCTCATTATAAGTTTGATTTTATTTAGACAACTGTTCGCCGAATGTCGAAAAATTTACACTATTAGGCATAGCACGCACTGCGATTTTTATTCGCGCTTATTTTTTTCCGCGCATTCTGTGATCTATGGAAATGTATGAAGCTGCACGCACTGCGGAAAATATTTTTTATTCGCGCGAATTAAAATCGCAGTGCGTGTTGAGCCTTATTCGGTAATCGACGAATGACAAAAATAATTTTGTCGAGTAAAGCCGAATACTGAATAATAGCGAGTATTCTAATTATAACGCACTACTGTTACTGCTAAATGGTTGCACTGAAGATATTTGGATTGTAAGTGCTTTCGGAAAAGCTCAGCATTTAGTCTAGCTCTCCAGCCAGCGGTTCGGGGATAAGCACCTCATTATTCGTTTTTGTTAGGGGATTGCCTAATAACAACTCGCTATTATGATTTTGACAAAACATTTTTAAACACGAAATAATTATTATCATGTTAATCGCAGCTTTCTCTCTGTTTGTTAATGGATGCCATTTTGTCACTCCCAACAATAGGATAAAACGATTCCATGCATAACAAAGAGAACCAAAATGTAGTTTTTGAGCTTGTGCAATTTGTAATTATTTAAAAAACCACATAATTGACGCAACGTGTCACGGTACAGGCTATGCACACACAACGTGCTATTATGTGATATTATCTGCATTTTACCGTCACATTACCCAAGCATCGGCATGTCATTACAATCGAAGCTTTGACAGCGCGACTGTGGAACGCGACAACGTCGTTTGCGACGGCTCGGCTCGCTGCCGCGCCGTCGCATCTCCGACGCTCCTTTGAAAGACATAATGTAATATTCCTTTCTGAAAAGGGAACTGTGACAGGTGTGCGGAGCGTACACTTGAAATCTCGCTATGAAAAATGCGCCCAGCTCTCAGCTGAATTACATAATGCAAGAACGTGTCAACGCGTCGCACATAGACGCGGCACGGTATACAGTTTTGAGATTCTTTGTGTTCGTAATAAGCACAGACGTACGTCGAATGCTCCTGGGGCAGAGCGAGAGGGGTGTCCCAAAAATTTCATATAAAGGAGAAGCGTGCCCGCCATACTTCACGCGCATGTGTTTATTATGACTTCTTCTATCTCAGTAAATATGATTTTCATTGTACGTAATAAAGTCGTAATAAAGGCGGTCCCGGAGTGGGACGGAAGGAAGCCTCGACCTTTCCTGTGGGACTGGGGCCGCCGGTATATCGCCACGAATACGGTTAATATTCGACCACCCAAACGACAATACGAACCCTTCGTTAAAAATTATATATTACAATTGTTTGGAACTAACTTATTTTGGAGCTATGTTGTGAATTTAGGAATACTTTTAACGAGGTATTTTGATACAGATTCATGAAAGGTCGTAACCAAACTTACTGACAAAGGGATGGTAATTCCTTGTAAATACGAATATAGGTACTAAGCTATTCCCGTCACAGACTACTCCGAAAGCATTAATTAATCTACTGTCATTGGACGTGAATTTAGGAAGCCTTCGTAACAGAGCGACTGTGCTCAAACGTGTTACACTGGCGGACAGCATGCACACCTAAAACCGATAGATACCAGGCCATCAGAGCATTATGTGAGTAATATTACAGTCCAGTGTATGTAATCAACTTAGGCACTTACCTTTTACTGACAAAACTTTCAGAGTTTATCAGTTTAGATAAAAGCGTATTTTGCTGAAATACCAAACAAAATTAATTTGAGAAAAGTTTAGATTCAATGGAACAAAATAATGCTTCGTGCAATTGTAGTTTATTGCAATTAAATTATTTTGAATTTCGTCCCCAGTTTTGAGCGATGTGGAGTGGTGATGACAATGTTTTGGACAAACGAATGTAGGCTTGTAAGCCTAAGGGTAATTTCACACTTCTGGTAGCCGGGAAGGGACCGGAGCCGGAGTAACAGTCGGTAGTGTGTAGATAGGTAAGCAGGTAGGACAGCTTTCACACCTAACGACAGATTTCAAACTTTCCGGTAGATTTTGCCCAGTTTACCACAATTCTCTGCCGATATTCCGTAGCGGCACTGGTCAGTCTGAACGGGAACTTGTGCGACAACAAGATAGAAATACATGTTGCACACAGCACAGCACTCACAAACAAAATAATGTAAATAAAATTATTAATTACAAAATCTTTCTTTAAAACAAGATTTTTTCGTATTCTCCTCAGAAAATCCTTCCATTTGATACTCATATCATGGAAGTGCACAAAAAATAACTAGTCCGCCATATTGGATTCAGAATGACGTCACATAGCTAACCATGCATTGTCATCCAAAATAAACGTGTATGCAAAATTTCATCATAATCGGTGTAGGAAAACTGCTTTAAAATTTAGTTTCAAGATTTGACCCGAACACACTTACATATACAGACATTGCAAGTTAAATAAAAGCTTGTATAAACAGTGACAGTCTTAAAAGTAACATAATAGGGTGTGTGAGTTGAAATAGGGGTCTTTAAGTCAAGAGTGTTTGGGTTTTTTCTAGGCAAGCGTGCTTCACCGTCGATCACATCATCGCTTACCATCAGGTGAGATAGTGGGTCAAGCGCAAGCCTATAGATACTAAAAAAACCGGCCAAGTGCGAGTCGGACTCGCGCACAAAGGTTTCCGTACTATTATCGCAAAAAACGGCAAAAAAAATGACGTTTGTTGTATGGGAGCCCCCCTTAAATATTTATTTTATTCTGTTTTTAGTATTTGTTGTTATAGCGGCAACAGAAATACATCATCTGTGAAAATTTCAACTGTCTAGCTATCACCGTTCATGAGATACAGCCTGGTGACAGACGGACAGACAGACAGACAGACGGAGTCTTAGTAATAGGGTCCCGTTTTTACCCTTTGGGTATGGAACCCTAAAAAAATAGACATACAGGTACCGATTTCAGTACTAGGAAAAATAAAATACCTGGTTGTTTATAAATTACCCAAGTATTATAATTAAAATACCTATATTATTGAATAGGTAATAATTTCGCTCGGGAGGCTTAGTAAAACCCAACTAGGTATTACGTTATCAAGTGCGGACAATATTGAGGAGCGCTGTACAAGTTTTACCTAAATCAAAGGCCCCAACCCTTTGTAAGTGAAGAATTGAGAGAAACCCTCAATTTGATCCTTACAATTTACGCGAGAATCGGCACACTTGTAGGTCTTTCACTCTTGAGGGTATAACGATCTGATCGTGGATGAGATAAAAGCGTAGGCAATATAGGTATTATTTATACTTCAGTTTTTAGCTCTACGGAATTACTACTGAAACATAATGTCTTCTTGGCAAGCGTGCCTCATTGTCGACCACAACATCGCTTACCATCAGGTGAGATAGTGGTCTTAACGCTAGCCTGCGTTGCGGGAAGCATGGGATGATGGGACCGGTCAATGTGGCGACGCTTGAGGGAGGCCTATGTCCAGCAGTGAACGTATTTCGGCTGATATGATGATTATGATGTGCGGACAAACATACAAACACTTATGAAATTTGGCACACGTGTTTAGAGTATAGCGTTGTGCAATTCCAACAATATAACATAATTATATACGTGTCGAATTGATAACCTCCTTTTTTAGAAGTCAGTAAAAATTAAAACCCTAGCCACCTCGACGAAAAAACAAAATGCCAACATAGTAAACAGAATTCTGTGTTTAATTTATAATTTGTCAGTAATTGGCTTAGTACAGAGGGAGCAATGCCCCCATTGGACGTTAAGGGTACACTAGTCGACGGCACGAACAATTTTGTGCGCGGGGTTAAAATGCATTTTATATCAACCGACAACACGTGCTGAAGAGATTGATGCTGTGATGAGCAGTAGGAAGCTAGTTCGCGTACGAATACACACTTTTGCAAATTTGAAGCGAAATGGATAATGATTTAGGACGAAACCGAGCGCGCGAAATTTTATAAACAGACCTTTGGCAGTCTTTTTTTACTTTTTTGCTTCCATGCAGGGCTAGATAATGATGAGACAAATTGATATCACTTTTTATTTTGAACGTACATCGTCAAACAGTGGATTAATCCCTAGACTACGTTTGTATGGAAGAATTTTCAACTAGTGTAACCTTAAGGTTATATAATTTGTCTCATCATTATCTAGCCCTGTATGGAAGCAAAAAGTAAAAAAATCAAATACTTGAAAGTTATGAGCGTCGAAAGTTCCACATTTCGACACAAATTTTAACGCATTTTTGGGCGCAAATAAATACCATAAGAAGACAGAAAATTGTAAAACGGCCATACAGGGATAGATTAGTAGTTCAACAATGCAAATAATTTAATTTTGAACAGATAGATTTAGTCGTTTTTTCATAATATCTAGACTGCCAAAGGTCTGTTTATAAAATTTCGCGCGCTCGTTTTCGTCCTAAATCATTATCCATTTCGCTACAAATTTGCAAAAGTGTGTATTCGTACTCGCACTAGCTTCCTACTGGTCATCACAGCATATATCTCTTCCGTACGTGTTGTCGGTTTATATAAAATGCATTTTAACCCCGCGCACAAAATTGTTCGTGCCGTCGACTAGTGTACCCTTAATAAGTAGTTCTAGTAACAAAGTTGAACAAGAAAAAGTTTCGCGTTACGGCTTACAGTAGTTACAGTTGCTGTAAACTTTGTACGTAGATATTATGTTATGTTATTGTGGCCTTTGTTAAATGTTTTGACTAGGCTACAGTTCTACGAGCTTTATTTAAGTAAATGTTCTATTTTCGTCAATTCTAATTGTACCTACGTTCTTAGTATAGAATGTGTTTACAAAATAACAACCTGTACAACCTTGTATTCTGAAACGCTTTGTCTAAAATTACCTTGTTATTGTTTTAATGTTGTTGTTTTGTCAACGAATCATAAGAGGTTTTGATAACAGATCTAGATCACGCTTTATGAAATCGGGGGAATGTTTAGGTAAGAATAGAATTCCCTTTTAAGTTTCCCAAAAAGGGGTCGGTTTTCAAACACTGCTATTTTCATGACAATAGAAGTATTTTAGTCATCATAATGTGGATACAGGGAGAGGTAGAGAGCTGAAAATATGGGTGAATTGTTTGAGGAATTTATGTATTTTTATAGCGAAAACAAACAGAATAAGTTTTTAAGCTGACATGGTCACAATCATTAGAATTAATATTTGTTTCGGGATATTTACCATGTATATTTAGATTTTGCTCGATATTTCGGCACCGTTACAAGCGCCATGATCACGAGAACTAAATTCTTTGCGGGTGGGTGATAATGGTAAATATCCCGAAACAAATATTAATTCTAAAACAAACAGTAGTATACAAAAAAATACAAAGAGTCTTAAACGTATGACTTAACAAATAAACTACCCAATACATTTTACACAGATTACTATATAGACTAAGGGAAACTGATTAACAAGCGTTATTGCAGTTAGTATATGTAGAACCATTAGAAGCTTCTGTTAATCCTTCAACATTTTGATTATGTCAGTGCTAAAGGTATATCTGCTTACAAATAATATGTCAATTGCACAAAATAGCTTATTGTATGTGAATGATTTGATAGAAAAGTGAGTCACATGATGGTGTGTTGCATACTCTTTTTATACCCGACGGAAAAAGAGAAACGAGGGGCGTTATAAGTTTGACGTGTGTTGCTGGGTATCTGTGTTTCTATCTGTGACGGCATAGCTCTTAAACGGATGAACCGATTTTGGTTTAGTTTTTTTTTGTTTGAATGGTGACTTTGTCGAGAGTGTTCTTAGCTATGTTTGGTGAAAATCGGTTTAGACGTTCAAAAGTTATAGGCTGTTTTCTGTTTGAAACGGAGTATTTTTGCAAGATATCGTGTCATAATTACGTGTTCGATAGATTGTTGATCATCGAAGCGTGTCTAATACTAGATAAATTATATAGTTTAAAAAGTACGAAATAAAAAGAAAATTGCCGGGGGTTTTGGAAATTTTTAATATAATAAAGACGAAAACAGAAACAGGCACGAAAACGTTGATGATGATGGCTGACGTTCTTAAAAGAAACGTGCTAATTTCAATTTAAAAAATCATAGAAATAATTAGAAACTAGCACATCAAACTCAACCCTCAAACGCTGCCGAGTATGACATACCGAACCACGCACCTCGTCAAACGGCTAACAAGAACTAGTCGCTCGGGTACGTACAAAACTAGTGACTAATTGAATCAGCCGGCCCTTGTGTTCCGAGACGACCGGTCCTTGACATCCCTTGGCGAAAAAAGGCCCATTTATTACCGCATGGTATAGTCACTGGTTGGAACGAAGACTTATTGCGATCACGGAGCCATTTTTCCTGGATTGGTCGCGTAGTTATTTATATTGATTGATGAAGATAAAGCCAGTGCATCTGGAGTATTATGGTTGTGTGAAGTTTAGGGTTAAGCGGGGTTTAAACTATTGATAAATTTTTACCTGACTACCGAAGGAGGGTGTTTATCAGTATATGTATGTAGATATGTTTGTTCCTATGTGGCGTTCTAGAGACCAAACGCGTTAGCCAATTTTGATGATTCTTACGTCAATCGATTCGTCTTAACCTTGCGAGTGTCACTGGCTACATTAAATTTGGAAAATAGGAAAATGGCGGCTTCTGGGCGCCATATTGTGGGCGGCCAAATTTTTTTTGTCCTTTCAAACCCATCGTGTGGCATATCAAAGTAAAGGGTTTTAAGAAGTGATTTCAAGTATGAATAACACTTATATGTTTAAAAGTACCTAATTCGAACTAAAAAGTTATAAATAAAAAAAGTTAATTCGAAAAATCAAAAAACCCGACTGCTTAGAAAGACGTAAACAAGGAGAAAATCATGCTGTGCAGTCGGAAGATACATCTGGTTTTGGTCAGCCAGCTCGCGAATACGAGCATGATTTTCTCCTTGTTTACGTCTTTTTAGTTCGCTTTTCAAGCAGTCGGGTTTTTTGATTTTTTACTTGTAAGTTTAGCCGATATCATAAAGGTCTACCATACACTTGCCTGTAACTTCCATACAAGTGTGCAAGACGCTTGCATGCCATTGTGTCATAATGACTTCTGATTGGTGAATGTCACAGTGGCAAGCAGCTACGTGCACACTTTTATACAAGTTACAGGCATGTGTACCTTTAAGGCGCTTATACCCCTGAGTAGCTGATATTAAAATGAGAACCACGTCTAAACACCTAGTCGTAATTTTTGTAAAAAATATATGTACATTCGACCATTTTCTTAATAATTTGATCTAAGAAAATTTTGAGTTTTATTCGTATACACGGACCAAAAAACGACAATCTCACCAAAACCGCCGGGACTATTTTAATGAAATTGACACCATCTTAAAGCTTAAGGCTTTTTTTTAAAGTCATAGTAATAATAAATTAAATAAAATAATCTTTATTTTGGACATCCTGGGTTAGTAAACGAGAACGTTAGAACACTCTTAATTTCGAAATAATAATATCTAAAAAAAAAAAATTGTAACGAGGTTGTTGTTCCCAATGCATTTCAGAACAACTGCCCCTAATAACGGAGTGTCGTACCTCCCGGCTATGGTTTTAAGGATGGAGTGGAAGCTAAGCCCGCACTCTGCAGAGCACAGAGCAAAGAGGCAGATCTTTGCATGATGATGGTATGGAAATCATCGACGCGAGATTCCGCGAACATACCTGATGCACTGCAGAAACCGGGCAACCCCAACAACATCCTAAACTCGTTATTATATTGGACCCGTAAGGCGCCGATAGCCCGCTGAGTGTAGTTGGTCCATAAGCTGCACGTGTAAAATGCTTGGCAGTAAGCTTTAAAAAGTGTTATTTTTACTGGCTTGCCACCGTCCAGACGTGCGAGCCAACAAGTTACAACGGACTGCCACCGCCCTACGTTCCCTCTCGATATCTATATAATAAGGAAAGTACAAAAAACCGGCCAAGTGCGAGTCAAACTCGCGCACGCAGGGTTCCGTGCCATTATCGCAAAAAACGGCAAAAAAATCACGTTTGTTGTATGGGAGCCCCACTTAAATATTCATTTTATTCTGTTTTTAGTATTTATTGTTATAGCGGCAATAGAAATACATCATCTGTGAAAATTTCAACTGCCTAGCTATCACGGTTCATGAGATACAGCCTGGTGACGGACGGACAGTCAGACAGACAGACAGACAGACAGACGGATCGCGGAGTCTTAGTAATAGGGTCCCGTTTTTACCCCTTGGGTACGGAACCCTAAAAACTACTGAATTTTGGGCAGCACGGGTGTGAAACGAGAACGCGTTTTGTTCCCTCAAGGTCGTCGGCGACTGTCGTCGTCTTAAGTGAGAGTTTGCAATTGCAAAGAGACTTATACTAAGCCAATAATGTATCTTCGACATACTAACCCCTTTCACTTAGCTCTAGTAACAAAATGCTGGTATTGAGACCTGTAAGAAAATACTAATGTATTTATCGTTCATTTAATACGCCATTACAGTTTAGAATTACTAGCCATAAAATAGAAAAATGTCACGGCTGAAAACTACAAATTAGATTTTAATTAACTTGTAAAAACGAAATTACCTGAGTAATAAAATCAAAAGATTAATATACCTTTTGGAGCAATAAAAAGTTAATAGCGAACTATACACGATAAAAACCTTGTAAAACTTAGGTACAGCATAGTTTACAGTAATGCTGAAATAATATAAAACCGGCCAAGTGCGAGTCGGACTTACACACGAAGGGTTCCGTACCACTATTGCAAAAAAATCACGTTCGTTGTATGGGAGCCCCACTTAAATATTTATTTTATTCTGTTTTTAGTATTTGTTGTTATAGCGGCAACAGAAATGCGTCATCTGTGAAAATTTCAACTGTCTAGTTATCACGGTTCATGAGATACAGCCTGGTAAAATACGGACAGACAGACGGATCGTGGAGTCTTAGTAATAGGGTCCCGTTTTTACCCTTTGGGTACGGAACCCTAATAACGGTAAATAATGAACTAGAAGTTTTCTCTAAATGGTTTATCTACTCACGCTTAGTATGAGCGAAGCCTTACGCTTTTAAATCCGCAAACAAACGCGAGGTTAAATACGTGCATCAGGCTTGTAAGGAATTCCTTCAGGTTTAAGGGGAATTAAATTGACCTAATTTTCCTTTGACCTTCTTTGTCGAGATAACTGCTCTGATGAAACGTGGGTTCAACTTCTTGTGGAAGTCGGCTTTGTGATTAGTGGGTATAAATAAGTGGGTGATCTTATTGATATGTGGAGAGCCTCGATCGAGAGGGTCCGGGGACCGGGGTACCATAATATTCGGTGAATGACGGACGTTATTTTTAAAGATATCGAAAACCTGAAAAGGAGACTAATCAATAAAAAAACCGGCCAAGTGCGAGTCGGACTCGCGCACGAAGGTTTCCGTACCATTATCGCAAAAAACGACATAAAAATCACGTTTGTTGGATTTGTTTTATTCTGTTTTTAGTATTTGTTGTTATAGCGGCCACATAAATACACCATCTGGGAAAATTTCAAGAGATACAGCCTGGTGACAGGTGGACAGACAGACGGACCGCGGAGTCATAGTAATAGGGTCCCGTTTTTACCCTCTGGGTACGGAACCCTAGAAACGTGTATTTGTAAGGAGACGAAAATTCTTATTAGACGATATGATAGGCTTCTAATTATTGTTGAAATAAACTATGAAAAGTGTTATGTTTGCCGTATAAACGAGTTATAATTGAAAACTTATGGAGATACGTTCTTCAAATTAATTTGAAAATATAGGAAAAATATTAAAATGTCTTCTTACAATGCAATATAACGAGAGAATAATTACCTAGACGTACTATCATAAACTTACAAGCTTAAGGGTACACTAGCCGACGGCACGAACTATTTTGTGCGCGGGGTTAAAATGCAATTTATATCAACCGACAACACGTGCGGAAGAGATAGATGCTGTGATGAGTAGTAGGAAGCTAGTTCGCGTACGAATACGCACTCTTGCAAATTTGTAGCGAAATGGAAAATGATTTAGGACGAAACCGACCGCGCGAAATTTTATAAACAGACCTTTGGGAGTCTGGATATCATGAAAAAACGACTAAACGTATCTGTTCAAAATATATTTTTTTGCATTGTTGAACTACTAATCTATCCCTGTATGGTGGCCGTTTAGCAATTTTCCATTTTCTTATGGTACTTATTCGCGCCCAAAAATGCGTTAAAATTAGTGTCGAAATGTTGAAGTTTCGACGCTTATAACTTTCAAATATTTACTTTTTCACTTTTTTTTGTTTCCATACAGGGCTAGATAATGATGAGACAAATTTATATCACTTTTTATTTTGAACGTACATTGCCAAGCAATGGAATAATCCCTAGACTACGTTTGTATGGAAGAATTTTGCGACTAGTGTAACCTTAAGGTTGCTGCCCTAGTCGATCATTCTTCCATACAAACGTAGTATGGTGATTACTCCACTGATTGATGGTGTACGTTCAAAATAAAAGATGATATAAATTTGTCTCATCATTATCTAGACCTGTATGGAAACAAAAAAGTAAAAAAAAATATATGTTTGAAAGTTATGAGCATCGAAAGTTCCATATTTCAACATTAATTTTAACACATCTTTGGGTGGTAATAAATACCATAAGAAGAAGGAAAATTGCAAAACAGTCACCATACAGGGATAGATAAGTAGTTCTACAATGCAAATAATTTTATTTTGAACAGATACATTTTTTCATGATATCCATAATCCCATAGGTCTGTGTTTATAAAATTTCGCGCGCTCGTTTTCGTCCTGATTTATCATTCATTTCGCTACAAATTTGCAAAAGTGTGTATTCTTAGCTTCATACTGCTCATTACAGCATCTATCTCTTTCGCACGTATTGTCGGATGAGATAGCATTTTAAACCCGCTCACAAAATAAACACATCAACACGGTCTAGGGATATTTTTAAAAAAGCGAATTACTATCAATGAGTTAATTATTTATATGACATGTATATATTTAAAAGATACGTTATTTAATATTCTACCATTTTTTAATAATGGTTAAGGTACTTCGATTAAAATTTCAGGATTTTATGGAAAAAAAATTAAGCATAGACGGAAACCGTATATGAATTAACTTTTAATTTATGAGTAAAAACTGAAAAAAATAGAAAAATCATTTAATTTGTGTTTATAAACTTGAAGTTAGTAGTCTGAGAAAGCGCCCATGATGTTCATAACACATCGGCAACGATTCGGCACGCTCAGAACAAGGTTATTGCGGAATATTGTCCCATGTCCTTCTGAGGTGCGCAAAAAGTTGATCTTCTGTAGCCAGATTTTCAGGAACTTCCTTCAGAGCTCTTCTTTGCAGCATATTCCACCCATGCTCAATGGGATTTAGATCTGGCGATTGAGCAGGCCAGTCTAAGGCCCTAACATTGTGTGTATGTAACCAAGCTGCTACCGTTCTCGCCGTGTGTGCCCGGGCATTGTCGTGCATGAGCAGGAAGTCTTGCCCCATTTGTGTTCTGTGGGGCAAGATTACGGGCCCCAGCACCTGTTGGACGTATCGTTCTGCCGTCACATTGCCCCGCACCCAAACGAGATCCGTCCGTCCTCCAAGACGAATTCCTGCCCAAACCATAATTGTTCCTCCTTGGTATGGGTGAACTTCCTGAGGGTTCTGAAGACGGCCAAACACGCGTCTTTCGTGAATCTGGATGGAAACCGAACCTGGATTCATCCGTGAACAGCACATTGGACCATTGCTCACGGCCCCAGTCCACGTGGTTCCGAACCCATTCTAATCGTCGTCCACGATTGCCTCTCCGTAAAGGTGGGACCCGGAGTGGTCTACGAGAGCGTAGATTGCTTTCATGCAGTCGCCTTCTTACAGTTTGGTCACTCACAAGCTCTTGGTGTTCCACTCGCAGCCTTTGGACCAATTGAGTCGCCGTTGCATTTGGTTGAGCTCGCGCAGTAATTTGCAAAAATCGGTCTTGTCTGGGGGTAGTGATGCGACTTGGCCCCCGGTGCCTCTCCGCTACTTCACCTGTGGCACGATAGCGTGTCCACAATCTTGAAATTACATTTTGGTGGGTCCCTATGGCCTCAGCAACATTACGCTGAACAGACCCAGCTTCCAGCATTCCCACAGCTCGTAACATCTCCGCCCTCGTCAAATGTTGGCGTTGCATGGCTACAATACCTCAATTTTAACTTTATATTTCGTTTAAAAATTGAAAAAAAAACTGTAACTAAACGTAATTCGTATTGTTTTCTAAATTTCGCACAAATGAAAATTCCCTCTCCTACACATCAAGACATTTTTATGCCACCGAAACAAATGAATTTTCAAAAATTTGAATTTGGAATTAGTCTGAGATAAATTACAAACAAATCGGTGTATAAAAGATTCCAATGCGGCCAGTACTTTTCGAGTTATTTAATTGAGTATGAAATATCCCTAGACCGTGTTGATGTGTGTAGTTCGTGCCGTCGACTAGGGCAACCATAAACCGTGAATACCCAATAGATATCAAATGCGTCCAACGAAACGGCTCTCGACTCTCGAATAATTGAATACCGACATTCAAATTGAAAGGGTTTTGTAATATACCGATCGCGAGGACACAATGTAGCCCACCTGTATGGAAGCCCTTATTGAAAACTGTTTTATCCAGAATAATATAATACATAGCCACCAGCTAACATCGTGTGAACCAACAGTTGTTCTTAATACTCAGTATAGAAGGTGATATGTATGTGGAAGTATACGAACACGCTATTGTAGAGCTTATTACGTTGGCATTTGAAAGTTATTAGGGATTAAAGTTATTTGTACACGAAATAAAAGGTAGTTTGGAAAAGTGAGAATCATTGAATTGAATTACAGTATATAAGCACAGAGCTATGTCAAAGCAGACATAAAGTTAGCAAATAAAATTGCCACTCAGAAGTAGGCTATATATGACCAAAGTATAAATATGGACAAACAGTATGGCAACTACCTACAAACGCTCGTAACGGAACGCTCACACAAACATGCGCTTCGACGAGATCTCTAAGCGGTTGTCGCGATGCTGTCAGTAGTGCGAGCCGCTTAAGGGTCTAGTCGATGCGCATGTTTGTGTGAGTGTGCCGTTTCGAGCGTTTGTAGGTATTTTCCGTACTGTTTGTCCATATTTATACTGTGATATGACTGCGCTGTAGTTTCTCTCATACTAAAACAGCAGCGCGCCATGTTATGCATATCGGAAAGCTTGGTTTGAGAGCGCAAACTTACAAGATACGATCTGGAAGTTAGTGTATCAAATTCAAATTCATTTATTGCTCAACACAGTACATACAAATCCAGATGTCAGGTGCATGCGTAATCAATCGTGATCCACCAATTTAGGTATGCACACTCATAATTACAATAAATATTAAAATAATACGGTGTTACAAATTAAAACGTATACAATGTCAATATCTCTGTATGAAATAAAAACTGGCCAAGTGCGAGTCGGACTCGCGCACTAAGGGTTCCGCACCATTATCGCAAAAAACGGCAAGAAAATCACGTTTGTTGTATGGGAGCCTCCCTTAATTTATTTTATTTTAATTTAATAATTATTATATTTGAAGTGAATATACAACTTAATATTCTGTGAATATTTCAAGCGTTTACCTGTTGCCGTTATTAATATCGAGCAAAAAACAGCAAAAATCACGTTTGTTGTATGGGAGCCCCCCTTAAATATTAATTTTATTCTGTTTTTAGTATTTGTTGTTATAGCGGCAATAGAAATACATCATCTGTGAAAATTGCAACTGTCTAGCTAACACGGTTCATGAGATACAGCCTGGTGACAGACGGATCATGAAGTCTTTGTAATAGGGTCCCGTTTTTACCCTTTGGGTACGGAACCCTAAAAAAGTAAAATACAACGAACCCTAAAAATCAAATACAGTCCGAAATGGCTGCTAATGAACGAGCACGGGTGCAGCTCCCGTGTGAAGAAAGATGAGAAAACCCTGTCCCATTCCGTTCGTTTCATGTTAGTTCCAATTTGTAGCACTTTCATTTAGATCCAATATCATTCTGATCATTATCTTGCTCTTATCCCAATTACTTTGGGAACATCTCAGTAGTCACCTTCTTTCACACGGTCCTTCCTTCACTTCTTTGGCCTTCCAACTTATCTCATTCTAAAAAAAATTAGAACCTAGACACACTAAATTCGTGATAACTACAACAATAAGCAGCATTTCTTCACCCGCGTTGACATTACAGATACTTACAGTACTTTAGCTGTCGTTTACGACACCCATGAGATGGAGGAGAATGGCCCATTCTTTACCAGGAACGACGGCGATAAAACCCAACATTGATATAATCAGTGTCCTATGGCAGTGACAATAGAATCGCGATAATAAGCTGTTTCATTGAAAACCGTATTGTTTTGTTGTATTGTCGTGAATAGCAAGGTACAACTACTTAAACAATATGGTACGAATAAAACTACCACAGATAATATAATACTAGCATACAAATACCTTATCCCATACAAAGAAACAGTGCCGACGTAAGTAGCGTTTGTCGCCTATTTATTTTTATAGGTACATCGATCGCGTTTGTTTCCATTCTACAGCTATAGATGGTGTTAACAGTGACTTGCAAGTTAAAGAGATTACTCGGTTCGTGGCTATTTTTTTCTTTAAATATTGTGACGATTTGTTTTATGGTATTTTTTTGCACGTTTTAACAATTTCATAGAACCAAAATGTATTACAATACAAATTAAAAAGTCGTGTGGCATGCCTCAGAAATTTAAAACTGCGCCATCTATTGGAATTAATTTTAAATGATCCTTTCAAATAATCTTAGAAATTTGAATTAAGAGCCCAAATTTGATTGCCCAAATGATCAATTCTAGAAAATGTGAATTTTACACACAATTCAATAACATAACGATGCATATGGCGCCATCTAGTGATATTTATTTGAACCGAATTTTCTTTGTTAGCGCCGACCCCGTGCTACTAATAAATAAAGCTGCTCCTTACGTTTTTAATTAGGTATATAATATCACTCCTGTAATCTTGTTATAGGAAAGCAGAAGTGCATAATAAGGCTCACCCATATTTTTACCGTTCTTTGTAAGTCTCATGTAATAGAGGCTGTGTGAACCGGGCACAAATCCAGCCATTGGCTGCTTTTTAGAAATTAGAAATCCCTAATGGTAAAAGAAGTTAGTAGTTTTTGCAACGGTCATATAATAGGGGTTATTAAAACAAGAGTGCAGTGCGTAGTATCATACGAGTGTTTTAATACCGTATTATATGCCGTTGCATACACTATTTTATCTTCAATCAGTTGAAATAAAACAAAATTGGAAAAGGAAATAATATGTGGTATGGCGGGAATAGATAGTAATTGCGTATGACTGCGCAGCGCACGCATCCATAGACAATGACAAAATTGTCTTCATTATTATTAGGGCGTGTTGTGCCAATAGATTAAAAAGTAAAGTGTGCTTTAAAAATTTAAAAGTAATTTTATGATTCAGTTCTTTGAAAATTGAAGGAAAATGTTGCACTGTCATGCTATTTTTTTAATTTGACCTATCCACGCAAAAAAAGTATGTCTTTATACAATACTAGCTGTTGCCCGCGGCTTCGCTACCGTGGACCACCCCACAGGACCCATTTTCGGAATGAAAAAATAGCCTATGTCACTCAGGAATAATGTAGCTTTCTATTGGTAAAATAATTTTTCAAATCGGTCCAGTAGTTTCGGAGCCTATTCGGTACAAACAAACAAACAAAAAAATCTTTCCTCTTTATTATATTATTAGTATTAGTATAGATTTGTTTCATTCATATTTGGGACATTACGTTGTGAGATCAAATAATTTTCCCATTTAATACTCAGCAGTCCTGTTTGCGACGAGTAGACCAAAGCGGCAGGTTAAATAACCAGGTAAATAAGGATACCTGATTAGGTACCATACCTTAAACAAATTCAATTTATTAGCTAGGTACCTACTTCAGTTCGAAATAAATGATACGCAGCTCGTAGTGACATGCACAGGTTTTTACGAATTTTCCTCATACAAGCTTGTACCGAATACAAATTACTGTGTTTGAGGTTGAATCTAATAGGTACCTGTCTACCTATACATTTTGACCGCGTTATAATGTTTTTATATGCACACTATACAAAAATGGAAATGAGCATAAGCCTTTGCCCAAAATTTCACATCATTACGTATTTGTACAAACTTTTAGCGACAGCTGACCTTTATTTAGATAATGCTGTGCCATTACCTAATATTTTGTGTAATGTAACACAGTCGTAATGTCATTGCTCTTACATTTTTGTATTTCAACAATATATTGCATCACTTTTGCTGTCGAGCAGAAGAATGGTTCAAACGTAAGATTGCTCCCACAGACAGGTGCGACGTAACAATGAGACAACCCTTTTATGTATTTTTATGGATGGATATATCTTATAGCTTGTAGAATAATTTTTGTTAAAAATTGTTTGCCGCATTGTCAATTTGTCATGTCGCGTCACTCCGTGGCAACCATGAAGCAATGAATATTGTTATTTACCAATCGGCACAGCTAAAAGGTTGATAAGTATGTTGACAAACGAGCCAAGAGGCTTATCGGCAATGATGCACCTCCATCGCGGCAAGCCCTTTCCATCATCGGACAAAAGTACATGATGGACATCCCACCCATACGTACAAAAAGTTTTGCGAATACTTTCATTGTGCGCACAGCTAAGGAGTAGAATTCCATGCCGGAGTCTTTGTTTCCTGATAGCTGCAGCCTTGGGGTCTTTAAGTCCAGAGTGATTTGTTTACTTCTAGGCAAGCGTGCATCACCGTCGACCACATCATCGCTTACCATCAGGCGAGATAGTGGTCAAACGAGCGAGTCTATCGATAAATAAATAAAATATCCAAATAAAAAGGGATCTCCTTACCGAGTGTGTTAATAAGAGGGGTTGATTTAATAACTATTGACACCGTTCGTAGGTGGCGGCGTTGATGCTGCTACAACTAGAAACTTATGAATATCTATTTATCGAAATACAAGTCATGCCTACATAGATTACCGAACGTTAAGTTTCCAGTAATGACCCTAATGTTATCTCCAGCACTAGTAATGAGCCGTTATGTTGCAAACGGATTCGTTGATTGATTGATAACCATCTATTTGGATGATATAGCGGTTTTTGAACAGTTACTTAGTTTTTACTTAATGTTAGGTTAGCTGCAGTTATTTTTTAATGCTGGCAATAAAATAGTAACAGTTTTCTTTGCTTAATCACTTTCTAACTGTAAAAAGTATTTTGATAATCACAGCTAATTACTGTTATTTCATAAATCAAAGTTATAGTCTAATTTCTTCATGCTATCTTGATATTTTATGTTTTAATTACCTACTTATTTATTTACTAAAGCGATACAACAAACAAATACCTAACAGAAAAGATCTCTGGGAAATGTCTATTATTTATAAAAGAGAAATAGAATTACGATTAATTGTAAGTTCATTCATACAAATTTATACTAACAAACAACGAAAGATTTCGTTTATACCATCATATCAATCTCATAGATATTTCACATTGTTCACTACTAAAAAAGGTCGCGTGTGTATAATGTTTCGTGACAAAACCCATTGGACACGGACTTCGGTAAATATCCGCCATTGGACACCGATCTTTATACTTTAATTACAGTTCTGATAATAAAATTTAACTCGCGGATATTCAAATATTCATCCTTTAATTGCTCTGTAGTTTTTAAATAAAATTATAGTTTGCCGAAGCGTCCATTGAATTGTTAATTTTCATTAGAATTCGTATTTGCTAAAACGCAAACTTTCGTTCTGCTATGCCATAATGTATGCAAAACACCAGTTGTTGATTAATAAATTCTTGCATCCATAATTCCTTACAGAAAAATTAAAATTTCAGTTACAAAAAGATAAAAAAGCATACGACTGCATCGTAAAAATAAGGAAATGTTACCCTCAAATGTAGGATATTTCTTTTTTCCCCAACTTCATAACGGTAAACTGCACGGTTCTCCAACACGGCAATCGTAATCAGTGTATTGAGAGGCTGCAGTCGTCCGCGATTCGTACCGGGGTATTCGTTATTTTCACTGTAGCTTGTTTTTCTGTCTGTATTTTTACTGGTGTTTTTGCTGTTTACATTGCACGCACGACGGATTGGTCGAATGTGCATCCTTCATAGGGCTGTGTCGTTATATTTTTCGACTTTTTTCAACTTCAAGTTGTCTCCAACGTCACTCTCGCATTCGATCTTCTCGAGTTTCAGGAATTCGTTAGTGGGTGCTGTCGAAATGCTGATGCC
This sequence comes from Orthosia incerta, assembly GCA_948252205.1. Taxonomy (NCBI): domain Eukaryota; kingdom Metazoa; phylum Arthropoda; class Insecta; order Lepidoptera; family Noctuidae; genus Orthosia; species Orthosia incerta. Next base: position 26,350,885 of record OX411749.1, read on the forward strand.
AGGACATCCTTACAATTTGTCTGATTTAAATTACATTTCAAAACCTGCTCTGTCGGCTCAAACTTTGTTGGTTAATTACTTTTATGGAAACAAAATATTTGTTGATTATCATGTTTTGCTGATTTGCAATCGGTCTATCTATTACCACGTGGATTCAAATAGGTATTTCAAAAAAATGCAGACTAAATATTTGCGCATTTTTGCAGCGTTTTGTTTACATTTCAACTTTTATAGACAAATACTAAATTGTGGAATGGTGAATTGCATCATTGGTTTACTTATGTATATTCATGAATAGGTTCTGCCAGCGGCTACACCCGCGTGAATGTCGAAAATTGTCCCAAGGGAACATATTCCCGAGACACAAAGTATCCTGTGTGATATTCCAGATTATAATATATCCCCATGCCAAATTTCATCCAGATCCGTTCAGTAGTTTTAGCGTGAAAGAGTAAGAAACATACAAACACACACACTCACAAACTTTCGCCTTATATTATTAGTGTGATTTCAGTTTGTTCAAATAGAATCTATAGATTAGATAGTAAAAACCACGTTTTTAGCAAAGTTGCTTGATATCAGCAACTATTTACTTTCAAAATATTTCTGGTTTCGATGTTACACTTCTTACATACAAACTGTACATCATGTTCCCTAAAACCATCACATATGCATCACTTTTGAAACGTAAGTGATCGGTTTTTCCGAGAAGCGCTGGTTTATCGCTGCAAAAAGTGGCACCCCTACTACCCAATGAATATTCACGGAACCCATCCTGTATTGATATGTTTGGCCTGAAGTGTACTTTTGGGATTATATAAGGTAGCGTATGTAACAAGCCGCTCGGGAAATAAGATAGTTTGCGTTTTTTCTGTGTGTACTTTGCATTAAATTGATTCGTTACCGATCCGTTTATTTATAGTAATTACTTACTACTGGTACAACAACTGTGGAGCAGTGGTGGCCCAGTGGTATCGGCCGCGACTTACAAGTTGTAGGTCGCGGGTTCGAGCCCAGGCAAGGCGCTTTACTTTGTGTAAATTATTTCATCACCACTGCTCTCAAAACGGTGAAGGAAAACATCGTGAGGAAACCTAGGCTGATGATGTGATGTGGTACAACGTTTGCTATATTGTCGATTGAACACGTTTTCAAATAGATATTTAGAAAGCAAATGAGAATAAAATTGAATGAGAATATCAAGGAAATAGTTGGCTGCATTCAAAACAGAGAACGTGCCAGGCAGAACGTCCTGTAGGAACTTCAGATTTTGCCCTATTTAGCGTTACGAACACCGCCTGATTGTCCAGCAAAAACGCTCGGGATACGATAGCCGTCCGTTTGGTACGAGATAACGAGACTATGCTCCTATTATTTATGCAGCACTTGTATAAATAGCACTTCCTATGATAAGCAACTCGCTGTTATGCGTTTTACGTAAGGCGCTCTGCATTCCAGAGAAGGCACTTTATTTTAAACAAAAACAGCAATAAAATAGTGATTGTACAGCTAGAATATTGTGAACAAATAGACAAAGTTGCGGTTTGTAGGTCAGTATTTGCAACACGCTATGTAGTTGGAAAACTATTCCGAGGAAGCCAGCGGTACGAGGAACATAACATTTAAAACGAAACATTGCCTCTAACCTAATTTACGTACTCGCCTTCAAAGATTCAAGCAATTTTAAAATCCACTTAAACCTGCTTAACACAAAGAGCATCAGTTAACATTGTGAACTCAGTCTTAAACAACACAACTCATTACGTACGGAACGTAGATACGAACGAAATTTACCTCAATTTAATTTCAAGAGACAAGGCTTTTATAGAGTTTGGCGTCTGTAACATCTAAGAAGGTTATTTTTATTTTCAATCCCCCTCCCTTCGGTTCTTATAATGTGATATTCATTTATTTTATTTCCCGGCGGATGGGCGCGCGCCTGTGGCTCGGCGGAGGAAACAAAGCCATTTCCTAGACGACGCCAATCCGTGGCTGTGTGGCCACTAGAGATGCGGCTACATACGTCGCCTCACATAGAGACCCGCGCCGCTCGGGCCCCGACGCTGACGGGCGTCGGTTGACACGACACGTTATTAAATCTCGCTCTTTTATTCTTGTCGCCGTTTTTCTTTGTTTGCTTTCGACGGGTTAGGGTTTAAGCTAATTGGCTTTGTGCCCTTATTTCTTCAAAGGTTCAAAGGTCAGACAAATAACAATAATCGTATTAAATTCATTTTGAATTCACAACTGCTGCTCGAATTAGTTCTGCGAGATTAATTGATTGGGTTTTATTGAGAGAGAAAATGCGGGCACGGCTTGTATTTATTCAAAGTTGGAGAAATAGCGAGCTCCTATTTTCGTAAAAAGTCACTTCTGACTATTAATTTTATGATTTCGCGATTTTTAACTGTACACAGTTAAAACACATAAAATCTTTTCTTCGCACTACTTATTCCTCTTTACGTAAGAGTGTGGATATATACCGAATTAATTATAACGTTTAGTTGTACATTTTAAGTACTCACAGTACGTACGTATAGCTTCATAAGTACAAATTGTTTGAATTTTAGGAGATCCATCACAAACATTAGATTACTTCCATCTCTTTAAGACCTTATTCGATTTTCGTAAAAAAAAATGTTAATCTACCATTTTGTTTTTAGGGTTCCGTACCCGATGGTCCCTATTGCTGTCACTCACGTGTCTGTCTGTCCGTCGTCTGTCACACAATTTTGTTCCGAAGAATTTTTTAACTTCCCATTGTACTATGAACTTGAAATTTGGTGATGTTTATTATTACCTATATTTTAGTAGAGGAGCAGTGGTGGCCCAGTGGTATCGGCCGCGACTTACAAGTTGTAGGTCGTGAGTTCGAGCCCAGGCAGGCGCTTTACTTAGTGTAAATTATTTCATTACCACTGATCTCAAAACGGTGAAGGAAAACATCGTTCGAAGACGTGACTTCCACCAACCCGCACTGGGCCCGCGTGGTGGATTACGGCCCATTCCCTCTCACAGAGAGGAGGCCTGTGTCCCAGCAGTGGGAACATTAATAGGCTGATGATGATGATGATATTTTAGTAACAAATACCAATATATTGAAAAAACCGATGTTTTCTTTAGTACGGAACCCTAAATGTGCGAAGTCCGACACGTACTTGGCCGGTTTTTATTTATATATGCTTGCGTACAGCAGCTAATGCTTAGAATTCCACAAAAAGCTGTAATGTTCGGCAAAGAGAAATATCAAACAAAAATACAAAAGATTACGTAAGATATGTATTTTTTATATGAGAGAACGTTAAAAGTGGCTCGCCCTGTATTCGTATTCTCTCGCTCAGAGGGATGCGCTGTCTAAGACGTGTCGATTTAACATTCCGGCTGAATTTGACATTCGCAATGTTTATTGCCATCCCATTCGACGGGCCTCCTTTGTGCGAATCTTTTTGTGGTATAATTTATCTAATTTGGAACAAAGCGGATTATATGCGGGGATGTTCAGTCAATTCACGCTAGAACCGGTCTTGAATTTTTATTAGAAAATTGTGTTTTTTTTTTGGTTTTGAGGTGAATTTTAAAAACCCGGCTCAGAATTTTTTATGGACGCTCGACGTGAAAACTCAGAATCATTAACTTGCCTAATGAAAAAATGTTAATCTTTTTTGCCGTAATCTAGGTTATTGTGAAGCTTTATTTATTAATTACGAAATCCATTTTCAGAGACTTAATTAAGGTCGCGCTCGGTAACCTGAGGGAGCTGACTAATAGCGGGCGTTGTCAGAATAAAATATTTACTGTTTAAAAAAATCCGACGAGGATGGGATTCGAACCCACGCGTGCAGAGCACATTGGATTAGCAGTCCAACGCCTTAACCTCTCGGCCACCTCGTCGTGTGAGACGGCGGCGAAATAGCGGCCCGCATTCTTTTCTAACTCGGCATTCATATCTGTTTACCCAGTTGTTCTATGGTCGATGGTACAAGTTTTTTCATAATCCATTGAAAACACCTTGGCACAGATAATTTAATACTAGCATACAGATGCCTCATCCCATACAAAGAAACCGTGCCGACGTTACTAGCGTTTTTCATCTGATTAATCTTGTTATTTTTGCAAGTACATCACTCGCGTTCGATCCCTTTTCACGGCAATAGATGGTGTTAGCAGCGACTTGCAAGTAAAAGGGTTTCTAGGTTCGTGAATATTTTTTTCTTTAAATACAGTGAAGGTTCGTTTTATAGTATTTTTTGCACGTTTTTACAGTTTTTTTGTACCAAAATGTGTTACAATGCAAATTCTAACAATCGAGTGGAATGCCTCAGAAGTTTAAAAATGCGCCATCTATGGCATCAATTTTAAATGATCCGTTAAAATAATCTTTAAAATGTGAATTAAGAGCCCAATATTCCATAATTTTGTACATAGGAGAGTTGATTAAACAAGAACATACAATTTTAACACGCTTTTATTAGCTTGGTATGTATCTATGTATCAATGTAACGGAATCTTTGAACGTGATTTTTACCCCCTTCAAAACGTGGGATTGATTTGAAACTGTGCACACTTATCAAGGACCGATGACAATGCAATAATTTAGTCAAAGTCAAAGCCAAAGTCAAAGTCAAATATGTTTATTCAACTAGGCCAATAAGCGGCACTTTTGAACGTCAAACAAAAATTAAAATTTACAAATAATGAAAGTTGATTCTACCGGGCGCGTTTAAATAGTTTGTTTGTGTGTTTGTTGTTTGTTTTGCCTTACCAAGATCTTCAGGATTAGCGACTTTTTAGTTCAATTTACCATTAAAGCGTGTTTTTTAGTTTTTAGAACTACAATTTATTTATGTTCAATTCCAGAAAATGTTAATTTTACACAAAATTCTATTGAATTGTGTGTACATGTCGCGCCACCTAGTGAGATTTATTTGAACCAAATTTTCTTTCTTAGCAATGAGACACCGTGACCATGGTATGCAGCTGTTGTTTTGCGACGCTTACTTTGATTTAATTTATTTAAGTGGTTGTTTGGAACTAGATTTTACTTAGATTTAAGGTAATGAATACAACCGCGGGAAACACGAACACACCTCTTAATAGTTTAGTTTATAATTGTGAAGTATGAATGGAAACTTTTGTATTTTGTTATGTTACTCGTTGGTAAATAAATAAAATATTTTTAACAGTATCCCAGATTGTTATGAAGATTTTTCATTAAAATCTAGTATTAATCAAGTTGTTAAAAGAGCATTATACCTCAGGTCTTTGAATCGAGTTGAATATGCAAATAACACATTTAAACGGCGTGATTTATGATAGTAGAAACTTGTTTTTTCTTCCATTTCTATTTACATAAACTGGCAACTGCTGACTTGATTTATTACTTTGCTAAAGTAAGTAAAATTACTTTAAGGCAGACCTTACCAAATGTTAGACTCACGTACTGTAAGATTGTACAATGAACTGTAATTTTACGTAACCGCTATAATAGCGTTGTCATAAAAGTTCAAAGCCATTCCAACCAATCACAGTCGTCGATAAAAACAGGAAAATCTCAACCGAACCAACAAAGCGCTCTCGAACTAACCTTAAACTTCAATTAGGCCAGACCACACAATCGGGACGTGGCCGTTTCAAAAATGGAATGTCAATAAGACAACAGTAACGCTCCGCTTGTGTCCACTTACCGTCGCTCCAGTGTACGACACTAACGCGGCCCGTACCCATATGGGGCCAGTGTCCCTCGCAACTAAACCCGGGCATAAAGCCGAAGGATTTGCCCGAAGCGCTCGGCCAAATACGGAATGCACCTGGACCGATTTAACTTAGCTTGTTCTTTGTGTTATTTACTTTTGAGGACTTAGTTGCAGCGTGTTTATTGTAAGATTGTTAGACACTGAAAGGATTTTGCTAAGAAAATCTTTAAAGATGAAGTCTTCAAATTTTTATCTAGGTCACGAAGCGCCATCAATACACGTGCACACAATATTAAACATTCATCACGATAATTGATACTCAATCAAAGCAAGGCAAGAATATACTGACAGAAGATGCTTTACCAGTGAATTATCAACCGCTGACCAAAAACCGCTCGTGTGTCGTTACCCTAATAACCAAGTTATACCGCAATCAACTCGTAATTTAAGCGAATAATCTCACATTTAATTTAGGCAAAGGCAATAACTGAATACATTGTTTCCGACATCATGGCCGGCGCTCATTAAGTATTATAACTTAAACGTCACAGCGCCGACCCATGTAGCAAATTGTGCTCGTAGAATTAATTCAGCTTACATAGACGCTATAACAATAACTGGATATCATTATTATTCGCGCAGGGCAGGGCTGCCAGTAGGAAATGAATATTCCATTCGTAATGGACCTGTACTTTCTTTCATTAAAACTTACATAATGTGCCCCACTCCGCTCTTGAATAATTACTACACTTCTTCGGAATTTGAATGAGCCGACGCGTCGGTAATGAATCGAGAATCTCATCGCTATCGTTGCAGTCTGCTTGTTCACTCTGAATTATTCATTTTTCTTTAGTCACTGACCAAGTCTGTCCAGGGCTTTATGTAGGATTTTTTCCAAGATATGGGCCGGACGTGGCGCTTCGTGCCAAACTCCTATCGTTAAATGGTTTCCTGGTAAGGAAAGCATGTAGGACGCATATTCGAAGCGTTCTAAGTCACGTGCAGCTAAAAGGTGTCGTGTTCAAAGTCTGTATGGTGCAAGTAGTGACAGATTGCTAGCACGTAGTCTGGATGACTGGATAGCAGCAGATTCCTTGAAACTTGCACGTAGTTTCTTTGAAGATCGGCGATATTAAACTTCGTTCATAGTATTTTGTGAAACGTGTTTGACACGTGATCTAAATGGTCCGTAGCTGGAATCTTGAACAGACCTTTTGGAGGCTCTCATCTGTACCTACATTATTGATTAATAGGATTGAGTTGAGACGGGAGTAACTGAATTATTTCCATTACAAGTTAGCAATTTTCAGCAGAACATGGCAGATCTTTAATAAATGATAAATTCAGGTTAACCCTGAACGAGATGATTGTTTTAAGCTCAATGTATAGTATTCTGCATACCTAAACGTGATTTTTTTCATATTACCTTTGTGTTAATTCAATACTTAGTAATATTTGTGTAGTAGGTACAAATGGCATATACAATTCTATTTTTAATTCACACATAAGCTCCAATGCCAAAAAGCGATCAGTGCTAGTACCCATTTCAAAAATGATTTAAACTTTGTTTCCTTAGCAACTAAACATTCCCGGCAAGGATATTTCGTAACACGCAACCAAAAGTTTATCAATATATTTACCATCATACGACAGTGGCGTATTATTGCGCGTTTTACTCTCCCAGGCAGTTGTAACGCTTTTGCTCTACAAATAGAGAGTAACGTTATTTCCATGACTTCTATTAAAACTTTTTAAGCCTAACAAAATATTGGTGTTCTTCGCATGTTTTCCCATGGAGGCTTGCTTGTTGTTACTGCCGACATATTGACGTCCGTACGTACGGAACCCAAGTTAACAAAAACAATTCTAAACAACGCATTTGTTTTTCTTGTGCTGTGTGTAGCGTAGTATTATCATTTTTATGCTGAAGGAAATAAGTGTGCCGTGAGCTTTCTTGGTCTGTTTGCTTGCTGTTGTTTTTAATGTGTCAAGGGAATTTCAAGTTTGAGTTGTTTGTTTATTTATTTAGTTAAATAAGATGGTACAATGCAAATGGTGATACGTAAGAGGACTTAATTCAGCAAAGCATTATCTACCAGTAAATTTTTGGGTTAAAAAGTACACAACAGTGGTAGGAGTACAAAATAAAAAATATGAACAATAATTAAAATCGGATTTTCATATACTAAACTAGCTGTTTTCCGCGGCTTCGATCTCCCCACAGGACCTGATTTCGGGATAAATAAAATAGCCTATGTCTCTCAAGAATAATGTGGCTTTCTATTGGTGAAAGAATTTTTTGAATCGGTCCAGTAGTTTCGGAGCCTATTCGGTACAAACAAACAAAGACAAAAATCTTTCCTCTTTATTATAATCTTAAATATTATAAAAGCCAAATAAGACTAAAATTAAAATATAATAACTATGACGAAGGCCGAGCTATGTATGAGAGGACGAATAATAGTTCCGGATTCTACGCTTAAATGAAAATTTTGTTGACATAATTGAATTTACTTTGTCACCTTTTTTAGCGCAAATGTGGGGCATAGTCGTTTAAAGTGAAGTACTGAATGGTCTTTTTACCATGTTTTTTTTTAATAATAAAGCGTTCAGAAACTGTTTTTCATGTTCTCTTTTTAAACCAAAGAAAAAGTTTGCACATTTTCTTTTAATTCTGTGTGTGACATGTAAGGCTTTTCGTTGCAGCATTTTACTCCGTATTTTTAAACATTATCTGAGGCAGCTCATAAATATAAATTGTTCCTGAAACATAATAAATAAATAATTTACATTAAATGATTGAAACGGCCGAATCATTTGTTATGTTAAAGTTATTTTCGTGCTCAGTTACTGAAAAAGGTACGTACCTACCCACTCTTGAAACAACGAAATTCGGTAAGTAATGTACTTAATTAAAATGTATATGAGTGCTCTCAAGTTAATCATAACAATGATAACGAATGGGCTGTTGATATTTTTGTATAATAATTTTATCGTGGAATACTGATTAATGAAATACATTGGGGAATCCAAAATGATAAGAGTATTATAATAAATTATCATTAATAAAATGTACGTAGTTGCTTTTGCTGTCTTAGTTTTAGCAAGAATATAAAACTAATTATTGTCATGACGTAATAAAATAATCTATTTGTTTCTGATAACATTTGCCTTTGGCACCTCATTATCATCGGTCTATTAAGGTTCCCACTGCTGGGATACAGGCCTCCTCTCTGTGAGAGGGTAATCCACCACGCCGGCCCCGTGGATGTCACATGTCTTTTTTAGAAGGACTCATCTTGCCGTTCTGGACTTTTGGAGGTGAGCGTTCCAACGTACCTACTCAAAGCACACGACCAAATACCCACGCTTTGTGAACTTCTGATCATCAATGTGGTCTGGCCTAGTCATGTGTGCAAATTATCGATTCCGTTTGCCGTCACGTCTGTCAATGTGCCGTTTACATGAGCACGGATGGCAGCTGATTGGCCTCTCATTTGCCCCGATTGTGCCTCACGCATACATAATTTGTGTTCAGCGTCGTCGCCATTAAGATAATCTCCCTGGTTCTGCTGGCCTCATTGATTACTACGGTGTTCGCCTGTTCGGTTCGCCCGCAGCCGATTATATCGGTCTGTTTGTATTATTGCGGTTTAATTAGCAGGTCACTTTAGGCCAGTGTAGTGTGCCTTTGATATGCATGTAACGAAGTGGAAGAATTCCGAAATTATATGGTCTTTTGGTTGATTGACGTTTGGGAGGAAATTCAGGCAATAATGATTATATGTACTTAACTGTTTACGCAGACTATGACGTCCGTGTTAAAGCAGAAAATGAACGATTAAGACCAATTTATCGACTCCGTAAAACGCCCGGAAATATCAATACATTGTACGAAAACGCCAAGCGTGTAACAGTCTTTAATAACGCAATTTTGAGTAATAAAAGTGCGAGGTCGGTCAGTGCCCAAGCTACGGTGCAGGCCCGCATCCCGGTGCTTGAAAACCACGTAACTTTGTGAGCCGACAAGTGCCAGCCACCATTAAAACTTAGTTCAGAGCTACACTATGCGACACACAGTCAGTGCGGGCGGCGACGAAGCGAAAGTAATCTCACTCAGGCCGAGAAAATCGCTTTTAAAAGTTTACCTTATTGTTAAATGTGAAGAGGCTTCACGACACTTTTGTAATGATTTATGACCACCAACGCCATGATACATAGCGCTAGCTTCATAGAACGTTTGCTTATACGCGTTCTAATAAATACAAGAAACACGGCATTTCAATATCAGGGCTATCTTCAGGAGCGGTCGTGTGCGCCGTGCCCAAAAATGGCCGACCACGTGGCGGTTTCGCTTCGGTCTAGGATGATGACTAAAATGTGGCGTCAGAAAAACGCGGGTTCCACCCTGTCCTTACTTTACAAGTCAATGGCTAACTTAAAATATAACTCCGCTTTTCAATCGACAAATGTAATTACAATGTTAGGAATACAAAACGTTGTTTTGAAATAGAGCCAGCATAGAGAATACGGATTAATAGCTGCAGGCTCCGAGACTGTTATTGTCGAAGTAACTTGCCATACGACACCTTAGGGATGCACATTTTGCTACCTGGCAACACTATTCTTGCCATAGATTCTAACTATAAATTCAAAGAAGGAACGTCACTTGGTCTACCAGACACGAATGATAAAGTGACTTAGAACGTTTCAGTTGAAAATATTACCGTGCGAAATTTTTGTTATTTTTACAACAATAGTGGCATTAAATTTGGTGGTGTCTAAGCGGGCTTTGCGAAACAATTCTCCACACATTCATCCTTTTTCATATCACGCAGGTGTTAAGTTCCAATAAAACAAGGTGGGTAGGGCAACCCCCCGGGCTGTTACTAATGCAGATTGCGTTCAGAAGGTCATATCTAAATCACGGGATAGAGCATAACGTCAGTACTTTATCTCAAGTCCGCACCTGACGCCCCCCTCCGCCTGAGTTATAACGTCGGTTCTCCTTTTGTTGTTTGCGAATGAGTTTTTCACGCTTTTCTTAGGCCGCGGACCGGTTCTTCGACGCACCTGCTATTCTCCCCCGGTGTTATATTTATTGTACTCATTCTATGTATATTGTGAAGAAACGCCGAGTAGTACGCGATGTTGGGAACTTCACGCGTTTATATATTTTTTCTTGCTACCACCGAAACTCGGGGATGATGTTTTTATTATAAACACGTGTCAGGACTTGGAAATGTTTGCGCATGTTAACGGTGTAGTGATGTGCGTTCACGTTTGAGCACTCCTATTGTACGTTTCGTGGGAAATGTATGATTGATGAAATATGCGGTTATTATATTTATTATTGTGTTACAATTCTTTAGAAATACTGCTTCTATTACCATTTCAATTTAACGGTATTTCGTGTTCCTGTTTACAAAAGCGATGTCTTTATGTTGTTGAAGTAAACAGTCGAGGTGGATAAAAGGTTGTTATATTTGCGGCCGATATTACATTATTCATGATATTTTTCCTATTTACTTTTACTTTTCCTTGGGAAAACACCTGTCATCTTACACATGTTAGGCTTAGATACGACAACCGTAACGAATATGTTGATCATTAGAGAATTCTGGAAAGACAATACATATTAAGACCAATAAAAATATCTATTATGTTGTATGAATGTAGCTCATCATCATCTGCCTAGCCTTTTTCCCAACTATATTGGGGTCGGCTTCCAGTCTTACCGGATTCAGCTGAGTACCAGTGTTTTACATGGAGTGACTGCCTATCTGACCTCCACTACCCAGTAACTGGGTAACACGGTACCCCTTGGCAAGACTGGTGTCAGAATGAATGTCTGGTGTATGAATGTAGCTGAATCATAGATTAAATCTGCTATAACACTTTCACGATACTCATAAAAGCATTGTGTTTTTAACCACACTAATTAATAATGATTTCATTTTAGTCGAGTGTTAATAATCTGTTACAATCCTATTTACCAACTGTGTAATAATGAGTTCAGATATAACAAAAAAAAACAAAAAACATGCTTAAGAAGAGAACTAAATTTTTTGAATCAACTTTTCTATTTATAACTTTTTATAAACATGTTTTTTTTCGAATTAGGTACATTTAAACATATAAGTGTTATATATTTTTGAAATCGCCTCTTTAAACCCTTTATTTTTATACCCCACAAGATGGGTTTGGAAAAAAAAAATAACCTTCACGATATGGCGCCCTAAACCCGGCATTTTTTCTATTTTCCAATTTTAATGTAGCCAGTGACACTCGCAAGGTTAAGAAGAATCGATTGAACGCGTTTCGTCTCTAGAACGCCACATAGGAACAAACATTCGCAAGGTTAAGAAGAATCGATTGAACGCGTTTCGTCTCTAGAACGCCACATAGGAACAAACATACATACATAGACTGATAAACACATTATACTCCTTCGGCAGTCGGGTAAAAATCATGTTCCTAATTTGTATGTTTCGTTCGAATCAGAATTTATTTAAGTATATTTCTTTCAGACATTGTTCGACCATTACATTTAATCTCAGCATTCCACTACACTAATGTTTATTGAATAGAAAAATGTGGACAAAACAAACGAATACGTTACATAGGTCGTTACGACGTCAGCTTTGGTCCAAATAAATAATTTACGAATGGTAACCCCAGTGGCTTTTTTCGGTATCTAACTATACTATTATTTATTCTGGGTCTAAGGCAGGTTACATACTGTGTCAGATAGATAGAGGACAAGCTAGACTATATTTTATTTAACAGTGCCCAAGGCACTGCAGACACTTAGAGGGATCCTTAGAACAACTACTTACTTAGATATATTGAGCAAAGGATATGTGTTTAAAAAAAAACAGAAATAATGAAAAACGCGCGTAAAGATTACGCGCTTTGACCACGCTTTTCTCTCTACTCAATTCGCCCACCCCTCCTTCCTATCTTATCTCTAGCTTTCAATATCTAAGTTCTTCACACGCTCGCAATCTGCGTTCTTCCAATTATCTCCTCTTACTCTGTCCTTCTCATACTACTGATTTTGTTCACTCTTCCTTTCATATCCAGTCAATTCTTTTTTGGAATGCGCTTCCTTCCGAGATCAGGGCGGCCACCAGTCGGTATGCATTTAAATAAATCCGCAATAAACGGCAATTGCGGATTTATTTATTTTCAACACAAATAAGCTGAGTCATCTCACTTTCATCTTTTCTGTTTCTTCATAAATATTTATAATATGTATATTTATATAGATATATATTATATACAATATATATGTACGTGTATTTTACCCATTTTAGTATAATAACTTCTAGCTTTTTATTATTAAGCTATGCATCTGCCATGATGTCTCTGCACCACCCTAGGTTGACTGGTAGAGAATGCCTATGGCATTAAGTCCGCCTTTGTACCTTTGTGCATGAAGTCTAAATAAATAAATAAAAACTTTTTAAGCATGTAAAATAAAAATAAAACCTGACACTTTTATCTACAAACTATTGAATATGTAATTATAACACAATATATATTGCGAAAACACCCCGGTTCAAACAGTAAAACGCCCATAACTTTTGAACGGCTGAACCGATTTTCATCAAACGTAGCTAAGAACACTCTCGATAAAGTCACCTTTCAAACAAAAAACGAAATCAAAATCGGTTCATCCGTTTAGGAGCTATGATACCACAGACAGATTCACAAATACACAGGTACACACGTCAAACTAACACCCCTCTTTTTTCCGTCGAGGGTTAACAACTAAGGCCAGGTTTCTAGAAGAAAATTATCGATGCATCAAAAACCAATTAAAATGATCCGATTGACTTCAATTCAGTCAACCAATCACAACTGTTCTGCAGATTACACACACTTGACAAATTCTTAATTTTCTTTCAAGAAAGCAGCCCTAAGTTCCAACCACCAGACTTCAGAAAAACCATTAACAAATGTAAATGACCGCCATGTCAGGGGGTGTTTTGATTGAATTCTGACGGCCATGTATTGAGGCATTGGCAGCTGGCCAATTGGGGACATAGCTTCGCATCGCCGAGCCTCGCTTCTGCGAATGACGCGTGTTCCATCCCTGTATGCAAATGAGCGATTTTATTGAAAATTTAATAAGTGGTTTATATGGGAATGAAAACCTGGAAAACTTGATAGGTATTTTTTTTATTTTTGTTGTGTTGCTCAAAGTGTAGCCTTTTGTTGGTTTGATCCTGTGCTTAAATATTTGAATTGTGTTAGTAGTTTATGCAACGGCCATATAATAGGCTATTAAAACACGAGTGTGGTTTTTTTGTCACATGAGGCGACGTCGAAAGTAATAATAGTATCACACGAGTGTTAGTGTCACGAAGTCTTAGCCACTGGGCCACCACGACATGTGAATGTTCCATGCATTTAAAAATCAATTGTACCAATGCAACAATGCTTTTTCAGAAAACGTTAAAGCGTTATTTGCGCGTTTTAAGCGCGAAATTTGAAAACGCAATATAAAATGACGGAAAACCACAGTAGCATTGAACGAAACAGCTCAAGTAACTCCAAAAACTCAGTATCCTCTTATTAGTAAACAGCAAATACCATCGTTTCTACTCCGAGCAAAATTTTATTAACCACTCCGTATCGCAATAACAGTTATTTACTCCACCGCAATGTTTACATCATTTTATATTGTCCAAGTTTAGTTCCCGTATTGTTATTATTCCCGTTTTAGGATATTAGCGTTAGCACTTTGCGGGACCGTTATAGTTTTCATTCCAGTAAGTACTGGCGTTAACTAGTACTGAGTAGTTAGTACTTGCATACAGTAAATAAATGAATATGGTATTTGTACTGGCGCAGAACGACGAGCAAACACAATATCACTCAGCACCAGCGTCAGTACCGGAGCTCGCTTTGTTTGCACCGCGTTCATTAATTTAATTATTGCACTTTATTTTAGAAATCGGACTGAAGTTAATCTTGTTTCGGTGTGTGCCCTCTGCTGTTGGCTTTCTCTTGTGTTTGTTATGTAAGGCAAAAGTGGTATCTATAAATAAGTTTGCGTTTTTAAGTCGTTTGATGAATATGTTTATATGGGACTTGTCCCACCGCCGACGATCAGCGAGAAGCGATTAGAGCTGGAAACTAGATACAAGTTGGCGTGCAGCGCGAAGCGAGTTTCGATAGTTTTACCGTTCGGCTATGAGCGAGTGTTTTTGTGCGACGGGTGATTACTTGCACCACTCCCTCGGGCGGTCAGTCCTGCATGCGTTGGTTGGTTGGTATCGCGGCATGAGTCCTGCTCGCCAAGCGGGCATCGCCAAGCGAGTATCGCTGAGCGAGTATTATCTTTGATAGGTCTTGTCGCTGCGACAAACTTTTGGTAAGAGAGTACTCGCCGGCAGTGTGATCTTTAACAGCAAGTGATCAACAATTAATATATGTCTCTTTTATTGACACGGGAAATGTTTCTTTTCTAATCCCTTCATCGCCAGCGGTGGGACAAGTGCCAAAAGCGTTCCGTTCCATGTAGACATAGAACGTTCCTGATTCTACAAAAATCCGCCCTAACATAAAATTCAAGCTTAAAAGTTATTTCGAAATACGTACGTTTTCAAAAAATTGACAATCTAACTGAAACTGCGAGCATAGTATGTAATTCCGTGAATTGGAACTAGCTGCAAACTGCAAAGCACAAAATAATGTTCGTCCTATTCTCAGAATCACGTCCGTATTTTGTCATAACACAGCAAAATATGTAATTAACTTGTTGGAACTTTTATTTACAGTTTCCCTGTTGTGTGTCACTGACATAATTACGTACGTCTGAACCCGAGCTGGTCCAGAAAAGTATTTCACGAATTTATACGAACCGACGAAAAAGTTTACTGTCCGAAATCCTATTTTCGCATAAAATTTAAATAATATTTGTCATACAAACAGCCCTTTTTGTTTTACAGAGGTAAATAACGAAATGAGTGCTAAAATCCGAGCTGAAATTAATTTACTCGATGAAAATATTTCGCCGTGAAACGTACCGGGAATTAGAGATAGAATTTATCCCGCGAGCTGATTTTATTTTATACTGATTTAATTTAGCGACTAGGTTCATTATAGCTCGCCCTGATTCGATCTGACTGCATAAGTTGCTCTTTCTGTTTTCAACAAGGCAAGTTCATTCATTTTCTGGGTTAAAAATCTCAATGCGTGCCTAAAATTCCGTTCTAAAGTGGGAGCTCACCTAAGTAGCTTCTGCGGTTCACCATCCAGAACTTTTTGCCCCGCACAATTTTAAAAGCGGCCTTTAAAAGCGTATTAACAAAAGTGGAACACCATTAACACAAGTAGTGCACACAGCACAGCGGTGGTGGTGCAATTTGTGGCGATATTGTCGCGGGCCGCTCTGGAATGTTCGCTAATGCCCTCCAACATTAAGCCTGCAGATTATCTGGGCAAGGCCCTAAAGTCTCACTGTTCCAATAGTCCTTAGGGTTGGCGACACAATCTTTTTGGACGGGAGTTTTATATATTTTGTGAAAAGTAACCGATTTCGACACATGATGGGATATGTAATCTAGGCTAACACAGGATCGATACCATATATCCATAGACCAAACCAAACTTCTTAAAGCTTCAAGCGAACAGTGATTGCGCTATTCAGCTATCAATGTACCATCCAGCTTTTCGTTTACAGCTAATAGAAAATAAAGAGCATGCGGTGCAAAATGCACTTTACGTTGTACGACGCTTCATAGCGCTGCACGCTGCTGCAGTTAGCTGCGATCACACAACGACAAGCGACGCCGTGAAAATCTTTTAAGGGCCTGCATACACTTTAGTCCCGTAAAACGACAACTTTCTAAAGCATACTCCTTAGTAACGGCTAGGTTAAAAGGTTTGAAAAAAAAAATATATTTATTACTGATTCATGTACATAATTTTGAACACAAGGTTTTTACGTGTAACTAATATTTTTGCTTTAAAAAAATAATTCACAACACGATAATTTTCGCAACTTTTGGAAACTCCTCCAAAACGACTAGGATGTTTAAAAATATTTTCACACAGAAAAATTGATCGCTGGTATTTCTTCATAACTAACACAGCATATGTAAATCAAATAATATTTTGCAAGCAAAACTGTTCAAAAGGGGGTTCAATTTTGATATTTTGGCATCGAGCGGGCGCACGGCCAGTACTGCGTTAGCATTGGGGTGTATGTATCGCCTTAACCACGACACAATAAGCGAAAAAAGAATAACACATTCGCAGACTAACCTACGTGATGGATGATACCGCAGTACGCTCATAATTTCATTCACTAGAATTCGGACTTTAAATTATCTGTGTAATTTAGATCGGAATAATGGAAATTAAGTTTGCCATTTAAATGTGTTTGTGGAAAATCTGTATACTATAATCGTGACAATCTAAAAAGCCCGATAACTTTCCTAATTGTACATGCCGCAATAACTTTGTATGAACGTCTACGAAAATCGAATTCATAATCCTGCTTAATTGTTTTGTTATGAGGAGGGATGAAACGCGTGTTACTAAGAGAGATATGAGTATAAATCTGGATGGATGGAGAGGGAGAGGAAGGCCAAAGAAAAGATGGACGGACTGTGTTAGGAGTGATATGAAAGAAAGGGGAGTCAGTAATAACGTGACAGGAGACAGGTATGGAAGAAGCAAACGTGTTGCGCTGATCCCAAGTGACATGGGATAAGGGCAGGAAGATGATGATGACACTATAACAACGAGTATCATACGGAAGCATCAAGTTTAACTTATATAACGTATATTTATAGCTGTAAAATCCGACTTCTTTGATTTTCACGACTTTAAGTAACAGTAACATGCAGTTCGAATAGTTACCACTTATGTGCTCCACGAGTAATGAATCCTTTGTCAATATTATACAATTTACCAACAGCCTGGAAATCCGGCAGCAGTTCCTGGAAATTTTTCGCTTAAGTGTTAAAGTTTCGCTTACCTGCGATATTGAGCAATGTTTCCAGGTATAAACTATTACTAGGTACTCGTATATTGCTACACGTTGTATCTTTTACCTCTTTGTCGACGTACAATCGAAATTGTAGTGAATATAAAGGGTGAGCGGTGTGGAATGCACTTTGCGTCCCTCGTCCCCCGTGGCTGCGGTTAAACCACCAGATCTGAGCGTGCAACCGAGAAATTCTCGCGGGCCGTGGCCAACCATTGACATAAAAAATGTATTTCATGTTCGACGTCAAAAATCCGGGCGTAGAGAGGAATTACAACAGTGACGGCGAATGTTCGAAAAAATTTCAAACGGAAAAAGAAGTGAGAAGGATTTTTTTGGTCTGAAATAAATGTCTATTAGATTCCAATGAAATAAAATGTTAAAATAATACAAAATAATATATTATTTATTACCGTGAATGGTAGCAACCCTGTTAATGTCGCGCCAGGTGAGGATTAGTGGATTAGAGGTGGAAGTGAAGACGATCCACATCTTGAAAGAATTCAGCTAGTCGACTCTTAGCGCTATATTTTTCGT
This sequence comes from Orthosia incerta, assembly GCA_948252205.1. Classification (NCBI taxonomy): domain Eukaryota; kingdom Metazoa; phylum Arthropoda; class Insecta; order Lepidoptera; family Noctuidae; genus Orthosia; species Orthosia incerta. Next base: position 26,369,122 of record OX411749.1, read on the forward strand.
ATTTCGATTGAAAACTTTGTTCATAAAATATTTTTCTCCTATTTCATTGATATTTTAAGTGTTTTATATGAAAATCAATTTGTAAAATGATTAAACTTATATTTACAAAAAAATAAAAGAGATGCATCGACCGGGAATCGAACCCGGGCCGCCCGCGTGGCAGGCGAGCATTCTACCACTGAACCATCGATGCTTACATTAGTCATTCGAATTTATTATCTACATTGATTTCATATACGAAACACACGATAACATGCTGAGTAAATTGATGTAACATATTTATTACTGGTTCTGAATTACGAGGTAGGTTTTGCTTACACGTCGCAATATGTGTTTAGCTGTGAATAAATAGGTAATTATGCAAATCAACATATTTACGAGGACCCACAGATTATATGAATACGAACGCCTAGCATTTTACGAGTTTATTGGAATTCATTATACTTTGAAGGTTACTATTTTATGTACCCGAGCCTTTAATTTTAGAGCTCATGAAATTGTGATAATTTTTGTATACACAGCAGTTCAAGGTGTGTTAACAATTTTAGAAAGGTTGAAAATGGCATGTTAAACAAAAAAAAACCGGCCAAGTGCGTGTCGGACTTCGCACATTTAGGTTGCCGTACCAAAGCAAAAATCTGATTTATTGATATATTGTTTTTTTTTGTAAAGTATACGTAATTATAAACATTATCACCAAATTTCAAGTTCATAGGTCAATGGGAAGTTCAAAAATTCTTCGGAACAAAATTGTGTGACAGACGACGGACAGACGGACAGACAGACGGACATGACCAACAAATAAAAACTTTGTGTACTTTGTAGAATTTTCTTCGAAACCATAAATCTGTAATCTAAACGTTATCCCTTGAAAAGTAAAAGTCCTACCATTTCCTAAATATTTAAATGTACGCTGGCAGTTACAAAATACAGTATCATTTCACCTTTAGCTCTCGAGTTTAACAAAAAAAACTTGGTAGCAACGTTACTGTCGGGAAAAAAAGCGGCTTTAACGATTTTACGTATAAAACGAGAGAAGCGTACTCTTTTATTTCTGTTTGTAGCCAATGCTATCGGATTTCGTTACGCGCGCGCCGCGGACCGAATTTACAATATCACGAATTTTCCAGATGCATGTCACACCTGGTTTTTGAGGTGGAATGTGGATTTCTAGGGCCCTAAAACCCTATATGGATTCCTCTCCAAAATCTTTATTTCATTTTTGTTGCTGAAACATTAATTGGCAGGCGAAGCCCATTTTCAACCGACTTCAAAAATTAGGAGGTTTTCAATTCGACTGTATGTTTGTTACGCGATTACTCCGGCAATTATGAATTGATTTCGATGGTTCTTTTTTTTTGTAAGAATATGTTCCCGAATTATTTACATTTGGTGAAGATATACAACTGAACTCTTCAATAAAAGATGGGAAATCTCTCGGGATTGTTGCAATCGGATGTCTGTTTATTGTTTTTACCATTTCATAACATAACATCACGCCGGTTCGCTCTATAGGGGTACGCAGATGTGTACCGTTCACCCTGATACACTCTCATTGCAACGGTTATGTTCAATTTCATGTTATTCGGGTAATCTATTCTGGCATAACTTTTGAAATTATAGGTACTTTACTATATATAGCACTTGTCTATTATATACCACAGCTACAAAGTAAAAAAAAAATCTTGTGTAGTGTTTTTATTTGGATGTCAGTTGTATTTTTTCGTAAAAAAGTTTTCATTATTCGCTTCATATATTTTGGGAGAATTTTCTCCCAAATATAAAACTAGACCTTCGTTTAAAATAGGCATCGCATTTTCCATTCCAGTCGATTCCACTTTGACTAAACATAAATTTTATTCAACCTAGAAGTGAGCTGATTCAAAAACAACTGCTAAAAGAATCCAGTAACAAAAGTCGCTAGTCTTTTCATCGTTCTTATACCTCATGGCTTCAGTTATTCATCGCAAAGCCGGCTAATGCGGAGAGCTCTTCTCACGAGCGCCTTTGAATTCGTCTCACTCACGGCCCCTTTGCTACTATAAAGTAAATGACGTTGTGCAGCCTAGGCCTGCATTCACACGGCCCGGGGCCAAACGACCTATTTTTGTCACCTCTCTCCGTAGCTTGATTGGCTCAATCATCTGTTCAAATGGCTCCCGACGGCACGGTGACTCTAAGTGCATCGTTATTTTTAGTGGCGATTTAATTTTCCTTTTTGCTAATTAGTATCTTTGCAAATTGGACTGCAGCCTTTTCATTCGTTGAATTCGCTTGAAAAGCTTTTATTATTTATTTAACTTACTTGATTAACGTTATGTTTTCGTTTTAAAAAACGTCACGAGTGCGACGACGAAATTACAAAATGTCAGTTGAATATATCAATCAACATCTCAAATGCGTTTTTAATACGCGATATTTTCAATATAAATTCGTCATTGGATGCCAGGCAATGTTTATATTAAAGAATCGCTTGTCAATACCACTCGTGTCGCCAACATTGCTGAATGGAATAAACGTTGGATTCCAGATATACGTTTTATTTATTGACAGCTGGCTTTTTTCCACGGATCCCGGGATCAGCCACCTTGCTTTACTTCAATCCCATGTCAATATTGCGATATCCTAAATTTTACTTACCTAGTTTCTTATTTCATGCTTCCGGTGATCTCGGTTGTGTTGTGCCCTCAACATTTATTTTTTAACCGACTTCGCAAAAAGGAGGAGGTAATCAATTCGATTGTATTTTTTTTTTGTTATGTGTGTTACCTCAGAACTTTTTATTGGGTGAACCGATTTTGATGATTCTTTTTTTATTCGAAAGCTGGTGTTTGTCATGTGGGCCCATTTAATTTTCATCAAGATTTGATTAAGAACTTCGGAGATGTACATCAGAACTCTTCAATAAATGACGGCAAATCACTCGGGATAGCTGCAATCGCATACCTGTTTATTGTTTATACCATTTCATAACATAACATCACACTGGTACGCTTTAAAGGGGTACGCAGGTGTGAACAGTTCACCCTGGTATACTCTCATGCCACCGGTTTTGTTTATTTAAGTTTCATGTTATTGGGTTAATTTATTCTGGCTTCACTTTGGGCGCCCAAAGTGTTCCATTATGTACCACAACTAAAAAGTGAAAAATAAAAAACTTTTTTACAAAGATTACAACCGACTTCCAAACAAAAACACTACAAAGTGAAAAATAACTTCAATTTCGGAAGTCGGTGATCCTGTTTTCGTTTCTTCGTTTTTTACACCGACTGCCGAAATTGAAGTTATTTTTCACTTTGTAGTGTTTTTGTTTGGAAGTCGGTTGTAATCTTTGTAAAAAAGTTTTTTATTTTTCACTTTTAATTATGGTAAAAGTTTTTTCTCAATAAAGATGTTTCATTGTTAGGTAGATAGTTTGCAAACGATCTAGTATACATTATGACTTGCTGCTGTGTAGTTGACGTCCTTGTAGTAAAATTGTTGTTGAAAAATGTAAGCAATTTTCAAGGAGATAAATCATGTGCATAAACTGGCGTAATAGAAAAGACAGATCCTTTTAGAAGATGAAATTTACTAATCTTCCATTATAAAAGCACTTTGCAGAAAAAACCTCTCGATTTTGAAATAGTTCCGTTCCACTTTGAAATGGAAAACGTGTAGTGCATGTCCATAGCGAAAAGTTTATTTTTGGACAGCTTTTTGAAGTAGTTTGTTAGCGCGGCGCTATCCAATGAAAATGTAAGGTATCACGTCTATCACACCGAAGTGAGCATTGAACGAGTTCAGATATCGGAAATAAAACGTTGTCGGATACGCGGAGCGGCTTCCGATATCGGACGATGCGTCATACAGGCGCATACAGGCTACAGGCGCACATTTGTAATGTATTCATGTGAACGAGCTTGCGGGTACCACACGAACTCGAACAAAACTCAATTTTGATTGCGTTTTGTTGAGCAGAAATTTGAGAGGTCCATTAGGGTTGGTTGATAGATCTGAAAAGACTTCTGGAGGAATTTTGGCTTCAGTTTACTTCAGCAAGTCGGTTTCTTGATTTCTACCTGATTGTTTTAAGCCCCTCTTCGTATTTTAGATGTGTGCATATGGATTTTAAGTCCTTTTAAAGTTTTTAAGTCCTGTTAAGGTCTGCTTAAATAGTTCGACAGTTTAATACCTTTTGAGGTTTAGATATTATAATGGGAGTTTGGAATCCCTCACATAAATTAGTCTAACCCTTGACATGATTTGGGTGGTATAGCTGACGGTAATTTGACAGCTGATATAATAACAGCGGTAATTTGACATATAATCAACTGTCGAATTTGCACTAACGGATATTAAATATTTGTTCTGGACGTTATGATTACATACGGACATGTTCTTGATAATCTGAATTTCAATCGCTTTGAATCTGGGCCCTGGCTTATTGTGACTTCAAAGCTAGTTTATGCTTATTTATTTATAGAATGTGAACAATTTACTATGTAATTCAAATAATAAATTAGCATCCTGAATTGCCGGAAGGACTTAAATTTGAATATTATTTTAGCTCCTCGTGACCCAAACGCTTTTAAATCCCGACAGAAAAAGAGAGATGTTATAAGTTAAGTTTGACGTGTGTACCTGAGTTTTATGTATTTTTGTATATGTTTATTTGTGTATCTGTCTGTGGCATCATAGCTCCTAAAAGGATGAACCAATCTCGGTTTAGTTTCTTTTGTTTGAAAGATGACATCATTGGGGGTGTACTTAGCTATGTTTGATGAAAATCTGTGCAGCCATTCAAAAGTTATGGACGTTTTACTGTTTGAATCGAGGTATTTTCGCAAGATATCGTATCATAATTACGTGTTCGATAGATTGTTGATCGAAGCGTGTCTACTACTAGATAAATTATGTAGTTTAAAAAGTACGACATAAAATAAAATTGTCGGGGATTTTGGACATTTTTACTTGTTAATTTATCGCTTTAGTAAGTATTGCCCAAGCTTTCCCTGTTCAAGTCAAATGAGTTTACTCACAGTACGATCTCTTCCTTTTTGACCGATGAGCTCTTCTTGACCTTAATCTTGCATACCAAATGCAATAAATGAGGTCTACTTATCTACACCAGATACCTAAACACTCATTGCCTATTTCAACTGTATGACCATTCAATTACCGCACTCATTTATAGCACTTGTTACTCCACTGTCTACATCAAGTATTGCGATCATACCAGTATTGCAGGCGCGTCGCTTTGCGCCGATGCAAACGAGCGAATTGCATACATATGTAGTTGGTGTTACATGCTCTTTATTTTACTCGCCCGCGCCCGTTGCGTCACTCACCTGAGCCAGTAAGTGAATGCGCCGTTGGAATACGAATACGGATGATACTACCGTTTCTCGCGGAAATGTTTTTTGGAGTGGGTGTGGAGACAACTGTTCTGGTGTTTTAGTGGTCCGGTTGTGACGCTTTTGCAAATTGCGGTGAAATTAGACGACCAAATTGCTTGACTTGCATGCATACCAACAAATACATATTCACACGGCATAGCCCGAAGAGTTGCCAAACTTAAGTAGCACATTGCTCGCAGAACGGATGGTAGCTGGGGCAGAAAAGTTCTGAAGTGGCGAACGCGAACCGGAAGACGTTGCGTTGGTAGACCTCGTAATAGGTGTACCGATGACCTGGTGAAAATTGCGGGAATCCTCTGGATGCGAGATGCACGGGACCGGTTAATGTTGTGACACTTTGGGGAGGCCTATGTCCAGCAGTGGACGTCTTTCGGCTTATGATGATGATTGTTGACCAAACTGCCATAAGGGACTGGTATACCATGGGCGCACGGTTGGCGCAGTGGTCGAGCGATTGAATGCTGCGCTGCGTGTCGCGGGTTCGATTCCCGCACGGAACAAATATTTGTATGATCTACAAATAGTTGTTCCGGCTCTGGGTGTTTGTGTATGTGAGTTTATATGTTTGTAAACGCACCCACGATACAGGAGAAATTCCTAGTGTGGGGCAACGTTTTTTTTAAAAAAACAAACTAACAAACAGAAACAGAAACCATGTTTTTACTTTAAGAGATTTTATTAGCTACAATAGGGATGATGACTGGGTACGAAACATCAAATTCTATTATTTTAGTCCGCCGATTAAATTTTCAAACAATATTGTACTTTCCCAAGACATAAGTTATTTGTTTATTTTATTAGTGGTCCGAAACACTACTCAAAAATTATTTTGTATCTATAGGTGGAATCCCGGACCACGGTCTCGGTCCCAAAAGCCCCACGACCCATCCTTTTTGTGACAAAAAAAAAAACGTGTTCAATATTTTTTGGAAATCTAACTGACGGACTAAAAATATTTTTTTAGTCATCATACCTATTGAACATAAATTCCCAGATACCTTGTGAAAATGTTAGCTTAGAAGATTTTCAGTTAGACATTCAATAAATAACTAAAGATGACTTCGACTTTTCACAAAACTTCGTTAATGACTGTACAAAGTTCGAAACAAGAGCGAGTTCACCAATAGCGATTCCATAAACTGAAAGTACCACAAATTCAGTCTCGCTACATATATTCGACTAGTTATAGTTACTATCTCTCGGACTGAAGTACCTACGTGTTTGAATATGTTGTGTATTTCTACTATTTGCGATAGCCGACCAAATATAGTCTGGGTTTTATCGCCGTTTTTTGTATGAGCATACTTTTTACGGAAACGGTCCGCATTTACTCGGATTTCTATGCTGTATGTTCGAAACTATGTTAGTGGTGTAATTTTTGAAAACTTCTTCCTGATATTTGCCAGTTTCCATACAAACGTAGTCTAGGGATTATTCCACTGTTTGACGATGTACGTTCTAAATAAAAAGTGATATCAATTTCTCTCATCATTATCTAGCCCTGTATGGAAGCGAAAAAGTAAAAAAATAAAACATTTGAAAGTTATGAGCGTCGAAAGTTCCACATTTCGACACTAATTTTAACGCATTTTTGGGCGCATATAAATACCATAAGAAGACGGAAAATTGCAAAACGGCCTCCATACAGGGATAGATTAGTAGTTTAACAATGCATATAATTTTATTTTCAACAGATAGATTTAGTCGTTTTTTCATGATATCTAGACTGCCAAAGGTCTGTTTATAAAATTTCGCGCGCTCGGTTTCGTCCTAAATCATTATCCATTTCGCAACAAATTTGCAAAAGTGTGTATTCGTACGCGAACTAGCTTCCTATTGCTCATCACAGCATCTATCTCTTCCGTACGTGTTGTTGGTTGATATAAAATGCATTTTAGCCCCGCACACAAAATAGTTCGTACCGTCGACTAGTGTACCCTTAAGCGAAGAAGCTTAGATTCTGCATTTCTTTGTGGTTTTACTATGGAATTCCAAAAAAAAAAACAACGGTATGTTGGAGTCTAAAAAAGCAAAAAGGTACTGCATCGGCCGGGAATCGAACCCGGGCCGCCCGCGTGGCAGGCGAGCATTCTACCACTGAACCACCGATGCTTACATCAATCGCTTTAAATTTAGCGATTAGTCACATCATAATATTTAATGGAATACTATTCAGAGAATTCAGTCGCTTTGGATAAAAAATTGGCAGCTGCTTCGTTAAAATGTTGATCAAAGCAATCTCGCTATGCAAATACTTAGTATTGAGTCTAGCTAACATTATTTGCAATCGTAATCGGTAAGTAATCTTTTTTGTAGAACTATGCTGATTTTACAGATTTAGAATTAAACATTAAAACTCAGCATTTTAAATTCAAAATATTTTTACAGACAAAATCCAAACTAATATAATAATTACGAAAGTTAACTAAGTATGTATGTTTATTATTTTTTTACGCCTACGCGGCTCGTCCTAGATCGGTCCTACGTAAACTATGACCTGGAGAAAGAAAGACATAGAATAATTTTATATTAACATACAACACAGGTGGATCCGCGCTCAAAAGTTAGTTTTCTAATATCACGTCACACAAGCACATCGGTATGTACTATGTAAGTAGTTATATACTATCGCAGCTGTTTCGACACAGTTATGATGTCATCGTGTTCGTTAGATCCCGCTATATTCAACACTGCCGCAGTAAATTCTACGATAAGTGAGAAAACATGAACAAAGCGAGCTTGCTTCTAGACACGTACGCAATTGCAAGATTCCTTTCAAATATTTTCAGTTGAGTATGAATGAGACTAGCTCGAGAGTTCGCTGACCGAAGAATGGAGTTATGGACTGCCTGAGTATCAATGGAAGATGTATTTGTTTTCTTGTTTAAATAATCTACTAAACCAAACAAGTTTTTTAAATCGAATAAGTAATTTAAAAATTTAAAAACCCGACTCAAACGACAAGGAGTCTAAGAGATTGCTCAATTATTCTTATGGATCTATCAACCTATATGTCGAGAGTGGTGGCCCAGTGGTATCGGCCGCGACTTACAAGTTGTAGGTCGTGGGTTCGAGCCCAGGCAAGCGCTTTACTTTGTGTAAATTATTTCATCACCACTGCTCTCTAAACTCTGAAAGAAAACATCGTGAGGAAACCGGCATGTCCTAGTAAGCAAAAATTGGAAGACATGTGACATCCACCAACCTGCATTGGGCCCGCGTGTTGGATTACGGCCCATTCCCTCACACAGAGAGGAGGCCTGTGTCCCAGCAGTGGGAACATTAGGCTGATGATGATGATGATGATATGTCTAAACTAGCTCGTTATGTATATTACTTAATATTAACTTATTAAAAGTGTTCAGGCTGTAGGTAGTTGACAAAACTTCACACTCTTTTTCTTCTCGATTTTTAATTAGGCCACTAAATTATTGTACTGTTTAATGTAGCTTATGGCATGGTTTGCTGGAAAAATCCTCTTTAGTCATCTGTTATTCTCATTTATAATTGGCAGGGCATCCGTGTAGAAGACTCTAGCGCTCTACATCTCATCATCATCAATACTTTGTTAAAAGCTATCTCAGTGTAATAGCAGTGTTATTACTAGCGATTCGTTGATATTTGTCTTGTAGAGCGGCATGTCATACGTCACAGGCTAAATATTAAAGCAGGAACACTCCAGCAGAGATTAATATGTCGTCACTCGTACTTTACGAATGCGACGCGCCAAATGTTTGAGGAATACGGTATAGGCGTTAGCGAGTGTGATAAGAATAGCATTGTATGAGAATTATTATTGATCAATCTTGGGTATTTATGCGCTGAGATATCAGTCGTGCTAATTAATTTGTTTATCAACAGATATCGTGTCTTCGCTTATTCAATTTGATGTTATCTTGCAAGTGTTCATCGGTATAGCGGGTACCCTGTATTAACACGTTCGCTGCCTAAATTACTGAAACAATTAAAACGCGAGCCGAGAACTTGGCAGCGAACGTGTAAATAATAATTTGATTCATCTGATTCTTTTATCACGTCACTAGCTCATGTTATGATAAATATATTAACTAGTTAGAAATATTGACATTCAAACTGACTATTTATCTAGGCTGAGTTGCGAACCGGACCTTAAGGCGCAGATACCCTTGAGTAGCTGATTTTAAAATGAGAATCACGTCTAAACGGCTAGTCGTAATTCTTTGAAAAAAATATATGTTATATTAGACTATTTTCTTAATAATTTGATCTGAGCAAATTTTGAGTTTTATTCGTATAACATAGTGTAAATAATTTGTAAAGTTATGTCTAAAACGGACAAAAACAGGACAATCACACCAAAACCGCGGGGCGTATTTTAATGAAATCACCACCATATCAAAGATAATTTAATTATCCACATTTTGATGTAAGGTTTTTTTTTTAAGTCATAGAATAATAAGCAAAATACAAAAAACTACAAAATTTTGGGTCGCGCGGGTGTGAAACGAGTGCGCGTTTTGTTCCTTCAAGGTCGTTGGCGTTAGTCGTCGTCTTAAGTCACAAAATTGTGAGTAATTAAGCCTGAAATCTATTGAGGCAGAACTTTATTGTTACTAAATCCCATCCCGCTTCTTGATCTTGGGCCACTTAATGGCACGAGCCATGGCGCTCGCACCTTGCGGCATCCCCCAAACACGGGTAGGGTCTTCGTCGTTGGCCCCCGCTGACAAGGGTCCAAATCAGAGATATTAATTTGTTGGGCGCCCTGTAAATTAACGGTCGCGAGTTCGTGTAACCGAGTTACACCCGGAGTCCACATGGGGAGGGATAATTTGTAACGCGAACGAGTAATAATTTCCGCTGGCTGTCCCTTAACTACGACGTGTGTAGGATTAGACGTTAAGAAGGGTAAATGTGTTCCCTTTAAGGCATCTTAGGTATGTTTAGATATCGAGTGTCGAGATCTTCAGGGAATATCCGTCTTTTCAGCACTTAGATCCCAGTATCTGAGTTTCTACTGCCGCAATGACAATGTTTATTATTTGTCCCTAGACAGTGATGCCACCATTAAGGGGGCTCGGTGCATCCATTTATTTAAATTATGGTGTACTTTTTTTCTTAATGGAAATAATTTCCCAGAATGGAGGCGGATATTTTTATGAAAGGGGAAGGAAAAGGAAGAATTTATGGTGATATTTTGTCGTGGCAGTTTGTTAGGAGTTTAAATTAAAACTGTTTCCAAGTATGATTTTGATAAAAATACTACTAGGAAAAACAAATGATATGATCTCTTAACCCGAAACAAATAATACCCGCGTTTTAAATACAGAGAGCTACCTCGAAATATTTCGAATCCCAGAATTATTCAAAACGAAATCAGATATTCCATTTTAATTGAAGTATAATTTCTTTAAATCAAACATCAAAGCTGTATAAAGTTCCCTCGCGTTGTTTTGCTACAGAACAATTTTAGTTATGCTCAGTGACTTGGAATTCTTGAAATGTAATGCGAATGCCCCTCTACTTCAGTCTCGAACTTAGACAATTAATTAAAAGTTTTAAGAATAGCTCCGCCCCCTGACTCGTGACTGACGGAGTGATGGCTTACACCGCCAACTATCTGAGGTTTGTTTCTTCGATATATTTACAGGGAGAATTTAAAATGGCAATGGCTAAATAAAAGTTTGAATTACAATGTTGAATATTAATGATTTCTCAGATTCCTGCTAAGCAGGATTTTTTTCTGGTTGTAAAGGAAAGTTTTTTTTATCACATCTATTTAAAAAGGGCTAGTTTATTCTTCGTAAACAGTGATTAAAATAGCTCATTAATCCCTAGGGACTTAAAGTGATTTGAATTTGGAATGTGGATATTGTTAGTAAATGTTCCAAACAGCGAAGAGATGAATCACAAACCATGCGGTCCAAAACAGGTTTTTTTCGCTAAAATTGAACAAGTGACTGGCTGGAAAACCGCGCGCGAGCCAAAATTAAAAATAAATCTACAACTGTACAATGGTACTAATAAAATTGTTACGATGCACTTCCATAATTGTTCAAATATAAACATTAGCTTCTAATTATTTCTATGTTATGTCTTATGGTTGCTAATTGTATGTAAATAAATAAACGTTATGTTCTTTTTCATAAGTTGCACTTACTTCTTTTCTCATAGAGGGTGATAAAAAGTAGTGTCCACCTCGGGAGCAACACTATTTTAAGCTAGAGTGATGTACTTCCTTCGCTCCGCTCTGGATTAAAAAAAACACTCTCGCCTTTAAAATTGTTGTTTGCTCCCTAGATAAACAACCTACTATTATTGGCTGACACTTTTAAGTAGGTGTACTCGTACTGTTGTTACTGCATAAATCAAAAATCTGATAGCATTATACTTAAGCACCAAGGCATCGTCTTCGTATCGAAATACTAAACAATTTCCTCGAAAATTCGAGCCCTAAGCTACTCAAACGTTTGAACAGTCCATTTATTAGCAAATGATTTACGATAAATACACTGGCCTTCGTAGCAAGTGCTTCCAAAAGTTCAAAGGTCCAATATTTCAGCTCAATACAGTCGATATTAATTCCTAATTTTGATTACAAGTTGAAACGAGAGGGTACTTGAGCCATGAAACGACCACTTCAGATATGGTCCCAGTTTATCGATCACATTTATAAGGTCTCCGCGATTTTAATTAGCTTTTAACCTCTTTTAGAGCTAAGGGACACCAGATGTCAAAGTAATTACTGCGATCGAAAATCTACCCTTTAAAATTGTAGAGTTTATTAATGAAAAATCAATCTGCCTAGCTTTTTCCCAACTATATTGGGGTCAGCTTCCAGTCTTACTAAATTGCGACTGCCTATCTGACCTCCACAACCCAGTAACTGGGTAACACGGTACCCCTTGGCAAGTCTGGTGTCAGATCTCAAGCTTCTGACTACCCGTAACGACTGTCAAAGATCTACAAATGACAGCCGGGACCAACGGCTTAACGTGCTTTCCGAGGCACGGAGAAAACTCGGCATGTTGAAATGGTCACCCATCCACGGATCGGCCTCGTCAAGCGTTGCTTAACCTTGATGATCGACCAGTGCGGCTGTTATTATTTAGCCACGAGCTCCTATAGTAGAGTTTATTAATGAATGAGAACAAAAATAGTATAATGTTACATCGTAAACTACGCTACAAATGCTACAAAGACTTATTAGTAAATGCGTTGTAAATTAACTCCCTTTTGTAATTCAGCAGTATATTTTCACGTTTAAAGCTCTCCTGGAAGCGGCACAAAATGTATATCACTGGCAACATGAGAGCCGCAAACCCATTCTCTTGAAAAAGCATATGTTTACAAAACAGGTCGCATAACGGCACCGCAAGTAGTTTCTGGCTGTATTCCATCTTGCATATTCGCCGAATAATCTCTATGTAGAAGGCTTAACTTTAATCAAACTTTAGCAGCGCTTAAGCACAGAACAGATGAGAACGCAACAGCAGCTTTAAGCAGATAATAAGTTAATTTTGCATCATACATTCGCTGCGGCATTTTCAAACGAGCCACATAAATTGTGGGCGATGTGAAAAATAGACCTGGCTGCGGTAGCCCGGGCGGCGCGTGGAGCCGGCACGAATAAATGATCTTGAATTTTACAGGTAAACTAGACCGAACTATGTTATATTTAGTAGGTTTTAATACGATTGGATAAACTCCACTCGTTGGACACCTAAGCGTATTCAATATTTTACGATGTACGCAGGTGATTCGATTCGGGGTTGCCAGCAGTTTGAGCTCGGAACACGTTTTAGCATTTTTATTTTCTTTGCCTCCTGCTAGCTGTGTTTTTAACAGTATACTACGGAACGTTAATTCGATTGATTGAAAGGCAATGCCTTTCTTTTTCCTTCATTAGTGAACAACTTCAAATAATATTACCTCGATGTTTTTTTAACGACTCTGTTCATACAGAGTTTTTGTTAAAATAACGAATTTATTCATGAAGCTATTATACCTAGTTTTACTGCTAATATTATATTGGTTTAAGTTAGCTAACAATTCCAACATAAACTTTATTAGTACATAAAGTATATCAACAATGTTTATTACGTTCCATATTAAATATCACACGAATCTTCCTTAAAGTAATAAACGTTTGAATATGAATCGTAAAATTGTTATCTTGGTGTGGTTAGTATTATGTTATCTGTGGTGTGGTTAACATAAAATTTTGTCTCCAGAGCAATATATGAGTGGACGCGCTTGTTACAACTTCGTTTCCTGAGATGGTTTAATGTCTTATATTATCAGTTTAAGATATTAAACAAGATATTTTATCTACACCCAGCTACAAATTCTCTATAAAAGTTTCTGAAACAGTTAGCTTATTGCCAACATTAAAACAACCAGTGTCATAGTAACTATACCTAATAACATCGACACGAGTGTTATAATGTTGTACTAAATTTCATAATGCAAATCCTTCGCTATTTCGATCCCTTCCTCACTCATGAATTTCAAAAAATGAACATTGTCATGCATGCGCGTTTCACTATCACAGCGCCTTAACATAAAAACAAAAGCAAAAACAAGGTGCAAATATTCAAGTGCATTTCAATAAATTTACGATTCAAAATGTAAATCATTATATTATTATCTATGTATAGTTTTTTTTTGTATTAGTTACTCAGCAATTAAACTTTCCATGAATTAACATAGAGTTCTTACAACACTGTACAACACCTTAAGGTTTCAGAATCTTTTATAGAGGATTCATATCATGTGTGTAGATAAAGTCTTGTATGCAACTGTACATAACTAGGTATTAAAACCCTCATGTGATACCATTATCACATTCGGGTTCGCCTCGTGTGATACTCCCACATTCGTGTTTTAATACCCCTTATTATTCAACAGTTGCATAAACAACTATTATTATTAATCTATTCATAATCTACAATTGCAATCTATCCTTAAAACAAAAAAAAACAACGGTAACAGGTAACATGATGATGCTAACTCTCAAACTCGGCCTGAGCCTGTGTTTTAGGGGCTCTTATGATGTGTTATGTGATGTTTTGTTGTTCTTTTCTCTTCTGTTACCTGTGATTATTGTTGTTGTGTTATTTCTGTGCGAACTACTTTCTTTTCTTTCCTAACGTATTTTTTTTCACAAAATCCCTTTTTTACAAATCTTACGCTCTTGCAACAGTATTATATACTGCAAAAGTAGCTACGTTTTTAATATACTTCCACAATATCGCTCGATTGTATTCTAAACACAGTGTAAGACTGAAAAATTGCACTGGTGTGCAAGTAGTGACAGTTTGCTAGATCGTAGCCCCCGACGCCATTACACGAACCGTATCGACTCGCGCGGAATTGTAAGCAGCTGAAGCACTTGGATATTTTCTTTCTATTGTTGACTAGGAGAAGGCGATTTATTTTAATAGAACAATGTATGGAGTTTGTTGTATGTTACAAGCTTTTACTCAAAAATGCATGTAATGTGGTCATTATTTTGACAACCTTGTTTGAGCAAAGTCGACCTTGCCGTTCTGTTTCAAGGAGCGGCCGGCAAAATTTTGCTGGCCGCTCTAACAGGCCGGTAATGTTTTGCCAGCCGCTATTTTGACGTTTCAACGTTTTAAAAAATCAAATCCAAAAAGATTTTATTTAAAACACAGCTGTTTGTATCTATAGAGATAGGTATAAAAAGATTTTATTCCATATTAGGCTGTATAGTTCCAACTACCATTGCTCAAAAAAAAACAAAGAAGTAACAAAAGCGCGGTTTAGCGAAAATTTTGTTTTTATTTAGTTACTTTTTTGCTAATTTCTCTCGCTAAAAGCTCTCAAAGCGAAAATTCTTCCGATTCAATGTGTTTAACACCGCCAGACATTAAAGATGAAGCTAAATTAGTGGTTTAATTGTCATTAATTAAATTTCTAGTCAATTAATATATTTTTTATTTAAACTACTTGCTGGTTTTATTTAGATTAGGTACTTGAATTTTTGAGTAAAGCACTATACAAACCTTGGCCCACAATGAATGCTTCGCTGGTCACGCTATGATTGCCTCGAGCTAGCCTAGCTACGCTCTAGGCCTTTCAGCTTGGCCATCATTGCAGCCCTTGCTGTCCTCGATGTAAAGGCCTCGACCTACGGTCTCGGCCCTTATCTCAGCTCGTCCATCAAGTGCTGCACGCTGACCGCGCTGTGTCGGCCTGGAGCTGCGCTTCGCGTTGTCGGCCATAATCAGCGCGACCAGCAAAGTAGTCATTATAGACCGCGGCAGTAATGTACTATTACTTAGTTTTCTCCTGTTCCGGTGTCTGTGTGTATGTAGGTAATCATAACTTGCAAGTTGAATCTGACTCACTTCCCGGTTGTGTTGAAATTTGGCACCTACGTTGGTTTCGCGTGACAATGCAATTATTGATGTAAACACTTTTGTACGTAATACCTTGTTTTTCTTCTCTTGTACATACTTATGTCAAATGAATTTGCGATCAAAAAATTCTGAAATGATTGTGTGATAAATTCGGGAATTATCGTTTAGTAATAGAAATGATAGTCTGAACTGATTTGGAGTAAACAGTAAATTAAATTTTAGATCAAAACCTTGAGTCAAAGATCTCGTGTTGGATTTAGGCAGATATATATATATATATATATATTTTTATCTTATATAGGCTCGCGCATGACCACCATCTCACCTGATGGTAAGCGATGATGTGGTCGATGATGGAGCACGCTTGCCTAGAAGAAACCTATTCACTCTTAACTTAAAGACCCCTAGGTTGTAGCTATCGGGAAACACAGACTCCAGCAGGGAATTCCACTCCTTAGCCGTATGCATAATAAAAGTATTCTCAAAACGTTTAGTGCGTGTGGGTGGGATGCACCATGTACCGATGGCGCATCGCCGTACGTCTGGTAGTCCGATGATGAAACGGGCTAGGCGCAATTAGATTATGCAATTCCATCGCACACTCTCCGAAATGTAATCGATAAAAAACCGACAAGCTGGCAACTCGGCGACGATGTTCAAGGCTCTGGAGCTTTGACTAAACCAATGCCTCATCGCCGATGGCCCGCTTTTCGATCGACTCTAGTGCATTATATCTAACTAGATGACGTGATTGTATGTACTTCGCGTGTAAAAAAACGGAGTAAAATTACGATCAATGATCGTACTTTGAGCTTTTCATTTATCATTATCGGCACCGGAAATCTACCGAAATCTAGAGAAATGCCTAATTGTGCCGTATTGAGTTGCAAAGACTGTATAGAAAAATTTGGCCGACGCATTGGAAATGTTTTCTTTCATTGGTAAGTAATTTTATTTTCAAATTGTGTGTGAAAATGTGGCACGCTTGGTTTTCATACAGATGGAGGGACTTGCGTTATCTAGTTCGATTTATGGGTTTAGGAGTAACACGCTTTCAGCCAATAAAGTACCAATTCCAGTTTCTTTTCTTTGAATATCAAACCACTTATTAGAAAATAAAAGTGCCACAGCAATTCACGATTGTTTTCATGGCTGGTGATACATCAAAGCGAATTGAACGCGTACTTGCTGGCAACACGTGGCGGGCGTACTCCATCCGACTCCGGTACTACCCAGTACCCACGGCCCCATCTCGAATCTATGCAACACAAAATGTACGAAGCACGTTTCACACTCCACTACCTCATTTCTTCGACTACTGTCCCGATGATGCGAACTAAAAACGCAATGGAATGTAAAAAGGTAACCGGAACCGTGTTTCGCGCATTCGAAGAAGATATCGGAATCCTGCCGGTATATTCAGTTCAATAAGAATTTATGCCCTCATATTTCGTATCATCAATACCGTTTATTTTCCACACGTTTTCCTTGTCGATTCAGCCGGGCGGAGGAAATACATTTCAGGGAATTTTTCTTTTGCATTTGATAGAGCTAATTTTGCATAGGTGCTGCTTGGATCTTATGATATTAAATTCTCGGCATCGATAATATTTGTCTCTTTATATTGTTTTTCTTTTGATTTTCGGAATCGGATTATGTTAAGCGGAAAAGTGAAAGGTTAAGCGAATATCATGCTGATTTGTAAATAAAAATACCTAAATTATCCATTTTTTTAAACAAGCTTTTTTCGTATTCTTCTCAGCAAACCCTTTCATTTGATACCCATATTAAGGCAGTGAACAAAAAATAACTAGTCCGCCATCTTGGGCCGTCCGCCATATTGGATTTAGTATGACGTCACTTAACTAACCGTGCATTGTCATCCAAACTAAACGTGTATGCAAAATTTCATCTTAATCGGTTAAGGATAACTGCTTTAAAATTCAGTTGCAAAATTTGACCCGAACACACATACATACACACACCCACATCATCAGCTTATTAATGTTCCCACTGCTGGGACACAGGCCTCCTCTGTGAGAGGGAATGGGCCGAAATCCACCACGCGGGCCCAGTGCGGGTTGGTGGATGTCACAATGTCTTCGAATTTTACACATACATACATTGCAAGTTACATAAAAGCTTTTAAAAACATCTCAAATGTGTCTTCAGGTGTATTTTTACATTTATCTCATTCGTTCATTTCATGAAAATTTATGGTGTGCCATTTATGCTAAATATTTCATTTACATTTCATCGGATATCGTGGTCTTTATTAACCACGCTCTCGTGTGATTAAAATTAACAAACGACTACATACAAAATGGCCCCTACATTAGCAGCAAAACCCTTGTAAATTCACAAGCGAAATAAAAAGCTAGTGCAATACATGGCACGCGTCTAAACGAACAGCTTTATAGTCATAGTTATGACCCAATAAAGGTAATTCAACACTGTTTTCTCACGCGAAAAATCTCGGACGTAAATGTAGGGAAGTTGGAGAATAGCCGTACTAGTGCTCGGAATACCAGACGTATACAATAAGTGATTAGTTGTCTTCACCTAGTATTTCGGTTTACTTGTAGGGTATTTATTTAGCAGTAAACTATATTTACCAAATGGATGGAGGCTCTTGAAGATGTCAGGTGGGATGTTAAATAAAGTAATACTTAATTCGTGACACGTCATCCAAACACTATCAAAGCCTAAACAAAAACAACTTCGTAGCGTTATTAAATTGAGCTTTTTTAAACGACGTCATGGTACGAAAACGCGAAATAAGTTGAAATTGATACCGCGCTAAGAGCTTGTGGTTACCCCCCTGTTCTTTATTTCGCCATTGTAAGATTAACTTCAAAGGAATGATACAATTCGAATGAACAACGAGCGGGATCAATCAGTGTTGCCTGCCATGAATATAAACATAATTTGGATTCCGTACCCAAAGGGTAAAAACGGGACCCTATTACTAAGACTCCACGATCCGTCTGTCTGTCACCAGGATGTATCTCATGAACCGTGATAGCTAGAGAGTTGAAATTTTAATTTTCCGTGCCTCGGAAAGCACGTTAAGCCGTTGGTCCCCCGGCTGTCATTTGATGATCTTTGGCAGTCGTTACGGATAGTCAGAAGCTTGAGATCCGACACCAGTCTTGCCAAGAGGTATCTATCGTGTTACCCAGTTACTGGGTTGTGGAGGTCAGATAGGCAGTCGCTCCATGTAAAACACTGGTACTTAGCTGAATCCGGTAAGACTGGAAGCCGACACCAATATAGTTGGGAAAAGGCTAGGCAGATGATGATGATGTTGTATTTCTGCCGCTATAATAGCAAATACTAAAAACAGAATAAAATAAATATTTAAGTGGGATACCCATACAACAAACGTGTTTTTTTTTCCGTTTTTTGCGATAATGGTACGGAACCCTTAGTCCACTCGCACTTCGCCGGTTTTTTACATTACTGTTGCCACAGCTGTCAACAGTATTATAGAGTAACACTGTATCTAGTGTTATCCAAGCTTTAACTTACTGGACTGTTTATAAAAAATTAGCGTTGCCATGAGCAATATTATTCTTTCACCAAAAATAATTTTGTTCCTTATACTTATTGCGAGTAATGATTGATGAATTATAATTTTCTAAGATGATGTAATGGGGTCGATGGCTGTAACTCACACTATCTTTATAGTTTTGTGAGCATCCCTCGAGGACCCTCTTCTTGCTCCCGCTGCGTGACAACTCTGGAACTAATGTCATTGTGCATTTTGCTCATATGTAAGAAAAAACTTTTTTACAAAAAAATACTACCGACTTCCAAATAAGAAAACTACAAAGTGAAAAATAACTTTATTTTTGGAAGTCGGTGTCTTTCCTAGGTACTATTTTTTGCGTTATGGACACCGACTTCCAAAAATAAAGTTATTTTTCACTTTGTAGTTTTCTTATTTGGAAGTCGGTAGTATTTTTTTGTAAAAAAGTTTTTTATTTTTCACTTTTTAATTGTACCTACCTAATAGGCAAGTGGTTTAGTAATTTTCTTATAACGCCAGAATAGATTAGCTGAATATCATGAAACTTGAACAAAACCGATCAAATGAGAGATCTGCTTACCCCTTAAGAGCGTACTGGCGTGATCTTATGTTATGAAATGGTATAAACAATAAACAGAAAAGCGATTACAGCAGTCCCGAGAGATTTGCCGTTATTTATTTAAGAGTTCTGTTGTATATCTTCGAAGTTCTTCATCAGATCTTCACCAAATTAAAATGGGACCAATTTCGAAATATACTATTTCAAACAAAAAAAGAATTTTCAAAATCGGTCCACAATTGACGGAGATATCGGTGAACATACATAAAAAAAAACATACAAGAAGTCGAACAGAGAACCTCCTCCTTTTTCGAAAGTCGGTTAAAAAATAAACCTTTTAGTATACTAAAAAAACCCATCTCTTCATAATTTGCAAACGAAGCAGCAAATAAACGCAAATTTCATCTTGGTGTGAAAACAACTACAGTTTTATTACTGTGGGCAAAGGCTTATGGTTATTGCCATTAAGAATGTTGTTGTAAATGGTACTTATGGTTAGTGTAGGCAGGATTAAAAATCCCGTCGCATATAATGTAAGCAGTTTAATGCCGTAATAAACGGTGAAGCCCGCGAGTGCGGTAAGGCCGGACATATATGTGTCATGAGTAATTTATTGTTATGTTGGCACTTTTATTTTTATGTAAAAGAGAATTGCCACAAGGAGAGATGTTCATTGTCTTTAAGAGAATGGTCTCTGAGGACAGGTTTGCGTGTTTCTGAAACTGTTGCTAACGTACTTTTACTTCCGGCACCTAAACCGAGAACTGCGGGAAAAATCACTCTTCGATAAAATAATATTTTAAACCATGCAACAGCGACACCAATTCAGGCTCAGAAAATCAAAATTACAAAATACAAGACGAGTCTTAGTAAAGGTTCTTAAAGGTGCTGACGTTAACTCTCGGTTTTAGTTAATAGGGGCCACGTTAGACGCGGCGCCACCGCACCGTCGACCTCGTAAACCACCCGCACGTGAGCTGCCAAATAATTTAATCCCACTTTTAAGGCGAGGTACTGCTTAGAGATAGACTCTAACCCAATCTAAATAATATGCAGAGTACGCTGGTATTTGAGCTCGAAGATTGATTGGGTACTAACCTTTACGATCAAGTCTATTTATTTTTGTTAAGGCTTCGCTGTTTCTAGCCCTAAAACCTAATCATATTTATTTCAGGCATAAAATAAGGTAGATGAAACTACTTAAATAAAGGCTAACGAAAATAAATATGATGTTAGGTATGATCAAGCAACAATGAATTGAAAAGAATGGATGCGAAACTGCTGATGTGAATAATTTTTTTTAAAGATTTTATACATCTTATATTTTTAAACGAGCAATTCTTGTATATATATGTATATATATAATCTGAATCTCGGAAACGGCTCCAACGATTTTATGAAATTTAGTATGCAGGGGGTTTCGGTGGCGATAAATCGATCTAGCTAGGTTTAATTTTTTGAAAACGTCGTTTTCACCCGAACAGAGCTCGCTCGCCCAGGTACTACATACATAAACCAAAGAACGCCACCTGCTACGATCCTTACATACTTCTTTTGCTTCACTCACATTAATACATCTATAGTCATACACACACGCCGGTTATTAGTACTGCTCAACTGGCCTTTCTGAAGAACATCACCAATAAGGTCTATATAGTCATACACACACGCCGGTTATGAGTACTGCTCAACTGGCCTTTCTGATGAACATCACCAATAAGGTCTATATAGTCATACACACACGCCGGTTATGAGTACTGCTCAACTGGCCTTTCTGATGAACATCACCAATAAGGTCTATATAGTCATACACACACGCCGGTTATGAGTACTGCTCAACTGGCCTTTCTGATGAACATCACCAATAAGGTCTATATAGTCATACACACACGCCGGTTATGAGTACTGCTCAACTGGCCTTTCTGATGAACATCACCAATAAGGTCTATATAGTCATACACACACGCCGGTTATGAGTACTGCTCAACTGGCCTTTCTGATGAACATCACCAATAAGGTCTATGTATGTCTCCCGGCGTTTCCATACACGTCTGCCTTGTAAATATTTTCGTTAGTCGCCTTTCATTAATGCTCTCAACATGGCCAAACCATCTTACCATGCTCTTTTCAATTTTAGTCACTACATCTTCTTTTAAACCAGAATTTTGTCCTATTACATCATTCCTCAATTTATCATTTAAGTTACACATACTTCGCAAGGCACGCATTTCTACTGAATTAATCCTACTTTCATGTCTTTTTTGCCATACCCAACATTCACTCCCATACATAAGTGTAGCACGCTGATGTCAACGGCGAGTCGAGCATCCTGATACATCGACTGGATGGTCACAACCGCATGTATAGCACCATTCACTTTATTTCCTGCATTCACTCTAGTTTCTAAAATTTTATGCCTCGAATAAAAATATACCAAAAATTCGGAACAATAGCTGACAAAACTACAATTTCTATAATTTAACACTCTTGAGTGAGGGCAGGGCGGAGATCGCGTGCGCTCGATTTATTAGCTAACCGAAATATACTAAAAAAATAGTTCGCGCCAACGTACTAATTCCATACGGAAAGCAATAGGAATAAATTACAGTAGCTAATGTTTTTATAGTACGTAATCGAGAACATTTTGAACGGCCTCTGATTGTTGTGAAGAAAATAAAGTCGCCGATAAGCCTCGGATAGTTGGGCTAGCCCTTTAGGAAACTCGAATAGCCTTGGTATAAGTGTCGCTTAGGGCGGGGTACTCTTGATGCCGTGTGGAAAATAGCCATTTAAATACTGAAGGGCTGCCGGAAATAGAATACATTCGCCGAATATTATTATGGAATACCTTTTTCCCCGAATATTTTTTCCATACTCGTATAGATATAAGTCCTGTTCTTGGAAACATGTTATTTGTGTCTTATGAAAATCTAATATATGTCGTGTCTTTGTTACAGATTGGTTCACTGAAGAACTACTACTTGTTATCACACCACGAAGTCCGCAAGAGGTCTGCGGAGCCAAGCCACGAGCACCATAAAAAGTTAAATGATGAACCACAGGTAAGGAGCTAGAACTAGCCAGAAAGTAAAACGGGCGTATATATCTTAATGGTGCTATGATAAAATTGAGGAGCTCGTGGCTAAATAATAACAGCCGCACGGGTCGATCATCAAGGTTAAGCAACGCTTGACGAGGTCGGTCCGTGGATGGGTGACCATTTCAACATACCGAGTTTCCTCCGTGCCTCGGTTAGCACGTTAAGCCGTTGGTCCCGGCTGTTATTTGAAGACCTTTGACAGTCGTTACGGGTAGTCAGAAGCTTGAGATCTGACACCAGTCTTGCCAAGGGGTACCGTGTTACCCAGTTACTGGGTTGTGGAGGTCAGATAGGCAGTCGCTCCATGTAAAACACTGGTACTCAGCTGAATCCGGTAAGACTGGAAGCCGACCCCAATATAGTTGGGAAAAGGCTAGGCAGATGACGATGATGCTATGATAATTAAGCTCTTTACGAACGTAACGTGATGATGAAGAGTCTAAATTTTAGTCATATTGGAAAGTTTTGTCTTTTCCCGTGGATGTAGTAAAAAACTGTAAAGAGCGTTGAAATATTGTAAAAACATGCGATTATTACGCGTTATATTCGAGTGTACTGTTTTCAGGTCTCTCTTCGTAATAATTATTTTCGTTTTGATTATTATAATATCTTTGTCATAACAAAAATCGGTCTTACTACATTATGAAACGTTAAGACCTAACCTCTCTAGGAAGTGTCTAGGAAATGCACAATTTCCACTTCTATCATTGGCATTGACCTCATAAATTCTTTCCACACCTCATAGAATATTCCCTAGCACAGTCTTCGTACTCTAAAATGCTTCAATTAAAGCCCCGTTCACGCCGCGAGTTAAGTATTCATTTCCTTTTACGTGTTAATCCGGATTTTTCTTTATTGAGCAATCTCGGTGACAGACACGCGACATTGTTCCTCGGGTTTGTGAGTTATACAGAATGTGTGATTTAATTCGTGTGTCTCGTGGAAATTTTGAGGGAGATGTGAAAATGAGCTTGCAAAATATTCAATACTTGCAGTTCTGTGTTCGGCTTATATATTTCAGCCTTAATTATAAAAAAAAAATACTTCTAACCATATGATTAGTTTAAACACTGATTAGCATATTCTAAATTCAAATTCTCCATACGAAATTTGAGTTAAGAATCTGTTAATTTAATCCAGGACATAAATAAATTGCTGCGTGATTATAATAGTTATGTAATTTCACCGGAATTGTGTCCATTGTGGTTATAGTAATTTTGCCTGAAAATTTTATAAAAATCCCATATGAACAAAAGAAATATGGGCTGTCAAAGGGTCCAAAACCAATTTATCCTAAAAAAAAACAATTACTGCTATTTGTGCTCAGGGCAAATTCATTCCTTGTTCAATTTATTGTGCACAAAAAAGTCCTCCATAAGATTCACTAATTATAATTAATTTTCGAGATAATTCGCCTTTTCAGGCAACATTATGGTAGTACATAGTAGTAATACCATAATGAACATAATTTCGGTCAAAGTACTTAACTAGGATGTTTTTCGCAGATTGGCCTCTAATTGCAGTTATTTGCCTGGACTAAATTTGAATTTAGAATCTGCTAGATTAGCTATTGGCAGATTTTAAATTCAAGTTCCTCGTACATTTAAATTAAGACACATAAGATCCCTGGATCTGATGTGTTTTAATTCAACGGGCTATGTCGGTAATCCTGGTTACCGACGTAGCCCGAAGAATTGCCAATCTTAAGTGGCAGTGGGCAGGGCACATTGCTCGCAGAACGGATGGCCGATGGGGCAGAAAGGTTCTGGAGTGGCGACCGTGAACCGGAAGACGTTGCGTTGGAAGGCCTCCTACCAGTTGGACCGATGACCTGTTGAAGGTTGCGGGGATCCGCTGGTTGCGGGACGCACGGGACTTGACAATTTGGCGACGCTTGGGGTAGGCCTATTTCCAGCAGTGGACATCTTTCGGCTGATATGATGATAATGACATAAGATCTTTTATGTTTGACGTATACTCTGCTCTATCTAGGTTTACTCTGCATACTTGTTCGACCTAATTCCATGAAAAACATTTAATGAGGCCAACTATTGAAAACTAATGAAATGCATGCAATAACAAGAACAAAAGCAGTCCGGCTTCATAAACACAACTTCATTAATCCAATTCAAACCAATGGAGTGTAGTTCAAACATGCATATTACTAGAATACATCCATACGAAAGTAACTTTATAATATGTCTGTCAGTCTATCTCATTGTTACCTTTTTACGTTTTAACGGCTGAACGGCTTTATATAAAACTTTGCGCACGGGTAGACCATGTTCTGAAAAATATAATATTCTATCCGACTGCCGAAGGATGTTAATGTGTTTATCAGTATATGTATGTATGACAGAGAGAAAGAAAGAAAGAAGTTCCTATGTGGCGGTCTAGAGAACAAACGCGATGGCCGATTTTGATGACTCTTACGTCAATCGATTTGTCTTAACCCTGTGAGTGTCACTGGCTACATTAAATTGAAAAAGAATGGCGCATTTTGGGCGCCATTTTGTGGTGAAAAAACCCATCGTGTGAAGTATCAATATAAAGGGTTTTAAGAGGTGATTTCAAAAATATATAAAACTTATTATATGTTTAAATGTACCTAATTACAAAAAAAAAAAAACTAAAAAGTTGTAAACAAAAAAAGTTGATTAATAAAAACCAAAAAACCCGACTGCTTAAAAAGCGAACTAAAAAGACGTAAACAAGAAGAAAATAATGCTGTGCAGTGTGGAGGATACATCTGATTTTGGTTAGCCAATTCGCGAATATTTTTAATAATTAATATTTTTTTATTCCGGGACTATGTTCCTTTGGGAAAATTTTCAACTTTCACGCAGGTGAAACCGCTGGTGTAGAAGCTTGTAGTACCTTATACATAAAGTACCTATAGGTATAATCATCGAAGGTTCACAACCCCACCCTTCAGCTAATCCACGTCTTCACTTAATCTTTACGCCATCTGACAAGCGCCTCCTGCATACTCCTCTTTTCATCTTGCTACTCTCGTACGATAAATCCATGTTTCCCCAATTCCCCGGTATTTCTCAACTAGCTTCTGCCAGCGGCTTCGCCCGCTTGAATGTCGAAAATTATCCCAAGGGAACATATTCCCGCGGCAAAAATCCTTTGTGCTATTCCAGACTATAATCTATCTCTGTGCTAAATTTCATCCAGATCCCTTCAGTAGTTTTTGCTTGAAGAAGTAACAAACATACAAACACACTCACAAACTTTCGCCTATATAATATTAGTGTAAATTAGTGTGATGATGCATCACACGAAATCGTATATTGTCTTCGTGTAAATGTATTGTATTTTGAATAGGTCGTCCTCAGTCGTTACCTATATGTGTAGTAATAATAATTATCATCAGTCTTTTGTGAGGAAATGCGGGCAAAGAGCTCCGACTGAATTTCCTAAATAAAAAGTCATAGTTCGAGGTTTGGCTCTCGCATATTTCCTCTTCAAATATTGGACCAATTTAAAAGATACTCCATAAACTGAAGATAAAAGATATATACTATGCCCCTATGTTTTCCTTTTTGATGATACATTATCTTTAGAAGGACTAGAACCCTCAAAAACTGCTCAAAATTGCGCTGTGAACAGAGCTGTGTGTGGCTGTGTGTGTGGCTTAGTGTACAAATTTGACAAATATAAATGAAAAAAAAAGTTAATTAAAAATATCAAAAAACTCTTGCTTTTTAAGCAGTCGGGTTTTTTGATATTTTTAATTACCTAGGAACAAACATACATACATACATACATAGACTGATAAACACATTACCCTCCTTCGGCAGTCAGGTAAAAAGGAAAACATAGGGGCATAGTATATATCTTACTTTTCCAGTTTATGGAATATCTTTTAAATTGGTTCAATATTGGAGGAGGAAAATAGGCGAGAGCCAAATCTCGAATTATGACTTTTTACTAAGGAAATTCAGTCGGCGCTCTCTGCCCATATTTCCCCTTAATGTTCCCACTGCTGGGACACATGTCTCCTCTCCGTGAGAGGGAATGGGCCGTAATCCACAACGCGGGCCTGGTGCGGGTAGGTGGATATCATATGTCTTCGAATAAGTGTATTCAGAGGCCTAAAAGTCTAACAAATAGTCTTACTAAGGAACCAAATAAGGATTGAAGACCAAATCGGCTGATGCTTCATGTCGATTACTGATATTCTGCCGCATCTGGTTCAACTGGCATCGAACCCAAACCAAACTTATTTGGAAAAATTCTTGACATAATGTTGATGAGGTTATAAATACTCACATTATAAAAACGATTTCTAAAACAATTTCTGGACGACAATGTGAAGGAAAATCACAAAGTCCTCAGTACGCTCGTAACGTTTTTATGATTTGCTTTGTGAAAGTAAACTGTGTTTTGCCCGGGACTTTTACTTTTTATCCATGAATACAACAAGGGGCTTTAGGCTTTGTCGTGTTCCCATGTAATGTTACTGTAAAAACTACGTAATTTTATTCAGCTGTCGACGTGTTCAACCGAATCGTTACGAGCTGTTTTATTATGAACATATTTTACATAATACCTTCGCAGAACAAAATTCGTTGTACTTATCTACAATCTCTTTATTTATGCTTGATACCTTTTAATATTAATCAAAACATCCTTTGTGTAAAAGATACCCGAAATTACGTTTCGTATTTTGTTTTAGTCTCGTTTCACTAATTAATTCCTGTGTAATTAAATATACTTATTGCTCCTATTTTTGCCGTGCCCATGATCGTTTCGTACCGGTCTCTCTTTAGTACAAAGTAAGTTTTCATCAGAACTACTTAAATTTTACATTTAGTTAAATGGATACTACGTTGAAATTTTAAACTGTTTTGGAAGCTTTCCGACGCTTACTTAGGTAACCTATTTCGAATATTTCTTATTCTGAGTTTATGCCCGTTGCGGGTATAAATTAGTTTATATATTCTCTCTTATGGAGTTGGTCCAGATATCTGAGAAATAATGTCCAGTAGAGAACTATGGTTACCGACATAGCCCGAAGAATTGCCAAACTTAAGTGGCAGTGGGCAGGGCACATTACTCGCAGAATGGATGGCCGATGGGGCCGAAAAGTTCTGGAATGGCGACCGCGAACCGGAAGACGATACGTTGGAAGGCCTCCCACTAGGTGGACCGATGACCTGGTTAAGGTTGCGGGAAGGCGCTGGATGCGAGACACACGGGATCGGTCAATGTGGCGACGCCTAGAGGCATATGTCCAGCAGTGGACGTCTTTCGGCTGAAATGATGATGATGATGATGATGATGAATGTCCAGTAAACGTCAATTTACCACTGATACTGTCTGTGACTTTTAGCAAAAGTTTCCAAAAGCAGCTGTATTGACCCAAGAAATCTTCAGTGTAACAGATAAACTATCAGATTGTGGAGATAACGCATCAAAAACTTATTACTTAGTTCCATTCGGATTATAGGCTTTTTTCTTTGATGTAGTCCCGTGGTGCGTGACAAAGCAAAGAGGGCGAAATATCAGCCATCTACATTAGCCGCGGGGGCACACTACACCGGCTCTCTGTGTTTTTCTTTTAGGAACACAGTGCTCATTGCGAGTGAGTCGGAGCTTCAAGATTCGTAAAATTTCCTCTCGACGTCATCTAAGAAATATGACATTTATTATTACTATTATACTTTTGTAAGTACGTCGCCGTCACTGCTCCGAGAATATGCAAGCTGTATTCAAGAATGTCTTGAATGAAATATCCTTGAGCATGTGGCGCCTTTTCGTTTCGTGCTCGCTCTGCAACTGTGTTGAGGATTTTTCATCTGTCTGAAATTAATCTATGTTCAACAGAAAATACAACACTGCTTAGAAATACGACCGGTTTTGTTGCGGCATTAGGTTTACAACAAAGTGCTTTATTTTACATTCTTTCAAACCCACAGTATCTTATTAATTCTAAGTATCAAGTATTGTCTTTTCTATTTCTAACGCCACATATCAGTCTTCGTTGTAATATACCTATTTATTTATTACCCGACTGCAAGGAAAGGGTTGTGTTTTTCGCGCGTATCTTGTATGTATGTTCATATGTATGAAATATTTTTTATTACCTCATACCTTGCAAACCGCTTGACGGATTTATATAATTAAGACATCGTTAGGTTCGTCTTCACCGCCCAAGTGTTCTAAGGGTTATGTTTAAGACATCGTTAGGTACGTCTTCACCGCCCAAGTGTTCTAAGGGTTATGTTTTTCGCGCGTATCTTGTATGTATGTTCGTATGTATGAAATATTTTTTATTACCTCATACCTTGCAAACCGCTTGACGGATTTATATAATTAAGACATCGTTAGGTACGTCTTCACCGCCCAAGTGTTCTAAGGGTTATGTTTAAGACATCGTTAGGTACGTCTTCACCGCCCAAGTGTTCTAAGGGTTATGTTTTTCGCGCGTATCTTGTATGTATGTTCGTATGTATGAAATATTTTTTATTACCTCATACCTTGCAAACCGCTTGACGGATTTATATAATTAAGACATCGTTAGGTACGTCTTCACCGCCCAAGTGTTCTTAGACGTTAAGAAAAACAAAAATGGCTGATTTTGGGCGCCATATTGGGGGGGTCTCAATATTTTTTTTCTTCCAGACCCATCGAATGGGGCCTCAAAATGAAGGATTTTGAAAGGTGGTTTCATAAATATATACCACTTATATGTTTAAAAGATATTCGAAAAAAAAATTATAGCTAAAAAGGTGTAAATTAAAAATAATAATTTGAAAATCAAAAACCCGACTTCTTAAGAAGCGAATTAAAAAGATGTAAACAAGTAGAAACTCATGCATTGCAGTCGGAGGATCAGGTGGTCAGCCAGCTCGCGAATATGTATCCTCCGTCTGCACAGCATGAGTTTCTACTTGTAAACATCTTTTTATTAAGAAGTTATTTACTTATTCTATCTTCAATGAACTGGTTTCGTAGTGTCATAATCGAATCTTTAGATCCTGCAGCGTATCGGGGTGGCAAAAATACCTTAATAAATATGACCAAGCTGTGTGCACTGAACCTTACATTGATAGGAATAGATGACCTTCCGACCGGAAAGTTACTTTCCTCATAACACTACCTAATACAGCGAAACAAAAGGAGGTCTATTTTCTTTTTTATAAAGATAAGTATTAGACGGGGATACGAAAGTATTAGTCGGAATAAGGCGGTGAACGCTAGTCCCGGGTCTATAGGTATTAAGAACAGAATCAATACCTTTCAGGCTTTTTATATGAGATCCTGTTACGTTGTAGCGACTCTTGATAAATGTAGACAGGCACTCAGTGTAACAACATGAAAACAAAGGCTATTGAACTCGAAAGTGAAAACATTCATTGAAACGATAGACACGTACTTTCTTCGCCCACATACGTATATGCGATATTTTTACATATCGTACGCTGCGACTTTGCACCGTAACTGGGGTTATCCTTAAGGGTACGAGGCTGGCATACTAATGCAATCTCTTGTTGGTACAGCGGGGCGCAGAATGCCTTCTGTAAAAAGTAAAGACATTGTAGCAATTTTTATTCGAAGTTTTAAGGGGCGGCTACGATTTTATTTTGCTGTGTTCGTTTTCTAATTGATTACATACAAGCTTTCGTAGTTTTTTCCAGAGAGACTTCATAAACATTGTATTAGGTAAAGTAAACGATTTCATAGTTCATAAAACTTTCTTTGTACCAAATCTTCTATAATTATATAAAAGAGAAAGTATGTATGTATAATCCTTATAGACTCCGAAACGGCTGGACCGATTTTAATGGAATTTTAAGACAATCTTTAGATTGACCCAGCGGATAATCCTGTAAAGTTTGGTGGCGATCGGAGCATTTTTTTTTTTGAACTTTGAACCCGGGCGAAACCGCGGATAGAAACTAGTATTTTTAAAAGCTTATAGATCTAGTACAAAATCTGTAAACCTATTTACAGATTTTGTAAATACAGGTTTAGGTATCATTTACCTCAAGAAGATATTCAGGCCCATTTTTTATAATTAATCGAATTGATGATTAGATTCACAACATGCTCGTTATGTTACTGATAGTGTACATAAGGAGTACAAAAAGTTAGGTACCTACAATAGGATTCTCTGCGTTCTTCAATACAAATTTAAGAGCAAAACCAGCCATCTGTGATCTTAATAAGAAGGCAAATCTCAACTATTTCTATGCATGTATCGCGAGCATTTACCGTTCTTACAGCTCAAGTTGAGCTTTAAGCGGTGCTCACATTGTCTCGATAGCGCTTGACGCTTTCAAGGCAAATGCGGTGTAAAGAGTTCTATACGCCATTTGATGAGAAAATAAAGTATTAACATAAACGTTACACCAACACACGTGGGACATCATTTTCAGTATCATATTTAGCTTCCTCTGAACGAGCTGCAATAATAACGAGATTTCTCTTCGGGAATGGCCCTTTTAACCTTTTTTTCTGGGGGAAATGACATCATTCGGTCGGATGGCTTATATTGTTATAAGCTTCTGTATACTTTGCCCGTGAATCTGTTGAAATTGTACCCACTAGTCATTTTCATTTTTGGCAATACGCGCATGGAACAAATTTACTCCTAAACGATGTTATTTTCATTTGTGTTGTTATGTTTTATTTATTTTGAGCTTATCAGCGGAAATACGAGGGTATTATATTCCATAGTTTACGTTGCTATAAATAGAGTTTATTTTAGTAAACACAATATCAAGTTATCTGCACAATATTGTCAGTTTTGTCAGCATCGGTTTTCCTCAAGATTCTATAAGAAAGATACCCACAGAATCGTTTTTTTTTTAGCTTTTTAGGGTTCCGTACTCAAAGGGTAAAAACGGGACCCTATTACTAAGACTCCGCGATCCGTCTGTCTGTCTGTCCGTCTGTCACCAGGCTGTATCTCATGAACCGCGATAGCTAGACAGTTGAAATTTTCACAGATGATGTATATCTGTTGCCGCTATAACAACAAATACTAAAAACGGAATTAAAGAAATATTTAAGTGGGGCTCCCATACAACAAACGTGTTTTTTTGCCGTTTTTTGCAATAATGGTACGGACCCCTTCGTGCGCGAGTCCGACTCGCACTTGGCCGGTTTTTTGCCATATCGCATCAGTGTCACCAAACATCATGGATTTTTCAAACAATTGAACTGCTGTTTCACTATTCTCTTGGGTCTACACGTGCAAGAGACGAAGAAAGATGAAATAATTCAATTATGTAATAAATTTTCCGCCCGAACTGTCCTACAAGGAAAATAACAATTTTCCCCCTAAGATTAACTATTTGTGGTCCTTCTGGACGCAAACACAAATCAATAGGCCCAAAAGTCTGTATTACAAAGCAACAAAGCATTTACTTCAATATTAACTCGGCATGTGCCGAATACGTGACCAGCTGTGCCATTTACATGGGGCAAATATTAGCCCCTGCTATTTGTATCACTGGTCAGATTTATTGTGAACTAAAGTTTCCTCCAGCAACGTTCCGTGACGATTTTGTGTCTTTGTGGCCGTAACAAGCGGAGTTTGGGGTCGACTTGGGCGGAGTGGACCGTGGACTAATAAAACTCCGGGGCGTGCCCGCCCCAGCGACCGGCCTTTCTCATGTTGATGAGACCAACGCCAATATAGATAACGTACATAACGTCCCTTATCAATATAGTTTGTTAATTTCTTAGAACTTTGGACCAAGTCCTTCTTGTTAATCAGTGTCCCTCGTAAGGAACCCTATAATATTACATGAATAAAAAAATGTAAGATAAAAATATGATGGTGATGTTGATTTTAATTCTTTATTCGTTCTACAAACTAAGAATTTCAAATGTAATCATAATCATTCTTTATTTGTTCAAACATGAGTACAGTGTGACCATAAGCTCTAAGAGCGGTATCAATTTTAGATCGAGTAAGTGACAGATGTGTACAAGTCAGATACATCTGTCCCTTTTTCGATCTCTGTACACACAAACAAATTGTCAATATGTAAGAGATGTTAAAAAAACTGACCAAGTGCGAGTCGGATTCGCGCACGAAGGTTTCCGTACCATTATCGCAAAAAACGGCAAAATAATCACGTTTGTTGTATGGGAGTCCCACTTAAATATTAATTTTATTCTGTTTTTAGTATTTGTTGTTATAGCGGCAACAGAAATACATCATCTGTGAAAATTTCAACTGTCTAGCTATGACGGTTCATGAGATACAGCCTGGTGACAGACAGACAGACAGACGGACGGACCGCGGAGTCTTAATAATAGGGTCCCGTTTTTACCCTTTGGGTACGGAACCCTAAAAAAGTTAAACACAGAGCGTATTGTTTGCCTTAGTTTATAACGGCATGCAAATATTAATAATAGAATATAAATTAAAATAATACAATTCAAATCAAAATAATAAAATGCAAAACAAAATAGTAAAATTCAAATCAACATAATGATTCCAAAATGTCAAGTCAATCAGTGATTAAAAAAATGTGCAAATGTTATATTATCATTCTAGAATGTCAATAAAATTATTAAAAATGTCAAAATAATAAATCAAATTACAGTTCTAGTTTGTCACGTTGTCGTCAAATAAATTAAAAATGTAAGTTTTTAAATTACAGCTATTGCCTTGCCATCCTAAAATCTACATAATTATGCCTTATTAGTTTTTTTTTTTAATTTGTTAGAACCCAAGTCCTCCCTGTTAATTATTGTCCTCTTTTAAAAAGGTTTGCGGTTAATTAAAGAAAGGCCTATTTATTCAAGGCACTGTTTAGTCTCAGCCTTTTCCAAGGCTTTTTCCTTTCCAGAGGCTTTTATTTATAAGGGTAACTGCGTTCAGATGTAGATGACAGAGATTTGTATTATGATTTGTCTGCCTCTACCAAAATTTTTGTTAGGAAGTCCATTGCTATTTGGATATTGATCTCATACATAATAGATATGAATATCAGTCAGCTTTTTTGTAATAAATTTCAATGTTAATATTTCTACGTAATAATGAGTTACACAATAACGATTCTCGAAATCGAGTCCTCTGGGCATACACGTCGCACCGGCCTTCCGCTTACATTATACAACAAAAAATCCTTTTCATAAAGCCTGTCTGCATCATAATGAACTACAAGAAAGAATTTTAATTAGACTCAAAACAAATACGTTCACCGGAGCGCAAATTGGGTCGTGCAACAAAAGACAAGGGTCAACCGCGCTGATGAAGTGCGTTTCTTTTAGGCGTAAATCTGTTTAAACCCGTCCGTGCCGTAGACTTGTGGCCTCGCAATAGACCCCTTTGGTCTATTAGTTTAGGACCCTATTACGTTACGGTGTGTTACTACAAAGGAGCTTTATTAAACCTCATTCGGTATGTTCGCCTCCGTTTCGACTTTTTGCCCGTCCCAAGTCGAAGGATAACTATGTTTGGTTTGCGCGACATCTGCTATTTGTTCAGCGGAATGTACGCGCAAAAAAACAATATGCGAGGCACGAATGTTTGGATGAAGCAAAAACTGATTTTTATCAACGTCAGCTGAATAAAAATATTGTTTACCTCTCGAGTAGAAGTTCCGTGCCTATGTAGACACATCGCGTTAGTGTTACGTTACTGTAACGTGTTGATATGAAGATAAAAACTTTACTTAATGTGGAAAGAAGAAAAATATAAACTTTTCTTATTAGATTTAGAGCTGGTTCCACAGTGACTCTGCCTCTGGCTGGGATAAGATTATAAAAATAAGTGCTTGTTTTCTTTGTCAGCAAATATTGTTTCTCCCAAAGAGGGATTTTTTTATACACACATAAAACGCTGCAGTTTAGACCACGAGGATGTGATCCCGTTGTTCCCGTTTCATAATCATGCATTATAAAAGAGTAGAGCGGGGCTTTTTTATTAAATTACTGGAACTGCGGTGCTGTGACAAACAGTGGACGTTTGCTCCTGAGTCGTTCAAATGCTGCGGCGACCGCGCCAATAAAATACTTGTGACATTTCTCCCCACTCTCCCCTCGGCACGGCCACAGACCACGTAATGCTTTTTGTACCATTTCAATTGTGTACAAACGTTTTATCCTTGCATTTTGCTTTAAGTAATAAACAAGGATTTGAATACGGATGTAAATATTAAAATTGTCATTATGTCTGTGGTGCCTTTTAATGATGATGGATGGGTCTATTTATGACTGTCGTCTTGTTTTATTGTACAGGTGTGAATCACATCACATCACATCATCAGCCTATTAATGTTCCCACTGCTGGGACACAGGCCTCCTCTCTGTGAGAGGGAATGGGCCGTAATCCACCACGCGGGCCCAGTGCGGGTTGGTGGATGTCACATGTCTTCGAATTTTTGGTTCTAGGACATGCCGGTTTCCTCACGATGTTTTCTTTCACCGTTTTGAGAGCAGCGGTGATGAAATAATTTACACAAAGTAATGCGCCTACCTGGGCTCGAACCCACGACCTACAACTTGTAAGTCGCAGGTGTGAATGTTACCAACTTATTTTTCCTTGTTATGAAAAAAATACATTTTCGAAATCTAGAAACTGAAATAGATTAAATGAGGTCTATTATTCATCCCTTTTTATTCGTAACCAAAATGTTCTCTTGGTGCAAGACAAACCACAAAAAGTTTACAAGCTGCATTTTAAGAAATACCCACAAATATAAACGAAATTTCCTCGGAATTTGAATTTTTGCCTTGCGTAAGTAATTCCATTTTCCTTCAACTATTACGTGGCTTATGGCCGCTCCACCAACGTTTGCTCTCACCACTGTTGCTAATGAAATTAGAGCGCCGCAGCTAAGACAACACAATTTACAACAGCGGAGAATATTTTTAAAAAGGTACATTTTGTTCGACTTTTTTGCTGTTAAGTTTCGCGTCAGACGAATTGTGTCGTTTCGTCTCGACCTCGGCACTTGTGAAAAAGCAATGAAACCCGGTGCCCCGGGCTTTCTCATGCTAATACACTACGCTGGTGCTAGCGTCCCCACCTCCCCTGTCCGTTGCGTTCCAACAACTGTGAAATTGCACCTTCTAAATGTTAGATTTGGATAGTCTTTATTTTGTTGGACAGTTAACATTTTTAAACAGATTTTTCTTTGGCTTTTCGTGCTATTTTATACTTTTTAAGGATCTTGTTTTTTGTCAGTATGTCTAATAAGAACTTGTGATTAAATGTGATGTGATGCACAAAAGTTTTGTTTTAGATTTTTATTGAACAAACAGTAGTTTCACCTCTTTTATTAACCGACTTACCAAAAAGGAGGAGGTTCTATGTTTGACTTCATGTATGTTTTTTTTGTGTATGTTCACCGATATCTCCGTCAATTGTGGACCGATTTTGAAAATTCTTTTTTTTTAGGTTCACAGTTAAATTACTGTTCAAAATTACATTAGACATGAATACCTCTAGTGTGTTCTCAGAGAGTGTAGGTAAAGCAAAATGTTACAATTTTTTTCTTCAATTACGAACATATTTTCTTCGTCGAAGCCGATAATCAGTCTCCTACACTACAGTATCGAAACCACACGACCAATTACTGTGTTTCTCATTCATTAATTGATTTTGACGCAAAACCACAGCTCTCCAGGGGCGCTAATAATAAAATCTTATAACAGTGCAGATCTAATTACTTTCCTATCTGTTTTCTTTATTTGTGTTTTTTCTAATTACATACTAATTTAATTAGCGTTGTCCTCTGCTAAGAATAGGTTGTCCTATTTCTTTGTCTGTAATACAACCTTCTTTATCTCCTAAGTCTTCTGGCACGATGTTGCGAAAATAACTCATGGTCTGGTGAAAATGAGTAAAATTGTAAGTGTGTCTTACTGTTTAGTGTGGACCAGACGTAGTGAAATTTCAACACTGGTTGAGGCTCCTCATATAGACCATACCTAAGAACCGAGTTATAAAAACTGACTTGCCCAAATAAAAAAAATAAAAATTGTAGAGATTGAGATAAATAAATTTAAATTAAGAATAGCATGATTAACAAAAAGAAAAAAAATATTATAAAAAAGTGCTTTTTAAGATATTTTCAAAATGACTCTACTTTTACCAATAACTGTCACTGTATGTATATCAAGCACCCCAAACTTTTATACAAAAAAAAAAATGTTATTCACACTATTCTTAATTTAAATTAAACTACTATTTATTGTTTACTTTTTATTATCGCTAACCCTGAAGATCCTAGTAAGGATAATGGTGGTACAAGTTAAATGATTGCATTGTCATAAGTCCTTGATAAATGTGCAGTTTCAAATTAATCCGACGTTTTGAAGGCTGTTGAAATCACATTCAATGATTCCGATACATACATACCAAAAAAAAACCCCTAATAAAAGTGTGTTAAGGGTACACTAGTCGACGGCACGAACTATTTTGTGCGCGGGGTTGAAATGCATTTTATATCAACCGACAACAATTGCGGAAGATATAGATGCTGTGATGAGCAGTAGGAAGCTAGTTCGCGTACGAATACACACTTTTGCAAAATATGTAGCGAAATGGATAATGATTTAGGAGGAAACCGAGCGCGCGAAATTTTATAAACAGACCTTTGGCAGTCTAGATATCATGAAAAACTACTAAATCTATCTGTTTAAAATAAAATTATTTGCATTGAGTTGAACTACTAATCTATCCCTGTATGGAGGCCGTTTTGCAATTTTCCGTCTTCTTATGGTATTTATTTGCGCCCAAAAATGCGTTAAAATTTGTGTCGAAATGTGGAACTTTCGACGCACATAATATAAAAAAAAAAAATGCTTTTTCGCTTCCATAAAAGGGCTAGATAATGATGAGACAAATTGATATCACTTTTTATTTTGAACGTACATTGTCAAACAGTGGAATAATCCCTAGAGTACGTTTGTATGGAAGAATTTTCGACTAGTGTAACCTTAATAAGCCATATTGGAAAAAAAAGCTGATCGTACTGCTCACATAATCACATTTTTACAAGTTCTTATTTAGTTTCACTTGTCTGTAATCAAAGTTTGCATACACGCTTAGTTTGTATGACAATGCATGGTTAGCTAAGTGACGTCATTATAAATATAATATGGTGGACGGCCCAAGATGGCGGACTAGTTATTTTTTGTGCACTGCCATAATATGGTCAAATGAAAAGATTTGCTAAGAAGAATACGAAAAAAGCTTGTTTAAAAAAACCTTAATCTTTAGGTCATTCCTTAATTAGTTCAGTTTTGGCAAACAGTTTCTCGTCTGTCACAATTAATTCGCTGTAAAAGTCTAAAACTAGATCCAGAATATGTTTGTCGGCCCTTTGTCTTTTTGCTTGGCCAGCATCCAGTGCTAAGAGCGTTGTAATTGCGTCTCATGGCTCGCTAAATGTGTTGTATCCAATCTAACGCGTCTTAACAGCCGTGAAAGAGATTGTTTCAGCTTGTCTCTAATCTCTCTTACTTCCCAAGAAAAGTATTTAATGTGTTAACGAACTAGTTTTCGCAGTGTTTCTTGTTGTTGGTGCTCTGTTAAAGCTTGATTTAAAAAGTGCGCGTAGAAGCTGGTTGCTTTAGAAACGCTCTTAAAACAGACTTCAAAAAAAGTGGAGGTTCTCAATTCGTCGGAATCTTTTTTATGTATTTTCCCCGATTACTCAAAGACGCCTGGATTGATTTGGAAAATTCTTCTTATGTTTTAAAGGGTATACTTCACAGGTGGTCCCATGGTCAGGATCTGATGATGGGTTCCTAGAGAAATCAAGGGAACTCCTCAAATATTAAAGGCATACTTATAGCGATTTTGGTATTTTCATCAACAATGCAATCATGCGAGTTCCCTCCACTCCTTCCAACTTTGACGAACCCGCGTTTCCTCCTTCCAGTTCTGGCGAAATCCGTCTAGTTGTTCCCCTCATTTGTGGTTTGCCGCGACCCCGTCTCCCTGTCTCAGGGCACTTTGAAAACCCTCTTGATTTTTGACCTACAAGTTCTTAGAAGTAATCTTTAACTTAGCTTGGTATCAAAATAAAGTGTTTGAATTTAAAATAATTTTCTCTACTTAATTACTTCTACGTCTAATTGGTAACTTTGTAGGTTAAATAATTTATGCAGTCTAATATTTCTCTAAAAGTCTTTCAAAGTTATTAATTTAAGGTCAAGTTTTCATTCCTTTGCCCTTTTAAAGGGCTTGTTTTATTTAACTGTTGTCTTGTAAGCTACTACCGAGTAACGATTTGTATTGAAATAATGCCATGTTACTGCCTTATGGAATTCACATTTATATTGCATCATTTATTATTGAAAATAATTATTTATTTTGTCGAATTTGGATGAATGAGTCATGCGTAGAAGCAAAGAGACTGACACAGTCAACTAGAGTGAAGTCAAGCTTTGGTTGATGACCGCTTATGATTGTTCAGCATTTGTAACAATTTTTTGTCTACCCAGGTCCGATGGTTCGAGCAGCAGCGGGAGAAGAGGCGTATGAAGCGTGACTACTCGCCGTACGACCGCGCCGCGTTCTCGCAACTCTCGCGCCGGTTACAATCCCACCGGCCGCACTATAGAGCGCTGACGTCATCGCCATTCTTCCCTGACCCTCTGTTTAAGGAGCAATGGTACTTGGTATGTATCTTTTGTTTTTTTTTTTAAATTTAATTGAAAGAGTTTCGAAGGAATTGGTGAGGCATAAGAGATACGAGGTTAACTTGCAGTGCTGGCTTCTATTGGCTATAGAACATATATTTATTTTTCTCCCTTGAGTCTAAAGCAAGGCAATATTATTACATCCTTTCCACAACAATATCATCAGTCTGTAAAAAAAAGATTACGTTTTATTGATATTAGCAATATTTAGTAAACCAGATTTATCAATCAGAATAATCAATAGGCATAGTATAAATAACTAACAAGTGTTAAATAATATTTTTATTTTTTCACTAGCAATTTAATTTAGTTCAATGTAAGTATAAAAGTATCTCATGCTGAATCACATGAATTAGTTTATTCTGCAATCAAAGTCTCTGTTAAAAGGTTATTATTATTTTTCCTAGTGAATAAACAAAACAAAACATCTGACAATAAAACGGTAAGAGGTTGATGCGATTTAAATACCTTACTTTTTTATTTTTTATAAAATGTCTCCCATTGTCCCATAACCAAAAATGAGGTTTACAACACCACAATCTACTTACGATACATACCTACGTCATATACCAGAAATATGGTATATAAGCTACTTAGCATCACTGAAAGCTGGCGAGAAAGAAATATACATAAAATATGAACTGCGGCAGCGTGGCCGTCTCCTGACTTCCGTTGTGAAAATGTTCTCAGATTTTCATACAGAATGTTTCATTTAGAACGGTGGTGCCAAGGACGGGCTGGATATGAACGTGGCTCCTGCATGGCAAAAAGGATACACTGGTAAAGGAATCGTTGTGTCCATCCTGGATGATGGTATCCAGACCAACCATCCGGATTTGGCGCAGAACTACGTGAGTAGAACTTTTTTTATGCTTTCTTGTAATTCTGCCAGCGCCTCCACCCGGTATTTCTAGGATAAAAAATTTCATATGTCCTTTTCCAAGGTATAATCTAGCTCATTATCAAAATTCATCAAAATTTATTCAGTGGTTTAGACGTGAAAGCGGTACAGACAGACAGAATCACTTTCATTCGCATTTACCATAGTAGTATTATAAAAGTAGGTTTAGTGCTTGGTAGATTTTATTGTAGTCTCAGTGACAAGAGCTGATCGACAGATCTTTGGCCTGCTTTTGTGGTATTTCATAAAAATCATTATGGAACAACATATTAACACTGGTTTATCCAAAATTTTGATTTCGTGGTACATCTTTATTTTACAGAAAATTCTCTGTATTCATAAATCATTTTAATCCAATTTAGCAACAAGAGATTCGGTTAAAACTATTAAAAATCATTTTAATTTTAATCTAATTAGGCAAAAAGAGACTCGGTTTAAAAATATTAAAGTACTTAATCATTTTAATTTTAATCCAATTTGGCAACAAGAGACTCGGTTAGAACTATTAAAGGACTTAATCATTTTAATTTTAATCCAATTTGGTAACAAGAGACTCGGTTAGAACTATTAAAGGACTTTTAACGAAACCTTTCAATGAATGAAGCAACCTAAAAAGGCTCATATACGCTCATATACGACGAGAAATAGTAAAAAAATGGAGTCGTTTTTAATCTCTCCAGTCCTAGTGGCTTCCGATTCTTTTTGTTAGTGGAGACCAATAAACTACCATGCAGAATAGCAGATATTAGTTTTCTGAAAATTGTTCATATCCACCTACTATATTACTCGAATTGTTTGTTGTTTTCAGTTAACCCGAATAATTTTCTAATAAAAAGAATGGCTAAGTAAAGCCTAAAAAGTGGCAGCAATTAATGTATTTTGTTTGTTATCGGCTTTGGAATCCATACGATACGAGCAAATACTTTTTTGTATGTGCTTTTGTCTGCGAATTACAGTTAAAATGTTTTGTAAAATACATGAGAAATTGTATAATATGTAAATGTCCACCCATATTCAGCATTAAATTCTGTTTTATGAGAACTAATATATAGTTTACTTTAATAATAGGTTACAGCTACGAATTTAACATCGACATACCCCGTCGCAAAATACAAAAGCAACACCATTTCAGTACTGTATGAGTAACATATCGATAAGTTACACAGCAGTTACTTGTTCCATAGAGAGCCGTTAATATGGCTGATAACACTATCAGTAGGACTGTTGGTCTAACAGTCTCTGTAAAGGTCTAGCACTAAAGATAAGCTGCCCGCATATTAACTTACAAAAGTTAGGCTTTGGGAGAGAGTTAGAACACTACGTTCATGTTTTACAAAAACCCTGTAACTTGAGTATCTGGGCCGATTTAAACAAGACCCTTCATTAGTCCCGATTGACTGTTTTGTTGTACGAGTATGTAGTGGATTATTAGGGTAATTGTTTACGTTCACGTGAGTTTTAGAAGCAGTTGTACTTATCTTGAAAGTGTTTTTATTTTGTTACTAACTTTTTGTCACGGCTTCGATCCAGTGACCCGCAGGACCCGTTAAATTATTGGGGATTTGATTGATTTATTTATTTTATTTAAGGCACATCAACAACACAAACACAAACATGGACATAATACATTTTCTGGGGTCTTATTCTAGTGTCTATGTCAATGACAGATGTGCACAGCAATATCAGAAATAAAATTAAATGTCAAAAACCTAATTTAACAAAGAAAAAAAATTATACAATAAGCAAAATTACAATACAAATTATAAATAGAAAATAAGAATCGGGGATAAAAAGTAACTTATGACTCTCAGTTATTCCAAAATAGCATACAATTTCACCTCTTTAAAATATTAGTTATAATAGATTAGTCAGAGGTAAAATTCTCTAAAATTGCTCCTAAATAATGCAATGTTTCTAATTTCTTTAAAATGAGCAATTTCAATGCTCAGTAAGTTACGCTAAAGTGAATATCTTGAATGGTCTTCATTCCATTACGGAAAATTGCAAGCATGACTTAGAGAGGGTCGAAATTATGAAGTTAAATAATTATCAAAACGCGCCAAATTACAAACAGTGTAAATGTATCAACATCAAAATTAATTAATTTTGCTAAAACTGCCTTGAATTTTGTAAATTCAGGAAACAAGATTTTTGAAATACAATTTCTGTTTTGTTTTAACGTAATTATGCCATTGGCTTTAATGTTGATCGTAAATGTGATTTATTTGTTAAGGATCCCAACGCGTCGACAGACATCAACGGTAACGATGATGATCCCATGCCTCAAGACAATGGCGACAACAAGCACGGCACGCGTTGTGCCGGCGAGGTTGCCGGCGTTGCTTACAACCAGTACTGCGGCGTAGGCATCGCCTACAACGCCAGTATTGGAGGCGTGAGGATGTTGGACGGAGTCGTCAATGATGCTGTCGAAGCTAGAGCTTTAGGTCTCAACCCAGACCACATCGATATCTACAGTGCTTCCTGGGGACCAGAGGATGACGGCAAAACTGTTGATGGACCTGGACCTCTTGCTAGAAGGTACTATAATTTGAAATTTTTATGAAAAAAGTACTGAGCAATAGAGATTCTAAAATATTTATTCGTATATGTGTTTTCCAGGGCATTCATCTACGGAGTCACGAGCGGTCGCCGCGGTAAAGGATCCATCTTCGTTTGGGCTTCTGGTAACGGTGGAAGACATACAGACTCCTGTAACTGTGACGGCTACACGAACAGTATATTTACTTTGTCAATTTCTAGTGCAACGCAAGGTGGTTACAAACCTTGGTACCTTGAAGAATGCTCGTCTACTTTAGCTACTACATACAGTTCAGGCACCCCAGGACATGATAAGAGTGTCGCTACTGTTGACATGGATGGTAGATTGAGGGCCGATCACATCTGTACAGTAGAACACACGGGAACCTCGGCTTCAGCTCCTCTCGCTGCCGGTATATGTGCATTAGCTCTGGAAGCAAACGCAGAACTCACATGGAGGGATATGCAATACTTAGTTGTAATGACGTCACGACCACAGCCTCTCGAGAAAGAGGGAGGCTGGATCATAAACGGAGTCAAGAGGAAAGTAAGTCACAAATTCGGATACGGGCTCATGGACGCATCAGAAATGGTCAGCTTAGCAGAACAATGGGTCACCG
Source organism: Orthosia incerta (assembly GCA_948252205.1). NCBI lineage: Eukaryota > Metazoa > Arthropoda > Insecta > Lepidoptera > Noctuidae > Orthosia > Orthosia incerta. The sequence continues at coordinate 26,412,773 of OX411749.1, forward strand.
TCCCACCACAACATATTTGCAAATCGCAAGAAATTAACGAAGACAAGCAGATAGAATCTAAATTTGGTTACACCTTAGCGACGCATATGGACGTTAACGGGTGCAGTTCCACAGTTAACGAAGTGCGTTATCTTGAACATGTTCAATGTAAAATATCGTTAAGGTTCTTCCCTAGAGGTAATCTACGTATACTTTTGACATCACCAATGGGCACTGTATCAACTTTATTGTTTGAAAGGCCACGTGATGTAGTTAGTTCTAACTTTGATGACTGGCCTTTCCTAAGTGTTCACTTCTGGGGCGAACACGCTGAAGGCAGGTGGACACTACAAATAGTTAATGCTGGTAATAGACACGTCAACCAAGCTGGTATACTTAAAAAATGGCAGCTTATATTCTACGGAACATCAGTAGAGCCGGTACGATTAAGAACAAAAAGGCCGTCACCTGTAGCGCCACCTTTTGCATTCCCCACCGCCGCGGACGGCTATGAAACTATCGGGGATTCTTTTTACAACACTGACGCGTTTGCCAACTATCAAAACTTTCCAAATCTATTCGCCGCCGGGTCCGACCCGGAGAAGGCGGTAGCTCAGCTCGACGGACATAACGTCCCTTCTCCGCATGGGGAGAATGTCCTCGCTGATAGTAATGACAAGCGCGTCATGCATGACTGTGATCCCGAATGCGATTCTCAAGGATGCTATGGAAAAGGACCTATTCAATGCATTGCGTGTAAGCACTATAGACTGGATGACTCTTGTGTTTCTCGGTGCCCTCCAAGAAGTTACGCGAATCAAGGCGGAGTATGCTGGCCGTGCCACGAGTCCTGTGAGACTTGTGTTGGACCGGGTCAAGACTCGTGTTTGACATGTGCCCCGGCACATTTGCTAGTTGCTGACCTGGCCGTGTGTCTCCAACAATGCCCAGATGGTTATTGGGAAGACAGCGAATCTTCCGTCTGCCGGCCATGTGCCGCCCACTGCGCTACTTGCTCCGAACGAGCTGACGGTTGCACGTCTTGCGAACACCATCTAGTTCTTCATGACGGAACATGTTTAGCCTCATGTCCGCCATCTCACTACGAAACTGAAGATTATATGTGCGCAAAATGTCACGAATCCTGCGACACTTGCGAAGGGCCCGGGGAAGCACAGTGCGTGACGTGTCATCCGTCCACTTATGCATTAGACGGCAAATGTGTTACGTCATGTCCTCCAGCTTATTACGCTGACAAAAAGAGGAAAGAATGTATGAGGTTCGTATCATATATTTCCGTGCTATTTTATTTAATATAAGCTTTGATGTGACCTCGTTTTGATGTTTTTGTTTCTTTTTAGGTGTCCCGTCGGTTGTTCAACATGCACGAGCGCGTTTTGCCTCTCGTGTGAACCGAACTGGGAACTTAATAAAAAGGGAAAATGTATGCCTGTGGGAACTGAGAAGTGCAGTTCGGGTGAATTTGCACAAGAACACAAATGCAAGAGATGTAACGAAGCTTGCGACTCGTGCTATGGAGAGAATGATGGGGACTGTCTTACTTGTCAGAATCCCAACTTGCTTCAGGATTACAGGTGAGTAATTGTACAATTTGTTGATTAACTCTGTCCTTTGTGTACTTACTGAGTTCTTCTGCCTTCATATTCTGCCTCAACAAATCATAAAAGGGAAACTTCTCTAGCCAGTTTAATACCGTATTAAAGCCCTTTGTATTCTATTTAATTTTCACGCGGATTTCCTAACGAAGCGCGGTTCACATGCACGTGGACGTGACCCATGCTCGTGTTTATTTTTGGCTAATGAGTAAGGTCAACATTTATAATTATGTTACCTTGTGGTATTTTTGGATCCTTGTATTTTTTGCAGCTAAATTTTGCATCCCTCTCGTTTTGTTTTGATTTAATTTAATTTTGAGTACAGCCTGATTTATAGTAGGTTCAAGACCTGTATTCCGGGTCTTGAACCTACTATATATGTTTTGTTAAAGGCTCGTCATAATTTAAGATTTGTTTAGGTTTTAAAATTGTGTCGCCGTAAAAATAAAGTTATACAAATCTACACTGTTATAGATTTTGGATACTTTGCATACCAATTGAAGGCTTTTTAAATCAGATTTTGGACTGAATAGGTTATTTTCGACGCGTTTTTTCGCTACAAACATAGTACTCTCCTTCCTTGTCTGGTCCCCGTAATAAATCCTGGATTCTCCCTTGTCTATCCACATCACTTAAACTTTCTTATTCTTTTTAGATGTGTATCAGAATGCAGTAGAGGATACTACGCGGAGGCGGGTCGGTGTGCGAAGTGCATGCACGGCTGCTCCGAATGCGTTTCAAGACTTAACTGCACGGCATGCGTCAGTGCGCTAAGGCTACAGTCGGGCGCTTGCAGGACGGCCTGTGCTGATGGGTAAGCAATCCCCTCTATATGTGTTGTGTGGAGGGGGGTCGTTGTGCGTGCTGCATGCACGGCTGCTCCGAATGCGTATCACAACTCAACTGCATGGCGTCGGGCGCTTGTAGGATGGCCTGTGCTGATTGGTATGTTGTCATCTCTCTCTGTTGTGTGGAGGAAGGTCGGTGTGCAAAGTGCATGCACGCCTGCGCCGAATGTGTGTCGCGACTCAATTGCACATCGTGCATGCACTGAAGCTACAGTCGAGCGCTTGCAGGACGGCCTGTGCTGGCGGGTAAGTCCTCGTTATTAATAATATAAGTCTTTAACTGTCTTACGTTTAACTGTCTTGTGTGTTTAACACTTGAAACTTCAAGAGAGCGACTTTTCCCAGTTGAGAATTCGAACACCTTAAGTTTTTCTTTTCTTTATTTTTTTATGTTTGTTGTTTCTGTCGCAGGTATTACGTAGATCGCGGCACGTGTTCGAAGTGTTACCTGTCGTGTCGCACGTGTATCGGACCGAGGCGGGACCAGTGCGCGTCCTGTCCTGAGGGCTGGCGGCTGGCTGCGGGAGAGTGTCATCCTGAGTGTCCTCAAGGTAAGAACATGGAGTATTTATATGCAACCTCTGTTTTAGTTAGTACTGGCCACTACTGGCAGTTTATAACAATACTGATTGTGTTTTGTTATTATACGGCAACTCCAACCGTTTTACTATGTTCTACAGAATAGTTGACGAAGTTTCTTTTTCTATACTAATGCCATAGTCACCCTAATTTGACAATACCGCCAGTGGTACTCGACCTGGAAATTTCCGAATTCGTAGCCAACGATCAACGACTTTGACTACATGATATCGTCACATCCACGGCAAACTTACGAGTCACCAATTTTAGTGAAATGGATATTTAGCTGGAAAACTGTACCTAATGTGGTACTACACAATGTGAGAAATTTACGTATTTCCATCTCTGTCGGTTACAGAATTCAAGTTGTTCTAATATGCCTTTTATGTTGATGTATGATAATAAACTTAAAAAAAGTTTATTTAAAAATAAAAATACCCGACTGCTTAAAAAACGAACTAAAAACACGTAAACGAGAAGAAAACCATGCTGTGCAGTCGGAGGATACATATTCGCGAGCTGACTGACCAAAACCAGATACTCGCAAGGATGAGACGAATCGATTGACGTATGAATCATCAAAATAGGCCAACGCGTTTGGTCTCTGGAACGCCACATAGGAACAAACAAACATACATACATACATAGACTGATAAACACATTACCCTCCTTCGGCAGTCGATCAAAAAAGTACCATCTTGATAACCCAAAGCATCACGGTATCTATATACCGATAACAAAAAAAAAAGTTATCATTGATGTTTGCTTTCAGAACGATCTCCTGTAAAATGCATTTTATTCAGATTCATAAGTTTGCCGTGGATGTGACGATATGATGTTATGATGTTTCTGTTGAATGCTTTTGTTTATGTGCATCTCTGCCTATTCCCCGGGGAATATAGGCGTGTGTTTATGCTGAAATATTTTAAAAAAATATGACAACTAAAGGGCCAATGGAGAGGGCTATGCTCGGAGTTTCCTTGCAAGATCGAATCAGAAATGATGACATCCGCAATAGAACCAGGGTTACTGATATAGCCCGAAGAGTTGCCAAACTTAAGTGGCAATGGGCAGGGCACATTGCTCGTAAAACGTATGGTCGTTGGATTTGGAAAGTGCTGGAGCCACTCCACTGGCCGCGAACCGAAAGACGTTGCGTTGAAAGCCCTCCCACTAGATGGACCGCAGACCTGGTGAAGGTTGCGGGAATCCGCTGGATGCGAGACGTACCGGACCGGTCAATGTGGCGACACTTGAGGGAGCCGCATTTCCAGCCGTGGATAACTTATTTCGGCTGAAATGATGGTGATATCTGTAATCTCAGTTTCTCTCACCATTATCAAGAAAACCTGCCAAATAATTTGAACTACCTAATTCTTTTTAAACCCCGACGGAAAGAGAAGGGGTGTTATAAGTTTGATGTGTGCACCTGTGTGTTTGTGTATCTGTCTATGGTATCATCAGCTGCCTAGCCTTTTCCCAGCTATATTGGGGTCGGCTTCCAGTCTTACCGGATTCAGCTGAGTACCAGTGTTATACATGGAGCGACTCCACAACCCAGTAACTGGGTAACACGGTACTCCTTGGCAAGACTGGTGTCAGATCTCAAGCTTCTGACTACCCGTAACGACTGTCAAAGATCTTCAAATAACAGCCGGGACCAACGGCTTAACGTGCTTTCCGAGGCACGGAGGATACTATACCACACATACTCGGTATATTGAAATGGTCACCCATCCACGGACCGACCTCGTCAAGCGTTGCTTAACCTTGATGATCGACCCGTGCGGCTGTTATTATTTAGCCACGAGTATCTGTCTATGGCATCATAGCTTCTAAACGGATGAACCGATTTTGATTTCGTTTTTTTAATCGGGCTGTTTTCCCAAGTTATTGTGTCATAATTACGTGTTCAATATAGATTGTCGATCGAAGCGTGTCTACTACTAGATACAATTATGTAGTATGAAATAAAAATGTGTCAGGTTTTTTTTAATTTTAAAATTATGCTTGTTCTTGTTTTTATCACACATTTATTACCTTATCTATCTACTTAATAAATCGACTGCCCGCAAACGAGTAACGATGATAACAAAGAACATTCGTTCTAATGAATCGTGTGAGGCAAGCGGAAGGGAAAATAACAAAATATGTTTATTCCCTTATTGATTAGTCTGGATAATACAATAGACGAGATTAATGAAGATGTTGCTGAAGAGGAACAAAGCGGATTATAATGTTGTTGTGTTATGTGGACGGGACGCAGACCCAAGGGTGTCCAAGAACATGATATATTAATTTTGTGTGCGCTTGGGCAGTTTTGTTTGATTACAGTAAAAACTAAACAAGTTTTGTTTTTTCACACATTTCATATCTGCCATCGGCTATTCAGCCATAATCAGATTTTCTGTCTTCTTTTTGTATTTCAGGAGGTATTTTAGCAAATACTCTCCTCCCATCCTCAGAGTAGTCCACCCTCAATTTAGTGTCTCTGGTCCAGTTGCAATATTTGGCATCGTTTCAGCCTTGTGATGTGGTTATTATTATTAACAAGGTCCCTGGCGAGTTGGTTTGTATGCCTTTGAAGCCTATCCTTGTATTTTGTGGCGTATTTATTTACCTGGTGAGCATGTGTAGGTATTCATGTACTTCCACATTTCTTGCAAAAACAAAAAATATAAAAAAAAACATGCTACATAATTTATCTAGTAGTAGATACGCTTCGATCGACAATCTATTGAACACGTAATTATGACACAATATCTTGCGAAAACGTTTTACGCCCAAAACTTTGGAACGGCTCAACCAATTTTCATAGAACACTCTCGATAAACTCACCATACAAGCAAAAAATTAAATCAAAATCGGTTCAACCGTTTAGGAGCTATGATGCAACAGACATATACACAAATACACAAACACACAAGTACACACGTCAAACGTATAACACCCCTCTTTTTCCGTCGAAGGTTAAAAAGGTGTGCGCTTCGGTAATCTTCGGTAATCTTCGTGATCTCGATTCAGAGGCGAACTTTTTAAGTTTTTCATTGCGTGTTATACAACTTTGTCTCTTTTGTCTTATTTCAAATATATTTATTTCAATTAGGCCAGTAAGCGGCACTTTTGAACGTCATACATATAACAAGTAATAAAAATTCATTCTACCGTGCATTCGGAAAAGTAGCTTGTTATGGAGAAGAACGCACAAGAAACTCCATAAGAAGAACCCACAAGAAACTCCATATTTTATTATTCGGTGGATGATCGTTATCCGTCACTCGGAATCTTTTTTAGAATTGCCGGGAGTTATTTTACATGCATATTTTTTATCGAAAATCTGTAGGTAATGCTGCTAGGTCCAGTAATAGGGAACTTGTAAAAACCCTTTTTTCCGAACGAGGGATAAAACCAAAACTTCTCACGTTTAACAAAAAAATATAAATAATACAGATAATACAGAGTAAAATTTTATACGTGAGTTTTAAATCCACACAAATAAAATGGCAATTTATAGTCATTTTATCGCCCAGAGGTGTTCGTTTAGTTTAACTGAAAGAGATTTATCACTGTAAGCATCTCGCGGCCTCAAGTAGCTACTAAAGAGTCTCTGCTGAATTCAGACTGCGCACGTGTACACTCAAATTTCAAGTGGTTTCAAGAATTTACGCTTGTAAATGTTGCGGTTGTAATCCCAGAAGGGATTGGGCTAAGATTCTTAAATAGAGTGCGTTTAATTGACACGAAAACTTCAGCCTTATAAGGTAGGTACGATTACATTATTTTCGGAACTGGAAGAAAGAAAATAATACTACTAATTTCTAAGTTTAACGCGTTAGATATCATCATCTTCTTGCCTTTGTCCCATGTTACTTGGGGTCGGCGCAACACGTTTTCTTCTTCCATACTATTCCGTCCCCCGTCACGCTATCACTGACTCCCTTTTCGTTCATATCACTCCTTACACAGTCCATCCATCTTTTCTTTGGCCGTTCTGTCCCTCTCCATCCATCCACATTTATATTCTTAACTCTTTTAGTAACATGTGTTTCATCCCTCCTCATCAGATGACCATACCAGGACAAACGGTTACTTTCCAACTTTTCTGTCACTGGCGCCACTTTCAAACTTCCTCTAATATACTCATTTCTTACTTTACCCATTCTCGTCACTCCGCACATCAACCTCAACATTCTCATCTCTGCTACATGCAATCTCTTTTCATCCATCTTTTTCACATCCCAACATTCTGATCCATACAGTACGACAGGTCTAATCACGGACTTGTAAATTTTACCCTACATACGCTTTAGTGCCGTAAAACGGTAACTTTCTAAAGCGTACTCCTTAGTAACGGCTTGGTTAAAAGGTTCGAAAAAAATATATATTTATTATTGATTCATGTACATAATTTTGAACACAAGGTTTTTTCGTGTAACTAATAGTATTGCTTTAAAAAAATAATTAACGACACTATATTTTTGGATGTTTAAAAATATTTTTACACAGAAAAATTTATGGCTAGAATTTCATCATAACTAACATAGCATATTTAAATCAAATAATATTTTGGAAACAAAACTGATCAAAAGGAGTTTCAATATTGATATTTTGGCATCGAGCGGGCGCACGACCAGTACTGCGTTACGATGGGGCGTATATAGCGCCTTAACTTGAGGGGCATCCGTGGGTCGCAAGTTGTTCCAGTGACCTGTCGCCATTTCATCCATCCCGAGTTGATTAAGTTTAACTCGTTAGATAACTAAAAAGAAATTGGCTGACTCACTGCGTTTTACTAACCTGAAAATATTCTTTCCATTGAGAGAATGAACCCGTTATTTTAGTACCTACCTGGCTGGCATGTATGTTTAAATTATCCTTTGGAAAGGTTTTGGTCCAAGTTGTTTCTGTTTTGTTTATCTTTTTAACCATCTCAATTTTCCTCCAGGTTTCTACCAAACCATGGGTGGCTGTCGTCACTGCCACCACTACTGCCGCGAGTGTGACGGCTCCGGGCCTCTCCACTGCAAGTCTTGTCCACCTCGGTTCATGCTAGACGGCGGGCTCTGTATGGAGTGCCTTGGCTCACAGTACTATGATGCCAGCACTGGAACGTGTCGTGCTTGCGATGAGACGTGCAGGACTTGTTCCGGACCGGGACAATTTAGCTGTACAATGTGTTCAAGACCTCTTAGACTAGACAGGTGCGTGTTTTCTCTGTTTCTTGAAAGTCAGTGCGAAGGGAAGTCAACTCGATTCCTATCGGTTGCCCTTACGAATCTGTGTGAACTTGTTGACAAATACTACTTAAATATCTTGCCCCGGCTAACCTGTCATGAAAATTGAACCGTCGCTACTGGTAGAGTGACTAGTGTAGTCAAGAGAATGAGACACAGAATAAATATACAAACAGTATGGAAACTACCTACAAACGCTCGAAACGGCACACTCACACAAATATGCGCATCAACGAGACCCCTAAGCGGCTCGCACTACTGACAGCACTGCCGAAGTGCCTTAAGGTTACACTAGTCGACGGCACGAACTATTTTGTGCGCGGGGTTTAAATGACTGCTATCTCATCCGACAACTCGTGCGAAAGACATATATGCTGTGATGAGCAGTATGAAGCTAGTTCGCGTACGAATTAGCACTATTGCAAGTTTGTAGCGAAATGTATGATGATTTAGGATGAAAACGAGCACGCGAAATTTTACAACAGACCTTTGGGAGTCTAGATATAATGAAAAAACGAGTAAATGTATATTTCCAAAATAAAATTATTTGTATTGTTGAACTACTAATCTATCCCTGTATTGAGGCCGTTTTGCGATTTTCCTTCTTCTTATGGTATTTATTGCCACCCAAAGATGCGTTAAAAGTGTCGAAATGTGGAACTTTCGACGCTCATAACTTTCAATTTTTTTTTTTTTGCTTCTATACAGGGCTAGATAATGATGAGACAAATTGATATCAGTTTTTATTTTGAACGTACATTCTCAAACAGTGGAATAATCCCTAGACTACGTTTGTATGGAAGAATTTTCGACTTGTGTACCCTTAATTGTCTCGTCGGTGCATATGTTTGTGTGAGTGTGCAGTTTTGAGCGTTTGTAGGTAGTTTCCATACTGTTTGTATATTTTTACTGTGACTGAGAGTTCATCGAGGGAAGGTATTACCACCATACCAATTTCAACCACCAAACAGTGCGGTAACTGGTTGGACGGGTGTGGGTGCAGGCACATGAGACTTTCTTACATTTTATGTTTTGAATGGCAACGCATTTGCGATGATTCTGGTATTGCATTTGCCCTAGGTAGCGGTGTCCACTTAAGCGGAAATGCGGTCGCAGACATCCGACTGAATATCCTTAGTAAAAATTCGTAATTCGGGGTATGGCTCTCGACTATTTCCTCCTCCAATATTGGACCAAATTAAAATATTCCAGAAACTGAAAATCACAGATATATGGCCCCTATGTTCCTTTTTGATGATACATTATATTTAGAAGTACTAGAACTCCCAAAAATTATCAAAATGGCGCTGTCAACAGAGGCCTGTTGAGGAGGTGTACAAATTTGACAACTATAAATGAAAAAGAAAACGTTGGGGCATAGTACTCGTATATATCTTTCTTTTAAATTTTTGCAATATTGGAGGAGGAAATAGGCGAGACCCAAACCTCGAATTATGACTTTGTACTAAGGGAATTCAGTCGGAGCGCTCTGCACGCATTTCCTCTTACCTTTAGGTGGGCTGGTAGACGAAAATAACCAGATCCGTACCGTAATAACAAGGTTTTACAATAACAAGATTAAGTCGTTTTCCTAAACTGTCAATCGCCTACAAACTTCATTGCAAATTCCTCATTTTTTTCGCGTCTACGTGTGGGACAGTTCAACAGCCCACTTTATTCATTGGCTCGACAGGTGGGTCATACGTTTAGAGGTTAATTTAGTGGGTTTATGTTTGAAATAGCGGGTGAAACAGTCTGGCAAAGTGGCTGTCGAATAGCAGCCGGCGAGAAATGTTGAGAGCACGTGCTCAAAGCACTGCAGTTTTGTGGTCGCGTCAAAAGAGTTTGCTTTGTGATTTCCTCCGTGAGCATAGACTACCGAGATAGTAGAAAATAGGCAATACATATACATATATTATTTTATTAAAAAAATATAAAATCTGAAAACACTTCTCTCAAAAACCTTCAGGGTGGAAAAATATGAAATTATCCTACACAGTATTTGATGGTATTGAAAGAGTTTAATTTCATAGGTACATACCAAAGAGGTTTTTTTTTTGGTAATTGTGTAAGATTAAAATAAGTCCGCCTATATGTACCATAAATCTACATGAAACTTAAATACTATAAGTATCCCAAAATGTTTAAACAAGCTTTTCAGCTTACTGTGCATTTTCATCCAAACCAAACGTGTAAACAGAATTTCAGCTTAATTGGTTGAGGATAACTGTTTTAAAATTCAGCTGCAAGATTTGACCCAAACAACAAGCCAAATTAAATAAAAACTTGTAAAAATAGGACTATTTTCGGGTCATAAATTAAAAAAATAAAACTGTCAATAAAATTCTTTTCCATTTCCACTGAAGTGAAACATTTTACCCGACACCACTTAGTTTCCACGTCTTGGAGTAAAGGTAGCGTGTCATGAGAGTCCTCGGTGATTGAAGGACACTGACACACGTAGTAACGCGTCGACCAGAAGCACTTGTGAGTAAGCTAGTGGGGGCTTACCTTTACAAAGCGTTTGACAGTGTAAGGCACTATTTTTGTGGGTTACTTTTATTTTTTTGAGGTTAAAGGTTTGAAAACGGTCGTAGTTTTTATGTAATTTGAGGAAATAAACATTATGAAACAGTGAGTACCTAGTACATCTTTTAAACAGGATGACGACATTTCCAGAAAATTTTATTTTAATAATATGTCATAAGATGTCTCCGGGCGACATCGTACAAGTATCACACTAATTCTAATATTATAAAGGCGAAAGTTTGTGAGTGTGTGTGTGTGTGTGTTTTTATGTTTGTTACTTCAAACGGCTGGCAACATCTGGACGAGATTTGGCACAGAGTTAGATTATAGTTAGGAATAGCACATATGATACTTTTTAGCTCGGGAATATGTTCCCTCGGGATAAATTACAACTATTTTTTTATTTATTTTTATTTGTGATGGGTTTGCTCTTGACTCTAGTCTAGGTCTAGTCTGGTCTATCACGCGGGCGAAGCTGCTGGCATGGGTTCTGTATCTGCTCTAGTATGAAAAACTAGTGTAGGAAAGCTCCAACCGTCAGAAATCGAGAGATAGAATCAAATTCCGTTCAGTCATCTGTTAACACGTTGTCAGATTCAAATCGAACAGTACCGTATCCTCACACTTTGATTATCATCTACAAGATAATCTAATAGGTATCTAATCAGGGCTGCATTTAGGAAGGTTAACAGAGGCTCTAGAACTGGTGCCTCCGCAATATGTTTTTTTTATCAATTAGAAAAAATATTAATTTTGTTCAAAACTGAAAATTATAAAAACTTCGAACTATACACATAACCTTCAATCACAGTAATTTTACCGAAATGTTATTAATAATATTTCGACGAAAATGCGACGTGACTACAGACGAATTGAGAACCTGCTTCTTTTATTGAAGACGGTAATAATGTTATAAATGGCTTATATTGAAAACTTGGAAAGAATATTTTCGACCTTATTCCAAAAATGTTTTGGGACCTTCACTGCCAGGTTGCCCCAGGGCATCCACGGCATTAAATCCGACCCTGTATCTAGTGCTTGTAGAACACTCGGGAAATACCTGGCATTGCTACCTATAATGCCTGTGTTCATGAATTAGATACATATTACCTATTCCTTTGTGTTGTCTAGCTACTAGATAGTTGAGTACTACTAAGTGGGTTGGATCTAGGATGTCATGTTGGTGTGAAATATCTTTTGAAATGTTGAATTTGCTCGTGAAATCTAGATTTATATTATTACTAGCTGTCGCCGCGGCTTCGCCCCCGTGGGCCACCCCACAGGACCCGTTATCGGGATAAAAAAATAGCCTATGTCACTCAGGAATAATGTAGATTTCTATTGGTGAAATAATTTTTAAATGGGTCCAGTAGTTTCGGAGCCTATTCGGTACAAACAAACAAAAAAATCTTTCCTCTTTATAATATTAGTATAGATTCTTGGTACTCTTTGTATGATTTTTATACTTTGTCGATTTTTAGAGCAGTGGTGGCCCAGTGGTGTCGGCCGCGACTTACAAGTTGTAGGTCGTGGTTTCGAGCCCAGGCAAGGCGCTTTACTTTGTGTAAATTATTTCATCACTACTGCTCTTAAAACGGTGAAGGAATAAAACATCGTGAGGAAACTGGCATGTCCAAGAACCAAAAATTCGAAGGTGACATTCACCTACCCGCACTGGGCGGCCCATCCCTATCCCTGAGAGGAGGCCTGTGTCCCAGCAGTGGGCACATTAATAGGCTGATGATGTGATGTGATGTGTCGATTTTTAATAATATAAGACCGTTACCTGGCTAAACCAATGATTTTGCAAATTGTACCCCTAGGTAAGGGCATGATGTCACACTTTGAGATTCTGACTAAGTGTAAGTGTTCACAGAACAATGCCCATATAATATTTCCTCATCATAACGTTACCTTCGCCACAGGCTAAACAACCAGTGCGTGCCGTGCTGTTCTGAGCGCGGCGCTACGAACTCTACGCCAGCTACCGACTGCTGTCACTGTAACCCTGATACTGGTAAGTTATTCATTTATTTACACCAAAATTATTATCATGTAGGAAACCTTAAACTAGGAAACTACCAATTAGCGGCCTTATCGCATTCCGTGATGTCTTCCAGGCAACCTGGATATTATAGGAGCCTAAATATCTGGCGATATTTATATTTTTTATTTTCTCAAAACGAGGAATAAACAGAAAAGGAACAAGCGAATGAGTCACTGAGTCAGTCAATGAGTCACACTTGAATCACTCGCTCGTGATTCATGATGATATGTATAGAATCCTTTACTTGTTCGTGATTCATCTATGGCCCTCGCTTTAAAACCGTCCTTTATTCACTACTTGCATAATATACTATTATTTTCTTGTTCCAATTCTTCGCAAAGATGGCGGTGCACGGTGAGCTAGTCGCGCCGAATATGATGGACGTCATACGGTACTCTTCTGGGGCTCCTTCTCTTCTATTGCCTCTCCATAAATAGCGAAGTGAATCTCGATCTTGACTCCGCACTTTGACCTGCATAAACATCTCAGCTATATCTCCTGAGATGGCTATACAGTGTCTACGAAATCTCATCATGACGCCGGGCAGCGACTGCAGCAAGTCCGGTCCAGTTAGCTGGAAGTCGTTGAGTGACATTCCTCTCGATTTGGCCGCGGCATCATGTACCATACGAAGTTTCTCTGGCTTCATTGGGTTGAAGACATCGAAATGAGGCAGGTACCAGGTTCTTCCTGGAGTGCTTGACTTAGGAGCCTTCTCAGCATATCCCTTTTCGATAAGGGAGTCCATCTGTTGTGTGTATTTAACACGAAGAGCGGGATCTCTGTCCAGCTTCTTCTCGATGGAGTCTAGCCTTTTGAAGGCCGTCTCATAACTATCGGGCATCTATATCTATTTCTGAAGTCTAGAGTAGAGCTGGTTAAAAAAATTATATGTTTTTCAACTTGTTCTGTCCCACTGTTGGCAGTTTGTCGGTTCGGTCCATAAGTACCCAAAACCGGGAGGAATATTAATTCTGCCCAGTTTTGGGTACTTATGGACCTATCCTTTCATTGTCGTTAGGAAAAACTTAACTCAAAATTAGTTACTATCACGATGTTAAATTGACAATATTGTATGAAAAACTGTCATTTTCACCTCGTGTTATGCTAACTCACTCTGATTTCAAGTTTTCATGCAAGTGGTGCTTTCATTTAATTTTTTTTGGGTGGGAATTCATCCAATGACTTCTCCCGCTCTGGGTGAAGCGGGAGGGCGTGTCAGATTTTTACTGACTAAAATCCACCCGTGTTCCTTCAGTTGCTTGAGCCAGGGTCGCGGTAACTCTCATTCAAATTTATCCGCAACCCAGACAGGCATCGGCCCTAGCGGACCCCGTCAGGATATTGTATGACAAACTATCATTTTAACCTCGTGTTAGCAACACACTCTGATTTTATGTTTTAATGCAAGGTGGAGCTTAGAGTCAAATATAATCTATTCTAAATATAGTTTTTCTTTCCACCAGGAGAGTGCATAAACTCATCAGTAGCGGGCAAGCGGCGCATCGCGGAGTGGGGCGCGCTCCACACCGCGCCGAGCGCTCACGCCGCGCCCAGCGCCGTCGTGGTCACGCTCGCCGTGTGCGTGGCCGCCGTGGGGCTGTTTATTGCTGTGCTGGTGGTATTACAGGTTGGTGTCACTTTCTACATACATAGTTAGGGTAAGCGGCGCATTGCGGAGTAGGGCGGGCTACACACCGTGCCGAGCGCTTACGCTGGGTCCAGCAGCGCTGCCGTGGGGCTGTTCATCGCTGTGCTGGTGGTGTTACAGGTAGGTGTGAGAGGAGGCGTATGTCCTTTTCTACACACCGTGGGTGACCACGGCGGTGCTGGGTGCACTTAACAGTGATGTTAAGTGGGGCTTTTTCTAATGAAGGATATACAGTTGTTCTATCTCACGAAGAAAGGTTACGTGACTTTTATGACGCCAAAATAAGATATACGATTCATCCGTCATCGTGAGATAGAACAACTATACCAAATAATATTTTCCACATAAAAAAAATATTTTACCTTTTTAGCTGACCGTGCATTGTCATCCAAAACAAAACATGTATTTGTTATGAACCAATTGATTAATACGGCTTTATTCATAATGCCGAATAAATTTGTAAATTGCCCAATATGAGTAGACTATGAGTACCTAGGCAATATGCTAAAAAACATTGAAATAATTAAATTGAAAAAATGTCGACGGGCTCCTATTTCTGTCTCATCATTTTCCCACCCTTATCCCATGTTTTTTGAGGTCAGCGCAACACGTTTTATTCTTCCATACCGTCCCGTCCAATTCCGTCTACGGAGTCTAAAGTAAACTAACATGAAAGTTTATTTTCAAGTGTAGTTCTTCATAATAATATCTAGCGCGAATTACAATCGACCATAATATCCGCAGAGTATGCTAAATAAAGTACCAATTTCTCATCACACAGTACTAATAAACCATATTACGGTCTGTACATCCATAAACATTCATACTTTACGGCGGACAACCTCATTAATGTGTCTATCGACGTTCTCGTAAGAGCAGCATACGACATGAAGATGTTTGATGTCACATAAATACTCCTTTTATTTTTGTACGAATAATAAACTTAGGATACGTCCATTTCATGTTTATTCAGATCTAGAGACAAATAAGAAAGTTCTAGAAGTTATTGTTGGTAACGCCAACACTGATTAGATAGATTCACTCTTATAATATGAGGCAGTTTGTATTTCCCGCTCCTTTCCCCAACCCACACATGCAGCGCTTTAGCATCATTCAAGAACAGAAGAACGAGGGAGCTAGAACTGACAGTTCAGTTCGACGAAAATATTGCACATGGACGTACGTGTGTAACAGATCTCTCGAACCACCCCGCACCGCATGACGAGCCCTTTCGTCTGATCATCCGCGAAGAGACGAGGATCATCACCTCTCTCTGTAATATTCAATACATTCCCGCTCCGCCAAACGCATCCTTGTGTTTGATTACCCAGTGTAATAAGAAAGAAACTATATTCAAATATGGTCGCGCGACCCGCGTAGTGATACTCGGCTGTGTGATTGTTGAAGGAGATTGGATCCTGCTGGCTGACCCCAGGTGAGTGCTGCATGTCCCTTCTCTTCCTCTCTTTTCCGCCTCGACTTTTGTCACTGCCGATTCACTATAATTAACACGTCCGCTCGTATCGAAGGTTGGTTCTGATACTTTTTCAGGACCGAATTATTGTTGGCGTGACCAATTGTTTTTGCGTAAATCAATACTGGGATTTGTTTCTTGAGAAAAGAACAAATATACCTTCTAGACCAATAATATTTTTTCTAGTTAGTTATAAAAGATCCCACTAAGGAAACGTTATATGTTATTGGACCAGACACTTTGACCCCGACCTATATTCGGAAGCTTCCATCAGACACCGGACAAAATTAAAGACCGGTTTAGTAGGTCAGCAAGGCGGCAATCCTGACAGCACGCTTTTAGGGTTCCGTACCCAAAGGGTATAAACGGGACCCTATTACTAAGACTCCGCGGTCCGTCTGCCTGTCTGTAACCAGACTGTATCTCATGAACCGTGATAGCTAAGTAGTTAATTTTTTTACAGGTGATGTATTTCTGTTGCCGCTATAACAACACATACTAAAAACAGAATAAAGTGGGCTCCCATACAACCAACGTGATTGTTTTTGCCGTTTTTTTGCGATAATAATACGGAACCCTTCGTGCACGAGTCCGACTCGCACTTGGCCGTATTTTTTATTATTGATTGGCTCGCGTTTTGACCTGATGGTTAGCGATGATGTGGTTGACGATGAGGCTTTCCTAAAAGTAACCTATTCACTCTTTTCTTAAAGACCCAAGTTTAAGGTATCAGGAAATACAGACTCCGCCAGGGAATTCTACTCCTCGTAAAAAATAATCTCCCTTTCCATCCACAGGCACACAGTCCGCGTGAGCAGAAACAGAAGCGAACAAGCGCGCGAGGTGTAATATATTCGCCGCTCGCGTGCACCGATGACGGCGACGTCTCCTTTCTCACCTCGCGCATCAAGCTCCCCGCGAGAGACAGCGACACGGAGCGATCCCACGCCGAACATGAACACGAACCACTCCTCGAACATTCCACATAGCGCGCGCTGTGATCTTAGATGTAAGTCATGACGTCATCAGTGACCGCGCGAGCGGTAGGTAAGTCAGTCAGTGATGGACCGTCACAACTTCCTAGTTATTGAAAATTTTAGTTGTTCAATAATATAAAGACATGAGCAGTAAGCCAACTTCGCTAGTTTGTTACACTTTGACGCGAACGTCAATAAAAGTTGGACTACGGGTCATTTCTTTGTTGTGGACGAAGGTGGACCATTACATTTAATTTGGATGTTGTTATAAGACACTTACCTAAATCTTTGTAAGCTGAAAATCTGAAGTATACAAAGCGCAGACTTTTTATCGATAAAGTCAATAAGATATAGTTACTTCCGTTAATTATTTATTTAACCGACATTTGTCTAACGATCGATAAAACGTCCGTGCTTACTAGTTAAGACATAAGTTCGATAAAACACATCTATCGAATATCGATAAAAGTTCAACGACTTTAGTTTGCAGTTACCGCCTTTGCATAATGTTTGGTAAGAATGGAGGAGACTAGCTATCATCGGTGGCACTCCAAATGTTGTCTAAAATTCGACCATAATATCGACAAAGTTCTCGAATACGTAGATTTTTATATTGACGTAATAATAATAAGCACTACTTGACGTGTTATTTTTCTGTAACGAAAAATCTAACACAAATCGGTAGTTGTATTGTAAAGTAATGAACTTCTGTCTTTTGTCTGTATTATGTATCGATAAAAATTGCATTACCAGTCGAAGTACTAAAGTCTCGTAATTAAAGTAACTATGTATGTATATAATATAGCTAGTAATAAAATTGTAAGTTGAACAAAGAGTTCGTGTAGCGAAGGTTTCGTCGCCTCACTGTTACAATGTGATACTTGGACGATATATCTCTCAATAGTTCCTTCTATATCTCGGAAGTTTGCAAAAGAAACGATTCCTTATCAATCATTCAATAGTTAAAGATAGATATTGACATTCCGTCAAACTTTCCAACTCGAATATGAAAAATAACGTCCCAAGAAAATTATTTTATCGATTACAATTTATCGATAATCGAAACGTAATCGATTAAGACTATGATAGATCGCAAAAAGTTTCGTATATTTAGGAACACAAGCTCTTATTAGTGGTTCCATGTTTGCTGGTACATCTTGACTTAGCGTTCACTTGACTTAATCAAACCTGCCTTTGATGTTAGCCACTAAGGAAATTTGCATTACACATGTGGTATGCTCTGTCTCTGTCGCACAAATAACTGAGTGCCGATGACGTCATCCACCGTCTATTGTGTGGCCCCTTTAATTAAATTTGGACTGTCTTGATGCATTATTGTTTTAACTGTTACTTATGAAGTTAGCATTGTTTTGAAGTACTATTTTAGCGTGACTGACCATAAGAGGCTTTGTATGGGCAGTTATGCTAAAATTGAGTACATATAGAGTTTTTACTAATTGTTACTACATTGTTTTTGAGACGGCCTTGAATGGTTGTTTGCTGTTGCTATTGAAGCTAAAACTATGATTGATAAAATTGATAGAGCAGTTAGGTATCAGCAGACATGATTTCACCAAGAAGTCATTCAAATAAGCCATAAGACATGCCACAAATACACTATAATGTTATATGAATCTGGTTTAAGATCTGGTGAGCTCTCTTAATGGCGTCACGACACCTAACTGTAACTAAATGTATTTTAATTAAAACTAGTTCATAGGCCCAAAGTTACCATAGCGTTTTAAAAATTGTACAATTTTTAATTTTCAACCTGTTCAAGTTACGAAAATATAGTTTGAAATGTTGATTCTATTAGGCAATTTTTTACATAGTCCTAAATAAAATATACCATGACTCGTCATAATTTTAACTTTATTTTATAAGTAGTAAAGCTTCTTAGTTTTTAATTGTAATTAGTTAAAAGTAATCATTCATTTAGTTCTGCCGCGACGTTAGATATATTTTTAGAAGTTAGATTTTTATATTTAATATATAATAAAATTGTCACAAATTTCAATCTCAATTGTAAAAAGTCTCGAAATTTTTCATGTTTTGTTTTGACAGGTATGTTAATAAATTTAAATAATGTGATATAAGTACTATAGGATGATACACGATTGTAACCTCGTCGTATGTAGAACACGGTGGTCATAGAGAAATTAAATAAAGTCAAAGATGTATTGTTACCATTAACCGTCACAACTGTATATAATGTTAGCTAGATTGTTGAATTGTTAATAAATAAAATATTGTCAATAAATTCTTATGGTATTTTAAATATGAACGAATGTCACAATTTCGCTTTGGCTTGAAGTTTCGTCAATTAATATGTACTCTGAATAATTTATTAGGAAACAAATTTTTATAATATTAAATGATTTAATTTCTGTTTTATATTTAGGAAAGACTCTTGACATCTGATTTCTTAGAATATTTTCTTGCATTTCCACTATGATTGCATAATTAGCTAAAATCGAAATTTTCAGATAATTGTATTTGTGTAATATTGATTTTAATTTTGGCAGACTCGCTACCTATATTTTTTAGTTTGTTTTAGTGGGAATCTTTTTAATTAAGAATATATTTTTGTATGAATTGTTCTTATGTGCAATTAATATTTGTAATAAAAAGGAAGTCTGTGTCAACGATGCCTGTTTTTTTATTTGAATCCTCAAAAACTTGCAAGACAAAAATATTCATTGCTCCATGCGAATTCAAGCCACGTTTCCCATCATACCCTTTAGAAACAACCGACCTACTACGCCAAAAATAAAACCCCGAAAATTCTCACATTTCAATACATAATAGTAGAAAATATTCGTACACAGGTATCACAAGTATTAGTTTGGGCGGGGGCAGGTCCGTGTCATCCCCTCGCATACATTACTGGGCCAATATAGGGGGATGATATTTGCATAGTATTGTCCCGTGGTCCACGCATTAACATTTAGACTACACGCCGATCCCTAGAAAGCAGATGCCAATACGTACCTGCTTATAATAGGATTTGGAACGCAAATATTATGTATCACTTTGTATTGGGCGGCCTATATCTTGTACTAATATATCCTACATCTAAAAAAGATATATTGGTTTGCCCCGCCTTGGTACGCCTGCTATATTGTACCAACTTCAATAAGCGATGTCACAGTGTAAGCGTAGCGTATTTGGCTTTTCGAGTTCAATTCTAGACAACGGTTGAGTAAAATATCACCATGCTTTTATAACACAGCCCAGTAGTTATACGTGTTCATCAAAACCGAAACTCAGATGTTTCGTAAAAACAAAACAACGCTAGCCGATTAAACAGCATTTATACTTATAATATAAGCCTTTATTCAGACACGGATTTTTTACATTAATTGAATTTTATCCTAATGAGTCTGGTGAGTCGGAGAATGTCACTGGTCTAGGACCTCAGGTTATTCCTGAGGTCCTAGACCAGTGACATTCTATGACTATAAACGAAAGCGGGGCGATAGCGATTGGAATAATGACAAAAATGTTTGGGAATGTCAAACGCCATCGAAATGTCACGTGCTCAATCGCTTACATTTTGGCATTTCGACGATCGCCATCGCTGACATCAAATGACACTTGTCTAGAGTCTCTGGCCTGAGGCTCTGCCCAACTATGGCAAAGTTCTCCTCGATTTTTGTTCACCATTTTCTTTTAAACACCATTTTAGAAGTACCAAAAAGACAAAAATTATTTAGTTCAAGTAGGCCATTAAGCGGCACTTATGAACGTCCAAAATATAAATTAACAGTTAATAAAAATTGATTCTACAATACATTCGGAAAAGTAGCTTGTTATGGAGAAAAACTGACAAGAAACTACAGCGTTTAATTGAATGGCGTCTCAAATTGAACTCGAAAAGAGAAATACGCGACTGTGTGACAAGCTGAAGTATTTCACGTTAGATAGACTTTTTCTGAAAGCCACAGAAAAACCGAGCAATATAAGGTACCTAAACCTTAATCGGTACCGCAGTGCAGTAGCAGGTTTTATCAATCTAGTTATTCCAAGTAGTTGTTTCCATTTAGATAGATTTTGTTTCGGTAGATTTTTGTTACGTCGGATTATCTTTTCGCCAGATTTTTGTTTCGTCAGTAAAAGTACAATCACAAGGAGTGATAGATTTAGTATAGTTAAAGTGATCTATTATCATCACAAGCTTATTTTTCTTTTAATTGAACACAATATGATTATTTATTCATATTTATTTTTTATTAGGATCCGCTTATACAAGTTTAAAAAAGAGTTTTTTTTTTTCGTTTTGTTAATGAAAAAAGAGGTGAACTGGTAGATTGAGTTGTTACAAAGAATCTTTCGTACAACAAATTATGTGGAAGACTGGCAACGACGACTCACTGACAAGTGAATAACAGATTTACTAAAAAAAAAACAGTTGTGCTAAAAAAAAAACTAAGAAATGCTTAATATCACAATTTGACGCGTGAAATTTAACGCGTAATCCATGATATAAATGAACATTTAAATACTACAATAGAATGGAAAAAAAAAATCTGGAGGAGCTCGTGGCTAAATAATAACAGCCGCTTGGGTCGATCATCAAGGTTAAGCAACGCTTGACGAGGTCGGTCAGTGGATGGGTGACCATTTCAATATAGGTACCGAGTTTCCTCCGTGCCTCGGAAAGCACGTTAAGCCGTTGGTCCCGGCTGTCATTTGAAGATCTTTGACAGTCGTTACGGGTAGTCAGAAGCTTGAGATCTGACACCAGTCTTGCCAAGGGGTACTGTGTTACCCAGTTACTGGGTTGTGGAGGTCAGATAGGCAGTCGCTCCATGTAAAACACTAGTACTTAGCTGAATCCGGTAAGACTGGCAGCCGACCCCAAATTAGTTGGGAAAAAAAGGCTACATGATGAATAGAATGGAAAAAATGCCAGATAATGTTTTTCTTTGGTACCTACTTTTTGACCAAAAATAGAAATAAATCTGTTATTGCAAATGTCAGGAAAATTAAACGCGTAATCCATGATATATAAATGAAAATTTAATTACTACAATAGAATGCAAAAAATGCTAGATAATGTTTTTCGTCGGTAGTTTTCACTATAGTCATACAATTATTTAACTTTATTAATATGTCTATGTCTTATAATTTGTTCGTAGCTGTACGTTTGAGATAGCAAAGTGACACGCTGTCGAGCCAAAAATTTGCCGAAACGACAATCTGTCTAAACGGAAATAAGCCCTATAGGTACATACCAAAAACCAACAAAAACACAATAGAAACAGGATATTACACTAAACGACCTTATTAAATGTTGTAATTGTGCCCAGAAAAGTAATACGATGGAGTTCATTGTTTGATATTATGTATGAGGCTGATATCAAGTTTTTTGGGCATGAAACCTTTATAAGTAAAGCGTTAACATCGTTTATGGCCGGGTCATAAACGTACAGTGTACGTTAACGGCAGTAGAACAATACAGAGCGAATACTTTCGGAGGCGAACGTCAAGACGACTAGAGGTCGGGCGTTCGGATCCCTTCCTTGGACTATTGACGCGAATCCAATGGTTAAAAGTATCTAAAAATCATTTTGACAGAAGAGTTTAAATTTGAATGCACGTATTATCTATTTAGTTGTCAATGAAATGGTGGTGTAAATCTATTTCTTATTTTAAATAAAATATGTATTTCTCTTCCACAAATTATTTTTAATATATTTTTGAGATTCTCGGGACCCTTGGGTCCCGGACCTTTGAACGGCGTACCAGGGGCTGAAACCAACTGGCAGAGGCCCTGTTAGACATATAGCTTGAAATGTGACAACACCCCACAACTATCCCTGTATGCACTACGCAAGTGCACCCAAGAATAATCCCCGGCTGGTGCAGGACTACCGCAAAATGTGGAGGCAAAACTTATTGGGCTATGCATTTGGGAGTTTTCGTGGATTGATTACGTAAAACTATAGAAGGACTTTTAGGCCCTACCTGACCACTGTTAATCTACACGGCAATAAAATGGCAGGGGATGATTTGCACACTCAATTAATAGGCCTCCCCATAAATACTCGCTAGAACTTTAGTGACTTAGCGCCAAGGTGGCAACATATAAGGTGGAGGTGCTTGAGGAGTGGAGAGGTATGCCACGGCTATCAGGACAGTCATCAAAGCATCTTACTGGGTTAACTTCTTTCCTCCGAGCACGTTTCCTCTTGTGAATCTCCACTCAAGCCAACAAATTAAGGCAAGAAAGAGGTGGGACCTCTGTTCCCCGTCAGTGTTCACTCCGACCGGACAATAAAGGCAAGCCGGAGATGACGGACAAGACCTCTCCCTAGAGATCAGGTCTGTGGGGTCGCCACCAGCTCGCCACAAAACTGCCCTGCGGAATTATTATGGATTGTCTAAATTCTGCTGAAGTTTTTACTTTTCTTAATCCGATCTTCTGCACCACCCCCTCACAAACTGGAAGTTTTATATGTACGTAGGTAGTATATAATAATAAACATTTCAATGTCTCAAAATGTTCCATGAAGTTGCGTTCATAATTGGGTTAAAAAGCTATTAAACGCATCTGGATTGCGTTGCGGAGTGGCGTCGGGCCATTTGTTAACGATCCCTAGGGGAGTAACCAGCTAACGACTGATTAAAACTAACTGGGACTCCTGAGTTATGGGCGCGAGTTAGTGCACTGCTTGTTTGCTATGTATATTGTTACTCTGTGTCGCATTCATGCGTTGTGCTATGTAACGCCAAGGCTCGCCGAGCGAGAAATAATAATTATGATAGTTTGGTTGCTGTTTGCTAGTTTTAAGCAGCAATATATTATGTTGTTACCGTTGTTGATGTTGAAGTTAGTCAAGAGTGAATAGGTTACTTCTACACAAGCGTGCTCCATCATCGACCACATTATCGCTTACCATCAGGTGAGATAGTGTTCAAGCGCGAGGCTATATCAGTTAAAAAAAAAGTTGCTGTGTTTAATGAACTTCTGTTGTGATGGTCCCTGTAAAGAAAACGAAAGATCATCATCATCATCATCATATCAGCCGAAAGACGTCCACTGCTGGACATAGGCCTCCCCCAAGCGTCGCCACATTGACCGGTCTCGTGCGTCCCGCAACCAGCGGATCCCCGCAACCTTCACCAGGTCATCGGACCACCTGGTGGGAGGCCTTCCAACGCAACGTCTTCCAGTTCGCGGTCGCCACTCCAGAACCTTTCTGCCCCATCGGCCATCCGTTCTGCGAGCAATGTGCCCTGCCCACTGCCACTTAAGTTTGGCAATTCTTCGGGCTATGTCGGTTACCCTGGTTCTCTTGCGGATCTCTAAATTTCTGATTCGATCACGCAAGGAAACGCCGAGCATAGCCCTCTCCATTGCCCTTTGGGTGACTTTGAGCTTTCTGATGAGGCCCATTGTAAGCGACCACGTCTCAGAGCCATATGTCATCACTGGCAACACACACTGGTCATAGACTTTCGTCTTGAGACACTGTGGTAAGTTGGACGAGAAGATACCGCGCAACTTCCCGAACGCTGCCCAGCCGAGTCGGATTCGACGGTTGACCTCTTTCTCGAAGTTGGCCCTACCCAACTGGATCGTTTGTCCCAGGTAGACATAGTCGTCCACAACTTCGAGTGTAGAGTCTCCGACCTTGATAGGAGTGGGTGTAACATGGGCATTCAACATCACCTTGGTTTTGTCCATGTTCATCCTAAGACCCACTCTTTCGGAAGCTCTACTGAGGTCATCGAGCATTGTACTGAGGTCCTCCATGGTCTCAGCCATAACCACTATATCGTCGGCAAACCGAAGGTGAGTGATGTACTCGCCATTGACGTTGATGCCTAGCCCTCTCCAGTCCAGAACCTTAAAGACATCCTCCAGTGCAGCGGTAAACAGCTTCGGAGATATGACGTCTCCCTGTCTCACACCTCGCTGCAGACGGACTGGTTCCGAGGTCCGATCCTGAAGTCGAACTGACATGGTGGCGTTTTTGTACAAACAATTCAACACTTCGATGTACCTGTAGTCAATTTGGCACCGCTGTAGAGACTGTAGTACAGCCCAAGTCTCGATCGAATCGAAGGCTTTCTCGTAGTCCACAAACGCCAAACAGAGAGGCAGGTTGTACTCTTCAGTCTTCTGTATAACCTGCCGCAGCGTATGTATGTGGTCTACGGTGCTAAAGCCTTTACGAAATCCGGCTTGTTCGGGAGGCTGGAAATCGTCAAACCTGCGCGCGAGACGATTCGTGATGACTCTTGAAAACAGCTTGTATACATGGCTAAGAAGTGTGATGGGCCTATAGTTCTTCAGTAGGGCATTGTCACCCTTCTTGAAGAAGAGTACCACCACACCCCTGCACCATGCTTGTGGCGTTTTCCCTTCGAGTATGACGGAACTAAACAGCGTCTGAAGGGCCTTAAGTATTGGTTTTCCACCCGCCTTCAGGAGTTCGGCCGTAATTCCGTCTTCCCCCGGTGCCTTGTTGTTCTTAAGCTGTTTCAGAGCCATCCTAATCTCATACAGGCTGACGTCGGGAATGTCTTCGGTATAGTGTCGGGTCAATCTAGCTCTAGGGTCATTCGCTAGATTCGCGACGGGTTTACTGGTTGACGTGTACAACTGCCCATAGAATCTCTCGATCTCTCTCAGAAGCTCCGGTTTGGCGGAAACGATCCTGCCATCATCGGTCTTCAGTTTCGTGAGCTGGCTCTGCCCAATAGACAGATCTCTTGCAAAGACCTTGGAGCCCTTATTCCGCTCAATCGCGTCTTTGATACGCTCGGTATTAAAGCGGCGGAGGTCGCTTTTCAAGGACTTTGAGATCCGTCTATTTAGCTGCCGGTATTTCAACGCATCGTCTGAAGACTGCAGGATCATCTCACGCCTCTCCTCCATGAGCTTGAGAGTTGGATCAGAGAGTCTTTTGTTCCTATCTGTACGGCGGGTCTTGAAAAACTTAGACCCGACCGTATGGACAGCTTCCACAAACCCATCGCTGTAATCGTCCACGGAGCTCCCTAGGCACTCGAAACGATTCTGGAGTTCGAGCTGAAAGTTCTCGGGGTTTTGGACCTGGATATGTGCTGGACGGAGCGTGGACTTCATCAGTCGAGACCTTTCAAGCTTAACATTAATGTTCAATGTGCCTCTTACCATGCGGTGATCGCTGCCGGTTTTCACCGAATTGATCACAGAGACATCATTGAACATTTGCTTCTTGGTTGACATGATGAAGTCGATCTCGTTTTTAGTTGCACCATCGGGGCTTTGCCAGGTCCAC
This sequence comes from Orthosia incerta, assembly GCA_948252205.1. NCBI lineage: Eukaryota > Metazoa > Arthropoda > Insecta > Lepidoptera > Noctuidae > Orthosia > Orthosia incerta. The sequence goes on from OX411749.1 coordinate 26,438,982, forward strand.
TTTCTGTGCTCACGCTTTCTGAAGAAGGAGTTCATCATGTAGAGGCCCTCCTTCTCCATAAAACTGGCCAGTAGGTGACCCCGGTGGTTCCGACGTCCAACTCCAAATTGCCCCACTTGCAGCTCATCCACGTCTCGTTTGCCCAGTTTCGCGTTGAAGTCCCCCATGACAACGGTGAAATGAGTTTTAAAACCATGCATGGCTCTAGATATATCCTCATACATGGTCTCTACCTCGTCGTCGGGGTGTGCCGAGGTCGGGGCGTACACCTGTATGACCTTCAGCGAATTTCTTTGGGATATTCTGAGTATAAGGTACGCCACCCTGGTCGACACACTCTCGATCTTCACCACATTGTTCACAAGGGACTTGTGGACGATAAACCCGACACCACCCTGGGACTGTCGGTCACCCTCTCGGAAATAGAGCAGGTTACCGGATTTGAGGATTATCGAGTCCTCCCCCTCTCTTCGGACTTCAGATAACCCTATAATACTCCATCGCAGCCTGCTCAATTCTTCCTCGAGTTCGGCTATCTTCTCATCGGTCCGGAGTGTTCGCGTGTTATATGTTCCCAGGTCCAGTCGTCGGTGTTTATTGGGGTAGCCGGGTCCACTCCGGGGATTCTTCGCACCCCTTGCCACGCCATCGCCTCGGCCGCTACCGTAGCCGAGGGTAGACGGGCTGCCGGGCACTCGGGGCCGTTTTATTTGTGTGCTTCTCATATTCGTTTGGGGGGGTTTGCCATAATCGCCACGCTTGGCAGGCGGGTTGGCGATCGCAGTTTGTTGTTAAAGTGTCCAGAAAACGCTGCTGCCCATTCTCTGGTGTGTCCCTTAGTCGCCTCTTACGACACCCACGGGAAGATATGGGATGGTGAAATTCTTTACGTCCGTCACCATACGGTACAAACGAAAGATGTCAGCCCGCAATGCCTTGTTTAATAACATGGGTTTCCTATTATGACCTTACAATGATTTTATTAATTTTGATTGGGAGATATTCCCATAATTAACACGGTTTTCTAACGATTTACTGATCTCATTAACCAATCCAATCGATACGAGATTACCTGCAGACTAATTGCGTAAGTGAATTCGGCAGGGCAATCGGTATGACTCCATGAAAGAGTATGACAAATTCCCTTTAAATAATTAGGTATTGCCAAAAAATATTGGACGCTTTCTAGGTGTAGATACTCTTTTCGAAAGTGTCCATTATTTTTTGGCCATAACCCTTGCCATGCCGAATTCAGGCTGCTGATCACCCTTGATGACCTGAGCAACAACCTACTGGGCCCAAACTGTATAATAGGAAATGTACCGCGACACGAAAATAAGTAGAATATGAGGTGCAATGAAGAGATTGCGACACAAACTTTATTTAAAAACATAATCTTTTTAAAAAACCAGGACAAAATTATAATTAAAACCGGCCAAGTGCGAGTCGGACTAGCGCACGAAGGGTTCCGTACCTTTATCGCAAAAAACGGCAAAAAAAAATGTTGTATGGGAGCCCCACTTAAATATTGTTTTTATTCTGTTTTTAGTATTTGTTGTTATTGCGGCAACAGAAATACATAATCTGTGAAAATTTCAACTGCCTAGCTATCACGGTTCATGAGATACAGCCTGGTGACAGACGGATATACAGACAGATAGACGGACCGCGGAGTCTTAGTAATAGGGTCCCGTTTTTACCCTATGGGTACGGAACCCTAAAAACAAAGAGTATATTACTATTTATACCTATAACCTTACACATTCTTTTTTTTTTTTTTATTTGTAATGTGTTTGCAAAGTCTAGTCTAGGTCATAGGTGACAGAGACAGAGTCTACGATGGAGTGAGCTTACCCAGAAGAAGCCTGTTCACTCTAACTTTGAAGAGATTCGGGTTGAATGCGTTCGGAAACACAGACGCAGGTAGTGAGTTCCATTCATTCGCTGTGCGCATTATAAAGGATGTTTGGAAGCGCTTGGTTCGAATTGGTGGAATGGCAACAAGGTAAGGATGATAACTTGCAGTGCGTCTAGATGTCCGATGGTAGAAGGGGGCTGGTGGGATGAGGTCGTGGAGTTCTTGAGCACACTCACCGAAGTACAGTCTGTAGAAGACCGACAAGCAGGCAACTTTGCGGCGATGAGCCAAGCTGTGAAGCTTGGCGTCCACCAGTTCAACGTCGCCAATGAGCCTCTTGGCTCTGCGTTCCACTGAGTCAAGCGCGGCAAGCTGATACTTAGCTGAACCATCCCAAAGGTGGCTGCAATACTCCATGCAGGATCGGACTTGTGCTTTGTATAGGGTTAAAAGCTGTCCAGGCGTAAAGTATCGATAATAGTAGAAAAATAATAACAACAATAGTTGAAAAATAATAACCCTCGTAGTTTATACCATTACTAACTAAGCACCTTGTAGTAAACCCATAACGTATTTTTTACGTCGCTTCATTCAATCGGCTTGATTCAAAGTAATAGTGAAGTACGTAATGGTCATAGCACACGACATATTACTCCATACGTTCGAGTAATGGGGTCAGAGGCGCCATAAACTATAATTTACTTACATAAGTGAGGTGCGCAAGTAATTTATTTAACCCATAGCGTTATTAGTGGAAAGGTTTAGGTGTTGACATCGATTTTATGTGGTAGAGCTTTTTGGTTAGGTAGAGAAATAATAATAATTATAATTTAATAGTTTTATTCATTCAAAGCCTAATACACGTTGAGAGAATTGACAGAAGAAATACAATGATTAGGCTACATTAGTACATGCAAAAAGCTAGAAACATTATGACACCCAAACTAGGACATGTCCTGTATCTCAGGTGTCAAGGTTCCTTCCTGGCTGGTCACAATATGTATATAAATTATTTATTCTTAGTTTAATTTATCAGTAAATTATTTTGGTATTTAATTTTTTTTTAAACTAGATGATACAATAGGTACACATACCTTCTTTTTAGCGGGTCTATAACAAATATTGTTTAAATAAATGTATTATAAAACAGGGTCGGTAATTTTTGAAAAGAAAAAAAATATATAGTAGGATGAAACCCATCGGAAAAGGAAGAGAATATAACAAAAAAACACCGGCCAAGTGCGAGTCGGACTCGCGCACGAAGGGTTCCGTACCATTATCGCAAAAAACGGCAAAAAAATTAGAGAGAGCCCAACTTAAATATATATTTTCTTCTGTTTTTAGTATTTGTTGTTGTTGCGGCAACAGAAATACATCATCTGTGAAAATTTTAACTGTCTTACTATCACCGCTCATGAGATATAGCCTGGTGACAGACGGACAGACAGACAGACGGATCGCGGAGTCTTAATAATAGGGTCCCGTTTTTACCTTTTGGGTACGGAACCCTAATGAAAGGAAAAATAATTTACGGGCGATCCGAGGTCGGGAAGTGCAAGTGGGTGAGTATTTAAGGGTAGAAAACGGTTTACCTCGATTTCCGGCAAAACTACAAGTCCTATGGAAAAAAGTTAAATGTCAAAGTTATAGTTAATAAAAAGATCTACAACTTTTTTCACATAACCTCAAAATTTATGTCAAAAATTCAAATAACCAAGTTTTTGGTTTTTTATTTTTATATTTTACAAAAATAGTAGATTTTACAATGAGTGCACAAAACGAACCATTTTTATCCGACACTATTAGCAGCCCGAGCCGAACGCGAGGGCTGATAGTAATGTCGAGGATAAAATGGTTTTGTGGACGAGTTATAAACTCAGCTTTTCATTTCGATTGCGAGGAAATAAAACAGTAGTATAACATAACATTTCTTTAATTAATATTCAAAGTAAAATTTGTTTTAGCAAATTTGAAGAAATTAATAAACGCACGAAAAAACAAGACCTGTTTCCCGCCGCTTTTTTTTTTAATCTTACGACATTGACATTGGGCTGCAGACCCATACAGCCTACTATTAAATTAATTTTGTAATATATATTTTTTAAATCAAATAAATAACCTACCGTATTTTAATTTTAATATCTTTTATGACTTAAAAAACACATAAAAGGCAAAAATATATTTAAGTAAATATTATAAAATAACAAATTTTATCTGTGAACTTTTTATTGTGTTTGGCTGTATGCTATATTTTGTATAAGTAGATACGTTAATGCACTTGTGCACAAAAATCGATTTTGTGCAGCCCATATCCTGCACAAATAAGCAATTTCAGAGCATGAGAAGTGAAAATATTATTTTTTGATGGCATTTGGTAAAAATTTACCTTTTTATGTCCCAAATAGCCTGTAATTTTTTTGATCACCTCATTTTGACTTAATATCGAAAAAGCACCCTAATTTTCAACCAAAAATTCTCACTTCAAAATATCTGCTTTTTTTTAAAGTCGGTGGGCTCTTGATTCGTCGAAATCTCAACTTTCTGATGGTGTAAAAAAATATGTACATTACAAACCGTAATGTACATATTTTTTTAGTCCGTAGTCCTCGCCAAAGTTCTTGGCCGCCCTGAAGTTGGTTTACCGGCTGCGCGAGGCACGAAACGGTGCTGTTTTTAGTATGAGATTTACTACTGCGCAGCCATTGTAGCCAACTTCAGGGCGGCCAAGAAGTTTGGCGAGAACTATACAAGAGACAGGGCGGAAGAGTCATAATGCGGCGTTAGACGAAAGTCGGGACATGGTCTGCGGAGAGATGCAGAAAAAGAAAAAAACCCGACTTAAAATTTATTGGGTTTTTTGTTTTTATAATAATTTGTTTTAATTCAGACTTTTTAATTTTAGTAATTAACGAGTTCTCCAAATAAGTTATGTGGTTATTTGCGATCAAAGTTACGCTTATCTTGAATTTGTGCCAAAATAGGAACATAAAAGTGTTACGATATATGTCTATTTGGAATGGCCTATTTAGTAGCTTTCATTTGATACCCATATAGTCAGAACAACGAAAAAAAATTGTATCACCCCCCTTTTATAACAGACTTTAAAAAAAAAAATAGTCTTTGTCACTCCCACAATTGAGACGAATCCAACGACACCTCACATGTCATAATCCGTCAAGCCGTTTGGGCTGTAGAGCGTGCTATAGAAATGGACATAGATAAATAAGGTTGCGGAGATCCGCTGGTTACGAGACGCATGGGACCGGTCAATGTGGCGACGCTTGGGGGAGGCCTATGTCCAGCTGTGGACGTCTTTCGGCTGATACATAAATACATACGCTCAAAAAACTCTACCCTCACGTAGTTGGGTAAAAAACAATGAACGTCGGTACACAAAGTAGGTGGCTATTATTGGGTTTCTTTACCAGGGGGGTGACCATAAGCTCTTAGAGTAAGGTTATTTTGAGATCGAGTAAGTGACAGATGTATACAAGTCATATACATCTGTCCCTTAATCGATCTGTGTCCCCTGTTCAAAAACGTCTACGAGATATGATTATGACACATCGAAAAATCTATCTAGGTACAGCAATTAGTGAGCTGATTTTTTAAAACTTATTTTCGTCTTCGGTTCAGCATATTGAACAGTGTTCCGCAAAGTGTGTGCCGCGGCAAACTGGTGTACCGTGGTCATTGGTTTTTGATGTGCCTCGGGAAAATAGGTTATCTCTTAAAATTAAATTGACAGACGAAAGATCGAACTACTTAAACAGCCACAAAGAAATCCATACGCCGAGAGTATTACTTATGGATGCTTACCGATTAACGAGCAGGAGGAATTGTTGGAAATAAAAACGGATCGTACATTAAAAATAAAATTTTCTTGAACTGATTAGAGCATGTTTGGCTATGTGTGAAAAATCCTTTGCTTTCTAAGCATGCTATTGTTATAATATTGCTATTTGCAACGACCCATTTAAGTGAATTAGGTTAAACAACTCTGAGCACAACAAAAACTAAAAAAAATAACGCCTCAGGAGGATCGAAAAAGAGATGAGAGCAGCCCTTTCAATGATAACTCCAAATTTGGACCGCCTTTAGCAAGCTCATCATCATTTCAGCCGAAAGACGTCCACTGCTGGATATAAGCCTCCCCCAAGCGTCACCACTCTGATCGGTCCTATGCGTTTCGCTTCTACCGGACGCCCGCAGCCTTGACCAGGTCGTCGCTCCACCTAGATGGAGGCCTTCCAATGCTGCGTCTGCCGGTACGCGGTCGCCACTCAATAACTTTTCGACCCCATCCGTTCTGCAAGCAATGTGCCCTGCCCACTGCCACTTAAGTTTGGCAATTCTTCGGTCTATATCGGTAACCTTGGTGCTCTTGCGGATGTCTTCATTTCTGATTCGATTACGCAAGGAAACTCCAAGCGTAGCCCTCTCCATTGCCCTTTGGGTGACTTTAAGCTTTCTGATGAGGCCCATTTTGAGCGACCAAGTCTCTGTCCCGTAAGTAATCACTGGCAACACACACTGGTCATAGACTTTCGTCTTGAGACACTGTGTTAAGTTGGACGAGAAGATACCGCGCAACTTCCCGAACGCTGCCCAGCCGAGTTGGATTCGACGGTTGATCTCTTTCTCGAAGTTGGACCTACCTAACTGGACCGTTTGTCCCAGGTAGACATAATCGTCCACAACTTCGAGTGTAGAGTCTCCAACTTTGATAGGATTGGGTGCAACATGGGCATTCAACATCACCTTGATTTTGTCCATGTTCATTTTTAGACCCACTCTTTCGGAAGCTCCACTGAGGTCATCGAGCATGGTAATGAGGTCCGCCAGGGTCTCAGCCATGACCGCTAATGACGTTGATGCCTAGCCCTCTCCAGTCCAGAACCTTGAAGACCTCCAGTGCAGCAGAGAACTGTTTCGGAGATATGACGTCTCCCAATGTCTCACACCTCGCTGCAGAAGAATAGGTTCCGAAGTCTGATCCTGAAGTCGGTTTGACATGGTGGCGTTTTTGTACAAACACTTCAGCACCTCGATGTACCGGTAGTCGATTTGGCACCGTTGGAGAGATTGTAGTACGGCCCAAGTCTCGATCGAATCGAAGGCTTTCTCGTAGTCCACAAACGCTAAACAAAGAGGCAGGTCTTCGAGTAGGGGGAGTCTTCGGTATTCTGTATAACCTGCCGTAGCGTATGTATGTGGTCTACCTACGGTGCTAAAGCCTTTTCGGAAATCGTCAAACGTCCGCGAAACGATTCGTGAAGACTCTTGAAGCAAGCTCAACATACCAATATTTATTATTAATCAAGTTTAGGTTTGTTGATTAATAATAAATATTGTTTTGTTGATTAATAATAAATATTGATTAATACTATGAAGAATTTGAATTTTCATATATGGTGTACCTCCAAAACTTTTCCGATTATCCTAGGTGTACCGAGAACACAAAAAGTTTGCGGAACACTGATATAGAAGACCCGTGTGTCCGCTGGTTGCCAGAAGCAAGACCGGTCGATTGGAGTGGAGGCCTATGACCAGTAATGGACCTGTCTTCGTTTCACTCACGAATTGATACCACAGCTCGTAATGTAAAATCCAATATAACCACCGCTTCAATTGTGCAGTCTATTCCTGTTTAACACACCAAAGAGGACAAACATCCTGATACACGAAAAGCCACGGCTGGCTCGATCAATGGTGCGAAGTTCCCTACCCGTGGCGCGGGGGAGATCGAACTTCACAAGTCATAGCAGTAGTACAACATCCGGCTCTTTGCCTTTGTCATCAAATTTGTCCGTGTTAGGCGCCTTATTTAGTTCAACGTTGTGTAATTAAACCATGGCATTCAATTTACTAACGAATTGGTCCGTTTTAGACACCTTTCTTAATTTAACTTTGGTTAATTAAACCATGGCATTATATTTGACCGGCTTGGTTGCCTTTCAACCACAGATAAAGGGAGGGGGGAAATTTGGTAGGTACGAGCTTGTCCAGAAAGGGCGAATTCGCCGCGATTATCTCGCGCGTATTACGCGCGACCGTTGCGTCCACAAAGTGCGTACCAAAATTTTGGCGCTCCATTTCCCTCGATACGTGCACTCGCTCTAGAGTTCATCTTATAAATATTAGTCTATGCTAGAGTTCGCGCGTTAACTGGACGCAACAAGGCGACCCTAGTATCTCGACTCGCGCGCAATACGCGCGAATCAAGCGCGAGTCGAGAGTCTGGCGTAGTGCACGCGATTTACGCGCATATTTTGAATTCGCGCGATGCTTGTAGACGCGATGTATTGATGTCTAGTACCTCGACAACGCGCGTATGAATTCGCTCTATCCGATTCGCGACGAATTCGCCCCTTCTGGATAAGGTCTAACTCAGATTGTTGGTATTGTTATATACTTAAACGTAAGTTTGTAGTTCAATCAATAGGCATAGTCTTTTCCCAACAATGTTGGGTTCAAGTTCCAGTGTTATCTTACCTAATCAGATGCAGTTCAATATCAGTATTTTGCATCTAACGACGGCTGAACAGCCCTTCATAACGCAGTTAGATTCTTAATCCTATTGCCTATATCAAGCTAAAAATATTAATTTAGCCCACACTGCCCCGGTGCTGGACAAAGGCTTCCCCCAAATCCTTGCAGGTATTTTTTTCCGGAGCCACCTCCAACTAACCGTTAAGGCCTTTGCCCAAAAAATAAACGTACGATTGACCTCAATCTTGCTTAAAAATTAACCAAAAACTCACGTATTTTAAAACAATTAAGCAGACCTTTCCACCGATCATCAATTACCCTTTATAAAGATCCTAATAAAAAGCCCCGAAACCCTTAATAAAAGCATCAAATATGCAATAGTAAAGGTAAACGGTGTTGGATCGCAGAAATTATGGAGGGTAGTTATTAATTGTCGCTTGACGTGGCGGCTATCAGCTGTCAGTTATCGGCGCCATCTCGAATACACACTGAACTTGTAATTTTCAACGTGCACGAGTTCATTTTAGTTTATTTTTGTAATTGTGTTGTTCACAAACACAATAATTAGATTGAAGGTTCCGTGTTAAAAAATATAATTGAGTAGGTAAGCTCATCTCTTTTATTTTCTTTTTTCAATTGATCGATGCTTGAAAATATAATCATTTTTGTTTTTAAGAATTAGGAAATTAGGTTGATAAATGATTGAATTTTATCTTTTCAAAGCTTTTATATGCCTAATTTCGGTCAAGCCACGTACATAACAATGCTTCACGCTTGTATCGATGCATCAAAACTAAATATCTATATACATACATGTGCTATTATTGTGATAATGTAAAGTAGATACAAATGTATTCACACATCATTTAGAAGCCCCAATATTGATTAAGCCGACGTTCCATAAATACATATTAATGTCGACACTCTTTCACACGTATCGGCACGAAAAATCGAATGACATGCGGACGAACCTAACTCGTGTTGACATGATATATGATAACCCGCACTTTTTGTTCGAAAACCTTTTTTGCGCTTATGTAAATAAATTCAATATATTCAATAACTTGGTCCCTGGACATGACGATGTCAACCATAGCTCGGTGGGCTCAATAATTCAATTTATGCGAGTACAATGACGTGCCTATCCCCAGGATAGCACCAGTCTTCGTAAACAAAAGATATAGCATAATATCACACCGAATATAAATAATGTATGTATTCCCGGAAAGAATATTTCTTTTACAGAAGTTTTGCGATATCGTCCGACAGTTTACGGATTCGCTCTGACGAATTCTTCGTTCGATTTATTATTATTTTTTTGGGACAATCATTTGGATCTTGTGTGATGTCTTTGTGAAGTAATAAGTAGTTGTTTTCGTTGTATAAATGGTTTTGGGTGTGAGGTTGTTCCAGGGAAAGTTTTATATTTGTTGAGTCCGAAAGATACGCAATTAAATTCGTCCGGATCCGACGTGTGTGACAGTGAACTGAGAAAGGTTGAGTTGATTGATTAATTTGTAGGTACCAACAGGTATTTCTAATAGAATCAGGTGAAGGCGACGCCGACACCCCGTGTATACACACACCTGCTTGAGATGACACTATTGCTAGAATACTTACAATTAAAACTACTTCTTCTTGGACATCTATAGGTATCATTGCTCAGATTCTATATTCAGATCTCTGCCTTCAACAAACCTTCACGCTAACACATAACACCAATTTGTAACAAAGCCTCGTATCATATAATAACACCTAACCCTAAAATGCCGCCGTGAACACATTATATCATCGACAGCCACTCCACAAACTAATTTATGTGACATTTATCCATTTTATTCCAGTGTTTGAGGGTTATTAATTGAATAAATTTGGCCGTTATTGATTCGCGGATCCAATTTCAGGGGAGTTAGTTAATTTTCATATTAATTCGAAACGGTACAAATCAAACAGAGAGTATGTAGTGGTATTGTTTAGTTTGGTCTCGTGGCTTTCCAAACGTTTTTGTTATGGACTTACCTATATCATAAATAATTGAGAGAAATATTCGACTATTTGTTTGTGATGTCATGCGGAATTTAGTTTAATGATTTTCGTTAAAACGAAATGTTTAGGGAATTAATTTTCGGGAGAATTTTGAATCAAACCTCGTGGGGCCTTTGTCAATAAGTGCTCTGGTGGAAAGGGCTTTAAATAGATGCTAAAAATAAATAAACCGTTTAGTTTATGATCACGTATGAATGAACAGGATGCGATCACATAACAATGTATATGATACAGTGACGGTGTGTAGGTTGAAGAAATAATTATGGAATATCACATCACATCACATCATCAGCGTATTAATGTTCCCACTACTGGGACACAGGCCTCCTCTCTGTGAGAGGGAATGGGCCATTATACACCACGCGGGCCCAGTGCTGGAATATAGAGAAATCTAAATGGTTAATTAAATTATTATAGAAATAATTAATGATAGGAAATACCTGTAAAACAACACATCATTGCTTAAATACAATCCAACCATAATATTGCAAACAGAAAAATGGAAATAAAAACAGGGACGTTGAATAATAAATTCAAAAAATTAAACGTAACATAAATACCGTTTAAAACTTGACCATTCAAAACATTCTAAAGCGTTGTAAAACAAAGTTTAATTAACAAAAAGTACGATCGTACTCCGACCGCAGAACAAAAAGTAGGTCCGTATTACAAAGGCTAATCAAGTTCCAGACGAAATAATTAACCTGAGCTCTTCAGGTTCTTCAATACCTTCGCGTAATGTATACAGAACCAAATGAATGTCTCGAATCCGCCCTAGTGGTCACAGAACCAACAAAAAAAGGCCCTAATTTATCTTTGGCAAGAGCCTGGAGGGACAAAAAGGAAGGTACAATTTGGATAGGGAATTTTTTGGGATCCTATCTATATGTTAATGAATCTGTTGATCAAATGTATGTTAAAATGGGTGATATTATTGAGTTCGGATACGAAATGGAAATGGTATAAATTGAAATAACAAGGGTCATGGTAATTGTCAATATGTATGGATCGCATAGTAAGTAGGTGGGTTGCGGATTGATTCTACGTAAAATTAGTTGTGATCCTGTATTATAGGGGTGTACCTACATAATTAAAGTTAGCTATTCAACGGAATTCAGAAAATTCAGTTTCAGGATATTTAATAAAACGTGTGGGAATAAATTTAAATGAAGATAGATGAATACATAGACTAAAACATTCGTTGAAAGTTCTTAAAAGTGTAATTTTCGACGTCTTATTATACCGCCTCCACACGCTAGCTGTTTGCCACAAACAGGGCGAACAGCAAACACGTGCCGAACATTGACCACAAACACCCAACACAAACACGGCATCCACACAGGTACCTACATCATTAAAGTTAGCGATTCAACGGAATCGTTTCAGTTTCAGGATATTTTATAAACGTGTGGGAATATAATTTAAATGAAGATAGATGAATACATAGACTAAAACATTCGTTGAAAGTTCTTAAAAGTGTCATTTTCGACGTCTTATTATACCGCCTCCACACGCTTGCTGTTTGCCACAAAAAGGGCGAACAGCAAACACGTGCCGAACATTGACCACAAACACCCAACACAAACACGGCATCCACACGCTTGGTGAATATGCTATAGTCTATTCCGGATTGGCAGACATGGCGGACGACGAGATTGTTGTGGCAGCGATTACTTTTAGGTTAAACTCATTTTTCCTTACAATTTAGCTTAGGATACACAAAATGTTACGATTCGTAAATTTGACCACCATGACTATTAACTCCGTTCGCCGCCCACAAGCTCGCTTGTCGTCAACACGTTTGTCGAATACCCTTTGATTTGTGCATAAAATCCGACACCAATGCCGAACACGGGCGAACACAAACAAAAACAGGCGAACACAATCAAACACCCATCCTTGTTTGTTGTTTGCTGTTCGCCATTGTTCGCCAAGCGTGTGAAGGCGGCATTAAATAAAAATCTTTTTTGTATAGATTGCATCTGACATCGAAAACCAAGCTCAGCCAACCAATCGCTTTGACAAGAAGTTCCAAGAGGTTCTAGACACGTGTCATTTGATGTCAAATATGGCGATGTTCGAAAGGAAAAATGTAAGTTATTAATTGATCATGTGACATTTTGATAGATTAGAGATGAAGAAAAAAAAACTATTTAATCAGTCGGTTAGATTACCTGAAAATATGGGGCACGTATTTTTCTTTCTTGACGTAAACAAAAACTGGCCAAGTGCGAGTCAGACTCGCGCACGAAGGGTTCTGTATTATCGCAAAAAACGGCAAAAAACACGTTGAATATCTATTTAATTCTGTTTTTAGTAGTTGTTCTAGCGGCAACAGAAATACACCATCTGTGAAAATTTCAACTATTTAGTTGAAATTTTCACAGCCATATAGCCAAATAGTTGTGATAGCCAAATAGTTGACAGACGGATAGACAGACAGACTTATAGACAGACGGATCGTAGAGTCTTAGTGATAGGGTCCCGTTTTTACCCTTTGGGTACGGAACCCTAACAATTACGACGATACAGTGCCTTGAAATATCGTGTGACGTCACACCGTACTGCACTTTAACTGACAAAGTGACGTCACAAGCCGCCACGCCTCAACTTTGATGCGCTTTATCTTCGTCACTTTTTATTTATTTGATAAAGCAATAAATATATGTCTAATATTATTTGATAATCTCACTATAAAGGTCCGTTTATATCTACAGACACTGAGCGTGCCAGACACGTGCCGTGGCAGACAAAATAATATTCTTTTATACAGTATCTATTAACCTATTTATATCTATCGCTACACGGCCGCGCAGACACCAACAGACTCACTGTATAAAAGAAAATGATTTTGTCTGCCACGGCACGTGTCTGGCACGCTCAGTGTCTGTAGATATAAACGGAACTTTATCATTTTCTACCCAGGAAACATGCCTATCCACATTTTTCCAATCGCTTTCGCGACTTTTACGTGTTTGTGTCACTTTTCTGGTGACTCTTGTTACATGTTTTTATTGGCAGTAGAACTATAATATTTTCTACGACGCCTTGGGACATTGAATCAAAAACTTAGAATAGCCTCAATAAGTACTAAAACAGGTCAAATACCAAAAGTATGTAACCGAAGTCATCGACCCCAGAGCCAGTACAACATAATTTGCGAATATTCTCCGTGTCACAATCCTCAGAGGTACAAAGTACTATGCCACCGATAACTGTATTAAATATTAATCTGCGAATGTCGGGCTGACGGCAGAAACTCAATGTTATTTTGATAGAATCTAATGAAACTTTACGTAGTTTCCTACTGGTTAGGATAGGTTTGTGATTTACTAGAACAACATAAGTTTAGGATTTATTTCAAGTAATAGTAGCGAGATTGATAGACGGATATGTTCAGCCTATCCGTCTATCTTAGCTATCTTTATGCTGTCACCTCTTTCACCCCACACACACGCACTCACACACACACTCATTCTGTCCCACACACACTCACTCAGACGCATACACGCTCCCACACACTCGCACTCACACTCGCGCACACATACTCACGCACACATACTCAATTACACACTCACTCAATTTAGTTCCTCTCACCCACTTTGTACCACCATAACAGCAACAACCTCACTCACCTAGCTTAATCCCTCTTAACTATTACTTCTTACTGATGTTGTATACAACTGTCATCTATTGTCCGGAGTCTGGAGAGGCTGGTAATCTGTCATACAGGTCTCCTAGTACAGAAACCAGTCTCTCACATAGATCACAAGAGTTTTCGCTAATGTTTTGTTTGTTTTTTTTTTATATTGTCTGTAAAATTCTATGTGAGAGAAGAACAATAAACTTATTATTATCTCCTTTATTCAACTCTTTTCTTATCAATTACATTTTTAAATATTTTTACAAAACACAAAAATAGAAAAACATTTAAAAATATAAAAAATAGAGGCCCACCGGTATCGGGAACAGGGTCCAAGCTACCGGCGGTCAGGGCTCCAGAGAGAGGAACCTCCTAACAATGCGAGCCGTGTCCAGCAATACTGCTTTCTGGATCAGGCCCTTGATCCAGCCGCCTATCGAGAGCCTCCTAAGGTGTTGGTCGAGGCTCGTGGCTATTAAGCCATTGGCTGACACGACTATCGGTACAATGATCGCTGTGTCCACATCCCACATGTCGACAACCTCGCGAGCCAAGTCAATATACTTGATTTGCTTATCTTTCTCGGCTTTCACGAGGTTTCCGTCATGCGGAACAGTTATGTCAACAATCATTGCACGCCTCTCGATTCGGTCCACCACCACTATATCCGGCTTATTAGCGATAATAGTCCTGTCAGTGATGATGGACCGATCCCAGTACAATGTGATATTGCCATTCTCGAGAACTGGGTCGGGCACATACCTGTAGTACGGCACCTCCGATTCCACAAGAGTGTATTTCAGAGCAAGTTGCTGATGGATAATCCTGGCTACAAGGTTGTGCCTATGCAAGTACTCTTCGTTAGCAAGTCGAGAACAACCAGAGATAATGTGGCGGATCGATTCACCCGGGCGGTGACATGCCCGACAGATGTCAACCGTGCCATCCTTCACGATAAATCTCCGATAGTTATTCGTCATGATAACTTCGTCCATAATTGCACAGACAAAACCTTCGGTTTCTCCAAAGAGGTCACCGAAACGCAGCCAGGCTACGGACGCTGATTGGTCTACATCGGACCCATGTAGGGCCCGGAAAAAGCGTCCGTGAAGCTCCTTACTTTGCCATACCTCCCTGCGGTCGTTAGTGTCAAGCACTACAGGCCTGCGCCAGTTCTCATTCGCCAAGGAGAGTGGGGTGAGTCCCTTGTCTACTGCTACTACATCTCGATGCATACCGACGTCTGTGTTTATAAAATATTCCCTGAGATTGCATATCTCGCGGTTGTGGAGGTTTTTGGCATTTAAAAAGCCTCGGCCTCCACACTTCCGCGGGATATACAATCTCATGACCGACGATCGTGGGTGATGCATTCGATATGCAGTCAGCAGTGTACGGACCCGTCTATTCAGGGCGTCAAGTTCCGTTTGAGTCCATTTGAGTATGCCGAAAGAGTACATCAATACCGGCATGACCCAACCGTTGAAGGCGCGCACCTTGTTTCCGCCCGAAAGAAGGCTATTGAATACCTTCTTCAGGCGGCCAAAGAAGCGTTCCCTCAACGATTGCTTCATGTCAGTAGTGCTGATACCTAACGCTTCCGACATACCCAAATACTTATAGGTTTCGTTTGGAGAGAGGGATCTCAGGTTTATGGAATCCGCGAGTTGAATTCCTACGGATTCCACAATCTCCCCTCGCTTTACATGCATGACCGCACATTTGTCCACACCAAACTCCATCCTGATGGCACTACTAAAAGTTTCAGTTACCTTCAGTAGCTCCATCAGCTGAAGATTGCTGGGGGCAAAGAGCTTCAGGTCATCCATGTAAAGGAGGTGAGATATAACCTGACCACCTCTCTTCAACCGATAGCCCAGCCCTGAATTCTCCAGCAGCGTGCTTAGAGGATTCAGGGCTAGGCAAAACCAAAGTGGACTCAAACTATCGCCCTGGAATATACCTCGCTCGATCCGTACAGGTTCGCTATTCCTCTGGATATTTCGACATCCTGGATAGCGAAGGACTGTGCTCCATTGCCCCATACACGACATCAGGAAGGTGCGTAGAGTTATATCTATTTTATACAATTCTAGCACCCTCATGAGCCATGTATGAGGCACCGAGTCATAGGCCTTCTTATAATCTATCCAACATGTCGACAGATCCTTTCGGGAACGCCGAACCTGTTGGCTAATGGCCATATCAATAAGGAGTAGCTCCTTAGTACCGCGGGACCCGTTCCTACATCCATTCTGAGAGGCCGACATGATGGAGTTATTATCGACGTGTTTATTAATTTTAACTCTCAAAATGGATGTTAGAACCTTATAGACCGTCGGTAAACATGTAATAGGTCTATAATTTTTGGGTTCCGCGGTACTACCAGCCTTGTGGAGCAGGTGGGTAATTCCTGTTGTAAGGAACTTGGGTAGAGAACCAGACTCCAAGGCTGCCTGGTACTGAGATGCCAAACGAGCGTGCGACCTTTGTAGCCACTTAATCCAGAAGTTGTGCAGCCCGTCCGGCCCTGGAGATTTCCAGTTTGGCAACGGACGGACTGCACGGGCTACATCTTGGGGGCTGATCGTGATATCCCCCATTTCTTGTATTGGATCGCACGCTCGTTCGACCTCCCGAGTCCATTCACCTTCCGTGTGACTGACAGGCACCGACCAGATGCTGCGCCAGAATGTACACATAGCGTCATCATCCGGCAGGCGCGTATCAGTCACACCTTGGTCGGGTCGCTCCCAAGCCCGATAAACCCACCTTTCATTACTTTGGAATGTACGGTTCTGGGTATATCGCTCCACTCTCCGCCTGTACCTACGAATACGGTTTGCCCATGCTAACACTTTTTGTTTCAGGAAGTCAATGCGCTCTGTGACACGGGATATATAGTCTTGGGGGCTGACGTCAGTCCCCAAAAATGCTCGTCTCACAAAGCGCATCACTCTTGGGCGATTATTGCCCTCCCTGAAACAAATTAGTTTGCCAATGAGTGTTCCGGCCCCACCAATACGACGTTCGATCCTGCACTGCCAAGCCGGTACGGCTGGTTTCGGTCGTGTAGCCCTGTCATCTGCAAATCTGACGTGGGCTACACGACATGCCGCTACAGCCGCGCAGTACATGATCGAATGTGCATCAGTGAGGTCTTCGCAGTCATCAAAATAGTTTGACAACTGCGAATCCAGAACAGCCACCAGCGCCCTATTATTATTATTATTATTAGGTTAGGTTAAACTTGAAACACTTGAAGAAATAAAGTTGTTTTCTGAAGTAGGATTTTTGTAAGTTTTAGCCCGATCTTTTGCAGACGGAAATGTGTCTAAAGACGTGGATTTAACGCCATAGATTTTTTGTGAATGTAGTCATGGCTAATTCATCTCATCTTTGAAAGCAGCCCAATATAACATTAACAGATAAATTATTATTATTTATTTATTTCAGATATGAAATCCAAAATCATTGTGAAAATATTTGCCAACCAGTAAGCTAACTTAACACACCAAAAAGCTCTGAATCTAATTTTAAACACTTATATAACACTTATACTATTTTTTACTTTTTGTAATTTATATCATCACCAATGCTCTCAAAACGGTGATGGAACCGGCATGCCTTAGAACCAAAAACTCGAAGACATGTGACACCTACCAATCCGCAGTGGGCCCGCGTGATGGACTAAAGCCCACTCCCTCTTTAGGAGATGAGGATGATGATGATGAAACAAATAAATACTTGACCAATTTATTCATATTTCTATCTCAAAATAAAGCTATGAACACAATCAGCGCAACACAGCATTGTATTACGAAACATCGCATAAAAGCTTTCGAAACTGCGCTGGACTGTTTGTCGACGGAGCGCCGTTATGCGATAACACTGCGGTGCGGTCTCCCAGTGTGCACCTGGGCTCTGACGTCATAATATCAAGATGGTCGCAGATTATTAGTTCTTGTTAACACCATAATATACAAAGATACAGAAAATCCAGAACCTGGGCTGTTTTTAGAACTTTAGTCACATCGCATCATCACATCGTCAGCCTATTAATGTTCCCACTGTTGGGAAACAGGCCTCCTCTCTGTGAGAGGGAATGGGCCGTAATCCACCACGCGGTCCCAGTGCGGGTTGGTGGATTACAGTCACATGTCTTCGAATTTTTGGTTCTACGACATGCCGGTTTCCTCACGATGTTTTCCTTCACCGTTTTGAGAGCAGTTGTGATGAAATAATTTACACAAAGTAAAGCGCCCACCTGGGCTCGAACCCACTACAACTTGTAAGTCGCAGCCGATACCACTGGGCCACCACTGTTCTTAACGAATGAATCCGAACTAAAAAAAACTCAGACACATTGGACAATGGGCTTAGCCGCAATAAAGAATTTGAATTTGCTTTTTTGCTTTCAAATCTCTGCAAGACTGCAAGTTCCTTTAATTTTGCATAGGTACAGAAAAAAGAACTTTCACACAGACTTTCATTTTGAAGCTGGAAGCTTTCAATTCTAGCCATTTTTTTTACCAAAATAGACTTTCCTTGAAACCGTTGTGCAAAATGGTATATTTTATGGTGCCCATCAGATAATCAAAGAATTTTCTGAGGTAGATTTCTCTAAAATCCAAGGTCTTTGTTGATATAAAGTTATTCTTTGATTTGATCGTTTTCCATGCACATCGTGGGAACTTGGTTTTTAGACAATACTGTCAATCTATTATTAATCGCGCGGAATGAAGCTTCTGTTCTCTCCTTTTTAGTCTTTGCACTTACTGTTGGCACTGTAATTTCTTAGTAGAATATAAACGATGTTTGATGGCATACGGTGCCCAGTCGCTGCAGCGAGAATGCTATACATACCTACCTGCTGAGATGTACATCTCAGAATATAGGTCGGTCTCAAATGTAGGCTGTGATATTTCATCGGATATGTGTTAGATATGACGGTATGGAAGAAGCAAACGTGTTGCACCGACCCCAAGTAACATGGGATAAGGGCAGGAAGATGATGGTATATACACATTTGTAAAATATTTATGTGATTTACAGATAGTTCAACTCATCTTTGCGCGCGGCACTATGTGTGGGAGGTTGTTTGCTCAGACGACGATTGTCACGTCATTGTCACACAAATGCATAATGTTTCATTACAAGCGCTCGCACAGCGCACTCTCACATGGCGCCGCGCGCACACATGAGTTGAACTATCTATACCTACTTCTTTATCATACTAACTACCATACAAAATGCACGTCTTCAAAGCCCTTTTACCCTGTTACATTATAATGTATGATGTATCTGCATATTCCTTTGTGATTCACAAGGAGTAGGCAAGAACTCCGGAATGGCACCGTTAGATTACTGACCGTCTGCTGTATTTAATTACTCTGTGGCAGTTTTTAGCGCTTTAAGTAAGTCTATGTTATGTTGTCGAGTTAAGAATATTTTACTGTCTGTGTTATACAGTATTTTTAAATATATACAACTAGCTGTTCCCCGCGGCATCGCTCCCGTGAACCATCCCACAGGACCCGTTTTCGGGATTAAAAAATAGCCTATGTCACTCAGGAATAATGTATTTTTCTAATGGTGAAATGTTTTATTTAAATTTGTCCTGTAGTTTCGGAGCCTATTTGGTACAAACAAACACACAAACAAACAAAAAAATCTTTCCTCTTTATAATTGGTATAGATAACTATCATTGTATTTTAGAAATACTGTATGTGCATTGCGAGGTTATAATGGATACGAGCCGAAGGGCTTAATTTAAGTAAATTACTACACCTAAGTAAGTTTTAAGGAGTAATGCTTTTAATTAATTTTATGTTATTAAAGTAAAATTAATTATATGATTATTTTCGAACTCCTTCGCATAATTTCTGGAAAAAAAATACATCTAAAAGAGGTTGTGAAACCGAAATTTATAAATTACTAGCTTCTGCCAGCGGCTTCGCCCGCGTGTATGTCGAAAATTATCCCGAGGGAACATATTCCTGGGATAAAAAATATCCTATGTGCTACTCCAGACTATACTCTATCTCTGTCCCAAATTTCATCCAGATCAGTCCAGCAGTTTGATCGTGAAGAAGTAACAAACATAAACACTCACAGACTTTCGCTTTTGTAATATTAGTGTGAAGTGTGATGTGATTCCAGTTTCAGTTCTTTTCCATCGATGATTTATAATCCCTGTTATTATTGATGAAATGGTTGGCTCAGTGGTTGAGCGATCGGTTAAGTACTGCGCTGCGTGTCGTGGTTTCGAAACCCGCACGGAACAAATATTTATATAGTCTACAGATGGTTGTTCCGGATCTGAGTATTTCATTATGCGAATTAAAACGCACGATACAGGAGAAATTCCTAGTGTGGGTAATGTTTTTTTAACGTTCGGGAGACTACAAATAATAAACTTATCGCAAAACACAAAACTAATATCAGAAACCGCCCACGCGGTAGACCCAGAAGGATATACCATCCGTGCTGAACCTAGATGGATCTCAGATCGCTCAAAATAAACAAAATGGAAAGGAGAGACATGTATTAGGACACTATGGGGCTCATAATAAAAATAAATGCCAAAAACAGACGATAATTTACAAGCGTTTTATCCAATAAACACACAAGTCAGCATTCGCCAGGGATCGCAGTGCAACGCAAAGAATCGTTCGTTAAGTTAGCAGAGAGTTAGTGGCTCCCGAGTGACCAGCAGTTAAGTATACTGCGGTGTAACTTAGCTGTATATAGTGTTATGGCGATCGACTGTAGTACTTTATATAAAATATTCTACAACATACATAACATCAAGCCGGCTTTCTCCGAAGAGTTGGGCAGGGGACCATCTATTGCACACGCATATTTCGCCAGTCATGTGTTATTTTGGACGAGCTTGACGCCATTAACCCAGGCAAAGATGCAAACTTCGGGCTGCTACCTGCTGACTAATTGCGTAAGTGAATTCGGCAGCGCAAAAGGTATGACTCCATGAAAGAGTATGACAAATTCCCTTTATTTTTAACCGACTTTCGAAAAAGGAGGACGTTCTATGTTCGACTTCTTGTATGTTTTTTTTTTTTTATGTATGTTCACCGATATTTCCGTCAGTTTTGGACCGATTTTGAAAATTCTTTTTTTGTTTGAAAGAGTATGTTCCGAAATTGGTCCCATTTTAATTTGGTGAAGATCTGATGAAGAACTTCGAAGATATACAACAGAACTCTTCACAAATAACTTTATTTTTGGAAGTCGGTGTCCATAACGCAAAAAATGGTACCTACGAAAGACACCGTCAAGTTTTTTTATTTTTATTCTTTATTGCACACAAAACATAAAATGAAGATACAAATACAATGGACAACTTATGTAAAAAGGCGAGCTTAACCCATAATTGGGTTCTCTAACAGCAAACCTCAGTTGTTATAGGAAATTTGCTTATGAGGACAGTGATCCAAGTGCACAACAAAATTCTAAGTTAAAAAACATTGAATATTAAAAATTCTAAATAATTAGGTAAATAATAAAATAATTAGTAATTTTTAAATAATTAGGTATTGCCAAAAAATAATGGACACTTTCGAAAAGAGTATCTTCACCTAGAAAGCGTCCAATATTTTTTGTCAATACCTAATTATTTAAGGGGAATTTGTCAATCTTTTTCATGGAGTCATAACCTTTGCCATGCCGAATTCACATACGCAATCAGGCTGCAGGCCTTCCGTCTCTCCGCGCGTAGGCAAGAGATAAGTGCCTACCGCTCCGAGCATCGCCGGTGATGCTAACATGTGGGTTATCCGTTGTTGCATGCCTTGGCTCGCGCACGTACACCACGCGGTAAGCTTTTTAACCGACTTCCCAAAAAGACTAAACGTTCTCAATTCGGATGTTTATATATATATATATTTATGTATGTTCGGGCTTAACTCTGTCATATGTAAACGGATTTCATTCTTAATTCTTTATTGTTCGTAAGAAGTTTATTCCGATAAAAATATGGTCCCTGGAAAATTATTTTTTTTGTTGAAAGAGCATGTTCCGAAATTGGCCCATTTTAATTTGGTAAAGATCTGATGAAGAAATTTAAAGATATACAACAGAACTCTTCAATAAATGACGGAATATCTCTCGGGATTGCTGCAATTGCATGTCTGTTTATTTTTTACACCATTTCATAACATAACATCATGCCAGTATGCTCTAAACGGTTACGTAGATGTGTAAGTTCACCCTGGTATACTCTCATTCCACCGGTTATGTTCAAGTTACAAATTATTCGGGTAATCTATTCTGACATCACTGGGCATTAGTACCTTACTAAAATAGGACTTATCCATTATTTAACACTAAAAACGTGTCAAAAAACGAAGAGACGAAAACAGGACTTCCGAAATTGAAGTTATTTTTTACTTTGTAGTGTTTTTAATTGGAAGTCGGTTGTATAATTTGGGAAGAAGTTTTTTCTACGTATTTTTCGTGGAAAATATTATTCATTATTTAATCATAGTACTAATTCTGTCAATTTACTAAAAATATTTTTTTCGATTACTTATCAGATTTAATAACCGTGAATTCAGGGAGGCGAAAAAAACGCCATTACATCAAACTAAAACAAGTATAAGTACAATATGTGAATATATACATACCTGCTGTAAAACATATTAAAGGATTGTTATTAACGTGAGTTTTATTTATTTCTTATGTTGGTAAGCAACCCTAATGTGTTTGCGGCCGCATCAAAGCCGCGCGGCCGGCACAGAAATTCAAACTCTCACTGCGAGCATTTTAGACATAGTTTCGTTCGTAGAGGACGCGGCGACGCTCTGTAGGTGATTATCGCGTAGGTGTTTTGCTATTTTTTTGTGAGTGAAGTATCTGTTACATGGTAATCTGTGCTACTCATGAGAAATTCTACATGAAAAAGGCAAGAACACTTTGCCTGACACGGGCATCGAACCCAGACGTAGAAAATTATGTCAACCAATTCGACAGATATTGCAAAATTTTATGATAATTGACATTTTTTTTTATTATTGGTAGGCTCGCGCTTGATCACTATCTTACCTGATGGTAAGCGATGATGTGGTCGACGGTGAAGAACGCTTGCCTAGAAGAAACCTATTCACTCTTGACTTAAAGACTCCCAGGTTGTAGCTATCAGGCAATATACACTCCTTTGCTGTACGCATAATAAAAGTATTCCCAAAACGTTTGGTGCATATGGGTGGGATGTCCACCATGTACCGATGACACATCACTGTACGTTTTGTAGTCCGATGATGGAACGGGCTAGGAGGAATTAGTTCATGCAATTCCAACGCACACTCCCAGAAATGTTCTTCGGTAATTTCAATAATTATTCCATTGTGATAATTTTTTTAGTTGACACTTTTCAGATCAGCTCCTAATTTTTTACGTGTGGCCAAAAAAATTAAACTTGCAATCTGTATGTGGTATAATTTATTGGACATTGATCCAACTCGATTGTCGAGTCTGTAAGCAATTATGTAATTACATCTGAAAATAAATGAAACCGATAAAAAAATAGGCATTTTTTTTTCGTACTTCTTTTCAGCTCAAAGGCCGCCGTATCTCCGTCAATGTTATACCTCTAGTTCATGTTTCACTTGCGACATAATGATTTTCATTCTGATATAGACTTTTTACAGAGGAATGGATATCCACTGATCAAAGGGACGGTGGAAAGTTTAATTAAAAACTAATCAACTAAGTTAATTAATTAAGTTAATAAGAAAGTAAGGTAATGCACACCAATGGATACCTAATTAAGAAAAGATAAATTAATAATAGTCATCCAGACCGGGTTTTGGCCACGGCGGCCAATCTCTGTAGAGACTAAACTTCGGCGCGAGAGATATTACACAAGTGCGCAAACACTGCTGCACTCTTTGTTCCTTCATTTAAATAGTAAGGCAATCCAACTCGACTGGAAAGAGATCAGGCGTATGACCAGCGTATTAGGCGTATGGCGTAAGCGTTCTTAATAATTTCTTAAATCTGATTTTATAAATTTTTTGTTTTTATTTCACTTTTTATCTGATGTTCATGTATCTGATATACTGTGTGTTTTTTAGTCTGAAAAAAACAATGTATTTTCTTTCTTTTTCTTTTTTTTCTGAGGCACGGGAATGTCACACCGCCAACAGGGATGTTTCCTGGGTAGAAAATGATAATATAAAATAATGTTGGACCCGTATTTTTTGCTTTATCAAATAAATAAAAATTGCCAAAGATAAAGCGCTTCAAAGTTAAGGAGTGGGACCTTGTGACGTCACTTTGTCAGTATAAAGTTTAGCACACCGTGACGTCACACGATATTTAACGCACTGTGACGTGTCCTCGTAATTTTTCTTTTGTCGTGGCAAAAGAAGAAATAGGTGTCCAATATTTTAGGTCAAAATATTTATCTTTTAAATTAAATTGTCATTTTTTGACAACTACCCTACTACCAAACGCTGGTCTGCTACTGAGAAATTATTCTAAAAAAAATATTAAGACATTCGAAGAGGGCATCGAATTAGCTACTTACCCAAGTGTCACAAAAACTCGTGTCTGATAATAATTAACCATCAACTGAACCCTCGTTTCCTGCAACGATACACCAAAACTTTAGAATCGCTCTAATCCCATCATCGGCAATAAATCATTTAAAGTCGCTAAAATAATCTTAAACAAGATAAATTCGTCCCGTACTAATTAGAGGACGAACGAATAGGGTTATCCCACAGGTGCTCAAACTTTTTTCACCGCCCCGCTCCCTTCGATTCGTTTTCAAACTATTAATGGAAACTGACCGAGCTGCTCTGCTCCTCTTCATTTTATTGACTACTCTAATGAGATATTATGACTGTAATAAAAGAAAAATAAAAGAAATCACCAAGATTTCTGACGACCAAGTGGTTGATGATGAACTGCCGAAAGTCGTCGAAATAATCAAGAAATCAAAATTGACGCCTTATACAACGTGTAACCGATTAAACACAATACCTGAAAAGGTCGAGTTATGCTTACATAAATTGTAATAGGGAAGCATATTTTTTTTTGCCATTTCACGGTTTGTGAAAAAGTTGTTAATAATGACGAGTGCAAGTCAGGTTAAAAGTGTGTTCTGTTTGGTACACGTTTATTTATTTAACAACTTATGTAAACACACAATACAAGGAAAATAGTTACAGATGTTATTTCTAATGAAATCTCTTACAGCATACCTGCGAAATTGATTGTATTTCATGATTTTCTCCTTTTTCTTTTCAGGTATTTAATTGATTTAAAATATTATTTTTCTAAATCACATAAAATGTAGTGACACCTAATGTGTCACTTATAAATTTGTATGTCTTAATTATGACAAAACATAGCGCACCTCCTATTTATGAAAACACCTATGTTTCAAAAAATAAACTGCAGCCTAATTGCGTAAGTGAATTCTGCAAAGCAAACAAGTCGATTTCTTCCCGAAAACGACTTTACGTATTGCATATTAATACGTAAAGTCGTTTTTGGGACTCAGAATTCACTTACGCAATTAGGCTGCTGATTGATTGAAAGGAAAGATGAAAAAAGAGATGTATACATTGTGTGTACACGTTGTATATTAACGTCTCCTATTTTTTGTAAACCCTAAGAGCCTCCTGCAAGGCTCCTACAGACCAAAGCTACAATGCCAGTAACGCCCCCTGAGTTATCGCAATCTTTGAGAAGGACTGGTTTATCCAAAAGGATGAAATTCAACTCCAATTAAAGTGACTTGTAACATCAAGGGTGGTCTTGTCTTAATTATTGTGGCCATCCCCAGTAATGGTAGACCATAAGGGTGCGTGTGTGCGGTGGGGTGGAGGATGTATGGTTATGTTCTCCTTTACGATGTGTTCAAAACTTGGAATGCAAGCTTTTATACTGTAGCTACTGTTCGTGATGTTTAGATTACCTGTATGTGTTTTTATAATGACTGCCTTATCACTCTAGTGGACATGACGATTCAAGCATAGTTGCTTTCGGATCTCACCACGTTATACAAAACGGCTTTGAAAGGTTATAAGTACAAATTGAAACGTTTCCTAACACAGTAAAATTCCTCAATTAATTTATCTTTTAACAAAATTTATCAACATATTTTGTGAAAGTGTTTTTATATGTAATTTAATAAAATAGTAATTTAGCATTGCACTTAGTAATTAAGATTAAAATAAACGGCTCAACACTGCACAGTTAAACTCTGAGATTTTTTTTTGTGGCTAAAACCAAATTTAAAATAGGTTAAGTATTTTGAAAATAAATAAATTAAATAAAATAAAACCAGGACAAACCATTGTCATCGGGGTTTTCTGCCTGGAAAATTACCAGTAAGTCTTTGTGCCGCTGAAAGGTGAAGGCACTTTTTATCTACGATAATTATCGCGACTAGCGATCAGTTTTCCTTATGAAAACTACAAACAAACTTAGCAGCGCCAGTACACATTAAATCTTATCTTACTTTTCAAATGTATGCAACATTTTATACATAGGTAAAATAAAATAAGACATCTACAGACATTGTAAACACGACGAAATAACAAGAACATGAAATATTTTTCTAATTAACC
The DNA here is from genome assembly GCA_948252205.1 of Orthosia incerta. Lineage (NCBI taxonomy): Eukaryota > Metazoa > Arthropoda > Insecta > Lepidoptera > Noctuidae > Orthosia > Orthosia incerta. The sequence goes on from OX411749.1 coordinate 26,465,624, forward strand.
GACTTCTGAGTGACATTAACAATTTTCTGTTTATGCCAGACTAAGTTGTTCGCGAAATTCATTAAAATCTCGAAGATTTACTGAAGCGATACCGTTGAAACATGTTCAATTTCCCGCCTGATATTAGACGAATAAGCGACGATACAGTATCGAGAAAACAGCGAAGCAAGTTAGTTTTTTATTGTGAAGTATATTATTGTACTATTTAATGAATGAAAGTGGGCTAACTTTGTCATTGCAGCCTAGGCGGAATTGACGCATTGCATTCGTCATCACCATCATCAGCCTTTTAATGTGCCCACTGTTGGGACACAGGCCTCCTCTCTGTGAGAGAGACAAAATGTAGGAAAAATATTTTTATATTATTATATTAATCGTATTCGATCACGTACAAATAAAGCATTCTGATTCTGATGATGTTTATTTTTGCATATATCGTGTCCGTTGCCTGAAAACATGTTGGATGGTGTTAAAAGGTGAGGCTGTATTTTACTCTGCAAATAAAAGTATTAAAGTAGTAAAAAAATATGTAGTTCAAGATTTAAACCTAATGTATTAAGAACGCATTTGAAATGTTTTGAAAAAAAAATCGCAAGTTAATTCAGTCTCCCCAAGATAGATTACCCAGAAACAGTCAGAAATGTAACTGCAATTGTCATTCCAATGACAATTGCATTTCGATATTTACATTTCTGTAAATATCGACTTAATATTCTTGACCTACGAACTTGATTCACTGCACTGTGGCGCGGTTGACAGGTAATTAGAATAATGAATGTACCGTCTAATTATACAGCACAATGGGTTTTATTAAAGAGCGCCTGTGAAGTGAGTAGCGTATATTAATTATAGAGAAAATGTATAATTAAGGCAATATTTATTCTTCCAATGAAAACAATACGAACGCTTACTATTCTCGTGACGCCTGCTGAGTTGGTACTAATTATAATTTTATGTTACCTTATTAAGGTTTCATTAGTCTTCTAGGTAGCATTAGTCTTTGATATGAGGCAATTAGTGGTCGTTTGTGTTTATTTTATTACCGCTGCTTTCAAAACGGTGGTGGAAAACATCGTGAGGAAACGATGTTTTCGAACTAAAAATTTAATGACATGTGATATCCACCAACCAACCCGCACTGGGTCCGCATAATAGATTAAGGCGCCGATTCCCTTGAGTAGCTGATTTTAAAATGAGAATTACGTCTAAATGGCTAGTAGTAATTTTTTGAAAAAAATATATGTTATATTAGACTATATTCTTAATTATTTGATCTGAGCAAATTTTGAGTTTTTTTTTTTTTTTTTTATTTATTTATTAAAAACACAATAAAAACCAAAAATCAGAATACAAAATAAAATAATAATATCAGTAAAGTTGGTTTTGAGTTCATCTAAGAATCGCAACTGACATCCCAGCTAGGTTACAGAATAACCTGTGTTAAGGATGCCAGTTCCACTCCCCAAAAGCACAGATCATATAATACTACAGTCCAAAAGGTAAAATTATACATTATAACAATTTAGGAGATTAAAGATATTGAAATCCATCAACATATAGTTTCAGATCATAATCACAATTTAAAATTAAAATAAAAATAAAACCAAATTTGAATTAATATAAACGATCACAATTTAAAATAAGATGGAATTAAATTTGAATTAAAATAAAACATCATAATTTAAAATTAAAATATTAAATTTGAACTAATATAAAACAATAATTAATAATAATTGGTAAAAATAAACAATTAATTCATTTATAAATGTTATTTCTAAACTAACATTCAATAATTTCATGCAATAAATAAAAAGTATAATAATTTAAAATTGAGTCATAACTAGATGATTTTGTACAAATCAGAACAGAAACAAACATATCAGAAATAAAGCTTATTCAAAAATTAAAATTTGTATGTAAGTACAATTAAAAAGGTATAAAACAAAAATTCCAAACTTTCCTTTGTGGTGGGTTTGTGCGTGTGTGTTAGTGATGATGTGTTTGTGTAGGTGTATATGTAATATGTATTTGAAGAGGGGAATGTGCGTTGATTCAACACTAAGACCATCTACAAGACCAATAGACTCTCTGTCTCGTCGTAGGTTAAGCAAAGGAGCCACTTATTAACAGATTTTTTACAGGCCTGGCTAGGGAGTTGATAAACAGGAAGCAGCTTATTTACTTTGTTATATAACGTCGGAGCAAGGAAATAGTTAAATCTTTTAGATTGCGTGAAGTGACACTTTTTACTTTCACAAATTAGGTCCTTACGTCTTTTAGTGATAAATCGGTATGGGGTCGCAGCATGCTGAATAAGGACCGTATTTAAAATAAACAGTTGTCTGACCGTCAATACTTGACAACCTTTGTATAGGTCAGCAGTCGGGAACGTGATTCTTTTAAAATTACTGACCTTCAAAATGGCTCTTTGGGCTCTCTCCAGTTTTAGAAGGAGTGTTTTTGGCGCACCACCCCAAGACGATATGCAATAACTTAGAAGGGATTGGCATAGCGCAAAATAAACCTGTTTCAGGATTCGGGCAGGAGCTACGTGGCGTAGGGTTTTGAATATGTAGATTAGTTTTCTAATTCTATTTTGTAGTAGGTCAATGTGAAGAGAGAATGAAAGATTAGAATCTATTGTTATGCCTAAATATTTGGTATGTTTTACTTGTTTTAGTCTGGGACAGTCACAGGTCTGGTTAGGGGACAAAGAGCACAGATGGGCGATAAGTGATAGTGAGGGCGGAGGTTGGCCAGACTGACGGAACGAGAAAGTCATGTAGTTTGTTTTGTCAGTGTTGAGGGTCAACGAATTGCCAGCTAACCACGTCTTAATGACATTAAAACCAATCTGCGCTTTACTATAGACTTCCGGCCACGAGTCACCAATGAACGTAAGTGTTGTATCGTCCGCAAACGCCGTTACCTTGGTGTCCTGTAGTTTTATTTGACAAAGTTCATTAATGTATACAAGGAACAGCGTCGGCCCGAGCACACTACCTTGTGGGACTCCGAATGTTATGGGAAGTTCACTACTCATGTGATTATCAATTGTAACACACTGAGTTCTTTTATTTAGGTAATCACTTAAAATCGCGAGAGATTGACCCCTAACACCGATCTTTTCTAGTTTGAAAAGTAAGAGGGGAATGGAAACTGTGTCAAATGCCTTAGCAAGGTCCAGGAAAATAGTGAGGACTTTTTTCTTACTGTCCAGGTTTCTGACGATATGGTTGGTAAGGTCCAAGACTGCATTTGAGGTGGACATGTTACGTCTAAAACCATACTGGTTTGGAGATAATAAGTTTTTGTCTTCCAAAAATTTTATTAAACGTTTATTTATAATTCTCTCCAGTATTTTAGACAGTATTGTTAGAACAGCTATCGGGCGGTAATTTGAGACACAGCCTCCACTCCCACTCTTGTAAATAGGATGGATTATGGCCTTTTTAAAAAATGAGGGAAAAGTGCCGGTCTCAAGGCAGAGGTTATACACATGAGTCAGGATGGGGACAAGTTGGCATTTGTAACGCTTGAGGAGAGCAGTAGGAATATTGTCCCAACCAACGGCACAGTCTGACCTTAGAGACATCAGAATAGATTCGACCTCATTACTGTCAGTTGGGAGTATAACGAATGAATTGCACGGGGAGGTTACGGAATCATTTTGTTGGGGCTGTGATGGTAAATGAGCAGGTTTAATTTTGGCTGCGAGATTCTTGCCAACGTTTACAAAGTAATCGTTAGCTTGATTAAGTGAGATCACAGGGGATGATGACGACTGTAGTAATTTACTGGAAGAGGTTTTGGCCTTAACACAGTTTGTTACCCTCCTTATAACCTGCCAGATTCTCCTATTATCTGAACCAGCCTCTTCTAGCTCCTTTCTGTCATAATCTCTCTTCACTTTTTTTAGTATCTTGTTACAAAAATTTCTGTATCTTAGGTAAGTTAATTTTAGACTGTCATTACTGGGATTTAACTGTGATTTTTTGTGTAATGCATCTCGGTTTCTCATGCAGCGAAGCAAACCGGGTGTAATCCAAGGTTTGATTATATGTTTACGCTTTGGCAGCTTAACTGTGGTTGAATTGGCTTCTACAGTACTGATTAGGGTGGTAACTAACAGGTTTGTAGCTTGATTGGCGTCACTTACGTGGTAAATTGGTTCAAAATCAAGACTATTCATCACTTGGTCGAGCGTTTCATAGTTGATCTTAGTAAACACAGAGCGATTTGTGGATTCAGAGTATCCCCCCTTGTGTCGCAGACAAAGTAGAACGCAGTTATGATCGGTTACAGACGAATTGAGAACTAGGGTCAGTGCATCATAGCCAGTTTTAAGCATCACATGGTCCAAGCAATTAGGACCACGTGTGGGGAGCATATGCGCAGGCAATAAACCATGACAGGCTGTTAGGTTGAGATACTCCGAGGCGTGGGAATCACATGGAGTATGTCCAATATCAATATTGATATCGCCAATTACAGCAATATTTTTGAAAGAAGATAACGAATTTAGGACATTATCTAGGGAAATTAAAAAATTTGACGTATTGGCAAAAGAGGGCGAACGGTAAATGCAGAGAATCGCTAAATCGGTACCTATTTTTAGTAACATACATGTACCATCCATGAAATCGATTTCTGAGATAGTGTGTTCAAGACAGTCTTTGACATAAACAACCACACCATCATTTTGGTTTTTATGTTTAGTTGTATGGTACATTAGGTAAGTATCAATGTTAGGGACATTAACGTTATTTTTAAGCCAACATTCCGTCAGAATCATCACTTCGCAGTCAATTTCTATTCTATGCAAAAGTGTGTTAAAACTATCAATGTTGCAATTAATGGATCTTATATTTTGCGAAAGAATTTTAAAATGCTCATTGGGTTTTTTTAAGGATGTTTTACAGTCTTCAGGGCTGCAATTTTTATTTAAAGATACAGAAAACTGATCAAGATGTTGATTAATATCAAAGAAATTATTGAATTTTACGCGAGGTTTTTAAAGGTCACGGTTTAAAGGTCGCGGTTTTTAAAGGTCACGGCAAAGGTTAACTCATCTTGTTTGGTAATTAGAGAGACAACTGTCGGTAAATTATTGAGGTCAGAACAAACAGATGGTGACAGACAGAACGATATATATGTAGGGTTAATGGTCCATTTTCTTGTTGAAATTGTGTAGTGTGTAGAGTGTGTGGATGTTTGCGCAAAAGATTTTTTTCTAGACATTATAGTGTAGTGGTTCATGACTAATACTACAGCAAAAGAATCACAATAAAAATAAAATAAATAGTTTAGAACATGCATATCACAGGGCTCACAACCAGACAAAAATGGTGAGGTAATTGCCGAGTGTAGTCACTCGGTAAACTTTAACCTCTCAATATCCGACTCCGATGTTACTCGAATATGAGGCAAATTGACCTTTTTTCGAAGGTACACAATTCCATTAGATGTCCAGCAGAATTGGTAATCGTGGGTCCGCTGGAACGCTCTTGCTTGGTAGTAGAGTCTTTGACCTCTGCGAGTAAGACATTCGGAGACATACACCGGTTTCACTGAAGACTGTATTTTAAAGTGCGAAGTATTGAGTTTATCCCCTTTTGACTTGGTTTTATTGAAGTTTTTCACTCCACTGATGACTTTATCCTTCATGATAACTGTGTTAAAATCAACGACGATGGGATAGACATTTTCCCCTGACTTCAATCGATACACGTCCTTTATCTGAGTGTTGTCCATCTCAACATTTAAGGACGTACCCATATTAAGCACCAAGCTACGGAGGTCTTCCTTTGTCTCGTTGTTTGTTTTAGGGATATTTCGAATTTCTATAGCAGTCGAAAGGGATTTACGTTCCAAAAGCTCTAACTTTTCTTCCAGCTGATGGATAGTCTTTCTATCCTCTTTCCTCTCCAACTCCAAGGCGGCAATACGACCTAGGAACTCGTCGTACTTAGTCGACATGACCTCAACGCTATGCATTAAATCCATGTTTTGTTGAATTATGCTACTGATCTTTCCCATTAGGTCTTCAAATCGTCTTTCCTGCTTTTCGGAGAAAGTGGAGAAAGTATTCAAACTTACTGGCGTGTCTAATTCTGCGCCTTCATATTTCCTTTTCTTATTAGTTTTACGATCAGTGACTTCTTTTGCTAATTGAGATCCATCAGGCGTATCGGCGCATGAAGGCAGTGGTGAGTCAACCGGTGTTCCCGGGGCTGAGTTATCTTCTGACGTCAGAATAGACGTCATAGATAGCGATGAAGGCGGGGCAGGTGTGCGTTTGATAGGCATATTTCTTGTGAGAGATTACACCCAAACACCAGGCGAATAAAAAGAAGATATCACCGATTATGTCAGAAGGCCAAAATATCTCTTCTTTTTTACAGTTAAAAGCAGTAAAAGATCTTGTTTATTTCGAAATAGTAATAATAACATGTAAAAAGTTAAAGAAAAAAGTCAAAAATTTCTCTAACTCGACCAGGATCGAACTCGAGATACTCTGTTTGAAAGACCACTGCGATCAGAACCAGACCAACTTGACAATAATATAAATGGTCAAAATATGTTTGTGTATAGGGTGTGACTTGCTAAGTGCTCAAAAGGTGAGATGATCTTTTGATTTCAACACTGCCAAAGTCACGGTAGCAGAAGACAACAATCACTTTCACCCACACTTTGAAATTGTTAATTTTTGTTTTTCGTTTTGGTTAATTTAGAAGTAATTGACCGTATAATTTCAATTGTTCACTTTCACAGTTTTAAGCACTAGTGATTGCACACATTGTAGTATATGTTTCACTGTAGTAGACGCAGGTTTTACACCACTTTTTGATTTTTAAAACTCGGAGACGGCACAATGACGTCTGACTTGCACGGGCGCTCGGCGGGGGGGGGATAACATAGTATAACATAGTGTAATTAATTTGTAAAGTTATGTCTAAAACGGACAAAAACACGACAATCACACCAAAACCGCTGTGCGTATTTTAATGAAATCAATACCATCTCAAAGATAATTTAATTATCTACATTTTGATCTGGGGCTTTTTTTTAAAGTCATAGAATACTGTGAAAAGTACAAACAACTACTAAATTTTGGGTCGCGCGGATGTGAAACGAGTGCGCGTTTTGTTCCCTCAAGGTCGTTGGCGTTAGTCGTCGTCTTAAGGCCTAGTCCCTCTCAAAGAAAGGAGACAGTGTCTCAGTCCCAGCAGTGAGAACATTAAAAGCTGATTATTGCGCTTGAACAGAAGCCTGCGCCTTTGTGCCTTTGAACAGAAGTTCTTCGTAGCGCTACGGTTTTTGTCTTGCTACGGCGTAGCTGCTACTCGGCTACGCAGTGCTACGAAACATTTTGAATGCTACTTTTCCAATTATTCGTGTATTCATTATTTATAAAAAAATTGAGGAGTGAAATTGGAAGGTAGAAAAATAAATTGTTTATCGTCCGTCCAAAATTTCATCCCACTAATTACGAAAATAACTTCATTGTTCAAATAAACTTCAAAAAACAATTAATTAACTTTCTTCGTTGTTTATTCGTAAAGGTCATTACATAAAGAGCTGTTACACCCACGGCTGAGTATCTAGGCTAGCAGTATCCATTGCCAAGAATAGCCGTCTAGAGAAAATACTTACAAACACATTTACGTACAACAAAAGTTTGGTACAAAGGACTTTTTATGAACAAAGGCGAATTTAGGCGACATTATAATGAAATAGAAGAGGCGGGTTTGTTTTTATATAGAAAAATAAAAGCCAGAGTGGGTACCTACTTTAGATTTTTTGAGATCAAATTTCTAAGAATTGGCTTCAAAAATATGTTTCCGTTGGAACAACATAAGGAGATTTTCCAAATTGTATGTAGATTATTTATTCACTTGATTTATCTCAAATAATATTATCTTCTAAATTTTCTGTCGCGAAAATATTCACATAGCCCACAATCACATCACATCATCAGCCTATTAATGTTCTCACTGCTGGGACACAGGCCTCCTCTCTGTGAGAGGGAATGGGGCGTAATCCAGCACGCAGGCCCAGTGCGGGTTGGTGGATGTCACATGTCTTCGAATTTTTAGTTCTAGGACACGCCGGTTTCCTCACGATGTTTTCCTTCACCGTTTTGAGAGCAGTGGTAATGAAATAATTTACACAAAGTAAAGCGCTTGCCTGGGATCGAACCCACGACCTACTTACTACTTGTAAGTCGCGGCCGATACCACTGGGCAACCACTGCTTCACATAGCCCACAATAATATTGTAGAATAGATCCCGAAAGTGAATCCGTAGGGAAAAATAGTATAGAAACCCTACTATCCTACTAATATTATAAATGTGAAAGTTTGGATGGATGAGTGTGTATGTTTGTTACTCAAAAACGCCAGAATGACTGAACGGATATGGTTGAAATTTTACATAAATAGATTATAGTCAGGAATAGCACATACTTTTCATCACGGTATAATTTTTCCTTGGGATAAGAAAACACTTTTCACGCGGGCGAAGCCGCTGGTAGAAGCTAGTTAGATAAAAATGCAAAATTATGGATGAACCGAAGAATGTTTGTTACTCAATCACGCCAGGACGAGATAGGTCGAGTCGAGGTAGGTATAGTCTGGAATAGCACATAGGCTACTTTGTATCCTTATAAACTACGTAGGTATATGGATCTCTTGCAATAATATAACACTTTTCATGGCGAAGCTTCGGGTGGAAGATGGTAAATATATAATATTTCTATAATACAATGGCTTGCGCGTCCAGTATAATAATTTGTTTACTTACGCCAGCGTAGATGATTTCTACGTTCTTTTTGCTTTTTAGGATTCCGTATTCAACAAGGAACCCTTATTAATTACTAATATTATTTATAAAATTAATATAACTAATAATATTGCCTTGCCTATGGACTTTTATTCTGTAATAAATGATTTTTCATCACAGCAGTTTTTGGGCGCTTGACAACTTCTCACATAAATACGATAATTACATATTTTACCTTTCCAGAAACTGGGATATTAAGATTATCTAATATTTTCTCGCAGAACGAGACATGTTTCGCTCAAACGACCAAAATGATTTCTCCACAAACTACTCAAATTGTAAAAATGTTCTTTTTACCTGAGTAACATGTTAAAATAGAAACGTCCAAGTGCTTTCTACGCCATCTTAGAGTCTAGACCAGTCAGGGGAAGACAGTTGTATGTGCTGGTATTAACGCCTGAAATATTTGAAACTCAAATAGAAGATACAGACTGTTATGATATTTGATATTAATAAGATCTATAAGAACTTTGTGGCTGTATTTTGTTTTTGTTACTAGTTACTACTCAAGTTGATTGAGAATTGTTACAGAATACTTTCTAACTTATTCAGAAGTGGTGTTTTACTTTTTGGTCAGTATTACATAATGGGATCCTTTTTTTGCATAATGTTCTTTTTCCTAATATACTTTGGCATAACTGTTTTGGCATAATTTGTTATGCCATAATACTTCTTTACCATTTTTTTTGGCATACTGTTTATGTTTGCATAATTATCTTGAAGGCTAATTTGTTTTGGCATAATTTTCATGCGCACAATGTTACTAGCCCTAATGACTAAAAGCATAATATTATTAAGGCATAAAAATTAATAGGAATAACGGAAACAAATTTGAGTTATTTTTACGTATTTTATTTTTTAGTGACAGAAACGAATCGCTGCAAAACCGACTCCACATAGTCTTGTCTGCCCTACCCCTAGAGTGTTATTTAAAATCGCGGAGGCGCGCAGGGGCGAAGCCGGCCATCAAGCCGAAGCTGCGGTGGTGAACGTTAAATACATCTGCGACGAGCAGCTCGCGTGGGATCGGCGGAGCCCCGCAGTGTCGGAGCCGTGACAGAAACCATGCTTGTTGTATGTTGCATGCTGCATGCTTCAAGCAAGCTTGCTAAAATGCTGGATTGTATGCTTGCATGCTGCATGCCTGCTGCATTCATGGTGTATGCTTGTTTACATGTTTGCATGCTGCATGTTTGCTTACATGCTGCATGCTTGCTGCATGTTTGCTGCATGTTTGCTTGCATGCTTGCTGCATATTTGCATGCATGGTGTATGCTTGTTTGCATGCTTTTTACAGGAAAAAAAAACAAAAATTAAAAAAAAAAGAAATAATTATTATGCGTATTTGTTATGCTTGAAAAAATATGTTTTTATATCATTATGCGTAAACAAATTTATGCTTTAGAATGTTATGCTTAAACATTATTATGATTAGAGTAATTATGCTAAAAAAAATATGCGTAAGCTGTTATGCGAAAGTAATGTTATGCGTAAATATAATTAGGATAAACAAAAGTATGCCATGTTATATTATGTCTAAAGTTTTTATGCAAAATGGATAGGGAACCTAACATAATATATCATAATCAATATATAAGACGAAATGCGGTCGCAGAAATCCGACTGACTATCCGCCTATTGCCTGCTCTAATATTGGACCAATTTAAAAGATATTCCATAATATGAAAAAGAAAAATTTATTATGTGCCCCTATGCTTTCCTTTTTGATGATACATTATCTTTAGAAGCACTAGAACCCTCAAAAGATGCACAAAATTGCGTTGTCAACAGAGGCCTAGTGTAAAAATTTGACAACTATAAATAAAAAAAGAAAACATAGAAGCTCAACATATATCTTTTTTATTCAAACTATGGCATATCTTTTAAACTTGTCCAATATTGGAGGAGGAAATAGGCGAGAGCCAAACCTCGAATTATGACTTTTTGCTAAGGAAATTCAGTTAGAGCTCTCTGCCCGCATTTCCTCTTAATGTTCCCACTGCTGCGACAGTTTCCCTCACTTTGAAAGTGACTGAGCAGTAATCCACCATGCGGGTCCGGAGCGGACTGGTGTTCGAATAGCAGTTTCCTAACGATGTTTTCCTGTATCGCTTTGAGAGCAGTGTTGAACACCGAGTAAAGTGCCTCTCTGGATTCGAATATTTCGAACCTACGACCTACAAGTTGTAAGTCACTACATCCATTGGCTGTTTTCACTGGGTTACCTTTTCAGTACCTTAGTAGATAAGATTTAGGAACCCTTCATTCACGATAAATGAACGCATGTTCCATTCTTAGCCGAGAATCACACTTTTTAACCAATACGATTGTATGGTCTGTATCAATTACAACATAATATTGTATTCTTACCCCAGAATCCTATTAAATGTCAGATCAAAGCCGCCTCGTGGAGCGGATGGCGAGGGGTCAACAAAAATATAGATGTTACATTACAAATTGTAATGTAGGTATATTGATATTGATTAGTTTGTAAGTATGTAGGTAGATTTAAGTTGTACTTGTGAACAGTCAAATTATATCTCTGTGGCAGAACGGTCGACTTTTATTCTTTAGCCCTCAAACATTACAGTGGCGACGAGGATTTCAATTTCGAACAATTTCGCGTGTGATTCGAGTTGCGTTGTGAATATTTCCGATTATCGCGAGTGTACGAACGGGAATAACGATGTCGATAGGCAAGATAAAAGATTTCGACATAAAGTCCGGGACGTGGTCAGTGTATGTTGACCGGTTAGAAATGTACTTTAGGGTGAATAAAATCGATGACGAGACGAAATTGCCTACTCTAATAGCCGTCATGGGGGACGAGGCATATGAGTTGTTGTATAACCTTACAAGTCCCAAAAAGCCAGCAGAGCTAAAGTATCACAGAGCTGTCGAGCTATTACGTCAACATCTAGAACCATCGCCGTCGGTACTTGCAGAACGTTTTCGGTTTAGGCAACGGAGACAGGCCAGCGAGGAAAACGTAGCTGCGTACGTAGCCGAGCTCAAGAAACTCTCACGATATTGCATATTCAAAGAAGGATTAAACGAGAATTTACGGGATCAGTTCGTCTGCGGCATAAGGAGTGACGTTATTCGTCAACGACTTTTTGCGGAAGCCGAAACAATATCGTATATGGACGCGGTAAGGTTGGCGAGTTCTTTAGAAGCGGCGGAGCGGGACGCAGCCGCGGTGGATGCGAAGGCTCTGGACAGCGCAGGTGACGTACCAGGAGGCGGGACACTGTCGGGGCAGGCGGTGCACGCGCTTGGCAGCAGCCGGGGCGCGAACTTCGTCCGGGGCGCTGCGACAGCGGCACGGGAACGGTGCACCTTGCGGCCGCAAGCTGCCGGCCGCGGTGGCGGTGCGAGAAGTGGCGGTGGTGCGAGCAGGGGCGGCCGGGTGTTGAGTTGTACGGGGTGCGGAGCGACGGAACACTCGTACTCTGAGTGTCGATTCCGTAACTACGTGTGCAGCAGCTGCAGGCACCCTGGACACCTGCGACGCGTATGCCCGGACAGGGCGGGAAAGGGTTCCAGGCGTTCGGCAGCGTACTACGGGGATGTGGAGGAACATCTATCAGAAGAGGATAGGTCGACACAAGAGGAATTTCATCATCTGTGCTTGAACGATTACAGAGCGGTAAAGTTGCCCATATGTATTGATAATGTTACTATTTCTATGGAGGTCGATACTGGTACCGCGGTATCATGCATTAGCGAAGCAACATATAAAAAGTGTTTCAGTGCTCATAAATTAGAACCTAGTAATTTAGTATTAAATTTTTATAATGGCTCAAAAATTAAACCGTTAGGAATGTTCAAACCGATTGTAGTTTACGGGGAGGGTAGTAAACAACTGGAATTATTTGTAATTGGGGGAGGTACCACTTCATTATTGGGCCGACAGTGGTTAACAGAAATAAAAATAAAAATTCCAGTTTTTAGCAACTGTAACAATGTAAATTTTAAAGAAGTCAACATGTCTAATGAAATTAATGTACTTCTTAACAGGTATAAGGAATTATTCAGTGGCGGTTTGGGGCTGTACACCGGGGGCAAGGCAACGCTGCGCCTGCGGGACGGCGCAACGCCGGTGTTCCACCGCGCACGGCCCGTGCCGTACGCGCTGCTCGGGCGTCTCGAAGCCGAGTTGGACGCCATGCTGCGTGACGGCATCATCGAGCCCGTTGACTGCTCCGACTGGGCTTCGCCGCTGGTACCGGTAAATAAACCTGACGGTTCGCTGAGAATCTGTGCCGATTATAAGGCTACCGTGAACCCAGTCTTACATACTGATCGCTATCCATTGCCTAGAATCGAGGATCTAATAGTTAAACTTAGCGGATCAAATTATTTTTCGAAAATAGATTTAAGCCAAGCCTATAATCAAATAGAACTCGATGATTCTAAGAAGTTTACAGTTATAAATACACATAGGGGTCTATATAGGTATAATCGGTTAGTATATGGTCTATCTTCAAGTCCAGGAATTTTTCAGCGAATCATGTGCAATTTGTTGAAGGGGATCCGTAACGTTGAAATATTCCTTGACGATGATGAATAGGCGGGAAAAACAAAAAAGAACATTTAGAAGCACTGGAACAGGTTTTTAGTAGATTACATCGTTCCGGTTTAAAGTTGAAAAGTAGCAAATGTGTGTTCATAGTAAAAGAAGTACAATATTTGGGTTATGTTATTAATAATGAGGGTATTAAAACAAATCCGGCCAAGGTGGAGGCCATAGCTAATATCCCTCGTCCCTCAAATATAACTGAGTTAAGGTCGTTTTTAGGAATAATAAACTTTTATGGAAAATTTGTTAGGAATATGAGTAGTAGGTTAGTACCTCTCTATGAACTAATAAAGAAAGGTAAACAATGGCATTGGTCGAGGGAGTGCGAGAAATCGTTTGTGGAAATAAAAAAAAAATGTAGCGGGCGCGGACGTATTGGCCCATTACGATCCTAAGAAACCACTATTATTGACATGCGACGCAAGCGCGCGTGGGGTAGGGGGGGTCCTCTCGCAGCCAGGCGAACGGGGCGAGCGACCGATAGCCTATGCGTCGCGCACACTTACAGAAGCGGAAAGGAATTACTCTCAAATACATCGTGAGGCGCTTGCAATTATATTTTGCGTGAATAAATTTCACCAGTATTTATACGGGCGTAATTTCACCCTACGTACGGATCACAAGCCGTTAGTGTCAATATTTGGTCCAAATACAGGAATACCGACTATGGTGGCAAGCCGAATGCAAAGATGGGCTATTATTTTATCAGCTTACACATTTAATATTGAGTACGTGCGCACCGACCAAAACGGAGCGGACGGGTTTTCAAGGTTACCGCTAGCTCCGAGTAAACAAACAAATATGGCCGCACAGCCGGAGCAAACGCATTTGCATTTTGTGCAACAGTCATTGTTATTAGATTATAATGAGATTAAACAACAAACAACACGAGATGCGGGACTGTCAAAAATATTGAGTTACCTGAGAGACGGTTGGCCTAACGAATGTGACTTGAGCAACTTGAAACCGTACTTTAATAGGAGAAATGAACTTTATGAGGAATTAGGATGTATTATGTGGGGGCACAGGTTAGTGGTACCGGAAGCGTGTAGAAATAAAGTGCTATTAATGTTGCATGAACCACACATGGGAATTGTGAAATCAAAGGCTTTGGCACGTAGCTATGTATGGTGGCCCGGGATAGATGAAGCAGTGGAACACATGTGTCGGGCGTGCGAAGTGTGTGCAGCCCAGGCGGACGCGCCGCCTCGGCAGACGCCGCGCATGTGGCCCTGGCCAAACCGACCATGGAGCCGGATACATATCGACTATATGGGACCTATAGGCGGTAGAACATACCTAGTGGTAGTGGCCACATCAAAATGGTTAGAGGTTTTTAATGTTTCAAGTATTTCAGCTTTTAGTCTAATAGATAGATTAACTGAGTTATTTAGTAGATGGGGGTTGCCCAGGCAAATAGTTAGTGATAATGGTACCCAGTTCTCATCGAAAGATTTTCATGAATTTACAAAATGTAACGGTATAGAACACATTTTTACCGCCCCTTACCACCCCGCTTCAAATGGATTAGCAGAAAATGCAGTTAGATTACTTAAACGAGTTATTAAAAAGGCAATTACAGAGAAACACAATATAGATAGGGCATTGTGGACATACTTACTGCATTATAGGAATGTCGAACATTCGACAACCGGAGAAAGCCCCGCAATGATTTTATTAGGCAGGCGAACACGTACTCGACTGGATACTATAAAACCGGATAGGGAAAACAAGGTGCATCGAGCACAACAACGACAGGCTGAATCTGTACAGGGGGCGAATAGGTGCATTGGTGGTGAAGGGGAAGAGGTATGGTACCGACAATACTTAAAAGGGGAGAGATGGATTCCCAGTAGAGTAGTAGACAGTCGGGGTCCTAGCGATTATCGAGTCCAGGGTCAAAATGGGGAAATAGTCCATAGGCATATTGATCAATTACGTAGGAGAACAGGGAACAGATTATCCTTAGTATCTAGCGGTCCTAATATTACGGAGCGATCAGACACGGATTCTCAGACGACTGGAAAGTAGGATGACGGCAGGGGTAGTGGTGAGCGGGCTCAGTCGGATGGGTCGCCGGATCGCGTGGTGTCGCCGCGCGGAGTGGTGTCACCGGCTCAGCCGATTAATGATGCACCTGTAGACGTACAGGCGTCAGCTGAGAGTCAGGTTGCCTTGCCTCAAGTGCCACAGACTCCACAACGTGCTGTTAGACAGTGTAGGTTTAAGGTTCATAATTATAAGGTTTAGAATAGAATAGAATAAGTAAGAAAAATATTATGTAATAAGAATTGTTATTGTTGTTAAGTTAGTTATTAAGTTGTTAGTTGATAATTGTAGTATTAATTTAGTAGGGAAGAGTGTAATGTAGGTATATTGATATTGATTAGTTTGTAAGTATGTAGGTAGATTTAAGTTGTACTTGTGAACAGTCAAATTATATCTCTGTGGCAGAACGGTCGACTTTTATTCTTTAGCCCTCAAACATTACACAAATAATCGATGGTCTGTTTATGAAGGATTTTTTACGATAAACACGTTGACAAAATCAGGCCAAAAAACTGGCCATCTACGAGTTGGACTCGCACGCTAAGGCCTAAGGCCGCGTTTCCACCTGCAACGAACTCGCAAACAAGTTTAATTACATTGCGGGGCACGATCAAGCGATTGATCACATTATACCTCAGTAGCCCGCAGTGTAATGCAACTTGTATACAAGCGGGTTGCAGGTGACAATGTGGCCTAAGGGTTTCATACCAAAAAACAACGAAGTCAAATTTAGTTACGGGTGAAGAAACTTCAGAGAAGTGATGGGAACGTATCGAAATGTAATGATGATGAATTAATAAAATATATGGTGCAACATCAAAATTACAAAAAAAAAACCGGCCAAGTGCGAGTCGGACTCTCGCACGAAGGGTTCCGTACCATCATCGCAAAAAACGGCAAAAAAATCACGTTTGTTGTATAGGAGCCCCACTTAAATATTTATTTTAATCTGTTTTTAGTTTTTATTGTTATAGCGGCAATAGAAATACATCATCTGTGTTAATTTCAACTGTCTAGCTATTACATTCATGAGATACAGCCTGGTGACAGACAGACAGACAGACCGCGGAGTCTTAGTAATAGGGTCCCGTTTTTACCCTTTGGGTACGGAACCATAAAAAAGATAAATAAATGATTCTTGCATAACATGTTCACCCCTTCCATTTCCAGATTCCATATTTAATATTTTATTTAATACCAGCTGTTCCCCGCGGCTTCGCTCCCGTGGACCACCCCACAGGGCCCGTCTTCGGGATAAAAAATAGCCTATGTGGAATAATGTAGCTTTCTATTGGTGAAAGAATTTTTTAAATCAGTCTAGTAGTTTCGGAGCCTATTCGGTACAAACAAACAAATAAATCTTTCCTCTTTATAATATGGAAAAGAAAATTCAAGTAAGTACCAGTAGCCGTTACCCATTTATTAGCTCCTACTTGACCATTTTTAAGGTTCCGTACCCGAAGG
This sequence comes from Orthosia incerta, assembly GCA_948252205.1. Classification (NCBI taxonomy): domain Eukaryota; kingdom Metazoa; phylum Arthropoda; class Insecta; order Lepidoptera; family Noctuidae; genus Orthosia; species Orthosia incerta. The sequence goes on from OX411749.1 coordinate 26,482,563, forward strand.
GTCCAAACGGAGCCCTATTGCTGTCACTCACGTGACTGTCTGGCTGTCTGTCTGTTCGTCATCAGTCACACAATTTTGTTCCGAAGAATTTTTTAACTTCCCATTGACCTATGAACTTGAAATTTGGTGATAATGTTTATTAATACATACATTTTAGTAACAAATACTAATTTATATAAAAATCTGATTTTTCTTTGGTATGGAACCCTAAATCTGCGAAGGCCGACGCGCATTTGTCCGGTCATACGAAAAAACCTTGTTTCACAAATAATGTGTCATAGAGTTATAAAATAATTCCAGAGTCAAGAGCAAACCCATTACAAATAAAAAAAAAAAAAAAAAAAATGTACATGAATCAATAATAAACATTTATTTTTTTAAACCTTTTAACCTAGCCGTTACTAAGGAGTATGCTTTAGAAAGTAACCGTTTTACGACATTAAAGCTGAGTAAGGGCCTTAATAGCTGGCAGACATAAATCCAAAAATATTTCTTTTTTTATTTCTACTAAACCTCATAAAGGAGAGAGGAGCTCGTGGCTAAATAATAACAGCCGCACTGGTCGATCATCAAGGTTAAGCAACGCTTGACGAGGTCGTTCCGTGGATGGGTGACCATTTCAACATACCGAGTTTCCTTCGTGCCTCGGAAAGCACGTTAAGCCGTTGATCCCGGCTGTCATTTGAAGATCTTTGACAGTCGTTACGGGTAGTCAGAAGCTTGATATCTGACACCAGTCTTGCCAAGGGGTACCGTGTTACCCAGTTACTGGATTGTGAAGGTCAGATAGGCAGTCGCTCCATGTAAAACACTGGTACTTAGCTGAATCCGGTAAGACTGGAAGCCGACCCCAATATAGTTGGGAAAAAGGCTAGGCAGATGATGACTAAACCTCATAAAGGTAATTTTGAATTGTCAACCAAAATATTGAATCCAGTCCACATTGCAATCATTCTTACTTTCGAGTTGTGGCGAGAAGAATTTCAAGTTAATTTTGTTATTCAAAGTAAAGGGTATCAACGAATGTTGGTATTATTTCCTCATTGTTTTGTGGTGAAGCGTGGGATGTATTCTTTCCTACGCATACTGAAAAACCCCACGAAAAGGTTAGTTACACCCACAGTATGAGATTATTTGAAAATGCTTAAAAAGCCCTACTAATATGTTACCATTATAGAAGGCTTACGCCGCTCACACATGGTCTTTCTTTGATTAAATTTCGATTAGAAAAAAGAGCTGGGGTTTATAAATTTTACCGACATATAACAAATATAAGTGACAGTGGTCAAGGCACATTTCCCGTAGAACGGATGGTAGATGGGGCCGAATAGTTCTGGAGTGCGTGAACGCGTACCGGAAGACGCTGCGTTGTGAGGCCTCTGACTAGCTGGGCCTGGTTAAGGTTGCGGAAATTCGCTAGATGCGAGACGCACGAGACCGGTCGATGTGGCAATACTTGGGGGACGCCTATGTCTGGAATCTCTGGAAGTAGCGATACGACTACATAAAACCGGATAAGTGCGTGTCGGGCCACGCGCTTACCGCGCGTGGCCCGGGTTCTGTAGTTGCACAATAATGCGGACTAAGAAGAGGACTTTTTGTTGTTTCATTAACATTTAAACGGTTTCGGCGCCTCAAACATAGATTTTATAAGTTACTCGACTATTAAGGTCTATCCACACATATCAGGGCCGTGCCCGGGACGTGGATGGACCGTGCCCCATCAGGGGCTCAAAAAAATATCGGTGTGTACATTTTATATGAACTCGTTCACACACGTCCGTGCCAGTGACAAAGCTTCAATGCCTGGGCCCGGCCCTGTGACGTCCCGGGCACGGCCTTGATATGTGTGAATAGACCTTTACTCGTAAACTTGTAAAACCTAATTAGCTATGATAGTTTTTGTTTTTTTTTTTATATATATGCCGTGCATTTTTACACATATCCAATCCATATTTATGGCAGAGGGGGGGACACTTGACTCTAACAAAAAATAGCAGTTTAAAGCTTAATTTTACGCAAACGGATCCCTGAATCGAAAAAAAGGTTTTCACAGACCCTTAACATTTTTAAATAGCCTATCCAAGGATACCTCCACTATGGGATTGACGTGAAAAAAAAATACATACCCACTTTTTCATGATTTTATTTTACCACTTTGTCCGGCGTGATTAATATGTAAATCGATGACAAATTATAGCTTTCTAGTACTAAGAGTATTTGAGATAAGCTGAAGATGGACGGACGGACAGACGGGCATGGCGAAACTATAAGGGATCGTTGTTGACTACGGAACCCTAATGATTTCATTGATAGGAAGTAGCACTGTCGCTGAGTATCTTATTTATTCAAATTCTGTTTACACTATTACATTCATTCATTCTGGAAAACTGTAAAACAGCTTGTCGGCAGTCATATAAGCTATCTACTTTTAAACCGGTATATGGATCGTTTCTATAGTATACGAGTTCGAGTATATATATATACGAAGTTGCAAAAAATAATAGTTATAACACTGACTAATGATATAGCATTAATTTGGCAATTTCAGAGATTCAAGTCATCAGACGACCCGTAGGAAACAAAAAAAAACGCATTTTCCTTTACCGCAAAAAAAACAGTAGGTATACATTTCCACCAAATGAAATCCAAATCCTCAATACTGAAAATGTTTAGGTAAAGAACATCACTTATCCTGCTATAGTACCTACATTTAGTGGTTACATCCATCATATTTGGTTTGACAAGCACACATGTTCCCAGTACCTTCGAGAAAAAATATTTAACATTTTGTTCCTCCAGAGGATACAGTTTTAAATCTATGCGATCGGTGTCGGTTGAACCTGAAGTTCAAAGTATCTAGATTTAAGGGATTTGAACCATTGAATCGTAGCTGCTGAGAAGTTTAAAACAATTTCATTGAATGCTTTGGAGAGTTTTCACTTACTGGATGGGGAAATTAAATATGTAAAATATGAACCAGGTATACTAAGATTGAAGAAAACATTAGGTACCACTCTCCTTTTGGGCTCTGCTGCAGCCCGGTAAACAGCTAAAAGGATGCTATGCGGTTACATAATATGCTCATATTTGGGGTTTTAAATATACTGAAAAAAAAACTAATACGCTTAAATATAATAAAATAGCATCATCTTCTGATAAAAAAGATAGGACACACTGGTTGATGTTCAGGTTTTGTGGAATACAGGTAAACGTATTTTCGAAAAACTCTGAGAGCACTGCCATTGACCACAAGCAGAGTCGCTGCAAGTCATGCAGCGACTCTGCCATTATGACGATGTCATCCACAAATCTCAAGTGTGAGATGTACTCGCCGTTTATTTTAAAGCCGCGTCCTTCCCCATCCAGCGTCTTAAACATATCCTCCACCGCGTTGCTAAACAATTTCGGGGAAATTACGTCCCCTTTGTCTAAACCCTCGAAGCAGTGAGATAGGACTAGTTTGATATCTCACTGCTGTGAGATATCAAACTAGTGATATCTCTTTGTTTGTCATTGTTGCGTATTCATAAAGAAATCTCAGCATTGGATGTATCACCAGTCAAATTGCCATCGCTGCATATACACCAAAACAGACCAGCAGCTTAATTGCGTAATGAATTCGGCAAGGCAAAAGTCAAAGAGTATGAACAATCAACCAATCACATAGACGGAAATCCACATCGCGTCTTTCATTTCGTATAAAAAACTGCAGGTCTCGATGGAATAATAAGCCTTCTCATATTGTTTATTAATGATAAATTACAGAAAATAAAACTTCATCATAGGCAGCCTGACTTTGCCCGCGCTGGGCATATACCTCTCTTTTCTTAAAACTTACTGTCATGAAAATAAAATGTATTTTCGAGTATTCTGTTCCTCGCGAAAAACCTAAAACCAGACTTAAAACCACTAAGATACTCGTACTCCTAACCAAACTAATAAGAAAAAGGTATATAAAATACAAAAAGAGCCCTCATTAATCACAGGAACAACAAGTACTTAGTACCTCGGAGGACCAATTTCTGGAAGGTGTCGTCTGTCTTAAGATAAGAGCGTCTTGAGGAGTGCCGTCCTCGCTAATTTGCTTTAAATTCCTCTGGATTAAGGCGTCTCTCTTCTGTAGATTACGCAAGCCGGAGCGTTTGCGTTACCTGTATTATATTGGTACAGATGTAATTAAATGCTGCGTTTCGAAGGTATTTGGTAAAAGTTTTTAACTGAGATGGTAAATTATATGCTTTGAGCAATGAATAGTTTAATTGTCGGACTGTAAGTAAAGCAATAATTCTTAAAAATAAATAATAGTTAAAAATAACAAAAAAGGACGCTTTAATAGAAAACCAAACTAAACTGGCCAAGTGCGAGTCGGACTCGCGCACGAAGGGTTCCGTACCATTATCGAAAAAAACGGCAATAAAATCACGTTTGTTGTATCGGAGGCCCTCTTAAATATTTATTTTATTCTGTTTTTAGTATTTGTTGTTATAGCGACAACAGAAATACATCATATATGAAAATTTCAACTGTCTAGCTATCACGGGTTATGAGATACAGCCTGGTGACAGATGGATAGACAGACAGACAGACGGACCGCGGAGTCTTAGTAATAGGGTCCCGTTTTTATTTTTTTACGGAATCCTAAACAAGTAGAAAACAATCTTCAATAAATTTAAATTATGAATAGTGTGATTAACAAAAAAAAAATATTTTATTACAAAAAAGCGTGGGGTGCTTTATAAAATATGTTCAAAATTACTCTACTTAAATTACTCTACTTAAATTTATTGTTAATTATTTTCTACTTTTTAGATTTTTTTTTCTATTAAAACGTGTTTTTTTTAACTATATTTTTTATTTTATTTATAATTCAATCGTTATTCCAGGAGATCCAGGTAAGGATAATGGGACAAACTATTTAAATTATATCATTGTCATCGGTCCTTGATAAGTGTGCAAAGTTGCAATTTTTTTAGACATTTTGTAGAGGATGAAAATCATGTTCAAAAATTCCGTTACATAGATACATACATGCCAAGATCATAAAAGTGTGTTAAAAAAATACGTTGCCTCACACTAGGAATTTCTTCCTTGTATCGTAGTTGCATTTTTTCAAATATTCAAAACTCACATACACAAGACATCCAGATCCGAAACAACTATCTGTTAGCCTTACAAATATTTTTTTCGTGCGAGAATCGAACCCGTGACAAGCAGCGCAGCAGCCGATCGCCCAACCACTACGCCAAACGAGTCGTCAAACATAACACAGAATTCGTAGGTTCAAGCAGGATTAAGGCGATTTATTTAAATAAATGCAAATAATTTTCAATTCTATTTAATTCAATCATTTATTTCGGCCCATGATCCATAATTTGTTACTAATACACTTATGACTATGTTAGTTAGTTGTTAATTAACGTAATTAAAACACATGTCATTCTAATTAAAACATTCATCTACACAAATGACCCAATCAGTTCATATACCTATTGCCCGTTGCACTGGAGCCGCCGCTGTGCAAGTTGGTCTAGTACCCCAGAAAGGGGAGTCTGGTTTATCCGCAATAATCTTTAGGAATCCGTTTGCGCTCCCCCCGCATCCTTTGCATCAGGGATGCTGTCCTCTTTTGCATTATCACCTGAAAACTATCTGTTTTCTCTTTTGCAAACATCCCCGATGCACTACAGAAACGTGGGAGCCCAAACAGCATCCTAAAAGCGTTAGAGTCTGGCAAACGAAAGTAGAGACTGAAAAAGCGCGGCAAATTTAAAAAAATATCAGCATAGCAACCCCAAAAACTAGTATGCAATACCTGGAATAACCTAATTTGATACTTTAGAATTATTGATATTACTTCGTCTGAATAAAAATACTATAGGTACATTTGGGTAGGTAATACTTTAGATATATCAATCTGAATAAAAAAAGCAACAGTATTCTATAATAATTTTGGTTCATTCACTATCAATCAAAATCTGATTCTAAGACTTTCATGTGAAAAGATTCATAAGAGTCACAGGAATCATTGTTTTCTACATTAATAATGAAACTTTTTAATCTATTAAATAGAGAAAATGTTTTTACAAAAATATAAATAGTTATTACGCATTAAAACAAAGTATCAACTTAGTAGCGTCATACGGAAAATTGGGGTTGACATTAGTTTATCATTGCCATATAAAAAGTTTGCAAATAATTCCAGTGTCTTCTTTCGTTTGCCAGACTCTATTATACTTGACCTGGAGAACGTTGTAAGCCCTCTGTGTATGTCTAACCAAGAGGCTGCACGTGTAGTAGGTCTGGAAACTGTAATTTTTACATCCGTCGTACATCGCGTAAATCTGCGGACCAGCATATTGCATCGGTCTGACAACGTCATCTGCTCTGTCTCGACGTCATCGTCATCGTGCAGATCCTCGTTTGACATGTGACCTAGGTATTTAAGTTTTGCCACCTTCTTTCGTGGTACACCATAAAGGCACACCGGAGGAACTGCCCTAGGCATCTAGGTACCCACCCGGAACACTATAAACACAGTTTTCCCCACATTATACAGAAGGCCATGTGATTAGGCGTATCCTTCACACACCTCAAGCAACCGTCAATTGAGGGCCCAGCAGTACCATGTCCTCGGCATAACTTATGCTATTTATCATCTGCCCATCAATAGAGCATCCGACGCTGAGCTCCTCAATCAACTGATTGACGTATAGGCTGAAGAGCGCCGGGGAGGACAAACCACCCTGCCTGACCCCACACTCCAGACCATAGGCCCCGGACAATTACCCGACCATCTGACCTACAATAAAACATATTTACCTACCCATAATATTTGCAAGCACATTTCTTGGCAAGCCGCAGTTATATTTTACTCAAAATAGTTATCCTCTAGAGTAGCAATTCTCAAGCAAGACACAAATACAGACGGTGCCGGGGTTGCCAGCCACAATGGCGTTCGCTTCAAATATTTATCATGCAATTCCCGCTGCTCTCATTCATCTATGCTGCAATTTATTTTTCAGCGAGCAACCCTGTAAGCCGTGATCCACTTAGGATTAGTGCACATTGACCACATTTTGTTGATGAATATGTCGGAAAGAGTCTATAAATGGGGCTCTTCGATGTGTTCGGAACACGGTTGGGCACAACAGTACGATTTAAGTTAATTTAGAATTACTGGATTTATAAAAACCTTTTAACAAAAAAATTAAAACGACTTATCAAAACACTAAAATCTACAAAAAATACGTTTCACTTTGTAGTGTTTTGTTTTGGAAATCAGCTAATTTTTTTGTTAAATGGTTCTTTTATTTTTCTCTTTTTAGTTTTGGTAGTTCATATTACCATGACAATCATTTAAAGTCAGAGTGCATCTTATGACAATTCCAATAAGCCCAAACACGACTAGGATACATTGTTTATAACAGAGTTCCAGTGCATAACTGCCGGTTTCATCATCAGATCAGTTCGATGGTACCATTTTCATCAGTACCATTTATTTATATGTATTTGCTTCATCATAGTCGCTTAACTTTTACCCGTACCATACTCGTGACATGGTTATCATTAAGGAGTTTCAGTGGCCATGTGTGTTCTCTTTCATCAGTTCCCCTTCACCGAATGATACTTTCCGAGTGAAAATGCTCCGAGCTAAATGTTGATGAAAATACGATATATTTGCCTATAATATTTGCGGAGTTCCCTCGATTTCCATTGGATCCCATCATCTGATCCTGACCTGATGACCATGGGACCACCAGGGTATACCCTTGCAAACAAAAGATAAATTTTCTAAATCGGTTTAGGCATGTTCGAGTAATCGGGTAACACATCGAATTAAAAAAAAAAAGATACCGACGAATTGAGAACCTCCTCCTTTTTTTGAAGTCTGTTAAAAACTAGGTTTTTTATGATACATTTCTGTAAATAAAAATCAAGGAAAATCTTTTACTTCTTTCTTTCTTTCATTCTAGTTGTGAATAGAATGTCCTACTACTTTTTTTACCATCGTGTCGAATATTGTATTATTCTCTTTCTAACCATCTTTATAGATTTAACTTAGGGTTGGCTTAGTCGACGGCATGAACTATTTTGTGCGCGGGGTTAAAATGTATGCTATCTCATCCGACAACACCTGCGAAATAGATTGATGCTGTGATGATCAGTAAGACGCTAGTTCGCGAACGAATACACAATTTTGCAAATTTGTAGCGAAATGGATGATGATTTAGGATGAAAACGAGCGCGCGAAATTTTATAAACAGACCTTTGGGAGTCTGGATATCATGAAAAAAGGACTAAATGTATCTGTTCAAAATAAAATTATTTGCATTGTTGAAATACTAATCTATCCCTGTAAGGTGACTGTTTTGCAATTTTCCTTCTTCTTATGGTATTTATTTGCGCCCAAATATGCGTTAAAATTAGTGTTGAAATATGGAACTATCGACGCTCATAACTTTTAAACATATTTTATTTTACTTTCTTGTTTCCATACAGGGCTAGATAATGATGAGACAAATTGATATCATTTTAATTTTTAATGTACACCGTAAAACAGTGGAGTAATCGCCAGACTACGTTTGTATGGAAGAATGTTCGACTAGGGCAATCCTTGTCACCAGTGTATATCAGCTAATATTTAAAAATTCAAATTTATGTTTTATCAAATCATATTTAAACGATACATGAATGTGATGAGTGACCTATTTCCCTTTAATTTGCTGGCCTGGGCAGCATCCGCATGTACCTACCCTGATAACATTAATTGTAATCCCGCCCGGACCGTTCTTTGTGATGTACTCGTACCTGTCAGTTAAATAAGCCGTGTTTAAAAGTTATATTTATAATCCTCGTGTTTAAACGGCCGAAAACTCAAACGCAACTTATTTTTGAGCCGTCGTAAGTCTCATGCTGTCTCTTTCCTTTTACTGTGTATTTTTGTGATAGAGAGACTTTTAAGTACGTAGTTTAAAGGTTCAGAATTTGGTTCAAAAGTTGTTGCAGTATACTTTTATTTTTCCTACTGATTGACATCGAATCAATTTTTAATGCGACTGAATCCGCGCCAGGAGGTTAATCGGACAATTTTCAGAGGCATAAAGAGGGAAAAGAAAGAAAAAAACCGGCCAAGTGCGAGTCGGACTCGCGCACGAAGGGTTCCGTACCATTATCGCAAAAAACGGCCAAAAAAGTCACGTTTGTTGTATGGGAGCCCCACCTAAATATTTATTTTTTCTGTTTTTTGTACTTGTTGTTATCACCGCAACAAAAATACATCATCTGTGAAAATTTCAACTGTCTAGCTATCACGGTTCATGAGATACAGCCTGGTGACAGACGGACAGACAGACATACATACAGACAGACAGACAGACAGACGGATCGCGGAGTCTCAGTAATAGGGTCCCGTTTTTACCCTTTGGGTACGGAACCCTAAAAAAGAAAGTCAATACATTTATTTAGCACAGACTAAAAGACACACAATATAGGTAGGTACTACATTCATAATAATATATTCATAAGTTTTTAATCCTTGAGCGCCCGAAACGTGTTTCCACGCGAGACGCAATGGTTTTTATATTTTATTTATAGTTATTATAGTTATTTTATTTCGGGTAATCTAGTGAATTTGTTTCTTTTCGATTTAGTATTTAGCTGCTAACTTGCGCTAGAGCTCGCCATGAGATTTTCGTACAAGGATTTTTTTATTTTTTTTATTTTTTATTATGTCATATTCGTTAAAGGTTTCAATGCTAGTAGAAAGGTATCGGTCTTATTCATAAAACCACTCTACTTTAACTCATTATAAAAATTCTGTATAGAGAATGGGGTTGAAACATTAGGTCCATGGGGTCCTGAAGCCAGTGCTCATTGGCGCATTCTGAGAACCCTAAAAAACATCCTTACTCTACGTCTATAGGAGGAACCCGATTTTTTTACCTTATTATATTTTACCACTTTGTCAGAATTATTAATATGTATATCCATGCCAAATTATAGCTTTCTAATACTAAGAGTCTCTGAGCTAAGCTGCGGACGGACAGACGGGCATAGCGAAACTCTCTATTGACTTCGGAACCCTAATAAAAAAGCGCCAATAATATTCATTTAGGTACGATCTGACATTTAAGATACAATTTGACATTATCAAAATTCCTTTTGTTATCTGCATGAAACATTCAATTCATTAGTAACATCCAAACATCTAAACACTCGATTCAATAAAACCCGGAACACACAGCAAGCCGATTAAGGTTTAATCGATGGAGTGTCGCCAGTGTGCTCTAGTCCTAAACCCTGATCCATTTAGGGACGAGTTGCTCGTTCTACTGGATTTGAACAAAACAAGTGGATGTCCCTGGCTATTTTACCTATAGAACGTTTATTTGAATGGTAACAATATAGAAAGTGCTTCTAATATTGTTCCATTTATTTACATAGATAAAAGTATATACAGTGTATCACATCATATCACATCATCAGCCTATTAATGTTCCCACTGCTGGGACACAGGCCTCCTCTCTGTGAAAGGGAATGGGCCGTTATCCACCACGCGGGCCCAGTGCGGGTTGGTGGATGTCACATGTCTACGATTTTTTGGTTCTAAGACACACCGGTTTACTCACGATGTTTTCCTTCACCGTTTTGAGAGCAGTGGTGATGAAATAATTTACACAAAGTAAAGCGCCTGCCTGGGCTCGAACCCAAGACCTACAATACAGTGTATAAAATACTTAAATAACTAAGACTACAAACATACACACTTTAACCAAAAACTACTCACTAACTAAACTTAAAAATATACTAAACTAAAATAGGTATGGCGTCGAAAAACTCCTCCACATCGTTGTCCACCGGTAATGTACCCAAAAGGCTGGCAGTATTGCCACGTTGTATGGCAATGCTTATTCCCTGACCAAGGTAAAAGCCAGCCCTTGGGTCGCGCGAAGTGTCCAACTAGGCGTTGCTATCTTTAAACAAAGCGTGAGCACTCGGACCCCACGGACCAAGAGTTTCAACCCCAAACAGCTCGAAAATATAATTACCGAATTCCGAGGTTATTATATTTCCGCCGCTTGAGGTTCTCTGCAGCCGCAGCGGCCGCGCCAGCACAGCACGACAGACATGGAAGATGGGATGACGCAAGAGTATCGACACAAGTAGCGTCCCACACTAAAGACCTACCCATCTTCCATACATAGAAACCCCGTCCGGTCTTTTGCCATCGTCGTATGCCAGGCCATGGGGTTCTAAACCGGCCGGAACGCCGACGGTGACGAGAGCACGTCGGATGATGTCGTTTAAGTTTCCGTGCCGAGCGAAGCGACCCGCGACCGGTGACCGAGGCTGTTGACAACTTCGCCACAGTGGCTACGATGTGGAGGATAATAGGGAGCGCCAAGACGTAGGGAAGCAGAGAGGCGGAAAGTAGTATCGTCAAACAAGGTAGACGACGACGACGGTAGTGCGTGAAGCCAGAGGCCCGACTTCCACTCACCCACAGCCAGCACGGAGCGCGCTCGGCAAGTGTGGCAGAAGTGGCAATTAGGTGCTCCTGAACTGCTCTGCAGAGCGGTTCATCCCACCGTCTATGTAAAGATGCTAGTTGGGGGGATTACAGTTCGGGCAAGCGAGTCTCCAAGCATCATTAGCCTCGGAGAAGCACGGCACATTAAAATTAATCAGTATGGGAGCTAGGATATTCCTGATTAATTTCTCAGTACCAAGGATACGAGTATAATGCCGGTAAATTAATACTAGAAATTCAGATAAAAATAACTCACATTTGGAAAAAATTAGATCCCGTCCTATAAAATGTAGATGTTTTTTTTTTAAATTGCAGGTCATTTAAAAGTGTGTCTTTATCCCTCCTTGGGTTTCATCATAGAGAAACCAAACGTTAAATTTTGAATTTAGCTGTATTTCTTCTAATTAAAGAAAATACTTTGTTCCTAAAAATTAAAATTTATTACTTAGGATATTAAAAAGTGTGCCTTACTTATTGTAGTATTTTCTTCTTCTTCTTTATATAGTACCTTCCAGAATTAAGGATGTATCCTAAGAAATACATCAAGGCCATAGGTTCGAAAGAACCTTAAGTACAAGTAAGGATAATTCTATCTACCCATTTAAGGAACACACACAATACCTAAAGTGAAAAAGTAGATATAAATAACAAATCCGTTTCCAAGAGAATCTTCAAACATTACAATCTTGGAACTACTTAAACCGGATTCCTCTTCGTCTTGGCAAACAAGCCCGAAACCGTATTGATGCCGAATTATTCATCGAAACATAATGAAACATCATGTGTCTACTTGCGAATCTCACCTACTTCGCGTATTTCCCTTTGAGCAAATTTCCTCAAGATCCTTTCTCAAGGATATTATTGAGATATTTGATTATGTTTATTTACGTACCTACATAAACGATTATTTAAATGTCGATGTTTTCGGGAATTTCTTGTGTAATGGTAATCTTTGGATCAAGAGGTGATTAAGTTATTTGCTGTTTATTTTTTGTAATAATGGGTATGAATATCGATGCAATTTTATTGTTTCAATGGTTGGCGACAAGGTAGTCTAGCGTGCGAACCAGGGATTGACTACTAGATCAGACAAAAATGGGTAAATACAGGAAGACTTTGCTTAGCGCTTAGCTATAGAGCTTGGCGAGTCATTTGGTTTGCGAGTAACGAAGTGAAAGATGCTCTCAATCGGCCGCAAAGACACACGACTCGCCAAGGTGATTTTTGCGCCGGTAGGTGATGTTTGCGCCAGTAGGTGATGTTTGCGCCGGTAGAACGCAACGCAGATATGCGATGGGCTGGTTTAAGATAAAAGCGATTTGGATCAAAAGGACGATGATTCGTATAGTAAAATAGGGCTAGGAAAAGCACAAATACATGTGTTCGGATGTCCGAGAGTAGACCGCTATCGACGAGCTGATGTGAAGAAAAGAGTAAGAACTGGCGCGCGCACTGTCTTGCCGAATTACACGCGATCGCGGAGCTGTACTTTCGCCTGGTATCCGCGACGCGACGGTTTGTATTAGCAGCAGCAACGTAGAAAGAAGTTCTTGCAGTTAGTGACGTTTGCGTAGTGATTCGCCAGGCTCTAGGAACTAAGCAAATAATCCGTCAGTGCGTTTTCAGCCTAAAGAAACTCATGCTTTTGAAAACTTGACTTATTTTCTTACACCTAGTATCGTTTTGCCTTCGAAAGGAGATCCATAAACAAATACAAGAATGTCACAGATTTTGTTAGAATTTATCAACCACAAACGGTTTGCTTGGCAAAAATATGATGTGCTAAACCCTACCTTCATTTTAAAATCCCTGTTCAATGATATCACACATGATGGGGAGGGGCTAAAAAAAATGTTTTTTCATGACATCGTGCCCCCTAGTGGGAGCCATATTCAATTTAATGTGACGCCACATAGCCTATAACCAGCGGACAAACAAAACGCTTCTAATTACATCTCATTTGAAAAATACTGATAAGTAAAATAGAAGTTATGAGGGAACAGATGAACATACATACATACGTACACACATACCGGTCAACACAGAACAGAGAAGGCGTTTTTTTTGTTCTGTGCCGGTCAACAACATAACCCTCCTTTTTGCTTCGACGTAGTCGGTTAATAAATAATTTAACAAAACATCCGGCAATACTAAAACACTCCTCTACATCTCCAAAACAAAAGATAATCAATTAATTAAACTGTCATCACTTGAACATAACTTGATCGGAAACTAACAGCAGGGGTACTTACGGAGGATGTAAGTTACAGGACTTGGAGCATAAGAAGGCATGGAGCGGAAAACTTTAATTCTTTACTGATTGAACTCGACGTGTGGAAATAAGAACTGGATGTGACACAAATGTCGGATAAAAACTGGCCAAGTGCGTGTCGGACTTCGCACATTTAGAGTTCCGTACCAAAGTAAAATATACGTAATAATCATTATCACCATATTTCAAGTTTATTGGTCAATAGGAAGTTAAAATATTCTTAGGAATAAAACTTTGTGACAGACGACGGACATACAGATAGACAGAGACGGACACGTGAGTGACAGCAATAAGGTTCCGTTTGGACCCTTTGGAGACAGAACCCAAAAACCAGTATTTCAAGGAAAATTAGTATTTTCATGATCATCAGTTCGGGTTCGTGGCTTAGTAATATCAACCGCACGGATAGATCTTCAAGGTAGAGCAAATATCGCCGATTTCAGTCCTTGATTGGGTGACCCTCCATTTTATACCCATATCCCTCCGAACCCAGGAAAGGACGGTAGCCATTGCTCCTAGCTTTCATTTGTAGATTTTTGACAGTTCTTACACCCGCAAAGACGGTAAAAATAAGAATCTCAAAATATTTTTAACACCACTTGAAGTGTAGCGCAGAAGCTACATTTATGTACAGTACAACTATTTTCTTAATGACCCTTGGCAAACTTCGTGATAACAACTATTTTCTTAAATCCCTCGGCAAACTGACAATATTGACTACATTGTGTACTGACTCTAATGTGTGTTGAATTATTGATAACATTTTGCACTGACAATTTTTTTTTATATATGAAACTGACATTAATGTATACAATTAATAATTGCCAATTTAATTTATAACATATTATTTTCATTTTTTACGCCGAGTGAGGCAAAACATGTTGGTCCCGTAAAATTATGTTTCCATCTATATGTGCATATTCATGTTTCATGTGTTATCTTTATCTATAACTTCGTGTTTCGTCAGCATCGAATTTGTATCAGTTGCTTTTTGCACTTGGTACATACCGGACGCTCTCAATCAAATTGGAAGTCTGATAACAATCCGACGACTGATGAAACACGAAGTTTGCCGAGGGACATTAAGAATATAGTTGTACTATATCTTTAATACCTATTTAGAAAACTTGCTAGGAAGAAATAATGTAAATTCGGTACCCACCTAATTTGATGGTTAGGATTTAAAGAATAAATCCAGTCTAAAATCCAGGGTTTGCTAAAGCAAATAACGAGTGAAAAAAGGACAAGAAAGAGTACTTTTGAAAATCTACTAGATTGAACCTTTTTATGTTAAAACGAATTTTGCTAAAAAAATAAGTCGTCACTGAGAGCGATTCGCGAGAAACGAGGGCTATGTATAAATCGCTTCAAATGCTATTTAGAATCAGTGAGCTAAGCATTATTTAATGTATTTTATATATATAGTATACGCACTTTTTGATATTCATAACCTAACAGGTTCAAATCCTGATTACAGACTGCCACTGAAAATTTCGTAATTCGAAACTCGAAAACCGTGCCCGACATGAATATCGTACCTAAGCTGAGCACTGGCACTTGCAATCCATGTACCAACCTCTTTGGTACATGGATCAATTAATAATGAAAAAAGTAATGAAAACCTGTTTCCGTTATTCCTCCGCTTTAAACGACCAAAAATCGCTCCGTCTTATTTTAAGCTACGGCCTTAAAACATACACATACGCTTCGAGATTGGATTGCCTAAAATGTATATATTTAAAGCAATACGGATATCTGGGGCCGCGAGATATAGCGGTAATGATGTACTCCCACAACATTACGTTTATCTATTGATATAGCCCGTTTATGTACATATAGGTTAGTATTTATTTATCGAGAGTGTATATGTTTTATTTTCAGCGGCTTGCTTACGTAATGTGCCGTCTTTACATTGTTTCAGTGTTAATTTGAGACAGATCAATATTATAATGTTCTGTAAAACTCTTTAAATAGAAATCTCATCATTACTTCTTCCAGCTGAAAGACATCCACTGCTGAATCTAGGCCTCCTCCAAGCGACACTATATCAACCAGTTCAATGCTTGTTCCTTCCAGCAGGCTCCTACGGTATACACAAAACGATTGGGTTTTATTTTTTTAAATCTTAACTCTAATCCCCGCCACAAACTTTGGCGCCTATTCTGTGCTCTACTTCACTCATACTAGTTCTCGCTTATATGCCTCTCGTACTTTCATCCTTCATCCTGTTTCTTTCTTTCATCCATCGTCTTTCATTCTGTGGGTGGGATACCACACTTAGTCTAGTCTATGGGCATACTTTATTATATAATCAAATTGGGTAAATAAAACATAGTGCTAATATAATTACATTTGTAGAGATGTAAAAAGTTCTTATCACAGATAGTTAATAAATTTTTATAAAAAACATAAGTCCGGTAAAGTTATCACAGTAAAATATCATCAATAGGGTTATAACATAAAAGGTGCTAATTCACAAAATAAATGAAACACGGATAATAAGGACATGTAAAAGTGCAGTATCACAGTAATTAACATCTAAAAATATATCACAGATCTAAAACAATTAGGTACTACCTAACACACTGCTGGTGATAGATAGCTGTGCTGCATTCTGTGCTTACGTTTTAAAATATAGTTACATACTAACGAAACACAGTGCGCTTCAGGTCTTATTCCTATCTATCACCACACTAGCTACTTTAGTGCAGTAAAATGATAGGTTCTCCTAGCTTCCAAAGCTGCGGCTTCCAGTACACGGTCGCCACTCCAGAACCTTCCGACCCTATTGGCTATCAGTTTTGCGGACTTTTAAAAAGCCTTGTAGTTCTAATAAAATATCGGATTACAGACTTCAAAACGAAAAGTATTAAGATTTCTAAACGATCAGGATAATTTTCAGTTCTGCAGAACCTAAAATGACTAGCACATAGAATAATTCAAGCAGATTTCAAGACGTTGAGATGATATTTCTATGGTAATTAGGTAGTTGATACGAATAGTCAAGTTTGCTCATTATAATTATACCCAGGTGGGTTCTAAGTTATCTATCTTAGGTTGTTGTAGTGTTCCAAAGCGCTAGGGTTGCGGGATTTTACAATACGTGTTCCTGTATTAGGATCTGTTTGGTTAACTAGACGTGGCTTAGAATAGGTACATAAAGTAACAGGTATTATCAAGAGGTAAAACTGATGACTAAGACCTCACCTCTCGTGCTTCAAGTAGTGAGTTAAAATGCAAGTACCAATATGTGTTTTTCAGTACATACCTATGTACTTTCTTAGTTTGTCGTGTGTTAAGTTTGTCTTTGTGTGTGTAAGGTGAAGGCAAACATCGGCATCGTGAGGAAACCTATAAATGCTCAATGCTTGGTGGTAAATGCTCGTATATTATCTGTATGTGAAGAGGCCTTTGCTTTTGTATATGGGACAGTTACATGTTGATATTATTGAAACTGTTGATTTGTTAATCTATGTTTATACAAGTAACATTTAGATACGATACGGTACCCCGATACGGTACCTTGCGCAAATACCCCGAGTCAAACATTAAAACGCCCATATCTTTTGACCGGCTGAACCGATTTTCATCAAACATAGCTTAGAACACTCCCGATAATGTCACCTTTTAAACAAAAAACTAAATCAAAATCAGTTCATCCGTTTAGGAGCTATGATGCCACAGACAGATACACAAACACACAGGTACACACGTTAAACGTATAACAACCCCTCTTTTTCCGTCAGGGATTAAAAGGTAATCTCTGATGCCTTTGGGAGAGGACATGGTTCTACCATTGGTAGCTAGGTAAGATATTTCCGGGGGCCATACCCCCGGAAATATATTAAATTATTTACCTAGCTACCAATGGCTACTTTTTTATCCCGAAAAAATGCGCGATTCTTGTAGATTAAGCCTTGGGAGCGAAACCGCGGGGAAAGCTAGTAAATAATTTACATTCGATGCGTTGTTAAAGCGCAACACTGATACGTGTTTAGATTTTACTATTGCAAGTTCACTCATTCAAGCAATCGCAGACAATTCGATATAGCATTAATTTTTTTTTTTTTTTTTTATAGTCAATAGGCTCGCGTTTGACCACTATCTCGCCTGATGTTAAGCGATGACGTGGTCTACGGTGAAGCACGCTTGCCTAGAAGAAACCTATTCACTCTTGACTTAAAGACCCCAAGGTTGTAGCTATCAGGGAACAAAGACCCCGGAAGGGAATTTCGGGTTTTTAATTTAAATCATAGCGAATTCACACTTCACCTCGTTTGAATTTCGAATGGATGTTGTAAAATAGGAATACTGCTAAGGGTCTTTGGTCTCTTGAACGGCACGCACAACGCTGCTGTATGCGGTGAAGTGCCCGACACATTATTCTCCTCACCGCTGACGCATACAGTGACGGACCAAAACCGGCACCGCATACCGCAGCGATGTGCGTTCCAGACAAAAGCCCAAATCTTAACACTCAAATGACACTTCGCTTTGAGACTTACTCAAAAGTATTCCAATCATTTCAATACTATTTCAATATTTCAATATTATTTCACCTTAAAGTGCTCTCACTCAACATATTATAACTTAAAATATGTTGCATTCTGTTATACATAATAGAATGTGTAAGTTCATAAGTTATACTAAACGTTATACAGCTTCCAATAGCCGATAGGGAGGTCAAGAACAATAGTTGAAGTTGTGGTGTTTAAGATAGTTGTCCAATATCTACAGTCTAGTAAGTTTCAGTATGTTAGTAATCTTTGGGGAAAAGCTAAGATGCTTCTGATATTTACCTAGCCATAATATGTTTATGTAGTCAGAGTAGTATCAACATAGGTACTGACTAGAATTTGACAGTTGGCTTAGATTTAAGTAAGGGTCTTTACGGAAAGCCCTGATATTATAACACATGTATACGCCTTTTCTAATGAATGGAGTTTCTTGTGCATTCTATGGAGTTTCTTGTGCATTCTATGGAGTTTCTTGTGCATTCTTCTCCTTAACAAGCTACTTTTCCGAATGCACGGTAGAATCAATTTTTATTACTTGTAAATTTTAATTGTTACCGTTCAAAAGTGCCGCTTAATGGCCTAATTGAAATAAATACATTTGACTTTGAAAAAGGCGTATGCATGCACTTATGAAGCTTTTTATGACTAGATTTTGCTTTAGTAAATTCTGCTTGTGTTTCATCATCGGGACACATGCAATTCAGTTCATCATCAGCATTATTACAGCCCAATGACGTCCGTTGTTGGACATAGGCCTACCCAAGTCACCTAATCGGCTGGTCTCGTTCGTCTCGCAACAAGCGGATGGCTGCGGCCTTCACTAAGTCTTCGGTTCACCTTGTGGAAGGCTGCGTCTGCCAGTACCTACTTAGGTAATTTTGGACTATAACAAATTCTGTAATTTAGTAAAAATTGAATACCCTCCGATTTGTTTCTTCTATGTTGCTATCAGATGTATTTTCATCCGGTTAGAAGAAGGATGTTAAAACTAAATCATCATTAATTAGTTAAATTTTCCCATCCAGCTTCCGAACATCTTTGTATCAGGTACCCGATACAATTTCATAGAAACTTCGCCGGTTAATCTCGGCGCGATTACCAGCTCCCGCGATGCGTTCCTCTTAATAAATTACCTCATGTTATTTAGTAACACTTCTTCTTTCATATTAGAACTTATAAGGTGTAGCATGGTAGGGGATTATTTTTGCACAGCATTTCTGAACGTGAAGTAAATAGTTATGGAAATAGTAAGTTACGAAAATAGACGTTGCCAAAATATCGTAGTGTAATAAAACCAGTTGTTGGGTTTAACCCGGTGGATGCGAATCTACATGAGATGGCTTTATACCCAATAAGCGTGTTTAAACCTAGTCCATGGCAAGTAACCATAAGCATACTCAGCGTTTTAACGGTCCCACTGCTGCAACACAGGTAAGAAGGAATCCTTCGACCAGGCGAGTGTTGTTTCTGAAAGGCTATTGCTCGATGATTGTTGCCAGGCTGTTTTATTTTAGTTAGTTCTGCGGATAACTTTACTTGCGGGATGCAGGATTCGTGTGACGTCAGGTCTTATGTTTTGTAGTTCGTACTTGCCAGTATAGATGTCGCAACATCCTCATAATGACCGAGCCAACTACAATTCTAACCATTTCTAGGCCGGTTGGAATTGAATAAACAAAAATACCGATTACATCCACTCGCTTAAGATCAGCCTAAGCGTACAATCGATTTTAAAACACAAGTATCAATTAAGCCAAATTGGATTTATAACTGGGGTTTCGCCAACTTTATCCATTAGATAATCCGTGGATATACATTTAAATCTATTTATCCCTAAGTCCAATCAGCGTTTAAACTTTGGTGATAACATTTGCACCATTGATTGTACACAAAATTCAGTATAAGTAATGTATATTGAACGTGATAAATTTATATATTATGTATTGAATTTAAACTTGACAGTGCGATATATAAATCTGGTATGATAAATAATATTTGAGTAAAATATAATTTTTATAAGGCACGGAACCCAGTGATAATGGCGCTAATTTACGATTTGTAGGTCATGGGTTCGAACCGGCATGTCTTAGAACCAAAAAATCGAAAGTCATGGCTAAATAATAACAGCCGCATGGGTCGATCTTCCAGGTTAAGCAACTTTTGCCGGGGTCGGTCCGTGGATAGGTGATCTTCATATAGCGAGTTTCCTCCGTGCCTCGGCAAGCACATTAAGCCGTTGGTCCCGGTTGAAGAACTTTGATAGTCGTTACGGGTAGTCAGAAGACTGAGATCTGACACCAGTCTATCCATGAGGTATCGTGTTACCCAGTTACTGGGTTGTGGAGGTCAGATAGGCAGTCGCTCCATGTAAAACACTGGTGTTCAGCTGAATCCGGTAAGACTGGAAGCCGACCCCAATATAGCTGGGAAAAGGCTAGGCAGATGATGATGATGAGGTCATAGGTTCGAACCCAGGCAGGTAATTCACTTTGTGTAAATTACCATCACGTCGTCTCTTCAAAACCGTCAAGTGCTAGAAAAAGAAAAACGAAGACATGTGACATCCAAAAACCCGCACTTTATGTGAATTAAGGCCCATCCCATTTCACACACAAGTGAACCACCGCACTGTGGATCGGCAAATTTTGTCGGCCTTCCCAATTGGAAAGCGAGCAATTTTTCTCATTTCTCTATCCAAACATTCAACTGTTTGCAAAAAAAAACATAAACGCGATTTTTTTTTCATTGTTTTTTTTATTTTTATCTCTCGTGTCTCCTGTGTGGGTCACATTTTTTTTTTTATCTGGTGGTACGGTAGTGTCCCTGCCAAGATGAGCCAAGCAAAGTGCAAGGGCACTACCTAGGTACCTTTTCTCTAAGCGCTTCGTCGTTTTTTTGGACCCTCATAACTTGGGCTTGGATTATACCAGATTAAACAAAATTCTCGGGATATGATGTCAATAGTAGATTTATTAATCATATCAAGTTTCAATTGCATAGCATACTTTAGATTTTATTGATATCTAACTCCGATTTCGCCCCTAACTCAATCACTGATGATAATCAAAACTCTTAGGGTACTTCCTGAAGTCCTAGAAAGCTGAATTTGGTATGTAAGGTAGTATTAGTACACAAACAACAAAAAATACTAAAAAATGGAACTTTTACCCCCAAACCCTTAAATTAGGGGATGGAAGATGGATGAGACTTCCGCAAATTTTGATGCTAGAGTAGAGGTCTGAAAATTGATATAGGGATTCCTTGTTATAAATAATAAAATACGTATTTCAGAATTTTTTGTAAATCACTCCTCACCCTTTAAATTAGGGGATGGAAAAAGTAACAATATAAAAAAATGTCATAAGCAACTTGCAAAAAGAAGTGAAATCCGACCAAAACATTTTCATTTAAAATGTAAGACAAGACGATACCATCACTCTACAAACCCTGACATCACAAACTCCTACAACTTAGTCAAAATATGTGGCTTGGCCGTTAGGGCATGTAGAGTTAGAATCTGGCTCTGAGATCTGATAACTTTTTGAAAGTGCGAGTCATATGGTCTCGTCTTGGCAACATTTTACATGAAAATGTTTTAGTGGGAACTTGCTTTCGGTTATTGTAAGACTAATTTTCTGTCATTAGAATTAATATATGTTTCGGGATATTTACCATTTATATTTAGACTTTGGTTGAAACGGTGCCGAAATATCGATAATATTATAATATAATATATACTAAAATCTAAATATACATGGTAAATATCCCGAAACAAATATTAATTCTAATAATTGTGACTTGTGACCATGTCAGCTTAAAAAAAATAATTATCTATCGATGGTCTGCGCTCCACCTTATTCAGGAACAAAAAAACACACCGCACGTATAATAATAGATAAGAGTACTTTACAAATTGTGTGGGGCTGATAATTTGAGCGAATTGGATTAATATGATTAAAGTTGATGATTTTAAATTGCAGCGCAATATGCTCTTAATTTAATCAGCCATTCTAGGTATTATTTGTGTAAAAAGGTTTATTATGATAATAGAGCTGCAGATAATTTGGAACAATACATACGAGGAACTATGTAAAAGTAAATCTATGTAAAAGTAAATTCTTACGGCATCGTTAATAGGTACACGCTTATTTACCTATGGCATAATAGCCACGAGCCTCTTGCAACACCCCAGGATTCTCTCGTTATGCAGCGATTTAAAAATGTGGTACTGAGGGGTCTCAGTAGCTAATTTTAAAATGAGAATCACGTCTAAACGACTAATCGTATTTATTTGGAAATAATATATGTTATATTAAGTAGACCATGTTTTTAATAATTTGATCAAAGAAAATTTTGAGTTTTATTCGTATAACATAGTGTAATTAATTTGTAAAGTTATGTCTACCACGGAAAAAACACGACAGTCGCACCAAAACTGCCGGGCGTATTTTACGGCAATTGAGACATGAATAAAAAGGAAAGCATTAGTCGTAAAGGAAAGTAAGCGTTAGTCATCGTCTTAAGACGAGGACAGTCCAACAATCTTGAGGGAACTAAACGCGCAATGGTTTCACAACCGCACAACCCAAAATTCAATAGTTTTTTGTACTTTCCTTATTATTCTATGACTTAAAAAAAAAGCCTCGGATCAAAATGTAGATAATTATATTGTCTTTCAGATGGTGTCAATTTTAATTTTGCTTGAATCAAATTATTAAGAAAATGGTCTAATGTAATATATATTTTTCCAAAAAAATACGAATAGCCATTTAGACGTGATTCTCATTTTAAAATCAGCTACTCAAGGGAATCGGCGCCTTAAGGATTGAGCGCTAGATTTAGTAAACGGTACTTCTGAACACGGCTTTTAATGTTAGGATAGTCTCTCTGGAGTCTAGACCGTCTCGTAACTTGGACCCTGTTCTCGATCTCGGCGAAGCACAGCTCCTGTATATTATATAAAAAAATGTGAGCTTCCTAACAGTGCATATTTAACCTACCGACAAAACAGAATGTAACTTTTTACAACTTTTTAAAACAAAATATTTCACAAATACTGCAGACAACAACAATTAATCGTGCGCTTATCTCCAAGGACATGGCGTGATACATTTTAATTCAGAAATTATTACCGCACCCTCTTGAAAACGAACACAAAAAGCAGCCATGAAATATAACACGTTGCACGCTACACCTGCGTATGACGTCATGAATTACCCCCCTTACTCTTCGTACCCCCTACGTGATCCGAATGTGCGAAACAACTATGTTAAACAAGTAAATAATTTCACACATACCCACATAAGGGTGAAGAAAATTCTTCAGACCAAAAACACATGTCGTAACAACTTAAATCTGAATGAAATAAGAATTCTCGGAGACGAGAGACACTTGAAAATCGGTGGTACGTGAGAAGAATGTATTGCGTACCAATGTTTTTTGGTAGAATTTGTACCTGCTGTGAACATCACAAGAGATGATGGGAAGATTTTGAGAATTTGCTTCGATTGTCGTAGCAATTTTCGACAGCGTAGCACCGTAGACGTCGCTTGCTACGCCGTAGTAGGTGACCTACCTACTACGGCGTAGCAAGCGACGTCTACGGCGCTGAGTATGAATTTTGATGAATTAAGATTTTCTGAGAAATATACTCAAGAAATATATTAAATATTTACAATATTTATTCGCATTTTCACGTCAGTTAGAAGATGCGAATATTATTTTAACCAAGCGTAAAAGTCGACCATGTCATCGTTTCATTTTTACAATTATTTTCTAACCGCTTTGATTAATTAAAATACAGAATATTACGTGCGGCAATTTAGAATTAATTACACGCGAGCTCAAAGCTAAACACGTGAGTGAAAATTTTCCAATGAACATCTGTTGTATTCACTTCAAAGGCCCCTAATAACCCGCTAGGCTTTATGGTCGCATTTCAGTTAAATTAATGCATTTTCACTGTTTAAAACCGTCGCCGTTATTTCACGTTCCATACATTAGTCGAATTATGAACACAACACCTTTTAATAAGAGCGAGTTGTAAGGCTGGTTACACACATGAGTGTCCCGAAATGTGACAGAGAACGCATCGCACGAGTTTTATTAACGTGACAGATATGCCACGGAGTGTGACATATCTGTCACAAATAGATATTATTTGTGACATTTTGTTGAAATTCGTGTATATTTCTCGTGTCATTTCACACGAATGCTGTTTGCATCACAATAGTTAGTGTAGTTTACAAATGCGGGGAGCGCATGACACTCGTCACAATTTATTAATCTTGTTTCTGGTGAACGCATTTTGGTATTTACTCTGTTAGCAGCGTATCTGTCAAATGTAGCAATATTTAATAAAGAATGTATATTGTGATTTATGAATATTGAAGGGTTATTTATGAGAAAAGTACTCGTGAATTTGGAGGTCCTTATGGAATATTAGCTGTCTACTAATGCATGCGAGTAGGTTCTCCTTTGTGTGATGAAATATGAATGTCGCGATGTAGAAGACAATATTTTTTGACACATGAAGAAAATAACATCATAGATTTTAGAAAATAAAACATAGTTTATACTGAGAAACATGTTGTGATAACGTTACGCTTGTGTCGTAGATAGTACAAGCAATAATTTTATTGTGTTTGACTTAGTGTAGGTATATACATTTATAAACTGTGACTCACGTTGTTCTATTTTAGTTTAGAAACTCCATTTCAAAATCCTAACAATAACCAAAATTGTTAACGAGTCGAAAATGCAAAAGTGTGTACCCGTCCTATGAAATTTTCGTATAAAGTCATGAAATTCTCAAGTTAACTCTCTGAGGTCGGTTTGACGTGTTACGTCTGTGAAACATTATTGGCGACGCGTGTGATGGCGGCACAATTAATATTAATGCAAGCTGAGACTTGACGGTTTTATTGTGAACCGTCAAGATTTATTTCCTTGCGGTTCTTGACGGTATTGGTATGGTTTATTTTGGTTTATTGTAGAACCGTGTGGGATAAGTATTTGTTTATTATTATTATGACATTATATTTAAGGAAAGGCGATATTACAGTATATCATTAGTCATTAGGTATAGTCAGCCCATATACCAGTGGTGGGCAAACTTTCTTGATTAGAATGAAGAATTATAGGAAAAATGCATTTTGTGTTGATAATTTTAATCATATAAAAACATTACAGGTACGTTTTTGTGAATTTGTTGTTTTATTACTACTACAAATTAAATATTTAATAAATATACTTATTTAATATATTAACAAATTTTTTATACCCAATATATAAATAATACTATTCAAGTATCAAGATCAGCTGGGTCGTACTAACTGGGTTGCTATCTGAGCGATTGTGGCGCCCTCATTAAATTTTTACTCTTTTATATCGCACTGTACATCATTACACACTTGCACAAATGTAAAAAATTACAATGTAACTTTTATTCGAAGGCCCTGCCACGATATAACGATATGTGATTAGGATTCTGGTGCCGAAAAATACCTGAAAATCCCGCGGTTTTCCAACCATATTTGGGGCTCCATCTGTAGTTATATTGCATAATTTTGAAATCATATATGCATCATCTGTAGTTATATTGCATAATTTTGATATCATATATTGCATCATCTGTAGTTATATTGCATAATTTTGAAATCATATATTGCATCATCTGTAGTTATATTGCATAATTATCGCGGGCCATATACTATTCATGTCAAAGGACCGTTAGCGGGCCGGGTTAAATGCTTTCGCGGGCCGGAGCTGGCCCACGGGCCGTACTTTGCCCATCACTGCCCTATACCATTCTTGCAGACCGGTTAGTCTACCACTACATAAGTTGTAACTGTTGTCACAATTACAGCTCCCTCCAATATGTAAAGAAAAGAAGAAATATTATTCTATGTAATTAATTAACATTACGGAACCACTCACACATTTGCTCACGCTTCATCATATGAGATACAAGTAGACCTGAATTGTAACTAATAGCCATTATTTATATCCTACATATTACGCCCTGGATTCAATTGTGAGATGTTAATACTCGTATATTATGTAACTAGCTCTTGCCAGTGGCTTCGCCCGCGTGAAAAGTGTTTTGTCACCGCGGAACATTACACTGGGATAAAACGTCAAAACATTACACTGGGAAAATCTATGTGCTATGCCAGACTATAATCTATATTTGTGTAAAATTTCATCCAGATCCGTTCAGCCGTTCTGGCGTGATTGAGTAACAAACATACATCCATCCATTCAAACTTTCGCATTTATAATATTAAGTAAGATCATATCGCCAACGCCCTGCACCTGCATTGTGTTCTAACCTTTAGTGTGGGACTCTTCGATACTCCAACTTCTAAAAAGAAAAGATTCTTTTAGCCACATGACACGTAGTCAATTTTCATAGTCCGGAAGAGTATGCCGGGGTTAGAGGGGAGAGGGGGGGATGAATGATCATCCATCATATTCAGTTTGACAAGCACATGTGTTCTCTGAATTGAACAGTTTCTGTTCTCCGAAGACGTAAAATTGGGCCAAGACTTGGAAGATTCACTCGATAGATTTTTTAATATTTTGATATTTTATTCCTTAAAATTTTCAGGATGACGTAAACCTTGAAATAGCTACTGGTTTCCAATCTTTGCGTAACTTGGTTTGGCAATTTGGGAACTTTGCGAATCTTGATAAGCACAATTTTAACTGAATGCTGTAAGTCCCATATAGCATTTAAAGACAGGAAACTTGGCCGGAAACCACTAATAATATTGAAAAATCGAACGGACGGTTTGGTTTGGGATTAGTGCGGTGGGATTGTCCCAATAAAAAAATATATTGGAAAACGTAAATTTTCATGTCAATCGCTTACGCTTATGACTTAACCGCATACCTATATCTGCCTAGGTTTGTTTGCTTGCAATATTTCATACTGCGTGACGCATTCAGTTTTTTAATAGGAACCTTTTATCTTCATCGATATCATAAGCATTTACGTCAACAATAAAATAAATGCTATTCGCTCTTATACAGGCGTAGGTAGGACCTATCTTATATCTGTCTAACTGGTAAGAATCCTAGCACTTAGATTTTATCAAACCTTTGGTTCAGTTATAAAAGCGCATCGAAGCTTTTATGCCTGCTACTTAAGACTTTTTAAATTAAAAACTTTTGTTCGTTGCAAAGGTTGCATTAAAACCTAATAGTACAGTCATTCGTCTTACCTGTTTTTTTTTTCATTAACCATCGTAAAATGAGTAGAAAAGGAGATATTGTCATTGTTTTTCCAGTATGGCGGTTCGAGCGGCAAAAATACGTGTAGCACATACAAATTTATAAAATCGCCAATTTTCAAAACGCCCGCAAAACTGTTAACCTATTTTTTGGGTACTAAATAAGAATGATAGCGTAAGAAATAGCGCGCACGAGCAACTTTTGTGTATGGGTTTATATGAAAAGTCTCCCGGCTGTCGCGTCGCTACATGCGCTCACTTTAATAACCCATAGACATGATGTGAGAGACAAATTAGTTGCGGAGACAAAAGTTGCTCGTGCGCGCTATCTCTTTACCTTTTCTCCAACACTGCAGAATGCCACGAAAAACGAAACAAACCATAACACCATTCATTTAAGTCATAATGCCCGTTTTCATTCCCACCATGTTTCTGCCCCGCCGATTTCAAAAGCAAAGGTGTAGAAAGATAAGAAAACAGTAGGTTAGAGATATTTCGAAACAAGAGCGTATAAATCACGAGCTAGTTGAAAAGTACTCGGAAACTGAGGATAAATGAGTTCTGCTTTATGGTTATAATAAATATAGTTTTGTGGGCATTGCTATTAGTGTTGTGTTGTTGTTTGCGGCCAAAAAAGGAGGGTTTGAAGTGTGTGTATGTATGTGTAAACGTACTCGTAACTGCTGAAATTTGGATGATCTCTGTCCTCCATATTATGCTGTACCAAGCAGTTCCTATGGTCTGGTGTTTATTTCGCGAAGATAACTGGGCAATATACAGGGTTTAACCTAGATACACCTCTACGTTAAACCCTGTACATTATTACCCAGACCATAGATTAAAAACACACTTTGTAAACAAGCAAATATGCTGTTTGTGTGTGTGATAACAAATTAGATGCTGCTCCAAAGGGCAATCTTTAGTGCAGACAAAATCAAACTGGTTAATTTATATTATATTCATAATTATAGGAATGCTTTATTTTTTTATTTTTTATGGTTCCGTACCCAAAGGGTAAAAACGGGACCCTATTACTAAGACTTCACGATCCGTCTGTCTGTCTGTCTGTCTGTCTGTCCGTCTGTCACCAGGCTGTATGTCATGAACCGTGATAGCTAGACAGTTGAAATTTTCACAGATGATGTATTTCTATTGCCGCTATAACAACAAATACTAAAAACAGTATAAAATTAATATTTAAGGGGGGCTCCCATACAACAAACGTGATTTTTTTGACGTTTTTTGCTCGATATTAATAACGGCAATAGGTAGACGCTTAAAATATTCACTGAATATTTAGTTGTATAGTTACTTCAAAAAATAATAATTATTAAATTAAAATAAAATAAATTAAGGGGGGGTCCCATACAACAAACGTGATATTTTGCCGTTTTTTACGATAATGGTGCGGATCCCTTCGTGCGCGAGTCCGACTCGCACTTGGCCAGTTTTTTTTTTGTTTAGGAAATTGGCTCGCACACTGGTCCGTTGTTGTTGAATTAGGTAATTTACCTATGTTTGTAATATTTGTAAATATGTGAGAACCTTGTTCCTATTTATCAAATGAATTTACCTGTTAGTGCTTGTAATACTTTATACCTATATGTTGTGCTGGGTGCATCGTCTATATACGTATACATCTCTACACATACGTATATGAATTTATGTATGTATGTAAATGTTGTAAAACACTTTTTTTAAAAGAGGAAGTGTGGAGTTTCTTGTTCATGTTTTTTTTTTTTTTATTTGTCGATAGGCTCGCGTTTGACCACTATCTCGCCTGATGGTATGCGATGATGTGGTCGACGGTGAAGCACGCTTGCCTAGAAGTAACCTACTCACTCTTGACCATCAGGAAACAAAGACTCCGGCAGGGAATTCCACTCCTTAGCTGTGCGTACAATGAAAGTATTCGCAAAACGCTTTGTGTTTCTTCTCCATAACAAGCTAGTTTTCCGAATGGACGGTAGAATCAATTATTGTTAATTTTAAATTTCTGTCTTTCATAAGTGCCGCTTAATGCCTATTTGAAATAAAGATTTTTTGTCTTTTGTATTTCATATTTTTAAAACTGCTTCTGCCCATGTTTATGAAAAACTTTCTCCACGAAAATCAAATTAATTCTTAAATAAAATA
Organism: Orthosia incerta; assembly: GCA_948252205.1. Lineage (NCBI taxonomy): Eukaryota > Metazoa > Arthropoda > Insecta > Lepidoptera > Noctuidae > Orthosia > Orthosia incerta. Next base: position 26,512,257 of record OX411749.1, read on the forward strand.
TGTATCTTTCATATAAATGATGATCACAACTTTCCGTTACTCCATTTATACATACCAAATAAATTACGTATCGAAACTCTGCAGTCATAACCATCATCATCATCATATCAGCCGAAAGACGTCCACTGCTGGACATAAGCCTCCCCCGAGCGTCGCCACATTGATCGATCCCGTGCCTCTCGCATCCAGCGGATCCCTGCAACCTTCACCAAGTCATCGGTCCACTTGGAGGGAGGCCTTCAAAAGCAACGTCTTCCGGTTCGGCGACATAAAGGTGTACGTAAAATAAATAAATCAAAACTCTTAATTTCAAGAAAATACTACGGAACCAACGTTTGCTAGCAGTGTAGTGGCCAAGTTACAAACGCTTCATATCGAATCTGTTTCTTCAATCGTTAACGCCTTCTATTTGTTTGGTCTGACCACGTGACTTAGCGTTCAAATAAATCATTCCCATACATTGATTAGTTTTCTACAGTACAACTATTTTCTTAATATCCCTCGGCTAACTTCGTGTTTCGTCAATCGTCGGCTTTCTATCAGTTGCCCTTTGCACTTGGTGCAGACCGGACGCTTTTAATCAATTTGGAATTATGTATAGTTGTTATTAGAATACTTAGTTTGAATTACTAATTTAAGTATCTACTTCTTCTTCAGAATTCAAATTATTATACACGATAAGTATAAAACAATCACAGAAAATAATTGATGGACATGGAAATTAGCATTTGTTTGTATTCGGAAATGCGATGATTGCCGAAGGACATAAAAAAATTGTTGTACTGTACTAGCGTTATTATTCTGTCATTAGTGATACCTGTCTTAAGTGTTAACCCATCATGTCTGCGCAGTTTCACTCTGTTATTAATTTGATCCTAATTCCTATTGACGTTTCATAAGTATTATTTTTAATCAAAAAAACATTTTAATGACACAAAAAGAAAATACTCTAAAGGTAAATAAATATAGCCCTTATTAAATAAGTTTATATATTTTGGTCTTCGTTCCTCATAAGTCGATTATAATTATTCAAAAGCTTATTTTTATTAAAATTCTTCTGGTATAAAATAAACTCATTTCTAAAACTTCCTTTACAAATTGATGGCGATGGCTATTTATAGCCGGGCGTCCGCTAACAGGCTTCCACCGGCTTCTAAACATAAACAAGCTTTCGTTATTAAAATGTTGGTCCCATTTAGTTGCCAACTTATCAAAACAACTGTAAATAATTAGTAGAATTGATTTATTTGTTAGTTGTTACTGTAGTCTGTAACTTTGCTATGTTAGTAGCGTTTTGCCGCGGTTTTGTTCCCTTGGCTTATCCTTATTTTTTAACCGACTTCAAAAACAGGAGGAGTTTCTCAATTCGTCGGAATCATTTTTTTTTATGTATGTCCCCGATTACTCAAAGACGCCTGGACCGATTACAAAAATTCTCTTTTGTTTTGATGGGTATACTTTCTAGTTGGTCCCATAGTCATTAGGTCAGGATCTGATGATGGGATCCTCCTCAAATAATAGAGGTTAAAGTATAAAATTGCCGTTTTATTGTAATAGGTACTTCGAAAAAATAAAATCTCAAACATGAAGGTTCTATATGTCAATTGACATATAGAACCCTCATGTTTGAGATTTTTGAGTGAAACTTTTTTCACATGGTACTTATTCTTCTTTTAAAAATGTGCAGCATTCGATTATCGACTTTCAGTTGTTTTGTTTATTCAGCTCATACAAGAAAGATGGATACTTCGAAAATTTGAGTGATTTATGAATGCGAGGTCCGACGCGGAACTAACGCGGCAGAAACAGCTCGCAATATCAATGTTGCGTTTGGAGAGGGGACTGCTAATGCACGCACCGTGAGATTTTGGTTTAAACGCTTTCGTGATGGAAACTTTGATTTGAAGAACAAACCACGTGGAAGACCGCCCACTCAGGTGAATAACAATGAATTGAAAGAGATGGTGGAAGCCGATCCGAGCCAAGCTACCCAGGAATTAGCGGCATGGTTTAACGTTACCTTACCAACAATATTGACTCATTTGAGTCAAATCAATAAAATAAAAAATATGAGAAATGGGTGCCTGATGATTTGACTGATCTGCAGAAAGAAACGCGTGTTGAAACTTGTGTTGCCTTGTTGAATCGATACAGAAATGAAGGAATGTTCATCAAACATCCTTCATAATGCGCTCAGCAAAAGAGTGGAAATCACTGCCTAGACGCAGGCAGTGATTTTCCGAACGCATACAACCCGAATCTCTTCAAAGTTAGAGTGAACAGGCTTCTTCTGGGTAAGCTCACTCCATCGTCGACTTTGTCTCTGTCACCTCTGAACTAGACCAGAGTCAAGAGCAAACCCATTACATAAAAAAATAGCTTCCCAACGGTGAAATAATTTTTGAAATCGGTCCAGTAGTTTTTCAGTTTATTCTTTACATACAAAAATACAAACCATTCCTATTTATAATATTAGTATAGATATAGATTATTAGTAATTAGTTTTAGTACCTACATTAGTATAAGAAAATAAAGGAAGAAAGAAAAATGTTTATTTACGCCAGGCACGACGCATACATAAAAAGAACAAAAAATTTACAATCATTATTAGTATAGAAGTTAAGATAAGTAGTAGTTTTTTTTTTTTTTGCAATTGTTGTCTAGGCGGGGATCGATAGTTTTTATACAGTTTTATAATTATTTAATCACATCCGTCTTTTTTGCTACAAATATCTAAAGCACAAAGTAACGGATAACTTCTCTTCTTCAGTCGGTCCCTCATTACTGAGGATCGTGGTCACTGGACCCCTTTAAGCGGACAATCTGCCTCCATCGACTCCGGTCCAAAGTTGCCATCACCACCTGCTGGAATTTGCTTGAGGACGTAGCTTCCTTCACTTGGTCTGACCATCGTGGTGGCGACCGGCCTCGTGCTCTCTTTCCTTCGGTATTGCCAACAATGACCAGAAAGAAGACTCAAAAGTTTAGAAAGCTTCATCAGTAGCAAACGTTGCCTATTAAAAATGAGTAGGTGTCGGGTGTCTACATTCCTAAGATGAGAACTAAACTGTTGAATCGGCTATTTGCAGGCACCCATATTCGCACAACAAAGAAATTCTATGGAAACATGTCGATAGTAATATCTACTAGGCATCGTTACGCAGGGCGAGACCTGTCTTTGCCAGCAGTTGTTATGGCCTTGCTGGCAGATAAAGAAAACTGGAGGGAAATGGCCTCCTTCTGTAAGACCGTGATGTTCCAGAAGAAGGCTGCCGAGCGGGATCGTGAGAGGGCTTATCCAACTCGGAGAAGAAGGCGTCGTTGAGGCAACCACCTCAACTCCTAAAACGCTGAAACCCAGCCTGCATCCTAGGCAGGCGGGACTCCGGGGTCATGGGCGGTCAGACTGGGGACTCTGTCCGCCCACCAAGTGACTCCAGAAAAGACGGTGGCATAGTGATCACGTACTGACGTGTACGGCGAGGCTCAGGTGAGGTCCTTTATTAGTCTCCCCAAAGATCTTATCAGGCGTTCCACAGAGTAAACAAAAAAAAGGCATCATTACGCAATATACTGGAACATTCAAAATCTGAGGAGGTACCTCTACCTGCGATAGTAAGTTAGTAACAATAGCTATATAACACACATAACTTAATGGTGATGATTCAGAAAAGTCAGACGCGTAGTACTTACAACCGGAGTGAGTATATGGCGAGATGTATGAACGTAATTGAAGCTAAAGGTTCATAGCAGGTGGCGTTGTGTAGTTTGCGCCTACCCCAATAAGAAAACACATATAATAATATTTGTTGAAACTCAAGATCGATTGTTTGTATAAATATCGAGCCAGCAGAGTTTCTGATAAATACGTTTTCAACACACTTGCTCATAAAGTGGCTCTAATTTCACCGCAATTAGGCACATACCTGTTATCAAACTGTGACTTTTTCATTGCTATTATTCACAAGTGAGTTATAGAGTTTTTTTTTAAATTTATTTGTTGAGTTGCTTTGTTCTTAAAAAAGTTTTGATACAAAAAAGATCGTGCTCAATAGTACAAATAAATTAATGTACCTATTGCTTGCTCATTTCATGCAACTTCGTATTAATTTCAACTTGTACGTGCTTAATAAATATAACTTTCACTCAAATATAAACTTTATTTGCTCTGTAATTAAGAAAAATTTAAATTCCATATTTTTTACGTGGCTAAAACACTATCCACGAAAAGCCAAAAAAAAAGAAACCTCATTCTTTTAGTCTATGGTCGATCGCCATTGTTAGATGCGCGTGCATAGAAAAACTGATTAATTTTGCCCGCCATTGTGAAAAAATTTTTTACAACTCGTTTTTACTGTTGAAAATGTTTTTTTTGTATTATTTTCTTCACAAGTGTGTTGAAAAACGTCGTATGATACACGTGTGTATTGATGATTACCGTCCTCGGCTCTCTTAAGACCCTCACCTACGGCTCAGGTCTCAATGGCGCCTCAGCGGTAATCACCAACATTGCACACTTGTACCATAATGTACTATAAGTGACTTACGAACTTAACCTTAGTAAAAGTGAAATAGTAAAAATAGTTATAAAAGTTTCGGTACAGTCTCGATAAATCGGTTAGTTTGCTGTCTCTTGCTGTCGTAAATCGACAGTTAAATTGGATTTCGGTTAGTGGTGAGTCCAACTAAGTGGAACTTATTTATCGCTTCTGGAATGATAAACTTCATCGCCGTTTTTGAAATCACGTGAGATGACAGTGAGGGTACTGAAGGTGCATATGTGTTTGCGTACGCTTGTGTACTATAATGGCTCACGTGTCAATAGCTTGTCTCCAGTGATTGACCTTTGGTCCTTCTCCGTCTTGGTTTTGCTCCCTTCCCAATTTATTTGTGGTCGATTGTGTGTCTACGCCAGGATGGTTCATCGTCTTCAGGTCTCTCTCGATAGTGGTCCACCAAGAGGCCTTTGGTATGTAGTTAAATTACGTATCAGGTAAAAAGATTAATTCGGATAAGTATTGGTAAATTATCTAACAGTTACAATTTTGTAAGTCCATCATTATCATTTCAGCCGAAAGATGTCTTCTGCTAGACTTAGGCCTCCTCCAAACGTCGCTTTATTGAGCGGTCCTGTTGTTATCGCACCCAGTGGATCCACGTGGCCTTCACCAGGTCATCAGTGTATCTTGTAGGAGGCCTTCCAACGCTTCGATATGCCGTCGCCACTCCAAATCTATACTAATATTATAAAGAGGAAAGATTTTTTTGTTTGTTTGTTTGTACCGAATAGGCTCCAAAACTACTGGACCGATTTGAAAAATACTTTCACCAATAGAAAGCTACATTATTCCTGAGTGACATAGGCTATTTTTTCAGCCCGAAAATGGGTCCTGGGGGGTGGTTCTGGGAGCGAAGCCGCGGGCAACAGCTAGTCTAAAATATTTACATAATTTGTAAGTATCTTTTGAATATTTTCAGTCTGGTATTGGCTAAGAGGCCCGTAGCTAGTTGATGAGCATTTTTTTTTGTAATATCGATGTACCAACGATTCTATAATTCAATAGAACAGAATAAACTTTATGGTACACCAAAAAGTTACACATTATTTTATTTAAATTGTAAACTTTACTTTTATTGTACCTAGTTGTGGTAAACAATTGTAAGCTTAATATAAATATCATTCGCAAAATCATTTCATTTTTGGTATCGTATTATTTGATATTTAATTTCATCGTTAAAGGTCTGCGTTTTAACTGATTCTAGAAAATGATTACCGGAAATATGATTCGCATGGACATATTAAATGGCGTTGTTTCATGGAATTGTAGGCTGGTTTATTTCGAAGGTGGCTATTTGATTAAAAACGAAGTGCATTTCAGCAACCACGACAATATTTCATAGCGAATATAAAGAACAATTAAAAGGTGCAGTAGATTGATTGAATTACCGAGTCTTTATAAAGGTTTTCCTGTAAACAGATGTCACTGATGTCAACTACTAGGAATCCTCCTGTATCCCGATGAGTACTTTATAGTATTTTTAAACGACTTTCTAAAAAGGAGGCGGTTCTATGTTCGAGTTTAAGTTTTGTTTTTGTTTTGTTTCACCGATTTCTCCGTCAATTGTGAACCGAATTTGAAAATTCTTTTTTTTTGTTTGATTCCATTATATTCCGAAATTGGTACCATTTTAATTTGGTGAACATCTGATGAAGAACTTCAGAGATATACATCAGAACTCTTCGATAAATAACGGCAAATCTCTCGGGATTGCTGCAATCGCATGTCTGTTATTTGTTTATACCATTTCGTAACATAACATCACGCCAGGTCGCTCTAAAGGGGTACGCAGAGGTGTACAGTTCACCTTGGTACACTCTCATTTCACCGGTTATGTTCAAGTTTCATGATATTCGGGCAATCTATTCTGGCGTTATAGGTACCTTAATAAACAACTTGCCTATTAGGTAGATACAACTAATAAAAAAACTTTTTTACAAAAATATACTACCGACTTCCAAATAAAAACACTACAAAGTGAAAAATAACTTTCTTTTTGGAAGTTAGTGTCCATAACGCAAAAAATTGGGACCTACCAAAGACACCGACTTCCAAAAAGAAAGTTATTTTTTACTTCGTAGTTTTTTTCGATTTGGAAGTCAGTAGTATTTTTTGTAAAAAGGTTTTTTTTTAAATAGTGACAGAATTTTACCAAAAACTTTAATAACGAATACTGATACGAGCATACTTCATATTCCTATCAGTATTCGTGTTTCCATCAAAATGTTCCTTTTCAGGTTACATTTATTATATAACTAGCAGCCGCCTACGTGGTATTAGTAGGTACTTCTTCCATATTCATATTCATATATATTTATTTGCTCAAACATGTGTACACATACAAGAATACAATAACATGCATGCAGGATAATATAAAGAAAAAAACACAGGTTCAGACATGTTTGCCACGAATTATGGCGTGCAAATATGATAATTATTATGATTGGCATAAATTAATTTCATTCTAATATCATTAAATTACAAATGTCAACAGAAAATATAAAAAAAGTAATAACAAATAAATCCTAATGTCAAAATAAATTCTACAGTCAGAAAAACATTAATATTATAGTAAAATTATTGTAGAATGTCATGAAGTCAAATTAGAATTATATATAACAATTTATTAGATAATATCAAAAATGTCTATACAATACACAATGTCAGAATTTATCTGTTAAAAAATCTGAGACACTATAATAACATTTTTGACATAGGATAATTTTTAATTTTCGCTTAAACAAATCAAGAGGACATTTTTTTAGCTCCTTCGGCAATTCAATTCCAATATCTTTAAAATTATAGCGTATGTGTTATTCTGATGTATAAGCTGTTTCATGTCGTGGTGGCACAGTGGCTAAGACCTCGCCTCTCGTGTTTGAGGTCGTGGTTGCAAATCCGGGCAAGTACCAATACAACTTTTCAAATTCATATTTATTTTCTAAGCTTATCTTGGACATCAACGGTGAAAGAAAACATCGTGAGGAAACCTGGACTTACATAGTTAATGTAAGTCTGAAATAGCGGATTCAGAGGCCTGTGGGGTTCCCAGAGACAGCTTAATTAACTCTGACACCAGAAATGGCCACATCTCACACGAAAAGAAGAAGATGAAACTATATTTCTATAAAGTTGCCTAGTTGCCATTCCACCAATTTGCTCCAAGCTCTTCCAAACATCTTTCATAATGCGCACAGCAAAAGAGCGGAACTCACTGCCTGCGTCTGTGTTTCCGAACGCATACAACCCGAAACTCTTCAAAGTTAGAGTGAACAAGATTTTTCTGGGTAAGCTAACTCCATCGTCGACTTTGTCTCTGTCACCTCTGACCTAGACTAGAGTCAAGAGCAAAACCCACACTAAATAAAAATAAATAAATAAAAGTTTCATCAAAATTGGTTTAGTAGTTTTTGCGTCAAAGAGTAACAAACATCCATCCATTCATCCTCACAAACTTTCGCGTTTATAATTTTAGTAAGATAATCACCAGATTTACGACACATCCGCAATTATCAACATCTAATAAGAAAGGTGTCTATTATTACTCAGAATCAATTAATTTGGCTAACCTTTGCCCAAGTTATTTGGTTTCCAGTCTAACTGGATACACCAGATACTGATACTGTTTTAAGTTTGACGTGTGTACCTGTGTATATGTGTACTGGTGTATCTGTTTGTGGCATCATAGCTCCTAAACGGATGAATCGATTTTGATTTAGTTTCTTTTGTTTGAAAGGTGACTATATCGAGAGTGTTCTTAGCTATGTTGTTCATGAGGATCGGTTCAGCCGTTAAAAAGTTATGGGCGTTTACTGTTTGGATCTGGGCGTTTTCACAAGATATCGTGTCATAATTACGGGTTCAATTGATTGTCGATCGAAGCGTGTACTAGATAAATTATGTAGCATGAAACAAAAATATGACAGGTGTTTTTATTTTAAATTATCTTGTATACCAGACCAGTTGAGACCAACGGCTAACGTGCTTTTAAATACATTTTGTCACTATCAAACTGCTTTACGTCCGTCACGTTGCCCGACATTTTGCTGAACTGGTTCTATTTGGCGCAGCCGTGGGACACACAATGTTATATTTATATTGTTTACTCTCCTTTTTATTGTTGTTTAGTTTTTTTATGTTTATTGTGTGTTTACGAGGTCGGTCCATGGTTGGGTGACCATTTCAACATACCGAGTTTCCTCCGTGCCTCGGAAAGCACGTTAAGCCGTTGGTCCCGGCTGTCATTTGAAGATCTTTGACAGTTGTTACGGGTAGTCAGAAGCTTGAGATCTGACACCAGTCTTGCCAAGGGGTACCGTGTTACCCAGTTATTGGGTTGTGGAGGTCAGATAGGAAGTCGCTCCATGTAAAACACTGGTACTCAGCTGAATCCGGTAAGACTGGAAGCCGACCCCAATATAGATGGAAAAAAGGCTAGGCAGATGATGATGAGTTTTTTATGTGTATGTTGTGTGCTTTAGTGGCTTGTGACAAATAAATGTGTTTTCTTTCTTTCTTGCCGAGGTACGGAGCAGATTCGATGTGATGAATTAATGGTCGCTAATCTACAGACAGAAGGGCAACCGTTTCTTAAACGAGAAGGTTTTTTTTTTTTAAAACTTTGCCCCACACTAGGAATTTCTTCCTGTATTGTGGGTGCGTTTAAAAACATATAAACTCACATTCACAACACCCAGAGCCGGAACAACTATCTGTAGGTCATACAAATATTTGTTCCGTGCGCCCAAAATTAATCCGTTTTATTATTATTTAGTGACAAGCTTCATATTATTTCATAGAATGAAACAGCATATTGAATTTATGGCAGATAAATCCAATCGTGCAACAAAAATCACCACCGTTCTTCCACTAGATTCACCCTTCAACCATAATTCTTAAACCCCAACACGAAACTGCAACATCTAAACGAAATAATACATCACAACAATCATGCAAGTCGGTGCTGAAACGCGGTGTGAATAACAAAAGAATGGGGGTGAATAGGTGGGGGATGAAAAGGCGCGGGAATACAACCACTTATCAGCTGTGACCAGGGGCGACCACTTACCGCTCGCTAGAGGTTTAAATCGCTAGAGAGGCAAAAGGACTGTGGGAAATTGTTCTTATATGGACGGTAAACTGTTTTGAATAGCTGGAGAGTGGATCTAAATATAAGTTTATTGAATCATTGTCCTTAGATATATCTTTATCTTATGCAGGCCATGAGATAAAGATATATCTAAGGACTTTGATTCAATAAACACCGCGCTATAAACTGGCACGCGACGATGGCAAAACACCGGACGAGATGTCTATGTTTCCATGGTTGATATGTAGGCCTTTATTCTTATTATTTATTGTACACAAAAACATTAATACACAGATACAATAGGACAGCTTATGTACAAAGGCGAGCTTTCTGAGGCGGGCTTCTCTTATAGCAAACCTCAGTTGAGTCTCAGTTGCCTTTAATGTGGGATGCGACTTGTATCGATACTCTTGCGCCATTCCATCTTCCTAGATCGTTGTTCTGTGCTATCGCTGCTGCTGCTGCTGCGGCGGCTGCAGAATACCTCAAACGGCAGAAATATAACATTGGTAGTTATATTTTCAAGCTTTTTGGGGTTGAAAATCTTGGCCCGCGGGATCCAAACTTTTTTTAAAGATCTTTCCAAACGCCTAGTTCACACTTCGCGTGACCCAAGGGCTGGTTTTTTACTTTGGTCAGAGGATAAGCATTGCCATACAACATGGCAATGCTGCCAGTCTTTTGGGCACAATACCAGTGGACAACGATGTGGAGGAGTATTTCGACGCCATATTTGAGCTTAGTTTATTTTTAGGCTAAGTTAGTCAGTAGTTTTTGATGATACATTATCTTTAGAAGCACTATATAGAACCCTCAAAAGATGCTCAAAATTACTCTATCATCAGAGGCCTTGTGTACAAATTTGACAACTGTAAATAAAAAAAGATTACATAGGGGCACAGTATATGTCTTTCTATTTCAGTTTATGAAATATCTTTTAAATTGGTCCTATTGGAGGAGGAAAAAGGCGAGCGCCAAACCTCGAATTATGACTTTTTACTTAGTAAATTCAGTCTGATGTCTGCGACTGCATTTCCTCTTAAGTTAACTATTGGATTTAAGTTGATGAGGATTAAAACTGTATCCGTCTAAATAGCTTTCGAATTACCGCTACAATTTTTTTGAAGTTAGAATGGGTATAGTAAGCTGTCCTTAAAAGATAGATATGTGCCATCGCGGACTTTTCTGCAGACGTATAAAAATAGCCCACCATACATTGTTTTGTTATATCTCAAAGGAATTAGACTTGAATTTGTCGCCGTTTGCAACAATTATCGTAATATTGCAAACAATTTACAAAAAAACCTAAACAACCGTAGTTTTTGAGTTTTTCGCGAACAGACAGAGAGACAGACAGACAGACGCGCCGGGACGTGTTTTACAATATGTAGTGATTTGTTCGATAGACTCGTATGGCAATTTTTGTAACGCTTGATAGTGATGAAATGGGAAGTTTATTAAGACGAGATTTTCGTCAACATGGAAAAAAAACATTCACGAGAAGACCATCCAAAAATAAGAACTTACTAAACTTAGTACATCTGTAAGTAGAAAATTGCCCCATTCGCCAGCATGCGGAACCCTGTGTGCGAAATAAATCTTCTAGCGAGCCTCATCCGTGCGAGGTGACAGAATCGGAGGCGAACACTCCCAGCTACTTTATTATTTAAAAACTCAATTCAACAACTTATGGCATTTATAGCTGGCCAGTTAAGTTATTGTTTTCGAGTTTGAAGCTTTTATTGAAGGAGTATTGTTAGTGTTGATAAGTTTTATGAAGAGTTCTGTGTTGGGGTCTTCGTGGCTTTGTCTAAACTGCAAAAGTTTCTTAAATGGACGTGTTGAAATATCAGTTTTGCTGCATTTCTCAGGGTAAGTTAAAGTCTTTTGTGGGTTCTATTTAGAGAAAATAAAAACATAAAATATGATGGTATTTTATGTATCCTACCCCAAGTATCCCCCGAAGGTTTTGCAAGATATAATCGCATTTCTACGGTTATATTTGACTAGCTTCTGACAGCGGCTTCGCCCGCGTGAATGTCGAAGATTATACCGAGGGAACATATTCCCGGGATAAAAAGTCCAAAGTAAAAGATAAAAATCTTATGTGCTATTCCTGACTATAATCTATCTCTGTGCCAAATTTCATCCAGATTCGTCCAGCCGTTTGAGCGTGAAGAAGTAACAAACATACAAACACACACTTTCGCCTTTATAATATTAGTGTGATTCCTATGTAATTTGTGGTTAGAAAAGAAAGAAAATAGAGTTTATTTGCGACAGACAACAAAATTAAAAATCTAGGTTAGGCTACTGCCATCAAGTGGGCACAAATCTAGGCTGCGTGTTGTTTTCTGAGAAATTGCAGATGAAAAACCCAGTAAAACTTTGCCTGATTCCCTAGAGGCGGATACAGATATTGCGAGGAATGCGCAACGCACGGCGCTCATCGCAATGTGTGGACGTTCATATTCGTGGTGAGACATGTGCTATGAGTGCTACAACAACTCAAACAAAAGCAAAAGCCGTACGTTGCGAGCAAACGCCGTGCGTTGCGAGCATTATCCGTGCGTTGCGATCATTAGCCGTGCGGTGTGAGCAAAACGCGTGCATTGCGAGGCGTGCGCGGCGCAGGCCTCGCAATGTCTGTATCCGCCTTAGTGCCTCTTGCTCAGCATTAGCGCACGGTATAGTTCTGTTTCGGTCAGAGACAAGAAATTATTGCAGACTGATATTTAAAAAGTTCCAACCTTAACTAAAACATTCACGAACGAATACAATCCATCGTTTCACTAAATCATAAAACAACGTATTATCAGAAATGTAACCACAAACACACTACATCATTTGAGGTTCGTTATCAATTACAAAACTGATACCAGAGATACCATGGTCACGATAAATCAAGGCCCGATAATTGGAAATTGACAACAAAAATAAATGTCTAATTGACAACAAACAGGCGTTTGGTTACGCGACACATTGTCGATTTAATTACTTGAAATGTTAGGCTAATATTACAAAATATTATGGTCCACAAATCAACTAGCTTTTTTCCGTGGCTTCACCCGTGTTAAAGTCGAAATTTATCCCACGGGAATGTAGAACCGGGATAGAAGTATTCGTCTTACCTCCAACCTTCTCCTCGACTTCACCTCCGATAATAAGATTGACATTTATTAACTATACAATTCGATTTTTCCGATGTCATAGCTACCGAGTCGGGAAGAGGTACATCGAACGGACTTGAAATATGGACCTCAATCCAGATCATGATCTACCTTTTTGCGCCAAGTTTTATACATCAAGGCGTGATTGACATACAGACACACATTTATTTATTTCAGGATCACCAACGAGTGTTACAAAACCATAAAACTTACACAAAATACAAAAATTGGTACACATCATCATTATCCTGTAATGCACACTCAATTATAGGCAATCACATCTTTTACATGCAAACATACAGACTTTCCCATTTATAGCTAATATTAGTAGGAGTATCCTAAGCGTATCGCGTTCTTTAATAATGGTCTTTATCGAGTTAGCTATAAGAGCTATGATTAGAAGGTTTTGATAAGTCGCTTAATTGACAGGCTGATAAATTAGCTACTTGTAATTGGTATTTAACTCTAGGTTATAAAGCAAGGGGTGCTTGGACAGGAAACCTCCCCGTGTGCCCGTGGGCTGGAGTTCCCTTTTGGATGCGTCCGGGGGGAAGGCCAGTCTCCGGGACGGTGCACCCTGGGGTACGGGCAATGACTCCCCATTAGGTACTATGTGCCTAAGGGGTCTCGTTGCTCGTATGCCAATATCCTGTCAAAGAGGTTGGAGGTCGGAAAAACGCTCCAACGTGTGTCCCTCTGTGCTCTAAGCAGAGACGCACAGCGGCGGAGTAAGAGCGGGCTCGGTGTACACTAACCCTGCCGCCGGGCAGGCAGAAGGAAGTATTGCACTTCCTTCTGCCACCGCTAGACACGTAGCCCCGAAGATAGTCACGGTCATGTCTCTGACTGTTGACGGGGGACGAGGGTCTTGGCTTTACTGCCCGGGCCGCGAGGAAGAAAACCTCTATAAAAATCACCCCAAACCTCCAAGCGGCGGCGCACCGTGAGGGAGGTTGATAGCTTGACTAATGGGTAGCTAAAATTAGTCTCTAGTGCGAACCACTAGATTTTTGAGATTTAAAAATGTAATATACTCGTGGGAACAGCTATGGAAAACTTAAAAAAAAACAAACAAAACCGACAAAGAGGTGAGGAGTGATGTGGGGTCGGAGTCCGACGCCGCATCTGGAGCACAGAGCTCGGAGTGCGAAGAGGTGGGGGCTGCTGCGAAGAACCTAAGTTTCTTCCGGAAGCGCCCCAAGCCGGGGGATGGATCACCCTCCGATGACGAGCTGGCCTCGGCCCGGAAGATCCCCACCAGTAGGCGGGGTGGTGGCCGAGATAGAGGAGTGGGCAGGGGGCTCACCGCCCAGGAGGCTGCCCAGCGAGCCGAGAAACTTGCCGCAGAGGGACGTCACCCTGGATTGACCAGCCGCAGAGCTGACCTATCGGGGTCTTCCGGCGGTGAAATGGATTCGGAGCAGGATTTAGATTCGGAGCGAGCGGTCAGGTTCGCAGAGGTCGTGGAAGCCGCAATCCGAGATGTGGCCTTGAAGAGGAATAAGTCCTCTAAACACAAGGCCATATCCGCGGCCACGGCCTCCATTATGGCGGCAGCGGAGGCAAATCATGTCGGGCCTCCGTCGGATGGAATATCCGAAATGCGGGCGGAGGTCGCCCGCTTGAGAGCCGAAATGGAGCTTCTCCAAAAAGAGAACGAGAAGCTCCGAGCGGACCTGGCCGGGCTCCGAGGAGACGGCCCCCGAGAGATACCGCAAGAGGGGGCGCAGCATGGGCAAGGGCAGCCCGTGCCTGCAGAAGACCGGGTGCTGAACCTGGTGCGGCAGGAGCTGGCTGCTTTCCAGAGTCGGTTTTCTGCTCTGGAGGCCATCGTCCTGCGTCCCCCGCTAGCTGCCAGCCAAGCGGGCTTGGGCCAGCGGAAGGCGGCCGCGTTTGCCGCCGCCGTGACTACTGCGGCCAAACCAGCCTCCTCGGGACAGGCCAATCGCGAGGCGATGCCGGAACCCACTAGGTCAGCCCCAGCGAAACCGGGCAAATCGGCACCCAAAGGGGGCGGAGCGACTTCTCAGGCAGCGAGGGCCCCAGCCCGGGTGGCGAATCAGCCGCCCCAAACTCTTCCGCCTCCTGAAACTCCCGCGGCTGACACCGAATGGCAAGTGGCCGGGGAGAAGAAGAAGGCGAGCAAAGCAGCAAGGGCGGCTAAAAGGAAGGAAAGGCGAAAGCGGCGCAAGGAGCGAAGCGGCAGCCCAAAAAATAGCCGGGGAGGGCCAAAGACTCTTGGTGGGCTGGGTTTCCGCGCAGGTGAAACTGCTGGAACCCAGACCTTTGAGGTGCTTCCGCTGCCATGTAGGCAACCACGTGGGAGCTCAATGCACCTCGGAGGTGGACCGCAGCGACCAATGCTTCCGCTGTGGTCAGCCCGGTCACAAGGCCAGCACGTGCAATGCCACGCCGCACTGCGTCGCATGTGCGGCAGCTGGCAAGCCGTCCGATCAGCGGGCCGGCGGCAAGACCTGCGTTCCACCCGCCAAGGTCAGGCGCAGGGGCAAGCACTCCACCACCGCCGTCACCGCCGCAGCCACCGCAACTGCCGCCGCCACTGCCGCCTCAAAAGCCGTCGTCGCCGCTGAAACCACCGCGGAAAGGCCCTCACTGGGGGTTTCGGAGGGGGCTGAAATGGAGTGCCAATAATGGCCCCATTACGCCTCCTCCAGGCGAACATCAACCACTGCGCCGCTGCTCAGGATCTATTGCTACAGAGTATGGCGCAGTGGTCGATTAACATTGCTGTGGTCGCTGAGCCGTACTTTGTCCCACCCAGGGACGACTGGGTGGAGGACCTGAGCGGCTCAGTGACCCTAATCTCGTCAGCCGCCGCCGGTACCCCGTCCCTCGAGGGTGTCGATTGCCGTGGTGGGGGTATACTTCTCTCCGAACCGAACTCTCGCCGAGTTCCACAACTCCCTTCCTGTGCTTGTCCTCGGGGACTTCAATGCCAAGAATGTGGCTTGGGGTTCCCGGTATACGGACACACGGGGCAGGATGGTGGTGGACTGGGCTCTGGAGACAGGCCTGGTCGTCCTCAACCGGGGTTCTGTCCCCACGTGTGTGCGGATGCAGGGCGAATCGGTGGTGGATATTTCATTCGCCAGCCCCGCTCTGTCCCGCGTGTCGTTGACTGGCGCGTTATGGAGGAGGTGGAGACTTATTCCGACCACCGGTACATTCGGTTTAACGTCTCCACCCAGATCTCGAGCGCGTCGGTCCGACAGACCCCGAGTGGTCCGCGGTGGGCGCTGAAACAGCTGGACCGGGAGCTCCTCCTGGAAGCCTCGATCGTGCAGGCCTGGGTGTCAACACCGGATAGGCCAGCTGACATCAACGTCGAGGCGGAGTGGTTCCGGGAGGCCATGTCCGAGATCTGTGACGTGGCAATGCCCCGGATCAAGCCAGAACGCGCCCGGCGCCAGGTTTACTGGTGGTCGCCGGAGCTTACGGCTCTGCGTCAGGCGTGCGTTGCTGCGCGACGCCGGTACACCAGGCACCGCAGGCTCCGTAACCGTCCTCCGGATACGGAAGCCATCGAGGTGGAGCTGTACGAGGGGTACAAAGCGGCGAGGACTGCCCTCCGAGTGGCGATCAAGCGGGCCAAGGGCTTGGCTCGTGAGGAGTCGCTGGGGACTCTGAACAGGGATCCGTGGGGACGCCCCTACAAAATGGTGCGAAATAAACTCCGCCCATGGGCACCCCCGCTGACGCAGAGTCTCCGGCCACAGCTCGTGGAGGGCGTCGTGAGCACTCTGTTCCCTTCGCAAGGGGAACATACTTCCCCACCCATGTCTCCACCTCTTGCGGTGCCCGATGCGGACCACATCACCGACGACAACGACGATACTCCGGAGGTGACCGAGGTAGAACTGAGAGTGGCGGTACGTAGGCTGAATGCCAAAAATACCGCCCCAGGACCTGACGGCTTACCTGGAAACGCCTGGGTTCTGGCCTTGGAGGCTCTCGGGCCTCGACTCAGGGGGCTCCTTAGCGCATGCTTGGAGAGGGGCCAGTTCCCGCTTCGCTGGAAGACAGGGAAACTGGTCCTCATTAAGAAGCCAGGGCGCCCAGCGGACTCTCCGTCCGCTTACCGGCCCATTGTGCTGCTCGATGAGGTGGGTAAGCTCTTTGAAAGAGTAATTTCAGACCGCTTCGTTGGGCAGCTGTTGCGGGTAGGGCCGGATTTGGCGGAGGGCCAGTTTGGCTTCCGCAGGGGGCGCTCTACTGTGGACGCCATCATGCGCGTGCGAGCCCTCACGACGGGGGATGCAGTGGCCCGGGGTGGGGTCGTCTTGGCGGTGTCTCTAGACATCGCCAATGCTTTCAACACCCTGCCCTGGAGTTGCCCTTGGAGAGGGGCCAGTTGCCGCCCTACCTCTGTCGCGTGGTCGAGGCCTATTTGACGGACAGAGCCGTCATCTACCCCGGTCACCAGGGAGAGTGGAACCGGCGAGAGATGTCGTGAGGTGTCCCACAGGGATCGGTCTTGGGGCCGGATCTGTGGGACATCGGGTACGACTGGGTGCTGCGCGCCGACCTCCCTAACGGCGTCAGCGTAATTTGCTACGCTGACGACACGCTGGTCCTGGCGCAGGGGAGGTCGCATCAGGCGGCGGCTGAATTAGCGACACGCGGGGTTGCAACAGTCGTTGAGAGGATCCGGCAATTGGGACTCGAGGTGGCCCTGCACAAGTCCGAGGCCTTGTGTTTTCATGGTCCTCGGAACGCGCCACCACCGGGTTCCCAAATAACGGTAGGAGGGGTTCACATCGGCGTCGGGTCGACGATGAAGTACCTGGGAATCGTCCTCGACAGCCGGTGGAATTTCGTGGAGCATTTCCGACGTTTGGCTCCCAGACTGGAGCGGGCCGGGGCTGCCCTCAAGCGACTCCTGCCCAATCTAGGGGGTCCAAACGCCTCCTGCCGGAGGCTCTACGCGGGGGTCGTGCGGTCCATGGCCCTTTACGGCGCACCGGTGTGGGCGCATTCCCTGCGGCGGCGACCAGCCCGCTCGTTGAACGCGTCCCAAAGGGTCATGGCCATCCGGCTGGTCCGAGGATACCGCACGGTCTCCGGTGAGGCGGCGAGCCTCCTTGTCGGATTGCTGCCATGGGATCTGGAGGCAAAAGTCCTCGCGCACATTTGGGAGTGGCGCGAGGACGCGAAACGCCGGGGCGAAACTCCGCTGCCACGACAAATCGCGGCTTGGCGGACAGAGCTCCGGCAGGATCTCATGGCGTCATGGAGAGAGCGACTGTCGCAACCCAGTGCTGGGCACGCCACAATTGCGGCGATAAGGCTCCTCTTTGAGGAGTGGCTTGAGAGGCGCCACGGCGTCCTCACCTTCCGCCTTATGCAGGTCCTCACCGGACATGGCTGTTTCGGGAGGTTCCTGTTCAGGATAAGGCGGGAGGAAACGCCCGGGTGTCACCATTGTGTGGATCGCCCGGAGGACACGGTGGAGCATACGGTGGAGGTCTGCCCCGCTTGGGCGGAGCACCGCCGTGTCCTCGTGGAGTCGATCAGCGGTGGCGACCTCTCGCGTCCGGCCCTGGTTCAGGCCATGCTACGGAGCGAGAGGGCATGGGAAGCTGTCTCCTCCTTCTGCGAAGCAGTAATGCTCGCGAAGGAGGAGGCGGAACGCGTGAAGGAGACGCAACGGAGACGCCCTCACGCCCCTAACCACCGCAGGAGATTCCCGGCCACCGTAGGCGCGGGCGAGTAATGGGTAGCTCGCTGTCCGATAAGGACCAAGCCCGAGTCGACGGCGCGTAGTGTTCCACGCGCGCCTCAAAGAGATGTCAGCAAAAAATTGACGGGGTCTGACAGGGCCGATGCCTGTCTGGGTCGCGGATAAATTTGAAAAAGAGTTACCGCGGCCCTGGCTCAAGCAACTGAAGGAACACGGGTGGGTTTTAGTCAGTAAAAGTCTGACACGCACTTCCGCTTCACCCAGAGCGGGAGAAGTCATTGGATGATTTCCCACCCAAAAAAAAAAAAAAAAAGGTTATAAAGCACAGGGTGACTTTTAATATATCAGTCATCTTTCAGGGGATGAAATTACTTAGGAATATGAATTACTTTTACCTATAATGACACGAATCAAGACAGGCCTTTTCCTTGCTTGTTTTCTAATTTTGTTGTTTGTAATATCCCATAAAAACCCATCCCTACTTGTTGGTTTTGACAACAACAGGGGGGTGACCATAAGCTCTTAGAGCGGTATCAATTTAAGATCGAATAAGGGACAGATGTATCTGACTTGTTTACATCTGTCACTTACTCAATATCAAATTGATACCGCTCTAAGAGCTTATGGTCACCCCCCAGACCTTTGTAAAGACTCAACGATTCACATTACTGTTACCGTATTCACAGTATCTACATTAGGTAGAGTCCACATTATTTTTTTCTGAGAAACCATAATTCTCTCTCACCCAATTACTACGAATTATGGGTCCTCGGATCATAACGTTTAATTCCAACCCAATTGCAATTAATAACACACGGAGTTAAAATAATGATTGGTTAACAGGTAGCTTGAAAATTCGTAATTTCTAAGTTCCGGGAAAAACGCCTTTCTCCATTTTCACGGAAGATTGATCACGGGAAATGAAATTGAAATTTTCTTTAATTTCTATTACATTTTTTTCCGGTTGATGCGCTTCTAAAAGGCAATGATGATATTAATTTTTCACCAAAGGAAATTCTTGGCAACCTATTTACTCCATTCCAATTTATTACAAGTGTAGGAGTCCCAGCAAATACGGAAAAAAGACACAATCCCCTTTCCACACACTTTTAATATTCCACAACCCTATAACTCATAAAGCAGGCCACATTCAGAAGCAGAGACAAGAAACAAATGACAAAAAATAAAATAAAACATAAAGCAAAACGAAAAATAAAAATGAACATGGCTGCCCGAATGCCATGTAATTCGGCGATAAAGTTCGCTGCCAGCATCAAGCCACGATTAAAACCTTCCAGCGTTCTTTTTTTAAATTTTCGTAGGAAAGAATTAACTCGTTTTAGTGCCTAACGGTACCTAATGGAGGCCTAAAACGGGAATCGTTCTTTCCGTTGGACGATGGAGATTTTTAAAAGAACATTTGGTAGCAATTATCGTTAGCGTGCTAAGTCCGAAATCCGTTTTTAATCCTTTCAATTCTTAATTATTTTGCATATTTTAAAACAGTTTTACTTTGGGTTTTTCTGCAGTAGCCAGCGCTGAGGATGCTGAGATTCTGGTTATTAGAAAGATTTGCAGTCAATTAATTTAGCATTTATTTAAAAGTTAGACTTTTCATATCTTTTCACACTTTATTCTTCTTTTAGCTAATTTTAAGGAGTTTTGGGTACCTCCAGTCGAGAAAAAACACAAGACAATTTTGTTCCTAGCCAATAAAATTATTATATCGCCAAAAAAACGTAGGTACGGGCAATAAAAAATAAATTAGGAGCAACTTTTTTAATAACACGTCAGTTGCGCCTAATAAATATGAAACAAACAGGCATAAACCGCGGTTAACGACAGTTTGCAACCAATCCGAGTAACATACATACTTTATTACTGTAGGAATTGTATAGCGTACACACGTATTTGTTTCAGTATCCGTATAATGAAATACCCACTTTGAAATAGGACTTGTCATATTTTATATGCTAGGTTCTGCCGGTGGTTTCGCTCGCGTGAACATTTTCACAAGAGCACACTTTCGGGATAAAACGTATCCTACGTCCTAATCAAGGTCGTGGCCTACCCGTGCGCCATGTCTCATTCCGATCCGTTCAGCCGTTTTGACGTGAATAGCTAACAAATGTATTTATTTATGTACAAACAAAAATGCTTTACAGAGAAAAGAAATAATACAGATTGAAGAACACAAAGGTACTGTTTATTTCATTAGAAATTTCTTCCTGCTGACCTGCGACGAAGACACAATGTGTAGAAAGGAAAAGGAAACTTAAAATATACAAAAATATCTTAACTTAATAAATGAAGAAAATAAAAATCTATATTACATGATGGTGGAGAGATAACATTCTTTGATTTGTTTTTTGAATAAAGATACATTTTGGGAGTCACGGATTTTAGGTGGAAGTGAGTTCCACAATCATACTGCATGAACAGAGAAGGAGTAGGATTAGAAATGGGTTTTATGGGATGGGGAATTGAGATGTAATTTAAGGCCATACCCTGACCAAAAAATCAGCATGAGATATGAGCATTCCTATTGGCCTAGCGGCACTGGTGGTCCATGAATTACGGTAGTGAATACGCCCAGATTTTAGAATAAAATCTTTATAAAATCGAATATTGGTCTTTTGAAAAAAATAAAACTTACAAAATGTTCGTTATCAAATTGTCTATCCGTTAGTGTTAGTATAAAAAATAATTAATGAATTCTTTATGAGGAGATGCATGCTATCATTAATTATTTCACAT
Organism: Orthosia incerta; assembly: GCA_948252205.1. NCBI lineage: Eukaryota > Metazoa > Arthropoda > Insecta > Lepidoptera > Noctuidae > Orthosia > Orthosia incerta. The sequence continues at coordinate 26,533,533 of OX411749.1, forward strand.
TTTTATGGTTTTGTTGGAAGGAGATTAGTGACACATACACATCTTAAAAAAAAAAGTGTACTACAATTTTAGAATCAACATTATGTAGAAATTTAATGTATTTTTATTAATTGATATTTCTTTTTAAATAAAGAGTAGATAGCTCTTAAAAACTGCACAAAATTCGACTAGCGCGGCGTTTTGCTCGGGGACGCGCCTTAAGGCGGGATCTGCACAGAGCATCAGCAGGGCGAGTAAAATAAAAACGAACGCGCAGGTAGCCAGGTATGCAGAGTTAAAAAGGATGTTGAACTGGAGACATATAATATTCGAGATATGTACAGATAGACAGAGTTACTTTCGCATTTATAATATGAAGAATGTATGGATTCGTTTCTTATGCGCTGAAAGAAATTATGTAAACAAACTGTTAGCACGTAGTTAGGTCTTGACAGAGGCAAGTAGTTAGGACCTTATAAATTATGTTCGTTTGTAAAATTTTCTGTGCTCTGCGGTCCTGCTGGGCTTTGCTTAGTTATTTTAGAAAGCTTTATTTGACCTGCCCTTAGTTTGTAGCTATAGATTGCTTATAATCGAACATAAACTGTACTGTACCCGTTCACTTGGCGGGACCCTTGACGCGGGTTTTACAGACCCACAAATAATTTTACCTACAGCCTAATTTATTAAAAAAAACTCACCATAAGGCGCAGACCAGACCACATAAAAATGACGTCGGGCGCAGACATGGCACGGGCGGCGTCCTTCATTCCATTCAAATTTCAAACAAAATGCATGGAAATACAGCGCAATTTAGGACAGACGGTATGTGTCGTTGTATGATAAGTTTAAACACTGAAATGATTCTTGATTCAAATTATTCATTGAAAATTGGATTAAGAATCCACTAATCAGCGCTTAAACTAACCATATGGTTAAAGTTTTTATAACTAGGGCTAATCTCTCAAACAATTCACAACAAGCTCAATATCTCTCCTTTTACAATGAGGGCTTCCGTTTTTGTGCTCACCAGTTGGCGCCACAAGCGAGTGAGGTCCTTAAATATAGCAGTTAAACGTTGTAATTACGCGCACGGAAGCAAAGTTATAATTAAAATCATTTCTAATACCGTAGAAGTGCGATTAAATATAAAATTGAGTATGTTTTTTTTTCGAAAAAAAATTAGGATACAATTTTCCGAACCTTAAAACTCTAATAAAGCAGTGGTAAATCCCGTATCTTAATCTGCTATATTATTTGGAAAATAAACAGCACAAGCGCAGCGCGCGCAGTGGTTGAGCGATTGACTGCTGCGCTGCGTGTCGCGGGTTCGATTCCCGCACGGAACAAATATTTGTATGACCTACAGATAGTTGTTCCGGCTCTGGGTGTTTGTGTATGTAAGTTTATATGTTTGTAAACGCACCCACGATACAGGAGAAATTCCTAGTGTGGGGCAACGTTTTTTTTAAAAAAAGAAAGAAAGAAAGAATAAACAAGTAGTAAATAAACTCGCGCTAAAAGCTATTAAAATTGACAGTATGAAAACCTCTCTCTACTCTAGCGCCCCTAGCGGTAAATTCAAAAGCGATAGCCCTCATTCAATAAATCCCATCTAATATTCAAAACGAAACAAAAATCAAACCCTAAACCGCTGTAAAACACAAACACCCTCTCATGTTAAAGCGGCCGTAATAAAAACCGTTTTAAAATGTCCCCTTTTAATAAATAAATGGTACATATGTCGCAAAACAATGTACGCACATTACCATTGTTTTCGATTGTGGCCCGTATTAAAACCGGTCCGGTCGGAATATCTGACGCGTTTCCGCGTCCGGCTCGTTATTATCGTGGACATTACAATCAGGAACCCTTTGTTTGGCGATCAGGAACATGGTAAATTGCATTTATTATTGGAGTGGTTATTTAGCGCGTACTTATTTATTTATTTTTCGTCCACAAGAAGACGCGTGGTCCCGATTGAAAGATGGAAGAAGTGGAAGCGTCTACGCTTGACCAGGAGTTGGACAACGTAGGCTAGAAGAAAAATTACGTAACTCGGGTGTTCAAGAGCTGCCAGTGTCAATGTTCTGGCTCAATAATGATACCAATAGAGGCTCTTGAACGCAGTTTAGGTGCAGACAGACTGCAGTTTCATTGGTAAAGTTGGCTCTTAAGGTTACACTAGTCGTTAATTCTTCCATACAAACGTAGTCTAGGACGTAAATAAAAAATTAAATCATATTGTCTCATCATTATCTACCCCTAGATGGAATAAAAGTAAAAAAAAATAATTGCAAGTTATGAGCGTCGAAAGTTCCATATTTCAACACTAATTTTAACGCATCTTTGGGCTGAAATAAATACCATAAGAAAAAGAAAAATTGCAAAACGGCGACAATACAGGGACAGATTAGTAGTTCAAGAATGCAAATAATTTTATTCTGAAAATATAAACTTAGTCTATTTATCATGATATCTAGACTCACAAAGGTCTGTTTATAAAATTACGCGCGCTCGTTTTCGTCCTAAATCATCATCCATTTTGCTACAAACTTGCAAAAGTGCTAATTTGTACACGAACTAGCTTTTTACTGCTAAACACAGCATCCATTTCTTTCGCACGTGTTGTCGGATGAGATAGCATGCATTTTAACCCCGCGCTCAAAATAGTTCGTGCCATCGACTAGGGGAACCTTAATGCGTGGCTAAACTATTCATAAAGGGATGCTTTTCAATCGCTATTTAGTAAACACTTTCTAAAGATTATTTCACACTATGAATACTGTGTAATGTTTATATCATGAATTGCGGTTTTGTGTTGTCTATCAATCACATATTGTGTTGTTGACACATAAACGTAAGTAGTTTTTCTGGTAACACATAAGTACTAACATTAGTTTCTAAGTTGCGGGTCTGAAATACAAGTTTTATTTTATTTTTTTATTTAAATATAGACACGACATTTACGTTACAGCGAACTACGTTTGGTGGCCTATAATTTTTAGCGCTTGAACCTGTCTTTGGAGGCAGTCTCCGAATGGGGCGATGCTAATCTAGTCAATTTCAATTCAGCTAAGACCCAGCCGTGTCTTTTTTCCGCAAACAAGAGCCTATTCCACCCGGCTCCATCTTTCCGTGGTGTAACCGTGCCGATAACGGACCATCTCGACCTTCTTGGTGTTACTTTAACATCGACCTTCAATTTTGGTCCATTCATTGAGGCAAAGTCTCAGTTGGCTGCAAAAAAGTTGGGGATCCTTGCAAAGGTGAGACGGTACTTCACGCCTGAACAGCTGCTCAATTTGTATAAAGCGCAAGTTCGGTCATGCATGGAGTACTGCTCTTATCCTCTGCGACGGATCTGCCAAATATCAACTTGATAGTTGATGCACTTGAGTCGATTGACAAACGGGCCAAGAGGCTTATCGGCCACGATGCACTGGTCGCCTCAAAGCTCCAGAGCCTTGAACATCGACGCCAAGTGGCCAGTCTGTTGGTTTTTTATCGGTTACATTTCGGGGAGTGTGCGATGGAACTGCACAATTTGATACCGCCTAGCCCTTTCCATCACCGGACAACAAGACGCACGGCAATGCGCCACCGGTACATGGTGGACATCCCACCCATACGTACAAAGCGTTTTGCGAATACTTTCATTGTACGCACAGCTAAGGAGTGGAATTCCCTGCCGGAGTCTTTGTTTCCTGATAGCTACAACCCCCAAGGTTGTAGCTATCAGGAAACAAAGACTCTTCAAGTCAAGAGTGAATAGGTTACTTCTAGGCAAGCGTGCTTCACTGTCGACCACAACATCGCTTACCATCAGGCGAGATAGTGGTCAAACGCGAGCCTATCAACAAAAAAAAAATAAAAAAAAAATGTAGGGGCCGTGTATTTTTCCGGGACTATATAGTAGCCTATCGGTAACACTCAGAGAAAAATATGTGTATCTTTTTTGGTATACAATAAAGTATATTCTATTCTGTTCAGCTTTGTATTAGTGAAATAATTTTAGTAGTCGGTTCAGTACTTGCGAGCAGACGTCCTATAAAAACCAACCAAGTGCGAATCGGACTCGTGCACGAAGGGTTCCATTCCATACCATTATCGCAAATAAATGGCAAAAAAATCACGTTTGTTGTATGGGAGCCCCACTTATATAGATATATATATTTTATTATATTTTAGCACTTTTTATTATAGCGACAACAGAAATACTAATAATTAACTCAGTTTTGATGGCATCCATTTTATTCCCGTTCATATCCACTTGACGTTTGGATAGCCATTGAGAGCTTATTCAAATATCATGTCAATTTAAATATACGATCTGTGGTTGATATTTTGGTCAACCAATCAAAACAGCTTTCAGGATTTAAGCTGATTTATTGGTTATTATGCCTTGATTGGATTTCGTCAATATAATATAAATGAAATAATAAATTGGTGTTACATTGCATCTTTTTTTTTTTTTTTTTTTTTTTATTTCGGCTGGCTGTTTCCGCAACTCCACGACCAAGCGCGTATTTTGCGTACGGGTGGGACTCAGTCACATCATTCGATCCACCCCAGCTCCTCGAGAAAGGCCAGCAGCGCCTTGGTGCTGCCGACTATCTCCTGCAGGGTACCTGGGTCGCCGAAGTATTTGGCCCTGTATCCAGCGATTACAGGGCAGCTCAGGAGCAGGTGTGCCGCTGTCTCTTCCTCCACCATGCAAGCTCTGCAGAGTGGGCTGTCCGTGATTCCTATGACAAAGAGGTGTTTATTAAAGGTCCCATGTCCAGTTGTCACGGCAGTAACTGCACGCAACTATGGCTTTGTTAGTTGTAGGACCTTTTTTGTGAAACGGCCGTCAATGAGCGGTAGTGCCTCCTTGGCCTGCCTACATTCGCTAAGATCAGTCCATAGCTTGCTGTGTTGATCCTTGGTGCGTTTCCTTACCAGACCGCGTAGATACCCGAAAGGTAGGGGCACTATGGGTTCCGGGCCCACCGGTGCCATACTTGAGCCCCTCCGGGCGAGCTCATCCGCAGCGTCGTTCCCTCGGGAGTCGCTGTGTCCTTTGATCCATTGAATTTTGGTTACTTTGTTATGCATACCGACCTGGTTCAGGCGCCGATGACACTCGTAAATCAGCCCTGAGTTGACCGTGTGGCTGTTTAGTGCTTGCAGGACGGCCCTGCTGTCCGAAAGTATACGTATAGGGAAGTCCTTTACCTCCCTAGCCAGGACCGCAGAGGCCGCCATGCCTAGACATTCGGCCTGGAACACCGTGTTGTGGATCCCCAGTGGTGTGGCTAAGCGGATATTTAGGTCCTCCGAGAAGACTCCTGCACCCGTGCCTGTACCTGTTTTGGATCCGTCCGTGAAGATTCGCAGTTCATCGGGGCGTAGCCCCCCGCAGCGGTTATCTTCGTGTAGCTGGATTCTGTATTTTTTATCGAAAATGACTGTCTTGGGTATCCGGTCATTTATGGCTTTTGTTATTGGGATTTCGTGGTGGAGACCCTCGAGCAGAGCGGTGTGTTGAGTCTCTCTCTTACCCGAGAGATCCAGTGCCTTTAGACGTACAGCTGTCATTGTCGCTTCCTGTTGTATAAACAGATGCAGAGGTGGAAGTCCCAGCATAGCCTCGAGCGCTGCGGTCGGCGTAGTCCTCATGCAGCCCGTTGTCGCCATGCAGGCCAGTCTCTGCATACGCTGTAGCTTATTCACGGCTGTAGTTAGTTTAGTGCGAGGCCACCAAACCACGGCTCCATAGGTTATCATGGGCCGGATTATCGCGCTGTACAGCCAGAGTATAATCTTGGGGGATAGGCCCCACTTCTTACCTATCATTTTCCTGCATTGCTAGAAGGTGATGCAGGCCCTGTTCAGCTTATTGTCTAAATGACTGCCCCAGTTCAACTTACTATCAAGAATGACTCCGAAATACTTGACCTCGTTGGATAGCTGGAGCTCTGTATCGAACAGCTTAGGCAGGCGGAAGGGGCCTAGGGCCCTTTTCTGGGTGAACATGACCAATTCAGTTACAGTGGGGTTTACTGATAGTTCATACTCCCTGCACCATCGCTCCACTATACGTAGCGCTTGCTGAGTAAGGTTGCAAATTGTACCAGTCACCTTCCCGGGTACGAGGATTGCGAGGTCGTCTGCATACCCTATTGTATAATAACGGTGTTCGTTTAGTCTGGTGATGAGATCGTTTATTACCAGATTCCAAAGAAGGGGTGAAAGCACCCCTCCTTGCGGGCAGCCTCTAGCTATCAAGGCCTGCTGCTGCTCTCCTTCCAGACGAACCGCTCGTTTGCTGAGCATATTAGTAATCCAGTCAATCAGCACCTGCTCTACGCCATGTTTGGAGAGTGCAGCACCGATGCTGGAGAAGTTTGTCTTGTCGAAGGCCCCCTCGATGTCTATGAAGGTGCCCAGGCAGGAACCAATCTAATGCATTGCTTCCTCTATTTGGCTTACCACCAAGTGAAGAGCGGATTCAGTGGACTTACCCGAGCTGTAAGCGTGTTGGTTACCATGTAAAGGTAATGTAATTAGAGCGCCGTCTCGAAGCTCCCTTTCGCACAGTCTTTCCATGGTCTTTAACAAGAACAAGGTCAGGCTGATGGGTCTGTAGGACTTGGCGTTTGTATAGTCACTCCTACCTGGTTTTGGGATGAATATAGCTTTCACTTCCCTCCATCCTTGGGGAACGTGTCTAAAGGCCAGACACGCTCTGAACAGTGGCACCAGTCTTTCTACTACAGGCAAACCACACCATTGTAGTAGCGCAGGGAACACCCCGTCTGGACCGGGCGCCTTGAAAGGATGGAAGCTTTGGACGGCCCATTGGAGTTTCTCCAACGTGATCATGCCTCTTGCGTAGTGCCAATTTTCGATAGTTGGCTGTTGGAAATTATCTTGCCAGTCAGTTACCTGTACGAAGACGCTCCCTGGGAAGTGAGTTTCAACTAGGACGCGTCTCGTCTCTTCAGGCGACGAGGTGAGTGTGTTATCAGGTTTACGAAGAGTGGCGGGCCCAGGTGTACTCTGTTGCGCCAGTATTTTCCTTACCCTGTTTGCTTGATGGCAAGATTTAATGTTCCCACAGAACTTCCGCCATCCCGTGGAACGCCTAAATCTGATGCATTTTTTGTAGCTGGATTTGGCTGCGTAGTAGGCGTCCCAGTCCTCATCCGCGCATGTGTTCATGGCTCTATTCAGAGCCTTCCTTACCTTACCGCGTATGCGTTCCAAATCTTTACCCCACCAGGGCTGCTTGCCCGGTGTTTTGCGTGGAGTAGTTTCTGGGCAGGCAGTGTGGTAGCTGCATATCATAGATTCGGTAAGTTGTTTTACCTGCGTATCTATCTGCGTCGTGTTCACATAAGCCATCTCCTCGCATATGGCCGGAAGCTTGGAGGCGAGGGTGCGTGTGTAGACAGCTCTGTCTGTGTTGCGCGGGTTACGCCTAGGTGGTGTAGGTACAACGCAGACCTGTATTTGTACATTTCATCTTATATGTCTAACAAAGCCTCTGCGAGTTGGTTTCGGCCCCTGGTATGCCTTCCAAACGTCCGGGACCCTAGGGTCCCGAGATTATCAAAGAATAAATAATAATATATCTCAACAATATTATAAAGAGGAAAGGTTTTTTGTTTGTTAGTTTATTTGTTTGTACCGAATAGGCTCCGAAACTACTGGACTGATTTAAAAAATCATTCACCAATAGAAAGCTGCATTATTCCTGAGTAACATTGGCTATTTTTTTCATCACGATAACGGGTCCTGTGGGGTGGTCCACAGGAGCGAAGCCGTGGGGAACAGCTAGTAAACTATATCTATACCAATATTATAAAGAGGAAAGATTTTTTTGTTTGTTTGTACCGAATAGGCTCCAAAACTACTGAACCGATTTGAAAAATTCTTTCACCAATAGAAAGCTACATGATTCCTGAGTGATATAGGCTATTTTTTAATCTCGAAAACGGGTCCTGTGGGGTGGCCCACGGTAGGGAAGCCGCGGGCTAACAGCTAGTAATATATATAATAATCAATTCCGTTTGTTTCAATCTCTGTAAAAACATTATTGAACATCTTGAAACAATGTCCCGCGGGTTTTTATTCTAGCTAGAATAAGAGTCATCAAAATATTATGAAAAATGGTTAAATTAAATACAAAATGCTGAATACAATTTCTTCGGGGCACTCTTATAGAGTTATTTTAAAAGGTATTTTTTGCAGTTTTTCAGATGATGTGAGTTCACGCAAATATCTTTTACTATGGGATTAATAAAATATAGAAAAAAAGCTAATGTTTCGTTCTTTTAAGATTCCAGAACGCGACAAAGGTAGGGAACGCATAAATATAATTCAAGGAACTCGACAAAATGTAGGGAATACCTTGATGTATTTTTTGATTATGATTTCAGAGGTCTACCAACAGGAAAAAGTTCATCATAGTCATGAGTCAGTAAAGGATGAAAATTGCAGTCATTTTCTACCAAAACTAAGGTGACTAAAGCTTTTTTACCCGACTGCCGAATGAAGGTAATGTGTTTATCAGTCTATGTATGTATGTTTGTTCCTATGTGGCGTCCTAGAGACCAAACGCGTAGGCCGATTTTGATAATTCTTACGTCAATCGATTCGTCTTAACCCTGCGAGAGTCACTGGCTACATTTACATTGGAAAAGAAAAAAATGGCGGATTATGGACGCCATTTTGTGGGGGTAAAAAAAAAATCTTCTAAACCCATCGTGTGGGGTATCAAAATAAAGGATTTCATATACCTCATTGTAAAAAAGAATAACTAAAAAGTTGTAAATAAAAAAAGTTAGTTAAAAAGATCAAAAAACCCGACTGTTTAAAAGCGAACTAAAAAGACGTAAACAAGAAGAAAATCATGATGTGCAGTTGGAGCATACATCTGGATTTGGTCAACCAGCTCGCGAATATGTATCCTCCGACTGCACAGCATGATTTTCTTCTTGTTTACGTCTTTTTAATTAACTTTTTTTTATAGTAGGTCCTTAGTTCACGATTGATTTAATCTATAGCATATTTCATTTTCATTTATTCATTTCCAAACAATTTTTACATCGTATCGAAAACTTTAGGTATACACTACAGCTAATTACAAAACAATCAACACAAAAACTACATTATACAACCACATTGCCATTCCAATTCGCAACCATGCATTCAATAATGTCAAATAAAAATACAAAATCAAAACATTTCAATTTCCACCACAATTCTCAACAAAAAAATAGAATTTCAATTAAATAAACTCTAATTTTTTTTTTATTTTTTTTTATTTTTTTTTTCAGACCTATATTAGTCCATAAGTTGTTAGTGGTTAGTAACAGATTGTGCTTAACTGCTATGTTAGTGTTATTAGTAGGTACTTAAATCTATTTAACATAAACCTAAACTTATTTCCACACAGTGTCTTTGGATGGGGCAGTCCACTCGGCTAACAATCATTTTCAGGATGCTGTTTCGAGTGCCACGCAAGCGTTGCATTAAGGAAGCCGCTTTCTTACGCATGATAGCATGAAAGCCGTCCGTACGAGCTGCAGCAAACATTCCCGATGCACTGCAACGTCGCGGCAACCGCATCAGCATCCTAAAAGCGTTGTTGTATTGCACGCGCAGGACGTTATAGGCTCGGTCTGTATATGACACCCACAGGCCACTCGTGTAAAAGGACTGACAGAACGCCTTAAATAAACTAACCTTGACGTCTGCCGTGCAGCGAGTAAACCTACGGGCGAGCATATTGCTCCTCACCGCCAACGCCCTACGCTCGCGCTCTATGTCGCCATCATCATATAATATATAATACATCATAATAATATATAATAGTAATATTTAATAGGATCTATAGTAGCAGCTGATTAAATCTGTAATATAGATTAAACGATTAGGCGTTGATGATTAATCTTCTTCTACGAAAAAGCTTTAGACACTTTAGTTTTGGTAGAGTACCCTCCTTAAATCCCTTCCTATATGTAGTGTGTTAAAGAAAACGTCTTACTTCTCCACATCACTTTCTTATTTTCCAAAGACCTATTGCTGTATCTTTTCCGCTCACCAATAATACCAATACACTACGTTATTACAAGGTATTCTGTTATTATCTTTCAGCATTAAACTCGGGCCGGCGTGTGCCCTGTACGCTGTATCTAAGAATGGGAGCTATACCATTGCAGTATACAAGCTATTTCACGGGCAGTGGCTTGTGTTGTCTTCTGTAGGTGCGCAGCCATTGGGAGGATTTGATCACGTGGAAAGTAACATGTATTTTCAATGGGGTAAAGCTGATTGTGCCTGTATCTGAGGATATTTAAGTAATGATGTGAACAGTTTAAAACTAGTTTGCAGTTTGTTACAGTTTTGATAAAATATTTTAAGTGTAAATCTGTTACACACATTTTTTTATAATCCGATTCGGCACTGGTATTGCCGAATTTGTGTCTGCAAAAATTTAAGCAGCCAACTTACTAACTACCTTAATGTTGACGGCAATTATTATCGACTGTATCTATATTAATAGCTACATATTTTGTGACACTGGGTCTCCCAGATAGTTAGCAAAATTCTGGTTTAGCCCTCAAAGAGTTATCCGAGGTCCTTCGAGCCAGATCCTTCATATTAACCCTCACGTAGCCCCATGGCTAACCAACGAAATCTTTACGACCTTAGAAAACTGAATCAACACTGTTAAATCAGAAATTCTCTAAGACACCACCCAAACTTCCATCGGATGCTAACCTAACCACAGACGATGGCAGCTCAATCCGAACATTAGCAGTCCAGTCACGCCGCCCAATCGCTGCACTCAGACAGACCAGAATAAATACTGTAAGATAACTCGGCCGGATCCGGGGCACGGGGCATGTATACTATACTCTACTCTATAGAGCATCTAATTCGTATAAATTTTAAAACCAAGTATTGTTGTCCGCGGAGAAAATAGAGATTTTGCTGCGATGAAAGGGATTGCAATTGATATTTCTTTGTAGGTAGAAAATTGGTAAATTGAGGAAGAAATCTTCGAGGTCTTTTCTTGAATGAAACGTAAAAGCTTCGAAGTTTCTTAGGCAGAAGACAGCATCTGTCATAAGAAATATAGGTAGTTTGAAACGATGGCAGTGTATTTATGTGAACTAAGCAGAGATAATAAAAGCATGACCGGTGACCTGAATCTGCTGGATGCAAAACGCACGGGACCGGTCTGTTATCTCGTGGATAAGTAATAGTGTATTGTATACTTTAGGCAAATGTGGTTTAATGCGTAAATTACAAAACAAGTGTCTCGGTCAAACAATACTATGGTTTTAAGAAAGGTTTCAACTGTCCACACCATAACGTGTGGGTCACGCAGATGTGTGCGCAGCGTAGAAGCCGCCCGAAGTGTTGGGTTGAATGCCTCCAACACGGTCAATGTGGCGACGCTTGGGGGAGCCCTATGTTCAGCAGTGGACGTCTTCACTATTTTAAAAAGATGATGAATTAAAGAATACCTACTATTAAAAAATTATGAGTGCGGTGCCCATGTGCAGAATATGACACACATGCTGGAGTGCCTCAAATGCCCATACACTTCCACCTTAGGAGGACCTAATGAACGCCACTGATGCTGCTACTGGCGTGGCTACTGGTTCAAAAATATCTAAAGAATTTTCCATCGACTCTAAAAATAATTGATTACCCCCAGGAATTTGGTCTGTGTAGTAACAAAAACTGTAATAATACTCAACACAGACAAATTTTGGACGAGATGTATGGCAATATTGTTGCTATTTTGTCGGAAGCCGCGATACAGAGCTATGTGGAAACTCGGACTCATAGACATGTTGGCCGTGTTGTCGGGTGGAATAAGCACGTACGAGAGGCTCACGCGAGGGCGAGGCTTAAATATCAGCTTTGGTTGTGGCATAACAAACCAACTTCTGGCGATGTCTATAACGACATGTGCCTTACACGAAAGGTGTTTAAAAGCAAACTTGTGTGGTGTCAGACTCATCAAGAACAAATTAAGCTTGATATTATAGCTTCGCACCGTAAAGCCAACAACTTTCAAAAGTTTTGGAAGGCTACTAAAAAGTTCGATGTTAGGCCTGGCCTTCCTGTGAGTGTCGGGGGTGCTGACCAGCCGGACACCATTGCCAACATGTTTATGGACCACTTCAAAGTGGAGTCTCCACTGGGCTCGTCGTTGCGAGTTCTCGATGACGGCTGCTGTCGTGATTCTGATCTGGTTCGTTTTTCGGCCAAGCAGGTGTCTAGAACAATTAAGAAGATGACGAGAGGGAAGTCCCCGGGTCACGACGGTCTAAGCATTGAGCACTTGCAACATGCTGGTCCTCACATGGCCAGGGTACTCGCTATGTTTTACTCACTGTGCCTGTGTCACTCGTACCTCCCCGGTGATCTCATGCGAACTATTGTCGTGCCTATTGTAAAAAACAAAACGGGTGACGTTGCTGATAAGTGTAACTATCGGCCCATCTCTCTGGCTACTGTTGTCGCGAAGGTGCTCGACAGCCTGCTGGATGCACGATTAGATAGCCTTTTAAAATTACACGATGCACAGTTTGGGTTCCGTAATGATCTTGGTACTGAAAGTGCGATTCTCGGACTCAAACATACGGTGCAATATTACACTAAACGTCGGACACCAGTGTATGCTTGCTTCTTGGATCTCTCTCGTGCCTTTGACCTGGTATCCTACGAGGTGCTGTGGGAGAAGTTACGGGAGAGAGGTTTGCCGGCGGAGCTGTTGCGTATCTTCCAGTACTGGTATCACAACCAGACTAACAATGTGAGATGGGCCGATAGATTGTCTGTGTCGTATGGGCTAGACTGTGGGGTTAGACAAGGAGGGATAACATCACCAAAGTTGTTTAACCTCTATATAAACGATCTTATCGTTGAGCTCAGCAGCAAGAAAATCGAATGTCGCATTGATGACGTTAGTGTCAATAACATCAGTTACGCTGACGATATGGTGCTGCTGAGCCCAACGGTTAGGGCGCTTAGAGAACTTCTGACATGTTGTGAGGGCTATGCTCAGAAGCATGGCCTTATCTACAATGTCAGAAAGAGCGAGTACTTGGTCTTTAAGGCTGTCGGTGGTAAGTGTCCGGAATACGTGCCCCCGATTAAACTCAATGGGAATGAGTTGGAGCGAGTGTACCAGTTTAAGTACTTGGGTCACTATGTCACCGACAGCCTTGATGACCGGGTAGATATCGAAAGGGAACGTAGGGCGCTGGCAGTCCGCTGTAACATGTTGGCTCGCAGGTTTGCACGGTGTAGTAAGGCAGTAAAAAAAACACTTTTTAAAGCTTATTGCCAAATATTTTACACGTGCAGCCTGTGGACCAACTACACTCAGCGGGCTATCAGCGCCTTACGGGTCCAATATAATAATGGGTTTAGGATGTTGATGGGGCTGCCCCGTTTCTGCAGTGCATCAGGTATGTTCGCGGAATCTCGCGTCGATGATTTTCATGCCATCGTCAGGCAGAGATCTGCCTCTTTGCTCTGCAGAGTGCGGGCTAGCTCCAACTCCATCCTAAAAACCATAGCTTGGAGGTACGACACTCCGTTATTAGGGGATGTTGTTCTGAAATGCATTCGGAACAACAACCTCGTCAGTAAATAAATTATTTTAATATTAGTGTAAGTTATTTTAAGAGTGTACTAACATAGGTATAAGTTTTTCTCGTTTACTAACCCATATGGATGTTACTTGTCCGAAATAAAGACTATTTTATTTTATTTTTTTAAAAGAAGAAGTAAAAAAAAAATTTTAAGAAATTGATCCAGATTAGGACAAAATTGGTGGCTAAGTTTCAAAGATATGGGCAAATTTAGATTTACACGAAAACTTGTAAGTACCAAAATTTACCTTAATTTCGCAACTGTTTTTATTTGTTGAAATTTTGCCTTTATTTGTGCTGTTGTACCTTACTTTTTGCCAAATTTCGTGATTCTAGGTCAACGGGAACTACCATATAGGTTTCCGACACAAACCTATAGGGTACTTTCGGTTGACCTAGAATTAACAATTTTGGTTAAAAGCAAGGTCTTACAGCACAAAAACAAGGAAAATGCCGAAAAATAAAAAAAGGTGAAAATATGGTAAATTTTACTACTTACAAAATTTCGCGAAAATCTAAATTTGCGTATATCTTTTTATCGTGTTGACTCAGGACCTTGATTTTTATACACCTAATAGGGACTATAGACTTCAGTAACTGGTATACTTCCACTTAGGGAGAGAAGGAGTATATCAGATATCTCCTTACTCGTTAAGTTAGCGCAATCTTTCATCGATGCCCCGCAACTTCTGTCTAAGGTTAATTTGCGCGCCCCTACCAGATCTGCTAGAATACCCTTTCTTTTTCTTAACGTCCCCCGCTGCTGCACAAATTATAGACAGAATTCGTTCTTTATAAGATGCGCTAAGTCCTACAATAAATTGGAACTTTTCTGAATTTGACTTATTCACTACTAAGCCGCATGTATTCATTCGAATACTTACTAATCATTGGTTTGAATTGGTTCAATAACTCTTTTTTTATTTATTTATTTTTATTGCGCCTCATGATGAGGTATTGCTGTGTTTGTGTGTTATTGTTTAAAGTACATACCACCATTGTAATTCCTTTTTTTTTCTCTAACATGCTTGCTTTCATAGTAAATTAAATGCGAAAACATGTAATTGGTTACTAGTTGGTTAATTTGATGTAAAATTTGTTAGTTGTTAATACTGTTTGTTTTCCGATTATAATAAAATAAAAATAAAATAAAATAAATTTCACCCGTTCCTGAGAAAATCGGTGGTGACGCACGGACAGACGGACAAGAAAGTGATCTTATAAGAAAAAAGATAGTTACGAATTTGGAAAAAAGAACCGCTCACAATTGCTTGTGGATGCACCAGGCAAGTGAATGTGAGATGATGAGACAAGCTCACTGTTTCACGAAGAGCCTGACACTCAACACATCATCACATCATCAGCTTATTAATGTTCCCGCTGCTGGGACACAGGCATCCTCTCTGTGAGAGGGAATGGGCCGTAATCCACCATGCGGGCCCAGTGCGGGTTGGTAGATGTCACACGTCTTCGAATTTTTGGTTCTAGGACATGCCGGTTTCCTCACGATGTTTTCCTTCACCGTTTTGAGAGCAGTGGTGATGAAATAATTTACACAAAGTAAAGCGCCTGCCTGGGCTCGAACCCACAACCTACAACTTGTAAGTCGCGGCCGATACCACTGGGCCACCACTGCTCTCTCACACTCAACACAAACTCATAAAATTCCGGTCTCCTTTTGCTGTAATTTTCCACCCAGACCCATATCCACACCATAAATGAAAAAACAAGAGCCCACAATACAAAATTCATAACTCACCTATCTTCTGGGAAGTCGGTCAAAACGCTGCTGAGTTCCGGAATGAGTTACATCACACACGGTACTTAAAATGAGATTGCATTAAATATTTATAAGGTACCTACATTTTAATATCAAAAGGCTCTGAATAAAACCATATGTATTCTTTGTAGCGACTCCTGAAGGCTCGAATGAAATTGCTACCTACGTTTAAAGAATCTGTTTTTTATTTACTGGTGTCTTAGTTACATATTTTTGTCAATGGCTTTTGATGTGGGAAATGTGGCAGTCATTAAATGTACTTACATTTTTTCGGCTATGGAATTTTATTACATTTTTTTTAAATAAAAAGTTTTTTTGTTAAAAATTTTATGTTTTTCATTTATTATTATTGTTTTTTTTTTATTTTTTATTCTGATTTAGTAAAACACATCTTGTAAGTATTCTAGAAGGAAAATTTCTCCACTCCACTCGGTTTAGTCGCCAAGGCAACGGAAACTGTTTTGTTTCGGTGGGTTCCCACATTGTAGAGGCGGGGAGGCTCAGTAACCGTGGCTTGGTCACCCACGGTTAAGCGAAGAGGAACCCGAGGAGGGGACGCTCGTTAGGGCTTTTGCCGATTAAGCCGACGACGTAGCGGCCAACTAGTAGGTTGCGGTGCTGCTTGGTAACAGGCGACATCGCAACTGAGGCGGGCCGCGATGTCTTATGGAGCGTCCCAGGTCCCATACGATATCGCGGCTGAGGGTTGGAGGCCGCGGCGGGAGAGGAGTGCTGGTATTGCGGTGCGCCGCTCTCCCTACCTTCCGCGGCCTAGACGGGGTCGCCGCCGTCTGATGGCGGACGCGGTGCGTAAGCGTAAGCGTGCATAAGCGTCACAGGAGGACACCGTGGAGTTTTAGTGGGTTAGAGTCCCACATAACTGCACTATCTCCCCGTGGTAGTGCAGTATGCATGAGCATATCTCCACGCAAAAAAAAAAAAGGCAATGGAAACTCTCTCGAGTTGTTGTCACTTTGATTGCGGGAGGAAGCGGGGGTGGGGGTATTACATCATCATATATTTAGGACCACAGATCTATGAGTCATATTTATATGTTTTTATTTATAAACTTGATTTCATATGAATAATTTCGTCCTTGAAAAAAAATATGATGCTGATGATTCTTTCATGGTGATCCTATGTATGATAAGATATATGATAGTGTTATACCCCCTGAGTCGTGTTGGTCAAGTGGAGAAAATCCGTTCAACTTAACCTCAGCTTAGTATAAGAGTGGAACCCTCGCATCTCACACTTATTCAAAGAATAAATTACTTATACTTAACGTTATAGAAAGATCTCACGGCATTGTTACACTATATCTATCTATCTACCTAGCCTTTTCCCAGCTACATATATTGGGGTTGGCTTCCAGTCTCACCGGATTCAGCTGAGTACCAGTGTTTTACTTGGAGCGACTGCCTATCTGACCTCCACAACCCAGTAACTGGGTAACACGGTACCCCTTGGCAAGACTGGTGTCAGATCTCAAGCTTCTGACTACCCGTAACAACTGTCAAAGATCTTCAAATGACAGTCGAGACCAACGGCTTAACGTGCTTTCCGAGGCACGGAGGAAACTCGGTATGTTGAAATGGTCACCCATCCACGGACCAACCTCGTCAAGCGTTGCTTAACCTTGAAGATCGACCCGTTATTATTTAGCTACGAGCTCGTTCATTATCGTTATAAATATACTGATCATTTCAGCTTTTCCAGCTTCGTAGATAAAACCCTGAAAGACAAGAAAACCGAATCTAATTCCCTAATTCCAAGTCTGAAAAGGTCATCCTCCATTTCCCTCTGACCTCCAAACATGAGATACTATTATTAAGATACTTGAACACCGCTCCGTTCACCGGCAATTTGTCAAACTGATAAGTTCTTACGTGACCCGAATTATCTTAAACACAATTCATCTTTTTGAATAATTACAGACATTTAGCTTAAAAAAGAGAACAAAATGACTATTACCTTTTATTCATGGTTCAGTTTCCCGGTTGTAAAAGTTATGGTGTTTATACACGGGTCGATATTCGCCGCGTTGCCAACTAAATCGTGTCGCAAGTACGCGTTCTTTTAAGGAGCTGATTAAAATTGTATGTAATATTATTGGTCCTTTAAGTAAGTTATTGGAAATATGCAGGTTTCTGATTTGAGTATTTGGGGTTAAGAACGTGTCAAACTGTACTTTTAATGCATAGTATTGTCAAATTTTCAGAGTTTGACAAATACTCAACGTCAAGCAACCAATACAAAAATCTGCGGTGAAATTCTGAAATTGAGCTCAACTCATGTTCTTTCTCTTTCTGCACCTGGTTACTCGGTAAACTTACTTCCTGAATGTGAGCCAAACCCTCCTGTATAACAATAGTACATTATTGCAAAGGCCGGGAAATAGACAATTGCAGGTCGAGTATGAGTTTGAAGGCTGAGCCGTAGGCATATATAGTGCTTTTCTCAAAAGAATGCAGGGAAATAAAAAAGTAGTTAAATTTCCTAAATTTTTGAGTTATTGCCATTTTTAACATGAACTGTACATTTCAGCATGGAATAAATTGCACATAATGTAAATGGCTTTTTAGTTTTAGAAATCTCATTAAAATACGCCAAAAATACTGTTTCGGAGAAAATGATCATTTATTTATCGTTTTTCCAAATCATAAAATGTTCATATACTTTCATGTACTTTTCTTTTGACTTCGCTGGAAGCAGGTTTTCCATTGCCAATTTGGCTTCAGATCTTAAATCTGGTGTACCGTGAACCGTTGGAACTCATTTAAATTATTAATTTTTAAATTTATTAAATATGACATATGACGAATTTTCAGCTTTGCCGCCGATTTTCTATTTATCATCTGTGCCGAAAGGCAAACGCATTTATGGCTATACTGCCACGTGAACGCAATTTGTACAAAGCAAAGAGACTTACTTTACGCCAATAATGATAAAAGAGATCCAATCAAAGAGTATCTAATAACCCCAGCACGCCGCTTCATACAACATTGCTGGAACGTTGAAATGTTCCAAATTCAAAAAACGCACCAGCAATGGATTTGATTTTCATTGTCCGTAAATTCGGTTCTTCGCGTGTTCTTTATTCTAAAATTATGACAATATATCCATGCATGTTTGAGAAAAAGTATTAGCAGATTGGTCTATGAGAATTAAAATGATCGATTTGTTTATATGCATTTAGAAATTATCAACATTCTCCAGTCCTCAGTAATTTATTTGAGGTAACACAACATCTTTCTTACACAAATAATTATTGAGCATCGCAGACGTCGGTATAAATAGGTCTACCCACATTTTAATATGTTTCATATTTGTATAATACTAACACATACTCTGTTCCACCTTCTGTGTTTATTTTATTTTGTTTGTTATTTATATATTCTATTTTATTGTATCATTTAAGTATTTTCCGTTTCCGTAAGTGTGTCCGTGGCATCAACAGTTGGTCTTATCAGAATATCAGCGCAGCGTTATTTCATATTTTTTTTGGATATCGCTGCACATGCTGAGATAGGAGCCTTTTTGGTCTCGCACGGGGTTTTTATTTTTAATTTTGTTTAATTTTAAGCTGATTTCTCGTGTCTCCTATGCGGGTCACAAATAAATACTTTTTCTTTCTTTCTTTCGTTCTTCCGTCATCTAGAAATCGACTCGTATAGGTATATAGCCATTATTAGGAATTGAGTTGAATCTAAGTATGGCCATCGCATTGCCTTTAGAAGTGCCAGGAAATTAATAGCTCCTGTCTTTTCTTTATCCATCGCGGTTGTAAAGGATGTAATTTTCATTGAAGCGTTATTATATATTTATTTGAATAGATCTGTTCAAGCATTTTTGTTTTAACAAACTTTGCATCAGTGTTGTCAAAAAATAATGACGATAATGTCGTGAAGAAAGTTTTGAGTGTGAATATACTATATACTTATACCACATATACTATTTTCTTTAGAACACTAGGGCATAGGGGAAGACATAAGAAACAGAGAATGAAATACCGAGATGAAGACTATACGGAAAAAGACAGTAAGTATGTTGCGCCGATCCCATTATACATTGGGATAATGATGTCACAATCAAAAGTGTTTTAGGTTTAATTAATAGTAGATTTTACAATGAGTGCACAAAACGAACCATTTTATCCGAGACGAGGCGAGGGCTGATAGTAATGTCGAGGATAAAATGGTTTTGTGGACGAGTTATAAACTCTGCTTTTCATTTCGATTGCGAGGAAATAAAACAGTAGTATAACATAACATTTCTTTAATTAATACACTATCTGAGAACGTAGTTACTAGTTTTCTTTTCTCCAATTTACAAAATTATCGTAATTTTTGAGATATTATTCCCGAGATTTTGGCGGTAATATCTGTTGCACAACTCTCTGTGCATTAATTTCCATAAGCGTATTAGGAGAGAGTGCTAAATCCTCTTCTTTATTGGACATTTTTAACAATTTTAGCAAATTTGAAGATATTAATAAACGCACGAAAAGCAAGACTTGTTACCCGACGCTTTTTTTTAAATCTTACGACATTGATTGCTTGGGCTTGGGCTACAGACCTATACAGCCTACTAATAAATTAATTTTGTAATATATATTTTTTAAATTAATTAAATAACCTACCGTATTTTAATTTAAATTTTAATAAATCGTATTTTAATTTAATTTTTAATTGGCGCTGCCGTCGTGTAAACACTGAGTTTCTTACCGAAAGTTTTTAACAAATTAATTTAATTATAAATATCAAGTTATTAATAACGTATTTTGAGTTAAAGTGAACATTAACGGATAAATATACCGTACAAGTGTGATCTTGAGAAACAACCTCAGTTTAGATGTAAAAAAAACGTTTTAAACAAAGTGACAGTGCATAAACAGTAAAAAGTATTCTGCCAAATCAATACCTTCAAACTACCAAAAATTACCACGAAAAATTCTAAATCACATCAGTAAAGTTGTGTTAATTGTTAAGCAGTGACATTAAATACTTTCTATTGTGATACAACTAGGGTGAACAATAAGGAGTGACGGTTTTTTCTTTTCTCTGCAATTTGAATTTCTTGTCAGCGCTCCATGCGGACAGTAGCTGAACTAAAGCCTAGAACTGTTTTATCGACGTCAGTTAAGGGACATCTAGTGACAAATAGCTGAACTATGAGCGGATCCAAAAACGTCACTATGAGACGCGCACGCGCACGATCGACCTCCGATATGAACTTGGATGATAGTGTTGCAAATTTCACTCTAGATGGCACTGTATGCAGTATGCCAGATTTCTCGGATGATGATCTTGATTTAATAACTCAATTAAAGAAACAGATTGAGAAGCTCACAATTAATTTATGTGGTGCAAATGAAGAAATAGACTCATTAAGCCTAGAAAACGCAAACCTAAAAAAGGAAATTGAAAATCTAAGTCGGAAGAACTTGCTGTATAAACAAATAGCTAGTCCATCTAAATCTCAAACACCTAAAAAAGTGCTGAGAAAACACTCAAAACAAGCGGGGTGTAAAAATAAAGAAACGCAAACTGATTCGGACATAACAGTGACTAAAAGAGAAGATAGACTGAAAACTATTAGTACACATTCCAGTCCACAGATGGCGCCGCAAGCTGCGAATGTGCAAGGGACAAAGCAGAATACACAAACAATCAGTAATAAATTGAAAAATAAACTATGTATTGTTAGTACTAATAAAACTAACAAGAATATATTAAGCTTAGCAGAAGATTATTTTCAGGACAGATATCAAATATGTCATTATCTTACACCGGGCGCAAGTATTATGCATCTTTTAGGTGATATACAGTCAAAACTCAGAGATTACACTAAGAATGATTTCTGTATAATTATGATCGGCGAGGAAGATTTTAAAGTTACAAAATGTTATGTTGATATAATAACTTACATGAAAAATACATTGCTGGATATAAAAAACACAAACATAATTATTACATTGCCAACTTTCAAATTTAATAATAACTTCAATATTTTATATAATTCAAGACTAGAAATGTTCAACAACATGCTATATATGGACAATGTTTCACATGAATACTCATATATCTTGGACTCTAATTTGAACCTAAGCTATCACCATTCTACGTATACAAGAACGGGAGCTTTAAAAGACTACGCCGTCAAAACTATCTTTGAGGACTTGTACAACCTCCAACTGGAAATTTTAGAAGAAATTACGCTTAATACAATAAATGAGCTAAAGGAATTGTTTTTTCTCTAATGAATATATTAACATTCTACACCAAAATATTGCAGGTTTGTTAAATAAATCAAATGCACTTGCGGTATGCTTAAATGAATTTTGTGATAGAAATATAAATGTGGATGTAGTATGTATTACCGAGCATTTCATCATGAAGGGTTTCGAAAACCAACTATGCATACCAAACTACAGTTTGGCTGCATGTTATAGTAGACAAGATAAAAAGAGAGGGGGAGCATGCATTATTATTAATAATTGTCACATATGGAAAGAAATACCTCAAATAGCAAGATTGTCATCACCAGGGGTTTTTGAGTGTTGTGGTGTTGAGCTGATTAATTATAAATTGATAGTCATATGTCTCTATAGAGTACCAAATGCTAAGAATATAACTGAATGTTTTAATAAACTTGAATTGTTACTCAAAGATTTATCTAACCGATTTAATAAGAATATTGTTATTGCAGGCGATTTTAATATCGATATTTTAAAGCCTAATAGAAATACAGCTGCACTGGAATATATGTTACTAAATTACAACTTAAAACTTGCTCTTAAACAACCGACTCGAATGGCTAGCGGGACTTGTATAGATAATTTTGCGCATAATTTTAAAAAGAATTGTAAAACGGACGTGTTGGAGTTTGCATTGTCAGACCATACAGCACAGCTGCTTCAATGTCCAGTACCCACTGTATGTAGAATAAAATACTGGCATATAACTAGAAGGGATTATTGCAACGAAAATATAGTGAAATTTAAAGACTGTATAAACAGTCTCAAATTTTCGGAGATTTATGTCACTGAGGATCCTAATTTGGCGTACAATGAATTTATCAACACGTTTAAATTGTTCTACGATTTATGCTTCCCGTTCAAGGAAATCAAAATCAACACATTTGATAAACCTAAATGGCTATCAAATGGCGTTAAATTGTGCAGTAAGAAAAAAAGAAAACTCTTATGGCAATTTAGATTGAATCCTAACCAAGTAAATAAAAATAAATTTTCTACTTATTCTAAACTGTATAATAAAATTATTAATCTAACACAGAAATCACAGAATAATTACAAAATACAACAATCAAAAAATAAATCGAAGACTACTTGGCAAATAATTAATCAGTCAAAAAGCAGTGTCCCTAAACAGCAAATTGAAAAAATAAGAGTTGGTAATCGAACTATTTACAAACCTTTGGATATCGCTAATGCTTTTAATGACTTTTTTGTTGACAAAATTTGTCCAAAATTAGATGCTGAATATATACCAAAAGCATCCATTACATCAAGAAGTCCTAAATCAATGTTTATGGCACCTAGCACACCACACGACATACATGAAATACTAATGTCGTTGAAAAACACTGGCAGTGTAGGTTTTGATGGGATCGCCACTAAGATATTAAAATCAGTGTCAATTGAGATATGCAGACATCTAAGTCATTTAATCAATCTTAGTATAAGTACCGGTATTTATCCAGAAGCATTAAAAATATCGATAATTAAGCCTTTATTTAAGAAAGAAGATAAGGAATTGATGGAATATTATAGACCCATTTCACTCATACCAGTCATCTCAAAGGTATTTGAAAAGTACATCTACAATCAGTTGAATAGCTTCATTGAAAAGAATAATATATTATGTGAAGAACAAAAAGGATTTAGGCAGCATAGAACCATCAATATGGCAATATATGATTTTTTGTTGCCGATAATTGGAAGTGTGGATAAACGATCCCCCATATGTGCCATATTTTGTGATATGACGCAGGCTTTTGATTACGTCCATTATAATACATTGTTAAATAAATTAGAAGCCTACGGCATAAGAGGTAACGTGCTCGAACTTTTGAAATCTTATTTGGAAAACAGAACACAGATAACCGAGATAAGTCGCATTAATGTAATGAGTAAACATGAAGAGATATCGCGATCACGAGAACGTAAAATTAAATTCGGTGTTCCACAGGGAAGCGTTGTAGGCCCGTTTGGATTTATATTATATGTTAATGATATGCCCACGTGCATTGAACATCCTTTAACTATGTTTGCTGATGATAGCACCATTACAATCCCTTGCAAAAACGTAAATACATATGAAACTGACATAAATAATTCTCTTGACAATTTAATTGAATGGCTAGATAAAAATAATTTGAATATAAATTTAAGTAAGACTAAGATAATGCACTTTAGACAGCGTATGCCGGGTGTACCTAACCTTCACATACATTACAAAACTGACGATATTGACGAAGTAACTGATACCAAATTTTTGGGATTACAAATAGACTGCAGTTTAAATTGGAAAGCACATATAGGCGTATTGTGTAAAAGATTGAGTTCGTCGGCGTATGCTTTATATAGGTTATCATCCATAGTCGATACCAAAGCACTTCTTGCGGCTTACTACGGTATAGCTGAATCTCACTTGCGCTACGGTGTCATTTTCTGGGCAAACTCCACCGATAAAGAGACAGCATTTAAGGCTCAAAAAAGATGTCTCCGGTCAATGTTCAAACTAAAAACCACCGACAGTTGCAAACCATATTTTAAGCAGTACAACATTTTGACACTTCCCTCTATTTATATTCTCGAAGTAGCTGTGTTTGTAAAGAACAATCCAAGTCGTTTTGAACGTTTGGCAGATGTATTTCCAAGAAATAGGCGAGATAATACAAAATTAAATCAGGTATCGTGTCAAACAACTTTGATGCGCAAAAGTATTTATTACATGGCCCCAATTATTTATAATAAATTGCCAAGTGCTTGGAAGGGTTTGAAAACGGTGCAATTCAAGAGTAGACTTCGAAAATTATTAATAGATAAAACGTACTACAGTATAACAGAGTTTTTAACGGACAAAACTTTTTTCTGAGTACCTATAAAATGTTTAAGTAATTAATAATAATTATTGATTTACTTAAGGAATGTTACATATTATTTATGACCTGTAATTTTAATCCTTGTTTGTTTATTTTTGTTCGGATTTTTATTCCTAAATGATTATGCTGTTAATGCCAATTTCAATTTTTTTACCACTTTATTTAATGTATATTGTTATAATTAAGTTAATGTTTTAATGACAATATGAATTTTAATAATTTTATTTGTTGAATGTAATAATTAATTTAATATTTTTATGAGAATTTAATGTTTAACGATTTTATATAATGAAAATGTTTGCATGCCGAATGGTGAAATATGGCAGAACTCTGATTTATACCTACTATATCTACTTATGTATTACCCATATTTGCAAATAAATGCTATTCTATTCTATTCTATTCTAATATCTTTTATGTCTTAAAAAACACATAAAAGGCAAATAAATTAAAGTAAATATTATAAAATAACAAATTCTATCTGTGAACTTTTTATTGTGTTTGGCTGTATGGCTCATTTTCTTTGCCTTAATATAGATACATTTATAAGTAGATACTTGTGAACAAAAATCGATTTTGTGCAGCCTATATCCTGCACAAATAAGCAATTTCAGAGCATGAGAAGTGAAAAAACCTTTTTTTTTCTATGTGAATAAAAACTAAATTTCTTAATAATAAATTACATCCTAGCCTTAATAGACTAATAAGCAATTTAACTCTAACTTATTATTTTATTGTATAAAGTTATGACTAAGAATAGTGTCAATTTGCACTTTTATACAGTTCGGTAGCACTTTCTTAGAGTCTGATATGTTAAAAACACTTAGTTCACGTGTTACATGTATAGCACAATATTGTTTGTTTTAATTTTTCACTTATTATACACTACACTAATTCAAATGGTTTAGTTATCTTTAGCCAACGCACTATGTCCGTGATATCTAGAAGCTGGATTGCTTCCACATTCACATGTCGATGAAGTCTGTGTTCGTGGGCTTCAGCAAAGTTTTGAATAACGGTGTTGACGAGTTTCGTTTTAAGTTCGCGGTGAAGGTCGTCATTTCTGATGTACCATGGTGCATTAACAGCATCTCTGAGTACTTTATTTTGAAATTGTTGTATATTTTTAACATTGCTGTGTTTAGTACAGCCCCAGTGCTAGTTGGATACCATACGTCCAAATTGGCATAAGAATATGCTTGTAAATTATAATTTCATTGTGTACTAGCTGTTGCCTGCGACTTTGTCCGCGTGGTTATGAAGATATAAAGTTTAATGATGTTTACGCAAACTATTTCTATATTTCAGTCAACAGAAAATGCCTATCACACTAAGCAACATTTTTAAGGCACCAATTAGAAAAAAAATAGAGTATCACAAAATTCTTTCTTAGCTTATGTATCCAACTCTTAAACCAAACGTCTAAACGGCTTGCTAAATTTCAGGACGGTAGTACAAAAAAAAGCCGAACTTTCATCCAAACTTGCGAGAGAGCTTAGACCTCTTTAATCCAGCCCTGGCATAAAATCCGTTCTAAGCGCATTTCTACTAAGTGTAAACTACCTCCTTGCCGAATTTGAAGTTCAAAAAATTAAGTACTTTCATACAAACTTGCGAGAGCCCTTAGACCCCCTAAATCCGGCCCTGTCGCAAAATCCGTTCTTAGCGGACGTCTACTAACTATAAACTACCTCCCTGCCATATTTCAAGTAAGTAGCTCAAAAAAATGAAGGACTTTCACACAAACTTGCGAGAATGCTAAGACCTCTTTAATCTGGCCCTGACATAAAATCCGTTCTTAGCGAATGTCTACTAACTATTAAATACCCCCCTGCCAAATTTCAAGTTTGTATCACAAAAAATGAAGGACTTTCATACAAACTTGCGAGAGCCCTTAGACCTCCTTTAGCCGGCCATGTCGCAAAATCCGTTATTAGCTGACATCTACTAACTATAAACTACCTCCCTGCCATATTTTAAGTCAGTAGCTCAAATAATGAAAGACTTTCACACAAACTTGCGAGAGTGCTTAGACCTCTTCAATCCGGCCCTGATATAAAATCCGTTCTTAGCAAAGTTAGTAGATAACTATTAAATACCTCCCTGCCAAATTTAAAGTGTGTAGCACAAAAAATTAAGGAGTTTCGTACAAACTTGTGAAAGCCCTTAGACCTCCTTAATCCGTTCTTAGCGGACGTCTACCAACTATTAAATACCTCCCTACCAAAGTTCAAGTTTGTATCACAAAAAATGAAGGGCTTTCATACAAACTTGCGAGAGCCCTTAGCCCTCCTTTAGCCAGCCATGTCGCAAAATCCGTTCTTAGCTGACATCTACTAGCTATAAACTACTTCATTGCCAAATTTCAAGTTTGTAGCTAAAAAAATGAAGGACTTTCATACAAACTTGCGAGAGTCCTTAGACCCCCTAAATCCGGCTCTGTCGCAAAAGCCGTTTTTAATGGACGTTTAATAACTTTAAACTACCTCTCTGCCAAATTTTAAGTTAGTAGCTCAAAAAATGAAGGACTTTCATACAAACTTGTGAGAGCCCTCAGACCCCTAAATCCGGCCCTATCGCAAAAACCGTTCATAGCGGATGTCTACTAACTATAAACTAGCTCCCTGCTAAATTTCATCTTTATACGTCAAGCTGTTTTCGATATTTCGTGATAGGTGAATGAGTGACCTTTCGCTTTCATATATATATAGATTGATAGACAGGATTTCCTTCCGAGTAACCAATACATATTTTTGTACCGTATATATATCGAGTTCGTCTTTTCTTTTTGACGTGAGATTTCCAACGCAACGTGGCGTCAAGAGTTATGCCAAGGTATTTGGCTGTATTCGCATAAGGCACTTGTACGCCGTTTATATAGACTGGGTGGTAATAGCAGTGTTTAATAATGAACTCAATTTGATCTAATTAAAAGTGTAACTAATATTTTTCCATTTCATGCAATTCTGTAACGTGCCAATACGAGAAGAAGAACTAGCGAGAAAATAATCATTTCCTCTACAAAGCCAGCGCGATTTCCTGATTTCAAACCGTAATTTCCATTTGCAAACGCCCTCACAGATCTAGGCAAAATCGAAAACTCATTTCGCTATGACACGTCGTACCCGTAGATTAGTTATAAAATCAAAACGAAATCCCGATTGTGTTCCCGCGTTGTATTTACAGGAACCGAGGAAGCTATGAATAAATTTCCGAGTTCGTTACTGAAGGATCGACTGCAGTGACTCCCTGTAAGGAGGCGTCAAGTCCCGACGCAAATTATTTTATAGACTACCCAGCTACCATAGAAAAATATGCGGTTATTGCATTGGAAGAAGTGGAGGCATTCGATGGCAGTTTATTCGGCAATTTCTATGCATCTCATCAATGCAGATGGGAACAGTTTTCAAGTGGCGACTGCGTAGTGGATGGTGCAACGAAGCTAAATACATGAATGCATGCAGCGTTTGACCGATTTTCCAGAGTTCCCTCGTATCATATCTTCAGTCTATCCTTTTGGTAAAATAGTACATTACTGCAGCGGCCAGCAAAAGAGGCATTGATGGACGAACGTATAAATGTGGGAGGCGAAGCAGAGGAACACATCAAGTCCATTAATGCCTGGTTGTGGCCAAGGCTACATAGTACTTTTCTCAAATAATGCGCGGCAATTAAAACAAAGTAGTAGTATCTAGAACTAATTTTATCAAATGCAATTACTTTTTAAAATCAATGAAGAACAAAGAACACAACAATATTTTGCTCGCTTTAAAGTGTTAATTTAAATAAAACCTTTGAAAAGTTACCTCCTTAGTTGCTATGTTTTGTAGTAAAAGATCGTTCCATTTTCAAATTACACGACATATATGAGTATACTATTCTAGTAATTTATTTGGCCGCTAAACCACGACAGATATGGATTTTCATACAACTTTTGCCGGCCGCTGCTCGCATGAATTTGGCCAGTACAGCAATTTCGATTTATCTCGAAGAAGGTTGTCAAAATAATGCTCAAATTTCCAAGCATGTGTAGCACAGACTGATCTTTTTGAATAATACTTACACATTTTTCTAAATCTAAATCTGAGGTTGCGATGAAAACAAATTTTCAATAATTTTGGTGCAGCAGTGAACGTCTATATAATTTGGCATGGATATACATAGTAATCACGCCGACAAAGTGGTAAAATAAAACCATTAAAAAAATAATTTAGGGTACATACCTCCTGTCCCACCTGTACTGTACACGTAATGTTGCGATGCTTTTTTTGTCGTCTATCCCATTGTGTGGGGTATCGTTGGATAGGCCATTCAAAAATATTATGGGTCTGTGAAAACCATCATTCGATTCAGGAATCCGTTTGCATACAATTAAGCTTTAAATGGCAATTTTTTTTAGAGTCAAGTGCTGCCTGCCAGCTAAATGGTTGCTTTTGGATCTGTGAAAAAATCACAGCAGTAGTATTTATAACGAAATTAAAAGGAAAATTATCACAGCTAAGTAGGCTTTACAAGTTTACGAATAATAATCAACCAACTTATAAAATGTACTTGTAAAAGTAAAAAATAAAACATGTTGATGTATGGGGACACGGCGAAGTTAATTTTGTCCCTTCGTTAGAGCAATGTTCGGTGCTTTCATTGTTTATGAACTTTAGTAATGTTACCTATTTATTTTGGTGAATGTAGCTATTTATACGGAACCCACTGTGCGCGAATGAGACTCGCACTTGGCCGGTTTTTTCTTACTAGCAACAAAACAGAATTTTGCTATATGCTACTTATTATTATATTAATAATAATAAACTGTCATGCTGTATGGATCAGACTGTTGGGCTGTGAATTAAATGGATGAAAAGAGATTGCAGGTAGCAGAGATGAGAACGTTGAGATGGATGTGCGGAGTGACGAGAATGGATAAAGTGAGAAATGAGTACATTAGAGGAAGTTTGAAAGTGGCGCCAGTGACAGAAAAGTTGAAAGGAAACCGTTTGTCCTGGTATGGTCATCTGATGAGGAGGGATGAATGTGGATGGATGGAGAGGGAGGGGACGGCCGAAGAAACGATGGATGGACTGCTGATGGATATGAAAGAAAAGGGAGTCAGTGAAGACGTGACGGGGGACAGGACGGTAAGGAAGAAAAAAACGTGTTGCGCCGACCCCAAGTAACATGGGACAAGGGCAGGAAGCAGAAAAAGAATAATATAACATAATTTTGACGACACAGTTGACGTAGTGATTGAGCGATCGGCTGCTGCGCTGCGTGTCGCTGGTTTGATTCCCGCACGGAACAAATATTTGTATGGCCTGCAGATAGTTGTTCCGGATCTGGGTGTCTTGTGTATGGGCGTTTAAATGTTTTTAAACGCACCTCGTGGGTGCGTTTAAAGGAAAAAAATCCTGGTGTAATGTAAAAATTTATTTAAAAAAAAAACAGACCAAGTGCGAATCGGACTCGCACACGAAGGGTTCCGTACCACTATCGCAAAAAAACTGCAAACAACTAGTATTGTATGTTATAGCTGCAACAGAAATACATCATCTGTGAAAATTTCAACTGTCTAGCTATCACGGTTCATGAGATACAGCCTGGTGACAGGCGGACAGTAGACGGATCGTAGAGTCTTAGTAATAGGGTCCCGTTTTTACCCTTTGGGTACCCTACTAAAACAACAAAACATGACGTTAACAAAAGTGTGTCTACCTACTCCAGAGGGCCTAACCAAGATACAAACGTTTCGTATCAAATCTCTTGCTACAATCGTTAACGCCTTCTATTTATTTGGTCTGACCACGTGACTTAACGTTCAGATGTGTCATTCGCACACATTGATTAGTTCTCTAATAGCGTTATCGAATGTAAATTGTCAAATTGGCTACAGGTGCAGTACACCTAAATTAATAGGGTCCTGTGTTTACTGTTTAGGTACGGAACCCTAAAAAATACCATCATGTTACTGTCCTACTGCTGGCCAAAGGCCTCTTATCATACAAAAAAGTTTATTTAAAGTTATAAAACTTATTCGTAATACTGAATAACTTTTGTGTTAGGCAAGCTTTAGTCATTAGAAAATAAACTTTAATAAAAAAAACAAAACTGGTTTGCTTGTAAGAAAGACGTTCGCAAGTCTGGATTATTTTTTTCAGTGAAGCTTCAACGTTTTCCAGGAATATTTTCGACTGACAAAACAAAAAAAACAGCCACAAAGCTACTAAGTAGGTACCAAATAGACTTTGCATTTTTTTTGCAACGAAAAGATAAAATGAAACTGGCGACCGTTTCCATTAGCCTACCTTTAACGAAATTATTGTGCCGGTAATTTAAAGTATGCATTTTCATGTTTCAACTTGTTTGCTTCGAGGAATTTAATAATAAACGGTGCAAGCTTTTGCATTTATATAATCAGAATTACTTTAAATAGGCTACTTTATTGTGGGGTGTTGGTTTGGGCTTTAACATTTAGGAATGTCGTTTTAAAAATAATAGCCAATTAGCTAGTGTACCGACGTATCTCGAATGCTTTATATGAGTAGGTTTTCGAATTGAAGCACTATATGCACTATTTAGCAACAATTTTGAAATCAAATTGTCTTCAGCCTATCCCATAAGTGAACTTAATAACATCATCTCATAAAAATAACTTTTCTTAACTCCTAACAAAATACTTTACCACAATCTTAAACCAATCTCCGTCAAAAACTGGTGAAGAACACTCCATATCAGTTCAAACCATTACATCAAGTCCGGGGTCTATTTTGGTCGCAAAATGGACCTCACCGACAGTTCCCAACTTGGGATGCGGCCAATACAATCTCATTCAAAGTTTCTCGTTCCGGAAAAGCTCGAAATCGTTTGATTCTTCGCGGAAACATCTCTATATAAAAACCGTGTTATTTTGTTCAGCTGTAGACTTATTTTTATGTAGTTGGTTAGTGAATGAATGACTAAAGGCCTAGCTATCGTCTATTGGAATGTAGTCAACGGTTAAATCACAAGCACTTTCGAAAATCACAAATTACAAGTACAAAGTATTGTATCTCCAATGTACTCGTATTTTTTCTACAGTCACGGCCATTTATGAATCCTATTAAATAGTTAAGACAACTACATGCTCCAATCAACAAATTATATTATTTATTAAACTTGTTGTATTTTTTTCATTTACTTCGATTTTTTGTGACATCTTATGATTTAATAAGTATGAATTTAGGATATTGTGTTTTTGTTCTAATTTTTATATATGTAATAATTTACTATTTTTATTTTATTTATTAAGTTTTATTTTTAATGAAATTTTATGAATTTAATATTTTTTGTCATTGTTTAATTTTATTAATTTTGATTTTTATGACATTTAATTATGATGATCAGCTGACATTGCTATATTTTATTTTAAACCACATATTTGTACACCTCGTTAGGCAAAACATGTTTTTAAGCGCTAAATAACAATTGAACATCCTGCGTGCCTGTTGTAAGTAAACACATGTTTTTTTGACAAATAAATCATCTGGCAGGGCATGGGCAGTCAAACTCTCTACAACTTTGGTACATAAGCGTAGTAGCATAGTAATTATATGCACAGGTCTTCTTTGTGTGAAAGGGAGTGGCCCTTAATCCACCGAACGAGTCAAGTGCTGGTTTGTGGGTGTCTTCAAATTAATGTTTTGTTCCAGGACATGCCTGTTCCCTCGCCAGGATTCCGGTCACCGTTTTGAGAGTTGTGATGATGAAAGAAATTACACAAAGTAAAGTAAGTATACCTTTCTAAGTTCGAACATACGACACATACGAGTATGTCAGGTTCACGAGACATCCACTGCTTTACCTTGCATGAGCTATTCGTTTATCGTTAGTGCCGATATAAAATGAGAAGAATCTCACGCTGCACAATACCAATAAGGTTCCTTCCATTTATTTTTATATCAGTTTTATTTCTCTGTAAATAACGTAAAAGCTTTGTTTATTTCTTGTTAGTCCCCATTTCTGTCTGTTTTTTGATATCAGCAATAAGAAAAGTTGAAGAGTAAAACTTTGCGAGATAAACATTTTATGTTTTTGCCGATTTCAGGGCCTTAACAATGTTTGGTGACGAGGAATTGTAGCAGTATAATAAACGTGGAGGACCTAAAGTTTGTTTTATTTGAATGAATGTTGCTGGAGATATCTACGAGGAAAATATTGTGTTATAGATGAATTGTGCGGAAAATCTTGGTAAAATTATTGTGATCCATCGTATGAATAATTTCTTTAGTATTAAGAAAAAGACAAGCCAGACTTATTTTCTTATTGGATGTAAAATCATTTGGCTAACCGTAGTATTATACCTTTTTTTTTATTGGGAAATCATCCAATGACTTCTCCCGCTCTGGGTGAAGCGGGAGGGCGTGTCAGACTTTTACTGACTAAAACCCACTCGTGTTCCTTCAGTTGCTTGTGCCAGGGCCGCGGTAACTCTCTTACAAATTTATCCACGACCCAGACAGGCATCGGCCCTAGCGGACCCCGTCAACTATTGCTGAAATCTCTTTGAGGCGCGCGTGGAACACTACGCGTCGTCGACTCGGGCCTTTATCGGACGGCGAGTTACCCATTACTTGCCTTCCGCAAGCCCGCGCCAACGGTGGCCGGGAATCGGCTTGCGACTCCCGACGCCCGGGGCGTCTCCGTTGTGTCTCCCTCACGCGTTCCGTCTCCTCCTTCGCGAGCATTACTGCTTCGCTGAAGGAGGTGACAGCTTCCCATGCCCTCTCGCTCCGTGCCCTGGCCTGAAACAGGGCCGGACGCGAGAGGTCGCCACCGCTGATCGCCTCCACGAGGACACGGCAGTGCTCCTCCAAGCGGGGCAGACCTCCACCGTATGCTCCACCGTGTCCTCCGGGCGATCCACGAGGACGCTGTGGCGTCTCTATAGCCACTCCTCAAAGAGGGGCCTTATCGCCGCAATTGTGGCGTACCCAGCACTGAGTTGCGACAGTCGCTCTCACCATGTCGCCATGAGATCCTGCCGGAGCTCTGTCCGTCGAGCCACGATTTGTCGCGGCAACGGAGTGTCGCTCCGGTGTTTCGCCTCCTTCCGCCACTCCTAAATGTGCGCGAGGACTTTTGCGTCCAGATCGCATGGCGGCAATCCGGCAAGTTGGCACGCTGCCTCACCAGAGACCGTGCGGTATCCCCGGACCAGCCGGATGGCCATGACTCTTTGGGACGCGTTCAACCAGCGGGCTGCTCGTCGCCTCAAGGTACGCGCCCACACCGGTGCGCCATAAAGGGCCGGGCAGGAGTCGCTTTAAGGCAGCCCCGGCCCGCCCCAGTCTGGGAGTAGTTTTATACCTACGTGCGTTACTTGTTTCATCAGCATCATTTCAGCCGAAAGATGTCCATTTCTGGTCATAGGCCGCCCTCAAACGCCTCCACGTTGACCCAGGCATCCAGCGCATTCCTGTGGCCAACTTAAAGTTCACTGACTAATCAAAAATAGCTCTCAACAATCTTTTTATCGATAAAAGAACCAAATGAGGAAGAAAAACCGCGTCTTTTCCCTAGTATAGGTACAGTAAAACAATTTGAAACAACAAATGATTGATCATCGTATATAAAAGTTTCTAATACCCCTGTGACGTCAGAGCTTATCAATACGAAGCAAATTTAACTTCTTACGATATTATCGTGCGATTGTGTGCGATCACGTGCGATACTTTTGAAGTTTTGAGCGATCGAATCGTTAGCTGATGTTAACCAATGTTACTTTAAATTTCTTTCGTACTTTTTGAGATTGATTTTTGTTTCTTTCTGGGGGGTGACCCCCCTGATGTAAGGAGAGCTTTTTGTTTCTATAGGGACTATGACCCTGTGACGTCTCACTTTATCAAATTTTACTTCGCACGAAATTGTCGTGCGATTGTGTGCGATACTTTTGAGCGTACGAATCGTTAGCTGATGTTAAGGTTACACTAGTCGAAAGTTTTTCCATACAAACGTAGTCTAGGGATTATTCCACTGTTTGACGATGTACGTTCAAAATAAAAAGTGATATCAATTTGTCTCATCATTATCTAGCCCTGTATGGAAGCGAAAAAGTAAAAAAAGAAAATATTTGAAAGTTATGAGCGTCGAAAGTGCCACATTTCGACACTAATTTTAACGCATTTTTGGGCGCAAATAAACACCATAAGAAGACGGAAAATTGCAAAACGGCCTCCATACAGGGAGTTCAACAATGCATTTAATTTTATTTTGAACAGATAGATTTAGTAGTTTTTTCATGATATCTAGACTGCCAAAGGTCTGTTCATAAAATTTCGTGCGCTCGGTTTCGTCCTAAATCATTATCCATTTCGCTACAAATTTGCAAAAGTGTGTATTCGTACGCGAACTAGCTTCCTGCTCATCACAGCATCTATCTCTTCCGCACGTGTTGTTGATATAAAATGCATTTTAGGCCCGCGCACAAAATAGTTCGTGCCGTCGACTAGTGTACCCTTAAAGAATTTTACTTTTAATTTTTTTCGTACTTTTTGAGATAGTTGTTTGTTTTTTTGTGATGTTTGAAGAGTTTTATTTTATTTTATTGGTACCTACTGTAAAGTCTTTTGTAATGAAAAATGTGCCGAACTTTTACGTTATGACATTTGATGAATCTCCTGATAGTCTAAGACCCGACTGCTGAAATCTGCAGGTCATAATAGTGTTTTTGATAAAACTTAATTTTTATCTAGATTGCTGCGATGGGTTGCCTGGAAATATCTAGCCGCAATAACCTTAATTAAATTAAACAAATTTAAATTAATGTTTTCGATATTTAATCCCAAATATAAAAGCTTTTCAAGTGAATCCAGCATCATTTGAAAGAAACTAGTGTAGAAAATAGGAAAAAATAAGGTTGCCAGCTCTCAGGTAGCTGCAAGCTGCGGGTTGCCAGTTTACCTTGAAAACGTGGCAACCCATAAAGGGCAGATAACCTTCTTTCTTTTTTTAAAAAATCGTTGCCCCACACTAGGATTTTATTCCTGTATCGTGGGTGCGTTAACAAACATTTAAACTCACATACACAAGACACCTAGATCCGGAACAACCATCTGTAGGCCATACAAATATTTGTTCCGTGTGGGATCGAACCCGCAACACACAGCGCAGCAGCGGATCGCTCAAGCACTGCGCCAACCGTGTCGTCCAAACTGCGAGCTAGTTGATGCGGCATACGTACCCATGATACAGGCGAAGTGCCTAGTTTAGGAAAAAAAAAAAAACTGGTTTCGGCAAGTTGTGGCCAGGCAACCCTGCTGCTGACAGTAGATTACCTATTCTAATGGCAAGAATAATTCATACAAATCAAGTTTGATTAAAAACAAAATACCTGCACATTTTTGCAGTGGTATCTCAATATATGAGTAATGTGTCTAATGGAACTGAATTATATTAAAGTACCCTGCTGCCGGGCGAGCACAGCCTCTGTGATATAGAGAGATATAGCTTGAGTCACGCATTTTTATCACGGTTTTTGCTCCCAAACTGGGATTAAAAATGTGTGACTCAAGCCTGTCACAGTAGGCCGTGCTCGCCCGGCTGGTCTCATTTCGTCATGGCTTTATGTTTGCTACATCACAGAATTTACCACTAGTATATGGCTTCGAACTTCGAAACGCTTTTAACTAGAAAATACAGCAAAAGACCAGTGAAAAATCGCACTAGGACGTACAAAACATTTAACACTCCACAACAAAATGGCAACGCAACCATAAAAATGTGGCAAATTTACAGAAATTGAGAAACAGCTTGCATTCATGGCGGTATTTAAAACTTTAACTCGTTTTCAGTTTCATTAACGGTTATACCTCAGCTTAACTGCAGTAATTATGTACGCAATTTGGCCGGGCTTTAACTACAAGAGGTGACATGCCTTGCTAGGGCACCACATAATCGCGAGAGCAGTACACTTTGGCGCCATTTTTATGCCCCATTTCGAGAATAAGTGATACTTATTGTTAGTAATTTGCGCTTATTTGAAAATGAATATTGTGTTAGGAAGTTGGTACGTGTGTCATTTTGTGGTGCACGAAATATAATATAAACGAGTTTAATTTGGATTTGGATTTTTGGTTAACAATAAAATATCCTATTATCATTTCCGTTTCATATTGTTCTTGTTGTGTCATTAGCAAGCGGACAGGACGGAATGGAAGATGAAAACGTGTTGTGCCGATCATTTTTTTTTTTTTCAAAAATCCTTGCCCAACACTATGAATGTTTGCAATCATACCCACGATACAGTCGTGCGTATGTTTAAAAACGTTTAAAGTCACATACAAAAGACACCCAGATCCGGAACAACTATCTGTAAGCGAAAAAAATATTTGTTCAGTTCGGGAATCTAACCCGCGACACGCAGCGCAGCAGCCGATCGGTCAACTACTACGCCAACCGTGTCGTCAAAGGCAGGAAGATTAGATAAAGTTACATGGACAAGGGAAGATTATGTTCAGCGGGCCAGTTAGTTCCATTACGTTCTTTGATGAACGCGTCATAAGCGAATAAATAATAAGCTTAGGATTACTCAATTCTTAGAATGGTGAACTGCCTGACTTAAAGACCTTGTTCCAATCCATCCCGAATTAATTATATAACATTATCGCAGTAAATACGATTAGGTAGCGAATTGGTAATAGCAATATGTTACACATTCTCACAAATGTTATTACTAAACCTCCATTAAGTATAATCCACTATATTAATCAACTAGCTGTGCCCGCGGCTTCGCTCCCGTCATCTGTCTGTCAACGCTACCCCACTTACCTAACAATTTTTTTTCTATAGTCATCATTCTTTCGCGGCGAATTTTAACATCGCCATTCAGAAAATGACTTCAAATGCACAACGCCATCTATCGAATATCGAGTTCAACTGCCCGAGTATCTGAATTGCGTGTGTTGTGATTATTTCTTTAAATTCATCTAAATATTGATAGAGTGAACCGCTTGCGATGAAACAAAAACTGAGTAATTCTTCAAGTTACGCACAATTTTTATATACAAAAGTTATTTACATTGGTTTCGTACATTTCACGTGATGCGTGCACAAATAACAGACAAACAGATAAACAGACAATTCCCGAAATAGGTTCTGTTGGTTATCCTTTAACACCCTGGCTATTTTTTTTGGAAATATTTTCGATGTACAAAAATTACTTTTCTACAGATTTATTATATGTATATTGATGATTGATTGATGATGATTGATGATGATTTATAGTGCTTCCTACTAAAGGTCTGTTACACCTCTTCTGCGATACAAATCTTAACAAAAAAAATTACATTGAAGTGATTTTTAGGATTCCGTACCCGAAGGGTCCAACGGAGCCCTATTATTGCTGTCACTCACGTGTCGTCTGTCTGTCGTCTATCACACAGGTTTTACAGCCAAACGGTTGGAGCTACAGTATTTCAATTTTTTACAGTATAAGCATCTTGTTGACTCAAAAGGGTCATACAGCCAAAATTGGCGCAAAAAAAAATTGATATTCCCCGTCGAGAGGGGTTGAAGAGCTCGTTCAGTAAATACACACTGTATTTTTTGTTTTAAAAAAATTTAGGAAACAAAGGACTGAGAAGCCACCACAGTCACCTTTTTTTTCCCCATTGACTATGACCTTAAAATTTGGTGATAATGTTAATTATTAACAAATACCAATACATTGATAAATCTTATTTTTTCTTTGAAAACCCTAATTTTTCCTATTACTATCAACTTAGTTTAGCGGTTGGTACGGAACCCTAAATGTGCGATGTCCGACACGCACTTGGCCGG
This sequence comes from Orthosia incerta, assembly GCA_948252205.1. Classification (NCBI taxonomy): domain Eukaryota; kingdom Metazoa; phylum Arthropoda; class Insecta; order Lepidoptera; family Noctuidae; genus Orthosia; species Orthosia incerta. The sequence continues at coordinate 26,571,900 of OX411749.1, forward strand.
TTTTTTTTTACTAGCATAGCGGCCAATTATGAATTCCAAAATTGTAAGTTTTCATTTCTGTCGGCAGTCCCCATGACTGCCAAAAACAATGGTGGCCTAGTGGTAACGGCCGCGACTTACAAGTTGTTGATCGTGGGTTCGAACCCAGGCAGGTGCTTTACTTCGTGTAAATTATCACATCACCACTGCTCTCACACGGTGAAGGAAAACATCGTGGAACCAAAAATTCGAAGACATGTGACATTCACCAACTCGCACTGGGCTCGCGTGGTGGATTACAGCCCATTTCCTCTCACAGAGAGAAAGTCTGCACACACAACCGACAGACCCATTGTCTAAGTGCGGAAAAAGGGGGGGGCTGCTTATTTTTTATTTTATAATGAACCCAATGTTGACTTCGATCTCCCACCGATGGATGAGATAAGATTCTGGATTGAAGCGAGCCCAGAAGATGCTTGTTAACTCATGCTGCAAAATATGCGGCTTAAATTGCTGTTTCTTTTGATTGCATTGACATAGAAGTTTGATTTTGGTACAGCTTAAAGGTATTATAGACTTAAGTATGTATTTCAATTTAATAACTCTACTTGTTCATGAGGAAAGGGGAAGTAAGTTTAAAATTATTAAAAATATTTTTATTATTTGATGTAACTAAAAAGTAATGGTTTTCGCAATTTAACCTTTATCTGTGCAATAAGACGTAGCTTTGTATAAAATTTCAAGATTCTCGGTTTACGGGAAGTACCCTGTAGGTTTTGATTCCCTTGCGTGTGTCGAAAATTTGCGGAAATTTGCGTCATAAACGGCTGTATCTTTTGATTGCGTTGGCTTAGAAGTTTGATTTTTTCACAGCTTTAAGGGACAGTAGACCTAAGTATTTGATATACATTTCTGCTTGATAACTCCACGCGTTGCTGAGAGATACAGACGGACGGACGGACAACAAAGTGATCACTATAAGGGTTCCGTTTATTGCTTTCGAGGTGCTGAATTTTGGGTTGCGCGGGTGTGAAAAGAGAGCGCGTTTTGTTTCCTCGAGGTCTTTGGTCACTGTCGTCGTCTTAAAGGACCGTATTCCAAAAAGTCAATTAGTTGGCAGTTGGTAAACAAAACAATTCAAGGTATAAAACAAATTTCTGCTCTAATTAGAAAGAGACGTAACAAAGGAAAGCTTTTAAAGCGTCGTAAATAACTATTCGTATCCCAATTTTGTTTGATTTCAAAGGGGACTTCGGATTCTGATTTATTTGCGTACCGTACCTGCTACTTTGTTCTCGTGAAAGTTCGAAAACAACGTAGTGTCACAAGCGTTTTGAATTAGTTTTCTGTGCCACATTTTGTAATCATGGTTATACAAAAATGAACCCTAAATTCTTCTCCTATCATTCAGTCCATCCAAAGGTTGACTGTAAGAGATTGCCTAGTGCGATAAGACCGCCCATTGTACACTTTTATATGTGAACGTTTGTCCTGTATGTTTCTTGTGGTGTACAATAAAGTAAATAATAATAATTATAGTCAAGTGCTTTCATGATTGTGACAGCTCTATATTAGATCACATGCCTATTTCTGATATAGACGACTAGCGGACGCTACGCGGTTTCACCCGCGTAGTTCTCGTTCCTGTGGGAATTCAAGGATTAGTAGCATATGTCACCCGGGGAAAGTGTAGCTTCCCAATGTAGAAAGAATTTTTGAAATCGGTCCAGTAGTTTTTAAGTTTATTCGTTACATACAGAAATACAAATCTTACCTCTTTATAATATTAGTATAGACTAGCGGACGCCTCACGGTTTTAACCGCGTAGTTCCCGTTCTCGTGGAAATACAGGGATAAAAAGTAGTCACCCGGAAATAGTGTAGCTTTCCAATGGTGAAAGAATTTTTTAAATCGGTTCAGTAGTTTTTAAGATAATTCGTTACATACAAAAATACATAAGACAAATCTTTCGTCTTTCTAGTACCTATAGATCATTCCTCAGACGCATACTTTCCTTAGGATTTCTGTATCTATTTAGGTCTGGCTCTAGGACAACAATGATAGCATACACACAACAACAAAAACAATGTCGAGAACAAAACTGTGTTCTGTCAAAGTATGTTTTGACTAGGTCGGTGCATAGCCTTAGAATGAACAGTTTAAAGGAGAGTCAAGCTTGGTGTCTGAGAAAACTAGAGCACCATTCCAAAAATGATCCAGTCTACTGATGAAGAAAGACCGAGGAGTAACTTTGTGTAGTGATTGCAGGTAAGTTAATTTGCCTTTTCTAAAAAAAGTTTTACCAAAAAAATACTACCGACTTCCAAATAAGAAAACTACAAAGTGAAAAAGGTAGGTACCAATTTTTTGCGTTATGGACACCGACTTCCAAAAATTTAAGTTATTTTTTACTTTGTAGTTTTCTTATTTGGAAATCGGTAGTATTTTTTTGGAAAAATGTTTTTTTTTTTCACTTTTTAGTTGTACCTACCTAATAGGCAAGTAGTTAAGTAAGGTACCTATAATGCCAGAATAGATTACCCGAATATCATGGAACTGAACATAACCGGTGAAATGATAGTGTACCAAGGTGAACTGTACACATCTGCGTACCCGTTTAGAGCGTACTGGCGTGATGTTATGTTATAAAATGGTATAAACAATAAACAGACATGCGATTGCAGCAATCCCGAGAGATTTGCCGTTATTTATTGAAGAATTCTGTTGTATATCTCCGAAGAACTTCATCAAATCTTCACCAAATTAAAATGGGACCAATTTCGAAACATACTCTTTCAAACAAACAAGAATTTTCAAAATCGGTTCTCAATTGATGGAGATACCGGTGAACATACACAAAAAATAATAAATAAACATTCATAATGTCGAACATAGAACCTCCTTCAAAGTCAAAATAATTAACTTTTCATTTTACATAGGCCTACATGGGCACTTATAAAACGTCGACAAAAGGTGCACGGTTCGGGTAAGTCGTTTCCTATGGAGAAGAACCGGCAATAAACTCCACGGTTACTCTTTTAAAAAAATGGTTTGGTTTTACAATATTTCCATGTTTCCTTTTTGGTAAGTCGGTTAAAAAGGAAGGAAATTTATGGATCGTAGCAGGCGGTATTCAGTAGTCTCTGCTTGCCCCCACTGGTCAACAGTTAGGTGAGTGTTATGCAATGAGATTTTACCACAATATATTTGGTAAAATCTCATTGCATAACAATGTCATATATAATAGTCCGTATGTTTATAATAGTCCTTTTAAGAATTGAGGTCGTAGAGAATCAAAAATAAAGTTATTTATTCCTACCCAAACAGGTACAAGGTGACCACAGTTAGAGTAAAACTAAGTAAATAAATAAGTCGTGACCACAAACAAAGACAACGTATATCCAGGCGGGGGTCCTAATGTGCCGCCGAAGTACGGGCGCCCTGCCGAGATATACGAGTCAGCAGTTATTATTTATACCAGTTCAGGGAGAACGAGATCTGTTTATAGTACTGTGTATTGTGCCCTCGTGTGAAATATTAGCACTTTCGTGTACTTCGGTAGGGAGCTATATTTGTACTCTGCAATGGCTAGACCGTTGGGTGTAGTACAGTGCCTAAGGTATTATGCGTGTGAAGTGTATTTCGGTTTACTACCTCGGTCATGCCTAAGCCTTATAAATGTTGTCTGTAGGTAAGAGATTGCCCTGTGACATACGACAGCTCATTGCATATTTGATTTTTACCCGGCTGCAAAGGGTTATGTTTTTCGCGCGTATTTTGTATGTATGTAATATTCTTTATTACCTCATATCTTTCAAACCACTTGACGATTTTTTATAATTAAGAGATCGTTAGATAGGTCTTGACCGCCCAAGTGTTCTTAGATAAGTGACGCTAGAAAAAAAAAGAACATGGCGGGTTTGGGCGCCATATTGTACGATAATAATTACAAAAATATATACCTCCTATATGTTTAAAGTCAGTTGAAAAAAAAGGATAACTAAAAACTTGTAAATAAAAAAAGTTAATAAAATCAAAACAGCCGACTGCAAAGATCTAAACAAGAAGAAAATCATGCTGTGCAGTCGGAGGATATTTGTAGTTTTGGTCAGCCAGCTCGCGAATATGTATCCTCCGACTGCACAATATGAATTTCTTCTTGTTTACATCTTCGCAGTCGGGTTTTTTTATTTTATTTACTTTTATAAATGTTTGTCCAGTATTTGTTAGGTGATGTGCAGTAAAGTATATAACAAATAAATAAGTCATATATTAGGCTGTATGTCTAATTTAATTTAGTCCGCAATAGTAATTTCTTGCGTTCTTTGTGATCCTTTCCTCAAAATGAATAAGGTACCCTTATAATATGATCACTTCGTTGGCCGTCTGCCTGTTGACGTTTTTTTTCAGGAATGTATTGAGATATGATGACACGGTATGCTTAGTGGTTGAGCGATCGGCTGCTGCTCTGCGTGTCGCGGGTTCGATTTCCGCTAGGAACACATATTTGTATGGCCTACAGATCGTTGTTATGGATCTGGGTGACTTGTGTGTATGAGTTTGAATGTTTATAACGCACCCACGATACAGAAAGAAATTCCGAGTGTAGTAATATACAAAAAACCGGCCAAGTGTGAGTTGGACTCCCGCACAAAAGGTTCCGTACCATTATCACTTAAATATTTATATTATTCTGTTTTTAGTATATGTTGTTATAACGGCAACAGAAATACATAATCTGTGAAAATTTCAACTGTCTAGCTATCACGGTTCATGAGCGCCTGGTGACAGACAGGCGGACAGTGGAGTCTTAGTAATAGGGTCCTTTTTTACTCTCTGGGTACGGAATCCTAGAAAATCAATTTTAAATTAGTATCAAGTACCAATCTCTTAAAATTCAACCTTTTATGTCGACGCAGTAAAAATCTGCCAGTTATGTCGCATATCTTAACACTCGCAAATAAATCAAAACCTGGGGTCTTCCTGCTTACCTACAATTATGAAATTGGCCTGACAGCATAAAAAACTGGCCGAGTGCGAGTCTGACTCGCGCACGAAGGGTTCCGTACCATTATCGCAAAAAACGGCAAAAAAATCACGTTTGTTGTATGGGAGCCCCCCTTAAATATTAATTTTATTCTGTTTTTAGTATTTGTTGTTATAGCGGCAATAGAAATACATCATCTGTGAAAATTTCAACTGTCTAGCTATCAAGGTTCATGAGATATAGCCTGGTGACAGACGGACAGACAGACAGACAGACAGACGGATCGTGAAGTCTTAGTAATAGGGTCCCGTTTTTACCCTTTGGGTACGGAACCCTAATAAAGGAAAAAAGCCGAAGCTTACGAAACGGACATACGGAAGAATTTTTCCGAAGGTGAAACGGAGACGCTTCGCGTTCGCTCGGTCAATAAACATAGTCAGTATGATAGCAATTATCATGATATTTAACTGCCTCGTTGCCCTTGCAAGCTCTTCCGCTGAGCATGAGGTTCGATTCCCGAGTCGGGCAGAGTTTTATTGGGTTTTCCATCTGGAATTAGCCAGCCCAGAGTCCAGATTTGTCCTCGGTAGATGGCAATAGACTCGTCCCCAATTACATGATACTTAAACAGTCGTCCCCAATTACATGATACTTAAACAGAACTGTCGAAATATGGCTGTTTTAAAGTTGCACCTTTGTCCAACCCTTCGGAGGATACGGGCGTGGTGATAAATTATGTTAGATATCGCAGTTAATTTAATTAATAAGATATTTTTTTTTTTTTTAACAACCTTATTTCGTATTCTTCTCAGCAAACTCTTTCATTTGATACCCATAACATGGCAGTGCACAAAAAATAACTAGTCCACCATCTTGGGCCATCCGCCATATTGGATTTAGAATGACGTCACTTAGCTAAACATGCATTGTCATCCAAACTAAACGTGCATTCAAAATTTCAACCTTATCGGTGGCGGATAAATGCTTTTAAATTCAGTTGCAAGATTTGACCCGAACACACTTACGTTTATACATTGCAAGTTAAATAAAAGCTTCTAAAATAATCATCATCATCATTAGCCTTATAATGTTCACACTGCTAGGACACAGACATCCTCTCTGTGAGGGAGTTAATGAACGACACTAATTTCAACGCATTTTTGGGCGCAAATAAATACAATAAGAAGACGGAAAATTGCAAAACGGCCTCCATACAGGGATAGATTATTAGTTCAACAATGCAAATAATTTTATTTTGAACAGATATATTTAGTTGTTTTTTCATGATATCTAGACTGCCAAAGGTCTGTTTATAAAATTTTGCGCGCTCGGTTTCGTCCTAAATCATTATCCATTTCCCTACAAATTTGCAAAAGCGTGTATTCGTACGCAAACTAGCTTCCTACTGCTTATCACAGCATCTATCTCTTCCGCACGTGTTGTCGGTTGATATAAAATGCATTTTAACACCGCGCACAAAATAGTTCGTGCCGTCGACTAGTGTAAGGGCCTGCCACCGATTTTGTGACTTAAGGTTACACTAGTCGAAAATTCTTTCATACAAACGTAGTCTAGGAATTATGCCACTGTTTGACGATGTACGTTCAAAATAAAAAAATATATCAATTTGTCTCATCATTATCTAGCCCTGTATGGAAGCAAAAACCGAAAATATTTTAAAGTTATGAGCTTCGAAAGTTCCACATTTCGACACTAATTTTAACGCATTTTTGGGCGCAAATAAATACCATAAGAAGACGGAAGATTGCAAAACGGCCTCCATACAGGGATAGATTAGTAGTTCAACAATGCAAATAATTATATTTAGTTGTTTTTTCATGATATCTAGACTGCCAAAGGTCTGTTTATAAAATTTTGCGCGCTCGGTTTCGTCCTAAATCATTATCCATTTCCCTACAAATTTGCAAAAGCGTGTATTCTACGCAAACTAGCTTCCTACTGCTTATCACAGCATCTATCTCTTCCGCACGTGTTGTCGGTTGATATAAAATGCATTTTAACACCGCGCACAAAATAGTTCGTGCCGTCGACTAGTGTACCCTTAAAACGGTTACTTTCTAAAGCATCAGCAATCCTTAGTAACTCCTTAGTAGGTTATAAGGGTTGAAAAGAATATATATTTATTATTTATTCATGTATATTATTTGGGAAACATGGTTTTTCGTGTAACTAATAGTTTTGCTTTAAAAAAATAATTAGAACACGATACATATTTTGGATACTCCTCCAAAACGACTTGAGTGTTTAATAGTACATTATGGTACAAGTGTGCAATGTTGGTGATTACCGCTGAGGCGCCATTGAGCCGTAGGTGAAGGTCTTAAGAGAGCCGAGGACGGTAATCATCAATACATACGTGTATCATACGACGTTTTTCAACACACTTGTGTAGAAAATAATACTAAAAAACATTTTCAACAGTAAAAACGAGTTGTGAAATTTTTTTCACAATGGCGGGGTAAATTAAGCAGTTTTCCTATGCGCGCGCATCTAACAATAGCGATCGGCCATAGACTAAAACAATGAGGTTACTTTCTTTTTTTAGCTTTTCGCGGATAGCGTTTTAGCCACGTACAAAATGGGGAATTTCAAGTTTTCTTTATTGCAGAGAAACAAAAGTTATATTTAAGGGGAAATTTTATTTATTTAACACATACAAGTTGAAATTATCTAGTTGAATACGAAGTTGCATGTCAGCAATATGTTAGTTTCTATCATTTTGCTGAATTGTTTGACTAGAAGCTATGCCACATTTTATGTATTTAATGGATATCATGGAAATAGTAATTACTACCCATATCATGTTATGGATATAGTAAGTACTACTTCCATGACAGGAATAGAAAGAGATTAATGTCGAATGGGACACTTTTAATTGAGTGTTACATTTTATTATATTGAAAATACTTCAATTTTAACTGGATTAGAATTAATGACTTATTTTATAAATTTTCATTGGATTGATTTGTGACACTTTTAAAATTAGTTTAATTTAAAAGTATTTAAAATGAAGGCAGGAAACCATTAAAAAAAAACTATAACTCACTTGTGAATAATAGCAATGGAAAAGTCACAGTTTGATAACAGGTATCATTATGTGCCTAATTGCGGTGAAATTAGAGCCACTTTATGAGCAAGTGTGTTGAAAAAATATTTTTACACAGAATAATTGACGACTAGAATTTCTTCATAACTGAAATAGCGTATGTAAATCAAAGAATATTCTGCACAAAAAACTGTCAAAAAACGGTTCAATATTGAAATTCTGGCTCCGAGCGGGTGCACGGCCAGTACTGAGTTAAAATTGGGGAATATATACGCTTTATCCACCACGCGGGCCCAGTGTGGGTTGTTGGAGGTCAGGTGAATTTTTGGTTCTAGGACATGCTGGTTTACTCATGATGTTTTTCTTCACCGTTTTAAGAGCAGTGGTGATGAAATAATTTACACAAAGTAAAGCGCCTGCCTGGGTTCAAACTCTCGACCTACAACACCTAAGTCGGGGCCATCACCGCTGGGCACAACTGCTCTTCAGAAGCATTTTTAGATAAAAATACCGCTGAGATACCACTCGGCAGGGTTTCCCAACTTACGATGAGAAATACGTTGCAGTATCAGAGATTCCCCGCTGGCTAATGGATACCGTTCCGGCTATGATCGCGGACATTAGCCAGCAAATTGTTATTACTTGATAACTTTTTACACATGCTTTCACACAAAATTAATGCGTTGTGAAACTGTGGCTTTTGGTACAAAATAGAACTAAAAATTTTTTTTTATCTTTTTTATTATTTCTATGTTTATCTTGTTAATCGCTGATACTGAAAAGATAAAAAAAAATACAACCGACTCCAACCGGTGTCAAAAAAAAGACGAAACTAAAACAGGAACACCGACGACCGAAATTGTAGTAATTTTTCACTTTGTAGTGTTTTTTTTGGTAGTCGGTTGTATTGTTTCGGAAAAAAAAATATTTTCCCTTTTTAGTGGAAAAAAGAAAAAAAGAATTTTGCAAATCTGTTTTTATATGACGGAGTTATGTCCGAATATACATTAAAGAAAAAACATGTCCGAATTAAGAACTTCCTCCTTTTTGGGAAGTCGGTTAAAAACATCGTGAAGAAACCTGGACTTATAGCTGATATACGATTGAAATCGCCAACACGCCTTGAGCAAGCGTAGTGATTAATTTTCGTCTTGTACTTTCTCTGTTGCTTCTGAAACAGAGAAGGTACGAGACGAAAATTTTGCCCTGCAGTGGGACAGTTACAGACTGGTATTTTATTTCATATTTAATCGAATAATTTTATCTTTATAACTATTTTGTACCTGTAAAAATGCATATTTCGGCGACGCATTTTAAAGTAACTTTTTAAAAGATAAAAACTTTATTGCTCAAATCACTTAGCATCACATTTTGATGTTTATTTTACGGCATGATTTACTGAAGTGGCTATTTATCAAGTTCTAAAAATATTCCAAATTATATTCGAAGACTTACTGCGTACTAAAATATTTGCAATGATTTATTATTTCAAAGATAGATAAAATATACAGTATAGTGCTTACATAAAAAAAATAACACAGCTTATAAACCACCATTGCATATTCTAGCAACCACGTTAAAAAGAATAATCAATTGGTTCAAGACCATGTCCTTTGTCCTAGAAAAATATCCTTTTTCCATATAGTTAATTACGAGTAGCACTTTCTAAATTAAATCGAGAACCTTACGAGGACATGGGAATTCCATTACAATGCGTCCTTTCACTGCACTGGTTCACTAATGGACCTCTCTGTGAACGGACCTTCACGCCATGTTCAAACTATGATTTATTAAGTAACTTCGGGGTGCGATTAAAAATTAATGAAGGTTCTTATATTTGAAGGAAATAGAACGTACGAACTTTTGAATTTGGAAACAGAACAGTTTGGTGTGTCAAAGTTATCAACTAGCCAATATGAAGTTTAAATTAGTTACTTACAACTAATCACCTCATTGCAAGTATAAAAGTCGAATGTGTGCGATATAAGTCTATAATTAATTGATAATTGATAATTGGGCAAGACCTGTCACTGCCGGCCATTGTTAGGGCCATGGTCGGCAGTGAAAGGGCATGGGAGGTGGTTGCATCTTTCTGCGAGAATGTTATCTCGCAGAAGGAAGCGGCGGAGCGGGTCAGGGAGGTAGACTCTCTCGCTGATGCGATTCGTCGCAGAAGGGCAGGACGGCGCAGGCGGCGAAACGCCGACTTGATGCCGCCATAACAGGGGTCAGCGGACGATAGATCGGGGACTCTATCGTTCATGCTGCTCAGCCCCTGGAGATGTGGTGATGTCCCAGTGCACCCGGACATCGCCGAAGAAGGGAGCCCGGAGACGGGCAAAGAAGAGGGAGCCCAGAAGAGGGCCACGCTGGATGGGTCGCGAATGTCATGCGTAGCAGTTCTCGCGGCCCACCCTTAAAGGCGAAAGTAGGTGCACCGGCGGAGTTTTTAGTGGGTGCAAGCCCCACATAACCACGTCATCTCCCCGGACGGCGTGGCATGCGTCATTTTCTTCGCCCAAAAAAAAAAAAAAAAAAAAAGGTACGTGTCATAACCCCCCCCCCCCCCCCCCCCCCGAAGGTTCCCGCCTTGTCTTGTGTTGGGGCATCGCGGCGGAGTGCGGGGGGCCGCGGCGGGGAGGAGTGTCGGTGTGGCTTCGGCCATTCTCCCTGCCTTCCGCGGCCTCAACGGGGCTGCCACCGTCAGATGGCGGACGCGGTGGCGCCGCAGGGGAAGAGGACTGTCAGTGTATCGTTGCCGCTGTCCCTGTCCCCTGCGGCCGAAAGGTGGTAGGTGACGGGGCCACAGACCCGACCCGTCACAGGGGGAGCTCCGGCGTGCCATGACTGCGGCGCGTCGGAGGGCCTGGACCCCTCGCTTCCTGGCGTGGGTAGCGCCATGCTGGAAGGCGACGGGTCTGGGCAGCGGTCGCCTCCTTTTGTGAGGGTGGTAAATCGCAAAAGGAGGCGAAGGTATACGCGGGCGACAGGTGCGGGGGCCCCTTCGCCCGCTTTGCACATCACCACCCGCGGGAGGGAATGGCCGAGCACTCGCGGTCATTCCCGGGCCCCTCCGTTGAGAGGGGCATGTGAGACAGCGGGCGGTCGTCGGCGGGGGACTGGAGGTAAAGGCTTTGCCGGTTTCCCAGTCCTCCTCCACTAAGACGATGCAGGAGTGCCGTTGGGTTTTTTAGTGGGTATACCGGAAGCAGGCCGGGGAGTCCCACATACCTCTCCCTTCCCCCGGAGGGAGGATGATGCGTAATGCATTTTTCCCAACGAAACAAAAAAAAAAAAAAAAGGTACGTGTCATAAACTTATGTCACGTACCTTTTTTATACCTGGCATATATTCAGGTCCTGGAAGAAAAGGTGGAGCACTTAGAAAGACACCAAAAGGCTACTTGTCTCGAATTAAGAAACTTACCACCCTCAACCCAGGAATCTAAACAAGATTTGATTAAAATCGCTATCAATACAGGCAAGGCTCTAAATGTTCCAATTAATGATTCTGACATCCGAGATGTTTATCGTTTGAAGACAAAGTCGGAATCCAACAAACCTATTTTAATCAACCTCACATCAACAATTATGAGAGCAAAGATGATTCAATCCTTAAAAACCTACAATAGATCGAACCAAAACAACAAATTTTCTACAGCTACCCTACAATTAGGCGGCCCTGTTAAACCGGTTTACTTATCAGAGAGTCTAACTGTTAAGGCGAAGCGACTGCATTATCTCGCTCGAGACTTTTCAAAAACAAATAATTTTAAGTTTTGTTGGACTGCGAACGGAAAAGTATTAATCCGCAAGAAAGAGGGCGCCACGGTTTATACTATAAATAGTGAACTGGATTTGAAGAACATAAAAATGGTAGACTGGCTATTTTTAAGTACTTTTTTATTATTTTGTTTTTCTGTAAACAAAGAATTGTTTTCAATTTATGCATGCTTTAATTTAAATTTTTATTCTAATATCATAGTTTGTTATTATAATTCATTGTTAATTACATTGTTTGAAGGCTTTCTTGAATGTCTTCAATCGGTAACACATGTCACCTACACAACAACACTTACAACAATCACATATCACTCCCTCGGAAAAATCATTCACAAAGATTCCTATAAATATGATTATATATTTTGATTTCCACTTAAGTATAGATAATGTAAAAATATACACCTATTTAAAAATCCTAGCAGAATACCTTCAAAAAACTCGACATGAACACCTTATTAGTGACCTACCATTATTAATAGTTACTAATGGATAACACACGCGATTTAAATTATAATATTGATCAATTGTCAGTATCTGATTCGTTGTGTTGCGAACCCGAAGAATGTTCCACTTATGTTACCGACGCTGCTAAGCAGCTTAAGATTATAACCCAGAACATCAGGTCGGTGAACGCTAACTTCGATTCATTTCTAACACTCCTCTGTAGAATTAACCTTAACTGTGAAGTTATCGTGTTGACAGAGTGTTGGCTAAAATCTAACTATGCTCTACCGTCAATTGAAAATTATTCATGCTACTATACTACAAAACTTAAAAACCAGAATGACGGAGTTATTTTATATGTTGGAAATGTCGGCAGCTACTCGATCGCAGAGCCTGATTTTATGGACGCCAGTTGCCTGGTGCTGAAGATCGGTACAGAGAAACCCGTTATATGTATTTACCGCTCACCCTCTATTTTGGACATTAGTAACTTTTTACAGTCTTTAAATACTCTTCTTACAGATCTCTCATCATATAAAAGCGTAGTTATTGTTGGTGATATAAACCTTGACATCGCTAGTACCTCAACCCCTAATCACATTTCCGATTACCTCAATTTGATAACTTTTCATGGTCTTCTCCCTGCTCATACTTTTCCAACTCGGGAGTCTGCTTGTCTAGACCATGTCATGCTAAAGACGAACTCATTAGCACTCACAATGGTTATTGACTCTTCAGTGACAGATCATAACTCGGTCTTGCTTTGCCTTAGACAAAGTAAACTATCAGATACTAGAGTCAAAACTATCTCAAAAGTCAATTACATTAGTCTGGACTCCGAAATGAATAATATAAATTTCCATCCGATTTATAAATATACTGACGCTAATGAAGCCACTAACTATTTTATTAACTCAATTCTGAATGTTATACGCACCCACACTACTATAGTTAGGCTTTCAAATCATAAACGTTTACTTAAACCATGGATGACTACTGGCATGCTTCGTTGCTTACGTAACAGAGATGCTATGCACAAAAAACTGAAGGTATCACCAGATAACGCTATACTAAAAATTACATACAAAAGATACAGGAACTACTGTACTAAGATTATTAAAAAACTTAGGCGGGATTACGATAGGGCGGAATTGAGCAGTGCTGGAAATGATAGCAAAAAGATTTGGCAAATTGTAAAGAGAGTTACGAACACCAAATCCCCAAAAAACCCCTCCACAGACTTACCTACCTCTCCGCAACACTCGGTAGACACTGTTAACGAGTTTTTTGTTAATATAGGCAAAAATCTTGCGAACGCTTTTACTCACCCCGGTGATATCGGAGGCCCACCACCTGTCACTAATGCCACAACTTCGCCATTACACTCGTTTGTAATGATTGAAACTGACGAAAACGAGGTTGAATCGCTGCTCATGTCTCTAAAAACTGATGCTGCATCTGGATGGGACACCATCTCCACCACGTTTCTTAAGCGTTATAAGAGGCTGCTTGTCGCTCCATTGACATACTTGTTTAACCTTTGCCTTAGCACCGGTGTATTCCCCCTGTACTTGAAAAAAGCTATTGTACATCCTATACACAAGGCAGGAAATAGAAACTGTGTTAACAACTACCGACCGATTGCTATCCTACCTTCAATCTCTAAAATTCTAGAACGCATTATAAACAAGAGGCTTATTCAATATCTTGAAGAAAAAATGCTTTTATCTCCCAACCAATTTGGCTTCCGACGAAATAAATCGACAAGTGATGCTGTTCTAGATCTAACGGGTCATATTGTCAAGAATATAGATGCAAAAAGGAAAGTAGTAACGGTTTTCCTGGATCTGAAAAAAGCCTTCGACACAGTTTCTGTTCCTAACTTAGTGTTGAAGCTGGAGGGACTGGGAATTCGAGGCCTACCACTAAAAATATTTGTGGATTACCTAAGTGACAGGACTCAGTGCGTAAAAATTGGCAATTACCTGAGTGGTGATCTTCCTGTTACTTTTGGCGTTCCTCAGGGAAGTGTGGTTGGTCCCACACTCTTCCTAGTTTATGTCAATCAGCTGTGTAATCTTCTTCTCCAAAATGGAAAAATCACCGCCTTTGCTGATGACACTGCACTCACCTTTATTGGTGATACCTAGCATGAAGTTTTTGATGCGGCGCAGAGGGGTCTAAATCGGGTCTTAGGTTGGCTTCATGGTAATCACCTTACCCTCAACACGGATAAAACAAAAAATATCTGCTTTACCCTACGCCAGTCTGCGCAACCACCAAATTCATTCTCCCTAATCGCTCACTCAAACGACTGTCCAAAAACCGTTGCCTGCTCTTGCCCCAAGCTCACGCGTACCTCCTCAATGAAATACCTCGGAGTGACTCTTGATGGCAATTTGAGCTTCTCGGCCCACATAGATCTACTGACTGGAAGGATTAGAAAGCTAATATTCGTATTTAAGACTCTTCGACAAGTGGCAGATGCAGCGATTGTCAAAAGGGTGTACCTTGCCCTTTGCCAATCGCTCTTGTCATATTGTGTTTCGGCCTGGGGTGGTGCCCCTAAGACCATAATGTTGAGATTGGAGAGAGCTCAAAGAGCCGTGTTAAAGGTCAGTACCTTTCGTCCAATACTTTTCCCAACGGATGAATTGTATAAGTGTTGCAGAGTACTTTCTGTCAGACAACTTTTTATCCTTAGTACAGTACAAATACAACATAAAAATACCCTTTACGCTATAATCACCAAAAGACGTAGGGATAATGTTTGTCAGCACTACAGATGCAAGTACTCTTTTACCAAACGTTTCTTTTGCTTCCAAGGGCCACAATTATATAATAAACTTAATAAGAAATTAAAAATTTACTCTCTTTCTGCCTTGTCCTTAAAGAAAGCCATAGCAAACTTTCTCCTAGCAACTAACTATACCGATACAGAACGCCTCCTTATTTCCGAGAATAATCCCTACTAAACCTCTCCACCGAAAACATAACACAACACATCTTGCACACGAACACAATACACACACTTACGCACACTCGGACCCACTCACCACACACACTTTTGACTCTGATGCTAATTTAAACAATGTACCTATTTCATTCTTATTTTGTTTTGATTTAATCTAATTTAATTTAATTTAATCAAATTTAATTTAATTTAATTTAATCAAATTTACTTTAATTTAATCTAATTTAAATTTTTGATTTCATTTATTTTCTGAATTTATTTGTAAACTCTGCTTGTTAACTTTATCTCAACAAACGCTTGCTCTACCTGCAATTTATTAAAAGGTTAAATTATTGTGTATGGGCTTGTACCATTGCCCTTAATACGAGTTATTTTATAACTTAGCAAGGGTGCTGGTCGCAACACCTATCTGTTTTGTTAACTAATTGTAACCCTCAAATGATATAATTGATTTATGTTAACATGCTTTTATTGATTTGAATAAATTTATTATTATTATTATGTCTCAACCAAATGGAGATGAAGCGCAGAGTTTGTCAAGTTCGTGACCCAAATCTGATGTCCAATTATTACCTAGTCTATGTTTAGTTTATGACGGGACTGTCATACGCATGGCGATTACAAAAGGCCTTAAATAAATAATAAGAACCAATTTTTTTTTTAAACAAATATTGAAAACAATCAAAACAATTATCTCGAAGACTAATGACAATTAGTGAATCTTATTTATGACATTTTGAGGCACAATTAAACAAGGAATACGCTTATACTGAGCCCAAATTGCAGTAAAATCAAAACTTTACTAGAAATAAGGAAAATACTGATATTTGTGCCCTTTGACAGCCCTTTTTTTGGCTCCCTGGGATTTTGATAGGCTTTTCAGGTAACCTAACATAACTACTACCATAATAAACTGAACATAATTCCAGTGAAAGGACTCTAGGATTTTTTTCGCAGATTGTCCTCTAATTGTTGTTATTTTACTACAAGGAAAACCGGCCAAGTGCGAGTCGGACTCGCGCACGAAGGTTTCCGTACCATTATCGCAAAAAACGACAAAAAAAAAACAAGTTTTTTGTATAGGAGCCCCACTTAAATATTTATTTTATGCTGCTTTTAGTATTTGTTGTTATAGCGGCAAAAGAAATACATCATCTGTGAAAAATTAAACTGTCTAGCTATCACGGTTCATGAGATACAGCCTGGTGACAAACAAACAGACAGACAGAGAGACAGATAGACAGACGGACGGCGGAGTCTCAGTAATAGGGTCCCGTTTTTACCCTTTGGGTACGGAACCCTAAAAAATTACACAATTGTTTATTGCTTGCGATATTACGAAAATATATTCGGTAAAAGGCAACGAATGCTATTGCCAAGCTTAAAATAATACAACTGGAAGTAAACAATATTTAAAAAAGCTCTGTATTTACAAAACCTACAATAAACCATAATGACTTTAGCATACTAACCTGAATAAAACGAATAAAAACAAAAGGCTCTTTTTGCTGGCTGGCAATTAAGTTGACCATAATCTATTCATATGTATAACGGGTCCCGTGGCCCACTAGACTAATGTATCTAGTCCTCAAGGGAAACCTTAACTCCAATGAACAGAAAGGTTTGTTATTAAGGGTCACTTTAGCATAAACGGTGTTATTATTTTGCTAGAACTAACAGATAAGGGCATTTGATACTGATACAATTGATTGGAGGATGTGTGCTCGATATGGTCAAAAGATATCTATGTATGAGATTATCATAAGAATATGTAATCTGTCCTTTGACTCGAACTTTGTCCATCTAATCTACACTAAAGAAGTAAAATTATTGACTTGTTTGTATGAGGTAATCTCTGAAAGTACTATTCCGATTATGAAGATCATTTTAGAGATAGAAGCCTAACCCACCGCTGGAAACTATGGTTTGGAAAGAAGTTAAATAACCAGCAATAAAAAAAAACTTCATCTCAACATAATATATGTAATTCTTCTGTATGTTTATCACCTAACTCCTCCTAAACGGCTGGAACGATTTGGATGAAATTTTGTGTGTATATTTCTATGGGTTACTGGATAGTTTGAAAAAACAATTGGACCCGGTAGGTGGTGCTGCTGTCGGTATGTCACCAAATTTATCTCAAGGCGGTACGAAGTTACTACAAAATTGAGTAGTGATTGAATTGTTGTATACGTATGCATTCCACTTCCTTGTTTAACAAATCTTTAACGATTCAAGCAGTTTGGTTGTGGTAGCTCAAACACGAAGACGAAGACGAAGGTAAGTAGTGCTCAAACACCGCCAATGTTTAAGAAAATGCTAAAGGCGAATTACCTTTCACTATAATTTTCATTCTTTTCCTTTCACTGTCATATATTCGATATTTCTTAATATATTGCCTAGTATTTTATGTTATTATGTCTAAGTAATATTATTTATGATATTTTGTACACTGACAGCCCTGAACTCTTCTGCTTTCGTTCGGTCCATCCAAAGTTTGTCTGTAAGAGATTGCCCTGTGCGCTAAGACCGCCCATTGTACACTTGTTTTTATATAAATGTTTGTCCTGTATATTTTTGTGGTGTACAATAAAATATATAATAAATAATAAAAATATACGGATCCTGCGGGATACGGGAACGAAGCCGCGAAAACTTAACTAAACTAATATAAGAAGGAGGTTAACTGTTTGTTTGTTTGCAGTAGGAAATCTCTGGAAGAATTTGTTTTTTTCACCGTTAGATATTTACGCTGTCACTGCTACTTTAGAGCTCAGAATATGCATGGTCCTTTAGAACAGGCCACGGTGGCGAAACCGCGGGATAAAAGCTAGTCTATACTAATACTATAAAGAGGAAAGATTATTTTGTTTGTTTGTACCGAATAGGCTACGAAACTACTGGACCGATTTAAAAAATTGTTTCACCTATGGAAAACTACATTATTCCCGAGTAACATAGGCTATTTTTTATACTGAAAACGGGTCCTGTTGTGTGGTCCACGGGAGCGAAGCCGCGGGGAACAGCTAGTTTTAAATAAAACTCTTTGTCAATCCACTTACTTCTATTTAAAGTTATCCCTAAAACAAAACAGTATCCCACCGGCCCCCTTCTACCATCGGACATCTAGACGCACTGCAAGTTACTATCCTTACCTAGTTGCCATTCCACCAATTCGTACCAAGCGCTGCCAAACATCCTTCATAATGTTCACAGCAAGAGAGTGGAACTCACTGCCTGCGTCTGTGTTTCCGAATGCATACAACCCGAATCTCTTCAAAGTTAGAGTGAACAGGCTTCATCTGGGTAAGCTCACTCCATCGTCGACTTAGTCTTTGGCACCTCTATTTTGAATAGAGTCTAGAGCAAACCCATCTCCTTTTTTTTAATAAAAAAGCATCAAAATGAGTTTAATTAACAAAATTATACCATTCGCTTGCCAAACCCCTAGTTTATTTCTCAAAGTTTTATTAAATGTATTTTAACGTAACTAGCGGCGTCTGGACATAAAGTAGTGTTTTTATGTCACTTTGTCCTTATATTTCATTATGGACGGGTACCAACGCATTTTATACTGAGTTTACGGACTACTTTAGTGCACTTTTGAATTTATAAATTGTAAATAGAACTTGGATTCTGTCCCTGTCGTAAAACGTAGTGCATTCTGGACATAAAGTTTTTATTATTTTTCTGTAAGTACCAGATTTCAAGAAATTTATTTTCATAAAGAAATTTATATTTTACTTATATGAAAACAATAATTAAAAACTGTACATACATACATAGTAAATTGTTGTATGATACACGTGCGTAAGATGATTTCCGACTCGTGTCGATTTATCCACTCACTCGCTTCGCTCGCTCGTGAATAAAAATACCACTCATCGGAAATCACCTACTTTCCACACTTGTAGCATAAATAACTATTTAAACAGATAAATTAATGACTGCAATTTCTTCATAACTAACATAGCATATGTAAATCAAATAACATTTTGCAAACAAAACTGTTCAAAAGGAGGTTCAATATTGATATTTTGGCATCGAGCGGGCGCACGGCCATTACTGCGTTAACATTGGGGCGTATATATCGCCTTAACATTGGGGCGTATATATCGCCTTAAGTTCGGCAATTATTCTGGCTATGTCGGTAACCCTGGTTCTCTTGCGGATCTCTACATTTCTGAACTTAAGTACATGGTTATAAATGTACATAGGTACTTAGTACAAATATATAGTAGCTACCGCATTTAAAAAAAAAATAATTTCTGTGCACTTTCAGTGGGGTGACCATAAGCTCTTAGAGCGGTATCAATTTGAGATCGATTAAGGGACAGATGTATCTGACTTGTATACATCTGTCACTTACTCGATATCAAATTGATACCGCTCTAAGAGCTTATGGTCACCCCCCCCCTGTTCATGTTTTCTATTCTTGCTTTGCCGCACTGTAGGCTTTTTCAAATAGACGTTCAACATCGTAGTGTTTCTTCTCCTCATAACATTATATGATTAGGTAGATACCTGTAGGAATGCTGATCCTTATTTATATCCCTCTAAAAATGGAAAACAAACCTGTTTTGAGAGTAGGTGTTAATAATGGCAACACACTGGTGCCCGGAAAAATCCCGGGCATCTAACAGGAGCGGATTCCGCTGCATTTGATCCTTGCTTGCGCAGGCCAAAGCCCGGATACACCGGGAAAATTGTCGTTTGGAAACAATTCTAAAATGCATCGACAAAAAGAGATAAAAGGTGCAATAAAGCTGGCTGTATATTTGGGATCGGGAAGTATTTTATTAGTGTATATGCAAGTTTTTAATTATATACTACTACGTTTTTACTATGTTTATATTTTCTTGACGTTCTAAGAAATTATTCCGATCAAACAACAGAATGTACTAGTTAGAAGATTCAGTACATTCTTGCCAAAACTACTAAGTAAATTAAAACTTTGATCGAGAAGATGGCGATTGAAGAAGAGAGTCAAACGAGCTTGAGGAGAGCTTTCAATTAAATCAAGTGGACTGCACCTAAGCTTTGACGGTGAGCTTTACGCAGAATGTGACATGAATGATGATATGTGACCGTGCATCATATATCGACATCGACTCTCAATTTTGGCCCATACATTGAGGCAAGGGCTCAGCTGGCTGCCAAAAGTTGGGGATCCTTGCAAAAGGTGAGAAGCTACTTCACACGCCGGAACAGCTTCTCAATTTGTATCAAGCACAGGTTCGATCATGCATGGAGTACTGTTCTCATCTCTGGGACGGATCTGCCAAATACCAGCTTGACGCACTGGAGTCGATCGAAAAGCGGGCTAAGAGGCTCATCGGTGATGAGGCACTGGTCAATTCAAAGCTCCAGAGCCTTGAGTTGCCAGCTTGTCGGTTTTTTATCGGTTACATTTCGGGTAGTGTGCGTTGGAATTGCACGATCTAATTCCACCTAGCCCGTTTCATCATCGGACTACCAGAAGTACGGCGATGCGCCATCGGTACATGGTGGACATCCCACCCATACGCACTAAACGTTTTGGAAACACTTTTATTATGCGTACAGCTAAGGAGTGGAATTCCCTGCCGGAGTCTGTGTTTCCCGATATCTACAATCTGGGCGTCTTTAAGTCAAGAGTGAATAGGTTATTTCTAGGCAAGCGTGTATCACCGTCGACCACATCATCGCTTACCAACAAGTCAGATAGTGGTCAAGCGCGAGCCTGTAGTATATAAAAAAAGAATAGACCGGTTATAATAAACAAGTTAATTAAATAAACATATAATAAAAGGCCATTACCAAAGAAGGTCGAAAACAACAACGTATCTTCAAATCCAATTCCAAACTTAAATATTAAATCACAATAACGCAAACCCTTCACTATTCATTTGAATTCCAACCCTGAAAAGGGACGATACACAGGAGAATAGATTCATTACTACAAAATCACGACTGTGAGGAAATAACATCGAAATAAGCAAATATCTTACACACAATAACTTCCTAAATAAAATATGTAATATAATCTACATTTCTAATCCTGAAGTTTCAAAGTGACAGTTTTCCTGACGAGGGCTCCCATAGACCCCTATATTTGCCGACTGACATTTCTATTAGCGGCCAATTTTCATCCCGCAGAGTAATTCGTAAAGTTCTGCAACGATTGTCAATTTTGAGTGAAGTTTTTACTTTTGATGACAAGCCCTGTACATATTTGATTTGTTTTTTTGTGGGAGAAAATATGTTATTACTGCCTCGAGTCTGTTTTGTTTTGATGGTCCTTGGGCTTTAGACAAAGATTAATTCTGTCTTCTTTGCTCTCTTTTTCTTTGTATGAAGATATATTGCTAAAGAAAATTGCAGTGTTCACATATCCATATGTAGATCGTATGATGAAAATATTGTTTTATAGATAATTAACTAGTTGGCATTTTTGGCAGATAAGGATTTTAATCATCGATTTGATCATCGATTTGGTACCTAAAACTACCAACTACCAGCAATTTAATCATCGATTTGGTACCTAAAAGCACCTAATCTTCGGGAATACAAAATTCAAGTACCACTGATAAGTCATAAATCTCAAATTAAATCAAACAAAAGAAACAATATACCATGTTTCTTATTCACGATTTTTAACCATCACATAGCTCTACTAGCTATCTCATAGCTCTCTTAGCTATCTCAATTGCTCTACTCGCACATCTCCACGATGTCGAGTCAACTCGACTCTCTGAACTTAGACTTTGTTCACACAGAGATTTAGTACTTACTACTTTATCTACAATCTCAATTGGTACTTGAGCTCTGTGTGTCTTACCAACACGATCTACGCATAGTAATCAAAATTTGAAAACCAAAACTATTTCAAGTTTCGTAATGAGGGCTTGACGATTCGAACGTCATTAACATTAACATGATCTCTTCACACGCGTGACTGCGAGTTTACTTTCCTTCATGACTCAATAGGAACTTTCTGTAAGGTTCCTAACACAAACATGAATTTTCACACCAGGCAGTGTCACACAGGTGCCATACAGGCCTACCGTTGCCATAAAGGCCAACAGTTACCACATAGGCCAACAGTTGCCACACAGGCCAACAGTTGCCACCTAGGCTCACAGCTGCCAAACTACGCTCGGCTATTCCTGACCGAACTAGATTATTGGGTTCGTGAAAATAGAGCAATTTTAGAACCCTACTCTTTAACTAAATCATTACCCTGGGCCATGTACCACTAGTCGCTCCAAACAAAGTTTAAAACTTCTTCTGCAGCAAAAACTGCCAAGCTTATAGAAACCTTCGAGTAAAACCTTCAACGCCATGGCTCTCTAAGCTGACCATCAATTGTATTGCTCTCACAACGGTCACTCGGTCTCTCTCTAGACCCCGACCTCCACCAGAATCCACTGGTACAGTCAAACGTAATACGTTCGATAGACTGAATTACTCGACACCTTAAGCTTGCTCATTATCCGTACCAATGATACAGGCGAAGTTCCTAGTTTAGGGAAAAAAAAAAAAACTGGTTTCGGCAAGATGTGGCCAGGCAACCCTGCTGCTGACAATAGATTACCTATTCTAATGGCAAGAATAATTCATACAAATCAAGTTTGATCAAAAACAAAATACCTGCACATTTTTGCAGTGGTATCTCAATATATGAGTAATGTGTCTAATGGAACTGAATTATATTAAAGTACCCTGCAGCCGGGCGAGCACAGCCTCTGTGATATAGAGAGATATAGCTTGAGTCACCCATTTTTATCACGGTTTTTGCTCCCAAACTGTGATAAAAATGTGTGACTCAAGCCTGTTACAGTAGGCCGTGCTCGCCCGGCTGGTCTCATTTCGTCATGGCTTTATGTTTGCTACATCACAGAATTTACCACTAGTATATGGCTTCGAACTTCGAAACGCTTTTAACTAGAAAATACAGCAAAAGACCAGTGAAAAATCGCACTAGGACGTACAAAACATTTAACACTCCACAACAAAATGGCAACGCAACCATAAAAATGTGACAAATTTACAGAAATTGAGAAACAGCTTGCATTCATGGCGGTATTTAAAACTTTAACTCGTTTTCAGTTTCATTAACGGTTATACCTCAGCTTAACTGCAGTAATTATGTACGCAATTTGGCCGGGCTTTAACTACAAGAGGTGACATGCCTTGCTAGGGCACCACATAATCGCGAGAGCAGTACACTTTGGTGCCATTTTTATGCCCCATTTCGAGAATAAGTGATACTTATTGTTAGTAATTTGCGCTTATTTGAAAATGAATATTGTGTTAGGAAGTTGGTACGTGTGTCATTTTGTGGTGCACGAAATATAATATACACGAGTTTAATTTAGAATTTGGATTTTTGGTTAACAATAAAATATCCTATTATCATTTCCGTTTCATATTGTTCCTGTTGTGTCATTAGCAAGCGGACAGGACGGAATGGAAGATGAAAACGTGTTGTGCCGATCATTAGTTTTTTTTTCAAAAATCCTTGCCCGACACTATGAATGTTTGTAATCATACCCACGATACAGTCGTCCGTATGTTTAAAAACGTTTAAAGTCACATACACAAGACACCCAGATCCGGAACAACTATCTGTAAGCGAAAAAATTATTTGTACAGTGCGGGAATCTAACCCGCGACACGCAGCGCAGCAGCCGATCGGTCAACTACTACGCCAACCGTGTCGTCAAAGGCAGGAAGATTAGATAAAGTTACATGGACAAGGGAAGATTATGTTCAGCGGGCCATTTAGTTCCGTTACGTTCTTTGATGAACGCGTCATAAGCGAATAAATAATAAGCTTAGGATTACTCAATTCTTAGAATGGCGAACTGCCTGACTTAAAGACCTTGTTCCAATCCATCCCGAATTAATTATGTAATATTATCGCAGTAAATACGATTAGGTAGCGAATTGGTAATAGCAATATGTTACACATTCTCACAAATGTTATTACTAAACCTCCATTAAGTATAATCCACTATATTAATCAACTAGCTGTGCCCGCGGCTTCGCTCCCGTCATCTGTCTGCCAACGCTACCCCACTTACCTACCAATTTTTTTTCTATAGTCATCATTCTTTCGCGGCGAATTTTAACATCGCCAGTCAGCAAATGACTTCAAATGCACAACGCCATCTATCTATATCGAGTTCAACTGTCCGAGTATCTGAATTGCGTGTGATGTGATTATTTCTTTAAATTCATCTAACTATTGATAGAGTGAACCGATTGCGATAAAACAAAAACTTAGTTATTCTTCAAGTTACGCACAATTTTTATATTCAAAAGTTATTTACATTGGTTTCGTACATTTCACGTGATGCGTGCACAAATAAACATACAAACAGATAAACAGACAAACATTCCAAAATGCCCGAAATAGGTTCTGTTGGTTATCCTTTAACACCCTGTCTATTTTTTTGGAAATATTTTCGATGTACAAAAATTACTTTTCTACAGATTTATTATATGTATTGATGATGATGATGATTTATAGTACTTCCTACTAAAGGTCTGTTTCACCACTCCTGCGATACAAATCTAAACAAAAAAAAATGGTATTGAAGTGATTTTTAGGATTCCGTACCTGAAGGGCCCAAACGGAGCCCTATTATTGCTGTCACTCATGTGTCTGTCTGTCCGTCGTCTATCACACAGATTTTACGGCCAAATGGTTGGAGCTACAGTCTTCAAATTTTTACAGTATAAGCATCTTGTTGACTCAAAGCCATACTTTTTTTTTTGATATTTTTAAGGGTCATACAGCCAAAATGGGTGCAAAAAAATTGATATTCACCGTCGAGAGGGGTTAAAGAGCTCGTTGAGTCACTGTATTTTTTGAATTTTAGAAAGCAATGGACTGAGAAGCCACCAAAGACACCTTATTTTTTTTCTTATTTTAACTTCCCATTGACATATGAACTTCAAATTTGGTGATAATGTTTATTATTAACAAATACCAATATATTGATAACACTGATTTTTTCTTTGAAAACCCTAATTTTTCCTATTACTATCTTAGTTTAGCGGTTGGTACGGAACCCTAAATGTGCGAAGTCCGACACGCACTTGGCCGTTTTTTTTTACTAGCATAGCGGCCAGTTATGAATTCCAAAATTGTAAGTTTTCATTTCTGTCGGCAGTTTCCATGACTGCCAAAAGCAATGGTGGCCTAGTGGTAACGGCCGCGACCCACAAGTCGTTGATCGTGGGTTCGAAACCAGGCAGGTGCTTTACTTCGTGTAAATTATCACATCACCACTGCTCTCACACGGTGAAGGAAAACATCGTGGAACCAAAAATTCGAAGACATGTGACATTCACCAACCCGCACTGGGCTCGCGTGGTGGATTACAGCCCATTTCCTCTCACAGAGAGAAAGTCTGCACACACAACCGACAGACCCATTGTCTAAGTGCGGAAAAAGGAGGGGGCTGCTTATTTTTTATTTTATAATGAACCCAATGTTGACTTCGATCTCCCACCGATGGATGAGATAAGATTCTGGATTGAAGCGAGCTCAGAAGATGCTTGTTAACTCATGCTGCAAAATATGCGGCTTAAATTGCTGTTTCTTTTGATTGCATTGACATAGAAGTTTGATTTTGGTACAGCTTAAAGGTATTATAGACTTAAGTATGTATTTCAATTTGATAACTCTACTCGTTCATGAGAAAAGGGGTAGTAAGTTTAAAATTATTAAAAATATTTTTATTATATGATGTAACTAAAAAGTAACGGTTTTCGCAATTTTTCCTTTATCTGTGCAATAAGACGTAGCTTTGTACCAAATTTCAAGATTCTCAGTTCACGGGCAGTACCCTGTAGGTTTTGATTCCCTTGCGTGTGTCGAAAATTTGCGGAAATTTGTGTCATAAACGGCTGTATCTTTTGATTGCGTTGGCTTAGAAGTTTGATTTTTCACAGCTTTAAGGGACAGTAGACCTGAGTATTTGATGTAATTTTCAGCTTGATAATTCTACGCGTTGCTGAGAAAAAGGGTCTTGACATACAGACGGACGGACGGACATCAAAGTGATCCTATAAGGGTTCTGTTTTTTCCTTTCGAGGTGCTGAATTTTGGGTTGCGCGGGTGTGAAAAGAGAGCTCGTTTTGTTCCCTCGTGGTCTTTGGTCACCTCGTCGTCTTAAAGGACCGTATTCCAAAAAGTTAATTAGTTGGTAAACAAAAAAAATCAAGGTATAAAACAATTTTCTGCTCTAATTAGAAAGAGACGTAACAAAGGAAAGCTTTTAAAGCGTCGTAAATAACTATTCGTATCCCAATTTTGTTTGATTTCAAAGGGACTGCGGATTCTGATTTATTTGCGTACCTGCTACTTTGTTCTCGTGAAAGTTCGAAAACAACGTAGTGTCACAAGCGTTTTGAATTAGTTTTCTGTGCCACATTTTGTAATCATGGTTATACAAAAATTAACCCTAAATTCTTCTCCTATCATTCAGTCCATCCAAAGGTTGTCTGTAAGAGATTGCCTAGTGCGATAAGACCGCCCATTGTACACTTTTATATGTGAACGTTTGTCCTGTATGTTTTTTTGTGGTGTACAATAAAGTATATAGTAATAATAGTCAAGTGCTTTCATGATTGTGACAGCTCTATATTAGATCACATGCGTATTCCTGATATATACGACTAGCGGACGCTTCGCGGTTTCACCCGCGTAGTTCTCGTTCCTGTGGGAATTCAAGGATTAGTAGCATATGTCACCCGGGGAAAGTGTAGCTTCCCAATGGTGAAAGAATTTTTGAAATCGGTCCAGTAGTTTTTAAGTTTATTCGTTACATACAGAAATACAAATCTTACCTCTTTATAATATTAGTATAGACTAGCGGACGCCTCACAGTTTTAACCGCGTAGTTCCCGTTCCCGTAGGAATACAGGGATAAAAAGTAGTCACCCGGGAATAGTGTAGCTTTCCAATGATGAAAGAATTTTTTAAATCGGTTCAGTAGTTTTTAAGATAATTCGTTACATACAAAAATACATAAGACAAATCTTTCGTCTTTCTAGTATAGATGATTCCTCAGACGCATACTTTCCTTAGGATGTCTGTATCTATTTAGGTCTGGCTCTAGGACAACAACGGTATCTCAATTGACGGAGATACCGGTGAACATACACAAAAAATAATAAAAAAAAACATTCATAATGTCGAACATAGAACGTCCTCCAAAGTCAAAATATTTTACTTTTCATTTTACATAGGCCTACATGGGCACTTATAAAACGTCGACAAAAGGTGCACGGTTCGGGTAAGTCGTTTCCTATGGAGAAGAACCGGCAAGAAACTCCACGGTCACTCTTTAAAAAAAATGCTTTGGTTTTACAATATTTCCATGTATCCTTTTTGGTAAGTCAGTTAAAAAGGAAGGAAATTTATGGAACGTAGCAGGCGGTATTCAGTAGTCTCTGCTTGCCCCCACTGGTCAACAGTTAGGTGAGTGTTATGCAATGAGATTTTACCAAAATATATTTGGTAAAATCTCATTGCATAACAATGTCATATAGTCCGTATGTTTATATTAGTCCTTTTAAGAATTGAGGTCGTAGAGAATCAAAAATAAATTTATTTATTCGTACCCAAACAGGTACAAGGTGACCTCAGTTAGAGTAAAACTAAGTAAATAAACAAGTCGTGACCACAAACAAAGACAACGTATATCTAGGCAGAGGTCCTAATGTGCCGCCGAAGTACGGGCGCCCTGCCGAGATATACGAGTCAGCAGTTATTATTTATACCAGTTCAGGGAGAACGAGATCTGTTTATAGTACTGTGTATTGTGCCCTCGTGTGAAATATAAGCACTTTCGTGTACTTCGGTAGGGAGCTATATTTGTACTCTGCAATGGCTAGACCGTTGGGAGTAGGTGTAGTACAGTGCCTAAGGTATTATGCGTGTGAAGTGTACCTTGGTTTACTACCTAAGTCATACCTAAGCCATGTAAAGGTTGTCCGTAGGTAAGAGATTGCCCTGTGACATACGACAGCTCATTGCATATTTGATTTTTACCCGGCTGCAAAGGGTTATGTTTTTCGCGCGTATTTTGTATGTATGTATATCTTTCAAACCACTTGACGATTTTTTATAATTAATACATCGTTAGATAGGTCTTGACCGCCCAAGTGTTCTTAGATAAGAGCCGTTAGAAAAAAAAAGAACATGGCGGGTTTGGGCGCCATATTGTACGATAATAATTACAAAAATATATACCTCCTATATGTTTAAAGTCAGTCGAAAAAAAAGGATAACTAAAAACTTGTAAATAAAAAAAGTTAATAAAATCAAAACAGCCGACTGCAAAGATCTAAACAAGAAGAAAATCATGCTGTGCAGTCGGAGGATATTTGTAGTTTTGGTTAGCCAGCTCGCGAATATGTCGCACGCTTAATAATAAACTGGAATAAGACAAAACTTAACTTTTTTGGGAAATCGCGGTCAAAGTTTTGAGTCTCTAACTTGTTGAAAACATTTTGATGGTCTTCACGTGTTTATGGTGTTATTTTTATTTTCTTGGTCTTAAATTGTAGAGAGATGTATAACGAATATAGCTGGCATAATAGTTTAATTATATTATTTATATCAAATGAATAAATGAAGTTTATTTTCTAAAGTTTTGACTTAGGTCAGTTTAGTATAAAAATTTATGATCCATTTTCTAAATTTATACAAACTAATATTTAATCATTCAGTTTAGTATTAATAAATAATATAATATATTTAAATATATAATACTTATTACACTTTAAAAGTAAAAAGGAAATAAAATACTGAAATGTTTCGCAAAAAACCTTTATATTTGTTAATGTAAAATAACAGTTTATATTTTAAGTTCTATCGTAACTACTTTATTACCCTAATAACAACAGTGGTAATTAAAGTTAGTCATTACAAAATGCTTAAGAGATCTAGCTTTACGTAATTATGCTAAAGAACATTAAACATTGTAATACAAAAGAATAAAAACTGTCCAGCGTTGACCAGCCATGGTTTAGCGCCGAATGTCATCGTGCCAATGCGCTTCAGCATGAGGCGTACCTGGCATGGGCCGACGATCGATCGCGCAAAGCGAGTGACGTGGATTAGAAGAAGAAGGACTTCAACAGGGCTGCCAAGTCCTGCAAGATGGTTTTGCGAAGGGTTCGTTTCGACCACATTGGCTGAATAGGGAACAAACTTGCTCTTACCCAGCAGATAGTAAATCGTTTGGTCCCTGGCTAAGTCGGTTGAGTCGAACTTCTGCCATCCCTCACTACCACCACTGCTGAAACCCGACGAGTCGCTGGCCCACTCCGCTGAGGGGAAGGCAAATTTATTTGCCTCTCTTTTTACGAAATCTTCACGTATGAATCCTGGTGACACGCGGCCCCCTCCTTCACTTGATGGATGCGAGAAGAGATTGTCGGATATTCGCATCCATCAAAAATACCTCCATAAGGTGCTGCGCTACCTCGACGTAAACAAGGCTAGCGGGCCTGACGGAATACCAGCAATAGTTCTTAGAACCTGTGCGCCTGAACTGTCTCCGATCTTGACACGCCTATTCTACCTTTCGTATGAGACTTGAAAAGTGCCGAATGCTTGGAATCAAGCTAACGCACAGCCCGGGCCCAAGAAGGGTAGTCGAGCTGACCCGGCCAACTACAGACCCATTTCAGTAACGTACATACTCCGTAAGAGTATGGAGCGTGTACTTATACAAAGCTCCTGGCATACCTAGAAACTAACGATATCCTTAGTGACCGTCAAAACGGTTGCGGCCAAAATCTGTCTACTGGGGATCTTCTAGCGTATGCCATTCACATTAAGGAGTGAGGCTATCGAGAGGCATTTTCACCCGGCTCTAACTTTCCGAGATGTGACCGTGCCAATAACGGACCATCTTGAGCCGTTTGGCGGAACTTTGACATCGACTCTCAATTTTGGGCCATACATTGAGGCAAAGGCTCTGCTGGCTGCCAAAAAGTTGGGGATCCTTGCAAAAAAATTAATTCACGCCGGAACAGCTGCTCAACTTGTATCAAGCGCAAGTTCGATCATGCATGGAGTATTGTTCTCATCTCTGGGACGAATCTGCCGAATACCAGATTGATGCACTAGAGCCGATCAAAAAGCGGGCTAAGATGCTAATCGGCGATGAAGCGCTGGTCAACAAAGCTCCTCCTTGAACATCGTCGCCGAGTTGCCAGCTTGTCGGTTTTTTATCGTTTACATTTCGGCGAGTGTGCGATGGAATTGCATGATCTAATTCCACCTAGCCCGTTTCATCATCGGAGTACCAGACGTACGGCGATGCGCCATCGGTACATGGTGGACATTCCACCCATATGCACAAAAGGTTTTGGGAATACTTTAGTTGTGCGTACAGCTAAGGAGTGGAATTCCCTGCCGGATTCTGTGTTTCCCAACAGCTACAATCTAGGGGTATTTAAGTCAAGAGTGAATAGGTTTTATCTAGGCAAGCGTGATTTACAGTCGACCGCATCATCGCTTACCATCAGGTGAGATAGTGGCCAAGCGCGAGCAAGAGTATAAAAAAAACCACTTGGACATTGTAAAACAGCTTGCAAGTTTTAAATTACGATTTTGTTATTTTCAGTAATATTTTTTCACTCTAGCTTTTTTCATCTGTACTCTGTATCTTTTCCTCATGATGTTGGTCATATTTTACTTACGCCAATCAATAATCCAATCATCAAAACATTTTTCGCCGGAATCGAGTTCAGCCAAGTGATTATTTAAAATGGTACGGACCGACTCGTGAGACACAGAAAGTTCGGTGGCTATCTCTCTCAAACCTGAATGAGGATTTTCATCCCCCTGGACATTCTGAACGATGTATTACGTGGTGACCTTGATTTCCTGCATGGTGAGCTGGGGACCTTGTCTTCCTGTATGCTGTGCTGGACTTCATCGTCTGTTTCATTGAACAAACTATAAAATAAATAATACACAACATTAAATAAAAAGGTAAAGCCCTCAATTAATTCAGAGAATATTACGTAAAATGTATTATAGATACTGTACCCCAAGTGTAAGTTTGGAAGAGAGTAAACGTAACTATTTCGTTTGCGTTAAAATTTGACTGTTATATCATAATGATAAGAATATAAGGATGAGAATAATAATCTTAACGCAAACGCTATAGTTACGTTTACTCACTTGCAAATTTACAGTTGGCTTACTGCACTTGTAACTACGTAAACACGACGTTTTTTACTTACTTTTATTTCGACTAGCTTACAATTATCCGTATCAGTACATCCAGCATTATTACTCATCATAAGAAGTTTAAGGCACCGCTGCTTCCTATTTGCAGACGTCATCTGCAGGTTTAAAACTATGGCATTAGAAATTTAATACTTTTTATTAATGAGTATTTAAAATAAATTGAAAGGACGTTTTGTAATAAACTGCAGCAATTGCTAGAGCAATTTTAGACTTTAGGATCATTTAAAACGTAAACTGAAATAAACACAAGTATTATTTAAATGTACCGATAGTGTTGGTAATAAACTGATTTAAAATGAATTGCTTCTCGAAAAAAAATAAAAAAAAATATACTAAAACGCACTAATACGCAATTTTTCTCATCTATACAATTATAATTTAATGATAAACTGTAACAAGTCTAAATAGTACATGCTGTATTATAACACTGTTTTCAACTAAAATGAAGTAAATCGAAACATGCTTGTTTAGAAAATAAAAATAAGAGAATAGTCTCACCTGCGTTTGAAAATAAACTGAATTATTTCACCTTACTCCACCGTAGTCGCAAAACAACGACACCTATCTCACATCACGGTCGCCGCATCACTGA
This sequence comes from Orthosia incerta, assembly GCA_948252205.1. Classification (NCBI taxonomy): domain Eukaryota; kingdom Metazoa; phylum Arthropoda; class Insecta; order Lepidoptera; family Noctuidae; genus Orthosia; species Orthosia incerta. The sequence goes on from OX411749.1 coordinate 26,603,995, forward strand.
ATAATACTTTATTGCATGAAATGCATTTTCGCGCGCTTTTGTAGAAAAGAGAAGGGTGAACTAACAATCAGCCATTTTGGTTTGTTTCGAATAGCGGGATCGTACCTATATATTCTTCAATCGGAGTTAGTTCGTTTTATTAACAAAAGTGGGAATCCTTAATTTTTGACATATTCCGGTTTATTATTAAGCGTGCGATGTATCCTCCGACTGCACAATATGAATTTCTTCTTGTTTACATCTTCGCAGTCGGGTTTTTTTATTTTATTTACTTTTATAAATGTTTGTCCAGTATTTGTTAGGTGATGTGCAGTAAAGTATATAACAAATAAATAAGTCATATATTAGGCTGTATGTCTAATTTAATTTAGTCCGCAATAGTAATTTCTTGCGTTCTTTGTGATCCTTTCCTCAAAATGAATAAGGTACCCTTATAATATGATCACTTCGTTGGCCGTCTGCCTGTTGACGTTTTTTTTCAGGAATGTATTGAGATATGATGACACGGTATGCGTAGTGGTTGAGCGATCGGCTGCTGCTCTGCGTGTCGCGGGTTCGATTCCCGCTAGGAACAAATATTTGTATGGCCTACAGATCGTTGTTCTGGATCTGGGTGACTTGTGTGTATGAGTTTGAATGTTTATAACGCACCCACGATACAGAAAGAAATTCCGAGTGTAGTAATATACAAAAACCGGCCAAGTGTGAGTTGGACTCCCGCACAAAAGATTCCGTACCATTATCACTTAAATATTTATATTATTCTGTTTTTAGTATATGTTGTTATAACGGCAACAGAAATACATAATCTGTGAAAATTTCAACTGTCTAGCTATCACGGTTCATGAGCGCCTGGTGACAGACAGGCGGACAGTGGAGTCTTAGTAATAGGGTCCTTTTTTACTCTCTGGGTACGGAACCCTAGAAAATCAATTTTAAATTAGTATCAAGTACCAATCTCTTAAAATTCAACCTTTTATGTCGACGCAGTAAAAATCTGCCAGTTATGTCGCTTATCTTAACACTCGCAAATAAATCAAAACCTGGGGTCTTCCTGCTTACCTACAATTATGAAATTGGCCTGACAGCATAAAAAACTGGCCGAGTGCGAGTCTGACTCGCGCACGAAGGGTTCCGTACCATTATCGCAAAAAACGGCAAGACAAAACGTCAGACAGACAGACAGACAGACGGATCGTGAAGTCTTAGTAATAGGGTCCCGTTTTTACCCTTTGGGTACGGAACCCTAATAAAGGAAAAAATCCGAAGCTTACGAAACGGACATACGGAAGAATTTTGCCGAAGGTGAAACGGAGACGCTTCGCGCTCGCTCGGTCAATAAACAAAGTCAGTAAGATAGCAATTATCATGATATTTAACTGCCTCGTTGCCCTTGCAAGCTCTTCCGCTGAGTATGAGGTTCGATTCCCGAGTCGGGCAGAGTTTTATTGGGTTTTCCATCTGGAATTAGGAGCCCAGAGTCCAGATTTGTCCTCGATAGATGGCAATAGACTCGTCCCCAATTACATGATACCTAAACAGAACTGTCGAAATATGGCTGTTTTAAAGTTGCACCTTTGTCCAACCCTTCGGAGGATACGGGCGTGGTGATAAATTATGTTAGATATCGCAGTTAATTTAATTAATAAGATAAAAAACCTTTTTTTTTTAACAAGCTTATTTCGTATTCTTCTCAGCAAACTCTTTCATTTGATACCCATAACATGGCAGTGCACAAAAAATAACTAGTCCACCATCTTGGGCCATCCGCCATATTGGATTTAGAATGACGTCACTTAGCTAAACATGCATTGTCATCCAAACTAAACGTGCATTCAAAATTCCAACCTTATCGGTGGCGAATCAATGCTTTTAAATTCAGTTGCAAGATTTGACCCGAACACACTTACGTTTATACATTGCAAGTTAAATAAAAGCTTCTAAAATAATCATCATCATCATTAGCCTTATAATGTTCACACTGCTAGGACACAGGCATCCTCTCTGTGAGGGAGTTAATGAACGACACTAATTTTAACGCATTTTTGGGCGCAAATAAATACAATAAGAAGACGGAAAATTGCAAAACGGCCTCCATACAGGGATAGATTATTAGTTCAACAATGCATATCATTTTATTTTAAACAGATAGATTTAGTCGTTTTTCATGATATCTAGACTGCCAAAGGTCTGTTTATAAAATTTTGCGCGCTCGGTTTCGTCCTAAATCATTATCCATTTCGCTACAAATTTGCAAAAATGTGTATTCGTACGCAAACAAGCTTCCTACTGCTCATCACAGCATCTATCTCTTCCGCACGTGTTGTCGGTTGATATAAATGCATTTTAACCCCGCGCACAAAATAGTTCGTGCCGTCGACTAGTGTACCCTTAAAACGGTTACTTTCTAAAGCATCAGCAATCCTTAGTAACTCCTTAGTAGGTTATAAGGGTTGAAAAGAATATATATTTATTATTTATTCTGAATGTATATTATTTGTGAAACATGGTTTTTCGTGTAACTAATTAGTTTTGCTTTAAAAAAAAATATTACAACACGATATTTTTTAGCTACTTTTGGATACTCCTCCAAAACGACTTGAGTGTTTAAAAATATTTTTACACAGAATAATTGACGACTAGAATTTCTTCATAACTGAAATAGCATATGTAAATCAAAGAATATTCTGCACAAAAAACTGTCAAAAAACGGTTCAATATTGAAATTCTGGCTCCGAGCGGGAGCACGGCCAGTACTGCGTTAAAATTGGGGAATATATACGCTTAATGCACCACGCGGGCCCAGTGTGGGTTGGTGGAGGTCAGGTGAATTTTTGGTTCTAGGTCATGCTGGTTTACTCATGATGTTTTTCTTCACCGTTTTAAGAGTAGTGGTGATGAAATAATTTACACAAAGTAAAGCGCCTGCCTGGGTTCAAACTCTCGACCTACAACACCTAAGTCGGGGCCATTACCACTGGGCACAACTGCTCTTCAGAAGCATTAATAGATAAAAATACCGCTGAGAAACCACTCGGCAGGGTTTTCCAACTTACGATGAGAAATACGTTGCAGTATCAGAGATTCCCCGCTGGCTAATGGAGACCGTTCCGGCTATGATCGCGGACATTAGCCAGCAAATTGTTATTACTTGATAACTTTTTACACATGCTTTCACACAAAATTAATGCGTTGTGAAACTGTGGCTTTTGGTACAAAATAGAACAAAAATTTTTTTTTTATCTTTTTTATTATTTCTATGTTTATCTTGTTAATCGCTGATACTGAAAAGATAAAAAATCATTAAAAAAAAAATACAACCGACTCCAACCGGTGTCAAAAAAAAGAAGAAACTAAACCAGGAACACCGACTACCGAAATTGAAGTAATTTTTCACTTTGTAGTGTTTTTTTTGGAAGTCGGTTGTATTGTTTTGTAAAAAAAAATATTTTTCCCTTTTTAGTGGAAAAAAGAAAAAAAGAATTTTGCAAATCTGTTTTTATATGACGGAGTTATGCCCGAATATACATTAAAGAAAAACATGTCCGAATTAAGAACTTCCTCCTTTTTGAGAAGTCGGTTAAAAACATCGTGAAGAAACCTGGACTTATAGCTGATATACGATTGAAATCGCCAACACGCCTTGAGCAAGCGTAGTGATTAATTTTCGTCACGTAGTTTCTCTGTTGCTTCTGAAACAGAGAAGGTACGAGACGAACATTTTGCCCTGCAGTGGGACAGTTACAGACTGGTATTTTATTTCATATTTAAGCCAATTAATTTATTTTTACAACTATTTTGTATCTGTAAAAATGCATATTTAGGAGACGCATTTTAAAGTAACTTTAAAAAAAAGATAGAAACTTTATTGCTCAAATCACTTAGCATCACATTTCAAAGTTTATTTTACGGCATGATTTTAAAACAAATTTGCTGAAGTGGCTATTTATCAAGTTCTAAAAATATTCCAAATTATATTCGAAGACGTACTGCGTACTAAAATATTTGCAATGTTTTTTTATTTCAAAGATAGATAAAATATACAGTATAGTGCTTACATAAAAAATTTAACACAGCTCATAAACCACCATTGCATATTCTAGCAACCACGTTAAAAAGAATAATCAATTGGTTCAAGAGCATGTCCTTTGTCCCAGAAAAATATCCTTTTTCCTTATAGTTAATTACGAGTAGCACTTTCTAAATTAAATCGAGAACCTTACAAGGACATGGGAATTCCATTACAATGCGTCCTTTCACTGCACTGGTTCACTAATGGACCTCTCTGTGAACTGGACCTTCACGCCATGTTCAAACTATGATTTATTAAGTAACTTCGGGGTGCGATTAAAAATAAATGAAGGTTCTTATATTTGAAGGAAATAGAACGTACGAACTTTTGAATTTGGAAACAGAACAGTTTGGTGGGTCAAAGTTATCAACTATCCAATATGAAGTTTAAATTAGTTACTTACAACTAATCACCTCATTGCAAGTATAAAAGTTGAATGTGTGCGATATAAGTTTATAATAAACGATTTGTTTAGGGTCTTGAAGTTGAACCGACTTGACGTAGGTACGTGTCATAAACTTATGTCTCAACCAAATGGAGATGAAGCGCAGAGTCTGTCAAGTTCGTGACCCAAATCTGATGTCCAATTATTACCTAGACTTTTTTTTAGTTTATGACGGGACTGTTATACGCATGGCGATTACAAAAGGCCTTAAATAAATAATAAGAACCTATTTTTTTTTTAAACATATGTTGAAAACAATCAAAACAATTATCTCGAAGACTAATGACAATTAGTGAATCTTATTTATGACATTTTGAGGCACAATTAAACAAGGAATACGCTTATACTGAGCCCAAATTGCAGTAAAATAAAAACTTTACTAGAATTAAGGAAAATACTGATATTTGTGGCCTTTGACAGCCCTTTTTTTGGCTCCCTGGGATTTTGATACGCTTTTCAGGTACCTAACATTACAACTACCATAATAAACTGAACATAATTCCAGTGAAAGGACTTAACTAGGATTTTTTTCGCAGATTGACCTCTAATTGTTGTTATTTTACTACAAGGAAAACCGGCCAAGTGCGAGTCGGACTCGCGCACGAAGGTTTCCGTACCATTATCGCAAAAAACGACAAAAAAAAAACAAGTTTTTTGTATAGGAGCCCCACTTAAATATTTATTTTATGCTGCTTTTAGTATTTGTTGTTATAGCGGCAACAGAAATACATCATCTGTGAAAAATTAAACTGTCTAGCTATCACGGTTCATGAGATACAGCCTGGTGACAAACAAACAGACAGACAGACAGAGAGACAGACAGACAGACGGACGGCGGAGTCTCAGTAATAGGGTCCCGTTTTTACCATTAGGGTACGGAACCCTAAAAAATTACACAATTGTTTATTGCTTGCGATATTACGAAAATATATTCGGTAAAGGGCAACGAATGCTATTGCCAAGCTTAAAATAATACAACTGGTAGTAAACAATATTTAAAAAAGCTCTGTATTTACAAAACCTACAATAAACCATAATGACTTTAGCATACTAACCTGAATAAAACGAATAAAAACAAAAGGCAATTTTTTGCTGGCTGGCAATTAAGTTGACCATAATCTATTCATATGTATAATGGGTCCCGTGGCCCACTAAACTAATGTATCTAGCCCTCAAGGGAAACCTTAACTCCAATGAACAGAAAGGTTTGTTATTATGGTCCACTTTAGCACAAACGGTGTTATTATTTTGCTAGAAATATCAGATAAGGGCATTTGATACTGATACAATTGATTGGAGGATGTGTGCTCGATATGGTCAAAAGATATCTATAGATGAGATTATCACAAGAAAATGTAATCTGTCCTTTGACTCGAACTTTGTCCATCTAATCTACACTAAAGAAGTAAAATTATTGACTTGTTTGTATGAGGTAATCTCTGAAAGTACTATTCCGATTATGAAGATCATTTTAGAGATAGAAGCTTAACCCACCGCTGGAAACCATAGGAGCTTTGGAAAGAAGTTAAATAACCAGCAATAAAAAAAAACTTCATCTCAACATAATATATATAATTCTTCTGTACATTTGTCACCTAACTCCTCCTAAACGGCTGGAACGATTTGGATGAAATTTTGTGTGTATATTTCTATGGGTTACTGGATAGTTTGAAAAAACAATTGGACCCGGTAGGTGGTGCTGCTGTCGGTATGCCACCAAATTTATCTCAAGGCGGTACGAAGTTACAACAAAATTGAGTAGTGATTGAATTGTTGTATACGTATGCATTCCACTTCCTTGTTTAACAAATCTATAACGATTCAAGCAGTTTGGTTGTGGTAGCTCAAACACGAAGACGAAGACGAAGGTAAGTAGTGCTCAAACACCACCAATGTTTAAGAAAATGCTAAAAGCGAATTACCTTTCACTATAATTTTTATTATTTTCCTTTCACTGTCATATATTCGATATTTCTTAATATATTGCCTAGTATTTTATGTTATTATGTCTAAGTAATATTATTTGATATGATATTTTGTACACTGACAGCCCTGAACTCTTCTGCTTTCGTTCGGTCCATTCAAAGTTAGTCTGTAAGAGATTGCCCTGTGCGCTAAGACCTCCCATTATACACTTGTTTTTATATAAATGTTTGTCCTGTATGTTCTTACATCTAGACGCACTTCAAGTTACTATCCTTACCTAGTTGCCATTCCACCAATTCGCACCAAGCGCTGCCAAACATCCTTCATTATGCTCACAGCAAGAGAGTGGAACTCACTGCCTGCGTCTGTGTTTCCGAATGCATACAACCCGAATCTCTTCAAAGTTAGAGTGAACAGGCTTCATCTGGGTAAGCTCGCTGCATCGTCGACTTTGTCTTTGGCACCTCTATTTAGAATAGAGTCTAGAACAAACCCATCTCCATTTTTTTAAATAAAAAAGCATCAAAATGAGTTCAATTAACAAAACTTTACCATTCGCTTGCCATACCCCTAGTTTATTTCTCAAAGTTTTATTAAATGTATTTTAACGTAACTAGCGGCGTCTGGACATAAAGTAGTGTTTTTATGTCACTTTGTCCTTATATTTCATTATGGACGGGTACCAACGCATTTTATACTGAGTTTACGGACTACTTTAGTGCACTTTTGAATTTATAAATTGTAAATAGAACTTGGATTCTGTCCCTGTCGTAAAACGTAGTGCATTCTGGACATAAAGTTTTTATTATTTTTCTGTAAGTACCAGATTTCAAGAAATTTATTTTCATAAAGAAATTTATATTTTACTTATATGAAAACAATAATTAAAAACTGTACATACATACTTAGTAAATTGTTGTATGATACACGTGCGTAAGATGATTTCCGACTCGTGTCGATTTATCCACTCACTCGCTTCGCTCGCTCGTGAATAAAAATACCACTCATCGGAAATCACCTACTTTCCACACTTGTAGCATAAATAACTATTTACACAGAAAAATTAATGACTGCAATTTCTTCATAACTAACATAGCATATGTAAATCAAATAATATTTTGCAAACAAAACTGTTCAAAAGGAGGTTCAATATTGATATTTTGGCATCGAGCGGGCGCACGGCCATTACTGCGTTAACATTGGGGCGTATATATCGCCTTAACATTGGGGCGTATATATCGCCTTAAGTTCGGCAATTATTCTGGCTATGTCGGTAACCCTGGTTCTCTTGCGGATCTCTACATTTCTGAACTTAAGTACATGGTTATAAATGTACATAGGTACTTAGTACAAATATATAGTAGCTACCGCATTTAAAAAAAAAAGAATTTCTGTGCACTTTCAGTGGGGTGACCATAAGCTCTTAGAGCGGTATCAATTTGAGATCGATTAAGGGACAGATGTATCTGACTTGTATACATCTGTCACTTACTCGATATCAAATTGATACCGCTCTAAGAGCTTATGGTCACCCCCCCCCCTGTTCATGTTTTCTATTCTTGCTTTGCCGCACTGTAGGCTTTTTCAAATAGACGTTCAACATCGTAGTGTTTCTTCTCCTCATAACATTATATGATTAGGTAGATACCTGTAGGAATGCTGATCCTTATTTATATCCCTCTAAAAATGGAAAACAAACCTGTTTTGAGAGTAGGTGTTAATAATGGCAACACACTGGTGCCCGGAAAAATCCCGGGCATCTAACAGGAGCGGATTCCGCTGCATTTGATCCTTGCTTGCGCAGGCCAAAGCCCGGATACACCGGGAAAATTGTCGTTTGGAAACAATTCTAAAACGCATCGACAAAAAGAGATAAAAGGTGCAATAAAGCTGGCTGTATATTTGGGATCGGGAAGTATTTTATTAGTGTATATGCATGTTTTTAATTATATACTACTACGTTTTTACTATGTTTATATTTTCTTGACGTTCTAAGAAATTATTCATCAAACAACAGAATGTACTAGTTAGAAGATTCAGTACATTCTTGCCAAAACTACTAAGTAAATTAAAACTTTGATCGAGAAGATGGCGATTTAAGAAGAGAGTCAAACGAGCTTGAGGAGAGCTGTCAATTAAATCAAGTGGACTGCACCTAAGCTTTGACGGTGAGCTTTACGCAGAATGTGACATGAATGATGATATGTGACCGTGCCTATAACGGACCTCCTTGAGCTTCTTGGCGTTACGTTGACATCGACTCTCAATTTTGGCACACACATTGAGGCAAAGGCTCAGCTGGCTGCCAAAAAGTTGGGGATCCTTGCAAAGGTGAGAAGGTATTTCACGCCGGAACGGCTTCTCAATTTGTATCAAGCACAGGTTCGATCATGCATGGAGTACTGTTCTCATCTCTGGGACGGATCTGCCAAATACCAGCTTGACGCACTGGAGTCGATCGAAAAGCGGGCTAAGAGGCTCATCGGTGATGAGGCACTGGTCAATTCAAAGCTCCAGAGCCTTGAGTTGCCAGCTTGTCGGTTTTTTATCGGTTACATTTCGGGTAGTGTGCGTTGGAATTGCACGATCTAATTCCACCTAGCCCGTTTCATCATCGGACTACCAGAAGTACGGCGATGCGCCATCGGTACTTGGTGGACATCCCACCCATACGCACAAAACGTTTTGGAAATACTTTAATTATGCGTACAGCTAAGGAATGGCATTCCCTGCCGGAGTCTGTGTTTCCTGACAGCTACAATGAGAGTCTTTAAGTCAAGAGTGAATAGGTTATTTCTAGGCAAGCGTGTACACCGTCGACCACATCATCACTTACCAACAAGTCAGATGGTGGTCAAGCGCGAGCCTATAGTTTATAAAAAAAAAAAAACAATAGACCGGTTATAATAAACAAGTTAATTAAATAAACGTTAAACATATAATAAAAGGCCATTAACAAAGAAGGTCGAAAACAACAACGTAACATTCGTATCTTCAAATCCAATTCCAAACTTAAATATTAAATCACAATAACGCAAACCCTTCACTATTCATTTGAATTCCAACCCTGAAAAGGGACTATACACAGGAGAATAGATTCATTACTACAAAATCACGGACTGTGAGGAAATATCATCGAAATAGGCAAAATAAGCAAATATCTTACACACAATAACTTCCTAAATAAAATATGTAATATAATCTACATTTCTAATCCTAAAGTTTCAAAGTGACAGTTTTCCTGACGAGGGCTTCCATAGACCCCTATATTTGCCGACTGACATTTCTATTAGCGGCCAATTTTCATCCCGCAGAGTAATTCGCAAAGTTCTGCAACGATTGTCAATTTTGAGTGAAGTTTTTACTTTTGATGACAAGCCCTGTACATATTTGATTTGTTTTTTTGTGGGAGAAAATATGTTATTACTGCCTCGAGTCTGTTTTGTTTTGATGGTCCTTGGGCTTTAGACAAAGATTAATTCTGTCTTCTTTGCTCTCTTTTTCTTTGTACGAAGATATATCATTTCTAAAGAAAATTGCATCTTTCACATATCCATTAGTTAGATGCAAATATTGTTTTATAGATAATGAACTAGTTGGCATTTTTGGCAGATAAGGACCTACCTGATCGTAAGATACAATATCCTTAAGACAATGCACTTATTTAAATCTAAAAGTAGGAATTGTGCCCGGTTAAAGGATATTTTATGAGATCTGATAACAACTGCACGCTTGGTCCTGAGGGTGAATGTCCCATAAGTATCCTGGTAAACCAGTCCAGATTTGGATCATGAGACCAGTTACAAAAACATTCTACTTTATTTTTTTTATTTATAATGGGTTTGCTCTTGACTCTAGTCTAGGTCATAGGTGACAGAGATAGAGTCTACGATGGAGTGAGCTTACCCAGAAGAAGCCTGTTCATTCTAACTTTGAAGAGATTCGGGTTGAATGCGTTCGGAAACACAGACGCAGGTAGTGAGTTCCATTCATTCGCTGTGCGCATTATAAAGGATGTTTGGAAGCGCTTGGTTCGAATTGGTGGAATGGCAACAAGGTAAGGATGATAACTTGCAGTGCGTCTAGATGTCCGATGGTAGAAGGGGGCTGGTGGGATGAGGTCGTGGAGTTCTTTAGCACACTCACCGAAGTACAGTCTGTAGAAGACCGACAAGCAGGCAACTTTGCGGCGATGAGCCAAGCTGTGAAGCTTGGCGTCCACCAGTTCAACGTCGCCAATACTTCTACTCCCTTCCGGAGTCTTTGTTCCCTAATAGCTAGAACCTTGGGGTCTTTAAGTCAAGAGTGAATAGGTTACTTCTAGACAAGCGTGCTTCACCGTAGACCACATCATCGCTTACCATCAGGCGAGATAGTGATCAAACGCGAGCCTAAAGATAAAAAAGAGTATAAAAACATTGTCTCATTGAGAGCTATATATTGAGATTTGTAGTTCAAGATGACCTACACTGCAATTAGATCTACAAGGTCAGACATACATGGCAATATTATAGTTTACTAGTAAATCACTAGTTTGGAAGTAGAAAAAAACTACCTTAGCTCTCGATGGGACCGCGCCCTTAGGAGGCAAAGTCCAAAGTCCTGAGAAGGTTAATTCATATTCATAGAAGCAAAATTAAAATGTAACGATTTAAAACGTAGCAAGGGACATATTACTACGTTCTTTAAAAGGTTCTTTACGATTCTGCCGGCTTTTATTCTAGAGAATTATCTTAGAGACGAGGGAAGACAGTCTCAAAGATTTTACGATAGGGTATGAAAATTTTAGTGTGAGTAGAAAGAGCTTGGAATTACGTCGTTCAGTCTTCAGTTATGTTGTCGTTCGATATATCGAAGAGTCAGAATAAATATTTTTATTCGTTAATATAAAAATGCGCTTAATACGTAATGGTTGGTTACGATAATATATTAATGTGACGATGAATGCGAGGTTAAGTCCGTAAAGCTCGTAACAAGATGAAATTTTTGTAATAGTTTCGAAACACGTACCTAATGTACGAAAAAGCTGTCGGAATTTATATAAAAAAAGTGTTTCGTTTTGTTCAGTTTTATGTCGATTATAGTTTGAATAGGGTAGTTGACAAAAAATATATTTTTAGTCCTGTGTTCTTTTGCCATGTATACAAAAAAAAATATGATGATACAGTGCCCCCACTCCTGAACTTTGATGCGCTTTATCTTTGTCAGTTTTTAATTTATTTGATATTGCAAAATATACGGGTCCAATATTATTTGTTATTCTCACTGACGGACTAAATATAATTATATTTTATCTACCCAGGAAACAACCATATTGGTACTTTAAGGTTCCCCTAGTCGAAGGCACGAACTATTTTGTGCGCGAGATTAAAATGCATGCCATCTCATCCGACAACACGTGCGAATGTGATAGATGCTGTGATGAGCAGTAAGAAACTAATTGGCGTACGAATTAGCATTTTTGCAAATTTGTATCGAAAGGGATGATGATTTAGGACGAAAACGAGCGCGCGTTATTTTATAAACAGACCTTTGGGAGTCTAGAAATAATGAAAAAACTACTAAATGTATATTTTCAAAATAAAATTATTTGCATTGTTGAATTACTAATCTATCCCTGTATGGAGGCTGTTTTGCAATTTTCCCTCTTCTTATGGTATTTAATTCCGCCCAAAGATGCGTTAAAATTAGTGTTGAAATGTGGAACTTTCAACGCTCATAACTTTTAAAAATTTTCTTTTTTTACTTTTTTATTTCCATACAGGACTAGATAATGGTGAGACAAATTGATTTAATTTTTTATTTTGAAAGTACATCGTCAAACCGTGGAGTAATCGCCAGACTACGTTTGTATGGAAGAATGATCGACTAGTGTAACCTTAAGGATTACGTGTCATTTTTTAATAAACTCGTTTTGCCGAAATTTGAAACCATTGGTTAGCACAACCTTTGGTTGAGTCAACTACTGATGAAAACACTGGGCCTTAGTAACTGTTCCTTGCTTGATAGGGTTCGGTGTAAAAGGCCTTATGAGGAAATATTAATATATTGTGCAGATATATATGATTTAGGATTGTGATTTCCAGGCGGACAGATGACCTGGTGAGGGTGGCGTGAGTCCGCTGGATTCAAGACGCACTGGACCGGTCAATGTGGTGACGCTTGGAGGAGGTCAATGTCTAGCGGTGGACGTCTTTCGGCTGATATGATAAGGATGATATAATATAAGGTTTATTTTTGAGAAAAGTTGGAAAATTAGCCTACTGGTATCGGTAATAGGGTCCAGGTTAGTCGGGCTCCTGACAGACGAAACTGCCGCTTTCTGGAGCAAGCCTTTGACCCAACTGCCTAAAAACAGCTTCCTCAGGTGTTCGTTGAGGCTCTTGCTATTATGTCATTGACCGTCACGATTATCAGCACAATGACTGCTGTACTCACATCTTGCATGTTGACAACTCGCGATCCTTGCTTGAATTCAACTTTGTCAGTTTTCACGAGGTTCTCGTTATGAGAGTCTCTATATAAAGGATCATGATGATGAGTTCGGATGGAATGTGTTGCCAAAGAAGGGTGATTATAGCAATAAATTGGTAAAATAAAAATTATGATGGCTGGGCGTATACTACTTGCATACGCCCGGCACCGTGCATCATTTATATCGCACGAGTTGCAATCAGTTGATATCACCACCGATTATAGTGACTGGGTGGCAATTAATAAAATCTACGAGTCGATTGCACTTTTCTGCATATGCTATGTATCGGGTTATTAAATAAGTCTTATTTGTTTTTGATAAAATTAATAATATTTTGTTATTTATCAGGGAAAATTAAACATGCTGGCAGAATAGTTTTAGAACTTATTCACATTTTTATTTAATTGATCTTAAGGGCTTTGTACTAAGACACACACAAATAGAAGAAACTTCTAATATTCGTGGGTGCTTTTTGAAACAAGAGACTTTTTGAAATTGCCCAAATGCAAACAGCAACCAAACACCACACCTACTACAGCAATCGTAGTCCCCAATCAATTCCTTTCACAGACTACTTAGAGATACTACATTTCTTTACTATGCAACACAATAAAAGTCAAACTAAAAATTCAAAAAAAAAAAACAGCTTCATTTCCTTCCCAGCCAGTCTTTTTTGCAGCAGATCATTTTGATTCCTACTCAATATATTGTGCCGCACGTAACTGCAGCCGGGCGAATCGCACGTTATCGGCGCCCGTTAATATCGCCCGGTTACGATCGCAACACATCGTCCATAGTACGAGATCCCACTGCAAAAATCTGCACGTATATTATTTTTAATAAAACTTGAATTTTAAGAATCATTCTTGATAGTAGAATAGATTATAGTAGGGTTGCCTGGCCGTATCCGGTCGCAAACAGTTTTTAGGATTCCGTACCCAAAGGTTAAAACGGGACCCTATTACTAAGACTTCAGTGTCTGTCTGTCTGTCACCAGGCTGTATCTCATGAACCGTTATAGCAAGACAGTTGAAATTTTCGCAAAGACAAAGATATTTTATTTCAAGTAGGCCACCAAGCGGCACTTTTGAACGTTACATTTTACAAATAACAATAGTTGATTCTACCGTGCATTCGGAAAGTAGCTTGTAATGGAGAAGAATGCACAAGAAACTCCATACTTACTCTTTTAAAAAAAAACTTTTTACAATATTTAGGTACATAAGTACATACCTTGATGAATGAAATTGAGTTTATACAATACAAATATATTTATACAGTCTTCAGAAGGTCCAACAATACTTCAAAACAATAATGTTCTGCATATCACTTGTTTTTGCGCCCTAGTGGCTGTGGAGCAGGACTAGCATTTAGCCAAGCATTTTTATCATTGATGTAATCCCCCAACTTATAATATGCCAGCCTGCATAGTGTGCGTTTTATACAAGTTTTAAATTTCGTCTCATTCAGTTCAAGAATGTGGGTAGGAATTTTATTGTAACATTTTGTACAGTACCCCATGAAAGATGAGGCTACTTTAGCCAGTCTGAAACCTGGTTGAACTAATTGGTCCCTATTTCTAGTAACATAATTATGTCTGTCGCCGTTTTTACTAAAAAGATGTAAATTCTTTCTCACGTACATGATGTTTTCATAAATATATTGACAAGGAACCGTCATGATGTTAATGTCCTTAAACAGTTCCCTTAGAGAATCGCGCCGGCGAAGATTGTATATCGCTCTGATGGCTCGTTTTTGCAGAATAAAAATTGACTCAATGTCTGCAGCCCTTCCCCATAGTAAGATACCGTAAGACATTATACTATGAAAATAACTAAAATAGACTAGTCTGGCGGTATCCACATCCGTTAACCGACGCATCTTTCCAACAGCATAAGCCGCCGAACTCAGCCGCCCCGCAAGGGATACCAAATGAGGACCCCATTGCAACCTTGAGTCTAGCGTTATCCCTAGTGTAACGTTGTACGTGGTTGCTAACACATCAGAACCTGGGTAGAATTAATAGAAAAATAATTAAAACCTATTTGCGCTTGCGGCTGATATTTTAAACTGGCAACACTATAATGAACAAGCAAATACTGTCGCAAACTCCGCGCACGGAACTGGTTTGTTGAATGTTGGTAGTTGATTTCCCTCTGAGTACGGTATGACTAACGCTCGCGGACTTCCTGCGGTTCGTGGAACAGTCTCGACCGGCAGTCACTTGGCACTACGTAGCAGCGGAGAGACAGTGTCTGCATAGTGTGACATGTACCTCTGTCACCTTCACATAGTGACCTTGTACGACACATTTTATTATAACTACTTTTATTAACTACACGCTACCGTGAACAATAAATTTAGACTCAGTGTAACCCCAGATTGGGTGAGTGTTGCAAAACTTATATTATCTAGAATTAAGTGATCATTGCATGACTTGTTAAAATCTCGCTATTTGTAAGTTTTGTAATAATGTCTACTTTGGACACTTGAACCGTTGATTCACATAATTGCGTTTGTGTATCAACGGTGATTGTTAAATTTAAACCATATTTTAACTTTTATGTTTCACCGAATGACCGTAACATAGGTGTAACGGGTCATGACGGTTACTTTTAAATGATCTTCATTCCTTTCCTTCATTATTTTCATTATTCAATGTAGTATTGGTGAGTGGTAGTAAGTCAATGGAAATAATTGTTTTGTAAAATTCTTAAAATCATTGTGTTATTTTTTTCATCTACCTCACATTACTAGATGTTATAATTATGTTTCATCATGCTTTTAAATTGTACCACGCTGCTTAGACTGCTTCATCTTGATGGCTAATTGATGCTAGATCACCGCTTTCCACCGTAGATTCCATGTTCGACGGTTGTCAGGATGTTGCAGTCAGTGGTACGAATTCGGTCATTTTCTTAAATGCCTAATTCGGGATATTCCAGGGTTCACCTATACCGGACACCTTTCGGTGTTGCTACAAGGCTGTGGCTGAACAACCTGCGTGCTACCCACCGACAGGAAGATCGACCTACCTACCTGGCTGCCACCAGTCACCTACGTTCTGGAAACTGCCAGGATAGTGGTTTTCTTACGGCGGTCTTGAACCTAACACGCGCTCGATATTAAGAACTCACACCAGTCTCCGGCTGGGTTTCTGGTTAAATTTTATATAATAATTTCTTTTTAATAAATTGTTATAACTACCCTCTCTTTGAGACTTTAATTTACCTGCCTGGCACCTAACCGTTACAGTGGCGCCCATACTAGTGGTAGATATCGAGCCGTGTTTAGTTCTCTTCTGCCTAGCAGAAGAGAACTAAACACGGCCAGCACCAAGCACCAAGAAAACTAAAATAATGCCTACATTATTTTAGTTTTCTTGGTGCTGGCTGTCTATTTCAGTAGTGTTAGTGTAAATACCATGATTACAAGCTGCCAAAAGTGATATTTCTTCCTTATCTCAGGTATCATTTTGATAAAATTATACTGTAAATTTTTTAAACTACCCACAATTATTTTTCTAATGCACGTTTTGGTAGCTTGAGTATTTGATTTTGTTCTGTTACAGTGTAAAACTATTTATGTTTTGTATATGAGAATTTTGCAACACACACCTCGCGGGTAAATTGAGAATTGAACCATTAATTTTTCGTTTACTTTAGAAACATATCGAATATGTCCTATCACATAAAATTTTTATCGTTACAAAAGGCGGAACTAGAATACGAATTGGCGGATACATTGGGAAAATCTATCGGCCAATGGCATATTAAAGATATCAAGTTAACCAATTACAAGGACTAAATGCTAAAACTTAATACTAAAAATAAAAATACAAACAAAATTATAAAAAAAAAACAGCTCAATACGAATCATTGACTATAACTACCCAACTATGTTCATCCTATCTAAAACTAATTAAAACTAAATAATACTTATAAACTAATAAATTTAATCAAACAATCAACCCTAACGTACGTACTGCTAAAACCGTCTACCTACATATAACCAAATTCTAACTGCTTGTATTATTATTTATTTAATTATATTATTATTAAGAACAAACAGTATAAATAGGAAGATGATTGATAATAACATTAATTCCAATAGAACTATTTTTACTATCGGTCCTACAACCATAGTATGAAAGCGATCATGGCTCTACCCCATTGATTTCTTTTCCCCATACCAATGGCCCTACACCATAGGTATTCTATAGAGTAGTTCAACTCTAAATAAGCGTGAATCATTAACATCCTAGTTATATTATTATCAATAAAGAATTGGTTATGTGTAGACTTCCCTGTTCTTTCAATATTAATTAAAAACAAAACCTACACTTGATTCGCGGGAGTGTTTTGTGCTGAATTTTAAACGGGACACTTCGAATATTAGAATGCGGAAACACAGGAACTAAAGTGTTGCTGCCGATCGAATGATGAATGAATGAAGAGTGACGAATGAAAGAGAAAGAATGAATGAGCAACGTTAATCAAGTGACTTCAGAAGCAGTAGAGGTGGATTTTATTTAGGAAAAATCCTACGCTAACAAGGGGGGTACTGTAACGTTGTACGTGGTTGCTAACACATCAGAACCTGGGTAGCATTAATAGAAAAATAATTAAAACCTATTTGCGCTTGCGGCTGATATTTTAAACTGGCAACACTATAATGAACAAGCAAATACTGTCGCAAACTCCGCGCACGGAACTGGTTTGTTGAATGTTGGTAGTTGATTTCCCTCTGAGTACGGTATGACTAACGCTCGCGGACTTCCTGCGGTTCGTGGAACAGTCTCGACCGGCAGTCACTTGGCACTACGTAGCAGCGGAGAGACAGTGTCTGCATAGTGTGACATGTACCTCTGTCACCTTCACATAGTGACCTTGTACGACACATTTTATTATAACTACTTTTATTAACTACACGCTACCGTGAACAATAAATTTAGACTCAGTGTAACCCCAGATTGGGTGAGTGTTGCAAAACTTATATTATCTAGAATTAAGTGATCATTGCATGACTTGTTAAAATCTCGCTATTTGTAAGTTTTGTAATAATGTCTACTTTGGACACTTGAACCGTTGATTCACATAATTGCGTTTGTGTATCAACGGTGATTGTTAAATTTAAACCATATTTTAACTTTTATGTTTCACCGAATGACCGTAACATAGGTGTAACGGGTCATGACGGTTACTTTTAAATGATCTTCATTCCTTTCCTTCATTATTTTCATTATTCAATGTAGTATTGGTGAGTGGTAGTAAGTCAATGGAAATAATTGTTTTGTAAAATTCTTAAAATCATTGTGTTATTTTTTTCATCTACCTCACATTACTAGATGTTATAATTATGTTTCATCATGCTTTTAAATTGTACCACGCTGCTTAGACTGCTTCATCTTGATGGCTAATTGATGCTAGATCACCGCTTTCCACCGTAGATTCCATGTTCGACGGTTGTCAGGATGTTGCAGTCAGTGGTACGAATTCGGTCATTTTCTTAAATGCCTAATTCGGGATATTCCAGGGTTCACCTATACCGGACACCTTTCGGTGTTGCTACAAGGCTGTGGCTGAACAACCTGCGTGCTACCCACCGACAGGAAGATCGACCTACCTACCTGGCTGCCACCAGTCACCTACGTTCTGGAAACTGCCAGGATAGTCACCGCACGTCGACCGTGTTAATGCGCCGCACGGCGGTAGACAATATAAAACTTTTTACAATTACCTTCTATTTGTAATGCTAACACTATAAGCTCTTGCTACTCCTGGACAACGAAAAATGTATACTTATCAAGTAATGCTTTAGTATTTATTTCTGTATAAGTGATTTGTAATCTTTAGAAATAAATGAATTCAAACCGTATAGTGGTTTTCTTACGGCGGTCTTGAACCTAACACGCGCTCGATATTAAGAACTCACACCAGTCTCCGGCTGGGTTTCTGGTTAAATTTTATATAATAATTTCTTTTTAATAAATTGTTATAACTACCCTCTCTTTGAGACTTTAATTTACCTGCCTGGCACCTAACCGTTACACCAGGAAAACCGTTTTATCGACGAATTCTAGCTTCTCCTTGTATAATATAATGTCACAATCAGTACTTTTGCCATTCGGCAAGGAACATTTTACGCACTTGGTTTTTTTACCATTTAAAACTAAATTATTGGCAGTGAACCAATCCTGAACCTGCCGTAGCGCGTTATTTACGTCGTCAACCTGACAAGTACGTCTATTTATTTTAAAAATTAAAGATGTGTCATCAGCAAATAACACCATGTTAAGTTTGTTTTCCAATAAACGGGGTAAATAGTTTATGTATACTAAAAATAAGAAAGGACCTAAAATTGAGCCCTGGGTTACCCCCATTTTAACGTTTAACCCGGACGAATTCACACCGTTTATTTAAACTAATTGCTGTCTATCATTCAAATAAGATTTAACCAAACCTAACGCTGATTGACCTAGCCCGTAATGCTCAAATTCAGAAGTAATGTTTCATGATTAACGCAATCAAACGCCTTCGACAGGTCGCAGAAGATACCTATGGCATCCTGCGAATCTTCCCACGCATCAAAGATGTGTTTTAATAGAGCGACACCAGCGTCAGTTGTACAACGTCCTCTGGTGAAACCATACTGTCTATCATGCAAGATGTTATTCGTATTAAAATGAATGAGCATTTGATTTAGCATTATCCTCTCAAATACTTTGCTGAAAACCGGCAACACGGATACTGGTCTATAATTATTTGTGTCTTTACTGTCCCCGGATTTAAAAAGTGGTATAACCTTACTATATTTCATTAAATCCGGAAAAACTCCTTGATCCACACACAAATTGAAAATCAACGCTAAGTACGGCGCTATAGTCTGAATAATGGAGGTACAAGCTTTGATGGACATTCCCCACATATCTTCAGTCGGTTTGATCTTGATTTGCTTAAAAGCTTTTATTACTGTCATGGGGTTTATATGTGAAAAATTAAATACAAACGGGCAGCCTGAAACGTTCGCGTTTAACAATCCAAAAGCAAGCGAGGGCGAAGAATTTAAAGTTTCAGTAGTTTTAATTGGGATGTTGGTAAAGAAATTAACAAATTCTTGCGCAACTTTTTTGTTATCTCTAATAAGTCCGTGTGTGGTCTCAAGCGTGTAATCACTACTATTTCTTTTATTCCTATTCGTTTCATTGTTTATAATTTTCCAAACCGTCTTGTTTTTATTTTCTGCTAATTTAACCTTATTGCTAATGTACAAGACCTTAGCTGCCTTGCAGGAGTTTTTAAAAATTCTTGAGTAAGTAGCAACATACTTATTAAACGTTTCAGTGTTAATACAAGGCTTAAGCCCATATAGCTCGTAAAGTCTTTCCCTACTTTTTCTAAGTCCTGTAGTCGCCCAGTCACTGAATAAAAACTTAGGGCATATAGTTTTAGTTTTCTTCTTAAAAGTGTTATTGAACTCTTTTTGAACCACTGAGAAAACTTCATCATACAAAATATTACCATCATTCGCTGTGAGGTCCTGGTTGCTTAACTTACTGATTAAAGTGCTGTTAAATTTATTTAATTTACCGGATGTTATTGGTCTGGATTGAATCTGCACTTGTTTTATTAGCATAATGGACTCAAAGGCTACCAGTAGCCCACTATGATCCGAAGGCAGAGAATTTATAATGGCCTTGTCCAAGTAGTTGCAGCTACAAAAAACATTATCAATACATGTAGCAGAAGTCAGTGTAGTTCGGGTTGGTTCCATAAACACATGTGACAAATTAATTGATTTAAAGAGATTTAATAACCTACTGCTGTCTGAATTATCTTCTAGAATATTAATATTAAAGTCACCACAGACAATTATTAGTTTGTTACCCATTGCAAGTTTTGCCAAAACATCTTCCATCACTGACTCGAATATAGAGTAGTTCTTATAATTTGGGGGTCTGTAAACGCACACTATGACATGCTTAACCAGCTCAACACAGGACAGTTCAACAATATGTTCAACTGATAGGTCTACTATATCTTTACGAGGTTTTGATTTAATACCATTTTTAATTAATATAAGTGAACCCCCACGCAACATAATATTTCTGTTAAAACAACTGCCCACAGTATAATTTTGATTTTGATTTTGATTTTGATTTCTTCGAAGAAAAACCCTGAATATTCTGATGGAATAATTTCAGAGAATTCTGCTCAGACCTTTTTTTCAAATTAATTTTTTGCGAGCAGGAAGGTACCTTTTTGATGGTGGATATTCTCGTAACTACTCCGTTATTGGTACCCTCCCTTGTCCTACCAACTAGTTTAAAGAATAAATATTAATAGCATTTTTGCAAACGTTATTCAAAGTATTGACCATATTTAAATTAGTACTATTACTAATATCAATAATTAATGATTAAACGAACTTACCTGTACGTGAAGTTCTATCATAATTATACGAGCGCCGAGTCCGAAGGGATTAGTAATTTACACATGTAGTTACGCCTAGTTGTCACCACTCATGCACTTAGTTGAGAAAAAAATATAATAAAAATGTTTTGTTATCTATGGCAATTCAGTTTGACTTACCCACAAATCTTTTATTTTATTTTTTATTTTTCTACATGTGGGTACTTGGTCCAGCTCCGCTCTCAGACGGCGTCGCCTATCATTTAGTTTAGAGTAAAAGATCCTGTAGTTCATTGATGTATTTCCGAGACTCTATAGATAATTTGGGGTGTGTGTATATGTATAGCACTGGGAGGGTGGGATTACTAATCCCTTCGGACTCGGCGCTCGTATAATTATGATAGAACTTCACGTACAGGTAAGTTCGTTTAATCATTAATTATACTCGCGCCTCGTCCTCGAGATTAGTAATTTACACATGTAGACTTTGAGAGTATTTTTGGAAATATCATCAATTTACAATACTTAATGTTCGTAAATATAAACATCATTTTATTAAGTAGAGTTTATTTTGGTAAAGTAAACAGAAAGAACAATTTTGTACTTCTAGGATTAACAATATTGGGCGCTTTCTTTGAGTACCTATTTACTCAAAGGGTAAAATTAATCACAAACAGATGAATATAATTAAGTACCTAACTGAGGAATAATTATTCTTATAATAGCTATCACAGTTATCTGTACACAATAATTTATAATCGCACTAAATTAATTATAAATGATGGTTGATTATTGATTCTGCTAGGGCAGTACTATCATCCTCAATAATAACTCTCTGATAGAATTTTGCAAAAGTTGTGGAATTCCTACTCCAGCCTGCCGTTTTACGGATAGTATCTAGGCTAACACCCAGTGAGTGCGCGCGCGATGATGCTGCATGTCTCGTGCTGTGTGCACTAAACACGCTCGTGTCGATCCCACACTCACTGAGCGTTTGCTTTATCCAGCGGCTAAGCGTTTGTGTTCCCACTGGTTTATGAGGTTGCCTAATTCCAACAAATAAATCGTCTGATGTTCTTAATGATGAGGTGCGTTCTATGTAACACATCAATGTAGTGGCTGGGCATATGGATGTTTTATCAGTAAAAAAGGGTAAATTAACAATAGGTTGTTGAAATCCCGGTCTAGAAGTCTTTACAATATCGGAGATTTTAATTGTGATACGCTGAGAAAAGTTTTGAACGTTGCTAACTTTTATCTTCGAGAGAGTTTGGACTCTGTGTGCGGTTGACAGAGCCAGTAAGGTAATAGTTTTATTTGTAAGTTTATCAAAAGTTAATTCCTCATTAGGATGCCATGAACTCAATTTGTCTAATACTAAGTTTGTATCCCAGGTAACTTCATATTTAGGTCTTGGTGGCTTTAGTCTATAAACCCCTTTGAGGAATCTTTTTATTCTATCATCACTAATTAGTACAGGGCTCAGCACCAGGGAAAGAGCAGATCTGCAAGAATTGAGCGTACCATATTGACAACCGTCATTAAAGAGTTCGGTTAAAAAGGATATTACCGTGGGTACAGAGGCGTCATAAACATTTAACGAATTTGTTTTACTGAAGTCCCACCATTTCTTCAAGTAAACGTCGTATTGTTTCATGGAGTTAGGTGCTAATGATGCTAACATTATATCAAGTGATGATTCTGGTACGTTTCTCCTTGAAAATGCGTCCCGGATAATATGCCTGCCACCAGGGTAATTGACTCGTGTATCCGACGGGAGCTGGAATGAGACAGTAAGGCATGGGTTTTAGGTGGAAATGTAACAGTTTCCGAAATAAGGAGGGACCTAAACACGGGGTACCATGGCTGTGATGGCCAAAAAGGTACGACAATGATACCTCGTGCCTTGTCTGTTATTATTTTTCTAAGAGTTTTAAGTATGACTGAAAATGGCGGGAATGCATAAAAATCATAATTTTCCCATGAAACCGTAAATGAGTCGATCGCGAATGCGTCTGGGTCGCGGTGCCAGGATATATATGTGGCACATTTGTTATTTATGCGACTAGCAAACAAGTCAATTTTTGGTTGACCGAATGCACGGGTGAGACTGTCAAAGGCCCAATCGGACAGTTCCCATTCTATGTCCGGATGAGTTCTTCGTGATTCGTAATCTGCAATAATATTATCACTAGATTTTATGTACGAGACAAAGACGAAAAGCTTTTTGCTTTCGCACCAGCTCCAAATATCCCGAGTTATTTTTGTGAGATGAGGGTATTGTATACCCCCCATCTTATTTATATATGCTACTGCTGTTGAATTGTCAACTCGTAGTAATATTTGACAATTACAAAGGTTTTTAGCAAAAACTTTTAAGGCAATAAATGCGGCAAGCAGTTCTAAATAATTTATGTGTTGTTCTCGTTCGGTATTTGACCACTGCCCGCTCGCAGACCTTCCCTCACAGGCAGCCCCCCACCCCGTTGTTGAGGCGTCAGAAAATATCTCAACTTGGTAAGAATCAACTTTTATTCGATGGACAGAATCTTCTATTTTATGTAGCCACCAGTCAAAGTCGGGTTGTAGTGATTCAGGTAAATTCATAGATTTGTTATAATCATCATGACCCTTTAAGTTGAGATATTTACATCTTTCCATTTCTTTAGTGTGCAGCCATCCGTATTCGATCGCTGGACAAGAAGAAACTAATAAGCCTATTAACTGAGCAAAATTCCTAATTTTACAATGCTTTAATTTTGAAAACATTTCAAGTTGTGCTTTTATTCGTAACCTTTTTTCTGTTGGTAAACTAATCTGAAAGTCGTGTGAATCTATAATCATACCTAAGAATCTACATTTGGTCGAAGGAAAAGGTGCGCTTTTTTCTACATTAATAATGAAGCCAAGTGAAGTTAATAATCTTTTAGTTAGATCTATGTTAGTAAGGCATTCCAGACGGGAATGTCCAATTAGCAACCAATCGTCTAAATAAACAGTGGACAAAAGGCCTGCAGAGCGTAATAATTTAGCGATAGGTTTACATATTTTTGTGAAGACGTATGGGGCTGTACTTAACCCGAATGGTAAAACATTAAATTCAAATAATTTACCCTCAAAATAGAATCTTAAATATTTTCTAGATTCTTTACATATTTTAATTAGGAAATATGCGTCTTTGAGGTCAATTGGCGCCATTTGACAATTATACGTTACCATTTTTAATGCCGTTCTCAAATCCTCTAACTTAAAATGATTTGTTTTAACGAATTTGTTAAGGTTTTTTAAGTTGAGAATAAAGCGAGTCTTGCCATTTGGTTTGGGTATCAAGAAAATACTTGAGATAAATTGATTTTCACATGGAGAACATTCTGATATTGCGCCTATTTTGAGTAGGCCTTTAATCGCTTCTAAATAATGCGGCCTTTCCTTAACCGAGTAAGTTGGGCTAGCAGGGATTGTATGTTGTACAACGGGTGATATAAATGGTATTTTATAACCTCTTATCCAAGATAGTATAGTCTGATCGTTAGTAATTGTAGCCCATTGATGATAGAATTTAGATAAGCGGCCTGCGTACTTAACTGTCTCTAAAAGCGGCGACGGGGATACGTCGACTGATGGCCCCGCGCTGACGTCTTCGATGAATGCGCGTGCGGTATGTACTGCGTCTGCGGCGGGGGATATTGCGCGCGCGGCACTGCAGGCTCGCGGCTCCTCGGCGCTGGCGCCGGCCCCGCGGGCGGCCTGCGCGCCTGGGGGGGAGCCCTGCGGTTTAAAGCTCTCGATGCTGGTCCTTTATAATAGGTATTCGCAGTCTTGCTGCTAGATTCGGCTTTCAGTTCGATTCCTGATTTATTTACAGCCTTTGCTGATTTTAATGTCTCTGCTAAATTTTCACCGAATAGATACGTGTCTATCTTGGTGTTTTTAAGATGTTCCTTCATGTCATTTTTGAGGGCAAATAAGATGAAATTTTTACGTGTGATGGAATCTGCATGTTGTAAATCGCATAAAATTCTGCTTATATCCATTAATTTTTGCAGTACGTCATAGGTTAATGTTTTGGCATTTAATTGGGTATTTATGATATCGGCCAAACAAGCAATTGCACAGGACATTTGTTTCTGTTTGTTTTCTATGCCTTTATCTCGTTTAATTGCGGTATCAGCAATTGCCGCCTTAATTTCCAGATTTATTTTAGGGGCATCTAGTTGGATGCAATTTTTAGGTAATACATATTTTGACATCAAGTTTTTACGATTTTCCTTATTGAGACCGTCTTTCGCAATGTGTAATAAACGATTTGCAACTTCGTTGCGTATTTCAGGCCCGTATTTGTCAGTGTTAGTAGGATCATCGCCTAAGATGTCTAGAATTTCCGTATCCAAATCAGGAATATTAACATCATGAGCAATAGGCTCTTCGGTGAGTACATCCGTGTTAGTACTAGGGCCAGGCTGAGGTTCACAGGTTTCGTTCGAATTCTGAACTAGTGATGTTTCATTTTCAGGTGGCCATTCTAATAACCAATCATCTGGTCGCAGTGCGGGTGTATCTGAAAATTATCATAAATATGATAATTTTTAAAACGTAAGTTGAATAACTTACAAAAACTAAAAAAGTGGACCTAAATAAGTCCATGAGTAGTACTGAAATTTCAGCTTAGTGGGTACATAATTATTATTTGTAGATTATTCATAGTCGTAATAATTATAAGGTAAGGTTACAATCCCCAGCGGAAGGAACGCCAACCATATTTTCAATGCGTTGAATCAGCCCCAGTGACTGTTCAGGTTGCATCAATGTAACTTAAATACGTAGATACGTAACGGGGCGGTAAGAAAGTACTTATCACTTTAGAATGAGCTAGTAGGTAAATACCTGCTCCAATATCTTCATCGTGTAGAACAACAGCTTCCTCCAAGTCTGATACACTTTCCGAAGCACTAATTTGTCTATTACGGATTTTGCGTTCTAACTTTTTAATTTTATTTTTGTAATGGTTAATGTCTTCTTCGCGAGACCTAGAATTCTTACGTTTCGGCATTTTATAATAAACTTGTGCGAAGACGCGAAATATATATTGAGTGGTTGAGCACTAGAATGCGAAATGATAGGCGACGCCGTCTGAGAGCGGAGCTGGACCAAGTACCCACATGTAGAAAAATAAAAAATAAAATAAAAGATTTGTGGGTAAGTCAAACTGAATTGCCATAGATAACAAAACATTTTTATTATATTTTTTTCTCAACTAAGTGCATGAGTGGTGACAACTAGGCGTAACTACATGTGTAAATTACTAATCTCGAGGACGAGGCGCGAGTATAATAACTGGATACTTCGACATACTACTTATGTCTGAGTTTATTGTATAAGATAATAGCCGAGCTATTTGATGTCTTACCCTAAGAGGCAGATACAAAGTATCGCCTGTCGGCTTTAATTTACCAACAAAAATGTTGATGTCAAAAAAAACTAGTTTATTACTATAGTGACTCACAAGAAAGTGCAGATGCTTATTAAGCATGTAAATGTGATTATTTTGTCTATTTGACAATTTATCCAAGTAAGGGAAGGCACACAAAATAATTTTATTGTAATTTAACTTTAACATCTCTTTTACACACTCAGTGATGTCATCTTTTTTTACTTTTATACTATTACCTACAAATACAGTATTGTTATCTGGTTTATATCTATTCTCTGTCACAGATTCCATTATTTGCTTGTATGATGACCCGGGCATGCAATAATTAAAAGTGGAATGACTCTGATTGCTATTTATTAATTTACAGATGATGTATATCTGTTGCCGCTATAACAACAAATACTAAAAACAGAAAAAAATATTTAAGTTGAGCTCCTATACAACAAACGTGTTCTTTTGCCGTTTTTGCGATATTGGTACGGAACCCTACGTGCGCGAGTCCGACTCGCACTAGGCCGGTTTTTTTTTACTTGGCTTTGCACTATTTATCATGTATCGTAGGTGCGTATGAAACATAATCTAGCTGTCAGTTAGCCGCCATTTACTAGGTTTAGCAGGTAAAATGGCAACCAACAGATTTCGACTCACTGGGAGCTGGCCTGACCTTATATGTTCCTATTTTTTTACACCACTTTCTTTCAAATCACGATAGATTTACTTGAAAAGTAATTTAAAAATAATATATTTGTTGTTAACTATCAAACATTCAAGTTATTTAAAACTTCATCATGAATCACTCTATATAGTGGTCAAAACCGCATAAAAAATTCGTTCAGTAGTTTTTGTGTTTATCGCAAACAGACAGACAGACAGACGCGGCGGGGTCTTTATTGTATAATATATAGTGAAGGCACTTGCCGTTAGACATTTCCAGGCCACCCTGCACCGATCTATTCTAGTATCATTCATGAAAATTAAGTTAAATCAAAAAAAAAAATTACTTGCAGAATTTTGCAGTGGGATCTTAGGCTATCAGTATCGGCCAGTTTCGACCAGCTTCGCGCAGATTATTGCGACCACTCGCTGTCTATAAATATGACGCTGACTGTACTTGCTGTCTGATATATAGCGCTCGGTTCGAGAGATTTGTGCGAAACCGGAATACAATACATTATATCTGGTTTTGGTAGTTATTTTATCGTGTTATTTATTTTCAGATGTTTCTTTGTTGGATTGTTTTTTTTTCCTCGTGGTTTCGTGAAGGTCAGTGGTCTTAGAAGGAATAACTTCCCTAGCTAAGCTAAGGAGCATCTTTATGTGGCTCCCCCTTGTTTTTTTTTTTTTGGTAGGAAATCATCCAATGACTTCTCCCGCTCTGGGTAAAGCGGGAGAAGTGTTAGACTTTTACTGACTAAAACCCTCCCGTGTTCCTTCAGTTTCATGTGCCAGGGCCGCGGTAACTCTCTGGTCAGAGGTGGTAAGATGAACACCATGGTGGTGGGTATATTATCTAAGTAAGAGACTGACAGACCCATTCATCCGCGTAGGTCATTTCGAGAAGTTCATAAAAAAACATAAAGTTAAGTAAAATTCTCTAGCAGTAGTAGTGCCTTGTATATCATATTAACAGATCATCAGTCCACTTTATGGAAAGCCTTCCAACGCTGCGTCTTCTGGAACACGGTTGTTACTCCAGAACCTTTAAGCATTCCAGAATCCGTTCTGCGAGATATGTGCCTTTCCCAATGCTACTACAATGGCTATGTCGGTTTCCTTGTTTTTCATTTATATATATAATAAATAATAGTGGGCCCAATACACAACCCTGTGGTACCCCAAAAAAATTATTTTTGTAATTTGATTCGTAAGCAGGTTTTTTTGTTGAATTATCTACTCTTGTGATGTGTGTTGACTGTCTTTGATTGCTAAGATAACTTTTTATGAGATTGTAAACGCTTCCCCTAACTCTATAGGCTTATAACTTATCTAATAATATATTGTGATCAACGTAGTCAAAGGCTTATGTTAGATCCATATAAAGGGCGCACGCATAGTTTTTTTAACAATCTCTACCATAATACTTTGTAAAAATGAAAATATTGCCATATTTATCCTCTTACCTTTCCTGAAACCTATTTGTTCTTTTGCAAATAAGTTATTTGCCTCGAAGTAATTTGGGGTCTGAACTGTACTTTCATGGATTACTTTTTCCAAAACTTTGGACAAAATAGGTACCTACTGGTGCAATAGGTCTATAACGACTCATATCATTCTTGTCGTATTTCTTAACGATAGGCTTAATCACAGTAAACTTTAACTTTTCGGGGAAAACACCATGGAATATACAAAGATTAATTATATGACTAAGAATAACTGATAATTTTGTTGATACATATTTTTCTCAAAGATGGTATGTAATGATGTCATAACATCTCTAAAAAGTATCCAGAAACTGATCTCTACCCACAGATAACTATATACTAGTCAGTCTCTACCGGAGACTTATTCACAACTGTCCAGTAAGAGATTTTAAATTTGGAATCTCCTACTGTCCAGTAAGTAAGTATGTAATTTACTTACTGGACAGTAGTAGGGATGATATCAAAACGTAACTGATATCGGGTATGTGTTAGATATCATGTCATATCGAAACCTATATCAAAACCGATATTACAAAAACTGTATCTAATAAAAACCTTACTAGCGTGCGAGAACCAATAAGTCAAAATTTAAAACCGTAACAATGCGAAAACGTACGAACTACGAACAAAACGCAAACTACGCAAACGATAGGAACCATATGCGCTTTCTCTCTTTCTAAGTATTATTTCGCGATCGTTGTTAGTTTGCTCATCTAAACAACATTTTAACTTTTGCAAACTGTACTAAATGATATCGATACGATATCAGACAACCGTTTTTGACATAGTTATGAAAACTGTATATCGGTTCCATAACCGTTTGTGCAAAAAACCGAAAAACCTTTCTCTAGACATCATCTGGTCATCCTCTTTAGATCTGCTTAGAAAAAAAAACATAGTACCAGCCAGACACAGATTAGAGTTCAGCCATTATAACATGGTTATAGGGGGGAGGCTCCAAATACATATCTATCTCTCTTTTTGGTATGACATTTTATGTGATAGATATTTTTGAGTCCGTCAATCAAGATGTACAACAAACAAATATAAATTCCCCCGGTAAATCGATCACAATATCTATCAGTAATTGCCCTAATATGAATGTAACCTTCAATATTAATTAAATGAATTTGTTGTTAATCTTTCTTTCATTTTTGACAAAAGCATTATACAAGCCTCAACCAGTAAGAAAGCCATCCTGGCCTCGTATATAACCGGGTCGCGGGTCGCGAGTGGTGGTGGTTAACTCACACTTGGCCAGGAAGGCTTACTTACCGGATTCTGCAGTAATGTACTATTAAAACATTAGTCGAAATGTCATCATAGCCTGTACTATTCGGACTTCAGATTTGAGATTACTTTTTGAATATCACTTGGTGTAGTGAGTTTCATAAATATTGAATTAACTTTACTTGAAATGCAATTTAGTGTTTTATGAGAGACTAATTTGGTGATTTGATTAATAAAATATGAGGGGGTCTTTAATTGTGGCTCCATTAATTTTTATTATATACATTTATTCATTTTCCTTTAGCATTTTCCCAAAAAAACATTTATTGCCCTACATCGAGAAGTTAAAAAACATTAAAACCGTTCTTCCGTTATATTTTTATTTACCTTTTATAAAAGTGACCTGAGCTAATAACACGTTGACCTTTCATGTCTATTTAATAACGATCGACACGACATCGGTTCTAAGAACTGCAGCGACGATTATGATTCGATTGAAAACAATTGCCTTGCAATACTAGCTAGCTTTTAGAAACCAGTGACTCTATTTGACAGCTATGTCGTTTATGTCGGCTTGGTAAATAATTTTATTTATTTATTCGTTTGACTATCTCACTAATATACCTACTATAAGTCAAGGTTTCCTCACGATGTTTTCCTTCACCGTTAGCAGCGATGAGCAAGATAAACTTAGGCGAGGTCTTAGCCACTGGGCCACCACGACATTATAAGCGATCCTGAGTAAAACAGTGATGAGAATACTTATTGCTGATATGCTGTGGAGTGCAACTAAGAGGCAGATACAAAGTATCGCCTGTCGGCTTTAATTTACCAACAAAAATGTTGATGTCAAAAAAAACTAGTTTATTACTATAGTGACTCACAAGAAAGTGCAGATGCTTATTAAGCATGTAAATGTGATTATTTTGTCTATTTGACAATTTATCCAAGTAAGGGAAGGCACACAAAATAATTTTATTGTAATTTAACTTTAACATCTCTTTTACACACTCAGTGATGTCATCTTTTTTTACTTTTATACTATTACCTACAAATACAGTATTGTTATCTGGTTTATATCTATTCTCTGTCACAGATTCCATTATTTGCTTGTATGATGACCCGGGCATGCAATAATTAAAAGTGGAATGACTCTGATTGCTATTTATTAATTTACAGATGATGTATATATGTTGCCGCTATAACAACAAATACTAAAAACAGAAAAAAATATTTAAGTTGAGCTCCCATACAACAAACGTGTTCTTTTGCCGTTTTTGCGATATTGGTACGGAACCCTACGTGCGCGAGTCCGACTCGCACTAGGCCGGTTTTTTTTTACTTGGCTTTGCACTATTTATCATGTATCGTAGGTGCGTATGAAACATAATCTAGCTGTCAGTTAGCCGCCATTTACTAGGTTTAGCAGGTAAAATGGCAACCAACAGATTTCGACTCACTGGGAGCTGGCATGACCTTATATGTTCCTATTTTTTTACACCACTTTCTTTCAAATCACGATAGATTTACTTGAAAAGTAATTTAAAAATAATATATTTGTTGTTAACTATCAAACATTCAAGTTATTTAAAACTTCATCATGAATCACTCTATATAGTGGTCAAAACCGCATAAAAAATTCGTTCAGTAGTTTTTGTGTTTATCGCAAACAGACAGACAGACAGACGCGGCGGGGTCTTTATTGTATAATATATAGTGAAGGCACTTGCCGTTAGACATTTCCAGGCCACCCTGCACCGATCTATTCTAGTATCATTCATGAAAATTAAGTTAAATCAAAAAAAAAATTACTTGCAGAATTTTGCAGTGGGATCTTAGGCTATCAGTATCGGCCAGCTTCGACCAGCTTCGCGCAGATTATTGCGACCACTCGCTGTCTATAAATATGACGCTGACTGTACTTGCTGTCTGATATATAGCGCTCGGTTCGAGAGATTTGTGCGAAACCGGAATACAATACATTATATCTGGTTTTGGTAGTTATTTTATCGTGTTATTTATTTTCAGATGTTTCTTTGTTGGATTGTTTTTTTTTCCTCGTGGTTTCGTGAAGGTCAGTGGTCTTAGAAGGAATAACTTCCCTAGCTAAGCTAAGGAGCATCTTTATGTGGCTCCCCCTTGTTTTTTTTTTTTTGGTAGGAAATCATCCAATGACTTCTCCCGCTCTGGGTAAAGCGGGAGAAGTGTTAGACTTTTACTGACTAAAACCCTCCCGTGTTCCTTCAGTTTCATGTGCCAGGGCCGCGGTAACTCTCTGGTCAGAGGTGGTAAGATGAACACCATGGTGCTGGGTATATTATCTAAGTAAGAGACTGACAGACCCATTCATCCGCGTAGGTCATTTCGAGAAGTTCATAAAAAAACATAAAGTTAAGTAAAATTCTCTAGCAGTAGTAGTGCCTTGTATATCATATTAACAGATCATCAGTCCACTTTATGGAAAGCCTTCCAACGCTGCGTCTTCTGGAACACGGTTGTTACTCCAGAACCTTTAAGCATTCCAGAATCCGTTCTGCGAGATATGTGCCTTTCCCAATGCTACTACAATGGCTATGTCGGTTTCCTTGTTTTTCATTTATATATATAATAAATAATAGTGGGCCCAATACACAACCCTGTGGTACCCCAAAAAAATTATTTTTGTAATTTGATTCGTAAGCAGGTTTTTTTGTTGAATTATCTACTCTTGTGATGTGTGTTGACTGTCTTTGATTGCTAAGATAACTTTTTATGAGATTGTAAACGCTTCCCCTAACTCTATAGGCTTATAACTTATCTAATAATATATTGTGATCAACGTAGTCAAAGGCTTATGTTAGATCCATATAAAGGGCGCACGCATAGTTTTTTTAACAATCTCTACCATAATACTTTGTAAAAATGAAAATATTGCCATATTTATCCTCTTACCTTTCCTGAAACCTATTTGTTCTTTTGCAAATAAGTTATTTGCCTCGAAGTAATTTGGGGTCTGAACTGTACTTTCATGGATTACTTTTTCCAAAACTTTGGACAAAATAGGTACCTACTGGTGCAATAGGTCTATAACGACTCATATCATTCTTGTCGTATTTCTTAACGATAGGCTTAATCACAGTAAACTTTAACTTTTCGGGGAAAACACCATGGAATATACAAAGATTAATTATATGACTAAGAATAACTGATAATTTTGTTGATACATATTTTTCTCAAAGATGGTATGTAATGATGTCATAACATCTCTAAAAAGTATCCAGAA
The DNA here is from genome assembly GCA_948252205.1 of Orthosia incerta. Classification (NCBI taxonomy): domain Eukaryota; kingdom Metazoa; phylum Arthropoda; class Insecta; order Lepidoptera; family Noctuidae; genus Orthosia; species Orthosia incerta. Next base: position 26,637,388 of record OX411749.1, read on the forward strand.
ACTGATCTCTACCCACAGATAACTATATACTAGTCAGTCTCTACCGGAGACTTATTCACAACTGTCCAGTAAGAGATTTTAAATTTGGAATCTCCTACTGTCCAGTAAGTAAGTATGTAATTTACTTACTGGACAGTAGTAGGGATGATATCAAAACGTAACTGATATCGGATATGTGTTAGATATCATGTCATATCGAAACCTATATCAAAACCGATATTACAAAAACTGTATCTAATAAAAACCTTACTAGCGTGCGAGAACCAATAAGTCAAAATTTAAAACCGTAACAATGCGAAAACGTACGAACTACGAACAAAACGCAAACTACGCAAACGATAGGAACCATATGCGCTTTCTCTCTTTCTAAGTATTATTTCGCGATCGTTGTTAGTTTGCTCATCTAAACAACATTTTAACTTTTGCAAACTGTACTAAATGATATCGATACGATATCAGACAACCGTTTTTGACATAGTTATGAAAACTGTATATCGGTTCCATAACCGTTTGTGCAAAAAACCGAAAAACCTTTCTCTAGACATCATCTGGTCATCCTCTTTAGATCTGCTTAGAAAAAAAAACATAGTACCAGCCAGACACAGATTAGAGTTCAGCCATTATAACATGGTTATAGGGGGGAGGCTCCAAATACATATCTATCTCTCTTTTTGGTATGACATTTTATGTGATAGATATTTTTGAGTCCGTCAATCAAGATGTACAACAAACAAATATAAATTCCCCCGGTAAATCGATCACAATATCTATCAGTAATTGCCCTAATATGAATGTAACCTTCAATATTAATTAAATGAATTTGTTGTTAATCTTTCTTTCATTTTTGACAAAAGCATTATACAAGCCTCAACCAGTAAGAAAGCCATCCTGGCCTCGTATATAACCGGGTCGCGGGTCGCGAGTGGTGGTGGTTAACTCACACTTGGCCAGGAAGGCTTACTTACCGGATTCTGCAGTAATGTACTATTAAAACATTAGTCGAAATGTCATCATAGCCTGTACTATTCGGACTTCAGATTTGAGATTACTTTTTGAATATCACTTGGTGTAGTGAGTTTCATAAATATTGAATTAACTTTACTTGAAATGCAATTTAGTGTTTTATGAGAGACTAATTTGGTGATTTGATTAATAAAATATGAGGGGGTCTTTAATTGTGGCTCCATTAATTTTTATTATATACATTTATTCATTTTCCTTTAGCATTTTCCCAAAAAAACATTTATTGCCCTACATCGAGAAGTTAAAAAACATTAAAACCGTTCTTCCGTTATATTTTTATTTACCTTTTATAAAAGTGACCTGAGCTAATAACACGTTGACCTTTCATGTCTATTTAATAACGATCGACACGACATCGGTTCTAAGAACTGCAGCGACGATTATGATTCGATTGAAAACAATTGCCTTGCAATACTAGCTAGCTTTTAGAAACCAGTGACTCTATTTGACAGCTATGTCGTTTATGTCGGCTTGGTAAATAATTTTATTTATTTATTCGTTTGACTATCTCACTAATATACCTACTATAAGTCAAGGTTTCCTCACGATGTTTTCCTTCACCGTTAGCAGCGATGAGCAAGATAAACTTAGGCGAGGTCTTAGCCACTGGGCCACCACGACATTATAAGCGATCCTGAGTAAAACAGTGATGAGAATACTTATTGCTGATATGCTGTGGAGTGTAAGAAAGAAAGAAAGAAATAAAAAGTATTTATTTGTGACCCGCACAGGAGACACGAGAAATAAGCTTAAAATTAAACAATAGTAAAAATAAAAACCCCGTGCGGGACCAAATAAAGGGCTCCTATCTCAGCATGTGCAGCAATATCCATAAAAAGAAATAACACTGCGCTGATATTCTGAGCTAAGGCCCATTGTTGATGCCACGGACATACTTAAGGAAACGGAAAATACTTAAATAATACAGTAAAATAGAATGTATAAATAACAACCAAAATGGAATAAACACAAAAGGTGGGTCAAAGTATGTGAAAGTATAATACTAATATATAAATATAAAACATGTTAAATGTAGGTAGACCTATTTAGACCGACGTAGTAGTCCGTCCGTCCGTCCCGTGTAGTGACACTTCTAGCGTTTCAGTGATTTCATCGGCCATGAGACCCAGGAATCCTGACAGTGATCGGGAGTACTGGGTCTCAAGACGAAGTGACATTCAATTTGCGATACCAATTGTCAAAAGGTCCAGAATGTTTCAGATTGTCAATTTTACCGAGATGACACAGACCGGGTTGTGTTATTAGGTGTATGCTCAGTACCAGTTCGGGGTCATATTTGTCTACGGTTAATGGGAATAAGCAGATAATAATAAGGGATAGTATTTAAACGAGCGAAAATAAATTCAAATTAAAGGTGTAAAAATTGGTTGGTTGGTGTGATTGCCTAGTGGGATGAGACCGCCCATTTTACACTTGTTATTGTGAACGTTTGTCCTGTGTGTGTTTTTGTGGTGTACAATAAAGTATATAATAAATAAATAAAATAATGAATATGCGTTACTGAAATACTTAGTGGGCGACAAACAGTGGGTGAATATAAATGTTTAAAACAGCGACTTCAAAATAAAAGTTTGTCGACGGAGAGTCCTTTTTCTGTCTGCAGGGTCTAAAGTAACCTAACGAGATAACGGGAGATAACTAAGGAGATAACGGGAGCTAAGTTGGCTCGCTTTGCTCGTTCACTTCAGTTCCCGTCATCCCCTTCGAACCTAAGCTATCCCTGTCGGGGTTCTCTGAGCACCCGAGCTCGCTTCACTCGCTCTTGGACTAATTCGTTGAGAACACGAATACACCCGAACTCCCGCACTGCACAGCAAAATCGCCTCGTCGGTTGTTCTGCTATTTCAAAAGAATAATATGCTAAAATAGATAAATAGAACCCCCAAATACAATTAAATTATGTTTCAATATTATTACCTCAGCTCACAACAACCTCTTAAAAGGTATTACTCAAACCGAATAAATAGTTACTTACTTACTTAGTATAATAGTCGCCCATTTAGTATATTTTTCACCCATTGTTAAATTTGCGGGAATCCCGTGGATGTGAAACGCACGGGACCGGTCGATGTGGAAACACTTGGAGGGGGGCTTATGTTCAGCAGTGGACGTCTTTAGGCTATAATGATGATGAGCTGGCGAAATATGAAAGTAATACTCTACCCTCTCCCTTCGGGAAATTGTGTTACATAAATCAAACCCATAAAATGAAATACAGATAAATATCAATCGACTTCTAAATGTTAGTTTCAATCGATGTTGTATGAAAACAGTGATTTTATCGCGTCAGGAGCAATTGCAACAACACGACACAAATTAATGTGCGCGCCTGTAGTTCATGAATATCTGATGTCGACTGTACATACAGTGATAGATTGATTAGGTTTAAAACTGTGTCGTGTTTGTTTCAATATAGAAATGCTATTGTATTTACCGTTTTGTTTAGTGATATGTATAGTTGTAATTCCACAACAAAACCTTATAAGCTTTTTACGGAACAAGCCTAGCTTAGTACAGGAATTCTTCAAAAAAATACTGATTGACTTTTTTTATAGAACAGTGTTTTTTTTGAAGTAAAATATTATGGCGATCCCCTAGGACCGTCACAATTATACACTGCTTTCTAGTGTTCTATTATTGCATCAATAGGTACGTCTTAGTTGAATATATTTCTAATCACACACAAATAGTGTAAAAGATTTAACTAAGATTAGAAAATGTATTGAGGAATGAACAGGCACAGCCCTTTTTTAATAAAATTTGTATATATAACATTCACTTTTTACTCTAATCTGACTTGCAACCGCGACCGCACGAGCAAGAGAACCTTTTTGTTCTTGCGTGGAGAAATGCTCATGCATTCTGCACTACCACGGGGAGATAGTGCAGTTATGTGGGACTCTAACCCACTAAAACTCCACGGTGTCCTCCAGTGCCGCTTATGGCGAGAACATGGGCACGCGTTAGCACTCACCGCGAACCCGCAGCGGCTGTCCGTCACCGGACCCTCCTCGGGGGGGTACCCCCCATCACCGGCGCACCAGAACACATTGTACGCCGTGACCACCCCAGGGACCAATTCAGCACATGGGTGCCAGACGACCCCGTGTATGGCACCCTTGGTCCCACTGTGACGGGTCGAGGTCAATGGCCCCGCCACCTACCATTTTGCGGCCGTAGGGGATAGGGAGAGCGGCTAACGCTATACCGACACTCCTCTTCCCCTGCGGCCCCAGCGCGTCCGCCATCAGACGGTGGCGACCCCGTCTAGGCCGCGGAAGGTAGGGAGAGCGGCGCACCGCAATACCGGCACTCCTCTCCCGCTGCGACCTCCAACCCTCAGCCGCGATATCGTATGGGACCTGGGAATCTCCATAAGTAATCGCGGCGCGCCTCAGTTGCGATATCAGATAGAACCGTATGAAACCCCATTTTGCCAAACCCAGTATTCCCTATTGTTTTATTTATTCCACACCATTCATGAAAAAGACAACCTTAATTATTTTAAGTGACACTGACAATCATCAGGTAAAAGAAGCCTACAAAGTACGATTTACATGCAAAGCGCAATGAAAATATTTATGCCCGTTGGAACACGCGGCGCGCGTTGCTTGTGGCGTGGCTGTGAAGTGTGCACGGCAATGTGTTGTGGTGTAACATTTACAACGTACTGGCTTATTGCGTTCGTAATGCTTGTTAGGTATCGGCTCTTCTATAGGTTGTCTATGGTGTAAGTTATGAGCGATTCACGATTGTTTGTCACAGAGCAGGGAGACAGCTTGCTCTGTGCACCGCGCGCCGGTCGCTGTCCGCTTGCTGGGATTTCCCTGACCTTTGGCAATAATGGTGGTAGCGCGGCCCATCTGAGAGTGACTTACGAAAAGAAGAGTATAGAAATATGTCAAGCCCGTCACATTATTATTATAAGCTAGAATGAATATTTGTGACCACCAAAAAAGTTTCAGTGCAATAAATCTCAACGCTACTTATAGGTAGGTTCTGCTATATTTGTTACGTGTTTTATTTCGGACGGAACGGGACGACAAGTTTTGAAAATACCGTTTCATACAAAATGTGTACGAAAGAGCACACGTCACAGGTGCACGAACGGGATGGCAACTTGGCGTCCCTTGGCATATTGTATGAAACGAACTTATCGTCCCGTGCCGTCCGGAAAAAAACATGTTACCTTACATGTTACGTATGCAGCGACGTTTGAAGATAGAATCAGTTAGTCAATAGTCACCGGTTCTATGGCTAATGTGGCCAGCTCATTGCCACATTTACCCCAATAGGTAGACTTGTTCTTAAGTGGAGACCGCGAATCACCAAACATAAAGACAACCTCAGGTCAGATGGAGTGATCCCCCTGGTGGCTTACCGTATTGTCGAAGTGGGGGGCTCAGTAGCCGTGGCTGACCAAGCCACGGCTACTGAGCCCCCCGAGCGAAGCGAAGAGGAACCCGAGGAGGGGCCAATCCTCAGAACTTTTGCCAATTAAGCCGACGACGTAGCGGCCAAAAAATAGGTTGTGGTGCTACTTGGAACTAGAGGCGATATCGCAATTGAGGCAGGCCGCGATATCATATGGAGCTTCCCAGGGCGTCCCATATGATATCGCGGCTGAGGGCTGGAGGCCGTGGCGGGAAAGTAGTGCCGGTATTGCGGTGCGCCGCTCTCCCTACCTTCCGCGGCCTTTACGAGGTCGCCACCGTCTGATGGCGGACACCGTGGCGCCGCAAGGGAGAGACGAGATTAGGGATGCCTGCGGCCGAAAAGTGGTTGTTGGCGGGACCACTGACCTGACCCGTCACTGGGGGACCAAGGGTGACATAGAAAGGGTTGTCTGGCGCCCGTGTGCTTGTTTGGTTCTTGCCGTGGTCATGGCGTGCAATGTGCTCTGGTGTGCCGGTGATGGGGGGTACCCCCCAGAGGAGGGTCCGGTGACGGACAGCCGCGGCGGGTTCGCGGTAAGTGCTAACGCGTGTCCGTGTACCCGCCATAAGTGGCACAGGAGGACACCGTGGAGTTTAAATGGTTTGGAGTCCCACATATCTGCGATAACTCCCCGTGGTGGCGAAGTATTCATGAGCATTTAAAAATGGTAAAATGAAAAATATGTCACAATTAGCGATGTTAGTCGCAGGAAGGCTGCTACCAGCTGGATCAGAGTAGCCGAAGAGTGAGTAATATGGCGTGCGAATGCAGAGGAATTTGTCCAGCAGTGGAATCCTAGCTGAGTGAAATCAAAGCAGGATTTGATTCCCGCTGCTTCTCGTGCCTTATAACCGTCTCATAGCACATCCCGAGGCAGCAATACTACACAATACCGGTCCGCATCGCAGTTCCTGCATTTGTTGGCTTCTGCAATTGTCGCCGCGCAAACTACCCGATCGATCGTCTCTTTAATATATGGATAAATTGCATTCCTTAAGCTTAGTCTACCGGTGTAGTATTAAACGTGGGAGTTTACGATACAAATGAGGCTTTGACGTAACACGGAGTGTTTGCGTGGAGGGAATGTGGGAGGGTTCGGAAAGTTCTGTAGTGGAAAAGTTTTCGAAATGTATGGTCGTGTGGCGAAGGAATTTTCTATTGCATTTGTAGTTGGGTCATAAATTGGAAAGCGAGTCTTTCAGGCAGTGTTGTGGCATTCCGATTCTTAAGAATTTACATACTGATTTTGAGTTGTACATATGTCAGAATTTTCCTGCTGATCGCTCCTGTGGTCCGTCCCACAAAACTGTTAATTATTCCTAGATATAAAATAGCCTATGGCACCTGCCCAGATTGTAGCTAGCTCTATCAGAGAGTTTTTTTTTCATCCCAGATCAGTATTAAACAAGGCTTTACCTCTTATAATAATAAATTTACCTTTAAAAATTATAATCTGCAATATAAAACCTTGATTTCTTCAAGATTATGCTTTCAATTCCCTCCAGACTTCTTAGCACATCCACAGTCAATAAGCGAAAAATAGTTTCAGGCGATTCTGACACAGTCCAGTGTCCGAGCGGACGGAAATCATAATCCTAAGCATTTGCAAACGCGGCGATTTGCCAGCGAACGTACCACCCAGTACGTCCCTAAAGTAAGCGATCTTACTGAGAGAAACTTCCCTTATTTTTTATCTCTTCGACTCGTTAGTGCAGAAATTCTTGGAATTCTTTCTTGTTAGTTCGAGTATATACTAATTAAGCAGTAGTGAATGCAAATCTTTATTAAGGAAATTAAAGCTTTCGTTAGTTATGGCGAGTGTGCTCTTGGAATTTATTTAAAAAGGAGGTCGTTCGGGTTGGAGGTTTTTATTGTAATGGTACGATAGCATGTTTCTTTGGAGGTATGCAGAACAGTGTGTAAAATCACACAACTTCCGTTGAAAAGGCAGGATCCTCCGACCAGACGGGTGTTGTATCTGGTCCGGGCTGTTGTATATATTCAAATCGTGCCGAAAACTGCTTGCACGTTGCAGGATTTTGTATAACATCAGATCGTAAGTTCTTATGTGCATAGATACCGCTATAGATCTTTGTTATTCGAATAGTTCGATAAATTTTACTATGGACATTGGAATTAGAAGGTCGGAATTGAATTTATAGTCATATCTATAATGCAGAGGTCTGCATCATCACAAACCTATCGAACATACTCATTAGGTAATAGGAATGTTTGATAAATTTTTATACGTTACTGCCTGACCCGGCAAACTTTGTTTTGCCATAAAAACACCAAAAATTCATCTACCCTACCCTACCTAACCCTACCTACCCTACCCTACCTGCCTTACCCTACTTACCCTACCCTACCTACTCTACCCTACCAACCCTACCCTACCCTACCCTACCCTATCCTACCTTACCTACCCTCTCCTACCTACCCTAGCTGTCTAAGTAACGTATATTTTTTTTTCTTAGTTTTTTTTTTCATAAGAACCTTATCCCAACAATAACAAGCCGTTCACGCGTGATGCCATGACCAAGGCAAATAGGGATTCATTTTATATATATATATAGATTGTCAACTATTCTTATGTCAAGACAAGAGCGTGACCCCCTTTCTGGCTAGCTACTGCAATGTTTTCACCATACGGTTTTTCTCAATTCACTAGCAGAGCTGAAATATTCAAGAATAACAGTTTTAATAAGATTCGCCTTATTACGTTCCCAAATTATTATTTTTATTGCTAACCTGTACCGTCCCACGGCCTCCCTCCATTATTTCCACTGTGCCCGGTTCTATGTCAACTAGTTCCAAATATTTAGGCAAATTAATTCCCTTGGCCGTAGGTAAATCATCTGTATTGGAAAACAACCGCCTTTTTCAGGGCCATAACATAAATCTCTGCGTTTTACTGGCACCGTTTGGGTCCGGCAGACGTTTGAATTTTAACACTTCCTCAAAATTGATGCTTGCGACGAACTGGTCAATCTTCTGGTCATTTGGATGTCATATACTGTTCTTTAATATACAATTCTTGTTTGTTTAATGATTTGATGAATGCAGGGTGATTGGTTGACTAGTGATGAGAACTAATTTGAAACTTTGTTGAGTCTAAACTAGATTGTGTCCGAGTTATCGAACTTTTTAAATTATTTTTCTCCTTTCCACCATCTACTTCTATGTTCTATGTTACGGGGTTTGGTTTCCGCACTTAGTCCTTCAGGTGGACCATTGTGCGTGGGCCATGTCGGCCGTTGGGTGGATTATTCCAACCAGCCCACCTCCCTCCAGAAGCTTATTAGGGCTCCTGGTTTTCTTAGAACGTCCGTGTAAGATCTGGGTGACCCGAGGGTTTGTGTTCTTATCTGTGTGACCTCTGTGCATCCAAAGAGAACGTGCGCAACGGTTTCCCAGTCTCCATGCATGCCCTGCATAGAGGACTGTCCGTTATGCCTATTGTGTGGAAGTGTTTGTTAAGTGAGCAGTGTCCCGTGATGGTCCCCGTCACCAAGCGCAGGCCATTCCTGTCCAGACGTAGCAGACGTCTGGTAAGACTACTGACCAAAGATGGCAGAGCTTCTTTGGACTGCCTACAGCCCGGTGCCGAGGTCCACCAGTTTCCCGCCTGTGTCTTGGTGAATTCCTGTAGCCACCTACGTATTTGGTTGAAGGGGATGGGTACGACAGGTTCGGGTCCATAGACCGCCGTGCTGGATCCGCGTCTCGCAAGCTCGTCGGCCGCGTCGTTGCCTAACGATCCGCTGTGTCCCTTTATCCATTGCAGTGTCACCGTGTTACGACTAGATACTGTTGTTCTAGTGCGTTGTGAGATTCTAGTATTAATTTCGATATAATATATTTATTCCGTAAGGATTGGAGGACTGAGGCGCTGTCAGAGAGTATACGTATGTGGGTGTCCGTAACCCTCCTGGCTTCTAGCGTATGGACCGCCAGTATGATGCCCACACATTCCGCCTGATAGACGGTGTTGAATCCTCCTAGCGGTCTGGATATATTTATATTTAGGTCGTGTGAGAAGACTACTTCGACCCGTCGGTGTATACTCTCATCTTCTTCGGGCCTGAGTAGTCACATTGATCTTCTGTAAGTCTTATGTTGTAGTGCCTATGAAAGTGGTGTGTTTTTGGGGCTTTGTCGCATGGTGATGCTAACATCGGTTTTCGTTTGATCGCCTCCACCACCACCATCTACTTTTCGGGGATAAATTTTAAAGAGAGTTACCGCGGCCCTGGCACAAGCAACTAAAGGAACACGGGTGGGTTGTAGTCAGTAAAAGTCTGACACGCCCTCCCGCTTCACCCAGAGCGGAAGAAGTCATTGGATGATTTGCCACACCAAAAAGAAAAACGTATACAAAACATTTTTATTTTAGTTTACAACCCAAAAAGCTTAAGTATCACAATATTTTTACAACTAGAGGCACTAAGAAATGATTTTAAAATCTCAGTTATGTCTTCAGAACGAACCCTGCCTTACATCAAGAAGCTTTCACATTTCCAGGTTTTATACCTTCGTAGGTTTAGTACTTAAGTGGCTTAAGTTGTAATAATTTCACTGAAGACTTTCATGAGTTACTTGGCATTCTCCGCGGAGCTTTCCTAGATCTAGGTTAAAGATTGAGGTTTGAATATTCTCTTTTACGCGGCATCATATTTTGAGATCATCAATAAGGTGTATGTTCTTAATGACCTATATCACATCATCACTTTACCGATTTGTCATTTTTTATAAGATTCCTGCCGGGCAAGCACGGCCTCTGTGATAGGCTTGAGTCACGCATTTGATCACGGTTTTTGCTCCCAAACTGTGATAAAAATGCGTGTGACTCAAACTTATCACAGTAGGCTGTGCTCGCCCGCCTGGTCGAGGAAGGTTATTAGGGTAAGAAAAGATGAACTGCCTCGTTGGTCCAGTGGTCACAAACGTTACAGCTGAGCCAGATACCCTGAGTTCGATGTCTGAGTCGGGCAAAGTTTTGTTGGGTTTTTCCATCTGTAATTTTTCAATAGCTGCCTGGAGACTGGATTTGAGCCTGAAGGTGACAGACTCGAGCCCTATCACATGGGACTTAACAACTGGCGGAATGTGGGAAAGTACACCCACATACCGGACCCGATTCTTCCTTACCCTTCGAAGACTACAGCACCTGCACCTGTAGCCAAGTTAAAAATCTACAATCGATAACGCTAGTTGAAAACGAATCAATGTATGGGCATTACACATCTAACCGTTAAGTCACGTGGACGTCAAACTATACGAATAGAATAAGGCGTTAACGATTGTAGAAAGAGATTCGATACGAAACGTTTGAAACTTGGCTAGGGGGGCTGTTGATGTTATTTTTTATACTACATATTTCTATTGTACATGTCCCACAATAGGGTTTTCCGCGTACTTAGTCACTAATAAGTTTATTGTCGCTAGTGGAGTGCAAATAATGCGTGGAAAGGGGTGCATATCAAATGAGTAGGTAGATAAGTATCTTTCTCTTTGTTGAACATTCAATGGGTTAGAAACTTGTCCGGAACAGGGAGGTTTTAAAGGGGTCTACTTTGTAGAAACTCTTAAAAAAACAGCAATAAATGTAGGAAAAATACTCGTATCATAACAAACTATCTGATTCAAATTGTCTTTCGTTTCGGCGCAGTTAGATAAATCGTGAAAGCCAATGCAACCTAGTACTTACCTTCTTTCCACAGAGCTAAAAAATATTAAGGCAGTCGTCTTCAAAAAGAACGGACTTGAAACAACTCTCCGGAGCAGTGATACGCCTGGCAATTCCGTTATTACAGATGACCGTACGCGGCGGTAAACACTAACCGTAAGGATCTGTTTTTTTGAACTCTATGGCATTTAACAAACACCCACTAATTGATAACGATACCTCTTACAGAAAGGAAGCTCTTTTCCTAGCAGTGGGAACATTCTTGGCTGCTATTTTCTTCTTTTTTTTTTCTATAATTCATAATGCTAGCGGATGCAGTTTACTAGTATTTACATTTTAAAATCTTGTTAAGAACCATTTCCTTTCTCTTTCATGTTTTTCTGTTTCTATCTAATTTCTTCTATCATTGTTCAACCCTTCTATAAAATGTTGTAACATCTAAATATTATGTATGTCGCATCAAGGCTGGCCGATAGATGTAAACCATCGGGAAGTCAGGATGTATTTCCCTTAGGTTAAGACATCGTGTGTGGGCAGGTCGGTCGGTATAATCGTACAAATGAAATCACATAAGTTATTCGATACACTGGCTTTATTCAAATAGACACAAGTTACATTCTTGGTTACTAATATTACGGATCGACACTGATTCTACGACGTCTTAGCTCTACAGCTGTCAGTACTCAACTGCCCTATTCCGCACCACGCTAGTGCTTATAAAAGCGCGCCAATGCGTAGTTGCCCTTGATTGCCGCTAGGGGCGTGCTGGTGATTTGACTTTACGTCCGTACTATTGACTAAACCCGACATGTATGTATGTTTATTTATAAGTTAATGTATAGTGTTTTATATAGCTATATATTTTTTAAGTATTAATATTTTTTAATGTAGCAGTACACTGTAGGCTACCCCCTGTTTTATTTTAAGTTATTTAAGTCCATCTAAAGGTTGTTTGGTAGAAATCGCTGTCAGTGATAAGACCGCCTTTGTAGTTGTTGTTAAATATATGTGTAATTTCTTTTTGGTGTACAATAAAGTATATTCTGTTCTACATGGACCAACTGTCGCCAAATACCTTTCAATGACGATTATCTGAACCTAAAGTACCCATGTCTCAACAATAAGCCTGAGTACGATCTGATTAAGATCTAACGACGTGTACTGATTTTCACTGAATATCCGATACTGAATTATCATCGCAATGATATAGGGGGCTGTTCCCCTAAAGTGGCCTCCAACCTCCCCTTATAGCCACCCCAAGCCTCGCATCTGAATGCTGGTCTGATTTGGTATCAGTCTGAATCTGAATCTGAATATCTGAATCTGATCGCTGTAAATACAACACACACACACACGTCGACAACAATGGAAAACATTATAGAATAAATATCTGATAGATCTGAATACACATGCACTGAGATAAAACTGATTTGCTCACCCATATACTTCCAGCTCTCACCAGCTCCGACCATCAGGCCCAAGTGAGTCGGGTGCGCGCGCGCGCTCTCCAGCCCCGCGCGCTACCCCCTCTCTCGCCCACCTCACGCCACGTCTTACTAGTTATTATATGTACCTATAGGTATAGATATAACTTCGCATTCGCGACACTCCCGCCCAAGGGAAAAAGAAAATTGAAAATCTGATTTATTGAAATAACTGTTTAATCAAGATCCTATTAGGATTACAACTGATACAATTTTAGCGTGAGAATGGGTTATATCTGAGTTCTGATTACCAGGATAAATTAATACAACTGATTCCAACCGATTGCAACTGACTATTATCCAGTAATTTTAAATCAACACTGATTATCACTAATTATTGAAACAATCTGCTCATCAACTGAGATGTCCACAGTTTAACTTTCTCTTTTGCCTTGGCTGCTGATGCCCTGATTGGGCGTCTACTGGTGTCTGGTACTGACTGAACTATGGGTGCATCATTGTTAACTGGTTCATCGTGTTGAGTACTTCGAGACTCTTTGTTAACACTGAATGGATGGTCGCCTTGTACCGATTGTTCCTTCTGAAAATCTTCAGAGTGTGGACTGATTCTGACTGACGACACATTCTGCTCTGGGGACGATTCTGTACTTTGATTATCAATTTCCAACGGGAACAGATGGCCTACTGAACGGGTCAGTGTTTCTCCTGATGATAATTTAACTTTGGCTACTCTAATCTGCCCATCCGATCCCATAATCAACTCTGCTATTTTTCCGACTTTCCAATGTGCCCTATTACTATCCGACTTAATTTGAACTGTCTCTGCTAACTTTGGTGGCCTATTAACAACGACTCTAGGTTGTTTGTGTTTATCACTTCGTTCGCGGAGGCTAGTCAAGTATTGATTTGTAAACATTTTGGCGAATTCCGATATGATGATTTGACCACGTTTCCATCCGTCAATCAAATTTGTCTTGGTTACTGTGGCTGATTCTAAGAAGTCTCGATCTGCAGCTTCAGTGGTCAAAGTTCCGCCCACACGTAAGAAATCTGAAGGAGTCAATATGTGTTCTAACTCCGCCCCTACGGCAGTCAGTGGCCTTGTATTAATTATAGCTTCAAGTTCCTTCACTATTGTGCATAACTGGTTATGGTTTATGAGATGTTTGTCTAAAGTTCTCTTCATACTATGCTTAACTAAACCTACAAGTCGTTCATAAAATCCTCCAAACCATGGAGCCAACTCTGGGATAAATTTCCACCGCAAGTGATTCTGAATGCAATAATATGAAGTTAACACTTCTGCTGTAAGCTTAAATTGCGCAGCATTGTCTGAAACGAATAATTGTGGTAAACCTCTTATGGCGACGAATCTCCTAATGGCTAGTAAACATTCTTCTGCTGTTAAATCTTTAACGACCTCTTAATGTATAGCTCTAATCGTTAGACATGTAAATAGGCATACCCAGCGTTTTTCTTTACTACTTTCATCCACAAGCAGTGGACCGAAATAATCCAGACCTGTAAAGGCGAACGGAAGACTAAGGCTGACTCTTTCTGCTGGTAGATCAGGCATGGGTGGTAATTTAAATGGACCACCACCGTATTTTATACACTGTGGACACTTTCTGATGACTCTTTGAACTGTTGACCGTCCATGTGGCACCCAAAACTTATGTCTTAATAGAGCTAAGGTATGAGAGACACCTACATGATAGTTTTTCTGATGCAGTTCGCTTATAGTTTTGTGCGTAAAATCTGAATCTTTTGGAAGTAGTATAGGCTCTTTTTGATTATGTGACAAATTCGTGTATCTGAATCTACCTTTACACCTAATAAGTCCTTCCTCGTCTTTATATAATTTCAGTGATTTCGATAAGTTGGTTGTTATACCCTCAACTTCTATAGGAAAATGTTTAGCCTGAATTTCTAATATTTTACACTCTTTTGTGTCTGAATCAACTACTATCATCGGTTCTGGAATATCTAGACTTAGTCTATTATTATCTAAAGGTATTGAATTCGAAAGACCCTCCCCGACAATTGCAATTTGAGTATCAATATTGTTACGAACTGTAGGCCACTGATTTGGGTTACTCATTAAAAAATCAGGTCCTATAAGCCATCTATTGTAACAATCTACACGTTCCGTCCTAGTGCCTACATCGGATGGATTTAACTCAGTTGGCACGTATCTAACTTGTAAAGTCTTGTTCTGTTTTATTTCACTGATTCTACGTGCCACAAATGGCGGAAGTAGTTTATCTGATTTAAGCCAACTTATTACTATTTGACTGTCAGTCCACAAAAATTGAGCTTTGATTTTTAATCGTAAAAATTTTGTTACATAACCAATAAGTCTACATCCGATAAGTACTCCCAGCAATTCTAGTCTTGGAATCTGTAAGTCATTTTGGTCCTTTAACGGCACTAATCTAGATTTGCCAATAACAAAACTGACAATATTATTAGTGTGCAAAGTACCGCGTAAATAAATTACTGCTGCATAAGCATGCATAGACGAATCCGTAAAACAATGCAATTCGTATTCAATTTGCTCTGCGACTTGACTTTTATTTAAACCTTGCGCAAAATAACGATCAACATGAATATTCTTTAAACAAACAAAATTTGACGCAATTTTTTGCCATTCTATATGTAGATCATCACTCAATTTGACATCCCATTTAACTTTTTCTTTCCATAATTTTTGAAAGAATAGTTTTGCTGGAAGAACTACCGGAACTGCGAGACCACACGGATCATAAATTGAAGCAATGACCCTTAACACGTCTCTTTTTGACAGAACTGTGTTTGATTCTGTATTAAAGTTAGATTTCAAATATAACTGATCTTGATGTATGTTCCATATTAAACCGAGAACTTTTATGTGTTCACGGTCTTCTGCTCTAAACTTATATGGTATGGAAGAAACAAGTTCCTTTGAATTTGAATTCCATTCACGCAAAATTCATGGACAAGCTATCAAATGAATTTTTAGCAGCACAGTACAATTTGTTAGCGTCTGAAATTGTCTGTGCGCCAGTTACAATATTGTCTACATAAATGTCGTCAGCAATTTGTTTCATAAATATGTTGTTCGATTTATTTAAGTGATATCTGATCGTAGCATTCAGTAGAAATGGACTTGATATGACACCGAATGGGACACGACAAAAACGTAAGTGCACCACATTATCAGGGTGAACTGTACTGTTAATGTCTTTGAACCAAAGAAATCGCGTTACATCCCTATCTGAATCTTGTAGACCTAATTGTAAGAAAGCTTTCTCGACATCTGCAACTATTCCTATAGGATGTTCTCTGAACTTAATTAGCAATCCTGTAAGATCCTCCAACATAAGTGGACCCCTATATAGGCATTCATTTAAACTTAGATTGTCTGCAGTTTTAGCTGAGGCGTCATAAACAATACGGAGCTTTTGGGGATTATCACGACCACGAACACAATGGTGAGGAAGATAGTGAACTGGATGATTCTGTTCAATCTTTGGATCTGGTACAATCTCAATTATTTTAGTCTGTAGCTATTCCTGAATGACCTGGTCGTATGCCTTTAAATCTGAATTATCCAATCGTTTCATTAAACTATTGAGCCGACCCCAAGCTAAGCCTAGATTATTTGGAAGATTTGGGGTTATTTCAGTCCATGGCCATTGAACGTGGTATCTGTTGTTTTGGTACTGAACTGTTTCGTTAAACTTCCTAATCGCTTCTTCATCGCGAGTGGTTTTTGGGGAATCTGTGATGCCTATTGACTCAAGGTCCCATAACTGCTTAACATCATCTAGTTTTAGGGGGAGATCGGGTTCGTTTAATTTGGTATTAAATGACCCATCTGACTGAAAGTAGGTCAATACAGTTGACTGATCGGAACTATCAATGCTTTCACCAATTCTTCCAGACCATACCCAACCAAAATCTGAATTAACTAAGAACAGGTCTTGAGTGACAGATATCTTTTCTTGTGACATGAATGAGTGATAATAATCGTTGCCGATTAAAATATCTATTTTGTCACCACAAGACCCATCATCAGCCATTATTTGATCTTTAATTCCGATTTTGTCTAAATCATAAATATTTGGTGTTTTTATACTCTGAGTAATATGAGGTACTACATTTGCATGAATAAGACGAGTAAATCCTCTTCGAGTTTTAATACTAAACTGTACTATAGGACTTTCAATAAGATATGGTGATCTATTTCCAAATGTGAATATTGACAAATTAATTTGTTCAATAGTAGGTAGTTTAAGTAAATTTGTATTATGTTCCGTTATATATGAGCGCTGGCTACCACAATCGAGCAACACCCTACATTGTAGTTTTATTTTAGTTTCTAAATTTTCTACAAATATTATGGCTGTCTGCAACAGCGTAGTACTATATGCATTATTAGTATGTAAGGTATCAGTTGGTACGGACTTCACTGGTTGTGTTAGCTTAGTTGGACATAATGCTCGATTATGATTTCCGTACTTATTACAATGTCGACATTGCCGTTTAGCACGACAATTGTCAGCCCTATGGCCTTCACCGAAACAATTATAACAACGGTTTCCTAATTGAGCTTTTCTTTCCTGTAAGGTTTTGTGCACATTACACTCATCATTAAAATGATTCTGCTTACAAAATATACATTTAATTGATTTCTTTTTAGGTGGCTCATCGGACCTGTCACCGTTATGTGGTATTTTTCGAGGGGGCAGTTTATGATTATTATGGTGTCTAATTTCATACCTAGATTTTTCCTTTCTTAAGTTTGATATAAATCTACGCCTTTTATTATCACTAGACTCTTCCGATCTAACATGTAATGAGCCTATTGTAATATTATCATAAGCCTGTTTGTCCTCGCTAATTGTTGTATTTTTATGTTTATTATCTTCTACAGTTTTCTTTAATCTATTTGATGTTTCCCTAGCCGATATGATATACTCCAAGAACTTTCTAATATTATCAATAGACTCATCTTCGTTAGTTATCTTCATCCTTAATTCATAAATGAGGTCCTCGGGGAACTTTTCTAAAATCATTACTCTAAGATGATTGTGATTTACATCTTCGCCTAAAGAACCTAATACTCTAAGATGTCTCTCAATTTCATTTAGAACGTGCCTACAATCTTTGACCTGACTAGATTCCGCTGATTTAATTCTATAAAGTGCTACATAATGAGCATCAATAATTACGCTAGGTTTGCCATACCGTTCCTTTAATGTGTCGACAGCAATACGATAGTTTTTATCTGTAGTGTCCAACCCATCAATTGCCTGTTTCGCGTCACCCTCAAGAACCGATTGAAGGTACAACAATTTATCGACATCATTAATATTTCTTTTATCAACGTTCGATGAAAACTGATCCCAAAATTGGTACCACTTTAGAACGTCACCATCAAATTTGCTTAATTCCATTTTTGGTAACTTACTAACTGTGTTAACATTGTAGTCATTATTTCTAAAAACAAGTGCGTGGTTTCGATTATTCTGTTTAATATTTACATCTATTTCTGCTATTAACTCTTCAGCCTGAATCTGTGTGGACGTATACTGACTAATTTCCTCAACATTGATTTCTTTGATTAATTTACAATAATTGTGAATTTCCGAAACAAACATCTCATTTATACCTTTTAGTTTAGCACCAATTAGTTCTAATCCTTTATAGTTGGGATCTTCTTCTGATATTGCCGTTAGGGCACATTGAGCAGAGCTTATGTTTGATTGGAGGGATTCATAAATAATTTTTAACCGAGATCGGGTAGCGTCTTCCATTATAATTAGAGTACAAACTAAGTAATATCAAAGTGGACAGTTCTCTTAGTAAATGAATATCCCGAGTATCTAAAACAATATAACTTGGTATGAGATTTTTATGAAATCCAATATACCTACTAACTGCACACATCAAACGAAGGAAGTCCTAAATTAAATCCATCAAACACTATTTGTTTAAGTAAAAGACTATTAAACTAAATCTAAAAACAAATTAATTGGTTCACTTATTAAAGTCTATTAACTTAGTAGGAATACTCCTTTGATTACTAAGATTTCATGTCAGACATTTATAACATAATTAGCTAATAAACTTTTACTAATATCGTTAGTCACTGCAAAATTAACTTAGTAGGAATACTCCTTTGATTACTAAGATTTCATGTCAGACATTTATAACATAATTAGCTAATAAACTTTTACTAATATCGTTAGTCACTGCAAAACGTAAAAATAATTATTATTTATTAGACTTCATTCGTACATCATCGTGCGTTCGGATTTACTAAATAAATGTTTATTAGAGTCGTGACTGAATACTGTCCAGCGCGTAATATTATTTCTTGGAATCGACTTGACGTATACACCATAAAAACAGTCATACACTTAATAATAATAACATGAAACTAAATTACTCAATACTCACAACATCTTAGAATGAACATTATGGGTTTGGTTTTTGTTGATAATGTTCCGATGAAATTATCTGTCGCATAATTTCAAACAAATTCTGTTCTATTTTTGAATTTAATTTGCGAGTATAGCAAATATACGGACACCATGTGAAACTGACCTCATTATTTTAAATGCAGAACAATTTCGATCTACCCGCATTATTTATTTTTAGAATTGAACAAAACATTATTTTTCAACTATATTAGTGGGATCCCAGCATCTCCACCATGTCGCCAAATACCTTTCAATGACGATTATCTGAACCTAAAGTACCCATGTCTCAACAATAAGCCTGAGTACGATCTGATTAAGATCTAACGACGTGTACTGATTTTCACTGAATATCCGATACTGAATTATCATCGCAATGATATAGGGGGCTGTTCCCCTAAAGTGGCCTCCAACCTCCCCTTATAGCCACCCCAAGCCTCGCATCTGAATGCTGGTCTGATTTGGTATCAGTCTGAATCTGAATCTGAATATCTGAATCTGATCGCTGTAAATACAACACACACACACACGTCGACAACAATGGAAAACATTATAGAATAAATATCTGATAGATCTGAATACACATGCACTGAGATAAAACTGATTTGCTCACCCATATACTTCCAGCTCTCACCAGCTCCGACCATCAGGCCCAAGTGAGTCGGGTGCGCGCGCGCGCTCTCCAGCCCCGCGCGCTACCCCCTCTCTCGCCCACCTCACGCCACGTCTTACTAGTTATTATATGTACCTATAGGTATAGATATAACTTCGCATTCGCGACACCAACAGGCATAACCCAGTTGGGTTGTTAGTTAGAAAGTATTTGTTGTTACCCAATAAATAAAACACTTAATTCCCGAACATAAAAGTACCCAAAAGGTACTTGTAAGTTAAACCTTACACACGAGTAATTAGACAAAGTACACCCTTCCCTCATTCCCTGACGAATCCAACAATAAGATTACGAAGATTGCCGAGCATACTAATGGAGTATCCTCACATTATGTTCATTAAGACCGACAGAAGGGACATATTGAGGAGTTATTCTCTCTTCGTTTGTAACCAGCCCTTGTAATTAGTTAATTTTGTGAAGGTAATGAAGAGTTTGAGAGTGTGATTACATTAATTTGTTTAAAAGAAACGTATGTGTATCGTTGATCGTGAGAGCAGTGGTGGCCCAGTGGTAACGGCCGCGACTTACAAGTTGTAGGTTCGAATCCAGGTAGGCGCTTCACTTTGTGTAAATTATTTCACCAACACTGCTCTCAAAAACGGTGAAGGAAAATATCGTGAGGAAACCGGCATGTCCTTGAACCCAAAAAAATTAAGACATGTGACATCCACCAACCCGCACTGGGCCCGCGTGGTGGATTACGGCTAATCCCCTCTCACAGAGAGGAGGCCAGTGTCCCAGCAGTGGGAACATTAATAGGCTGATTATGTGATGTTATGTGTATCGTGTGTACATACAGTACATTTTGAAAACACGGTCGTCGTAGTGGTTGAGCGATCGGCTGCTGCGCTACATGTCGCGGATTCGATGCCTGCACGAAAAAGAAAAATATATATTGTATGGACTACAGATAGTTGTGCCGGATCTAGGTGTCTTGTGTACGTGAGTTTAAAGGTTTGTAAACGCACCCACGATACAGGAAAAGATTCCTAGTGTGGGGCAAGGTAATAAAAAATAAAGTATGGCTATTGCCGCTATAACAACAATTACTAGAATAAAATTAATTCTAGAGTGGGGCTCCCATACAACAAACGTGATTTTTACGCCGTTTTTGCGATGGACGGAATTCTTCGTGCGCGAGCCCAACTCGCACTTGGCCAGTTATTTTCTTTATTGAGGCTGTACATAATACGGTGTGGAAGCAGAGTTTTAAAAATGAAGCTAGGTGAGTCTCTAGTCACCACACATGTAATGTATCAGTCTATATAATTCAAACTTTTGAAGTAGGGTTTGAGGGCGCGGTCCCATTGAGAAATATTAAGTACCTAACTACCAGTTTTGTAGTTCAAGAAGAGCTACACTGCACTTATATCTGCAAGGTTAGACAGAAATTGCAATATAATAGTTCACTAGTTTTAAAGTAAACTGGCAACTACTGTCAACTAGCTCTCGATGTGACCGCGCCCTAAGCGTAGGTAGCCATTTGTCTGCACACTTCTAAATTCAAATTAATTTGGCCGACAGTACTCGTACCAAGGACTAATGAAATGGGCGTCTTAATGAGCTAAGTGTTGCCCTAGGGCCTAGGCCGGCGTCGTAATTATTATATTATGTGAAATGGCTACCTAAAGTACACACTGACCCTTCATTGGAAGGGATATGGCTAAGAAGAGCCTTTTGAAAACAAATGCCTATTTAGACACGTTGGTGGCTTGGCGGGGATGTTTTGCGCCTTAATAGAAAATATATGAGCCCTGTATTCCCCAAAGGTTTAGATAGAGGCTCCCCACACAAAGAAACTGTGCCGACGTACTGTACTGATTATACTGATTATTTTTTGTACATCGATCGCGTTCGGTTCCATTCCACGGATATAGATGGTGATCTATCTATCGCCGTGGAACGGAACCGAACGCGATCGATTTACAAAAAGTAATCGGTATAATCAGATGAAAACGCTAGTTACGTCGGCAAGGTTTCTTTGTATGGGATGAGGCATCTGTATGCTAGTATTATATTATCTGTGCTAAAAGGTAAAGAAACCCTTGAAGGCCCACTTTATTTCAAAGTCTTATGGAATCGTTCCGTTGAGGTAAATAAAAAAAAACCTTTTATAGAATCGTAATTTGTTTAATAATGAAAAATAAATTTCAATGTTTTTTTGTTTTGTGAAAAAAATAAAATAAATTTCAAAAACATAATGCCATAGGGACGGACACCTTAGGAAGGTGGTCACTCAAGAAGGCCCAAAGTATATATATAAATAAAGTAACTAGGAAGCCCTCATTTCACCAGTTTGTTAGTTATGTTTAAGTCTCGTGTAGGTACTATGAGATGAGCCTATCGTCATCAACCGGACAAACATCCATATTCTCGGCTGCTACTGAGGTATTTCAGATGGGAAAACCCAGTAAAACTTTGTCTACTCACCTGGGAATCGAACCCAGGGTCTCGTGGTCACCACTACCGCAACGACGCAGTCGAGACAAAGTCAGAACATAACATCTAACTAAATCATAATATATTCACAAGAAGCAGAGAACTGTTTCCCTTCTGTTGACTCCTAATTTTTTGGTCGTCTCGAAAGATAAAAAAAAACTTTTTTTACAAAAAAATACTACCGACTTCCAAATAAGAAAACTACAAAGTGAAAAATAACTTTATTTTTGGAAGTCGGTGTCTTTCGTATGTACCATTTTTTTTGCGTTATGGACACCGACTTCCAAAAATAAAGTTATTTTTCACTTTGTAGTTTTCTTATTTGGAAGTCGGTAGTATTTTTTTATAAAAAAGTTTTTTATTTTTCACAGTTGTACCTACCTAATAGGCAAGTTGTTTAGTAAGTTTCCTATAACGCCAGAATAGATTACCCGAATGTCATGAAACTTGAACAAAAACGATCAAATGAGAGATCTGATTAACCCTTAAGAGCGTACTGGCGTGATGTTATGTTATGAAATGGTCTAAACAATAAACAGACATGCGATTGCAGCAGTCCCGAGAGATTTTCCGTTATTTATTGAAGAGTTCTGTTGTATATCTTCGAAGTTCTTCATCAGATCTTCACCAAATATAAAATGGGACCAATTTCGGAACATACTCTATCAAACAAAAAAAGAATGTTCAAAATCGGTTCACAATTAACGGAGATATCGGTGAACATACATAATAAAAAAACATACAAGAACATGAACATAGAACCTCCTCCTTTTTCGAAAGTTGGTTAACAAAACAACAGGTCTGTTTTGTAGAAAAAATAATGACGCACATAGTCTAACGCAATACGGACACGAAAATATCAAGTTATTCTTATCGTGAACGAGTAAATAACGCAATTGTTTTTAATATTAAAATAATAATAAAAACATGATCTGAGAACATGCATCGTACAATCAATTCGGGCCATGTTATGCCGATATGTACCTACGTCAATGCGTCAAATTGCGTCTGTTTAATCAGTTTCCACTTATGTACTTGGTATAGTTCTTTGGCCACCCTGAAGCTGGCTACAATGGCTGCGCAGTAGTAAATCTCATACAAACAAAATAGCACTGCGCCGCGCCTTGCTCATCGAAAAGCTGACTAAACTAAGTATTTCTGGCATTACTTATCTATTAATTTAATAACTGAATCCCACCGCACTATTCCCAAACCACTGCAACTCCTGGAAGCCAGAATCAACAGTGGCGACCACCAGAAAAGCGCCGAGTCAATGAAGCTCGACGAAGTCCCGGCGAAAGAATTTAACTGTCTTGGATCCCGCAACGAAATTAATCAGAAAAGAATAACGGAGGAGTAGGAAAAAATAAGATAAATTTCCACTTCCCACACTTCACACACTTTAATAAGTGAAGTGTAAATGGCTTTTAAAGCGATTACTTACGGAACAGAGTCCTCATGGTCGCTCACAATTGGCCTCATCAGAAGGCTTACAGTCACCCAAAGAACAATGAAGAGAGCTATGCTCGGAGTTTCATGATCTTCCTTGCGTGATCGAATCAGAAATGAAGACATCCGCAAGAAAACCAAGGTTACCGGCATAGCCAGAAGAATTGCCAAACTGAAGTGGCAGTGGGCATTGCACGCAGAACGGATGGCCGTTGGGTCTGAAAAGTTCTTGAGTGGCGACCGCGTACCGGAAGACGCAGCGTTGGAACGCCTCCCTCTAGATGGAGCGACGACCTGGTCAAGACCGCGGGCGTCCAGTGGTTGCGAAACGCACAGGGCCGATCAGAGTGGCGACGCTTGAGGGAGGCCTACAGCAAAGACGTCCAGCAGTGGACGTCTTTCGGCTGAAATGATGATGATGATGATGACGAAATGTGGAACTACGTTGTATTTAGGTAGCCAATGTCAGAAGCAAAGACACAGAAGGTTTTATGCCATTGCATTTTTGGCATAGGGACTGGCCTGTCCGAGGTCCCCGCTGTGAGACTAGACTGCTTAAGATTTTAGCTTGGAACCATACCTGCGGGGCTTATCCATGTATGTACCTATATTTCGGGTGGTCACGGCGTACAGTGTGTTCTGGTGCGCCGGTGGTGGGGGGTACTCCCCAGAGGAGCCACGTTACTGACCTGACCCGTGACAGGGGGACCAAGGGTGCCATACACGGGGTCGTCTGGCACCCATGTGCTGGTTTGGTCCCTAGGGTGGTCTCGGCGTACAATGGTGCGCCGGTGATGGAGGGTACACCCCAAAGGAGGGTCCGGTAACGGACAGCCGCGGTGGATTCGCGGTGAGCGCTAATGCGTGCCCATGTTCCCGTCAAAAGTGGCACTGGAGGACACCGTGGAGTTTTAGTTGTTTGAAGTCACACGTAACTACGCTATGTCCCCGTGGTATCGCAGTATACTTGAGCATTTCTCCAGAATAAATAAAAAGTACCTATATTTGATTGAAAATGACGCATCATCGCCTATCACCACCAGTCTAGCAATTTCAGGATCAGATATCAGTCTAACCGTATTCAGCTGAATACCAGCATTTTAAGAACACGGAGTGACTTTCTATCTGACCACGTCGATACCCACGTTCTTTCTTTCCATCTGTGAGGAGTCACACGAGCAAGGGAAACACATTACGTCGATACCCTTTTATCGCCAGTCGTAATCCTCAAAGAGGTCTGGATGGGTCTGTTGAACTCTTATTGATTCAAACTACATGGCTTTACTAAGCTTCCTTGAGCCATGGTGCTTGAGGACTTGAGCAATTCGTCACGCTCTGCCGTCCCGTATGAGTAAGTCACCCTCCACAGGCCTGTGACGGCGCGCTGGACTCCATATGCCGCCGCCACGCGCCCTAACAGGCCTGTTCCTGTTCAGGTAACAGACATCCAAGTTTCCCAGTGCAGACTTCGATGCCTCTTGGTAAGACTGTTTGCCAGACTTTCGGACTTCTGAATAATACCGAAGCGTCATCAAAATTCTAATGCCATTTAACAAAATCCTGATAGCAGATGACGTTTTAAATATTTGTAGGTATTGTCATTGTTTTAGCGCTTTTAAGATGTTATTGTTATTGGTAAAAATGACGAAATAATAAAAAAAGTACGACCGTAAAACGTAGCAGTCACAAGAACGAGGTCACACCTATCTAGTTGACCCCTCGCGGGGGACTGAGTAAGTATCAATAGTAAGAGATAAGACGTAACATTGTTCCGAGGTTATCGTTGAAAGCATAAGGCAAATTGTTATTGGAATATAACTTTTCATCATCATAATAATCTGCCGCCAATTTTTGGGCCTCTTTAGGGATCGGAGTAGCAATAAATGGCCTCGGAAAAGCCTTTTCGCATGGCTCTCTTAAGAACTATTGGATAATGCTATGATATTGTATTCGAATTTAAAAAAAAAATGTATTTGTTACCTACAGCGCACTAAAACATTTATTTACGTACATAAAAATATACACAGTGTACAGTGTACATACATATATGTATAAATAATAATAAAACCCATTTATTTCCAACACCTTAAAAAATTACACTAACATAATATTTTACTTATAATCTATGGTTTTTTAGGGTTCCGTACCCAAAGGGTAAAAACGGGACCCTATTACTAAGACTCCGCAATCCGTCTATCTGTCTGTCACCAGGCTGTATCTCATCAACCGTGATAGCTAGACAGCTGAAATTTTCACAGATGATGTATTTCTGGTGCCGCTATAACAACAAACACTAAAAACAGAATAAAATAAATATTAAGGTAGGGCTTCCATACAAAAAACGTGATTTTTTGTCGTTTTTTGCGATTATGGTACGGAATCCTTGTGCGCGTGTCTGACTCGCACTTGGCCGGTTTTTTTTTTCATACGTGTACCTATACTTAACTATGCCTAAAAATAAACTAATCTAATATATGGCGTCCAAAAACTCCTCCCCATCGTTGTTCATTGTGCTCAAAAGACTGGCAGCATTGCCACGATGTAGATATGGCAATGCTTATCCTCTAACCGAGGTAATAACCCTTGGGTCACGAGAAGTGTCTACCTACAGTGTAGTATTCAACCCAATAGTTAACAGGTAGAGAGTACCAGACGTACGGCGATGCGCCATATCGGTACATGGTGGACATCCCACCCATACGCACAGAACGTTTTGAGAACACTTTTATTGTGCGTACAGCTAAGGAGTGGAATTCCCTGCCGGAGTCTGTGTTTCCCGGCTGCTACAATCTAGGGGTCTTTAAGAAAAGAGTGAATAGGTTTTTTCTAGGCAAGCGTGATTCACCGTCGACCACATCATTGCTTACCATCAAGTGAGATAGTGGTCAAGCGCGAGCCTAGCGTGTATAAAAAAAATACGTATAATGTTTGATTAGTGTTCAGAAAAATTTCGGCAAATCTGTAGTTAGGGTAATTTAGGTACTTTTGTTCTTTGGCGGCAATTAATCAGGCAGCCCAACAGATAGTAAGTAGTTGGTACCACCTGTACCTACCTCGACATTTTATACAAACCGTAGATTTTTTTACAGAAAAGTCTTATAAAGGTGCCTGAAACTAAAACTTTCTACAGATACTCTCACTCTCACGCAAATGGATAATTATGTGAAAAAAAATGATTTTCCATACACAGATCATCAGCTGATCAAAACTGGTATGTGATCTACAATTGTTTTATGAAAATTCCCTACGGCTTCCTTGAAGAAAGTTATTCATTTCCATGGCCAGAAGCATCTTTTAAAATATGACTAACCATTTCCCTTTCACCCTGAATACCCTCGGGTTCCGTTCCCAGGAATGTAGCTCGACTTTTACGAAAAGATTCCACAAAAGATTCTTCTTAAGGTTACACTAGTCGATGGCACGAACTATTTTGTGCGCGGGGTTAAAATGCCTGCTATCTCATCCGACAACTCGTGCGAAAAAGATAAATACTGTGATGAGCAGTAAGAAGCTAGTTCGCGTACGAATTAGCACTTTTGCAAGTTTGTAGCGAAATGGATGATGATTTAGGAAGAAAACGAGCGCGCGAAATTTTATAAACAGGCCTTTGGGAGTCTAGATATCATGAAAAAACGACTAAATGTATATTTTCAAAATAAAATTATTTGCATTGTTGAACTACTAATCTATCCCTGTATGGTGGCCGTTTTGCAATTTTCCTCTTTCTTATGGTATTTATTGCCGCCCAAAGATGCGTTAAAATTAGTGTTGAAATATGGAACTTTCGACGGTCGTAACTTTAAATATTTTTCTTTTTAGGGTTCCGTACCCAAAGTGTAAAAACGGGACCCTATTACTGAGACTCATCGATCCGTCTGTCTGTCTGTCTGTCTGTCTGTCCGTCTGTCACCAAGCTGTATCTCATGAACCGTGATAGCTAGACAGTTGAAATTTTGCTGTCGCTATAACAACAAATACTAAAAACAGAATAAAATAAATATTTAAGTGGGGCTCCCATACAACAAACGTGATTTTTTGACCGTTTTGTTTTACTTTTTGTTTCCATACAGGGCTAGATAATGAAGAGACAAATTGATATTTTTTTTTTTTTTTTGAACGTACATCGTCAAACAGTGGAGTAATCCCTAGACTACGTTTGTATGGAAGAATTATCAACTAGTGTAACCTTAAGGTAGATACTACTAGAAACCTAACTGTTACCTATCTAAAAGAATCCAGCATAGAAAAAGATTAAAGTTGGAACAAGAACCAGACTGTTAAAATAATGATTTCGATATCAACTCACGTCTAAGGAAACGTTTAGTTAATTACTAAGTTATAATTGAAACACGTGGCGTCAACTTTTTCAATTAGTTTTGTAATTAATTTGGGGAAGTCTTATCCTGCTTTATTTTACCGAGAATAAAGAAATGCGGTCGAGAGGTACGTGTCAGGTACTGTGAGTTTCGCATAGTTAGTACAAAAAGGAAATTTTTACCAACCAAAAAATTTTGGTGATTAAAGTTGTCAAAAAATAAAAGGCCCGATTTGACAGTTAAGTACATTATGGTACAAGTGTGTAATGTTGGTGATAAACGCTGAGGCGCCATTGAGACCCGAGCCGTTAGGTGAGGGTCTTAAGAGAGCTGAGGACGGTAATCAATGATTACCGTCCTGTCCGTACCTCGGCTAGGGACCGGATTATATGCAACATAAAAAGATTGAAATATGCATGCAAATATGCATGAAAATCGCGTAAAATATGCATGAAAATTGCCATAATATGCTACATCAAATAATTAAAACATTTATATTATTAGTTATTTTATTTAAAAATCCACATACAATCTGTGGATTTTATTATTTAATTCATAAATCCATATTATAAATAAAAATACAATAGTAGGTATCTAAAGATTTACTACTAAATATTGTAAACATAAAGGACAGGGACTGTTCCAAATGTTCGGTAGTAAGATTGTGTCTTCGATCGCTCAAAACATTATTATAAGAAGAAAAAAAGAAAATAATGGTTGACTCTACGTCGATATTTGTACGAAAATATGCATCATCACTAGTTTTTAGTTAATATATGCAATAACCGGTAAAAAGGGGTCAAATAAGCAAATGCATATGCAAACATGCAAATGCATATAATCCGGTCTCTAGTAATCATCAATACACACGTGTATCATACGACGTTTTTCAACACACTTGTGAAGAAAATAATACTAAAATAACTGTAATTTCAACAGTGAAAACGAGTTGTGAAACAATTTTCACAATAGCGGGAGAAATTAATCAGTTTTCCTATGCGCGCGCATCTAACTAGCGATCGGCCATAGACTAAAAGAATGAGGTTTCTTTTTTTTTTGGCTTTTCGCGGATAGCGTTTTAGCCACGTACAAAATGGAGAATTGCAAGGTTTTCTTTATTACAGAGAAAACAAAAGTTATATTTGATTGAAAGTTTTATTTATTACGTACAAGTTGAAATTATCTATAGTTGGATGAAATGAGCAAGCAATAGGTACTTACATTAATTTATTTGCACTCTTGAGTACGATCTTTTTTGTATCGAAACTTTTTTAAGAACAAAGCAACTCAACCAATAAAAAACAACTCTATAACTCACTTGTGAATATAGCAATGAAAAAGTCACAGTTTGATTACAGCTGTCATTATGTGCCTAATTTCACCGAAATTAGAGCCACTTTATGAGCAAGTGTGTTGAAAAAATACTTAATAATAATTAAACTTGATGCTTGCGAATGACACTCGTTGTTATAGTGTATGGGTAACATAGTAATTAATTAGGATTTTGATTTTTCAATTTCTTACGTAGAAAGTTATCGCGGCATGTAAAATGAGAAACGTCAACGGACTTCTTAGATTGTGACGACTTTAAGTATTTTATTTTCTCATACAATTTAGTAACTACAGAACCCACGATCAATATCGGTCTTATATGAAACATCAATCGATCAATCATCAATCTTATAGATGTTTCTTGTAAGACCGATATTGATCAAGAACAAGAACGACCATCTGGTCGTTAGGGTTAGAGTAGGTACGGTCAGCAACGGTGAGTCCATTAAGACGACGACTAACGCCAACGACCTTGAGGGAACAAAACGCGCACTCGTTTCACACCCGCGCGACCAAAATTTAGTAGTTTTTTGTACTTTCCTTATTATTCTCTGACTTTAAAAAAAAAGCCTCAGATCAAACTGTAGGTAATTAAATTACCTTTAAGATGGTGTACATTTGATTAAAATACGCCCAGCGGTTTTGGTGTGATTGTCGTGTTTTTGTCCGGTTTAGACTTAACTTTACCAATTAATTACATTATGTTATACAAATAAAACTCAAAATTTGCTTAGATCAAATTATTAAGAAAATAATCTAATATAACATATATTTTTTTCAAAGAATTACGACTAGCCATTAAGACGTGATTCTCATTTTAAAATCAGCTACTCAAGGGAACCGGCGCCTTAAGTAGGTACTAGAGCTAGAGTGTCTACGTCAACGCGACGAGCGTGATTTGAACGTATACAACAGCCCGACAATAATCATGGCGAAATTCTTTACCACACACAACACTCGTCTGGTCGGAGGATTCTCCCCTTTCAATGGACGATGCGGAACTCAAATTACAGAAATACTCAGGTTAATTTAAGTACCTTTGGTTTGGTTGTTAAGTACCAAGGTCCTAAGAAAAGTTAAACTAGCCACTGCCTTGTGCTAAATTTCGAGCTAACTTTGCTCGCTCTCAGCGTCTCTGCACCGTCTTAAGCACCAATGGATAACTAACCAGTTATGCAGAAAAAGAAACTGAAAGTGATGGATAAAATACGTTGCCTATCAATATAGGTCATCAGAGGGCCTCACGGCATTTATATAAATAGTATTTTATCTATTTGCTTTTTGATTTACATTTAGTTGCACCTGCCATGATTTATCTCTGCAACACCCTAAGGCCGACTGGTAGAAAAAGGCATTAAGTCCGCCTTTGTACTTGTGCATAAAATTTTAATAAATAAATAAATTTACCTTGCTCACATAATATTTAGGTCTTGCTCCGCCTCTGGTCCTACCTACACTTGACACATCTACCTACCTATAGAGGTGTGCGTGTGTAGACTATATAAGTATACCTACCTATATTACAAGGGTTAACAATATGAAATCGATTACCTCTAACCACGGTCATTAATAATAATTTCTCAGCTCAGCGTCGGGCAACGACGTAACTACTGAGTTAATACACGGCATGCAATCCACAATCTTGAACCGTTGAACTCTGTGTAATATTTCCCACATGTTACTCGCTGATAAGGGGTGATAACAGGTTCTAATTAAGTGCCTCGTTAAAAGAAATTCCATTAATTAAGATGTTGTTAACATCTTGAACTTTAGGTGTTTGATTAACATGGGAAGTTGAGGGAAACCTCTTATGCAAGAAATTTTTATACACCTAAGTATTCCTATGTATGAAAATTATCGAAAAATAAAACACGAACACAAACACGTTCATGCTGATATTGGCTGAATGAATGTTTCCACTGCCAATCGCACAACCTGACTTGCGTTTAATTTGTGACTTCTCGTTCTTATCAGAAAACGGGATTTAGCCTGATAATAACGCGAAAGGAACTACTGGCTTTTGTAGTGGGAAATCATCCAATGACTTCTCACGTTTTCTTTTGCCAATCTGGCATAAAAAAGTATGACTCCCGGTGGATTCGCGCATAGTCGAGGCGGGGGACTCAGTAAATGTGGCTTGCATGGTCACCCACGGTTAAGCGAAGAAGAACCCGAGGAGGGGCCGCTCGTCAGGGCTTTTGTCGATTAAGCTGACTACGTAGCGGCCAGGTGCCCCTTGGTAACAGAGGCAACATCGCAACTGAGGTGGGCCACGATGTCGTATGGAGCGTTCCAGGTCTTGTACGATATCGCGGCTGAGGGTCGGAGGCCGCAGCGGGAGAGGAGTGCCGGTATTGCGGTGCGCCGCTCTCCTGCAGTGGTAGGGCTACTGACCTGACCCGTCACAGTGGGACCAAGGGTGCCATAAACGGGGTCGTCTGGCGCCCATGTGCTGGTTTGGTCCCTAGGGTGGTCTCGGCGTACAATGGCGCGCCGGTGATGGGGGTACACCCCAAAAGAGCACCTTGTGCTCTCCATAAGCCACACAGAAGGAAGCCGTGGAGTTTTAGTGGGTTGGTGTCCCAAAAAACTGCGCTATCTCCCCGTGGTTTGCTAAAATCATAACCCTTCCCCGTAGTCGGGTAAAAACAATTTACCATTCAATCAAATTTTAATCAGAGCCTACCTCTGTTTAATATACGAGCAATATGTACCAACATAAAGGTGGTTTCATACACGGCACCACAAAACTGTGTGATATACACGAAGGTACCTCTCACAATGTGACACAGTCGGTTAACTCCTCTAATTAATTATTTACTCACGTCTTGTGTTTCATGTGTGGTGTCGTTAGTGACGGGACGGAAATTGAGTGATATTACTTAGGTAATTTTGAATAGGTGTCAAATGAGGGCTGTAACTTAGTTAGGAAGGTAGGTATATAATAGGTAATGTATGGAAGACAAAGGGATAAAATTTACTGTTACTAAGTGGCTGGGTTAGTTGTTGATCGATTTAGCATGTCCTGTAATAGTAATAAATAAATTGTAGTTCTAAAAACTAAAAAACACGCTTTAATGGTAAATTGAACTAAAAAGTCGCTAATCCTGAAGATCTTGGTAAGGCTAATCACACATCATCAGCCTATTAATGTTCCCACTGCTGGGACACAGGCCTCTTCTCTGTGAGAGGTAATGGGCCGTGATCCACCACGCGGGCCCAGTGCGGGTTGGTAGATGTCACATGACTTCGAATTTTTGGTTCTAGGACATGCCGGTTTCCTCACGATGTTTTCCTTCACCGAAGGCTTCGGTAAGGCTAATGGGACAAACTATTTAAACGCGCACGGTAGAATCAACTTTTATTACTTGTTAATTTTTGTTTGATGTTCAAAAGTGCCGCTTATTGGCCTAGTTTAATATATTAGACTAAATTATTGCATTTTCATCGGTCCTTGATAGGTGTGCAGTTTCAAATCAAGCCAATGTTTTGAAGTGGGTGAAAATCACGTTCAAAGATTCCGTTACATTGATACATACATAACAAGCTAATAAAAGCGTGTTAAAAATTGGTAGAGTAGGCATATACTTTGGCCCAGTTTTAAGGGGTTCCGTACCCAAAGGGTAAAAACGAGACCCTAAGACTCCACTGTCCGTCTGTCTATCTGTCACCGGGCTGTATCTCATGAACCGTGATAGCTAGATAGTTGAAATTTCCACAGATGATGTATTTCTGTTGCAGCTATGACAACAAATACTAAAAACGGAATAAAATAAAAATTTAAGTGGGGCTCCCATACAACAAACATGATTTTTTTGCCGTTTTTTGCGATAATGGTACGGAAACCTTCGTGCGCGAGTCTGACTCGCACTTGGCCGTTTTTTTTAATTTGATCCATAGTTAACTCAAGCAACGGTTAAATTTACTGATTAAAAAACCTATTCTAGCCTTTGTTTTCAATTATCTAGGCAATCTTAACTTTTTATTAGTGTAAATTAAAACGATTTTAGAATAATGAGTAAGGAAATTGCAGAAGACTGCTAATTTGGAGCCACGTTGTATGTTGTCTTGAACACGCGATTGCCATGTTCAGCGGTGAGAGAACGAAACAGAAAAGAATTTTGAAAATGTCATAAAATTTTAGTTGCAGCGCAAAATAAAGTTTATGTGTAGGGTATAAGGTTACTATTTCCAAATTATTAATTTATTAGGTAGTTAGGTACCTATGTTTGGACATAAAAATGACAACGTAGGTAGTATAAATTAATATGAACATTTCTTGATTGAACAGATACCTCTAAGTTCAACTTCTGCTTACCTATGAATATACAATTTACTAAGGTACTTTTTTAAAATTTTGAATGAGGAGGTAAGTTTACAAATAAAACAGGTTTTAAAAATGAATAATTATATTGTATAATTAAATAGTTGCTTTCAAAAACAAAAAATAATTAAACAAGTTAATACGAAATTAACAAAAACTTAAAAATACATTAAAATGTATACGTCTTTTATCCTTACACTTCTAAAATGGAATAAATTAATCTACAATATGCGAATCAGATTTTAACACTGTTTTTGTGCATCAATGTGGCTTAGGTACTTTATTTGAACATACTATGGAATTTTGAACCTTATTTACAATGTGGTAATCTGTCATTTAGTAAACTCTTCTTTTTCACTTCTGGAATACTATGTTCTTAAAAGGATATTAAACTTAAGTTCCACGTGAACAAAGTTCAATATTGCACATTATTTCGACGGTTTAGTTAAGTCTTGAGTAATTCACAGCCATTCCTTTTTCTAAGGAATGTAATGTATTGAAAAAATCTATACAAACAATGTATACAAAAGTAAATTTTCAATGTTTACATTGAAAAATACAATGTTGTTACAGTAACAATCATACCCACTTATAATATAAATTATTGTTATAATACTCAAGGATTCTTAGAAACTAATATTATCTATAGCTATAAGTACCTGCTGAAGGTACATTTAAAGGCACACTGGCTTTAATTATCAATTTTGAGGTTACAAGTCAAAATATTTCGATTTAGAGATTCTAAATTCCAAATTCAAAAATGGATGTCAGTTTTAAAATGACTATTAATACGAACAAGAAACGACCAAAGACTAAGAATTGTAGACAGGCCTCATAGGCAGAAAAGTAGCACTCAAAAATTTGTTTCATATTTAGGTGAATCCAGAGAAGTTTCAACCTTACTTTCGTATCGTAAGGTTAACTTTAGCCTAAATAAGTAGAAATTCTGTTATTATACAGAAATGTATTGCATATGAAGAAAATTCCAAAGAATTCAATGAAGTTTTTAAACTTATTTACTTTACGATAAGGTTGAAAATTCTCTGTCGGTACCTATCGTAATAAAACAAATATTTAATGTCTCTATACTCTCAATAGTCTTAAGTTTTTTAGAGAGATACACACAAATCATGATTTGAGCTTGAAAATAAATCAGTTTACTGTAGCAGCGCCTTCTCTCGCAGGTGCTTAGCAGCCTGGAATGTATTGTGCATCAACATAGCGACCGTCATGGGACCCACACCACCGGGTACTGGGGTCACGGCTCCGGCTATTTTAACGACCTCTGTTAGAAAAAATATAAACATTGTAAGAAAAAAGGAAACCACGAATAAAAAAACTTAATCACGAAATAAACTAATGGTGTATCTTTTATTTTTAAACCCGATTTCTGAAACTAGCCCTTAGTTTATAATACAAAGTGTCAAAATTGAGCTACATTTTGAAAATAAATACAAACGGATCATTGAAAAAAAACACACTTACCATCATAGTCAACATCTCCAACTAGTCTAGATTTTCCATTTTCGTCAGTAACTTTGGTGATGCCCACATCAATGACGGTAGCACCAGGCTTGATCATGTTTGCTTTGATCAGTTTCGGCACACCTAAGACAAACGAAATAAATATTTAAAAGAAATGTTCTAATTTATATAATATTAAAAAATAAACAACAACAAACAATTAAAGTACAATATAACAACAACAACACGAAATTGGAATTAAGTCTTGTAACTTGAAAAAACTCAAAATATTCAAAAATCAATTTTAATTGAAATGTAATAAAATTGAAAATTACCTGTAGCAGTAATAATAATATCGGCATTCTGGCAAAAGACTTCTAATTGTTCTTTCGGCGTAAAACGATGGCAGATAGTCACAGTGGCGTCCATTCCAAGCCCATTGTCGTGTTTCCCATCACTATGTAACATCATAGCGATTGGTAGTCCTACATTCTTCGACCGGCCAACCACTACAGCGTTGCGTCCAAACGTTTCGATGTTGAACCTACAAATGTAGACAATTGTCACTTCTGGTGTTTTGTTGCATGATCTTTGGCATTCTTGTAAGAAACTCCCTACTTATTTTCAGTAAATTATTACATCAATAATAAACCAATTATGTATATTAAACCCCAAGTTTTTTGGCTGGGCTGAAGTTTGTTAAATTGCTGTGCAATAGTAAATCTAATATTAATACAGCAGCATGCCATGCGCATCGATAAGCCTACATTCTGCTTCTGCCCGGCCAAAAAGATTGAGCATTACTGTACTCAATGCCAGGCTTATTAAAGAACCATTTATCACAACACATTTAAAAATAGATATTAATTTTTTTTCTAAGCATATCTTACTCATAATATAAAATTTATGAAAAAGAACTCACCTTTTCAGCATTTCAATAACAGCTAAGGCAGTAGCAGGAACTAAGGTAGGCATATCAACGCACAGCTGTCCAACGTTCACAATATGGAAACCATCCACATCCTTCTCAGGAGCAACTGCATTGCACACTTTCCTCTCACTCATTGACTCTGGTATCGGCAACTGAACTAGAATACCATCAACCGTACTATCAGCATTGAGTGTTTCTATTTCTTGAATAAGCTGGTCTTCTGTTATTGTGCTGTTATGTTTGATGACTTCTGCGTTAATGCCTACATATCTTGCTGCAATGATCTTGTTGTTGACATAAGTGTGGCTAGCTGGGTCTTCTCCTACTAAGATGCACCGAATGGAAGGTGCTCGGTGACCGAGGTTCACCCAGCTTGCAATTTGTTGTTTCAATTCCTCCTTCACTGTCCCTGCCAGTGCTTTGCCATCGAGGATTCGGGCCATTATGCTGTTGGAACAAAATAAAATTATAAGTACTAAAGTTAATTTATTTTTAATTCCTATACATAGCAATGTACTTTTCTATTATCAATTTAGCACACTAGAGAATAATGAGCACTCTTATAAAAAATATTGTCTGTGCAAGATTGCCATGTGCGATAAGACCGCCCATTGTACACTTGCTTTTATAAATGTTTGTCCTGTACATATATTTTTGGAGTGTACAAATAAAGAATATAATAGATAAATCTTACAAATATTATTAATGCGAATGTTTGGATGGATGGATGTATGTATGAACGGGTCTGGATGAAATAAGGCACAGAGATAGATTATAGTATGGAATAGCACATAGGCTTCCTATTTTCCCAATATAATATTCCCATGGGATGATAAAACACTTTCCATACAGGCGAAGTCGCTGGCAGAAGCTAGCAATAAAAAAAGAATTGTTTCGGTTTATTGAAACTAAACCTGTTTAGTTAAAGTACTGATAAATTGTGAGACATTAGAAAGTAATAAAGAAAAACTAGCTATATAGTATTTGGCTGTGTGAAATTGATTGATAATGTTGAGTTAAGAAATATAACATATGGCGCTTGTTTGTATAGATTCTCCAATGACCTTCCAATCTTATCAATTTACTTAATATTGATGGGATGCCACTAACAAGTTGTGCCAATAAATCAATGAGTTTGCAATAACAAAAATATATTGTTTATGATAAATTTGCAGGCCAGAGCTGGTTAAATTGTGAAGTTACAGCACAATTTAACAAGCTCTGGCCCTATTTACAATTCAAGTGAGTTATTTTTTTAATGAGATCTTTTTCCTTTAATTTCTACTGATAGATAAATACACAAAATAGTTGTAAAACATATAAATTAAAAGCAAAATAACTAAAAAACAGAAAGACAATAAACCCAACAGACAAAAAAATACAAAAAGAGTGCAAGGTTAAAAAATTGTGAATTCTTAAAGAATAAAAATCAAACAAATCAGTTTGTAAGCCACAACACAAATCTCTAATATATTTTACCTGGCCGAGCCCAGAGAATCAATGTACGTGTGACTTCTCATTGTGGATGTCAGTAGCGAACTGAATACTCGGAGGCGGAGGATTTGCCTCATCGCTTACTGCCAACGTACACAGGTCATTAGGTCAACATGACCAAACAATTTACTACACAGATAACGAACATATTCCAAGTATAGACATCGAGCCAAATTAAACAAGATAACTATCGCTTCAAAATAAGAACATCAATGGGTTACGCAGTTCAGTCAATATCTTAATGCCAGGTCAGGTGTAAACCGCTTTTAACTACTCCGTATTACGGTCATATCAAGAAAACTGGATTTAAGCAACTATGGGTAACTTTATGTTGATAATTTATCTGCATATTGACTTAATTGGCCACTATAATTATAACATGAACAATGAAAAAGATTAAGAATTAGGTTACCTTGAAGTTTTATTGGACAGACTTCAGTGATAGTAACATTGATAATGGTATACAACAGGCAATGCATAGTCTTAGCTGGCAACGTGTCGAATAAACAATATTAACTGAAGAATGGTTATAAACTTCCTCATGTTTAGTCACTGAAGATCAAACATGGTTCGTGTTTAACTGTGATTACTTTCTTGATCTACGAAGGCACTTATTCCTCATCATTTCAATTTAAAGGCAAATTTTAAAATTGTAATTAGTAGAATCTTCATAAAAATGCAATGCAACGGAACTAGAATTACAGGTCTACTTACCGAAATGTTTAGTTTCCTTTTTTAAAATACTTTAGAGTTTATCTTGGCTAACCACGTACACGAAACCGTGTGGACCT
This sequence comes from Orthosia incerta, assembly GCA_948252205.1. NCBI lineage: Eukaryota > Metazoa > Arthropoda > Insecta > Lepidoptera > Noctuidae > Orthosia > Orthosia incerta. The sequence continues at coordinate 26,675,683 of OX411749.1, forward strand.
TAGGAAATTTTCTGATCAGTGAATTCTGTCATAGAATCTTGTTCATTTTATTGGTTGAACTGAATCAAAATATAGTTGTTTGAAGTATCATGTGCGATAAACGTGGGTTCATGGTTGTGGTGATGGTTGTCGTGACACAAATAGGGTTATAGAGTTTCTAAACGAACCCAGACTAAAACCTAGAATAATAAGAAAGAAGACAAATTCTAGGAGATAATAAGGGTTTAAAATTTTTATTATGCATTTTTTAAAATGTTGTTACAGACTTGTTACATAAATATATTTAAATATTGAAACAATTTATATTTTCTTCTTTTGGTAAACAACAATCAAATAGAGTTTTAGAACGCACCAAAATCTCGGCAGGTTTTGACAATTTGACATTGACACCCTGACTGAAGGCATGCTGACATGCTGAAGTCCAATATTATTCGTTTCGTTATTGCTATGACGCGGAAGTGATTGAGGTTGAGAACATGTCGCGTTTAATTATTGAAGCTATGAAGCCATAACACCATCAGAATATCTTTTTATACCAATCATCATATGTTTCAATTGGATGTGGGAATTTGCTGTAAATATAGGTTGATACTCCGGTAAGAGCTTGCTGCTCCTCGCCCATGAGGTACTAGTAGGTACTTACCACTAACCGATTTATAGCTTCTGAGGTAGTGATACACGTGTTATTAATTACAAACTATTGTATTTATTAAATCATCTCACTTTGTTCGCTTTATTTATTTGATGTTAACAACAACCAACGTTTTCGGACACCTTTTTTTTGTTTTTGTTATATCATCCAATGACTTCTCCCGCTCTGCGTGAAGCGGGAGGGCGTGTCAGACTTTTACTGACTAAAACCCACCAGTGTTCCTTAAGTTGCTTGAGCCAGGGCCACGGTAACTCTTTTTCAAATTTATCCGCGACCCAGACAGGCATTGGCCCTAGCGGACCCCGTCAGTTTTTGCTGACATCAGCAATTCTGACTGAACAGCTGGCGCGCGTGGAACACTACGCTCTGTCGACTCGGGCCTGATCTTTATCGGACGGCGTGCTACCTATTACTCACCGTCCGCAAGCTCGCGCCTCTCCCGTATGAGGAATTTCGCCTCCAGATCCCATGATGGCAATCCGGCAATGAGTTTCGCCACCTCACCTGAGACCGTGTGGTATACCCGGACCAGCCAGATGGCCATGACCCTTTGGGATGTCTTCAACCGGCGCCGGCGGGCTGGTCACCGCCTCAGGGAACGCGCCCATACCGGTGCCCCGTCAAGGGCCATGGACCGCACGTCCCCCACGAAGAGCCTGCGGCAAGAGGCGTTTGGACCCCCTAGATTGGGCAAGAGACACTTGAGGGCAGCCCCGGCCCGCTCCAGTCTGGGAGCCAAACGTCGGCAATACTCCACGAAATTCCACCGGCTGTCGAGGAAGAGTCCCAGGTACTTCATCGTCGACCCGACGCCGATGTGAACCTCTCCTACCGTTATTTGGGAACACGGCGGTGGTGCGTTCCGAGGACCATGAAAACACATGGCCTCGGTCTTGTGCAGGACCACTTCGAGCCCCAATTGCCGGATCCTCTCCACGATTGTCGCAACCCCGCGTGTCGCTATTTCAGCCGCCACCTGGTGCAACCTCCCCTGCACCAGGACCAGCGTGACGTCAGCATAGCAAATTACGCTGACGCCACTAGGGTGGTGGGTGTGCAGCACACAGTCGTACCCGATGTCCCCGAGATACGGCCCCAAGACCGATCCCTGTGGGACACCGCACGACATCTCCCGCCGGTTCCAATTTCCCTGGTGACCGGGGTAGATGCGACCCTGTCCGTCAAATAGGCCTCGACCACGCGACAGAGGTAGGGTGGCATCCGGTGATTGCACCCTACCTCTGTCGCGTGTGCCGGGTGTTGAAGGCATCGGCGATGTCTAGAGACACCGCCAAGACGAACCCACCCCGGGCCAATGCATCCCCCGTCGTTAGGGCTCGCACGCGCAGGATGGCGTCCATCGCGCATGATGGCTCCGACAGATCCGGCCTAACCCACACTAACTGCCTGACGAGTCGGTCTGCAAAAACTCTTTCAAAGAGCTTGCCCACCTCATCGAAAAACCTTTTTCTGATACCTAGTTGAAACGTCTGTGTGTTATACCTACAGTATAAAAATAAACTGTAAACAATGCCTAGATACCTAAAGGATATATATTATTTGTACGAGACCACCCTGTAGGTGCCTAATAGGGAACATTACTGCCAATTGCTCCCGCCAGATGGCGCTTGACGGCTTTGAGTAAACAAAAACATAACAACATGGCGTCTACTACTGTTTGTGGTTACCGAACTCTTTTTTACTGTTTTTAAGATAACTTGTGTTCAAAAACCAAATAATAATATTGGGGAAGTTAGTTAGCTTCATTTTTCTTTCACTTTTTGTTTTATATTTTGTATACATAAACTGCGAAATTTTGTCGCTGGACTTTGACAGTTTTTTTTTTTTTTTAGGGATGTGTCAGATATATCTAAACGTAACTTATATCGGACATGTGTTAGATATCATATCTTTATCAAAATAACCGATATTACAAAAGCTGTATCTAATAAAAACCTTACTAGCGTGTGAGAACGAATAATTCAAAACTTAAAACCGTAACAATGCGAAAACGTACGAACTACGAACAAAACGCAAACTTCACAAACGTTAGGAACCATATGCGCTACCTATCTTTCTAAGTATTATTTCGTGTTCGTTGTTAGTTTGCTCATCTAAATAACATTTTAACTTTTGCAAACTGTACTTCTGATATCGATATCTGAAAACCGATTTCGATATCGATATGAAAACACATACATAACCGTTAGCGTAAAAAACCGAAAACGCCCTTCTCTAGTTTGTTTACGCAGAAACCTGTGGCGCCATCTGAGCGCAGCTTTGCGGATAGTTCCCTATTAGTACAGTAAATTTAACCGAGTCCATGGTACCTAACATTTAATAATAAAATATTAGGTAGGTACCTACTGAAAGCGTTTCTATTTGGTAGCAATGACATTTTTGATATTTTTGGGGTCTTGTTAAAATATGGGTAAATAAGAGATGAAACGCTCATCCGGCGCCTAATTACTATATAGCCGAGATAACAATCGCCTATCTGCCCGGATAGCGGATTAAATAAAATCAAATTTCGGTAACTACTTTATTTATATCAAACAAAAGTAAGTAAGATTGTTTATACAAATACGATCAATGATCACAAAATTTTCTATCAACAACTTTTTAAAATAATTAATCAATCAATCAAATCATTTATTTGCAATGAATGTAGGTTACATTAAAATACAATTAGTACCTACTAAGAATGAATACTGATTTCTCTGCATTATGAATTTATGAGATAACAAGCGGTTTTGCTTGTCATCATAAATAAGGCCAGCTTCAGAAATCGTTAAATCTTTTCAGAGTTACAAAAATACCTCAAATAACAAAAGCGCTTATCTGGGGGTAATAGTGCCCGCCAAGACGCGCATCTACTAACCTTTTTTCGAGGCGCTTCGTCGTTTTTTTGAAGCCTCATAACTTGGTTTTGGATACCAGATAAACGAAATTCTCGGGCTACGATCTCAATAGTAGACTTATTATTTAATAAGATCGAGTCACGCGATAAGGAAATATCTCTGCTAAAATGCACTATAAGCGAATTACACCACAAACTAAACACCTTCGAGCAAAGCTGTATGAGAAACGAACTCGAAATAATCGGGATCCCCGAGGGAAACCATGAAAATCTCATGCACATAACTATGGTAACAGCAAATAAAATCGGTGTTAATCTCACGGAGGCTGATATAGACGAAATATATCGGGCAGGCCCAAAACGGACTACCCAGGCGAACAAACCCGAAGCTTCTTCAAGACAAGTGGTGGTTAGATTTGTAAGACGCTACAAGCGTGACGAATTTCTGAAGGCCGCAAGATCAAGGCCTAATCTAACCTCCACGGACATTGAACTGGAAGGAACATCGAGGAAACTTTACACCAACGAGCGGCTCAGTCGTGAAAACCGTCAGTTATTTCGTACTGCGAAAGTATCCGCAAAGGAGCATGACTACAAGTTTATCTGGATCAAAAATGGATCAATTCTTATCCGAAAACAAGAAGGTAATCCGTCGATACACATCAAAAACACAAATGACTTACATCGCCTGTTTGAATCAGCACCCCCACCGGACAACACCGGGGATGCTGCGCCGACCTCTGCGTCCACCTAGGAACGCTCAATCAAAGGACTACCGCACTGGGACTTCAAAGACTAAAATATCTGCAGATCAGGTTATAGCTGATTTCCTTGTCTTCTCTCAAACGAAATTTTATTTTGATAGTACTTGTTTACGTAAGCAATCAGGGTTTGTTATTCTATTTTTAATTAATTTGTATACTCTCGTTACCTTAACAAACAACAAATCATCCATACAATCACGCCACCATTACACACATTTATCAAAAACCACACAACAATTAAACTCATCCCCGATTCCACTCACATGCATACACATCCCTGCTATTCTCCTGCCAGCATTCTTCGTCGGTCAATCAGTGACATTCCCTCAAACGTCTTCTACTTCAGTATCATTTTTCCAAACCTACATAGATGGCTTTATTTAACATAACCCAAGATATTGAAGAAAGTTTTCAAATTGAGTGCCACTGTTACGACCTGATAGAGCGCTGCAGGGAACAGCTACTAAATACTGTAAAGAACTTTAAAATATTAACATTTAATATTAGGAGTTACCAGCGTAATTTTGATAACTTTTACTCTGCACTACAACGACTCGATTGCGATTTCGACGTTATCGTGTTAACGGAGTGTTGGCTAAGTGATGGATCGTTGCTAGAAGTCTTGCCAGGCTACACAGGCTCTAGGACGCACTTACAGTCTAACAAAAACGGTGGAGTTGTTGTCTATACGAAAACTTCGTGGAATTTTACCGTCAGTGAACCAGCATTGGCGGATGCAGACAGTCTCCTAATAAAAAATAACAGCGATATTGCTATTCTAGGTATCTATCGATCCCCATCCTATACTAACCCAGACAACTTTACCGCATCCTTAGACACTATATTGGACCAATTAAACAAGTATGACAAAATATTTGTAACAGGAGACATAAATATCGATATATGCAATGAAATTAACAACAAAAACGCGGACTATTTGCATATGATGGCCACACACGGTCTATTGCCAGCAATAACTATGCCTACTAGAAACAGCACGTGTTTGGACCATATTTTTATAAAATCTAATAATAAATCTACTGGAGTTATATCTAAATGATCCATCACTGATCATGACATAGTGATGGCTGCTACCTGTTTAAAAAATAATCACTCCTGCTCGTCCAGACCTAGATGGAAAATTAAAATAGATGAGGAAGCGTTTGTCGCAGAAATAAATAATCAGTCATGGTCCGAAATCTTAAACCAACACTGTACCAACGCCGCCGTTGATACTTTTATTGAAATCATCACGGCAACATTAAAAAAACACTCTAAAAAAGTTAAAGTGAGCAGAAGTAACTTTAACATCAAACCGTGGATTACCCCAGGTTTGATAAGATGCATGCGGCACCGCGATAAACTGCATTTAGCCTCACGTAATCATCCTGACGATCAAACGCAACGATTTATCTACACCCGGTACAGAAACTTTTGCAATAACCTGCTACATAAATTAAAAACCAGTTACCACAGCAACCTAATTGAAAATAGCCGCGCAGATCCAAAAAGACTCTGGAAAACACTAAGAACTATATACAGCGACAAGAATTTAAATAACTCTGATAAATTAGTCAACAATGATAACCCATCAGAATCACTTAACAAATGTAACACATACTTCACTACTTTGGGAAAAAAAATGTCTGACTCTATTCTCTCTAGACTCTCCGAAACTCAAGGCTCTCTTGCCGACAAGTATATCCCAAATATAACCGTGCCGGACACATTTTTCTTTCACCCCACAGACGAAACTGAAATAGAAAGCCTTATTATCCAACTAAACAACGACAGTGCTCCTGGACCCGATAAACTCAATGCTAGACTAATAAAAAAAATTCAATCAGCTATCTTAGAACCTCTGAGTTTTATATTCAACCTTAGTTTAGAATCTGGAATATTTCCGGAGAGATGGAAAGTTGCTGCTGTCAGTCCAATTTATAAAAGTGGCGTAACAGACATCCCTGATAACTACCGACCTATCGCCCTATTACCTATACTATCTAAGCTGCTCGAAAAAGTTGTCAACAAACGACTTTCAAATTTTTTCGATAAATACAACATTATTTCCAGTAGGCAGTTTGGTTTCAGAAGGGGTAGGTCAACCGAAGACGCAGCCAGGCTTTTAACAAACACAGTGACGTCAATCGTAGATAAAGGAGAACATACTATGTGCGTGTTACTAGACTTAGCCAAAGCATTCGACACTATTTCAATAGATCTTCTCTTAAGAAAGTTGGAAGCAGCAGGTATACGCGGTACTCCCCTTGCCTGGTTCAAAAGCTACCTGTGCAATCGAAAGCAGTTCGTAAAACTCGGAGATCTGACTAGCAGCCTGCTTCCTATCAATTTCGGAATACCGCAAGGAAGTGCACTTGGTCCGACGCTATTCATACTATATATGAATGATATCCTGAATACTCCCCTTACCAACGCTGAAATTATAGCCTATGCAGATGATACCGCGATTATTTTTCGTGGCAAGAGGTGGGATCAGGTGTACAGGTTCGCTGAAGTTGGACTGCTTACGATAGCAAAAGTTCTTGATAAGAATTTATTAACCTTGAACGTTAAAAAGACTAAGATTATAAATTTCCACAAAACCAAGATCTCAAGACCCCCCCAACATCTTACTTTCAGATTCCATACCTGCTCTCTTAACTCTAACCTTCAAACAGTGGACTGCTCGTGCACTGTGATTGATCGTGCGCACTCCGTTAACTATTTAGGAATAATTTTAGACGAGAACTTAACATACAAGCCACAAATACATGCACTATCCGGCAGAATCAGGAAACTTATCCATATAATGAAAAAGCTACGTGACTGCACACCCACTCCTATACTGCGTACTGTTTATCTGGGTCTCTGTCAGTCAGTCCTCCAATATGGTATCTCTGTCTGGGGCGGTGCCGGTAAAACAGCATGTATTGAAGTCGAAAGAGCACAAAGAGCCGTCATTAAAGTTATCCTCAAAAAACCATTTCTGTATCCAACAGACGCTCTGTACAAGGACTTCTCGGTGCTCCGGGTCAGGCAGCTATATATACTAAACGCAATACTTCATACGCACAGAAAATTTAAATCCAGCCCAGACTACGAAAAGCTAATTACAAAACGCACTCCCCAAGCGAAATCTCTTATGGCGAGACGCTCCTCAGACTATTTATTTCCACGCATTTATAACGAAGCCATAAAGAATTGCAAAATTATAGATCTCAAACTCTTCCAATGTAAAAACATTATTAAAAACTGGCTTCATTCACTATCCTACGACGAAACAGAAAGGATCATCTTTAAATAACTCAGCATTTGTGTAAGACTATACAGCACTCCTAATATCATATCACACACACACACAAGCACCCTCTTACACGCACACACATACACACACACCCTCACACACATTCAAGTTATTTTACATTTTTTTTATATTATTATTTTTAATTAGTTTTTTCATCGTTTTTAAGTTAGAATTTAAGCATTTTCTTTCTCGTTTTTATCTTAGTTTACTTTATTTTTCTCAGCTCTAATTTTATATGTTAATAATCACTGAGTAGCACCTATTTTAAATTATACAAAATGTACAACTCTGATCCCCAAGATACAGACTAACGTCTAGTTTGGGGATCACCGTTCAATCTGTATGTGTAAACTTTTTGATTATCAATAAATATCAAAAAAAAACAAAATTAAAAATAAAAACCCCGTGCGAGACCAACAAGGCTCCTATCTCAGCATGTGCAGCGATATCCAAAAAAGGACATAACGCTGCGCTGATATTCTGATAAGACCAACTGTTGATGCCACGGACACACTTACGGAAACGGAAAATACTTAAATAATACAATAATATAAAACATATTAAAATGTAGGTAGACCTATGTAGACCGACGTCCGCGATGCTCAATAATTATTTGTCGATACCATAGACAAACAATAGAGCGCGCGGACCAAAGAGAAATCTATGGTCGGCTGTCAAAAGAAAAAAAAAACGCAAAAACAATACGTGGCGAAACTTCCACGTGTGTATGCGATGTAATTTGACAAATGTGTTGCTTGCAAACTCTAGTCACAGATAATATAATACTAGCATACAGATGTCTCATCCCATACAAAGAAACTGCGCCGACGTAACTAGCGTTCTTAATCTGATTATACCGATTATTTTTTGTAATTCGATCGCGTTCGGTTCCGTTCCACGGCGAATCGGCGATAGATAAATCACCATCTATATCTGTGGAACGTAACCGAACGCGATTGATGTCTAAAAAATAATCAGTATAATCAGTACAGTACGTCAGCACGGTTTCTTTGTATGGGATGAGACACCACTGCTCTAGTAAATAATTCTCAGTGTGGGGACCCAAGCCCAACCTAGCTAGCATACGTCAGCCACATCTAGAATAAGGACATGCCACGTACCTATTTACACCGCGAGGGTGTTAGAAGCAGAATCTGCTTTGAAGTCAGATAATTCCAGTTTAGTTAGATAGTAATTAGACGATACAGACTCTTCTATCGATGCCAGCAGACGTTTACACATAGGAAGAAACGATGTCAATGGTAGATATAACACAGTGTTGGGTGTGACTTCTGACGACGTTATTTAGCCGTCGATAATATCGGTTAGTTAGGTATTGTTTTAAAATGATTAACGGTAGGTAAGTAATTTAAAAATATTCCGTTTAGCAAAAAAAAAACGTAGATAAGACATAGGTACCTACTGCTTCATCATTGTTATAAATGGAATATTTATATAATCTAAGTTAATAGTTAAGGTTATCGTAGTAAGTGTAAATTTTATAACATCCTATTCGTAGGTTATCTCTAGTTAGAACCGAGAAGCAATTGATTTCGTTGGTGCGGTGTTATGTAGGAAAAGGAGGAAAAGGATTAAAAAGGTGTTTCATAAAATTCTTTGATGTGGTTAGGCTATAGCTAGAAATTGGTTAAAAATTACGGTCACCACGAGGACTGGGGGTGACCATAAGCTCTTAGAGTAAGGTTATTTTGAGTCTGCGTTAGGGACAGATGTATACAAGTCATAAACATCTGTCCTTGCTGAAGCTTATGGTCACCCCCCTGATAAATGTTTATTTAAGTAGAAAATGTTGACTGCTGCGCAAAAACCCAAAGAAATAAAAATTATAGCTGGAGATTGATGATCATCGGGAAGGGATGTGTTTAGAGAAAACCGCTGAACAGGAAGAAAGTTAGCGTAAAATAATTATGCCCTGTCCTCAACTACCAGGGCAACCAGATATACATTCACCTGAGACGATTTTTTGTATAACTGAAGTAAGGATACTTTGTTTGTATCATGAATTCATGATGCAAAATCAGTAACATAGTAATCACCAATTTGACTAAAAATTGAACAGCTGTTTATATTTATGGCATTGATTATAATTCTAATCTTATTCTCACGGTTCATTGGTCGTTGAAAAAACTGTTGGAGTAATGATGAAATATTATCACTTTAATTAAAATACTATATTTTAATTAAAATGATAATATTTCATCATTACTTCAACAGTTTTTTTCATTAGATAGATGAATATTTTTTTTAATTATGGTCTAACGATCTTCATATAAGAGATAGTATTAGTTTAAAACTTTGAAGTAAATCGACTGTTTTCCTTGTAATAAATAAATTAACATTTGAGATTTAGGGAGAAAAATAACTACTTTTATTTGTCTCCCCTAAGTTTTATTTATTTAGTACGAGTAAAACAATTGATTTACGTCAAAGTTTTCGACAAAATATCACTGGTAAAATTCTTATAATAATTGTCTCAAAACTATTGTATCAAAATAATATTATTTGTAGACGTAACCTAAAAGTCAGAGAATAAAGTAAGCCTACGTCAACGGAGAAGCTTTTCAGATCAGCCCCAAGCGCGTGCTAGTCACGACGGCGTGCGACAGGGGTCAATCCTAGGGCCGACTCTTTATGCGTAATCTTTATTAATGGTCAAGTGTACTTTAGTATGAAGTGGTGAGATATTTTTTTGTAGCTGCTTAGAGGAAATATAAGCGAAGACATTTGTTTAAAAGCAATAATATAAACATGTTTTTAATGGCTACGATATACCTAAATGATAAAAATTTATCTTCGTATTTATCTACGTCACTTTCGGGGATAGTTTTGTATTATGTGTAATAATGAGATCATGGCAGAACATCTAGTAAGCAATATTTTAATAACATTTCCATTGTTATAAAATTATGACCTCTGTTATTATTCGCATTACATAGGTTAGAATTCTCAATGAAAACCCAATGAAGTTTTGAAGTTTCATCTCATAGTCATAGCTTAACTTCTTGTTAATTAAAACTATTTAGAACCAGAAATCATTTATGTTATCTCTGTGCATGTTTTATACCCAGAATACTCCAATTCATCGCCTTCTGGCTTCCAGCTCACATACATCAATTTACTTGCAGTAACTTTTCACGTCTTCGATTCTTGTAACCATTATATTATTATCATCTTCCAATAAAAAACTCTTATCTCATTAGGTAGACTAACCAATTGTCTCTAACCCAGAACCGAAACAGCTGAAAGTCATGGGGGAAGCCTTTACCCACCAGTGGAATGATACAGACTGACAGATATCAGTAACCTCAATAGTATACAAAAACAATGTGTGATTCCATCAAATTTTGCATACCTAAACCATAAAAAGATTTAATTGTAAAATGACGTGCGTGGGTGTGTTCGGTGACGCAGGGGTCATAAGATAACGCGGCATGTCAATGTCTCGACGTTACTGATAATTAAATTACTGTAATTAGTTGTACGCAATAAAAATATCTTGTTTCGAGTGGGTTTAGGCTGTGGATGTATTGGTACCAATATGTTCGAGTCATCGAAGAATTTTCAGACAGTATTTTTACGCGTATTATCAAAAGTCACGACTCCTACGTGGAAGTCGTTGTCATACAATGACTTCAATGTATATTAGTAAGTATGGGATTGCCAAAAACTATGCCCCCTGCCATGCATTTGCCTTTTGTCTCCTATCTTCTCTTTCCCCTGCTTGGCGACATTAGTTGCCACGAACGCTGGCTTAAGTAACTACCTACCAATCTCCACATTTAGCATTCGTGGCATGGCAAGAGAATATTAATCATACGTAATAGGTATAGGCTGTTCTATATCTACTACAAATATTCTATTAGATTTTATGGCATAGTCATCGAAAAGAAAACTTTAAAATCAGCTAGGAATTGGTACTCTATTGGCCATAATTATGAATATGGCACTTGCATGCTTGTGACGAGTTTTGCTTGCACACTATTGAGATTCACCAACCCAACTGTAATTTTTACTCAATCGCAGACAGTAGAAATCTTAAGAAAATTCTCTTCGTTCTACTTCCACGTGGCTGAAGCCTTACTTTATCGTCGTGTCTGTTACTATACGTCGCATTTTAGTATCGATGTCTGTAATAAGCGTATTAAACATCGCGATATTTACCTAACTGTCGTTAAAATAACTGTAAAGAATGATCTGCTAATATTTCATAATGTTACGTAGTTCTCTTGTTATCACTTTACTTATCATGGTGTTATTAATTTATTATTTTATGCGCAGTTTTTTAGTGGAATAAATAATACGTTGGAATGCCCTTTCAATAGGCAGTCATAATAAAAAAAAAACAAACATTGAAGTTTCAGTCCACGTTTCAATCTTTTAACATAGATACATAATCCAAGAGCTATAATAGATCAATAGCCGAATTGAGTATAGTTAAAAAATCATTTGTTACAGAGACGGCTCTTGAAATATATATGTATCTCTCTCATAACCACGTTTCAATAAGACTGTGAGGTCAACAAACACCAAAAGAGACACCAAATAATTCCTTGCCCTGCAGTACAGTACAGTTTACCGACAAATATTATTAACTAAAACTAAAACAAACCGAAAATCATATAATTATCCAGAATATCCAGTAGGTACCAAGGAAACAGCCGCTGTACGTAAAATTAGACACAGAAGAGGAATATTAATTAAAATAAATAAATGGCCCGTGTTTTCTTACAAATCTAAGTGAACTGACGGTACTTCCTCGAATGCTAAAGGAAAATCTTAATTAAAAACCTAAACACACACTATTGAGCATTGAAGAAGAGTGATATAGGAAGTCCCCCTAAGTATCGAAGACCACCTCAGTGAATATGGAAATAGATGAAGACATAGTAAAAACTAAAAATAATATCTCGGGGAGGCCTATGTCCAGCAGTGGACGTCTTTCGGGTGAAATGATGATGATGATGATAAAATATTATCCATCATATAATAAAATGGAGTAATAAACTCTTAGAGTAGAAACAAGATCGACCATGTACATGCACTTGGTCGATTTTGTTTCAAATCGATAATATCTGTTATATCAATAGCTGACATAATCGTTGGAGTTCCGATCAACTTCTATTTTTAGATATCTTATCATATCATAATCTGACATTGTGACACACAATCCCACATCGATGACCTGGTGTTATCAGAAGTTCATAGAATACTGTTTTGCTTTCTAGTAAATAAGTTATCTTGGCGAAGGCATGATGGCATTAGGGACATTTCGTGGATTAGAAAAGTTTCCATTAAGTAGGTACATGAAATGTGATGGCTATAAAGGTATAGGTGTAATAGTAGAGAAAGACCAAAATAATGATATATTAATTCTGAATTGTAAATGGATTAAAAAAAAGAGGGAATACTGTGAATACCGCTGAAAAAGATGTATAAAAAAAGTAAAAGACATGCTGTGCCTGAATTAAAAAAAACACACCACCTTAGTAGCAGAGTACATTAGCAAACTGCATTTAGCGATTTAAGGAGTGGAATTCCCTTCCGGGGTCTTTGTTCCCTGATAGCTACAACCTTGGGGACTTTAAGTCAAGAGTGAATAGGTTTCTTCTAGGCAAGCGTGCTTCACCGTAGACCACGTCATCGCTTAACAACAGGCGAGATAGTGGTCAAACGCGAGCCTATAGAGAATAAAAAAAAAAACAAAAAAAAACATGTAGGTAAATACTTCAGAAGTAAATATAAATATTGGTTGGTTAAATTACTGATAAGGTAACCGCAGACAATGATGTCAGACATTAAAATATAATGAAAATTGATTGCACAAGTGAGTCGTTTCCTCGAAGTCCAATCTTAGGATTACTTAAGCTAGGTACTCTCAAAGTCTCAAGAAAATGTTAATTGTTAACACATAAAGAAATGTTTAGATATGTAAAGAGACTATTAGTAGTATCGGAACTGAGACTAAACGCGATACAAAATCGCCTATGGATAACCGAGTAGTCCACTCGTAAAAATATCAATTATCAAAATGTAGGTATAAATTAAACGCGCGATGATCATACTAATAATTGGTCAAACTACCGTGTTTGGCAAACGTTAATAATAAATCACTTGACACTGGCAATTTTTACGAAAACTTTTGACATTTGATTAATTTACGTCAGCTGTCGGCAACCTTTTGCCACAAGGTGGCAAAATAAACTAAAGGTAAATATTAACCCTAGATTCTACCTGATACCTACTTATAATTGGTTATATCCCATAGAAAAATTGCAAATGCTATTAAAATTTTTAAAACATACGGCATTTAATTCGTACACGTAATACTTACATTATGTTTATATGATTGGGGTTTACAGCTAGAAAAATAATCACCGAAAAATAGAAATAAAAACTACAAAGTACTGATTTTATACAAATTTCAGTGTGATGTCTGAGGTTGCATTTGGGAGGCAATTACTTGTATGTTAGCTGTCATATTTATAATTGCAATTCGTAGAATGGCTCTCAAATGCTCATCTGTGAGACGAGAAGCATATATATTTTGTCTATAATTCACAATTGAAAAAGTTTGTTCGCATAAATAGGTGCTACCAAAAATTGTAATGAACTGCTGAGCAAACCTTTTCAATTCGTCTAAATCAGATGGCAAGCTGTTATAAAATAACAAGATAATTTATTTCATAGAAAAAGCTTTTGAGAGCATCATTAGATTGGAGATCAATCACGTGCATTTGTAAATTACTCGGTACTTCTCAATATCACACGAAAAAGGGTTTGCAAAAATCTTTAACTTTCTTGAAACTTTTTCAAAATCACCCCAGAGCGAAGCGCGTTCTTAAAGCTGGATTCACACTATACGGTCAATCAAGGTTCGTTCATGCCTTTCTTACAAAACATTCAAGGGCCGCACACGGCCCGTGGGCCGCTTGTTGCCGACTGCTGATTTACGTAATAGGTAGAATTCATAGGTATTTTATTACAATGAAATAGTTGAACTTAACTTGAGAGCAGTGGTAGTGATTTCGAACCCAGGCAGGCGCTTTACTTTGTGTAAATTATTTCATCACCACTGCTCTCAAAACCCTGAAGGAAAACATCGTGAGGAAACCGGCATGTCTTAGAATCAAAAATTCGAAGACACATGATATTCACCAACGCGCATTGGGCACGCGTGGTGGATTATGGCTCATTCTCTCTCACACAGAGAGGAGACCTGTGTCCCAGCAGTGGGAACATTAAAAGGCTAATGATAAGTTACTTATTTGCTCATTATTCCTCGATAAGTTAAAACAATAAAATATTCAAATCAAAATGGATACAACATTAAATTTTGAGATAGGTCTGATTTAGAGATTCTTGAGTTGTAACACGAAATTACATTTTTATCGAATCCCGTTTAGGTCAGATTAAAAAACGACCAAATACTAGGACTAACATTAAATCATAATAAACAGGATAGGCAAATAAATTAGCACTCATTTTAGAAATATAAATATAAGATGAACATAATAATTATAATATTTTTTATTTCTCAGACAGCAAACTGTCCATACTGACAAAAAAAAGGTGTTAGTAACAATAAAAAGGTCGTGATATATGCCAGCTTATAAGAAACTTTAATATAAAACAGAAATTAAAAGAAGTCTTCAAATTCATTGTTCTGCCTTCTTTTTCAGCTGTTTTGCTGCTTGAAATGTGTTATGCATCAACATAGCGACGGTCATCGGGCCAACGCCACCGGGAACTGGGGTCACGGCACCAGCTACTTTGACGACCTCTGTTAGACAAATTAAATTAGTTGTATTATATTGTTGAAAAACTAATAAACCTTAAGTTTTTAAATAGAAATTAAAGAAAGTTTTGGCAGAATGTGGATGGTTATAGTAAAGCTAAGTAAGACCTAAAAAACGATGGCTGAATTGTATAAAACCGATATAACTAGAAATGAGAAGACTTAAGGTATCTGTAAATAGAGATCTATAGATAAAAAGAAGACATGATGCGTCAACCAAAACGAAGTGGAGTTTAAACAAACATCATGAAAAAAAATATGAAAATATGTTTTGGGTGCAAGAATATCCAAAAAGTAAAAGAGAAATGCTTAATGAAAATGATCACTTACCATCATAATCGACATCGCCAACAAATCTGGATTTTCCGGTTGCATCAGTTACCCTGATCAGGCCAACATCAATGACAGTTGCACCAGGCTTGATCATGTCAGCTTTAATCAGTTTTGGAATACCTGTGGCAAATAAAAAAGTAACATTACCGACTGTTGTTGTCTACTTTTAGCAATATAATGTGAGAAATGCTTAGATTTTTTCACTTTTTGGTGGATCAAAAGATATAAATTCGTGGCCCTACTAGTTATATTTGTCTAATGCCGCAGCGTGCCCTGTAGCCTACTTATTATAAGAACTGATGAAGATGATGTTATTGATGGTGTCAAAGTTGTGGTCGATTTCTAGATTGACTCCATTAAGATTGGTATCGATAAGCTACGAAGATTACAAAAATATGAAATACCGTCAGTCACGATATATCTCTACACAGTACTGAGCTCAATCCTCTATTCCTAATGCAACATGGAGGCAATCAATCATTCAAAATTTTCGTTCCATCTAGCCTAAACTAACCAAAATTCTCTGGAGTTACCTGTAGCAGTGACAATAATATCAGCATTCTGACAGAATACTTTTAATTGCTCTGGTGGCGTGTAACGATGGCAGATTGTAACAGTGGCGTCCATGCCAAGACCGTTCTCATGTCTTTTGTCGCTATGCAATATCATAGCAATTGGTAGACCAATATTCTTCGATCGGTTCACCACCACTGCGTTGCGTCCGAAAGTTTCGACCTCGAACCTAAAATTGTGTATAATGATGTTTATGTAAACCTAATTTTAACCAATATTTCGAATATTAAGGTGTCAACATCAATAAACTCAATAATTACAAGCTTATATTTAGTTTTAACTGTCCCAGTGTTCGATTTAGTTAAATTAAATTGAATTAAATTTGGCGTAAATAAAATTAAGAAAAAGTACTCACCTTTTCAGTATCTCGATAACAGCTAAAGCAGTAGCAGGCACAAACGATGGCATATCAACACACAGCTGTCCAATGTTCGCAATATGGAATCCGTCGACATCTTTCTCAGGAGCGATCGCATTGCACACGTTCCTCTCACTCATTGTTTCAGGTACTGGTAACTGAATCAGGATGGCGTCAACACTACTGTCTGCATTGAGGGTTTTTATTTCTTGAATAAGCTGTGCCTCAGTTATTATACTTTCAAATCTGATGACTTGAGCATTGATGCCTATATTGCTTGCGGCTCTTATATTGTTGTTAACGTAAGTCTCGCTTCCTGGGTCTGCACCTACTATGATGCATCGAAGAGAAGGTGCTCTATTACCAAGGCTTACCCAGTTTTTAATTTTGTTTTTCATTTCATCCTTTACTGTCGCAGCTAAAGCTTTGCCGTCGAGGATTCTGGCCATGCTGTTTGAACAATTATCAAGTTTATCTAGTCTTTAATGACATACAATTTCTTACATGCTGATTACGACATAACAATTAATAATTAATTAGTTTATAGTTTCTATAGGGTGTCCCTGTTTTCTGAATTCACGCGCATATTTACTAATATCTGTTACGTCAGTTGACATAATTCTGAAACCAAGGTCTGAATATTCGAATACTTAATCGATATTATTAGGTATCTTGTATATCATTATCATAATCTGACATGGTATTATACATCGATGGTCATCAATGTCCTTGTGTTATCACGTCATGAGATATGCTTTATCTTTTGCATATTAATTACATACAAGCTAAGTCCTCTGTCTGTACTCGCATTTAATTTTTATTTGTCTTTATTCTTAGTGGGTTCTTTCCAGATAGTAGAAATATATTAAAATAATATAGCATCACCCCTACCACTTTATCTATGCTACAAGGGTAAAGTTAAGGGGGAGGTGTACAAAATTATAGAACTTACACCGTTATTTCGGCAGTTATGTTTGAGTTATATGTGGGAGATCGGGCAATCAAACGCCTGAATATTAGTTTATTTACGCCTATTCTCGTCATTGCCACACACCACCTTCCCACATACTACTTAAACTAACTCTACACAGACAAACTATCTACTCTAACTCATTCTCCTCGCATTCTCACATGTATGTAATAGAAGGCGAGCCTGTTACCATCATGACCTTCATCATCATCAGCCTTTTAACGTTCCCACTGCTGGTATACAGCCCTACTCTCTGTGTGAGAGGGAATAAGTCATAACCACCACGTGGGCCCAGTGCGGGTTGGTTACCATCGCATAGGCAGATTTTGGGCTGTTTCTGAGAAAATCTTTGATAGGTTCGTCTCATGGAGAAGTCCAATACAGCAAATGTACAAAACTTAATGTACTCAATGACTGAGACAGACAATCTCACTTTTGCATTTATGCTCAAATAATTTAAGATAATTATACTGTCAAAGTTATCTATAAGGATACTATGGGACCCCCTTTATTCTTATTATATATTAATGATTTTCCTGAACACACACCGAATCCATGCACTTTGTTTGCAGATGACATTTCAATTATAATGACATCATCAATTAATACTGACATGGATAATTACAGACTTGACATTAATAATACAATTGAATCAACAATTTCCTGGTTAAAATGTAATAATTTGAATGTAAATGTTAATAAAACAAAAATTGTTCAATTTAGGACATACGGTCGTAAGCGGGGCAAACTAAATATTAATTATAATGGACAACCGCTACTAGAGGAAGAGGAAACTAGTTTTCTGGGAATTACACTGGATGGCTACTTCTCCTGGAAACCACACGTAGAAAAACTATGCAACAAATTGAACAAATTCGTTTATGTTCTCTACACACTGCGAAAGACCTCGTCACAGAGTACGATGTTAACCACGTATCACGGCTGCGTCTCATCGACTTTACAATACGGCCTTTTACTATGGGGTAACTCAACAGATGCTGATAAAATCTTTAGGGTACAAAAAAAATGCGTTCGAGCTATATATGGCATTCCACCATGGGAATCATGTAAACCGTTGTTTCAAAGGTTGAAACTCCTTACTTTGCCCAGTATGTTTCATCTCTTTAAATGTGCTAAATTTGTCCACAGCACTTTGACCTGTTTAAGAAGGCACAAGACCGTTGCCCTAGAATAGTAAGAGATCCAGATAGAATAGTTCTGCCTAGGGCACCAAAGACCTCTCTGTATAAAAAGAACGGTTATTATATGTGTGGATTTATATATAACAAAATACCAAAGAACTTTAAAGAGTTGCCCAACAATTTATTTTTTACAAGGTTAAAATTCTGGCTACTAGAAAAACAATTTTATTCCATAAATGAATTTATAAATACATAATGGTTAATTTGATGACAATTAATAAATAAACGTATAATTGTAAAATAATAGAAAAATCATGCATGCCATTGGACATAAACACTATAGCCTAGCATTAAGTACCTATATTGTAATGTTTTGCATGTCAAATGTTTGACTATGTATTAGGAAACTATTTATAACTTACTTAAACACCTACACTGTACCAATACTTATTGCAAATAAACGATTGATTGATTGATTGATATGACACCAGTTATTATGGACATGATTATTCATACTTTTCAGAATTACAATTATTATCGTGTAATTTGATGACATTCATTATTTCGTGCAGAGCTTTCGTTATAATACACTCATATTTTACATAAAATATAGAACATTTTGATCTCCTTTAAAAAGTTAACAACAGCTTTTTCCACATAAACAATCTCCTTCTAACACGCTTATAGTAGCTTGATATGTATGTATCTATGTAACAGAATCTTTGAACGTGATTGTCACTACCTTCAAAATGTCGTAGTATTTACAACTATGCCTGAGTTCTTCTTTTAATACGTACGAGTAATATTCATTTATTGGCATACATCAAAACAGTTTCAACAAAAATCCCATAGAGAAAAAAACTTTTAGTTTTCCCAAACTTACTAATTTGCCGGGCAACTTAACCAACATTTCTTTCCCAAAATATCCAAATCGGTCCAGCCATTCTCAAGTAATGCGCTTTCCAACGCACATGATTTCATTTACATTAATTTAGATATGCCAGAAAGAGGGCACAGTTTTAAGTTATTTATTTATAGTAAAAAAATGGATGTTGTTGTTAAAATTAATAAATAATTGAAACTATTTAATAATTTTTACATTTACGGCTAAGTAATATATGATTTGTCCACTACTTGCAAGGAATACAAACTTTGAGAAACTGTAGCAGCAATAAAAAAAACAACACAAATGTTATAACTGACCTGATATAATATTTCGGTGTTTCCTTTAAATGACCGCGCACCACGTTTTTATGCCAAATGTTTGCATAAACTTGGTCGCCTCATATTTATAGGAAATGCATTCAGCTGATAAGGGCACTCAAAAACTGCATTGTGGTTTACCATTTTTACGATAAAGTCCTTTTAATAGACAATGATAATGACGTCACAAATGATAATGATTATTTACGTGTAGGTGTGCCAGATTTAGAAAAAAAATTAGGTGAAAAAAAACGCCTCAAAAATGCTGTGAGTCGTAAGTTCAACTTACGACTCACAGCATTTTTGAGGCGTTTCTTTTAGTAACAATCTCAAGGGCATATTACTTGAAAATTAATGCTTTCAAGAATCATATTATTGTAAATGAAATTCCTTAAATATTAAAGAGAGATTTGATATCTGCTAGTAAGCAAGTAACGAACGCCAGTGAGACAAAGAGGTACAAACATTTTCGGACAAAAATTAAGTGGCTGAAACTCCGTAGATAAAAAATGTATGCTTTCAAGAATAATATTATTGTAAATGAAATTTATTAAATATTAAAGAGAGATTTGATATCTACTAGTAGGCAAGTAACGAACGCCAGTGAGACAAAGAGGTACAAACATTTTAGGACAAAAATTAAGTGTCTGAAACTCCGGAGTATGGAAAATGTTCTTTACTGGACAATACATGTATTACTGTATTCCCAAGTATAAAATAACAATCTTATGCCTATGAAAACTACACAACATGCACCAACTTCCCTTTGCCAGAACTTTTGATCCTTCAAATTGTAATTACTTTTTTACCAACTCGTATATTTTCGGTATAACTTCAATCTGGGCAAGTTTTAACACAGTGAGCGAACAGCTCCAATGAAGAAAAGTAACTTTCCATAACCGCTCAGCTGGCTAATATTCAATTAAAACTTTTTAATTTCTCTCTGAACCTTTGGCAATATTTTCTGTTTACGTTGTTACTCTCGGTGAAAAATAAACAATTTATAATAAAATATTGTAGCAAGTTTCGCAAAGGAATTATTTGTGTCGGGTTGTTTTTGACTTTCATTTTGTTCAATGTTGTTCGGATTTGGTATTGGTGGCGAATGTTTTTATTAAACTTCTTCGTTCAAATCATTCTTTACAGGTGTAGTCACCTGTAAATAATCATAATGCACTTTTTACCCGACTGCCGAAGGAGGGTAATGTGTTTATCAGACTATGTATGTATGTATGTTTGTTCCTATGATTCTTACGTCAATCGATTCGTCTTAACTCTGCGAGTGTCACTGGCTACATTAAAATTGTAAAATAAAAAAATGGCGGACTTAGGGCGCCATATTGTGGTTTCAAAAATATATAACACTTGTATGTTTAATTGTACCTAATTCTAAAAAAAATATACTAAAAAGTTATAAATAAAAAAGTTACTTAAAAAAATAAAAAAACCCGACTGCTTAAAAAGCGAACTAAAAATACGTAAACAAGAAGAAAATCATACTGTGCAGTCGGAGGATACATCTGGTTTTGGTCAGCCGGCTCGCGAACATGTGTCCTCCGACTGCACAGCATGATTTTCTTCTTGTTTACGTCTTTTTAGTTCGCTTTTTAAGCAGTCGGGTTTTTGATTTTTTTAAGTAACTTTTTGTTGTTGTTGTAGATACGGAAAAATTTTGTTGAGTTACTCAATTTAATTCTGTTTTATGCCTTTTAGCCTCTAACTAACTCTAACGCAACATATGACAATTGTTACCTAGTTTACAAAATCAGAGCCTTCTAAGCACAAATCTTACTAATTATAACGTTTTCTCTTCCAAAACTGAAACAAACAACGAAATTTTACAGTCACAGTAACAGAGGATTCAATAACTCTGAATAATTTCAGGAGTATTGCAATAAAACATCTTTATTTATCAACTTGGCTCCGTTCCATAACCGGGTAAAGGCGGCCCCTAACTTAGGCCCTAAACTCGATTTAGTGAAACTTACGTTAAGTGCGTAGTAATTTTGGGACCTCTGTCATGGAGCGTTCGACTGCGTTGGGTGAATACCACAAAGTTGGGGCCTTGAAATTAGCGGGACTAGATGTAAGCGGGAGCGTGTGGTATGTATGTTTTCCCTTTTTAGCCGGCTGCAAAAAGGAGGTTCTCAATTCGACTGTATTTACCTGTATGTACCTCAAAACTTTTCGATAGGTGAACTTATTTGATGATCTTTTTAGGGTTCCTTTGGGTAAAGGTTAAAAACGGGACCCTATTACTAAGACTCCGCGATCCGTCTGTCTGTCTGTCTGTCACCAGGCTGTATCTCATGAACCGTTATATCTAGACAGTTGAAATTTTCACAGATGATGTATTTCTGTTGTCGCTATAACAACAAATACTAAAAACAGAATAAAATAAATATTTAAGTGGAGCTCCCATACTTCAAACGTGTTTTTTTGCCGTTTTTTTGCGATAATGGTACGGAACCCTTCGTGGGCGAGTCCGACTCGCACTTGGCCGGTTATTTTATTTGGAAGCTGGTGCTTCTCATGTGGTCTCATTTAAATTTGATCTGATGAGGAGTATTTGAGTTATCCTTAATCATTCATATTTTAATGTTAATAAATAAGGTACCAAAACTAAAAAGACAAAAATAAAAAACTTTTTATGAATAAAAATCTTTTTTGCAATAAAATATTACCGACTTGGTCGGTGTCTTTGGTAGGTACAATTTTTTTCGTTATAGACACCTACTTCCAAAAAGATTTTTTTTTTCACTTTGTAGTGTTTTTATTTTGGAGTTTTTAGTTGTACCTAATAAGCAAGTTCTTTAGTAAGGTACCTATAATGCCAGAATGGATTACCCGAATACCATGAAATTTAAACAACCGGTGAAATGAGAGTGTGCCACTGGCGTGATGTTATATTATGAAATGGTATAAACAATAAACAGACATGCGATTGCAGCAATCACGAGAGATCTGCCGTCATTTATTGAAGAGTTCTGTTATATATCTCTGCAGTTCTTCATCAAATTAAAATGGGCCAATTTGGGAACATACTCTATCAAACAAATAAAGTTTTTTTTTAAATCGTTTCACAATTGACGGAGATATCAGTAAATATACATTAAAAAAAACTTACTAGATAAGCCAAACATAGAACCTCCTCCTTTTTTGTAAGTCGGTTAAAAAAGGCAAACCGACTTCCAAAACAAAATACTACAAAGCGAAAAATAACTTGCTTTTCGGCAGCCGGTGTCAAAAACTAAAAAAAATAGGTACCAAAGACACGGACGATAAAGCGGACCTGTAAAAGGGACTGCTGTATATTTTATCAGATCGGTATTTTTTACTGGATACGGAATACTGTCATGTGTGTGAACTCGCTCATACAACTACATACGTCAGCGCCAAATAAAAACGTATACGTTGAAGCGTACCTGTAAAACGGACCTCTGTGTGAACGAACCCTGACAAGTGTTAGGACTACTAATAAGGTACTACTTCTAGTCGTGTATTAATTGGTTTTAGGTTTAATTTAAAAAAAAAACTTACATTATCTTAACCGTAAGTTTCATAGCCCAACTCGATATCAAGTAGTCATAGCTCGTGTTAGCCTGAACCACTGGCTAAAGGTCAGGCTGGCTACCTTCTAATGTAGGTGTTCAATTGTGGCTTTATTATTAACAACCTAGCCCGTCTATAGTTCATGGATTTATATCAGTACACCGAACTAACAATATAGGTACTTACAATAACTGACAACAGATAATTTTTCGGGCTTGTTCTCTGTCAGTCTGGAATTGTGCCCGGTTCATGGCAATAGGCGCGCTCCCTTACAAAGGACTTAAACATACATACCTGGGAATGTAGATGATGATGTACATACATCTCTGCCTTAGACTTTAGGGAAAACAGGCGTGAATTTATGGTAAAAGCATTGCGAAAGTGTAGATAATCTATACCAATGTTATAAAGCGGAAAGATTTTTTGTTTGTTTGTACCGAATAGGCTCCGAAACTGCTAGACCGATTTTAAAAATCCTTTCTCCTATGGAAAGCTACATTATTTCCGATTAATATAAGTTATAATTTATAAAAAAAAAATAGAGATCCTTATGAATATTTCAATAATGTAACCCAAAGTAGTAAAATTTTGCCTATAAAATTCACTATTTGGTGTGCGCTGAGAAAACTATTGATGATACATAAAAATATGTCCTAAATGATTAAAGTACTCGTAAAAAAGCCTACAAGAGAATATATTTCACTATCATAGTTACGTCACAATAGCACCTTTTGTGTTCTAAAATTTAATTAGATCGCCGCGGCGCCGGTAGAAACAAAACTTGGTTACATTCGTATTGTAGTATTAATTCAACAAAACAAATAAATAAATAGTTTAACAAAGTGGTAGGTAGGTAGGTAGGGTAGGGTAGGTAGGTTGATAGGGCAGGTGACGAGGTTGGTAGGTATTAAGGTAGGTGGGTAGCTAGGTGGATAGGTAGGTAGGGTAGATAAACAGTTGAAGGGAGCGATGCCGCGGGGTTCAGCTAGAAGTGAAATATTCAGCTACACCGTTGACTCGTAATAAGACTTAAATAAATTTTTTGCTCCGATGAATGAACTCTTCCAACTCACTCAATATATCTCTGGAGCACACAAAAAAAATAAACATTGAAAGTTCCCCCACAAATAGATTTCAGTCACGAAAGCTTTAAAATTTTAATTTCATAAAACCATTTGCGGACTCGATTTTAATATCGATATGGTTTTGGTGTCGATTCTAAAAATATACTGCCAACTTCGAGATTTATGAGTTTCTAGAGCCAGGACAGGGTGCCAAAATCACAACGAGTGAAGTACTAGATCGGTATTCGTTTCCTTTTAGAAACAATATTTTAGGTTGCCGATTTACTGTTATGGGTTAGCAAAAAAAACCGGAAAATAGGGGCGACACTATAGATTATGTGGAAATCCGAATAGTGGGACGAGAAAACTTATCTGCAAAATAATTTCAAAATAGGGTGTCATTGTTTAATTTATTTAATAGATTTATGTTTCAAGGACTGTAAAATATTCCTTCAGGTGACACTAGTCGATAATTCTTCCATACAAACGTAGTCTAGGGATTACTCCACTGTTTGACGATGCATGTTCAAAATAAAAAATTAAATCAATTTGTCTCATCATTATCTAGCCCTGTATGGAAGCATATATTTTGAACAAATACTTTTAGTCGTTTTTTCATGATATCCAGACTCCCAAAGGTCTGTTTATAAAATTTCGCGCACTCGGTTTCGTCCTAAATCATTATCCATTTCGCTACAAATTTGCAAAAGCGTGTATTCGTACGCGAACTAGCTTCCTACTGCTCATCACAGCATCTATCTCTTCTGCACGTGTTGTCGGTTGATATAAAATGCATTTTAACCCCGCGCACAAAATAGTTCGTGCCGTCGACTATTGTACCCTTAAATATCCCTGAGTGTAATAGTTTATTATTTGAAAATTCTTTTGAAATATATTACAATATTTTCAACGAGAGAATATTTTCAATTCCCAAAACACTGTTTTTAGCAGCTCTGACATTTAACAAAATATATTCCTTCCTTTTCCTTGACTTTTTTGACAACCTGTACTTCATGTTTAAAGGAGAGAAAGACAGCGGATTCACCAAAGTTATGTAAGATCTCGCCGTTTTAAGGTAATGTCCTTATTTGTTCGCGGGAGGCTGAGACGCAATTTGCCTTAGGAATGTCTTGTTTGTGCTTGATACACCCTTTTAAGTTATGTGTGAAATATTAATGTCTCTTGCATTGTGATTTTTTCTTACAGAAGATGAAGTTTAGGCTTGTAAACTTTAGAATTAATTCGGTATTTTTATCATTTCAGCAGATAGATCATGGACATAAAGCATCGCCTCATTGAGCAGCCAGGGCTGTGCTTCCTGGAGCCGGCAAATGGGACTCGAGGTGGCCCTGCACAAGTCCGAGGCAATGTATTTTTATAGCCCTCGGAATGCGTCACCACCAGGTCCCAGATAATGGTAGAAGGGGTTCACAGGCGTCGGGTTGACGAAAAAGTACTTAGGACTCGTCCTCGACAGCCAGTGTAATTTCGTGGAAATTTCCGACGTTTGGCTCTCAATCTGGAGCGGGCCGGGGATCAAGCGGCTCCTGCCCAAATCCAAGATTTAGGGGCTCCAAACGCTTCCTACCGAGGGTCGTGCGGTCCATGGCACTTTACGGAGCACCGTTGTGGGTGCGTTCCGCGAGGCGGAGACCAAATAGGTTAAGGTTGAATACGTCTGAAAGAGTCATGGCCAACCGACTGGTCCGGGGATACCGCACGGTCTCCGGTGAGGCAGCGAGCCTACTTGCCGGATTGCCGCCATGGGATCTGTAGGCGAAATTCCTCGCGCACATATGGGTGTGGCGCGAGCTTGCGTAAGTAGTAGAGAGTAATAGCTAGCACGCCGTCCGATAAGGATCAGGCCCGAGTCGACGGCAGTTAGTGTTCCACGCGCGCACAGAGATGTCTGAAAAATCTGACAGGGTCCGTTAGGCCCGTTGCCTGTCTGGGTGGCGGATAAATTTGACAACAACAGAGTTAACGCAGCCTTGGCACAAGCAAATGAAGGAACAGCGTTTTAGTTAGTAAAAGTCTGACGCGTCCTCCCGCTTCACCCAGAGCGGAAGAAGTCATTGGAAAAATTTGCAGGGCCAAAAGAAAAGAGGCTGTGCTTCCTGCATTCTACGGATTCCAGAGTCTTTCACTAGGTCATTGGTCCACCTTGTAGTTGCCCAGCCTTGGTGCACGCCGTCCGATAAGGATCAGGCCCGAGTCGACGGCAGTTAGTGTTCCACGCGCGCACAGAGATGTCTGAAAAATCTGACAGGGTCCGTTAGGCCCGTTGCCTGTCTGGGTGGCGGATAAATTTGACAACAACAGAGTTAACGCAGCCTTGGCACAAGCAAATGAAGGAACAGCGTTTTAGTTAGTAAAAGTCTGACGCGTCCTCCCGCTTCACCCAGAGCGGAAGAAGTCATTGGAAAAATTTGCAGGGCCAAAAGAAAAGGGGCTGTGCTTCCTGCATTCTACGGATTCCAGAGTCTTTCACTAGGTCATTGGTCCACCTTGTAGTTGCCCAGCCTTGGTGCAAAGATTTAGGTATGACATAAAGGTGTAGCTTCAACCAATAATAATTTATATCATATTCGTACTCGTAAAATAAATAAATAAATATAGTTGGCAATATAAATAGGTTGGTTAGAGCTCAAATGTAGTTAAACAACAGACATATTTCACACATAATTGTCATTGTTAAAGGATCTGTTATAAGAGATTAACCAAGGATGGTTGCACTTAAAATGATCAGTTGAGTAGGAACTCAACTGATCATTTTAAGTGCAGCTATTACCATGCAGTTGTTATTCAGTTGTGCCAGTATCGTACCAGTTTTTATCTTCATTCTACTCTATCTGTTGCGTGACATTATTGCTACACAAGAAAAAAGGCGACTCACAGATGTTAGCAGTCTCCTATAATTTTCCATAAAGATGCGCTCATACTGTGCTAGTATTATTTAATTATAGCTGACCCGTAATGTTGCTTGGCAAATGCCTTCCAGAATTCCTTTTATCTTCTTTTTATTTATAAAAGATTAAAAGGCCAGAGAATTTCAGATCATACAACACTAAGGGTGTATTACACGATCGTATATCTAGGATCAGACTTCTGTGAATCATATTTATATCATAATCACACTTCACACTATCACACTAATATTATAAAGGCTAAATTTTGTGAGTGTTTGTTTGTGTGTGTTTTTGTATGTTTGTTACTTCTTCACGGTCAAACGGCTGGACGAATCTGGATGAAATTTGGCACAGATATAGATTATAGTCTGAAATATCTCATAGGATATTTCTTGTTATCCCAGGAATATGTTCCTTTGAGATAATTTTCGACATCCACGCGGGCGAAGCCGTAATATAATTTTTTTTAATTTCGTCATTGATAATTTTGTCTCATTTATATAGGATCTTATGTATGATCCAGTATAATCCTATGGCGCCTCCACACGCTTGGCTAACAATGGCGAACAGCATACAACAAACAACAAACACGAACGTGTGGGTGGGTGTTTGATTGTGTTCGCCTGTTTTTGTTTGTGTTCGCCCGAGTTCAGAATTGGTGTCGATTTTAATCCACAAATCAAAAGGTGTTCGACAAACGTGTGTGCAATGTATCCACACGCTTGTACAGTTTAGTAGTACGTGCGAGCTTGCGGGTGGCGTACGAAGTTAATAGTGGTGGTCAAATTTATGAATCGTGACATTTTGTGTATGTTAAGCTAAATTGTAAGGAAAAATGAGGAGTTTAACCCGAAAGTAATCGCTGCCACAACAAGCTCGGCGTCCGCCATGTTTACCAATCCGGAATAGACTAGCATGTTCGCCAAGCGTGTGGATGCCGTGTTTGTGGTGGGTGATTGTGGTCAGTGTTTGGCACGTGTTTGCTGTTCGCCCTGTTTGTGGCAAACAGCAAGCGTGTGGAGGCGGCACTAGATATATCATCTGTAAAACCCCATTAGGCGTTTCGCGTCAAAAACACTGTCATTTTGTTGAACTGACACCTTTGAAAAGTCCCGTAGCTCTTATTCTAAGTATATGAACGTTTGATTTGTTTTACATAAATATTTTTGTAATTTAGAAGCACTCCAGAAAGGTACCTGAGTTTTAGTTTATATAAGTTATATAAGTTTACTTAAATACACCAATAAATATGCAAGATGAAATTTTAATGGAAGTGATAAAATACTTATTTTTTAATCAGAATTCACATTTTCCATAAAAAACCTTCAAAATCTTTATTGCAAAAGTAAAAAGTTTCACTTTCAAAAAGCTTTGAATACTTTTAAATAAACTGCAAAACGCGTGCTTATTAATATTTTTCTGTCACAATTCTCCGTAGCACGAACTCAGTTTTAAATTATTACCCACTCGCCATCAATCTAACTCGCACAATGTAAACTAGTCTTTAGGAACAGTAAACAAGTGAAATCGCGTGCATTTTCTTCGGGCGTGTAAAAACGGGGAGAAAATGATGTACGGTTATTGCCCTGTTTTATTATACGTAAAATATATTAAACGGGAACGTGAAATTAAAAGTGAAAGAGCAGTGGGAACCGGGCATGCATGCTTAGGTCTCGGATTGTTAATTTGAATGAAATAATTTCTATTTCATCCAAATTAACAATCCGAGACGCTTGTTTTCGGACTATGGGTAATTTTGAATACATTGGCTAAGTTTTCGAGTTTTGTATAATTTTCTTCTCCCTGATTCTACTACAACTGCAAAACCACAAACTTTCGCCTACTTTATCGTACACAATTTTTCTACACTTGCATCCAAAACTTGGTACCACATTTTTTTAATATAGAAAATTTCAGCTAAAAAAAATTTTAACTATAATTCCAAAGGAAGTTCCTTTGGAATTATAGTTTATTAAACATTAGTAACATTTTAACTTATTAAAATATATTACTTACCAATTATACCTACTGAACCTACTGTATCTACAAAACCCCCTTTATTCTTAATGATTTCCTCAACGCGACTCAAAATCAAATTGACAGTCCTATAATAGCTTGTTATTTATTAAAATCAATTAAGAATGTGTGTCGAATGTAAGAAGTTTCATTCAGAAGGATTTAGAATATAGCCATACGAGGCTACAACAACTGATCATTAAAATGTTTTTTTTTGTGATAGTGAACATTGAGAAATATTGTTTTTACAAAAAATAAAACCAACTTCCAAAGCAAACATACAGACATACAGCTATACAAACATACAAACATAAAAACATACAAACATACAAGCATACAAACATACAAATATACAAACATACAAACAAACAAACAAACATACAAACATAAAAATATACAAACTCAAACATACAAACATACGATCATACAAAAATATAAACATACAAACATAAAAAAAAACAAATAAAACATACAAACAAAAAAACAAACATACAACTAAGGGAACTAAAATAAAAAAATACAACAAATAACAAATGCTTCGTTACTAAATTGCTCCAGCTTGCTACCTACGGATGTGTTCTATATTTTTAAGTGGCCACGAAAATTGCCGGTATTTCGTAGTGCGCAACACTAAGCGCTTTTTAATGTCATCCGCTCACGTTGCAAGAAACGGTTCATTATATCACTGTACGGAACCGCTAGCAGAATGGAAAACATGCTGGGCTATTTATTTTGTTAGTGGTAAAATTGTTGATCTTTGGTATTGGTCGATATATATCCAAGTCTTTTCAGAAAAAAACAGAATTTTCTGAAAAGACTTCACGATCGTGACAGTTAGGTATAATCTACACCCCCCCGGGTGGGTTCACGCATAGTCAAGCAGCTCAGTAGCCATGGCTTGGCTGCCACGGTGAAGCGAAGAGGAATTTTAGGAGGAGGGGCTTTTGCCGATTAAGCCGACGACACAGCGGCTAACAAGTAAGTTGCGGTGCCGCTTGGTAACAGAGATGACATCGCGACTGAGGCGGGCCGCGATGTCGTATGGAGCGACCCATGTCCCATACCATATCGCGGCTGAGGGTTGGAGGCCGCGGCGGAAGAGGAGTGCCTGTATTGCGGTGTGCCGCTCTTCTCCTTCCGCGGCTTGGACGGGGTCGCCACCGTCAGATTGCGGACGTGGTGGGGCCGCAGGGGAGATCCCTATCCCCTGCGGCCGAAAAGTGGTAGGTGGCGGGGCCACTGACCTGACCCGTCACAGGGTGAACAACGGTGCCATACATGGGGTCGTATGGCGCCCATGTGCTGGTTTGGTCCCTGAGATGGTCACGGCGTGCAATGTGTTCTGGTGCGCCGGTGATGGGGGGTACACCCCAGACGCAAAACGGATGGCCGATGGGGCCGAAAAGTTCTGGAATGGCGACTGCGAACCGGAAGACGATACGTTGGAAGGCTTCCCACTAGGTAGACCGATGACCTGGTTAGGGTTGCGGGAAGGCGCTGGATGCGATGCGAGGCCTATGTCCAGCAGTGGACGTCTTTCGGCTGAAATGATGATCTGAAATAAAATACAAATTCCACGCGGATGGTAACTAGTTATTATATTATGTATTTAAAGTATCAGAATCCCATGAAACACCATTTCTCCGGTGAACACAAAAAGGCGGCTGATATAAACCGCTTTATACATTTTATCTAACGTACATAAGACAAGAGTAGTTCCTTTGAAAACTTCTTCAAAGAAAAAAACAAGATTAAAGGAAATAAGAGACTTCAGACGACGTATATTTTTTAAATCAACAACTTCGTCATATTAATGTGAAAAATTATGTAAAAACGTTTTCTTTTCCTAGATATTTTCTTTTCTTTCAGCGGCAATTTACTAAGAATTTTCAATTTGAGTAGCAAGTTCTTTTAATATCAGGAATCTATCACTTACTTGTCGATAATTAAAATCGTGCTGAGTTTAGAATTGATAAAGCAAAAGCCAATTAATTAAGAGGACTTTCAATTAGTTACCTTCACTAACGATTTCTAAGTCAGTCCAATTTGTTGTTGTAAAATAATGTTGACAAGAGGGTCTGGATAAAGCACTTTACTAGCGATTAAGATTTTCATAAGTCTAAAAAGGATCAATGCTCAATCCTGTCAATTTGTCAATATCAATTTGGACTTTTTGTCAACCGTTGACAGACAGTAATTTTTTCTAGAGCTCATGCTGTATTATTTTCACCATAACTAATTTTACATAAATAATAAAATGTATACTAATTTAATTTAATATATTCTAATTTAATTTAATTCAATCTATTATCATTTAATTTAATTTAATCTGTTCTGATTTAGTTTAATCTATTCTAATTTAATTCAATTTAATCTAGAACAGATTTTCATTTAATCTATGTTACTTAATTTAATTTACTGCTATCAATTAAGCTTTTAATAGTTTTTAATTATCGTATATGTCGTGGTGGCCCAGTGGCTAAGACCTCGCCTCTCGTGCTTGAGGTCGTGGGTTCAAATCCGGGCAAGTACCAATGTGACTTTTTCAAATTCATATGTACTTTCTAAGTTTATCTTAGGCATCACAGGCAACGGTGAAGGAAAACATCGTGAGGAAACCTGGACTTACATAGTTAATATAAGTCTGAAATAGCCAAGTCAGAGGCCTGTGGGATTCCCAGAGGCGGCTTAATGAACTCTGACACCAGAGGTGGCCACACCTCACACGAAAGAAGAAGAAGATAGTTTTTAATTATAAATTCTGTAATTATCGCTGCATAATTTAGTGCATGCTGTGATTTTCTGTAAGTGATGAGGCACTTAGGCTTAAGTTTGCAATGTAAAAATTTATAAAGTAACAGTGTACTCATTGTTGAAAAGCCTTATAATAAATATGTCGCATCAAGGCTGGCCGATAGATGTAAACCATCGGGCAATCAGGATGTATTCCCTTAGGTTAAGACATTGTGTGTGGGCAGGTCGGTGGGTACAATCGTGCAAATGAAATCACATAAGTTATTCGATACACTGGGTTTATTCAAATAGACACAAGTTACATTCTTGCTTACTAATATTACGGATCAACACTGATTCTACGAAGTCTTAGCTCTACGGCTGTCAGTACTCAACTGCTCTATTTCGCACCACGCAAGTGCTTATAAAAGCGCACCAATGCGTAGTTGCTCTTGATTGCCGCTAGGGGCGTGCTTGTGATTTGTTTTGACGTCCGTACTGACTAAACCCGACAAATAAATAAATCATAAGGATTTCTTGTTCTATCTCTGTATTTATTTTGTAACATGTTCTTTCAGCAGATTCCCAGAATCGCATAAACAACGAACAAAGAAAACTTCAACTTTAAAACAAAAACATATCGTGCGCTGCCAGAATACCTACAATTCCTTCCCAACACTTATCATGGACGTGTTATTAACTGCGGAAAACAAAAATAATACACTAGAATAACACAGCCCCTTTATGAGCTAACGATCGCCCCTTGCTCCGCCTGCGTGGCTTGATAACTAGTCCAAATAACACTTAATAATAGTGTTAAAAGTGTTTCACGAACACTTTAACGTGATCATTAGAACCTGCGTCGCCATAATTATTGGTTGCTGTTACAAAATGGTAGAACAGAGCTACCCTCTATTTTTGTTTTATTTTTATTTTTTAGGACATTAGGAAGAATGTTACATTATTTGTATGTTCAGGTTTTGTTGGCGTAGTTCCAAATGGAAGTAAAATGTCTTATGAGTACGTAGATCGTAGATTGAAAAAATGGAATATCGTATATGTAAATTCTACGAATCTGTTTTGGAGTCTCGTGTTGTCAATATCAAACATGCTCAAGAATTCTTGAGTTTCTGATAACAAGCACGTTGATGGGCTTTTTTGTGAGTTGAAAGATGTGGCCATTAGTCCCAGCAGTGGGAACATGAATCGTGTGGGTATACAAATTCAACATAATTTGCCTGTCCCAATTTATTTGTGGTAAGTGCAAAATATCCATAATCTCTATTATCTGTCGTGGTGGCCCAGTGTGTGAGACCTCATCTCTCGTACTTTGAGGTCGTGTATTCAAATCTGGGCAAGTACCAATGTGACTTTTTCAATAGGGATCCTGGGTAGAAAAATTATAAGTCTGTCAGTGAGATTATCAAATAATATTGGACCCGATTTTTTTGCTTTGTCAAATAAATGAAAATTGACAATAATAAAAGTTCAGAAGTGGGGGCTTATGGCGAAACTTCGTCAGTATAAAATGTAGCACACCGTGACGTTACACGATATTTTAACGCACTGTATCGTCGTAATTTTTTGGTTACGCGGCAAAAGAACAATCTGTGTGTCCTATTTTTTTTCGGTATCTAAGTGACGGACTAAATATATGTTTTTGTCAACTACCCTATTCCTGTGTACTTTCTAACTTTATCTTGCTCATCACTGACAACGGTAAAGGAAAACATCGTGAGAATTACTAGAACTTATAGTTAGTATTTGTAAGTTTGTGCTCCATTGGTGTAATTGCTGCAAGGCGTTCCAGTGCGAGGGTAATCAAATAAATAATTAGTCGTCATTTGCGGATGGCTACTTCACCTCTTTCTAACCATTACATCTTCCATACAGTCAATTGGTCGTTTATTTGGTCTTCCCCTATTGTTTATTGCTGGGAAATGAAGTCAACACTTCAGGTGGCTGGAGAGTGCCGTCCACGCTGAACACATATCTGCGTGACCCAAACGGCGTTTGTTTGTGAGTGGGTAGCAAGGTGGCGACGCGGTGCGGCACGGCGAACGACTCGCTTCTTCGGACTCCACCGCGATAGTTGACACCTCTCTCTTAAAACCATATTGTTTGTCCAGGACAGTTGATTTGCAATTATAACAGCATTAAACCATTTACCTATTTATATGTTCCACTTATTTCTCATCCACGAGCTAACATGGTCCTTCGAACCGGATCCAATTATATCGCCGAAAACTTTCCTTAAGTAATAAATGTGTATTTTTTTCTTACTTGTTACTGAAAATATAACATAATATAACATCACGGCTGTATTTCCCGAAAGGTTAGGCAGAGGTATAGTAGGTACACCCACATTTCACCAGTTATTTTTAAGTCCTATGTAATAGGGGAGGGCAACAGGAAAATCTACAATAGTAAAAGCAGCATAGAATAAACACAATACCTACTTACAATAAATAATTAATTTATTTCAGTTTGGAGTGCTAACTTTACTTCCTCGTAAGTTTACTCTTGAAGTGAGGCGGGGAATGCTTGGATAAAAATGCAATAAGTTAGTCTAATGCATTGAATCGCTAATTTATTGAGAAACTGATAACATACTAGTGTATACAGAGTCCCCTAGATTGGATTTTACCGTCAGATATATATTTGTAGATGTGATTTGCTTGTGTTTGGCTATTTTAATAAGGGAAATTATTAACCGAGGGAAAAATATACTGAATGGGCGACTATTATACTAAGTAAGTAACTATTTATCCGATTTGAGTAATACCTTTTAGGAGATTTTTGTGAGCTGCGGTAATAATATTGTTACATACTTTAATTGTATTTGGGTTTCTATTTTTTCTATTTTAGAATATTATTATTTTGAAAATAGCTGAACAACTATCGAGGCGACATCACTGTGCAGTGCGGGAGTTCGGGTTTATTCGTGTCCAAGAGCGAGCGAAGCGAGCTCGGGAACTTAGGGCACCCCGACACGAATAGGTTAGGTTCGAAGGGGATGACGGGAGCTGAAGTGAGCGAGCAAAGCGAGCGAACTTAGCTCCCATCATCTCCTTCATGTTAGGTTACTTTAGACCCTGCAGACAGAAAAAGCAGCCCTGTCGGCAAACTTATATTTTCAAGTCGCTGTTTTAAACATTTGTATTCGCCCACTGTTTGTCGCCCACTTAGTATTTCAGTAAGCCATATTCAGTATTTTTTAATTTGAATTTTTTTTCGCTCGTTTAAATACTAGCCTTTTAATAAAAACTTTTATTTTATGCGTTTTGAGGATGTGCCTGTAGTATAATATTTCGTTATGTCTGTAAAAATAAATATACAACAAAATAGTCGGCCTAATACCTTCTTTTGAAACTGTAATACCAATAAAATGTTGGAACTGAAACACCTGGTCACTACCAGACTTTATAATTGGATTTGGAAGCCATTAATAGGTATCTCAAAACAAAGATATTGAAAATTAATTCCGGTAAAAATTAAAAAATAATAAATGCCAAGAATATGCCTGGACATATAAAAAATACAGCTGCTAACTTATTCGAGAGGTGACTAAAGACCAAATTAAAGGTCAACAACACTTTCAAAGGCGTTTAATGAATACAAGAACAATTTAAAACGGACTCCTCGTCCCACTCCATAAAGGGAACTCTTTGAGCGGCAACTAATTAAAAAAAAGTTATTAAAAAGCTGAAAACAGCGAGTTGTCGAACTCCATGAATTAATTTAGTTAAAAATTGAACCTTTTTCTTGTCACTGCGTGTTTTTCTTCGACACTTTTATAGTAAAGAGTTTTATAACTTTTAATTAATGTATTTAATTGTAGAAGATCCTGTTAATAAATTTTGCTTGTTAATACTTTTTTGAGGCACATTGTAAAAAATACTGTTTAAACTTTAAGGCTGACTGAAGAAGGGAAAAAAAACAAGTTCTAATTTTTCAAGATTTCAGTGATCTGTAATCGGAAGACACTAGGCTGTCAAGCGATTTGCTGTGTCGTGCTTAGAGCCTAAAAGATCTTCCTGAGGCCCTAGACAATTGACATTCTATCATCGCTAGCGTGGCAATAGCGATTCAAAAAATGTCAAAAAAAATTGGAAATGAAATTGAAAATTGTGTTGTGTGTTGAATGTTTTTTTTTTATATTATTGATAGGCTCGCGCTTGACCACTATCTCACCTGATGGTAAGTGATGATGTGGTCGACGATGTAGCGCGCTTACCTAGAAGAAACCTATTCACTCTTGACTTAAAGACTCCCAGGTTGTACCACTCGACAACAAGCAAGAATTTCGTGAGGACACTCAGAAAGTTTTGCGAAACTAAAAAAAATTGTTCTATACGTACATATATTTTTATTAAATCTTTTCAAAGTACTTTCCACCAGCCTCTATACAAAGATTCATGCGCCTAAACCAGTTTTCAAAACACTTTTTCCAGTCCGCCGCAGACACCTCGTTTACAGCCTGCTCGAACGCAGCCAGCGCATCTTCCGGCGACGAAAATTGTATCCCTTTGAGCTGATTTTTTATTTTTGGGAATAAAAAGAAGTCACACGGTGCTAGATCAGGGCTGTAAGGAGGGTGACCCAGGAGTTTGACTGGCGTGCTGTCCAGGAAGTCCCTCGTTTTGAGTGCGGTGTGCGCAGGTGCATTGTCGTGGTGGAGCAGTAGCCCGCGGAGCCCTGTGTTTGGTCGCTTGTTGCTTATAACAGAGAAAACTTCTGGCAAACATTTGGTAGTATACCATTCGGCATTAATGCTTCTTTGATCCCGTAAGGGAATTGATACCAAGTGGCCAGTCAAATTAAAAAAGCTAGCGATCAAAATCTTACCCCCGCTTCTAGATCGCTTCACTTTGGTAGGCGTTGGCTCATTTTGAAACACCCAAACAGTCGACTGGCGCTTGGTTTCTGGGTCGTATTGATAAATCCAGGACTCATCACCTGTAACGATGTCGTAAACACGCCGAGACGAGCCTGCTTCAAATTTGTTAAGCATATCACGGCACCATTCCACCCGGGCCTGCTTCTGAGCATCGGTGAGGTTGTGCGGCACCCAGCGTGATACTATCCTCCTCACGCGAAGATGGCTGTGTAGAATCTCGTGAACGCTTCCCGATCCAATCTTCAATATGTGTTGAATCTCCTGATATGTAATTCGCCTATTGTCTTGGATTAAATTTTTCACTGCTAGCACGTTTTCTTCGGTAACAGCCGTCAAAGGGCGACCGCTTCTTTCGTCATCCCCCAAAGTTGGTCGACCGCGCTTGAATTCGTTATACCAACGATACACGGTTGCCTTGGAAGGGCCTTCATCCATGAATGCCATTTGAAGTCTATCGTACGATTCATCCGGTTTCAGGCGACACTTGAAATCGTGTAAAATCATAGCTCTAAAATGTTCCCGGCGCAGATCCATATTTCAGTGAGACACAATACTTTGAATTAACTCGCAAAAAATGTGGAGGGAAATTTTGAAATTGGAACTTACTTATTTTTACTTATAAATAATCATATTTTCGAAAAACATTATAACTGGCCAGTCTCCCATATATAAAAACTTTTTTTCGCAATACTTTCTGAGGGGCCTGGTACAACCTGGGAGTCTTTAAGTCAAGAGTGAATAGGTTTCTTCTAGGTAAGCGCGCTACATCGTCGACCACATCATCACTTACCATCAGGTGAGATAGTGGTCAAGCGCGAGCCTATCAATAATATAAAAAAAAAACATTCAACACACAACACAATTTTCAATTTCATTTCCAATTTTTTTTGACATTTTTTGAATCGCTATTGCCACGCTAGCGATGATAGAATGTCAATTGTCTAGGGCCTCAGGAAGATCTTTTAGGCTCTAAGCACGACACAGCAAATCGCTTGACAGCCTAGTGTCTTCCGATTACAGATCACTGAAATCTTGAAAAATTAGAACTTGTTTTTTTTCCCTTCTTCAGTCAGCCTTAAAGTTTAAACAGTATTTTTTACAATGTGCCTCAAAAAAGTATTAACAAGCAAAATTTATTAACAGGATCTTCTACAATTAAATACATTAATTAAAAGTTATAAAACTCTTTACTATAAAAGTGTCGAAGAAAAACACGCAGTGACAAGAAAAAGGTTCAATTTTTAACTAAATTAATTCATGGAGTTCGACAACTCGCTGTTTTCAGCTTTTTAATAACTTTTTTTTAATTAGTTGCCGCTCAAAGAGTTCCCTTTATGGAGTGGGACGAGGAGTCCGTTTTAAATTGTTCTTGTATTCATTAAACGCCTTTGAAAGTGTTGTTGACCTTTAATTTGGTCTTTAGTCACCTCTCGAATAAGTTAGCAGCTGTATTTTTTATATGTCCAGGCATATTCTTGGCATTTATTATTTTTTAATTTTTACCGGAATTAATTTTCAATATCTTTGTTTTGAGATACCTATTAATGGCTTCCAAATCCAATTATAAAGTCTGGTAGTGACCAGGTGTTTCAGTTCCAACATTTTATTGGTATTACAGTTTCAAAAGAAGGTATTAGGCCGACTATTTTGTTGTATATTTATTTTTACAGACATAACGAAATATTATACTACAGGCACATCCTCAAAACGCATAAAATAAAAGTTTTTATTAAAAGGCTAGTATTTAAACGAGCGAAAAAAAATTCAAATTAAAAAATACTGAATATGGCTTACTGAAATACTAAGTGGGCGACAAACAGTGGGCGAATACAAATGTTTAAAACAGCGACTTGAAAATATAAGTTTGCCGACAGGGCTGCTTTTTCTGTCTGCAGGGTCTAAAGTAACCTAACATGAAGGAGATGATGGGAGCTAAGTTCGCTCGCTTTGCTCGCTCACTTCAGCTCCCGTCATCCCCTTCGAACCTAACCTATTCGTGTCGGGGTGCCCTAAGTTCCCGAGCTCGCTTCGCTCGCTCTTGGACACGAATAAACCCGAACTCCCGCACTGCACAGTGATGTCGCCTCGATAGTTGTTCAGCTATTTTCAAAATAATAATATTCTAAAATAGAAAAAATAGAAACCCAAATACAATTAAAGTATGTAACAATATTATTACCGCAGCTCACAAAAATCTCCTAAAAGGTATTACTCAAATCGGATAAATAGTTACTTACTTAGTATAATAGTCGCCCATTCAGTATATTTTTCCCTCGGTTAATAATTTCCCTTATTAAAATAGCCAAACACAAGCAAATCACATCTACAAATATATATCTGACGGTAAAATCCAATCTAGGGGACTCTGTATACACTAGTATGTTATCAGTTTCTCAATAAATTAGCGATTCAATGCATTAGACTAACTTATTGCATTTTTATCCAAGCATTCCCCGCCTCACTTCAAGAGTAAACTTACGAGGAAGTAAAGTTAGCACTCCAAACTGAAATAAATTAATTATTTATTGTAAGTAGGTATTGTGTTTATTCTATGCTGCTTTTACTATTGTAGATTTTCCTGTTGCCCTCCCCTATTACATAGGACTTAAAAATAACTGGTGAAATGTGGGTGTACCTACTATACCTCTGCCTAACCTTTCGGGAAATACAGCCGTGATGTTATATTATGTTATATTTTCAGTAACAAGTAAGAAAAAAATACACATTTATTACTTAAGGAAAGTTTTCGGCGATATAATTGGATCCGGTTCGAAGGACCATGTTAGCTCGTGGATGAGAAATAAGTGGAACATATAAATAGGTAAATGGTTTAATGCTGTTATAATTGCAAATCAACTGTCCTGGACAAACAATATGGTTTTAAGAGAGAGGTGTCAACTATCGCGGTGGAGTCCGAAGAAGCGAGTCGTTCGCCGTGCCGCACCGCGTCGCCACCTTGCTACCCACTCACAAACAAACGCCGTTTGGGTCACGCAGATATGTGTTCAGCGTGGACGGCACTCTCCAGCCACCTGAAGTGTTGACTTCATTTCCCAGCAATAAACAATAGGGGAAGACCAAATAAACGACCAATTGACTGTATGGAAGATGTAATGGTTAGAAAGAGGTGAAGTAGCCATCCGCAAATGACGACTAATTATTTATTTGATTACCCTCGCACTGGAACGCCTTGCAGCAATTACACCAATGGAGCACAAACTTACAAATACTAACTATAAGTTCTAGTAATTCTCACGATGTTTTCCTTTACCGTTGTCAGTGATGAGCAAGATAAAGTTAGAAAGTACACAGGAATAGGGTAGTTGACAAAAACATATATTTAGTCCGTCACTTAGATACCGAAAAAAAATAGGACACACAGATTGTTCTTTTGCCGCGTAACCAAAAAATTACGACGATACAGTGCGTTAAAATATCGTGTAACGTCACGGTGTGCTACATTTTATACTGACGAAGTTTCGCCATAAGCCCCCACTTCTGAACTTTTATTATTGTCAATTTTCATTTATTTGACAAAGCAAAAAAATCGGGTCCAATATTATTTGATAATCTCACTGACAGACTTATAATTTTTCTACCCAGGATCCCTATTGAAAAAGTCACATTGGTACTTGCCCAGATTTGAATACACGACCTCAAAGTACGAGAGATGAGGTCTCACACACTGGGCCACCACGACAGATAATAGAGATTATGGATATTTTGCACTTACCACAAATAAATTGGGACAGGCAAATTATGTTGAATTTGTATACCCACACGATTCATGTTCCCACTGCTGGGACTAATGGCCACATCTTTCAACTCACAAAAAAGCCCATCAACGTGCTTGTTATCAGAAACTCAAGAATTCTTGAGCATGTTTGATATTGACAACACGAGACTCCAAAACAGATTCGTAGAATTTACATATACGATATTCCATTTTTTCAATCTACGATCTACGTACTCATAAGACATTTTACTTCCATTTGGAACTACGCCAACAAAACCTGAACATACAAATAATGTAACATTCTTCCTAATGTCCTAAAAAATAAAAATAAAACAAAAATAGAGGGTAGCTCTGTTCTACCATTTTGTAACAGCAACCAATAATTATGGCGACGCAGGTTCTAGGTAACTATAGATCTTTGAGAAGATAGTCCCATAGTGGTGCAGTAGTGGTAACAGAAGTTTAGTTTAGGTAGAACGTTATAAACAAATTTTTGGACTGAAATTAACAGCCTTATTGCGTAAGAAATAAAGTGCAATTTAGGACACACGGTATGTCGTCATAACCACGTCCGAGCAACGGCATACCGTGTGTCCTAAATTGCGCTTTATTTCCATGCATTTTGTATGAAATTTGAATGGAGTAGGAAGCCGCCCGTGCTATGTCCGCGCCCGACGCCATTTCTGGACACGCATGGTGACTGCTTTTTTGAATACCATCAAAAATGCTTCAAGTTAAAGTAATGGCAACTAAAGATATATATCTCTTACTAAAACATTCCAGTTTCAAAGCTCACAGACTATAAAAAGTAGCAGTATCTTTTTTGTCGCATAAATTGTAAAACTTAACTCCGAGAAGTGAATAACTTCGTCGTAGAAACGATGAGTTATTTGTTTGTGCACTATTGCAGTAAGGTTTTATTCTTTAGTAAAGGCTAATTTTAAAATCGTTATCAGGAATTTGGATGATTTATTTTTTTCAGGAGAAGAAGAACACTAATTTAACAAAATTGTGTTTGGAGATAATGATTTCAAGAAAAAAAAATGTAAATAATAAATCAAAGTAGTCAAAGGACCGAGATTTTCGATTTTGGCGAAATAATAATACATAATATAAATAATTTTATTTAAATGATCAGTATTGTTTACTTGTCTACATGAATCTAATTTTTCTTAAAGAATAAAAACCAAACGTCACTAAAAAGTTAGCTCACACTTTAATTTTAATTGCAACACTTAAAACCATTACAAATTAAAATGGGTTTAATAGAGTATTCTACTATGCTTGAAAAAGTAGTTCAAAATTTTGATCTCTGTTTTTTTATATTTGTTT
Organism: Orthosia incerta; assembly: GCA_948252205.1. Taxonomy (NCBI): domain Eukaryota; kingdom Metazoa; phylum Arthropoda; class Insecta; order Lepidoptera; family Noctuidae; genus Orthosia; species Orthosia incerta. The sequence continues at coordinate 26,717,900 of OX411749.1, forward strand.
GATTTCCTAATAAAAATACACATAATAAATATTTCGCCAAAATAAACACGCTTTCTTACTGCTTTATAACAATACATTAAAATTTAAACCTTTTAATGCCCGAAAAAACACTGGTAGGTATTTAAACAAAACAGTCGTGATGACCGGCACTCACTATTCGTGTTTAGTGATTTTTGGTGAAATTATGAATTGTAATCGAATTTTTGTATTATTTATGATAGATAAATACCAGCTCGAAGATATAGTTGATAGCTGTTTAGTTAAATGATAATGTACTCTAAGCTGTTTACACTGAACTGACAGATGACAACTAATACTTGTTGCCAGCTTTTTGCCTCTATGACGTCACGCCATGGCCGCTCCTGTTTTAGGTCACGTCATATGTAGATTTAAAACATCGTTTTTAAATTTTAATATATTAAAAAAATAATGTGGTTTTATGACCCAAAATCAGAATATTTAAGTATATTTTAACATACTTTATAAATTTTATCATATTTCATAATTTAGTACCTGGGGGACAGAGCTTTTCTCGGGTGAAAATGACGTTTTCTAAAAATGAAACCTAGCTAGATCGATTTATCGCCCCCGAACCCACCTGCATACTAAATTTCATGAAAATCGTTGGAGCCGTTTCCGAGATTCATTTCATTCATTATATATATACAAGAATTGCTCGTATAAAGGTACGAGTATTAGATAGATAGATAAATTTTTCAATCATCATCATATCAGCCGAAAGACGTCCACTGCTGGACATAGGCCTCACCCAAGCGTCGCCATATTGACCGGTCCCGTGCGTCTCGCAACCAGTTTATCCCCGCAACCTTCACCAGTTCATCGGTCCACCTGGTTGGAGGCCATCCAACGCAGCGTCTTCCGGTTCGCGGTCGCCACTCCAGAACCTTTCTGCCCCATCGGCTATCCGTTCTACGAGCAATGTGCCCTGCCCACTGCCACTTAAGTTTGGCAATTCTTCGGGCTATATCGGTAACCCTGGTTCTCTTGCAGATCTCTAAATTACTGATTCAATCACGCAAGGAAACTCCCTCCATTGCCTTTTCAATACCGAAAGCTAATCGATCTTTTACATTTGCCCCGTGCACCTACTACTTTCTGATTCATATGTTAATAATAAGGCCAACTGCACTTATCCTACTGCATATCCCTGTACACTGTAAACCAGTGTAACTGATGAATCTTTGGACCCGATAGCTCGATACCAGAGTACGTCTCACTGCTCCCGATTCGCTTTGATACAGCCCTTATGTTTTTTATGCGAATTTATCTTCCATCAATCAGTGTTAGGAAGACATGCTGAGCTTGTCTGAGGGTTTTTACTCGAGTTGTATTTATTGGGATCTCGTTTGATAAGAAGGAATGACGTTGACAGTATGTTGTAGCGAAATAAACTATTGGTAATGTGTTTCTTTCTGGTTTCAGGAATTTTTTTTGGTAAACAACCCTGTTTACCAAAAATAACTATGTATTTGTGACGACACACAAAAAAGTCAAATGTTGTGAGCAGCATTTTTACCTATTCTTAAATAGGAAAAAATGCTGATAAATACAAACAACATATTTAAGTTTTTAAGCTGACATGGTCACAATCTTTAGAATTAATATTTGTTTCGGGATATTTAGCATGTATATTTAGATTTTTGTTAAGAGCAGTTCTCGTGATCATGGTGCTTGTAACGGTGGCGAAATATCGAAGTCTCAACAAAAATATACATGGTAAATATCCCGAAACAAATACCTATTAATTCTAAAAACAACATATTTACTTTACTTTGACCAATATTATAGTAAAGAAATAAAAAATTGTAGTTCTAATGGTAAATTGAACTAAAAAGTCGCTAATCCTGAAGATCTTGGTAAGGCTAATGGGACAAACAATTTAAACGCGCACGGTAGAATCAACTTTTATTACTTGTAAATTTTAATTTTTGTTTGACTTTCAAAAGTACTTTGACTTTGACTAAATTATTGCATTGTCATCGGTCCTTGATAGGTGTGCAAAGTTTCAAATCAATCCGACGTTTTGAAGTGGGTGAAAATCACGTTCAAAGGTTCCGTTACATTGATACATAGATACATAGTTACATAGATACATACCAAGCTAATAAAAGCGTGTTAAAAACGTAATAACTTACTTTACTAGGTGTAAGAAAATTTAAATGAACCTGAATTAATAATTATATTCCTTATTTGCTCATCAAAGTGTTAAATTCCTTCTTTATTTTTAAAGTTTTCCTTTCGCTATTGGGGGTTCAAGAAATTCCCTATATATAACTTATGCAAACTTCGCCCTAACTTCAATTCATTCAATATATTCCGTCCAACGCCTCCCGCGTGACTGAATTAGTCAGCTGGCCTAACCTAGGCCATTCAGAACAGCCTGGCAATACAAAATTCTGTTATTCGATGTAGCAACATGGAAAATTTTCAGCCAATCAGGGCGCTTCGACAATTTTGTTACGAAACTTTTTTTATTTAGCACTGCGCGTGACTGAATGTTTACGTTAAAAACTTTGTAGTTTTAAACGACATTTTTCACGTTGTCTGTTTGTTTGTTTGGACAATCGGTTTAGGTATTTGTCTAAGCGAGGACTTCGACTGTGCAATTTGTATTGGAAAATCGGACGTTTGTTTATGTTAACTGTGCATCCAAATTAAAAAAAACCGGCCAAGTGCAAGTCGGACTCGCGCGCGAAGGGTTCCGTACCATTATTGTAAAAAAAATCACGTTTGTTGTATGGGAGTCCCACTTAAATATTTATTTTATTCTGTTTTTAGTATTTGCTGTTATAGCGGCAACATAAATACATCATCTGTGAAAATTTCAACTGTCTAGCTAACACGGTTCATGAGATACAGCCTGGTTACAGACGGACAGACAGACAGACGGATTTCGGAGTCTTAGTAATAGGGTCCCGTTTTTACCCTTTGGGTACGGAACCCTCAAAAACCATAGATTATAAGTAAAATATTATGTTAATGTAATTTTTAGAGGTGTTGGAAATAAATGGGTTTTATTATTAGTTTTATATTTATATATGTATGTAGTTGTATATACACTTTCTACTCTACCACATTGTTGTATGGGAGTTCCACTTAAATATTTATTTTATTCTTTTTTTAGTATTTGTTGCTATAGCGGCAATAGAAACACATCATCTGTGAAATTTTGTTTTTTCTAGCTATCACGGTTCATGAGATATAACCTGGTGACAGACGGACAGACAGACAGACGGATCGTGGAGTCTTAGTAATAATGTCCCGTTTTTACCCTTCGGGTGCGGAACCCTAAAAAACAGCTGTACAGTCACAACAGCTAAATCAGCCTATAATGTTGTACAGCTGGGACACAAAGCCTCCCTGTGAGAGGAGATGGGCCATGATCTACCACGATGGCCCAGTGTGGATTGGTGGATGTCACATGTCTACGATGGACTCACTGTTTTGAGAACAGTTGTGATGCTGATGAAATAATTACATACAAAACTGCTTGCCTAGATTCGAACCAACGACACATAAACCGGCTTATATACCTCTGCCTTAGTTTATGTGCTTGAAAATGGGGCAAAGTGTGCCTTTATATTAAAACTCAAGGCAAAAAATAAACATTCCGAAACTTTGACAATCATAATAGCATCGATTTCAAAGTAAGTACATTCTTCTTGAATTGTAAGTGCAGTTAAAATAAAACAAAAATACTTCGAAAACTTTGTCGAACCGATACCACTGCTTGTCGGAAAAGCGAATCGTCGTAAAGGTCGCGCTTGTTCTATAGAACAATGAATTATTGAACGACTGATACTCCTTCGATGGAACACGCAAAGGTCTTACTTGTACCATTTGAAGGTTCGTTTACAAGCTGGTAATATAAGTTGTGTGAATTAAAATGTGTGGTGTATTAAAATAGTTTTGGAGGCAGTTTGTTAAATCATTTAGGTAATCTAAACTTGTATCATAAAGGAGTATCGTCAAAGCCAAATTAAGCGGCACTTTAAAAAACCGGCCAAGTTCGAGTTGGACTCGCGCACGAAGGGTTCCGTACCATTATCGCAAAAAACGGCAAACAAATCACGTTTGTTGTATGGGAGCCCCTCTTAAATATTTATTTTATTCTGTTTTTAGTATTTGCTGTTATAGCGGCAACATAAATACATCATCTGTGAAAATTTCAACTGTCTAGCTAACACGGTTCATGAGATACAACCTGGTGACAGACAGACAGACGGATCGCGGAGTCTTAGTAATAGGGTCCCGTTTTTACTCTTTGGGTATGGAACCCTAAAAAAGTGTTGTTGAATACAGGCCTGCGGATCACAAGCCAAGAGGCAAACACTGGGGCCCATGAGCAATTGGATCCTACAAGGTCTATAAACGCGAAACCGCGATACGTGGCAGCGGTAAACTAGGGGTTTGTTTGTTTGAGATACCGATTCCTGTCTGACAGGTGAAAAGAGATACAAGCTTGCACAACTTACAACTACTACTCACATTTATTCCCGTAGTGGTCTCTTGGGCTCGTTCAACCCCGAGTGTGGTCGGGGGTAATAGGGGAAAATATATATAATAATTAGGGACAACTGATGTGGTCCGGACCGGATCCCGGCACACAACCAGACTCACGTTCCCCACAAAAACACTTCACTGCGCGTGAAATACATACGCAAACAAATGCACCGGCGATTCCCAGTTCCACTCGCGGATCGCGAACGTAATTTCGAATAATGATGGTTCTGCTATAAACCCATTACAACAAAATTAAATGATGATCAAAGTTTTACGTCGCGTGCTATCAATCAGATTTTTACAAGTCAGTGTCAACTGTCAACTTCAACCCAACCAAAACTGTCAATATCGATGACAGCGAGCTGACACAGTGTTGCAACAAAAAAAAAAGAACGAAACCTTAATCGGTTTCGAACAAGTGTTTTACAGTATTTACATAAATACATTAATTCATATACGTGAGGACGATGCACCCAGACTAACACTACTATACTACGTATAAGTATAAAGTATTACAAGCACTAACAGGTAAATTCATTCATTTCGTATAATTGTTTATTTCCTTGTAGGACTCTGGAAGTTCTGACCCGATTATGATTTTTTTATGGTTGGAAAACAGGCTACTTTTAGGCCCGAAAAAGTGAACAGTTTCTGAGGTTTGGGCCACGGGAGTCCAGCTGTCGGAAAACAGCTAGCGAAATTATAAACCTATTGCCCAAAACTGTGAAACATAGAATTCAATTTTAAACCAGTTAAAAATATCATTAAATAATGTCTATTTATTAAACTTTCTACAAACGATCATGAGCAAAATGGCCAGGTATATAGAGCAAACAGAACTGAAATCTGAATAATTAAAAAATATTTTGTAACTAAACCAGCAATCGTTTATTAAGTGTCAACAATATATTTTATTGCCGAATCAAATTCGCCTAAAGGTCAGACCACATACAAACAAACTGTACAATACTCTACCGTAATTGAAAGTATTTGAAGGCCAACAGAGACATAACTGAATAGTGCGTTCAACGTTGAAACAGGATAGGTTTTATAGGTCGTTATTATTCTGCAAACGTAACGCATTTCAAGTACCTAAACCTAAATAAAATAAAGGAACAGCGGAGCACTTTAATTCTAAAAGGTACATTTAGTGGGCCCTGTACTTATTTTTATTGCCACCGGTGAAATATTTTGTTTTATACCTGTTTGTGGTGCGAATTGAAATTAAAAGGCTCGAATGTAGAGATGTAACTAATATATTCGTACTAGGTACAGCTATTATATTACAAGCCCACGTATATTCGTATTAGGATAAGCGAATATAGGACTCATAATTGCGAAGCGACTCACTAAACTATATACTCTCTATATACTCTATTATTTATGTATTTTATTAGTTAGATAGTTTATTAATATCCGCCTTAATTATTGTTCATAATATTTTTTTTTTTGTACTCCTACCAGTGTTGTGTACTTTTTAACCCAAAGGTTGACTGGTAGAGAATGCCTTGCTGTATTAAGTCCGCCTATGTATCACCATTGTACATGAAGTTTAAATAAATAAACTTTTTAAATATCCCAATATAATTAACGTTGACAGTCCGTCTGCTATAAAATGAAGGAAAATTTATTCACCGTTTCACTTCTCTATTTCTTTATCAGTATCGCTATTTATCGTGCATATTCACAAGTATCTCGTATTTCATAATCATTATTGTAGGAATATTATACTGGTATCAATGATAGATTGAGTAGCTAATATTGAATCGGTTCACTAATATTTGACTAATAACTGGGTATGGTATCATAATATGCGATAGCTAATATAACATCTCTACTCGAATGTGATTGGGCATGCAATTACAGCTGCATGCATGATGTCCGCTGGGCAAAATACTGAACGCTATGGGTGCCAGAGGATGGACGGCGTCACCGAGGCTGGCGTAGATCCTGCATGCGACCCGCGAAGGTTTATTCGAAGCGGTACAGGAAAAGAGTTCTGGAAATATATTCAAAGACTCTTTGATCAGCAGTGTAAAACAATAAAAATACGCGTGGAAGTGTTAGTGGACAGCTATGATTATTGAAGAGGTCATCAAGCGAAGCCGTGGTAAAAATAACACAGCACTCTTCTAAAAAAAGGGATCAAAGGGTTACCTTCTTAAGAACCCCCTAAACAATCTATATAAGGACTATAGAAGAGGAAAAGAGTGCATCTTTGAGATAACTATTGTTTGATGTCAAGTTTTCCTATATTACTATTTCGTAAAAAAATTGATTTGACAGTGAAAGATAGATAAGAAAGTACCTACATGTTTTCTTTTTATATAAGAACTAATGAACGCTGAACTAGCAAATGAACATTGGCAATAGGCCAACAACGTAAGTCTGAAAAAGATTAAGACTCGCTTGGCACGATTGTTATTTAGATACAATATGCGCTATTATTTAAAACGGCACGAGACACGATAAAAGCAAAGAAGGTTTTCATTCTTCTGGTTTTTTTTGCATCTTTTTAATGGAATTGGCTCGTAAGTAAAAATAAAATTATTTGCATTGTTGAACAACTAATCTATCCCTGTATCGTGGCCGTTTTGCAATTTTCCATCTTCTTATGGTATTTATTTGCGCCCAAAAATGCGTTAAAATTAGTGTCGAAATGTGGAACTTTCGACGCTCATAAATTTCAAATATTTACTTTTTTGTTTCCATACAGGGCTAGATAATGATGAGACAAATTGATATCACTTTTTATTTTGAACGTACATTGTCAAACAGTGGCATAATCCGTAGACTACGTTTGTATGAAAGAATTTTTGACTAGTGTAACCTTAAAGCTTTGTTTGAGTTCGAAACTAGTAAAAAAAAATTAATAAAAATATTTGTTACCAATGACACAGACTTCCGAAAACTAATACTAAAATTTTATCTACGACTTTTTCCGCTTTCCTTTTTCCGTCAAATGCCTACCCTACCCTACTTTCCAAGACCTACATATCAAACTACTTACTTACCTTGCTATCTACCCTACCTACTTACCAATTATTTTTGGGTTATTTTGCCACGTAAAATCTTAACACAGGCGGTGTTAAGATTCTACGTGGAAGTTCAGAAAATGACGTCGAAGTTCAACTGTCCGAGTATCTGAATTACGTGTGTTGTGATATTATACTTCTTGAACATTTTAAATTCATCTAATGTTTGATAGAGTGAACCTATTGCAATGAAAAAATAATTAAATAATTCTTCAAGTTCACAAATTTTTATGTTGTAAAAGTTATATATATTGGTTTCGTACATTTTATGTGATGCGTGCACAGCTAAACATACAAAAAGGCTGGCAATGGGTTCTGTTGGTTATCCTTTGACACCCTGGCAATTTTTTTTAGAAAAATTATCTATGCACAAAAACGACTATTCTACAGATTTATTATAATATGTGTATGTCGCATCAAGTCTGGCCGATAGATGCAAACCATCGGGAAGTCAGGATGTATTCCCTTAGGTTAAGATATCGTGTGTGGGCAGGTCGATGGGTATAAACGTGCAAATGAAATCACATAAGTTATTTGATACACTGGGTTTATTCAAATAGACACAAGTTACATTCTTGCTTACTAATATTACGGATCGACACTGATTCTACGACGTCTTAGCTCTACGGCTGTCAGTACTCAACTGCCCTGTTCCCCGCTACGCAAGTGCTTATAAAAGCGCGACAATGCGTAATTGCTCTTGTTTGGCGCTAGGGGCGTGCTTATGATTTGACTTTACGTCCGTACTATTGACTAAACCCGACACGGCCATCCTGCGAGACAGGCGTCCTCGTCTGATCCTAATTGTCAGGTTTTAACAGTGTATCGAATCATGTGGAAATCCTCAATGGATGTCCTCAGCCCTTCGGGAAAGCCGAGGGGTCTGTCAGACTCCTACTGACTAAAACCACATGGTGTTCTCTAGGCCGTAATTTCTCTTGAGAGGCGAACGTGGAACACACACGTCGCCTTCTCGGGCCTCTCTCAGGTGACAGATCCCCAAATCTATCACCCGCAGGCATCATCTTCTTGTCCTTGCTCCATGCCATCTCATGGTCACCTCGTGTTAGACCACACGTCGTCTTAGTCCACTCCATCCTGGCAATCTCCCATCAAACAAGGGATGTTTTTCTGAAAAATACAAAATTTTCAAACAGTGTCGGCTCGTCCAATCCTGACTCATACTCTAGAGTGAGGAAACATTTTTAAACAATCAAATATGATCATTTAAATCTCTCTGTTCACTATTGCAAGGAACGAGTAATTCTATTTTCAATTTAATGAAAATAGCAACTTAATCATCGATTTGGTACCTAAAAGTACCCAATTTACGTGATTACAAAGTTCAAGTACCACTGATAAGTCATAAATCTCAAATTAAATCAAACAAAAGAAACTATATACCAAGTTTCTTATTCACGATTTTTAACCATCACATAGCTCTACTAGCTATCTCATAGCTCTCTTAGCTAACTCAATTGCTCTACTCGCACATCTCCACGATGTCGAGTCAACTCGACTCTCTGAACTTAGACCTTGTTCACACAGAGATTTAGTACTTACTACTTTATCTACAATCTCAATTGGTACTTGAGCTTTGTGTGTCTTACCAACACGATCTACGCATAGTAATCAAAATTTGAAAACCAAAACTATTTCAATTTTCTTAATGAGGGCTTGACGATTCGAACGTCATTAACATTAACATGGTGACCTCACCTCTCGCATGACTATGTGAGTTTACTTTCTTTTAACCTCATAACTCATTAGAATCTTTCTGTAAGGTTCCTAACACAAACATGAATTTTCACACCAGACATAGTGTCACACAGACTTCCAGTTGCTATACAGGCCTATAGTTGCCATAAAGGACTACAGTTGTCATACAGGCCTATAGTTTCTATAAAGACCTTCACTTGCCATACAGGCCAACAGTTGCCACAGCGCTCGGCTACTCCTGACCGAACTAGATTATTGGGTTCGTTAAAATAGGGAAATTTTAGAACCCTGCTCTTTAACTAAATCATTACCCTGGGCCATGTACCACTAGTCGCTCCAAACAAAGTTTAAAACTTATTCTGCAGCAAAAACTGCCAAGCTTACAGAAACCCTCGAGTAAAACCTCCAACGCCACGGCTCCCTAGCCGACCAGCAATTATATTGCTCTCACAATGGTCTCTCGGTCTCTCTCTAGACCCCGACCGTCGCCAAAATCCACTGGTACGGTCAAACATAATACGTTCGATAGACTGAATTACTCGACACCTTAAGCTTGCTCATTATCATCAAAATCCTTTTGAAATCAACATCGACTGGTACATAACCCGCTGGCATCTGCCCTAACCTACCTTGTGCATACTTGTAGGTTCTAAGCGTACTTATTTAAAGCTTTCGGTGTATAACGATCACCGTCCTGTCATAATCACCTATCGTGTACCTAATACAGGGCCTATTTAGTTTTAGAACTAGAACCTCCCACAAAACACTATTCATTAGAAAAAGGTCCGACGATCAACAAGTTCAACAACTAAACAAAGTAATTGTAACAATGCTGTTACTCTTTACCATAATTCTTGCAATGCATACTCAACTAAAACTTCTTCGTAAACCCATCGCCACATGTTACTCATGAGGTGCGGTCCGGAGCTTCGAGTATGAGTAGACATGTCAATCATATTTGGTCTCACTACCAATGTCATCAACTATGACATCCAATTCCCGAGGAACTTGATGATCCGGGATCCTTCTCACAAGATTCACGCTTTCTACTCAAAGATCTCGGAATATACCGACTGTTCATATGAGGGGAACAATTAAGCCTGATAATATTTGCGTGATTATAACTCGTGTGAAGGAGCTTCACGAATTAACTTTGATCAATATCGTTTAAGATCAAATTATCAACAGTAACCCTTTACTATCGCTCGCTAACTCAGTTTTTATGTAAGGAAAACGATCGCGAGATAACTGCTATCATAATATTACTTTGAAAGTAAGCAAGTGCATTCAGATCTAAAGACGGTGGTTGTAAATCGTTACGCAACATAAGATCTGTTCCGAATACACGCAAATGACCAGTACCGTTACTAACTCGATACAATTGCCTTCGCCCAACGACTTTACTAACTCGCTTTGCCTCTGAAAATGACTAGTTGTTAAGTCACTTTGGCTAGATCATCTTCTTCATCATCTGCCTAGCCTTTTCCCAACTATATTGGGGTCGGCTTCCAGTCTTACCGGATTCAGCTAAGTGCCAGTGTTTTACATGGGGCGACTGCCTAACTGACCTCCACAACCCAGTAACTGGGTAACACGGTACCCCTTGGCAAGACTGGTGTCAGATCTCAAGCTTCTGACTACCCGTAACGACTGTCAAAGATCTTCAAATGACAGCCGGGACCAACGGCTTAACGTGCTTTCAGAGGCACGGAGGAAACTCGGTATGTTGAAATGGTCACCCATCCACGGCCCGACCTCGTCAAGCGTTGCTTAACCTTGATGATCGACCCGTGCGGCTGTTATTATTTAGTCACGAGCTCATCTTCTTATGGGATATTAAATCCTAAAGTTCGTACTGAACCAAATGTTGAAACTACCGCCAATAGGCAACTCATTAACTACTTGCTTTTCACTAAGTGTGTCTTAATTAGTTAGTGATAGTGCTAGATATAATCACTACCAATTCAGTGATCAAACATGAACACTGTTATAACTCGAAATAGCATCTCTTCACTAGAGAACATTCGACCTCACTATCGAAATAAAATAGAAGCGACTCACCGAGTATTCTATTCCAAACTTGCACGCGCTCGTAAAGTTCGGCTACCACGAACTGCTAGCCTGCCGTCGATCTCAACCTCTCAGATGTTGACAGTAGACCTTCGCATTCAGCATTTGAACCGCTAGCCTTCAGCAGAGGCTCCATTTCGACGCAATATGGTATCTGAAACGTGAAAAACATTACGAGAGTATATGTTCAGTTATCTTAACTATACACAGCTTTGATGGAAATTAACCAGTGCAGCGGTGTAGTAAACTAAACCGGCACAGCAAAATGGGTTATTGTGGACACCAAATGTGAGTGCAGAGTCCCTGTCCTAAACATGAAACACAATACAGTGTCCCACGTGTCCAGGTCGGTATATGGGCTTTAGAAAATCCAATGCTATAGCGTCAGTGGCATTTTAAGTCTCAATTAATGAGGTCTCAATTACTACGTTCCAGATAGTTTGGCTTCCCGACTCGAAAAGAAGAATACCATGCTTCTCCTCAAACTTAACCCTCACTGCATAAAACTATCACATTATCAAAACTAATAAAAAAATAATAATAATAAAATAATAATAATAGTTTTCTTTTCTTTTTCTTTCTTTCAAAATATTTCATTTGGTATTATCATAATTTCCAGAATGATGTGTTCGGTACAGCATTGCTACTATATGGCTCTAAAGTGCGAACAATAACAGTCACCTAAGGACCATTTCCAGTGACAGTAGAATAATAACACTTCAACAACACTAAAACTTGATCAGTAATAACTAACATGAAATTACGACCTGACACGGGCCACCCCGACGATCCACTGACCGCCATACCGTACACAAAATCAGAATTTTGAATAATTAATACTCTTGGTCATAGTCATAACAAAATGAAAACGACTCACCAGATTGGCATAAAGATCCGTGTGTATGGATCTTTTCACACGTCCACACGCTCCTCCTTGACCTGTCCAGCTCCTTGGTTGTTGCTAGCCTCCTTACTGCTCCGTTACGGACTGATTTTTGATTATTCAATACCCTCGGTAGTCGCAACTGACACCACGATTTTTTTTTGCAAGAATGTAACCGACATTTTCACTAGCTTTGTTTTTACGTGTGATCTCATTAGCACGATCGAATCCCAATTCTGATGCCGCATCCAGGCTGGCCGATAGATGCAAACCATCGGGAAGTCAGGATGTATTCCCTTAAGTTAAGACATCGTGTGTGGGCAGGTCGATGGGTATAATCGTGCAAATGAAATCACATAAGTTATTCGATACACTGGGTTTATTCAAATAGACACAAGTTACATTCTTGCTTACTAATATTACGGATCGACACTGATTCTACGACGTCTTAGTTCTACGGCTGTCAGTACTCAACTGCCCTGTTCCCCGCTACGCAAGTGCTTATAAAAGCGCGACAATGCGTAATTGCTCTTGTTTGGCGCTAGGGGCGTGCTTATGATTTGACTTTACGTCCGTACTATTGACTAAACCCGACATGTATTTATTAATACACACATGTAAACAGAAAAGAAGATGGAACAGATATTTCTAAAAAAACTGTGCCAGCATACTGGCGAAAGGAGAGTTAAAGGTAAAAAGAAAGTTAGTTACTTTTTGTTTTTTTTATTCGTGATGGGCTTGCTCTTGACTCAAAAATGAAAGTTACTTAAAAAACACAAAATCCCGACTGCTTAAAAAGCGAACTAAAAAGACGTAAACAAGAAGAAAATCATGCAGTGTCAGTCGCTTTTGAAGCAGTCGGGTTTTTAGATTTTTTTAAGTTACTTTTTTTTTATTTACAACTTTTTAGTATTTTTTTTTTTAATTATGTACAATTAAACATTGAAATCACTTCTAAAACCCTTTATTTTGTTACCCCACGCGATGGATTTGGAAGAAAAAAAATATTTGTGCCCCACAATATGGCGCCCTAAATCCGCCATTTTTTTATTTTCCAATTTTAATGTAGCACTCGCAGAGTTAAGACGAATCGATTGACGTAAGAATCATCAAAATCGGCCAACGCGTTTAGTCTCTAGAACGCCACATAGGAACAAACATACATACATACATACATAGACTGATAAACACATAACCCTCCTTCGGCAGTCGGGTAAAAAGAGATGATCTCTTTTTTTTTAACTCTCCTTGTACAGTTTTCAACAGGTTTTTTTTTATTTTGGGCACATACACGTAAGAACGACGAATTATTCTGTAGACATCTCACCGTGATGACTTGAGAAGTAGTTTTTACATGTGAAACGAACCGCTAATATTCTAAGTCATTCCTTCCTCTCGAATCATCCATTTGACAGAAAAAAATAAAAAAAACCGGCCAAGTGCGAGTCGGACTCGCGCACGAAGTGCTCCGTACTTGGTAAATTGCGGTTTACGATTTATGACGTATTAAAAAAAACTACTTACTAGATCTCGTTCGAACCAATTTCTGGAAGTTTACATGGTAATGTACATCATATATTTTTTTTAGTTTTATCATTCTCTTATTGTAGAAGTTACAGGGGGGGGAACACACATTTTACCACTTTAGAAGTGTCTCTCGCGCAAACTATTCAGTTCAGAAAAAAATGACATCAGATACCTCAATGTCATTTTTGAAGACCTATCCATAGATACCCCATACGTAACGGTTTGATGAAAATATGTTTTTAGTTTCAGTTCTAAGTATGGGGAACCCCAAAAATTTATAGTTTTTTTTCTATTTTTGTGTGAAAATCTTAATGCGGTTCACAGAATACATCTACTTACCGAGTTTAGCATAGCTCATATAGTTTCGGAAAAAAGTGGCTGTGTCACACAGACGGACAGACAGACAGACAGACATGACGAATCCATAAGGGTTCCGTTTTTTGCCATTTGGCTACGGAACCCTAAAAGGGTTTAAAATTTCGGTAAAATGAGTTTTCCTTTAATTGGTAGCCAATCAGGAAACTATGGCTTAATCAATTGGAGTGAAGGATTCTTCATAGAACTTTCTTTTTGATAGAGATCAAAGACTTTACAGTGCCAGTAAACATATATAAATTATTTAAAGGTTAGAAAATCAGAACGATGCCATCTACAGGTACTCAGAAAACCACGAATTAAATAAGGTACAACGTAAGTAAAACAAACTGGAGTACTTAAATCAATCTGTCTTATCGAATTCACGAAGAGAGGTCTTTAGACTACAAAATTCTCTTTCAGACAAACGTATTTTTTCCTAATTTAGATGGTTAGCTGGTCTAGATCCCAGGGCTTAGCTTATCAGTTAATTTGAATTTTATTAAAAAGGAACTTCAATACAATTGCGGCTTGGCTCTCTCTGATTGACGTTGAGAACTGTGATAACATCCGACTTGGAGGCTGGTTCCTTTTCGGATGAAATAATTCCAATTTGATTAAGTTGGTCGTTGATAAAATATTAAGGGTACAGGGTGACAGGGTGAAGTTTGTGCGTTAATCTATCATTCTTTATATTGTGACTGCAATTTAGAACAAGGCCATAAATTAATTCAGTGATGATGATTAAATTCTGATTGATATACCGTCCCTAAATAGAATAGAATTTAAATTATTTATCAACTAGGTAATAAAAGGAAGAAAACAAAAAATACATAAATATATAGTACACATGTTACACATAACGACGCTGGTAAGCGATTTTGTAGTATGTCGAAAAATTGCAAAATTATTTTTTGTATAATTGAAAAAAAAAAGGAAAAAATACTGCATCGGCCGGTCTGAGCAACGTTTTCCTATGAAATTTTTTATGATACGACGTTGACTTTTTTAAAACTTTTTTAACAAAACCTACTCCAAAATGCTGTATATACTATAAAATCAACTATTTTACAATATTTTATAGATACAGCAAAAATGCTATGAATATTTTTGCCAGTCAAGATACATGGTCCTCGTTACAACTACCTAGATACACCATATATTGCTGCTTGAAACTGAAATACAAATTGCTGTAACTATTATAAAATGCATGTTAGACTTACTTTAGAATGCTAATATTAATGGATTAATGGAATCTGATATATTTCATTATAAGCAAAACATGTTGGCCACAAGAATTGCCTCTCCGATTCAGCTAGTTTACGAGTTATGAATTTTTTTAATAGTTTTTTGGCTCTGGTGTAAAGTTCAACTTTTCGAAATTCTACAAGTTTGCTTGCGTCGATAAGTTGATTTGTCAAACCTAAGAGGCTTTAATGTTATCCACAAATACGTTTAATAGGTAGTATTTTATTCTTACTTTAATGTACCTACACACGAGTTAATATAGGCCCTTCCACTATTTGTTTTGATCTAAGCAACTAGTGTTTCTCATTGTTAATGAACAATATGTATTCTGTTGTGAGAATTAAATGTCTAAAACCATAATTACAACTGAAGATTAAAAACAGTTGCAATACATAAAGTTCAATACACCCATAACTACGTTAGTTTCAACAGCTTTGTAGGAACCAAAAGTCCCCGATTCCGTCAAATGCACATGGGCTGGATTCCATTGGAAACGAGCCTTGAGCTGCCCTAGCGTTATACGTCAAGAGAAAACGAGGCTAGCATGCAGTGATTTTGTCACCACAGACATGTGGCTAACCGTACCCTGTCATTCAAGGAAGATCAATCAAAGTAACGCCTCGACATACACATTTCGTTTCCTGAATCCAGAATGCAGTGACATTCTGCCGTCAGCTGTTGATGTTTGCTTGTTTTTCGACTCTAAGGCGCAGGACACACGGGCGGCTTCCTATTCCATTCAAACTTCATACAAAATGCATGGAAATAAAGCACAATTTGATAAGGCGCGGGCGCCGAAATGGCGCGTCATAACCACTTCCGAGCAACGACATACCGTGTGTTCAAAATTGCGCTTTATTTCCAAGCATTTTGTATGAAATTTCAATGGAATAGGAAGCCGCCCGTGCCATGTCCGCGCCCGACGCCATTTATATGTGGCCTGCGCCTTAATGGCTGCGTATCACGCCGTATGCACGTGGAGACTGAGTTGTAAGGCCAGTGTTATATTTGTTAGATTGGTCGACAAGTTAAGACATCACCGGCCTCGTGTTTCCGCTTGTACATATTTTAGGTTTTGGATGGACAGTGACTGTCCTGAACTAAAACTAGCCTAGCCTTTTATTATGCGTACAGCTAAGGAGTGGAATTCCCTGCCGGAGTCTGTTTCCCGACAGCTGTGAGAAGTCAAGAGTGAATAGGTTTTTTCTAGGCAAGCGTGATTTTCCGTCGAACACATCATCGTTTACTAGCAGGTGAGATAGTGGTCAAGCGCGAGCCAATAGGTTAAAAAAAATGTTGAAGTCCATAGTTATAAACTAATTATGATGAATATTTTGTGTCAAACTTAAGAAGTAGTAGTGATCAATTGACATGAAAATAATAAGAGGAACTTAAACTAAGTCAAGTCCAAAGAACTTAGAATAGGGTTAAATAGAGATTGACTTTATGCAACGATATCGTTGCACAAAGTCAACCAATTAATTTTAAAATCAACAGTAACTAAAATTCACTGCCACAATACTAAGCCCGTAAAACTAGAACTTAGTTTAGCTCAACTATTTTTAGAGTTGAGCTAAATTAAGTTCTTAAGTGGCAGTGGCAAGGGCACATTGCTCGCAGAACGGATGGCCGGTGGGACAGAAAGCTTCTGAAGTGGCGACCGCGAACCGGAAGACGTTGCGTTGGAAGGCCTCCCACCAGGTGGACCGATGACCTGGTGAAAGGTTGCGGGGATACGCTGGTTGCGGGACGCACGGGACCGGTCAATATGGCGACGCTTGGGAGAGGCCTATGTCCAGCGGTGGACGTCTTTCGGCTGATATGATGATGATAGGTTCCTTTAAGTTTAGAGAGCAATTGCTCTCTCATACAAATGATACACTAGTACTCATCACTGATTCGTAACGTTCCATATTTGCAAGCAGCTTCGCCCTCAAGAAAGTTGAAAATTATCCCAAGATAACGTACTTCCTAGATAAAGTATCCTATAACCTTCTCCAGGGTCTAATATAAAACTCAAAGCTAAAAATCATCAAAAATGGTTTTGGCATAAAAAACATAACAAACAAACAGTTATACTATTTCGCATCTATACTAATATTATAAAGAGGTAAAGTTAGTGAGTTTGTGAGGTTTTAGGGGGTAATCTCTGGATCTACCGTACCTATTTAGATTAAATTTGGCATGGAGCAGTGGTGGCCCAGTGTTATCGGCCGCGACTTACAAGTTGCAGGTCGTGGCTTCGAGCCCAGACAGGCGCTTTACTTTGTGTAAATGATTTCATCACCACTGCTCTCAAAACGGTAAAGGAAAACATCGTGAGGAAACCGGCATGTCCTAGAACCAAAAATTCGAAGACATGTGACATCCACCAACCCGCACTGGGCCCGCGTGGTGGATTACGGCCCATTCCCTCTCACAGAGGCCTGTGTCCCAGCAGTGGGAACATTCATAGGCTGATGATGTGATGTGTGATTTAAGACCGGGGAAAGCACTTTTGATAGTTTGCATTCCCTTGGGATGAAAAACACTTTTTACACGGGTGAACCCGGGGGCAGAAGCTAGTATATAATAAGTATAGATGACAGTATTGCGGCACCAGCAGAATTCATGTAAACTCTGGTATACCTTAACAAGTGAAAGTACTTCCAGGATAAACAATACCCTATGATCTTCTCCAGGACCTAATGTATCTGGGGTGCTTGGACAGGAAACCTCCCCGTGTGCCCGTGGGCTGGAGTTCCCTTTTGGATGCGTCCGGGGGGAAGGCCAGTCTCCGGGACGGTGCACCCTGGGGTACGGGCAATGACTCCCCATTAGGTACTATGTGCCTAAGGGGTCTCGTTGCCCGTATGCCAATATCCTGTCAAAGAGGTTGGAGGTCGGAAAAACGCTCCAAAGTGTCACGGCGTGTCACAGCGGCGGAGTAAGAGCGGGCTCGGTGTGCACTAACCCTGCCGCCGGGCAGGCAGGAGGAAGTATTGCACTTCCTTCTGCCACCGCTAGACTCGTAGCCCCGAAGATAGTCACGGTCATGTCTCTGATTGTTGACGGGGGACGAGGGTCTTGGCTTTACTGCCCGGGCCGCGAGGAAGAAAACCTCTATAAAAATCACCCCACACCTCCAAGCGGCGGCGCACCGTGAGGGATGTTGATAGCTTGACTAATGGGTAGCTAAAATTAGTCTCTAGTGCGAACCACTAGATTTTTTGAGATTTAAAAATGTAATATACTCGTGGGAACAGCTATGGAAAACTTAAAAAAAACAAACAAAACCGACAAAGAGGTGAGGAGTGATTTGGGGTCGGAGTCCGACGCCGCATCTGGAGCACAGAGCTCGGAGTGCGAGGAGGTGGGGGCTGCTGCGAAGAACCTAAGTTTCTTCCGGAAGCGCCCCAAACCGGGGGATGGATCACCCTCCGATGACGAGCTGGCCTCGGCCCGGCAGATCCCCACCAGTAGGCGGGGTGGTGGCCGAGATAGAGGAGTGGGCAGGGGGCTCACCGCCCAGGAGGCTGCCCAGCGAGCCGAGAAGCTTGCCGCAGAGGGACGTCACCCCGGATTGACCAGCCGCAGAGCTGACCTATCGGGGTCTTCCGGCGGTGAAATGGATTCGGAGCAGGATTTGGATTCGGAGCGAGCGGTCAGGTTCGCAGAGGTCGTGGAAGCCGCAATCCGAGATGTGGCCTTGAAGAGGAATAAGTCCTCTAAACACAAGGCCATATCCGCGTCCACGGCCTCCATTATGGCGGCAGCGGAGGCAAATCATGTCGGGCCTCCGTCGGATGGAATATCCGAAATGCGGGCGGAGGTCGCCCGCTTGAGAGCCGAAATGGAGCTTCTCCAAAAAGAGAACGAGAAGCTCCGAGCGGACCTGGCCGGGCTCCGAGGAGACGGCCCCAGGGAGATACTGCAGGAGGGGGCGCAGCATGGGCAAGGGCAGCCCGTGCCTGCAGAAGACCGGGTGCAGAACCTGGTGCGGCAAGAGCTGGCTGCTTTCCAGAGTCGGTTTTCTGCTTTGGAGGCCATCGTCCTGCGTCCCCCGCTAGCTGCCAGCCAAGTGGGCTTGGGCCAGCGGAAGGCGGCCTCGTTTGCCGCCGCCGTGACTACCGCGGCCAAACCAGCCTCCTCGGGACAGGCCAATCGCGAGGCGATGCCGGAACCCACGAGGTCAGCCCCAGCGAAACCGGGCAAATCGGCACCCAAAGGGGGCGGAGCGACTTCTCAGGCAGCGAGGGCCCCAGCCCGGGTGGCGAATCAGCCGCCCCAAACTCTTCCGCCTCCTGAAACTCCCGCGGCTGACACCGAATGGCAAGTGGCCGGGGAGAAGAAGAAGGCGAGCAAAGCAGCAAGGGCGGCTAAAAGGAAGGAAAGGCGAAAACAGCGCAAGGAGCGAAGCGTCGCGGATAGGCTCCGCGCCCCGAAGTCCGAAGCTGTAGTAATTACACTACAGCCGGAAGCAGAAAAGAAGGGCGTGTCCTACTGCGAAGTTCTCGCCAAAGCGAGGCAGGCGGTGAACCTGGAGGAGCTCGGCGTCACCGACGGCATCCGGGTTAGGGTCACTGCAACTGGAGCCCGAATGCTAGAAGTCCCCGGTGCGGCCAGCGGCCCGACCGCCGACGCTCTGGCCGAAAGGCTCAGGGCGTCTCTTAATGCGGACGAGGCCCGAGTGTCCAGGCCCACCAAGTGCGCTGACATGCGCATTCTGGGCCTGGACGATTCTGTGACGGAGGGAGAGGTGGTGGCCGCTGTCGCTAGGACTGGGGGGTGCACTCCCGAGCAGGTAAGGGCAAGCCTCATACGTCCCGATGCCACGGGGATGCAAGCCGTTACGGTGAGCTGTCCCGTCTCGGCAGCCCAAAAAATTGCCGGGGAGGGCCGAAGACTCTTGGTGGGCTGGGTTTCCGCGCAGGTGAAACTGCTGGAACCCAGACCTCTGAGGTGCTTCCGCTGCCATGTAGGCAACCACGTGGGAGCTCAATGCACCTGGGAGGTGGACCGCAGCGACCAATGCTTCCGCTGTGGTCAGCCCGGTCACAAGGCCAGCACGTGCAATGCCACGCCGCACTGCGTCGTATGTGCGGCAGCTGGCAAGCCGTCCGATCACCGGGCCGGCGGCAAGACCTGCGTTCCACCCGCCAAGGTCAGGCGCAGGGGCAAGCACTCCACCACCGCCGTCACCGCCGCAGCCACCGCAACTGCCGCCGCCGCTGCCGCCTCAAAAGCCGTCGTCACCGCTGAAACCACACAGAAAAGGCCCTCATTGGGGGTTTCGGAGGGGGCTGAAATGGAGTGCCAATAATGGCCCCATTACGCCTCCTCCAGGCGAACATCAAACACTGCGCCGCTGCTCAGGATCTATTGCTACAGAGCATGGCGCAGTGGTCGATTAACATTGCTGTGGTCGCTGAGCCGTACTTTGTCCCACCGAGGGACGACTGGGTGGAGGACCTGAGCGGCTCAGTGACCCTAATTTTTTCGGCGGCCAATGGCACCCCGTCCCTTGAAGGTGTCAAGAGGGGACAGGGTTGCGTGGCAGCACGGTTCGGGGAGATTGCCGTGGTGGGGGTATACTTCTCCCCGAACCGAACTCTCGCCGAGTTCCACAAATCCCTTGCGGAGTTGAAAATCGTCATCGTCGGGTACCGCTCCATCCCTGTGCTCGTTCTCGGGGACTTCAATGCCAAGAATGTGGCTTGGGGTTCCCGGTTTACGGACACACGGGGCAGGATGGTTGAAGACTGGGCTCTGGAGACAGGCCTGGTCGTCCTCAACCGGGGTTCTGTCCCCACGTGTGTGCGGATACAGGGCGAATCGGTGGTGGGTATTTCGTTCACCAGCCCCGCTCTGTCACCACGTGTCGTCGACTGGCGCGTTACGGAGGAGGTGGAGACTTATTCCGACCACCGGTACATTCGGTTTGACGTCTCCACCCAGATCTCGAGCCCGTCGGTCCGACAAACCCCGAGTGGTCCGTGGTGGGCGCTGAAACAGCTGGACCGGGAGCTCCTCCTGGAAGCCTCGATTGTGCAGGCCTGGGTGACATCACCGGATAGGCCAGCTGACATCAACGTCGAGGCGGAGTGGTTCCGGGTGGCCATGTCCGAGATCTGTGACGTGGCAATGCCCCGGCTCAAGCCAGGACGCGCCCGGCGCCAGGTGTACTGGTGGTCGCCGGAGCTTACGGCTCTGCGCCAGGCGTGCGTTGCAGCGCGACGCCGGTACACCAGGCACCGCAGGCTCCGTAACCGTCCTCCGGATACGGAAGCCATCGAGGTGGAGCTGTACGAGGGGTACAGAACAGCGAGGACTGCCCTCCGAGTGGAGATCAAGCGGGCCAAGGGCTTGGCTCGTGAGGAGTCACTGGGGACTCTGAACAGGGATCCGTGGGGGCGCCCCTACAAAATGGTGTGAAATAAACTCCGCCCATGGGCACCCCCGCTGACGCAGAGTCTCCGGCCACAGCTCGTGGAGGGCGTCGTGAGCACTCTGTTCCCTTCGCAAGCGGAACATACTTCCCCGCCCATGTCTCCACCTCTTACGGTGCCCGATGCGGACCACATCACCGACGACAATGACGATGCTCCGGAGGTGACCGAGGTAGAACTGAGAGTGGCGGTACGTAGGCTGAATGCCAAAAATACCGCCCCAGGACCCGACGGCTTACCTGGAAAAACCTGGGTCCTGGCCTTGGAGGCTCTCGGGCCTCGACTTAGGGGGCTCCTTAGCGCATACTTGGAGAGGGGCCAGTTCCCGCTTCGCTGGAAGACAGGGAAAACCAGCGGACTCTCCGTCCGCTTACCGGCCCATCGTGCTGCTCGATGAGGTGGGCAAGCTCTTTGAAAGAGTAATTTCAGACCGCCTCGTTGGGCAGCTGGTGCGGGTAGGGCCGGATTTGGCGGAGGGCCAGTTTGGCTTCCGCAGGGGGCACTCTACGGTGGACGCCATCATACGCGTGCGAGCCCTCACGACGGGGGATGCAGTGGCCCGGGGTGGGGTCGTCTTGGCGGTGTCTCTAGACATCGCCAATGCTTTCAACACCCTTCCTTGGAGTTGCATCAGGGAAGCACTCCGGTATCACCGGATGCCGCCCTACCTCTGTCGCGTGGTCGAGGCCTATTTGACGGACAGAGCCGTCATCTACCCCGGTCACCAGGGAGAGTGGAACCGGCGAGAGATGTCGTGCGGTGTCCCACAGAGATCGGTCTTGGGGCCGCATCTGTGGGACATCGGGTACGACTGGGTGCTGCGCGCCGACCTCCCTAACGGCGTCAGCGTAATTTGCTACGCTGACGACACGCTGGTCCTGGCGCAGGGGAGGTCGCACCAGGCGGCGGCTGAATTAGCGACACGCGGGGTTGCAACAGTCGTTGAGAGGATCCGGCAATTGGGACTCGAGGTGGCCCTGCACAAGTCCGAGGCCATGTGTTTTCATGGTCCTCGGAATGCGCCACCACCGGGTTCCCAAATAACGGTAGGAGGGGTTCACATCGGCGTCGGGTCGACGATGAAGTATCTGGGAATCGTTCGAGTCGGTCCGAGGATACCGCACGGTCTCCGGTGAGGCGGCGATCCTCCTTGCTGGATTGCCGCCATGGGATCTGGAGGCTGATAAAGTCCTCGCGCACATTTGGGAGTGGTGCGAGGACGCGAAACGCCTTGGCGAAACTCCGCTGCCACGACAAATCGCGGCTTGGCGGACAGAGCTTCGGCAGGATCTCATGGCGTCATGGAGAGAGCGACTGTCGCAACCCAGTGCTGGGCACGCCACAATTGCGGCGATAAGGCCCCTCTTTGAGGAGTGGCTTGAGAGGCGCCACGGCGTCCTCACCTTCCGCCTTACGCAGGTCCTCACCGGACATGGCTGTTTCGGGAGGTTCCTGTTCAGGATAAGGCGGGAGGAAACACCCGGGTGTCACCATTGTGTGGATCGCCCGGAGGACACGGTGGAGCATACGGTGGAGGTCTGCCCCGCTTGGGCGGAGCACCGCCGTGTCCTCGTGGAGTCGATCAGCGGTGGCGACCTCTCGCGTCCGGCCCTGGTTCAGGCCATGCTACGGAGCGAGAGGGCATGGGAAGCTGTCTCCTCCTTCTGCGAAACTGTAATGCTCGCGAAGGAGGAGGCGGAACGCGTGAGGGAGACGCAACGGAGACGCCCTTACGCCCCTAACCACCGCAGGAGACGCCCTGGGCGTCGGGAGTCGCAAGCCGATTCCCGGCCACCGTAGGCGCGGGCTTGCGGACGGCGAGTAATGGGTAGCTCGCTGTCCGATAAGGACCAAGCCTGAGTCGACGGCGCGTAGTGTTCCACGCGCGCCTCAAAGAGATGTCAGCAAAAAAGTGACGGGGTCCGACAGGGCCGATGCCTGTCTGGGTCGCGGAAAAATTTGAAAAAGAGTTACCGCGGCCCTGGCTCAAGCAACTGAAGGAACACGGGTGGGTTTTAGTCAGTAAAAGTCTGACACGCACTCCCGCTTCACCCAGAGCGGGTGAAGTCATTGGATGATTCCCACCCAAAAAAAAATAATAAAAAGGACCTAATGTATCTCCATGCCAAAATTTATCAAAATTATTTTATCGATTTTGGCGTGAATCTTAACAAACAGAGACAAAGTCAAAGTCAAATATATTTATTTCAATTGGGCCAGTAAGCGGCACTTTTGAACGTCATACATATTACAAGTAATAAAAATTGATTCTACCGTGCATTCGGAAAAGTAGCTTGTTATGGAGAAGAACTCACAAGAAACTCCATACTTACTCTTTTTAATAAATAGGTGTTTTACAATATTTAGTACATACATTAATAAATTCATATATTTGAGGACGATGCTCCTAAAAATAACACTACGTACAGGTATAGAGTAATAAAATCATTAACAGGTAAATTAATTAAATGGATAAATAGGAACATGGTTCTCACATACTTACAAATATTGCAAACATAGGTAAAATACCTAATTCAACAACAACGGAACAGGGTGTGAAGCAATATCAAAAAAAAAAATACAATAACTATGAATAGGAATATAAATTAGCAAATTTGATTTTGTCTACACTAAAGATTGCCCTATGGAGCAGGACTAGCATGTTTCCAAATCATCTAGTTTGTAATATGCTTGTTTACTTTCATTTAGTTTTAATATATCACAAGGTATTTTGTTATAGAATTTAACACAGTATCCCATGAAAGATGAGTGTACTTTAGCTAGTCTATAAGATGGTTGATCTAACATATCTTTGTTTCTCGTATTACAATTGTGTCACTGACTTTACTAAAGAGATGTATATTTTTCCTTACATACATAACATTTTCATAATTTAATTGGCAAGAAACCGTCATAATATTAATATTTTTAAATAGTTCCTTGTTTAGTAGTTGTAGTAGAGAGTGTTACATTCGCATTTATAATAAGTATGGATAACAATATTTGCGGCACCAGCAGTATTCATGCAGACTCCGGTATATATTTCCATAGTAATGAGCTGCATCTTCGTGAAGATATCTTGGGATCCTTTCATATGCGAGCTTCGAGACCTCCTTGATGAAATACGAGTATTATGCTCGGATATTCATAGAGTTTATTAGTTGGAAGTAAATAATGTTTGCAGGGAAAGCGAAGGAATGATTAGTTGGGGTCGGGACGGCTTTCAATTTTGTTTTGCGGTTGAACCTGGATTTTGGGTGGATTTTCGCTAGGCGATGTTCGAATGTTTTCGTACAGTAGCTGGGTTTGTTAGACATTTTTGGTGGGCATGTCTTGTTTTGTGTTAAGTTTTATGGTAAGGAAAGTAAGTAGTTTAATTGTAAGATTTAAATACGTGTCGAACCCTACTTTAAAACTAAAGTAAATTGCAGCCTGTATAGGTAATGGTAACGACACTTTTAAAAACAAACTTTTAAAATTTTGGGCGCTCGGTTGGCGCAGTGGTTGAGCGATTGACTGCTGCGCTGCGTGTCGCGGGTTCGATTCCCGCACGGAACAAATATTTGTATGACCTACAAATTTAATATATGTTTCGGGATATTTACTATGTATATTTAGATTTTTGCTGAGAGCTCGATAAAAAAAAAGAAAAAAGTATATCCCGAAATAAATATTAATTCTAATGATTGTGACCATGTTAGCTTAAAGACCTACAAATAGTTGTTCCGAATTTGGTTGTTTGTGTATGTGAGTTTATATGTTTGTAAATGCACCCACGATACAGGAGAAAATCCTAGTGTGAGGCAACGTTTAAAAAAAAACACAAAAAAAAACGACTTTCGTATTGCATAATAGTACCGAAAGGGTTTCATCATCATCATCATATCATTCGAAAGACATCCACTGTTGCACATAGGCCTCCCTCAACCGTCACCACATTGATCGGTACCGTGCGTCTCGCAACCAGCGGATCCCCGCAACCTTCACCAGATCATCGGTCCACCAGGTGGGAAGCATTCCAAAGCAACGTCTTCCGGTTCGCAGTCGCCACTCCAGAACTTTTCTGCCCCATCGGCCATCCGTTCTGCGAAGTTCGGGTTCTTTCGGTAACCCTGGTTCTCTGGCGGATCTCTACATTTCTGATTCGATCACGCAAGGAGACTCCAAGCATGGCCCTCTCCGTCACTTTGGGTGACTGTAAGCTTTTTGATGAGACCCATTGTGAGCGACCAGGTCTCAGAGCCATATGTCATCACTGGCAACCCACACTGATCATAGACTTTCGTCTTGAGACCCTGTGGTAAGATGGACAAGAAAATACCGCGCAACTTCCCGAACACTGCCCAGCCGAGTCGGAAAGGGTTTAGATCATGGAATGGATATGTGAATTCAACTCACGGGTGGAGAACGCACCCTTTCTAAATTATTTATGCAATACCGAAATGTCCGTGACTGCCGCCACCCCCCCCCAATGGCAGTATATCTCGTAAACTACTGGACTACTAGTTTTGAATTTTGGGTACTAATTTTATCTTGCTGTGTACTAATTTTCTATGTAGGTTTGATCAAAGCGACAAACTCCTCAAACTTGGAATCAACATTCAAAGTCGTGATCCTGCTGAACGAGCGCGCGAAAGTTATCATCATTGATTTCTCGATAAATACAAATGTTTCAGTGATGCTCTCAATTTAATAAAAACCTACCTCAAAGGCCGTAGACAATGTATAGAGATATCAAGCCTATGTTTAAAATCTAGGAAGGAACTAAAAACTTTATCGTCATTTAAAGAAATAAAATATGGAGTCCCGCAGGGAAGTGTCCTCGGACCTCTACTATTCCTACTATATATTAATGACCTGCCACGTCATATATCTAATCCAATGGTTTTATTTACAGACGACAGTACTTCTATTGTTTCATGTATCAATAAAGACTCTTACATAAATGACATCAATAACTCAATCAGCAGTTTAATAAAATGGCTTGACAATAATAACCTAGTTATAAATCTACAAAAAACTAAAACTATGCATTTTCACCAACGTATATCTACAGGTGACATGGTTATCAACTACAACGGCCAAACTATCGATAAAGTGAATAGCACAAAATTTTTAGGAATCTTAATTGATAGCCAGTTAACATGGAAGCCGCAAGCAGAAGATATCTGTAAACGTCTGAGCACAACCGCGTTTATGTTATACAACCTATCCAAAAAAGTAAATCTGACAACAATACTAGTGGCCTACCATGGTCTTGTAACTTCTATTTTAAGGTTTGGTGTAATATTTTGGGGTTATTGTAGTGAACGAGAAAGCATTTTTAAAGCTCAAAAGCGCTGTTTGAGAGCTATATTTGGCCTCAAAGTTACTGACAGTTGTGTGCCTATATTTAAGTCTCAGAAACTATTAACTTTCCCATGCCTCTATATCCTCGAATTAGCAATATTTGTTAAAACAAACCGTAATCTATTTGCCACACTAACAGAAACCAGAAAGCGGAGTACATCATTAAGATCACAATATCAGAATTTACTTCACACAGGCACATTTAAAACTAGTTTATTAAAAAAAAGTGTGATCTGTATGGCTCCTGTTGTCTTTAATAAAATTCCTGATCATATGAAAACCTTGCCATTGATGAAATTTAAAAAATGTTTTACAGAACTACTTGTAGATAAATGTTATTATTCTGTTCAGGATTTCCTAAATGATACACTTTAATAACCTGTTTTTATAACTTATATAATAAGTATTGTATTTGCATGCCAACAAGGCAGAATATACACGGTTATTTATTATGTTATTTACGATCCTATTTGTATTTACCTGCATTCAAAGCAAATAAAAGTCTATTCTATTCTATTCTATTCTATTCAGTTTTGTTTTTTTTTCCATAATGAATTACATATAATGGTACTATTTATATGTATACTTAGAATAGCTGTAGCACATACCTCTTTTATCGGCGCTCATAGTGGTTCTGCTGAATAGAGCGTGACCACCTTTAAAGTAAATTTTCACAAAAAACTACTAAGATAGGTACCAATTTCGTTGTCGAGTACTAATTAGGTACTAATTGGGTACTAATTATTTACCAAATATGGAAGCGATTGGCGTTGGTAGTGAGGCGGTAGTCACGGATATAATACTAAAAACATTTAAAGGAAATGTGTCATGCTCTTTCATGAACTTATTAACTTTCTCGGTACTCAAGTAGATTATGACAACTACTCAACTTTAAATTACTTGTATATAAATAAATTCAGAAAATGCTCTTTACTTATTCTAATTGTGAACTTGTGCAGTAATGTTTCCCAGAAAATACATTTATGAATACGTTACTCCATAAGAATCTTTGAAATCATTTACTAACGTAAGTTAACAAATTTATACACTAGCACAACACAATCAACCGTGGTAAACTTCGCGTAGTTTAATAAAATGAAATGCTGAAACAAAGCAGACATTGTGTTTCTTTAGTTATTTGTACCTTTTCTAATAAACAGAATCAGATCGAAATCTCAAAAGCTTGAAAACTGTAACAAAACTATTAATTAAAAACTTAAAGTCGGGAGTCGATACTACGACTTTCTTCGTAGTTTTTTATCGTTTGAAATATTGAAATTCTTAGTTCGTGACGCGCCAGTCTTACTGATTTAATTTCCTCTCTGTTTCATAGACAAGCCAAGTTTAGGAGAGTTGGAAATGACAGAATAAGATTTTGTAGTGTCGTGAATTCGTGATAGTTTTAGTGAATTGGTTGATTTGTTAGCTTTTGTTCTGAAAGGAGCGAATCAAATACACTTCTAGGTATTTAAATTTTGGTATTTGTTCCAGGTTTTATCATTGTGACATCCAGTGTAAAATAATAATTTAATGAATGGATAGCAAATATAATTACTTAATACTAGCTGTTCCCCGCGGCTTCGCCCCCGTCCACAGGACCCGTTTTCAGTATAAAAAAACCGGCCAAGTGCGAGTAGGACTCGCGCACGAAGGGTTCCGTACCTTTATCAAATAGCAAAAAAACGGCAAAAAAACCACGTTTGTGAGCCCCACTAAATATTTATTTTATGCTGGTTTTAGTATTTGTTGTTATAGCGACAACAGAAATACATCATCTGTGAAAATTTCAACTGTCTAGCTATCACGGTTCATGAGATACAGCCTAGTGACAGACGGACAGAAAGACAGACGGATCGCGGAGTCTTAGTAAAAGGGTCCCGTTTTTACCCTTTGGGTAAGGAACCCTAAAAATAGCCTATACTACTCGGGAATAATGTAACTTTCCATGGGTGAAAGAATTTTTCAAATCGGTCCAGTAGTTTCGGAGCCTATTCGGTACAAACAAATAAACAAACAAAAAAATCTTTCCTTTTTATAATATTATATTATTATTATTAGTTTAGATAAAGTATTTGCAGTTATATTAAAAAAGTAACATATACCATACACACTTATTTAATAAACCATACCGTCTCAACTCTTTCAGTCATATTTAAAACAAGCCATATTCCGCCTTTTCGCCTTGAATCCAACGCTTTTCACTACTGATAAAGCGAGACCGCTTGATATGAAACTGATTTAATGAACGAACGAAGGGTATTCATTCGTTCGTGAATGTAACGCTGGAATCACGTTCACTTCACTGAATCTATTAGTGCTCAGTGTAGTCGCCCGTTTTTTTTATTTAAGAGTGATTTTTGTTTGTTTATTTATTAAAACATCATGCAACATTAGCGGATAATGCCTAAGGCATTCTCTGCCAGTCAATCAACGGTGGTAACGAGATAACATGGCGGTGAAAAAAAAAACCTGCCAAGTGCGTTTCGGACTTCACACATTTAGGGTTCCGTATGAAAATTAAAGTTCATATATCAATGGGATGTTAAAAAATCTATGGAACAAAATTTTGTGATCGACGACGGACAGGCAGACGGACAGGTGGACACGTGAGTGACAGCATTAGGTCCGTTTAGAACCTTCGGGTACGGAACCCTACAAAAGAAATGATTATTGAAGAAAAATAGTTAAAAAAATATACTAAACGTACATAATTATTATTATAAACATACATAATAAATACCTATATATATTATAATAGATAGGCGTTTAATTGAGACAACTCTGCTATCTTTATAGAAAATAATGCCGCAAATGCCGCTTAAATTTATTTCTTTTAATTCTGTTTTTGTAAATAAAGATCCTGGAGCATGTTTATTTCTGCCACCTGATGTTTGGATGTGTATTAGGACAGATAATATACTACTAACATATAGATGCCTCATCCTATACAAAGAAACCATGCCGACATAACCAGCGTTTTTCGTCTGATTAAACCGATAATCATTTATTATGAAACAATCGAGTGGAATGCCTCAGAAATTTAAAACCGCGCCATCTATTGGCATCAATTTTAAATGATCAGTTCAAATAATCTTTTGGAATGTGAATTAAAAGCCCAATATTCCATAATTTTGTGCTTAGGAGAGTTGATCAAACAAGACCATACAATTTTTTATGTTTAATTCCAGAAAATAATAATAATAACTTTTTTAATAATAATTTTATTAAAAATTTTTAAATGTTAATTTTACACATAATTCAAATAACAAATTGGTGCATATCGCGCCATCTAGTGATATTTATTTGAATCAAATTTTCATTCTTAGCGCTGGGAACCCGTGTTATTAGAGATCATACCATATGTTCATACTCGTATTTTGACAAATAGGTTATTTTTGTTTGATTTTGGATTAAGTTTCCACTGTTGTAAAATCATCATTATTTAAGGCAGCCCTGAGTCAATTTAGAGTTCGCAGAGGCTATTTCAGTGAATTTGTAATAGGATATTTCAGCTAAGAAAACGTTAGCTACAGTTTTGAAGTTTAAGCTCTTACCTGTGGATCTTGGCAGCTCAACGAAACTATAATCTAATCAAGCAGAAATATTCTATCTAGTGACAGCCGATCGTAAGTTTCAATCCGAAGCAATTTTTTCAAATTATCGATTGGCTCGCGTTAGACCACTATCTCACCTGATGGAAAATGATTATGTGGTCGACGATGAGGCACACTTGAAGTAACCTATTCACTCTTGATGCAAATCAACTTCTGACTAAGGTAACCGAGATCGTTGCAGACTTGTGGCAGAAGGCCTCTTCGGAAATCGAAAAGGAACAAGCATTAGGGTGCGTATTCATTTGCTGGAATCTAACAATCACATTGGTTGAAATCCACATCGCGTCTCTCGTCTTGTCAGTTATTCCTATATTTACACTTCGCTTCTTTTCTCTCCGCCTCTGTGGAATCTCATCCTTACCATGCTTGCCTAGTGCGGGTTACTATTTTCAGAAGCGTAGGTATTCTTTTAATCCCTCCCGGTGGGTGCCCGCATTGTCGGCTCAGTAGCCGTGGCTTTGTCATCTACGGTGAAACGAAGAGAAACCCGAGGAGGGGCCGCTGGTTAGGGCTTTTGCCGATAAGCCGACAACGTAGAGCCAACAAGTAGGTTGCGGTGCCACTTGAGTGACATCGCAACTGAGGCGGGCCCGCTATGTCATGTTGGAGGCATCGCGGCTGAGGGTTGGAGGCCGCGGCGGGAGAGGAGTGTCGGTATTGTGGTGCGCCGCTCTACCTTTTCCCTGTGGCCGAAAAGTTGTAGGCGGCGGTCCAATTGACCCCGTGTGCTGGTTTGGGCATGTATTCTGGTGCGCCGGTGATGGGGAGTACTCCCCAGCGGACGGTCCGGTGACGGTCAGCCGTGTTGGGTTCGCGGATGAGTGCTTACGCGTGCCCGTGTTCCCGTCATAAGCGGCAGATTGTAGTACAGTATGTATGAGCATTTCAACACGCAAAACAAAGAATTCCTTTACTTTCATAATTTTCTTTCGTCGCCATTTAGTTGCTTAGGATAATCAGCTAGTAGATTATTCAATTGGAAGGTCATATTGGTATTTCCCAGTTTCGAACACCACACCTTATTTTCAAGAATCGTGTTCCAAAACTCCGACTCATCACAAAATAATCGAAGAACTAACAAACAACAATGTAAGTTCCGACTAACACGATGTAATCAAGTCAGACAAAAAGGTGGCCATTAAGTGAATGTTTAATGTTCCTAATACCGTGACCTAAATACGGCTAATGCCCGAATAAGTGCGCAACTCCGGATTAGTTCCAAACTCCGTTGCTAAGCATGCGTTTTATTAGCCAAGTTACTTATATTTGTCATGGTTAAAAGATTAGCTTGTTGTGTGAGGGGGCTGTTGTGTTTTGTTTTATCAAGTTATACATCAACGTTGTACGTTTCAGCCTTTTGTAAATGTGGAACGGTTTGGATTACTGACGCAGATGAATATAAGAAACTAGCTGTCCCACGCGGCTTCGCTCCCGTCAACTGGCTACCTACCTACCCATCTACACTACCTACCCAACATACATTATTGTTGCGTAACTTAAACCACGCAGCGCACGCAACGGAAGCTCTCAAAAAGGAATAATTTTGCCCGTTTTTGCAACATTTTTCATTTATGATCCGCTTCTATTGGTCGTAGCGTGATGTTATATAGCCTATAACCTTCCTTGATAAATGGACTATCCAATACAAAAATAATTTTTCAATTACAACCAGTAGTTCCTGAGATTAGCACGTTCAAACAAACAAAGAAACAAACTCTTCAGCTTTATAATATTATTATATATATATAGTATAGATTATGGGCATTGATCGCGACATCTCAGCCCTCAGAGTGTCTTTACCGACTTTATTTAATATTTTAGTGTTTACTATTCAGAGGTTAACTTGACAATGAGAGGAATTTGGTACTATCATGCTTAACAAAATCATCATTCAAATAATTGTGATCATCCTCAGATTGCAAAACGGATGGTCGATAGGGTTAAATGTTTCTGGGGTTGCGACCAGACGGCGCAGCGTTGGTAGGTGTCCCACAAGGATTGATTACTTGGTGAAAGTCACGGGCCTCTGCTGCATGCGAAAAGCACAGGATCGGTCGATATACCAACATAATATGTTTAACGATATATAAGATGTATGGGGGAGGCCTATGTAATGCTGGTAATACCCTAGTCATTGTAACTACAGACAACTTCAAGCTTAATGAAAAAGCCAACTCGCTGCCCGCTGACAACCTAAACCATTGCCCACACCGTTGTCTCTTTGCCACTTAAGTATTAAAGTGTAAAATGTAATCCTTGGTACGACCATGGCCTTTGGGGGTGAAACTCAATACTTTTGATAAAAGCGTGCCACACTAGATGACACCCGACCGGGTCGCTCCGAGCTATCACGTGGCCTCCACAATGTGCGCTGTTTTGTTTACGAAATATGAGAATTACCTTTATATGTGTCTTACTTAGAAGATCCATACGGATCTTATACACTTTGGGAACACACTTTAAGAATATTTTGTATTTGAACGGTAATATAAATAGAAGCCTTTTATTCGACACAGACAATAGCGAGCGCGAGTTTAGACGCGCGCTCGCATGAAGCTGTGTCCAGAGGACAACACAGGGACGGGCTCATTTTTGTGAACCCCGGTGTTGCTCCCGCGGGCAAGGGCAAGGGCTCCGTAAGGGGGCGAGGCGACTTCCAAAGGAGTGTCGACACAGACACAACACAACAGTAATAATTACAAACTAAAAGAGAAGAAAAGTAAAATAGTTCCTTTTTGTCTGGCAATTGCTGTCCCACTTCTGGACAAAGAACTTCCCAAAGTCCTTCAGACATCATTTTTCCGCGCGTCTCGAACCAGCCCTTATGGTATCGGTTCAAATCAAATCACCACCTTACCTCGGCTTCGACGGTGCCTCACATCTACAGGGACCCTCTACAATAACAAAATTGCGCTGAGCGTGCCATACCGATGTAATGGTTCACGTGATTAATTCTGGTTCTCCAGATCTTCATTCAAGACCATGATCATTCATCACACGATACAGTCAAGAAAAATCTGAAAAAAAAAACTTATGAAATCTGTGTTCCTACCAAGAATATGTCACTGTTTATCCTTTTGAGGAGGACTTATGTTGCCTCAGCTTTTTGGGAGGAGGCGAGGAGCTCGTGTCTGGGTAATAACCACCACACGGGTCGATCTTCAAGATAAGCAACCCTTGCCAACTTCGATCAATGGATTGGTGACTACCCATTACATATATTGGCCGTACCTTCGGCACGTACGGTGTCCCGAGCTAACTCGCCTCTAGTTCGGGCGCTCACATTGCTAAATGCCCTTCTGACATCAGCACCGGAGTGTGACCTGTTTGCTGGGAGGTGGTTAGATGTGTGTCGTGAATGTTTAAGTTTTTGTGAGAAGATGGATGAAAGTTAGATTAGTGAATAATTGTTTATGTATTCTTTGTACATTTTTTTTTTTACTTCTGTTTGATATACTTATTTGTTTTTCTCCGTTATTTTTATTCCGTTTTTGTATCTTTTTTTTTGTCTATGTTTTTTTGGTATCGTTTTTTTTTTTCATTATATAAATTAGTTTTTATTTGTTTATATCTAATTTTGCCTAATTCTTTTATGTTTCGTTTGTGTGTATTTTTTTTTCTCTTTTCTCGCATTGTATAACGCCTTAGGTATGACCTGTAAAGTTATACATGTATACTTAAATAAATAAATAAATATAGGACTGCATCGTGTGTTAAGTCGTTGGTCTCTGCTGTCATTTGAAGATCTTTGACAGTAGTTACTGTAGTCACTTAGTCAGTGGCAATAAAAAAATGACACTAGTCTTGTCAAGGGGTACCGTAAGTTACCAATCTACTGAAAGAAGAAAGAAAGAAAAAATATTTATTTGTGGAGGAGGAGGCACAGGAGCCACGAGAAATAAGCAAAAACTAAATAATAAAAATGATAAAAAAACCTCGCATGACCAAAAAGGATCCTATCTATGCATGTACAGCGATATCCAAAAAGAAAATAATGCTGCGCTGGTATTCTGATAAGGCCCACTATTGATGCTACGGACACACAAAATAAAATAGAATAAATAAGTAACAAACAAAATAGTATAAACACAGGTGGATCGAACTGATCTGGAATACCTGGCACTCCGTAATAAAACAATGTATCCTAGTCGTGTTTGGGCTTATTAGAATCGAAATGAGATGTACTCTGGCTATAAATTATTGTCATGGTAAAATGAGGTACCCAAACTAAAAAGATAAAATAAAAACTTTTCAACAAAAAAATCAACCGATTTCTATAGCAAAACACTACAAAGAGAAAAATTACTTTGTTTTCTGAAGTCGGTGCCATAAAGTGAAAATCAGAAACCAAAGATATCTGTACACTTCAACGTAAGGTTCAATTGAAAACCAGCGTCAGGCAACTCCTAGTTGTCTGGCATTATACTGAACTGGACCTTTTTGGCGCAGCCGCGGGGCACACTATGTATGTAATTGTTCTAGAATTAAGTTCCCTGTTATTTGTACCTACATTGTGTGTATCTGTGTGTGCCAAATAAACTAGTTTTCTTCCTTTCTTTCTTTCACCATCAATTCGCTAATCTATATTTATTACTAATCTGACTAATATTATAAATGCGAAAGTTTGGATGTTTGTATATTTGTTACTCAATCACGCCACGAACGGCTAAATGGATCTGGATGAAATTTGGCATAGTGATAGATTATAGTCAGGAATAGCACATAGGATTTTCGATTTTCAAACGGGCAAAGCCGCTGGCAGAAGCTAGTAATTATTATAATTGTATTGATTCGGCTTAACGGTTATTGTGGTCGAATCAAATCCAATGTGGATGGTATACTCGTACCACAAAATAAATAATTATCCGTTCAGGACCTAATCACCGGCTTTTATAAGCATAATTCAGTTCTATTTGTGGTCAAAACTCATGGCAACTAATTTTGATTTGACTGTATGATAAGTTTAGCATAACTTAGGTGGTGGGCAGGGCACATTGCTCGTAGAACGGAACGCCGATGGGGCAGAAAGGTTCTGGAGTGGCGACCGCGAACTGGAAGACGTTGCGTTGGAAGGCCTCCCACCAGGTAGACCGATGACCTGGTGAAAGTTGCGGGGATCAGCTGGTTGCGGGATGCACGGGACCGGTCAATGTGGTGACGCTTGGGGATGGCCTATGTCCAGCAGTGGACGTCTTTCGGATGATATGATGATGATGATGATGCTGTACATTCTTTTTTTTTATATTGTTTAGGCTCTCGCTTGATCACTATCTCACCTAATGGTAAGCGATGATGTGGTCGACGGTGAATCACACTTGCCTAGAAATAACTTATTCACTCTTGACTTAAAGACCCCAAGATTGTAGGTGTAGGGAAACACAGACTCAGGCAGGGAATTCCACTCCTTAGCTGTACGCATTATAACATTTTGTGCGTCTAGGTGGGATGGACATCCCACCTTTACGCACAAAACCATGTAACAATGGCGCATCGCCGTACGACTGGTAGTCCCATAATGAAACGGGATAGGTGGAATTAGATCGTGCAATTCCATCGCACACTCCACGAAATGTAACCGAAAAAAAATCGACAAGCTGGCAACTCGGCGATGAACATCGTCGCCGAGTTGCCAGCTTGTCGAAAAACGGGTCCTGTGGGGTGGTCCACGGGAGCGAAGCCGCGGGGAACAGCTAGTGCATCATAATAATATATAGGCTATCTATACATATATTATAAAGAGGAAATATGTTTTTGTTTGTTTGTACCGAATAGGCTCCGAAACTACTGGACCGATTTGAAAAATTCTTTCACCAATAGAACGCTACATAATTACTGAGTAACATAGGCAATTTTTTTATCCCGAAATCGGGTCCTGTGGGGTGGTCCACGGGAGCGAAGCCGCGGGGAAGAGCTAGTAATTTATAAAGATATTGGGCGAAGTAATAATTTAATACGCGGGCGGAGCACCGGGCGGCAGTTAGTTGTTAAAAAAAAGTCTGAAATTGCCAATCCGCATTGGGCAAGTATGGTGATTAATACTGGTGTCTTCTCTGTATGAGAAGAAGCCTGCAGTGGGATGATACCATTCTCGTATTATTTTCCCGTGGGCTAAACCACAGGAACCGTGTGTTATTGCCGCGATATATAACGGCCTATGCCACACTACGATAGTCTAGGCTCTAGAGCTTTGACTTGACCAGTGATTTATCGCCGATGAGCCTATTGGCCCGTTTTTCGATCGACTCTAGTGCATCATGCTGGTATTTGGCATATTCGTCCCAGAGATGAGAACAGTACTCTATGCATGATTGAACTTGCGCTTGAAACACATTAAGGAGCTGTTAGGGCGTGAAGTACCTTCTCACATTTGCAAGGATCCCCAGCTTTTTAGCAGCCAGCTGAGCCTTTGCCTCAATGTATGGGCCAAAATTGAGAGTCGATGTGAACGTAACGCCAAGAAGCTCAGCATGGTCCGTTATTGTCACGGTCACATCTCGAAAAGTTATTGCCATATATTATGCTATCTAAAATTATATTTTCATGAAACGAATGTTGGACCATCTGCTGTTGTAAAATTGGCGCCTAAATGGAAACCATCAAACAACAAATACGTCTGGTATCATCATCATCATCATTTCAGCTGAAAGACGTCCACTGCTGGACATAGGCCTGCCCCAAGCGTCGCCATAATGATCGGTCCTGTGCGTTTCTCGTCCACTGGACACCCGCAGACGCATATTAGATCTGAATCTGTTTAAAACAGATTTTGGCTGCTAAACTGACATTAAAAGTTGAGGTTTGTTATCATTATATTTCAGGAGCGTAAGTACCCTGGTTAGAGTAGGATTCACCAATTACTATCATCTGGGGTCCGTTTCTTAAGATAATATGGCAAGGTTTAAAACCAATTTCCCCTCCCCGCCGTCTTTACATCGTCACGTGTATTTATTTTGTATAATTTGAAATAATAAACTTTAATATATAAATACAACGAAATAATACAGACATTTTATCCAAAACTCTGACAAGAAAATCCGTATTTTTGTGTTTTAAAACTATTTTTTTTTGGGAATCTTTTCCATCTGAAGTAGCTTTATTACTTCCGAAAACAGCAGTTTTTGCAGCCTCAGCAACAACAGTTAATGTTGCTGAGGATTTCGACGACATTCTTAATTTTCGTACTCAAGTAACACAAGTATATTATGTTGTATTGTTTACTTAAGGTCCGCACAAAATAGGTCAGTGGTCCGCCATTTCATGACCCCAGGGGTCTAAGGGTCAGTTAGACTTTCGGGCCAAATATTTTTAAAGGGGTGCAGTCTCTCATAAATTCCAATACCGACTTTCGCCTATTGTTACCAGGTTAAAAGTCTCATTCAAAACCTCAATGGTGTGTTTTAAACTCTAATAAAAACTATCTGAATCTATAACTACACCACGTTTGTGTGAGCTCAACCAATATGCACAAAATTAAATCGCCTATGTAAATACGGACCGACCCAGTTATTTTTTTTAGTTGACTTGCAACTTGTGGAGAATAAACGGTTTTACATACGCTGCGCGTTCTTTGTTTTTGTTTGTTTAGTAGGATAAATAAAAATTAAGAGACAAACGAGCAGTTTGTTGAACTATTTCATAGAAACAAAAGAATGCCAGCTTTAAGCAATTCGCGGTAAACCGAAGTAGATGGGTAGTTCTTCAAAAATTTGCGTAACTTTCGTGGTGAATTTTTTGTTAGAGTAATCTTTTAGTAAGTGGACAAACGTCTTAAATGTTAAGACGCAGTTAAAATAATAAGTACAATTTTTATTTGTAAATCGGTGCATAAACTATAGAAATGTTCTATTTTTTAATTTTGATGCCCACAAAAGTTACGAAAGACATTGGGATTTTTCAAGCAAGAGGGATACAATTGGCAAGACAGCCGAGTTTAGGGTGGTGTAAACTCTTCACTCATCACGGTCGACGTGCAGTTGTATGTTAGTATTCGAAGAAATTTGATAGACACACATGTGAATTATAAATGTTATTATGAGATTTGACGAAACAGGAACGGGCGGGCTAGGACGTGGTCTGCGTGGTGATGCAGTTGGATAGAGCTAGCTTGCAGTCAGCGTGCAGTCGTTGGAACTGCACCCCAACTGCAGACCGACTGCAATCGGGCTGCACGGTTGGTTTGCAGTTTTATTGCAGTCGTACTAACTGCATTCAAAATGCAAATTTTGAATGCAGTTAGTACGACTGCAGTGTGTAGTTGAAATGCAGTCCTTCTGTCAGGAGCCTTGTGGTGTCTTTTTTCATTTTTGACGCTCAAAATATCAGCCTAATTTGAATAAATGATTTTGCAAATTGGATTAAGTTGACGTTGTTGAGTTTCTTATTATCTCCATAAGAAATAGGCAGTGTTATATGTAATAAAATATATGTAACCCACAAAATATAACTTAAAATATATCTGCTACCACTGTAGCGGGCGTCTGCCACAGCCGTTTCCCGACAATGTGTTATGACGAAACGTTATCTCGTTGGCAGCCAGTATACGCCGCGTCATGACGCCGGCATTGCATTGGTACGTACGTATCCACTGTCAAACGAGCCTTGCTTTCTGGATAAGTATGTCGAGGTCGAGATTCTTTTGGTTTTTGGTATGTAGTTGCGCTTAGTAGGTATACGAATCCAGTAAATCTATAAAGACAGGGTCAAACACAAAAATATTGGAGGATGAATAATTTTAGTACTAAAATGGATGAAGAAACAAAATTTTTTCAAAAAAAAAGTCCATTTAAAAAGTAACTAGATACAAAGTAAAACATAGACAACCAAAATGTCACAAATCAGTGGCAAGAAGGGTTTTTTTAGAATATTGACAAGCTCTGGTTCTTAATCATCATCAGCCTTTTAATCTTCCCACTGCTGGGACACAGACCTCCTCTCTGTTAGAGGGAATGGTAATCCACCACGCGGGCCCAATGTGGGTTGGTGCATGTCACATATAATCGAATTTTTAGTTCTTTTCCTCACGATGTTTTCCTTCACCGTTTTGTGAGCAGGGTTTGAATCTACCGACCTACAACTTGTAAGCCACTAGGTAACCATCACCTATAAGCCTCAAAGACCTCATCCATAAAATCTGCCTGGTTTTGTATAAACGCTAATAGCTCGTTTATCACAACATTACAATTTGCACATTTAACAATATTTGACGCCATTGCACCGAAACTAAGTACAGGTACGCTAGTAGTACGTACGCTCACTCTCGCGCGCGAACGACGACTGGCTTATGACCGTCTTAATAAGTTTATGGAAATGAAGGTACAATTTAAACAGTTTTAGAAAAAAAAAATAAGTACAGTACTCCTTAGTATATCATCTCTAAAACCCTAAAATCTGCTACTCTTTTCAGTTTTCCACACAGATCCACACAACAAACTCATCCGTTCATTTAACGTGTCAGCTGTGACGTCACTCCTTCGTCCGTAGGGAAATACTGGCCGAATAGAAAAGAGCTCCCAGAAACAATCAGATCCCATTTTTGAATGCAATCTGTATACGTACCTGCACAATGAACTTGCACAAATAGCACGAAGCTCCAGTTTACATTGAGGCGAAATTCATAAGCTGAAGCGATGATTGAAGTGGGCAGTCGCTTTTGTATGGTAGCGGTAGAGGTACAGTTTTGTTGAAAGAGTTTGTGGGTAAGAAAATTTTGACGTATAAAACTCGTGTTCTTGAACGAAAACTATCGCAAAATTAAGTCATTCTGCGTAGCCATTTCCCAGCTATGCCTATTTATAGACAAAGAAACATTTAATCTGATCAGAATCAGTTGAGTATCAGTATTTTACACAGAGTATTATTTTTTATTTTTATATCTGACCGTTTCAAACCAGTATTAAATTAATGTGACAAATTGTGAAACGCGTGTTAACTTGTTGTGATTGGTTGAATTAAATATCATCAGCCAATCGGATTACTTGACCCGGGTTTATATGGAGTTAGTTGGTTTTTTGTTTTTTTTCATCATTTAAACAAAATTGCGTAAGACCTTCCTTTACCTTCCCTCCTTTTTTTTAATGTAATGCGTCGATAATTTATTTACGAAAACAGATGTTCAGCTTCTGAGTCTTTAGCTATGTAGTTTAATTTTATTCTTACTGGTTGATAGCAACATATCTAAATATTGTGTCAATTCATTTTATTAACATTATCGTTGGCATCAATTCATTTCTGTATCCTGTAGACCCTGGGCACATTAGACTCACGTTTTATGATTGTTAAGATATTATTTAATCCCATATTCCAATATTGTAGACTATGAATTTATTTTGAGAAGAAAGATTGTTTAGCACCTTACTGATTCAATACTGAAGAGCCTAAATTACTCATTTATAAGCTCACCATGTATTTCAAGTAATTACGGATTGTATAGACTTTTAAAGAGACTTTGACTTCCGACTTTGTTTGGATGTTTCTTCTTAGTGTCTCGTCAAGGTAAAATTTACATAAAAGATTGACTTGTAAAAGTGTTATTTTAACCGT
The DNA here is from genome assembly GCA_948252205.1 of Orthosia incerta. NCBI lineage: Eukaryota > Metazoa > Arthropoda > Insecta > Lepidoptera > Noctuidae > Orthosia > Orthosia incerta. The sequence goes on from OX411749.1 coordinate 26,759,190, forward strand.
TTTGCTGCAATATCTTCTTGTTTTTTTTAGATATTCTCGAGACCCTAGGGTCCCGGACCTTTGAAAGGCGTACCAGGGGCCGAAACCAACTCGGAGAGGCCTTGTTAGACATATAGGATGAAATGTGACACCAACCGGAAAAATACGAATAAATAACATATCATTTATCTTTAGTAGCATTATTACGTCATCATTTAAACAATATTGCGTAAGACCCTCCTTTACCTTCCCAATTGATTGACATAATTCTTGTCTGCATCTCATTATTTAAGCCAAACTCGTCGTAATTGGATCGTGCCACCGGCCACAGTTAGAGCCAGCATTAATTGCAGGGAGCCGGCCAAGATTTCCACCGAATCACCGGCCGTGCCGCCCGTAATTAAACTATGTACTAATTACAGTTTACTCTTATAAACTGTTTTTATTGTCCACTCTGTGGTATTGAGAAGTTTTTAATGGGAGACGGGCACTGACCTCTATCATACAAGTACGCTGGACTACATATATTAGATGAAATGACAGTTGATTTTTGTGCCGAATCAAAGCGCCCCACTCGAGGTTCTCAGGAACTAAATTTGACACATTTAGAGATAGGTTAATACCGATATTTCTCAAGATTAGGTAATACTAATACATTCGCCAGGAAACATTATATTATTTTAACTAATACGAGTATATGAGTATTAGTAATATTTTTAAATTACACTAATATCAAAATAGTAGACTTGGCAAGGCGTATCACTCATCTACTGTATTGACTTCTCCTAATATGTTGCAACTAAATATCTCATATTGGTATTAGTGATGAATGTTATATGAATGCCTAATAATCAGTAATAATATGTTAAAAAGGAATGTGTAATACTAAATTCTGGAGTCATCATCATGATCATCCACAGTCCGACTTCGCCCACTGCTGAGCACAGGCCTCTCTCTTCTTGTATCAATCACCTCGTTCCTGTCTGGAATTAATTCTGGAATAATATCATGATAATTATAATTGTATTAACAAATGTTTTTAAGTCAAACAATTTATATCTGTGTGTGTAAGTGTGTTGAAGTTTAGTATGTACGACATCTATTCGCCATTTAAAAATTAACAGCCTCACCCCAATATTCTAAGTAATTTTCTTCATACGGATTAATCAAATATTGACTTATACGAGGAATTTTTCTTCAAAAGGACTTAGAATATAAGCGTTTTTAATAGTAATATCTGAAAAGTTTAGCAACGGTTACACAAATTATTAGAAAAATTCTCTACAGAAAATTAGGATTCCACTTAACAGGTACTAAACAGTTCGGATATGAACATAAATAACGGCCGATTTCTGAGTAGAGTATTTTGAGTTAAAAACGTCTCAAATCCTACTTAAATCCCTACATCTGACTGAGATCTTCAAGCTAAAGTAGACTCTAATAAATACTCAACGACAAATACTTAATTCAGAAATCGGGGTTGAGTTTGTTTATAAATCTATACTAATCTATATATATATAAATGAATTGCTGTTCGTTAGTCTCGCTAAAACTCGAAAACGGCTGAACCGATTTGAATAATCCTTTTTTGTTTTGTTCGCCAGAATACAGGGATGGTTTAAAAACAAAAACAAAATGGGGAAAAAAAAATATGGTAGGATAGGGTGGGTAGGGTATATAGGTAGGGTAGGAAAGGTAGGGTAGGTAGAGTAGGTAGTGTAGGGTAGATAGGGTAGGTAGGATAAAAATACAATGAATTCAAAAAATGAATGTTTGACGTTTTTATGGCAAAACAACGTTTGCTGGGTCAGCTAGTAATCTCATAAAGAGTAAAGATTTTTTTGCTTGTTTGTTTGTACCGAATAGGCTTCGAATCGATTTATAACAAGATTCCTAACGAAATTAAAGAACTTCCAATGATCCGCTTCAGAAGGGCTTCACGCAGGTGGTTAATAGAGAATTCCTTCTATACTATAAAAGAGTTCCTTCAGTTTAAATTTAAATGACCTAATTGTATACTTACCAATAATTTGCATGTCATTATGCTATGATTAAATATGTTAAGCTACTATTATACTACATTGTAAGAACTTTTGTAACCATATTTATCTGCAAATAAATCTTTGACTTTGACTTTGAAACTACTGGACCGATTTAAAAAAATATTTCTCCAATAGAAAGCTACTTTATTCCTGCCTATGCCAAGGCTATTTTTTTTATCCCGAAAACGGGTCCTGTGGGGTAGTCCACGGGAGCGAAGCCGCGGGGAACAGCTAATTGTCAATATTTTTGTACGAGATACTGCGAGCACAATGCCTACTCTCGAGGAGAGTATATCAACCTTGAAAATCAGCTCAAGAATCTTTTGACTGCTGAACGAGCTGGGGGGTGACCATAAGCTCTTAGAGCGGTATCAATTTGAGATCGAGTAAGTGACAGATGTATACAAGTCATATACATCTGTCCCTTTTTTGATCTCAAATTGATACCGCTCTAAGAGCTTATGGTCACCCCCATGTTCTCGTAAAGTTCTATAGCTAGTGCTTAAACCACCCAAGTTCATCTTGTGAATAACAAACTTTATACATAATAGTATTGCGAGAAACTTCAGGAACTCAAAACGATCGTTTCGTGCCCGGAAACCTCAAGATCGTTTTTCAATTAAATAAGGTTTTCAACTTGGACCATGGCAATTAATTTATTACCGGATGAGGGTTACCCGCTGAGACAAAAAGAAAGTTGAGTGAGTTTGATTTATTTATAATTTCAATGAATTTAAAACTTTTGTGCTTTAAAAAGGTGAAAATCAAAGTGATAAGAACACCGGCAGGCTTATCATATCTTTTGCAAGAACAAAAAGAAAAAAAAAAGACCTTATCAAACAAGCAGATTTACAAAACCTATCTAATACCCGATAAATCTAGGTAAAACACAATTTGCACACACTTCCAACAGTCCCTACAACATGTATCTGCATAAGATCGAAGAAATGCTAATCCGCGCTTGTGAAGGCAATGAACTGCAGTGGGAAATATTATGCCTGGATGAATGCCACTCCCTTTGATGTAATGTGAATTATGTAGATACGGGCTTTGCACTAAAGAGATGGAGCATATTTCATAGAGTTTATATGCAATATGATATGTGAGAATTGTCTTACGTTTTCTGGCTGCTTGCCGAGATGCAAGTAAGTAATAGTACATTATGGTACAAGTGTGCAATGTTGGTGATTACCGCTGAGGCGCCATTGAGACCCGAGCCGTAGGTGAGGGTCTTAAGAGAGCCGAGGACGGTAATCATCAATACACACGTGTATCATACGACGTTTTTCAACACACTTGTGAAGAAAATAATACTTAAAAAAATCATTTTCAAAAGTAAAAACGAGTTGTGAATTTTTTTTCACAATTGCGGGCAAAATTAATCAGTTTTCCTTTGCGCGCGCATTTAACAATGGCGATCGGCCATAGACTAAAATAATGAGTTTTCTTTTTTTTTTTGGCTTTTCGTGGATACTGTTTTAACCACGTACAAAATAGGCAATTTCAAGTTTTCTTAATTTATATTTGAGTGAAAGTTTTATTTATTAAGCATGTACAAGTTGAAATTATCTATTTAAATACGAAGTTGCATGAAATGAGCAAGCAATAGGTACATTTATTTACTTATACTATTGAGCACGATCTTTTTTTTGTATCGAAACTTTTTTAAGAACAAAGCAACTCAACCAATAAATAAAAAAAAAACTCTATAACACACTTGTGAATAATAGCAATGAAAAAGTCACAGTTTGATAACAGGTATCATAATGTGCCTAATTGCGGTGAAATTAGAGTCACTTTATGAGCAAGTGTGTTGAAAAAAGGTTTTTTACTGTAGGGTAAAGATCAGTTGTTCTTCTGAGGTAATAGAATAATAAACTGATTCATTTTGTTTTTAACCGACTTCCCAAAAAAGAGGAGGTTCTCTATTCGGATGTTCCAATTTTTTTTTATGTATGTTCGGTCATAACTCCGTCATTTATAAACGGATTTGCAATTTTGTTTTGTTCGATAGAAGTTTATTCTTAAATGGTTCTATTTAAATTTGGTAAAGATCTGATGAAGAACTTAGGAGATATACAATAGAACTCTTCAATAAATGACAGCAAATCTCTCGGGTTTGCTGCTATCGCATGTCTGTTTATTGTTTTCACCAATTCATAACAAACCATCACGGCAATATGCTCTAAACGGGTACGCAGATGTGCACAGGTCACCCTGGTACACTCTCATACCACCGGTTCAAATAACATGTTATTCGGGTAATCTATTCTGGCATCACTGTGGGCATTATAGGCACCTTACTATAGAACTTGTCCATTATGTACCACTAAAAAGTGAAAAAAAAAACTTTTTTACAACAAAATACAACCGACTTCCAAAAAAACACTAAAAGTGAAAAATTACTTCAATTTCGGAAGGCGATGTCAAAAAACGAAGAAACCGAACACGAACACCGACTTCCGAAATTTAAGTTATTTTTCACTTTGTAGTGTTTTTTTGGAAGTAGGTTGTATTTTTTTGTAAAATAGTTTTTTATCTGTATACAACGTGATTTTATGTACATCTTAAAGTTTTAGAGTTGGTTTTTGCATAAATCGATTGATATCAAATACCTCAAAAATATTGGAATATGATAAGAAATGCAGACAGTATAATAAAAGAAAATTATCCGACCATGATACGAGTATTGTAGGTTTGCACATTGTGTGCTACGCCGTAGAACAGACAAGGCTACGGCGTAGCGCAGAAAACGCTACGGCGTAGGCCGCGCGTAGGTAACGATCGGCAGGCTTATTACGTATCTTTTGCAAGAGCTAAACGATAGCGATCAAACGCTTTATGTCATAAAAGTCGGAGTTACCTGCAGTATAGGTATGGTAGGTCCGACACAATCGTTTGCTAAACGCTCGCTGTTTGTCAAATGCACTTATTAAAAAAAAACCGCCAACAACTAAAAAACTTCTGTATGGAAGAGCAATTATTGCGCATAAATCGCTATCGTTTGCCTGATTTAGAGCACTCGCTAACGCTCGGGCTCTAAATCAGGCACTCGGTGCAATAATAAATTACTTTGTGCTCGATGCAATAATCTACTATTATAGGCAAATTTTGCTAATTTGCGTTATATTATTTCAATTTTCATAAGGATCTCTAACTTTTTGAAGATAATTTATAACCAATGTAACTCGGGCATAATGTAGCTTTTCAAGAATTCTTAAAATCGGTCCAGTAGTTTTCTTTAATCTTTCCTCTTTACGAGTATAATATTGGTATAGATACGTGAGCGATTGTCTTTGCAGTCTCGGCTTCATAAATTCTCATCTTATTTCTGCTCTGAATGTTAATCCTTACTTAGTTGCCCTAAAAACTTCCCCCATTTGCAACAAAGGTAATATTTAAGACAATGATATAAATGGGATGCCTCCAAATTATGGGCAGGTATACGTTGCTAATAAACCAAATAAAAAAAAAGAAAGAAAAAGGGTTTATAGTCACATAAACTGACATCATCATCATCTTCATCATATCAGCCGAAAGACGTCCACTGCTGGACATAGGCCGCCCCCAGGCGTCGCCACATTGACCGATCCCGTGCGTCTCGCATCCAGCAGATCCCCGCAACCTTAACCAGGTCATCGGTCCACGTGTCGAATTGATTAACTCTTTTTTTTTAAGTCGGTAAAAATTAACGCTCGGCGATTGTATTAGTAGTACTTAAATTAGGTAAATAATAATAAATAATAAATTTATTCAAATCAATAAAATCATTTTAACATAAATCAATTATATCATTTGAGGGTTACAATTAGTTAACAAAAACAGATAGGTGTTGCGACCAGCACCCTTGCTAAGTTATAAAATAACTCGTATTAAGGGCAATGGTACAAGCCCATACACAATAATTTAACCTTTTAATAAATTGCAGGTAGAGCAAGCGTTTGTTGAGATAAAGTTAACAAGCAGAGTTTACAAATAAATTCAGAAAATAAATGAAATCAAAAAATTAAATAAGATTAAATTAAATAAGAATGAAATAGGTACATTGTTTAAATTAGCATCAGAGTCAAAAGTGTGTGTGGTGAGTGGGTCCAAGTGTGTGTAAGTGTGTGTATTGTGTTCGTGTGCAAGATGTGTTGTGTTATGTTTTCGGTGGAGAGGTTTAGTAGGGATTATTCTCGGAAATAAGGAGGCGTTCTGTATCGGTATAGTTAGTTGCTAGGAGAAAGTTTGTTATGGCTTTCTTTAAGGACAAGGCAGAAAGAGAGGAAATTTTTAATTTCTTATTAAGTTTCTTAAGGTGTAAGTGTGTTGTTTTTTTGTATGGATTGCTAATGAATGTGTTGACAGTTATCTAGTCTAATGCTTACATACGATCTGAAAGAAAACTATAGACCATTCATAACAATTTTCATGAGATAATTATCAAGTTTAATCTTCAAACATGCTCCGTAACACAGCGCCATATTCATCGTGGAGTCGATCTAATGCACTTTGTTTATCTCAATACAAACCCTACGTGCCTGAGACAAGGGTGCAGCTCCAGGTGTCGACCAGAGTGAGGAGCTGGCGCGGGGACTGAGGCCAGCAGGAAGTATTGAACATAATATGAAACCGCCGTTTTGCAGTAACGGAGCGGTCTCACTAGAGAGCTTATTTTATTCTAAGGAAAGACATCTTAACGATGCACTATTGCCACCTAAGCCTTTTTTAGTCAAAGGGTAATTCTGTCAGCGAAAGCGATTGACGCTATCGCTACGCTATTCTCACGCTATCGTCACGCGTTCGTCACGCTATAGCCACGCCATCGCCAAGCTTTCGCCACGCTCATGCCACGCTATCAACAACGTGCACCAGCCTACGCCACTCTAACTTCACGCCATCGCCGCCAGAATGTCAATTTGTCTTCAGGCTCTAATCGCGCCCGCTGCCGAACCCGCATTCGCCCTAGTCACGTGCTATCACCCTGGACGCAGCCCCAGGCTACCGATGCGACGTTCCTGCTTACACTCCGATTTTATTTGAACACTCATCGCCAATATCCGATCGAAGGATCGACGAACTTTGATTTTATAGTTTCATATCAATTTTATATTTTACAAACAATGGAGATCGGATGTTTGGAGTGTACGACACGTGTGGAGTACGCTTTTAAAAGATCTGTGTTGTAAAATCCGCTATTCGAAGTGGTTGCTTTGGTATGCTGTATGAAATCGTTTGGTCTAAAGTTTTAGTTCTATTTGCCAGCCTAACTGAATGGAAACTGGTCAAATATGAATTCATCATTCTTCTGCCCTCATCCTAATTTTTTTGGAGTTTTGAGCAACATGTTTTGTTTTTCAATCAGTTTCTATCCGCTGTTATCTCAATAGTCATCGCCTTTAAAACACATATCTTTTCTCACACAATCAATCCTTCATTTTCTTGTTCTTCCTCTATCTTTAAAACCATTCACGTTCATACTCAGACTTACCGCGGCAGCATTTCTAATCATGTCAGTTAAGTCTGAACATAGATAAATAATTCTTTGTTGAAGCTCTAGCTTTATTAAATATGTTTCTTTCTTTTTATTTTCGTCTTGTTTGTTCACAATATGTTTATTCAAATGCCTTTTCGATCTTTGTGTATCAAAGGAATTTCGGTTCAAAAAGTAAGTCGACCATTATCTGTGGCTTAGCGGTCTGTGTTGTGAGCATGCACTATTATTTGTAAAGCTTCGATATTCTTTTAATATTCTCAAAAGGTTTTCCACTGAATATTTGCATTTTTTCGAGTATATTTAAATTCACTATCAGTTATTTACAAGGAGATCGCTTGCGGTCTAGAGAGTTTGCGGTGACATTTTTAAAATTTCAAGAATTTACTTAGCTTTGTAAAAAAATCGAGTACCTAAATAATTTTAAATTCTGAAAAGACGGGGCGTGGTGAGGGAATGTTATGAATGAGGGACGTCAAACAAAAGTCCGCGTGAATGTATTATGTATGGAGAAATCTTTTGGAAAAATTCAGAAACTTGGATATAGACACTATAAAATTACAAAAACATAATATGTGTTTGATTGAGACAAGTAACCGAGAAGTCACATGATCTATATAACTAGATTGTGGAAATCTATTAATGATTGCAATATATTTTACGAACAGTTAAGGCCTTGCTTGCGCCCCTCATCCTTCTTTGCGGAGGAGAGGAATCTGGTAATGAAGGGCATGGTCCGTACTTATCCTTACAACCTCGTCCAGAACATCCAAGCGAACGTGGCGACTGAGTTGAATGAAGTCATTCAACTCAGTCGCCTTGACAGTTCCTATACCTTGATTTTATAGGTCATAATGAACGCTACCGACATTGCAATTAAAGTGGCCACCTACTGGAACCAAAATATTTAAACAGTTTTCCATAGACTCGAAAAAAGTTAATTAAAAAAATCATAAATCCCAACTGCTTGAAAAGCGAAAACCAGATGTATCCTCCAACTGCACAGCAAGATTTTCTCCTTGTTTACGTCTTTTTAGTTCGCTTTTCAAGCAGTTGGGATTTATGATTTTTTGAATTAACTTTTATTATTTATAACTATTTGGTTATTTTTTACATTTAAAGATATAAGTGTTATATTTTTGATACCCCCACGATGGAGAAAAAAAATTGGGCTCTCTCAAAATGGCGCCAAAAAGCTGCCATTTTCTTATTTTCCAATTTTAAAGTAGCCAATGACACTCGCAGGGTTGAGACGAATCGATTGACGTTTGAAGTTTCGAAGAACCATTAAAATTTGCCAACGCGTTTGGTCTCTAGTACGCCACATAGGAACAAACATACATACATACATACAAAGACTGGTAAACACATTACCCTCCTTCGGCATTCGGGTAAAAAGAAGAAGTCGCCACGAAATCTGAGAAATCTCTCGAGTCGAAGATGAATAAGAATATGGCATGTGTAAACTTAAAATACACACACATTATATATCAAAAATAATAAAATACATTCACCGTTTAGTAGCCACTAAACCTCACAATTTTATATGCACATAGCTGTAAAGTGTCCCGCATAAATTCGCAGACGGTCACCGTAGCTGGACTAAAGAATTGTGCTAGAAAACACTGTTATTTATACCATAACTTTCGTAATATATTTAAATTAGTATACAAAGTTTTGAGGGGTTTCCGTGGTAGTTTTTAGAGTTATTTTCTTTGATCGCGGTTGTAAGTCTTTTTGTACATAATTATAGAAGTTCTGTTAATTATGATACCGCAGCGGGGATCACATTATTATTTTTTGTCTTGCCTTTGCTGTCCCACTGCTGGGCTAAAACCTTTCCCAAGTCCTTCCAGACATTCTTTTTCCACGCCGTCTCAAGTCAATCGTCATGGTACGCGTCTTAATCATCTCGCCACCTCTTTCTGGGCCGGCCTCGATCATCATTAATCCAATTAAATTCATTTCATTATTTTACTCCACATCAACTAGTGCGCAAAAACAAGTGACATGCAGAACATTATTGTTTTGAAGTATGGTTGGACCTTCTGAATACTGTATAAACATATTTGTATTGTATAAACTCAATTTCATTCATCAAGGTGATGTACTTATGTACCTAAATATTGTAAAAAATATTTTCTTTTTTAAAAGAGTAAGTATGGAGTTTCTTGTGCATTCTTCTCCTTACAAGCTACTTTCCAAATGCACGGTAGTATCAACTATTATTTTTTTGTAAATTTTAATGTAACGTTCAAAAGTGCCGCTTAGTGGCCTACTTGAAATAAAATATCTTTGTCTTTGATCAGACGAATCGTTCAAATATTATTTTTTGATTTTGACAGTCTCGGGACCCTGGAGTCCCGGTCCTTTGAAAGGCATCCGAGGGGCCGAAGCCAACTTGCAGAGGCCTTGTTAGGTATGCATCAGGAAATGTGACACCAACCGACGATTATCCCTGTATGCACTACGCAAGTGCACACAAGGGCAATCCCCGGTTGGTGCAGGACTATTGCAAAATATGGAGAAAATGTATTGGGCTATGGGTCTGGTAGGTTTAGTGGATTGGTTGTCTAAAACTATAGGAGGATTACTGGCCCCTGCATGACCACTGTTGAACTACACGGCTATAACAATAACAATATTATTATTAGTATGAACTAGGAACGTATGTCACGCAATTGGGGAGCAGAATGACTCAATAAATTTTGTAATTGTAATAAACAGACTAGATCGATACTAATATTATTATTATCACTAGAAATATCATAATATATATTTTATCACTTTTATACAATAACAGAAAATAAAAAAAAGTTTCTTTAATCACAATAACTTTTCCGATACTGACTCACTGACTGTGTACTAACATAATAAACCATTCTTAGTAAGTAAATGTTAATATGTACGACATTAATGAGTTAATCCACAGAAAAGCTGTTACCAAAACCAAATTTAAATGGCGTCCCTCGTCGCCGAACCGTCGCAAACTTTTGGACGCACGAAATCGCTGCAACAAGGTGTGTAGAGACGCACAACGACGCCATATCCACACCTCGGTTGAAAATGGAGACCCAGCTAGTCTGGAAATTTCTTAAATCCATAGGAGTTGGGAAATCTCGCCAAGAATCGATTCTTAAACACCTTGATCTTGATCAACTAAATCAGCACTTCTCGTCTTCGTCCTCATGTAATGGGACCTTGAATTATTTTTATCATGCAAATACTTTGAATTATCTTTCAAACCTTCCAACTCCGGATCATTCCCCATTTATTTTTAGTAAATTCTCTGATTGTGATATTAAGAAGAGCATAGCGTCAATTACCTCTAACGCAGATGGCAGTGATTGTGTCAGTCCAAAAATGATACTCCCTGTCTTCGACGAAATCCTTCCTGTCCTTTGCTATATCCTTAACTACTCAATATCCCATGGGGTCTTTCCATCAGCTTGGAAAGAGGCCAAAATAACTCCTTTACCTAAAAAGGCGAATCTTGCCTTTCCTCTCCAAAGTCCTTGAACGCCTTGTCCACAATCAGCTTAGTGCTTTTCTTTGTAAGAATAGTCTGCTGAATCCTTTTCACTCCGGATTTCATCCTGGTGTAGCGTGTAAGTGTTATGGAATTTAAAAAAATTAATTAAACACTATTCGCTTACAATAATTTATTGGTCGTGGATCAAAGGCCCGTCATAAAAAGTTTTATGATAATGTGGAGGTAGGCGCGCCAAGTACTGTCCTGGCTTAGCAGCGTAGTAGACGCCGCTGGAGCCGAGGAGTTGACACTGGGCAGATGGGGACCCGCCGTGCAGTTCGATCAGCTGTTGACCCTGGTGCTGACCTCCAGACGATGCGGCGGCAGGGGTTCTCAACCCCAACTTGAAACCCTAGAATTGATGTCCAGGAAGTAAATTGGTGAGCTCTCTGCCAACCCTCTCCTGATGGTGACCACGGCAGCGTAAGCGTAAGCATAAGGCGGACGTACTTTTGCGCTTAAGGCGAATGTGTGTAAAGGTCACCTTCAGAATCGGAGTTTACAAAAGAAGAAGGGAAAGGATGATTCTAAAATTAACAAAAACATAGGATGACAGTTAAAACAAAATATGAATGTGAATATGAATAAAATTAGGTGTCAAGGACAAAGGATGACAAAGCAAATTTGCAAGTCATTGACCACCGTTACACATTATAAAGCTAAGCGTGAAATAATTGTCAACACTTACCCAATACGGGGAGAAACACAATATGTAAAAGTATTATTGTACGAGTATAAAATAATAAAAGAGTTTTGTGAATTTTAGTTTGAGACGGCACGTGTGACGTCACGCACGACTATCGCGGTGAATGTGTGTCTCAAACTGAGTGCTGACCGTGACTGAGGGCTCCGCGCCGCGCTGCCGCGCATTCAATCAACGGTGCGAGGGAGTTTCGAGAACGGCGAATGAATGACGTATCGGAATGTGAACGGAATGGAACGATAGTACAATGACTTGACGTATTTTTTTTTTTTTTAAATGCTAAGTTGTAAAAATTACGTTTACAACGTTACACTGGTCACAGCAAAGCAGTAATTGAACGTTACGGATGACATACGGCTAGGCATGGAACGATGACATCTGACGGTTCTTTGCTTGCTAGATTTTAGTAATGCATTTAATACTGTCGATTTCGAAATTCCTGCTTGGCATACTTCGCTCGCTTAACATACCTCCAACGGCGATTGACAGGATTCATAGTTACCTGTATAGCCGCCGGCAACGTATATGCATAGAAGAATCTAACTCTTCTTGTGTTATACAACTGCCGGTGTATCTCAGGGTGGCGTTTTATCTCCTTTACTCTTCGCAATATTTATAAACGCTATCTCCAAAAAACTTCTCTCCTCCTACCACCTTTATGCAGATGATTTACAAATCTACAAACAAGCTGCTCTTGCAGAGTGAGCTGATGCAATGAATGCAATAAATAAGGATTTGGCTACAATTTGTGAATGGAGTGAAGCAAATGGCCTTCAGGTAAATCCGTCGAAGGCCCAGGTCATAGTTGTTCGCAGCTCTAGGATGATTCCAAAAGTAAATTGGACACAACTTCCTCTGGTCCAATTTATCGGAACTATTATTCCAATAGGTGAGAAGGTTAAGAACCTTGGGGTTTGGATCGATATTTGTCTTAGGGTCCGCAGTTTCAGGACGTGAGCCGCAAAATTTTTGCATCTGCCAGGTCCCTTAGACGATTGCGAAACTTTTTTCCCACTGCCATTATTATTGCGCTTGCACAATCCCTTCTGCTTCCTATCCTTGACTATGCTGATGTTAGTTATCTCGATCTCACCCAGGCACTACTAGATAAACTTGAGCGTCTTCAAAACCTTTGCATAAGATTTATATTTGGCCTGCGTAAATATGATCACATTTCTGAATTTCGGACAAAGCTCAAGTGGCTTCCCATACGTCTTCGCCGGGATTCTCATATTTGATTTCTGCTTTACAGTATTCTATACAATCCTACAACCCCTCTTATCTCAAAGAACGTTTCAAGTTCCTTCATGACACACATAATAGATATCTGAGGTCATCGAAAAACTTGAGACTAGAGATGCCGATGCATTCCACCAGCTTTTACGACAAATCTTTTACGGTTCAAGCGGTGTGGTTGTGGAATGCTTTGCCCGTGTCAATAAGGCGTGCTCAATCTCTGCCCATTTTTAAAACTATGGTACAAAATCACTACCTCTCTCTTTAATAGTTGTTTTTCTTGATTTCTATGCTTTTGTTCCATACTTATTACTGTATATATTTGTATATATATATATACATATACTAACTACTACACACACAACAGTACAGACTACACATATATATATACATGTATGTATTTATTTTATATATAAATAGTACACCAAAGACTACTTACAGTACTGTCTTTCCTTCCATTTTTTAAATCCATCCAAAGGTTGTCTTGAAAAGATCGCTTTTAGCGATAAGGCCGCCCATTGTGTCACCCAGTGTAATGTTTTCTTCGTAACTTTCCGTAACTTATATGGTGTACATAATAAAGAGTATTCTGTTCTATTCTATATGTAATAAGTTTAGCGTCTTGCGACTATTTATTATATTTATTCCATTTTATTACTAGTCTGAATATTATTTGCGTAGTTTTACTTTATTTTTGTTATCAATATGTACGTATATACGTTTAAATCACACAATAGACAAAGCGAAATGACACACTATTGCTAATACATAGCTCCGTAATGGGGGCTACCACGGATGATTTCGCCGCTAGAGGCGCTGCTGTGGCGTTAGGTATCTGAAATGTCAAATTTCATAGTTTTTTTGGCTTTTAGCGCGAGTTTATATATAAATATTTTCTAAATATGGCAGATTAAGATAGGTGCGGGATTTACCAAACACTGCTTTAATATTATAGTAACAAGGAAAGGAGGGCAAGGAAGGAGGCTTAAAAATTTGATTTTTTTCTTTTTTTATTAAAATATTTGTTATTTTATTTTTATTGTTAATTTTTTATGTAGAAATATAGTGTATAATAAAATTATTTATTCACATCGTATTAGAATCCTGTAAGATCTTTTACTTATTGGTGTAAAATAAATAAATAAATATAAATAAATGTTTCGGAAAATTTTATTCTCCTTTTTTTCGAAAAAAAGGGGTCGTGCAAAACTGATTTTATAATAAATCGCACTTCTACGGCATTATTTTAATTCAAAGTTTTCTTTCGTGCGCGTTATAACAACGTTTAACAGCTATATTTGTGGACCTTAGGCAACGTTCCAAGTTTAAACTGAAGTTAATTAGTCCATCCACATTGTGCTGAGCCCAATTTTCGGCTGTCCTAGCCTATGTCACGGTCAGTCAATTTCTGTAAGTAAATTTTGACACTTACTAACATGCTTTTCGTATGGAAAGTTTTGAGAATGCCATCTCTAGCAGCGACCGCTGAGTCATCTACAAAATAAATCTTTAAAGTATACAGATTTCTCACAAATTCTGCATATATCTTGGATGAACTATTTAAATAATATTTACGTTTTTTTTTAAATACTGAGGCTATCTTTCTATTTTTATGTATGTAAATCGTCAACAACTACTCAGTTGCATGAGCAAAGCCGAGGGTACAGCTAGTTTAGACAATAAAACGACCTTTCAGATTAATTTCAGAAGTAAAACAAAATGTTAAGAATTAAAAAAAAACATTTTTATTTCATTCTAAATAATTTATGTAGTAGGTAGTAGATACGCTTCGATCGACAATCTATTGAAAACGTTATTATGACACGATATCATGCAAAAACACCTGAAAACACCACTATTCAAACAGTAAAACGTCCATAACTTTAGAACGGCTGAACCGATTTCATCAAACATAGCTAAGAACACTCTCGATAAAGTCACCTTTCAAACGAAATTGATTCATCCGTTTACGAGCTATGACGCCACAGACAGATACACAAATACAATTATTATTAATAAATATACCTACACAAATACACAGTTACACACGTCAAACTTAATAAACCCATAATTTTTGGTCGGGAGTAAAAAATACTTTTAACCTATTGCTGCATGGCGTAAAACACATTATTTAATACCACGACTGTAAAACACGTACAGAACCAGTCATCGAAAACTTACCCCCAATCTTATTTCCTAAGACTCCGCCAATTCCCAACTTCAGAGAGAGAGCATCTTACTAACTTACCAACTTGCGACTTAGAAATCTTTCGCCAACTATTTAGAAGTAACAACTTAGGTTTGCACTCTTCTACAAGAGTTGAGGAGTTCTACCCATTAATTGTTATATTATTGAGTAGATAAGCAGGGACAGTGTGAAAGGATTCCCATGTATCAAAAGTTTGGTTGGCGTTGAAAACTTTGGAAACTTTGTCGCAGGTACTCGTTGAGAGAGACTCCGACACTTTTGAAGGTACTCCGAATTTAAAATCAAATGTTTCTAATGGAGACATTGGAGTTTTATTTTAGTTCTGAGCTGCCTACACCGTTATCTTTAGCACTATAGTTTTCTAAATTTGACTTCATATTGTTTAGTTCAATTTCTAATTGCCAAATAAATATTATATATTTGATAGTCTTTCCTTTGCAGAACATATTTTGCTGTATTGCAGAACTGTCAGACGTCAATGTAATTAGTCAATAAATCACTGGTGAAATAAGCTCCAAGACAAACATTAGCAAACGTAATTGATTTATAAGTGAACTGGCTTCTAACAATAAAGTCAAATTCAAATATATTTATTTCAACTAGGCCACCAAGCGGCACTTTTGATAGTTACACAATTAAAATTTACAAGTAATAAAAATTTATGCTACCGTGCATTCGGAAAAGTAGCTTGTTATGGAGAAGAAAGCAAAAGAAACTCCATACTTACTCTTTTTAAAAAATAAGTTTTTTACAAGTGTCCATTAACTGCATAAATGTTAAATGCAAGCTCTATTGCCAAAAACCCTGAAATAAAATCTTATTACACCTATCATTACATACACACACACACACATAATTACATAAACACACGTGTTTTTCCATGGGGACAGGTAAAAGCTACAGAACGCCACCTACATTACACCTACATAGTATTACCAAGAACCGGACGCTATCAGCTAACAATCCATTCCGACAACCAACAAAATAGGTACAAAGGATACAGAAGGTATATATACCAATATTCCTTTGTCAAAAACCGCCAGACCCTGTCAGTTCCGGCAAGGCAAGTTAATTCTCGCCTATTTCAGCCCATTCGTTCCGACTGTGTTGCATAATATGATTTGTGTGGGCTGCGGCACCCTTGATACGGAACCCCAGTAGTGTGCAGTGTATTTATTATTCAAGCGATTACCCTAAATTGTGTGGCTTCGCGGTGGCTCTATTTATAGTGCGGACTCACTTTTGTTCGAGAGTGAGTTGTGTGATATGGTTAGCATTGAATGCTGGTAACATTGTTTTGTAATAACAATCTAACTAAATTGATAGAAAGTTACTGTAGTACAGTGGGACGATAATTAATAGCTTGCTTATTTAATTAATGCCATATCAAGGTAATTATAATATTTTCAACACACTTGCTCATAAAGTGGCTCTAGTTTCACCGCAATTAGGCACATAATGATACATGTTATCAAACTGTGACTTTTTCATTGCTATTATTCACAAGTGAGTTATAGAGTTTTTTTAATTTATTGGTTAAGTTGCTTTGTTCTTAAAAAAGTTTCGATACAAAAAAGATCGTGCTCAATAGTACTAATAAATTAATTTACCTATTCCTTGCTCATTTCATGCAACTTCGTATTTAAATAGATAATTTCAACTTGTACGTGCATAATAAATAAAACTTTCACTCAAATATAAATTTATTAATTGCTCTGTAATAAAGAAAAATTGAAATTCCCTATTTTGTACGTGGCTAAAACACTATTCATGATAAGCCAAAAAAAGAAACGTCATTATTTTAGTCTATGGCCGATCGCCATTGTTAAATGCGCGCGCATAGGAAAACTGATTAATTTTGCCCGCCATTGCGAAAAAAATTTCACAATTCGTTTTTACTGTTGAAAATGTTTTTTGTATTGTTTTCTTCACAAGTGTGTTGAAAAACGTCGTATGATACTCGTGTGTATTGATGATTACCGTCCTCGGCTCTCTTAAGACCCTCACCTACGGCTCGGGTCTCAATGGCGCCTCAGCGGTAATCACCAACGTTGCACACTTGTATCATAATGTACTATTATCCCTGAATAATCTAAACCCAAGGCCTATTTTGGACGTCGACACAAAAAATAAAAAATAAAATCCATTCTCCGGTAACACATACACCCGGTACATATTGTATGTATTATGTAGGTCCCTAAACACAGCTAACAAAAATATGATAACCGCAAAAACGACCACAACAATTTTTATTAATACAATAGCAACATAAAATGAGCAGCTATTGAATTTTTAGGACTTATTGTGATTAAATAAAATCAACGTTTGAAAAACCGAAAAATGTTCTTCAATAAATACGGTTACGTCAATGTAAATACAAGACTAAAATGTTACGGTTGGTTTGTACCTACGAACTCAAATATTTTTTCTGTAACGGTTCATTACCCTATGTTTACAGCCAGCAATTAAAATAAAAAAAGAATAGTCACATTTAAATACAGAACTTTCGTGGAATGTTTTCGAAACAGGCCGTTTACTTTTTCGAATTGAAAATCGAATTGGAATGGAAAGCTTTTTTAAATATAAAAGAGTCTGTAAGAGGATTTAACTATCGTATAATATTAAAAGAGAATTGCATGTATTTCAATTCGATTTAAATTTTCGTTAAATTCACTGGATTACCACTCACTGACTGACATAATTGTTCTCCCAGATGGTGGAGGGGGAGGTGGGTATATTTTGACAGATTCGTAAACAAGTAACTCCCGCGAGTATGGGAAAAGTTCCAAACCTCCCCGTTTCCCCCCCCCCCCTCCCCCCCCCCTCTATCGTATCTCGGAAACTAAGGTACCCGTATTCTGTTTTTTTTACGGATTCGTTTAGAGGAGGCTCGGAAAAGTAAAAACCATTTTTCAAAGTTGTCCCCCTCACCCCCCTTCTCCCCCCCTTTAAGCGGATCTCGAAAGTTGAGAGACTTGGAACATTTCTTTTTTCAGATTCATATAAAGGGGCAATGCTATAGTCACAAACAAACCATTTTTTAAAGTTGACCCCCTTGCCCCCCTTCTCCCCCCTCCCCCCCCGTTTTGGCGAATCTTTTTTTTTTGTTTTTTTTACGGATTCGTTTAGAGGAGGCTCGGAAAAGTAAAAACCAATTTTCAAAGTTGACCCTCTCGCCCCCCTTCTCCCCCCCTTTAAGCGGATCTCGAAAGTTGAGAGACTTGGAACATTTCTTTTTTCAGATTCATATAAAGGGGCAATGCTATAGTCACAAACAAACAATTTTTCAAAGTTGACCCCCTTGCCCCCCATCTCCCCCCTCCCCCCCCCCCCGTTTTGGCGAATCTTTTTTTTTGTTTTTTTTACGGATTCAGCGTAGGGATCCCGAGTGGAGCGAACCTACGAGACAGTGCAGCGCAGGGGGGTGGTGGCGAGCGAAGCGAGCCGGCGACCTCCGTAGCGTAACGAAAGTTGAGTGGGTGAAGCGAAACTCAGTGCCTGGCGAAGACAAGCAAACATTAGGGTTATGTTTTTGTAGGGTAGGTGTAGGGTAGGTGTAGGGTAGGTGTAGGGTAGGTGTAGGGTAGGTGTAGGGTAGGTGTAGGGGAGGTGTAGGGTAGGTGTAGGGTAGGTGTAGGGTAGGTGTAGGGTAGGTGTAGGGTAGGTGTAGGGTAGGTGTAGGGTAGGTGTAGGGTAGGTGTAGGGTAGGTGTAGGGTAGGTGTAGGGTAGGTGTAGGGTAGGTGTAGGGTAGGTGTAGGGTAGGTGTAGGGTAGGTGTAGTGTAGGTGTAGTGTAGGTGTAGGGTAGGTGTAGGGTAGGTGTAGGGTAGGTGTAGGGTAGGTGTAGGGTAGGTGTAGGGTAGGTGTAGGGTAGGTGTAGGGTAGGTGTAGGGTAGGTGTAGGGTAGGTGTAGGGTAGGTGTAGGGTAGGTGTAGGGTAGGTGTAGGGTAGGTGTAGGGTAGGTGTAGGGTAGGTGTAGGGTAGGTGTAGGGTAGGTGTAGGGTAGGTGTAGGGTAGGTGTAGGGTAGGTGTAGGGTAGGTGTAGGGTAGGTGTAGGGTAGGTGTAGGGTAGGTGTAGGGTAGGTGTAGGGTAGGTGTAGGGTAGGTGTAGGGTAGGGTGTAGGGTAGGTGTAGAGTAGGTGTAGGGTAGGTGTAAGGTAGGTGTAGGGTAGGTGTAGGGTAGGTGTAGGGTAGGTGTAGCGTAGGTGTAGTGTAGGTGTAGGGTAGGTGTAGGGTAGGTGTAGGGTAGGTGTAGGGTAGGTGTAGGGTAGGTGTAGGGGTAGGTGTAGGGTAGGTGTAGGGTAGGTGTAGGGTAGGTGTAGGGTAGGTGTAGGGTAGGTGTAGGGTAGGTGTAAGGTAGGTGTAGGGTAGGTGTAGGGTAGGTGTAGGGTAGGTGTAGGGTAGGTGTAGGGTAGGTGTAGGGTAGGTGTAGGGTAGGTGTAGGGTAGGTGTAGGGTAGGTGTAGGGTAGGTGTAGGGTAGGTGTAGGGTAGGGTGTAGGGTAGGTGTAGGGTAGGTGTAGGGTAGGTGTAGGGTAGGTGTAGGGTAGGTGTAGGGTAGGTGTAGGGTAGGTGTAGGGTAGGTGTAGGGTAGGTGTAGGGGTAGGTGTAGGGTAGGGTGTAGGGTAGGTGTAGGGTAGGTGTAGGGTAGGTGTAGGGTAGGTGTAGGGTAGGTGTAGGGTAGGTGTAGGGTAGGTGTAGGGTAGGTGTAGGGTAGGTGTAGGGTAGGTGTAGGGTAGGTGTAGGGTAGGTGTAGGGTAGGTGTAGGGTAGGTGTAGGGTAGGTGTAGGGTAGGTGTAGGGTAGGTGTAGGGTAGGTGTAGGGTAGGTGTAGGGTAGGTGTGTAGGGTAGGTGTAGGGTAGGTGTAGGGTAGGTGTAGGGTAGGTGTAGGGTAGGTGTAGGGTAGGTGTAGGGTAGGTGTAGGGTAGGTGTAGGGTAGTGTAGGGTAGGTGTAGGGTAGGTGTAGGGTAGGTGTAGGGTAGGTGTAGGGTAGGTGTAGGCGTAGGGTGTAGGGTAGGTGTAGGGTAGGTGTAGGGTAGGTGTAGGGTAGGTGTAGGGTAGGTGTAGGGTAGGTGTAGGGTAGGTGTAGGGTAGGTGTAGGGTAGGTGTAGGGTAGGTGTAGGGTAGGTGTAGGGTAGGTGTAGGGTAGGTGTAGGGTAGGTGTAGGGTAGGTGTAGGGTAGGTGTAGGGTAGGTGTAGGGTAGGTGTAGGGTAGGTGTAGGGTAGGTGTAGGGTAGGTGTAGGGTAGGTGTAGGGTAGGTGTAGGGTAGGTGTTGGGTAGGTGTAGGGTAGGTGTTGGGTAGGTGTAGGGTAGGTGTAGGGTAGGTGTAGGGTAGGTGTAGGGTAGGTGTAGGGTAGGTGTAGGGTAGGTGTAGGGTAGGTGTAGGGTAGGTGTAGGGTAGGTGTAGGGTAGGTGTAGGGTAGGTGTAGGGTAGGTGTAGGGTAGGTGTAGGGTAGGTGTAGGGTAGGTGTAGGGTAGGTGTAGGGTAGGTGTAGGGTAGGTGTAGGGTAGGTGTAGGGTAGGTGTAGGGTAGGTGTAGGATAGGTGTAGGGTAGGTGTAGGGTAGGTGTAGGGTAGGTGTAGGGTAGGTGTAGGGTAGGTGTAGGGTAAGTGTAGGGTAGGTGTAGGGTAGGTGTAGGGTAGGTGTAGGGTAGGTGTAGGGTAGGTGTAGGGTAGGTGTAGGGTAGGTGTAGGGTAGGTGTAGGGTAGGTGTAGGGTAGGTGTAGGGTAGGTGTAGGGTAGGTGTAGGGTAGGTGTAGGGTAGGTGTAGGGTAGGTGTAGGGTAGGTGTAGGGTAAGTGTAGGGTAGGTGTAGGGTAGGTGTAGGGTAGGTGTAGGGTAGGTGTAGGGTAGGTGTAGGGTAGGTGTAGGGTAGGTGTAGGGTAGGTGTAGGGTAGGTGTAGGGTAGGTGTAGGGTAGGTGTAGGGTAGGTGTAGGGTGGTTGGTGCGCGAGCTGCTTGCAGCTCGCGCACCAAGCAAATACTAGTTAAATTATACAATTGAACTGGTTAACTGAAGCAAAGAAAACTGAATCATTGTTTTTAAATTCGACCATAATTCTCTTTGCTCTTATTATTGCTACATAATCGTTTATTTTTTCACATAGAATTCAAAAGGGCATGTGTCTCGACCAAATCCTAAAAGAGCAAACTCATATAAATGATTTATTAACATTAGGTAGAACTTTATTACAATTAAAGTGATAATCAAAAAATAAAATCTTGAATTAAAAATTGATTCACCGATTTTTGATTGACGACAAAATCTTTAACTGGATCAAATTTAACCTTTGATCCATCAATTTGCTACCCGAGGGACAAATTGGACGCAGTTTTGTAAAAAGATTTTTTGCTAAATAAAGTATGAAAAATATTTTCATCGGCAGTTTTTGATTAGAGCACCACGTATTGGGCTATAGTGAATATCGATAATATTTTGATAGCCCGGTAATGGACCACGTCACGACGTCGTCAACGTTGTATGCCTGGTGTCGCAGCGCGACGCATTGACGGGATGTGCTAATGCGCGGTACGGCAAAGTCGCCACGGAACGACGCGTAGGACGTCGTCGGAAGCGGTACGCTCGCTCAGTTGATGTTTAATTGTCTTAACGATGACTCGTTGTGAAAAAAGTTGTCAGAAATGCGTTAACTGTCAGAAACTATAAGAACAGAAACTAAACGTTGTTTTCGTTCTGTCAAAAATGCCGTAAAAATGTACCGGAATTTTACAAGGCACGTCAACGTGTAACGTTGCGGCCTCGTGACGTGTATTTTTACGACACAGTAAAGTGAATTAACACGTCATGTCAATGTGCCACGCGGCGACACCGCACCGTTCCATGTTGATGACGTAGTGTCGAGTTGATGTGGACAAGCTCTAAAAGTCTTAGTACAATACGGTCAAAATTACTGTGCACATCGACTGTCATCGACCCCACTCCCACATGCCCCCGCGGCGCCCCACGTTGGCCTCGTGCACCAGTAGCGAAAGTCGAATATGAGAGTGGCATTGACAGCTCCAAATGCACAGTTATTTTGAGAGTGTAGTATATTGTAGGTTCTAAAAACCCGCCAAGTGCGAGTCGGACTAGCGCACGTAGGGTTCCGTACCATTATCGCAAAAAACGGCAAAAAAGTCACGTTTATTGAATAGGAGCCCCACTTAAATATTTATTTTATTCTATTTTTAGTATTTGTTGTTATAGCGGCAACAGAAATATATCGTCTGTGAAAATTTCAACTGCCTTGCCATCACGGTTCATGAGATACAGCCTGGTGACAGACAGGCAGACAGATAGAGAGACGGACCGCGGAGTCTTAGTAATAGGGTCCCGTTTTTACCCTTTGGGTACGGAACCCTAAAAATGCAGCCATTACTCTAAAATTATTTGTGTGAAAATATGTAGTATCTTACCTAGGTACTACATATTTTACAAGAATATTAGAATATAGAACCTGCTAATCAATTGCTGATCAGATCAGAGATTTTTATCAATAAGGCCAAATAAGCTTAGTACTAATTACACAAATGTTTTCAAAACCAACTAAATACCTACTTGGTTTGTTTTGACCATAACAAGAAAACTGACAGTCCGACACCTGATAAGGTTCACTGCACTGTAATGTAACCACAGTTGACTCAATAATTGGTCCACAACTGCATGGATCATTAAGTGGCCATCCAGTGTAATGCAATCGCCCGAAAAGCTCACTAATGCCACTGTATTAATTAAAACTAGTTGTGTACACTGGCGGCAAGTTTGTTGGGACAGTATTCGGAATGCTGAGACTGAAAATGTATATCTCGGCTAATATTGTAAAGGAGCTTGTTGTTATATTCCGTATTTGTGTTTTTGGGAAGTGCCTTGCTACTCCAGTAGTTTGATCTTGAATTTAATTGTTCCAGTAAGTAGTTCCTTTAATTTTAAGCCAGTGTACTGTCACAAAGCAAGAAAGAGCTCGCGTAAACATGCTTATTTTGGTATGCGATGAAGTTATTGCAAAGCAATAATGGTGATATATATTTGCATTACACTACCACAACCTACCATGTTCTGTGTCTGCACCACCTTATGATCAGCTGGTAGAAAATACCTTAAACATTAAGTTTACCTTTGTACAGTGTTGTAATTTTTACGTGTTCTTAAAGTTTTACTAAATAAAACTTTTTAAAGTTATTTTTCACATTATAGTGTTTTTATTTGGAAGTCGGTTCTATTTTTTGTGAAAAAGATTTATATTTTCTCTTTTTAGCTATAGTTAGGTACATATAATGCCCAAAGGGATGCCAGAATAGATTAACCCAATAATATGAAATTTGAACAAAACCGGTGGAATGAGAGTTTACCAGGGTGCACTGTTCACACCTGCGTACCCCTTTAAAGCGTACCAGTGTGATGTTATGTTATGAAATGATGTAAACAATAAACAGACATGCGATTGCAGCTATCACGAGTGATTTGCCGTTATTTTTCGAAGAGTTCTGTTGTATATCTCCGAAATTCTTCATCAGATCTCTCAATTAGGTATATGGAACCATATGACAAGCACCAGCTTTCAAATATAAAAGAATCATGAAAATCGGTTCACCTAGTAAACAGTTCTGAGTTCTGAAAAGTAAATAATTTATTCATTAAAAAATCTTTTTTATAAACAAGCTTTTTCGTATTCTTCTCAGCAAATTCTTTCATTTGATACCCATATCATGGCAGTGCACAAAAAATAACTAGTCCACCATTGGGCCGTCCGCCATATTGGATTTAGAATGTCATTGTCATCCAAACTAAACGTGTATGCAAAATTTCATCTTAATCAGTGGCGGTTAACTGCCTTAAAATTCAGTTGCAAGATTTGACCCGAACACACATACATACATACATTGCAAGTTAATTAAAATCTTGTAAAACACAGTCGAATTGAAAACCTCCTCCTTTTTTAAGTCGATTAAAAATATCGCTAAAATAATATGACAATTGGCAAACACGCATTCAAATCATCTGATTTGCATATATTTTGTAACCCGTCGATAATTTCTTTCGCCACCTCTAAAGTGAGAAATGAGTATACTACAGGAAGTTTGAAAGTGGCGCCAATGACAGAAAAGTTGAAGCGAAACCATTTGTCATGTGATGAGGAGGGATGAAACGAAACGCATGTTACTAAAAAAAATATGAGTTAAAAAAAACCGGCCAAGTGCGAGTCGGACTCGCGCACGAAGGGTTCCGTACCATTATCGCAAAAAACGGCAAAAAAACACGTTTGTTGTATGGGAAAATATTAAAAAAAAAAAAAAAAAATTATACTGTTTTTAGTATTTGTTGTTATATAGCAGCAACAGAAATACATCATCTGTGAAAATTTAAACTGTCTAGCTGTCACGGTTCATGAGATACAGCCTGGTGACAGACGGACAGACAGACGGATCGCGGAGTCTTAGTAATAGGGTCCCGTTTTTACCCTTTGGGTACGGAACCCTAAAAATGTGGATGGATGGATTGGGAGGGGATGGCCAAAGAAAAGATGGATGGACTGTGTGAGGAGTGTTATATAAGAAAAGGGAGTCCATGGTGGCGTGACGCGGGACAGGACGGTATGGAAGAAGAAAACGTGTTGCGTTGACCCCAAGTAACATGGGACAAGGGCATGAAGATGATGAACCTCACAGGTTCTAGTATAATTTACAGTATTTAACCTACACAAGTCAATATTATATCTTATGTAAGTGCTTTTATAGACCCTACAGAATAATTTCAGCAACGTGATTTATGTAAAGTAACATTATAATTTTCGTGGAATTTCTGAATGTAGTGTTCTCAGAATTTTGTTTCGTGTCAATTAATTTGAAATGTTTCCTGTAACTAGAAACTTCTGTAACATACATTATGAAATACTTAAGTTAACGAATGGTTTTGTTTGGAGAACAAATGAATTATTAAATTAAATTTAATGTTTTAATTATTAAAATTTTATATGATTTAATGTTTTAACCATTTAATTGAATTTGTTTTGTGGACATGTTATTTTATTTTATACTAGTGGACGCCTCGCGGTTTCACCCGCGGAGTTCCCGTTTCCGTAGGAATACAGAGGTAAAAAGTAGCCTATGTCAACCGGGGATAGTGTAGCTTTCTAACGGTGAAAGAATTTTTGAAATCGGTCCAGTAGTGCAAAAGTTTATTCGTTACATACAAAAATACAAATCTTTCCTCTTTATAATATTAGGTATAGATTTAATTTTTGTATGGGATACCCCATAAAAATATGAAATTTTACTATCTGAAATAAATTATTTCATCATCTTCTCATGTTACTTAAGGCGCAGATACCCTTGAGTAGCTGATTTTAAAATGAGAATCACGTCTATACGGCTTGTCGTATTTTTTTGGAAAAAATATATGTTATATTAGACTATTTTCTTAATAATTTGATCTGAGAAAATTTTGAGTTTTATTCGTAAAACATAGTGTAATTAATTTGTAAAGTTATGTCTAAAACGGACAAAAACACGACAATCACACCAAAACCACTGGGCGTATTTTAATGAAATCGACACCAACTCAAACACAATTTAATTATCTACATTTTTTTCTGCGGCTTTTTTTTTAAACTCATAGAATATTAAGAAAAGTACAAAAAACCACCAAATTTTGGGTCGCGCGGGTGTGAAACAAGTGCGCGTTTTGTTCCCTCAAGGTCGTTGGCGTTAGTCGTCGTCTTAAGGTCGGGTCGGCGCAACTGGTTCTTGCCTTCTATTCTCCTTCGTCTGCCAGTCACTCCTTTTTCATTCATATCATTGCTCCAATCCATTCATATATTCTTTGGTCTTCCACTTCTTCTTTTTTTTTTAATACTTGGCTTCTCACAGTAAAATCATACGATTTACTAATTGCTTAACCGGTCTTCCCTGTGGAGACTAAACTTTAGCCTCAATCCATCACAATTTACACGCATCAATCTTTAAGTCACAGTCTGTGTGCAAGACCAGATAGCAGGTGGCTTTCTAAAGTTTCTAACAACCCCCATAGAAAATTCGGAGTGTAGCGATGTGTCTTTTAGACACATGCATTTGTTAATTTTTCATGCTCTTTTAGTTACAACAATGCTCATCACAACACTGAAAATTAGGGTCCTTCCCCATAATTGATCTAAGTAGACATCGCGTAAACACTTGAGTCGCGTATCTCTAAATAGTATAAAACAAAGTAACTGTCCGCGTCTGTCGACGTCATTTCTGTTTCTTTGCTAACTTCTTCTAAGCCACGCAAAGGATTTATTCACTAATAGCGATAAACGAGGACGTTGTTTGTATATAATTGTACCATGCAAAGTCGGGGCGGGTCGCTAGTCCGTTATAAGTTCAAAATTAACATCGAGCTGACTTAGATATGGCAACCGTTCAACGACGCCTATGCTTAATGTGTTTGCTTTTTAGGCTTCCGTATCCAGAGGGTAAAAAAGGGACCCTATTACTAATACTCCACGATCCGTCTGACTGACACTGTTTGTCTGTCCGTTTGTCACCAGGCTGTATCTCATGAACCGTGATAGCTAGACAGTGGAACTTTTAACATTTGATATATTCCTGTTGCCGCTATAATAACAAATACTAAAAACAGAATAAAATTAATATTTAAGTGGGACTCCCATACATCAAACGTGATATTTGCCGTTTTTGCGATAATGGTACGGTACCCTTCGAGCGCGAGCCCGACTCGCACTTGCCTGGTTTTTAAGGTTCGTCCGTCCCTCAATATGGGATAAAACAACGCCTTTCAACGTTCGTCCATCCCACACTTAATTATCTAAAAGCAAAATCCGCGCTCCTAATTAAAGATGCTTTTCACGATCTTAAACCGCACTACTTAGCTCTAGCATAATTACAAACACTCTCGGTTTCATCCGTGACCTATTTCCTTGATTAAATCAGTGTATGTTAGACGGATGCTGGTCCGACATTATTGCTAATTCGCATGATTTCCCCTGGTCTAATCAAGCAAGTGCTTCGAAGTGGTATGTTTATTAGCCAAGCTGCTATTTGTTGCGTAGTTGTAGACCGGCGTTCGTGTTTTGTTTATCGTGGTTCGAAATTTGAAATTGAGATTTCTTTTGTTTTAAATGTGATGCCGTTGATATTGTTTTTTTAAGAAATAAGAGATGATACGAAGTCGTCATTCCGCATGTGGATTAGACAATCGATATAATTTTGTACTACACACTAGGATGATCCGAACACTCACTCTGTTCGACTGAACTGTACTGCAATCCATACACCTTACTTTACACTGCGTTAAAAAAACGACGTTTTGATCGCGAGTAAACTAAACTGTATAAGCGATCTAGCGTTGCTTGTTTTAATAGTTTGATTAGACGTAAATAATGTTTAGCGCTGCAGCGCGAACTTTAGATCTAACTCACCAGCATTTGAACAAATGGTTTTCATAAATGTTCTTGTCTATCGGTAGAATGTATGTTAATGTATGAGACAATAAATTTAAGCAGTAACTAATGGATCATAATATAAGTATTTTGATCTATAACACTAGAATCGCAAAGTAACTCATTTGGTAAAAAAAATGCCAGGAATTTATCCTTTACTAGCAAAGTGCTTTTTCGGTTATGCTTTGTCAATTTTGAAATGAAGGGGATAAGTCTCATCTTACCAAAATTTTGGGCATACTGACCGATTATCTGCAGCCTAATTGCGTAAGTGAATTTAGCAAGGCAAAGGGTTTCACCGCCATCGATCGACCAATCACATGCGAGATGAAAGACGCGATGTGGATTTGCCTTGACGAATTCACTTACGCAATTCGACTGGTGGTGTAGGGTGCGGGCATCCACTTGATGCATTACAGACGCATGGAACCAGATGATTGGAGGAGGCCTATGTTCAGCAGTGGACGTCTTTCGTTTGAAATTATGTTGATGAAGATGATAGACATACTCGAACTGGAGCACACCATGCTGGCATGAACATCTTACTTAGTATTATTAAACTATCAATAGCTTACTGGCTGCCTTAAACCGACTCCTGTGCGAATGCTGTACCCACTGATCGGTATTGCGCCCCCGGAAATTCGCAGAACTGTAGCGGCCCGCACAGAGAGGGCAAAACTAGAAAACGACCCACGCCACCCAATGCACGGGTGCGGCTCGGTGCCTCAAAGGCTGAAAAGCCGAAAAAGCTTCCTTAGCTGTGTGAGCCCATCTGATGGTGACGCCGCCTCGGAGAGATGCGATCTTTGGCGGGATAAGCTCAAGCCTCCTGACTACTTCATTGAGCCATCGGAGAGTCTCCCACCTGGGCAAGCGTTGCCATGGCCGACCTTGAAAACTCTTAATAGACTCCGCACGCAGGTCGGCCGCACCAAAGACAACCTTCACAGGTGGGGATTCTCGGATGGCTCCAACCTTCAGTGTTTATGTGGTGTCTCCCCGCAGACCATGGTCCACCTTTCGTCATGCGCGGCCTGCCCTGCCACCTGTGCATATGAAGACCTTAAGGCTGCGTCACCGGTTGGTATTGCTGTGGCAGAATTCTGGGCCAAACACAATGTTTAAAGACTATTTTTGCCATCGAAACGCTTAGAAGAATAGCATACTAATAAAAAACATACACTAGGGTTCCGTTCAAATAATATAAGCATTAACAGTACAGAATCATCAATGAAAGTAAAGCTCGCACATTCACCCTTCGATTTTGTATGTAAATTTTATTTGATTTGAGGTTTAGTATCAGAATTGGATTGGAAAGGGGTTGCTCTAACATTGAGCATTCGTAAAAATCTGAGTAGATTACAATTACCCAATTCAGACTAAAAGGTTCTACTTAGAAACCTTTTTTTAGTATTTTCTAAATTAGATTCGTTAACATTTATTGCATAGTTAGCATTTATTTTTAATTCTAGTACCTAACTAATTTGATTAAAAGGTTTTTTTATTATCCCCGACGGAAAAAGAGTTTGACGTGTGTTTCTGTGTGTCTGTGTGTCTGTCTGTGGCATCTTAACTCCTATAGGGATGACCGGATTTTAAATTATTTATTTTGTTTGAAAGACGACTTTGTCGAAAGTGTTCGAAGCTATGTTTGAAGAAAAACGGTACAGCCGTATTCAAAATTTATCCGCATTTTACTCGTTGAATATGGGTTTTTTCTCAAGTTATCGTGTCATTATTACGTGTTTCGATAAATTTTCGATTGATTTTATCCGTGGTGCTAGGCAATTGGTATTATCCCAGTTGTAAACGACCCTTTGTGCCTATTGGCCTTGTTAGTTCTGTCTCCTGCTTGGTATGGAGGGAAGTGGAAATTTATATTTTTTCCTACTCCTCCGTTATTCTTTTCTGATTAATTTCATTGCGGGATCCAAGACAGTTAAATTCATTCTCCGGGACTTCGTCGAGCTTCATAGCCTCGGCGCTTTTCTGGTGGTCACCACTGTTGATTCTGGCTTTCAGGAGTTGCAGTGGTTTGGGAATAGTGCGGAGGGATTGTCCCAAAAAAAAAAAATTTTTTTTCACGATTTAAGCGTGTTTACAACTAGGTATATTATTTGTTTTTTAAAAAGCATGAAATCAAAATTAAATTGCAAACTATAAAAACCCCCGACACAAAAAGTGCAAAAGAGCAAAAACTAAACCTCGTACTCGCGTCGGGGAACCGCTAAGTAAATAAAATCAACTACTGTAAACGGTTACGCGCGTACAAGGTTTATTTTTTGGTTTTTAGAGGTTTTTATGTGGTAGGTTTTTTAAATTTGTAATTTTTGCTTATTTCGGTTTTATTTGTAGTTTACTATTACATTCATTTATTTCAGACATAACTAATCCGTAATTCATTACACTCATAAATAATAATATTAAAATGACAGATAAAATCCCAAAATAACATTGGTCGCATATTTGCAAAATAAAATTCTATTCTATTCATACAATAAAATTGTCATCTGGGAGTGACCATAAGCTCTTAGAGCGGTATCAATTTGAGATCGGATAAGGGACAGATGTATCTGACTTTTATACATCTGTCACTTACTCGATATCAAATTGATACCGCTCTAAGAGCTTATGGTCACCCCCCTGCCCCCTAGCCAAGTTAAAAACGTTTCGTGTCAAATCTCTTTCTACAATAGTTAACGCCTTCTATTTGTATGGTCTGTAGTACTTCTTGTAGGGAATCTACATCTGAACTCTATCCGTGATCTGTCATAATTCAGAACATTTTGAACTCGGAACTCAAATCACGGACACGGACGTGTAGTTCCCTTAGCCTATATCACGCCACAGCTTTGCAAAGGACTCCTCTATAACCAGAGAGTATGCATATTGAAAAACAAAAGACGATCCTATAAATAGAACACCAGCCGGTATTTGAACATAAATCGTGAAGACCAACCGCCGGTTTGTACTCCACAATAATTATTATGAGAAGTCTGTTGTCGACTGCCCGTGGACTGTAATATTAATTTTAAGTAGCAAACCGACGTTATATTTGCAAGCTAAATATTACCTTGGCAATTGTTTTGTGTGAAATATTGCCTCGCAAATACACTTTAATTTACTGTTATATTTGAGAGAAATTGCTCCGTTTCGGTTTGAAATAGAATATGATATTTTTGGTGTTGTAAGATGATTATGTGATTATATTTGGGACCTTTTATTCCCTTTTTTATATATAACGCACGTGCGTCATATTAGCCGTTGAACCGATGACCGCTGGGGTAGACATGTTCGAGTACCACAATTAGCTTAATGTAAGATGGGTCCTCTCAGGCTAGATGTAGCGACGATCTTAGCAGGGTGGCTGGTAACAGCTGGTTGAGTGCTGCCGAAAATTAAGACAAATACGAGGACTGCTATAAGCTGATGATGATGATGCACGTGTGGTGTCTCTCCGCAGATCATGGCCTACTTTGTCCTGTTGCCAGTTGACCTTATGACTGTGTCAGCAGAGGCCGTTGCCGTAACTAAATACTGGGCCAGAAAAGGTATTTTACTAAGAAGAGTCTATTGGCATCGACACGCTAAGAAGAGATAGCGTGTGTATCTTGAAGTCTAAAGATCCTCAAGACAGTGCCTTCAAGTAAAAAATAATTTTAGTAGGTATGTTTTTTCTTTCTTTGCCTCATAGAATATGAGATTTTAACAAAATCAGTGAAATGTCGTTACTATAATAATATATTTTTTAATTAATTCATTTATTTCTCAGACAGCAAAAGGTCCACCACGTACAAAAAATACAAAAATACTTATAGAGTGTTAGTAACAATAAATCATATAACCTATGTTAGGACTTACATACTAGGATATTAGTGACAATGTATCTTGTAACCTACGTAGTACTTATATACTGGGATGTTAGTAACAATGTCGCTTATGATCTAGGCTAGTGCTTATACACTGCGACAGACAGTGTTGGTTTCATGAGATGTCCCATTATGGAACTCTCATCCAGCCTGTCAGCTATCTTCTTCAGGAGATTGTTGCCGCTGCCACGCAATCTGGCGAGCAGAGACGCACTTTTTTCCGTACGACTGCTGAGAAGCTATCGACTCGGGCTTTTGCGAATATCTCTGACGCACTGCAGTAACGAGGCATTGCCAAGCCTCTACTTAATCATAAGGGGAATAAAAGCAATGATGTAATTTATGTGCTTCTGAACCATGGCAGAGTATAGTTAATATCGAAGCGTGCATGAGTAATAATTACTCAATCCTTCTCTATTTACGAAGCGTTAAACTTTGCAGTAACTAAATTTTAGTTGGATACAAGACATTGAACTTTCAAATACCACTTTATGTCATATAGTAATGTATCTGTCACAGGGTAATTGCAAAAACCGTTAGTTCATTATAAATTTAGTAACTTACAATCCCTTTCTTATCAGTAAAGCACAGCATTATTGAATTTTGACGGCATTTAGTGCTTGGAATGATTTATTCACAATGTACTGAAAATTCTTATTAATGCAAGATTGATTGAGTTTGAAATAATCCGGTTACATATTTATAACATCTGCAAAACCTTGCAAATCACGTCTGCCCGACGTGACATTGAATTGCGCCCTAATTCGTGTATTATTTATTTATAAGTAATAAACAAACGACACCAATTCACTTAAAAAAGGTCGTACACGTCTTTCCATCACGCCATCGTGTTATATGCACACCATTTAAAATTATTGCCAACCGTTAAGGGTGTCTTTCCAAAAGAAATGCGTGGAAGTTTGTGCAGTGCGTAGCTGTGTATCAGCGCTGTGCGCTCCTCTCACACACTCCGCTGTTTCCACGAAAGCGGAGTATGTGAGAGGAGCTTGCGCGGTGCGTGGATGCCTAGCAAAGCTTTCCTTAGCTTCGGAGTGTAACTGTGTGGTGCGAGGATGCGTAGCGTTACTTTTTTAGCTGTACGCGCATACATTCCCTGCGCTCATTTCTCGCTTGCTTCCCTCGCAGACATGTCTCAGTTTTTTTTATGTACGAATACGTAGCTCGACTCACCCTTTTCCAGGCTAGGAAAATGAAGTGATCAAATTGGTGGTATTTCCCTGCACACCGCCTAGCTACCTCGCTAATCTCTGGTGGAAGAGCACCTTTAAGGAAAGGAAAACATCGTAAGAAGACCCCAACATTAATAATAAATTAAAACGTGTGGGGAGTATGTGTGAACATGCCCTTAACAAGTTGGGCTTGCATTACCGCTATGAAACATAAATACATTCAAGTTGCCAACTTCGTGACTGACATCTAATTAAAACTTTAAGAAGTGTGCCAAGGTTTCTTGTGAAGAAGTTGTACCTTAGGGATTAATTAAAGGGAATGTTAGATAAACATTGATAGTGGAGATTACCTATGGTAATAGGCAACGTGACGTTCTAATACACGGCTAAAAGTGCAAAATGTTTGGAACTGATTTGTGTAATGCAATTGATAGAATGTGACTTTAGACTAGAGCCTGCAGTAGATACCAGTTGTAATGGTTGTAATCAGGGATGTTAAGGAGCTCCGTAACCATGACCGAAACTATCGGATACCCGAAATAAAATCTATCCGTAACCGAACCCGATATAAAAGTTTCGGATAATTTCGGATAGAGCGGAAAAAAAAAAACAAAAAAAAAAAAAAAATGAGACAAGTTTTGACAGGTTTTGCTGCCGACAAAGAAGTCGAGCGCGTCACTTGCAAGTTTATTTATTACAAAAATTAACAGATGATGGAAAATAATTTCATATCCGTAACCTTATCTGAAACTGGTATAATATAATTTCTTTATCTGTATCCATACCCAGTTCCGAAACTTCATATCCATAACATCCCTGGTTGTAATCAAGATGATTAAGTTAGTATTCTTCAATGGTAATTCTGATGTTCTTATGCGAACTGTGAGTACTTAGTAAAAAATATGAACGGAGATGGTAGATATTCTTGGGTGAGTGACCACTGATTGGCTCACTGATCGGTATGGAGAATGGACTGAACAATACCCTCACAGTATTGAACACATTGTAGATAAAGACAACCTGCTCCTTCCGTAAGTCAGTGCAAGTATATGACGTCATCATCATTATCATCAATTCAGCTGAGAGACCTCCACTGTGGGACATAGGATTCTCCAAGTGTCGCTACATAGATCGATCCTGTGTGTGTAACCCAATGAAAATTCTAGAAAAAGACAACTACTGACCGCAAGATCACTTAATTTCCCTCATACCTATCTGTCCGTATACACTTCACGCTTGGGTAAGGAACGCTCAGTCCATTTTCTACATCTATGGCTCTAACCATAAACATATATTCGGTACTGGCCACTGACACAGCTCATTTATCTGTGAATTCTAAATTCAAATGCGGCGACAAATGGCGTATGTCCATTTAGCGGGTGCTTATGTCAAATGAGTTTTGTTGAAATGTCTCGCTTGAGTCTAGACCGGGCAAGGGAGCAGTTTAATAGAAATATTTGGTATTATTTTGCTAACGTAATGAACCATAACGCCAGTATTTCCCGAAGATTTAAGCAGAAATGTACCTATAGTACAGCTACATTCCGGCAATTATTTTTCATTCTCGTGTAAGCGTGTAACAGTTATTTTGTTAATATATACTGATAATGATTTAAACGGCACGAACGCTGAGAAATTATGAATAAATTATTTTAAATTAAACTCATAATACAGTACTTACTACAATGTTGTTTGAAGACTGAAGTACCTATACAGTAAATAAGATTTTGCCTCTGATAAAAAGTTAAAATATTGCGTCTAGAGTAAAATGAACAATTTTAAAATACAATAAGTACGTAATTAAAAACAAGTCGAGAAAGTTATGACAAATCCCAACTGATGGCGCCCGTTCACGAACATGACGCATGGATTGGCACCACTCAGCTCAACCATCATGAAGGGAACCGAATGATCCAACACATGTACACAGCATGTATCAGAGAGACATTAGAGAGACCATGACACACTCCCAACTGCCAGGGCACACACAAGTCACGAACGATACATAGGTACAGTAAATGGATTTACAGTTGGTTCATAGTACTCACACATGTGCTGTGCAGTTACATAACACTGAAAGGAATTGAGTTTATAAATATAATTAAAGTTGTGCAAGATTTATTACATTGTTTATACCAATCACAGCAGTAGTGGCCCAGTGGTAACGGCCGCGACTTACATGTTGTAGGTCGTGGGTTCAAAGCAAGGCAGGCGCTTGACATTGTGTAAATTATTTCATCACCACTGCTCCCAAAACGTTGAAGATAAATTACGTGAGGAAACCGGCATGTCCTAGAACCAAAAATTCGAAGACATGTGACATCCACCAAACCGAACTGGGCCTGCGTGATGGCTTACGATTCATTCCCTCTCACATAGAGGAGGCCTGTGTCCCAGCTGTGGGAATATTAAAAGGCTAATGATGATGATGATGATACAACACGTTTGTGAAGGCAAAAATTCATAATATTTTATTTATTTAACATAATATTATTGATACTTGGTATAAACAACTGCAGTATTCTCCGGTTTGAGATAGGCTTGTTTGTTTGTCACGAATTACTTAAAGCAGATTTAACTGGACCTGCATAAACAAAATTGGTTTAAAAACAAAATACCGAGAAAGGTCATCATACTCGTGTCAATATTATAAACATTGTAGAGGAAAACCGGATAAATTTGGTTTATAATTGGATGATAGTGTACTGGAATATTCTAATATGTTTGATAGTATAAAGACCTTGCTAAAATATTCCAAGATTTCTGCAAACTAACGGTTTAATTGACGTCTATTTCAGTATCAATGAAAAGTATGTAATTTGGCTTTTAGATTTATTTTTTACCAGTCTCATTTATTTGGTTTAAAAATTTATTTGATATTTTTCCGTAACTTACGAATTTTGTTTACCTTGGTAGGTTCCTAACGATGTGCGGGTTGAGGTCACACACACACACATCATCAGCCTATTAATGTTCCCACTGCTGGGACACAGGCCTCCTCTCTGTGAGAGGGAATGGGCCGAAATCCACCACGCAGGCCCAGTGCGGGTTGGTGGATGTCACATGTCTTCGATTTTTTTTTATTTTTTGTTTGAGGTCCTAATGATAAAATGTCAAAAAAAAACATTGTAATTTAACTACGCTATACAGACAAAATTGCAGTAGTGTGCACAATCCCCAGAGCAGTGGTGGCCTTTTGGTAACGGCCGCGACTTACACGGTGTAGGTCGTTAGTTCGAACCCAGGCAGGCGCTTTACTTGATTAAATTGTCACATCACCACTGCTCTCAAAACGGTGAAGGAAAACATCGCGAGGAAACCGGCATGTCATAGAACCAAATATTCGAAGACATGTGACATCCACCAACATGCACTGGGCCCGCGTGGTGGATTACGGGCCATTCCTTCTCACAGACAGAAGGCCTGCACGTACGACGGACCAAATGCGAGTCTAAGTGCGGCAAAGGGGCCCATCTATTCTAACCTATCCTACCCCGTGGGTAAAGATAAAGACTCATTGTCACCCACGGGTGAAGTGTCCTCTACTCACCAATTCTAATACATAATTAATTATTTCTTATAACTCGTAACAATGTGTTTTCCTACTCCTCCGTTATTCTTTTCTGATTAATTTAGTTGCGAGATCCAAGACAGTTAAATTCATTCTCTGGGACTTCGTCGAGCTTTATTGCCTCAGGTAGTCGCCGTTGATTCTGGCTTTCAGGAGTTGCAGTGGTTTGGGAATAGTGCGGTGGGATTAACCAAAAAAAAACTCGTACCGATGTAAAAGTTATAAGAACACATCTCATGTCGTGTTCAATATTATATTATTCCAGTCAGCAAAGCATATACTACACCATAAAAATAACTACTATAAATAATAATTCTACGAATTAAAAATAAACATAATAGGAAATCCCTACCGCCTCCTTTTACATTGAATTTCATAAAAATTAAAACTAAAGCCATAATTGTCTCAGTAGATTTTTATGGAAATTACTTAGAAAAACAATGTTTGTTGTTAATTGAGTTTCCTCTCCACACGACCGGAGAGCTTCGGCTGGCAGCTTTTTGGGCAAGTATGCACCTTTAAGTGGCAGTAGGAATGCACATTGCTGTACTGCAGAACGGACAGCCGATGGGCTGAATATTTCTGGAATGGCGACCGCAAACCGGAAGACGATACGTTGGAAGGCCACCCACTAGGTGGACCGATGATCTGGTTAAGGTTGCCGGAAGGCGCTGGATGCGAGACGTACGGGACCGATCAGTGTGGCGACGCCTGGGGGAGGCCTTTGTCCAGCAGTGGACGTCTTTCGGTTGAAATGATGATGATGATGATCATAGCCCTTTGTCATATCTGCGTGTACGTAGCAATAATTTCGCTTTTATAATACTGTCTTAAATCTGAATAAATGATTTTCATTATTTATCGGCGCTGTCCATTCGAGATTTAGTCGCCGTTTGTCAAGTACCTATCGCATTTCTATCAAACGATACACCTCCTCCAATAAACTCCAAGTGTATCTTGAAAGTTACTAGGCCCGCAGAGTTATCAAGTAGTCAGTTATCTGAGAAATGTTCGACACTTCAACACCGAACCGGGTTGCACTAGTTCGGTTATCGGGAACCGGCACCGAATGTTTACCTCGGTTGAGAATAGTTGCTGAATAATTTTGTTTATGCGATGATTTTGAAGATCTTTGGAACTCAAGCTATCTATCTTGACTCATCTGGGCATTTCCAAGCAGGATTTTTAATCAGGATTAAAAAAGTAAGGGAAGGGAATAAGCTTTCCTTGGGGTTTATCTAAAACCCAAACTGCAAAATTTGTAATATGATAGATGTTTGAATAAGAATCGAATTCTAATGTCAGTAAAAAAAAAGATAACAATTTAAAGAATTGAGGACTTTGTTAGCTCAAGTTTATTACCAGTTTCATACCTTCAATAAATTTTAAGCAACAATTGAACATGCAATGTCTAAACATGGCCACCCAAAAACAATTTTAACTGATAGAATACTTTGAATGAAGGTTTTCATTTTAAAACATAAACCGAAACGTGACCAAAAGCCCCGAAAACAAAAGAGCATCTCTCAAAAAAATTGCAAGCAATAAGTATTCGAGATTCAAAAAGTGTTCCAATACTAAATTCTGCGCCAACGTTATCACAACAAATCTGCCACCGCGGCAATATTTCATGGCTTAATTTCTATTGCTGGCCCCCATTGATTTTATAAATTCGCTTTCCCCACTGAGAATTTAATGAAAAACGTGCGTAGAAAGTTTTCGCTCCATTACTTGGTACGGGTATTAATGACAGGGCCGGTATTCTGCTCACCTCCTTTGATAGATGGAGCCATTCGTCTGGTCGAATGCAAACAAAGGAGCTGTGTTTGGAACGGTTACAGTGTGTAGTTGGGACGTTTAACTAATCATTTTGTTTTATGATGGTACAGGAAGTTTTCGTACGGAAATAGAGGGTAGGAAATTAAAGGTTATTTATGTTTGGGTTACGGATTCGTTTTGTTGAAGAGTAGATTTGTGAACAACAATTATTCAGCTAGATTTTGTTTTGAAGTTATGTTATAAACAATTTTGGGTGTTGAAATTGTAATTACAACCTTGATTTATGAAACAAATTATTTATTTACTTCTATGCGTGAGCAGGCGTTTGAAAAGAGCGTAGCAAAGGCGAAGCAGATTCGTAGCAAAGGGCGTAGCAGATTCGTAGCAAAGGTATAGCAGATACGTAGACAAGAGCGTAGCAGTTTCGTAGCAAGGCTGTACCAGATTCGTAGCAAAAATTAGGTACATTGTAGCCAGGCCGTACTGTACGTGTAGCTTCAAGTATGTATGTTTACCTTTGGCTTCAGTAACTAATACAATCTTGATTGTGTGTGGAACGCCTTAGAAACAATATGCAAAACGAAAATGTTATACAACTAAACATAATATTAAACTCCGCAACTGTAATTATCTAAAGTCTAGAGAGCCAAATGAAAATCTATCTTTACATTCCATCATACTGCGTACCTAGTAACTAAATAATGTTTACCGTTAGCTATCAGTAAATCACGAGATTCGCCGGTAAATCTTAGGATTTACCAGAATCCGGGCTTTTTCGGAATAATATAAATAAAAATATCGTACAATATTTCGCTTATATCCCAGATGATTCCAGAAAGGTTTTATTACTTCTTGAATATTAATAGCACAATTTGATGTTACGGCTAAAAAAAATACGTTAGGAAAATTCTCTTTATTCACCTTGTGAATGGGCTCAATTGGGACTTTAATAACTAGTGAAGTCAGTAGTACGAATTCGATCATTTTCTAAAATGCCTAATTCGGGCTATTCCTAGATTCTGCCGTACCGGACAATATTTCGCTGTTACTACTAGCATTGTGGCTGGGCAACCCTGCGTGCTACCCTCCAATAACAAGATCGACCGACCTACCTGGCTGCCACCTGTCACCTATGTTTTGGGAACTACTAGATAGTGGTTTTCTTTCAGCGGTCTTGAATTTAACACGCGCTCGATGTCGAGAACTCACAGCAGTCTTCTGCTGGGTTAATCTTAAACTTTGATATTATTAATTTCTTTCAATAAATTATTGTACCTACCCTCTCTTCGAGAGTTTAATTTTCCTGCGAGGCCCTAACCGTTCCCGAGGCGGGGGGGCTCAGTAACCTTGGTCACCCACGGTGAAGCGAAGAGGAATCCAAGGAGGGGCCGCTCGTCAGGGATTTTGCCGATAAGCCGACGACGTAGCGGCCAACATGTAGGTTGCGTTGCTGCCTGGGCAACATCGCAACTGATGCGGGCCGCGATGTCGTATGGGGCCTCCCAAACCCAAACGATATCGTGGCTGAGGGTTGGAAGCCGCGGCGGGAGTGCAGTGTCGGTATTGCGGTGCGCCGCTCTCCCTACCTTCCGCGGCCTGGACGGGGTTGCCACCATCTGATGGCAGATGCGGTGGGGCCGCAAGAGAAGAGGAGTATCGGTATAGCGTTGACCGCTGTCCCTATCCCCAGCGGCCGAAAAATGATAGGTGGCGGGGCCAGTGACCTTACCCCGTCACAGGGGGACCAAGGGTGCCATACACGGAATCGTCTGGCGCCCATGTGCCGGTTTGGTCCCTGGGGTGGTCACGGCGTACAGTGTGTTCTGGTGCGCCGATGATGAGGGGTACTCACCAGAGGAGGGTCCGGTGACGGACAGCCGTGGCGGGTTCGCGGTGAGTGCTAACGCGTGGACGCGAGAACACCGTGGAGTTTTAGTGGGATAGAGTCCCACATAACTGCACGATCTCCCCGTGGTAGTGCAGTATGCATGAGCATTACACCACGCTAAAAAAAAGGCCCTAACCGAGAGCGTTACAGTGGCGTTTTAAAATAGGTTAATGCCATAAGTTACACTATCAGATATCACTATATTTAGCTGGCGTCTGTGAGCTGCGTGGTGCGATGAGCGCGCAGCAGCGCGGGCTTGGCAGCCCGACGATTTTTATTTGCAAACACCTTAAATACTACTATGTTTACAGACTATTACCAATGTATGTTTATTTATTTACATATAAAAACGAGTAAATAATAGAACAAACGTGTACGTTGAGATTGCAAACTATGCAAAAGATTTTTCCATTTTTAGCAAGTGTCAAATCATAACTCTAGCAGACTCTTTGGACGACAGACATAAATCTAACGAGATATCGCAAGTCCCTCCATCTGTATGAAAACCAAGCGTGACACCTTTTCACACACAATTTAAAAACAAATTTACTTACCAATGAAAGAAAACATTTCCAATGTCTCGGCCAACTTTTTCTATACAGTTTTTACAGCTCAATATGACATAATTTCGCATTTTTCTAGATTAAGGTGGATTTACGGTGCCGATAATGCTAAATGAAAAGCTCAAAGTACGATAATTGATCGTAATTTCACTCCGTTTTTTGACACGTGAATTACGTACAGTCGCGTCATCAAGTTAGATTTATATCTGTGCTTTGGACATATATAGCCCTTTCGTCATCTGCTTACCTTGCAATCTTTTCCTAACTATGTTGGATCGGCTTCCAGTCGTTAACGTGCTGCGGAATACCAGCGACTACCGACTGCCTATCTGAACTCTACAATCCACTACTCCTGGAAGGGTAACGGAGGCATAGCGGGCAATTCCTACACTTCAAAGAATGTTCAGAATAGACACAAAGAGAGACTACATTGACCCCACACTTTGGGTGACTCAGGCACAACGTTGGCCCGAGTGGAGACATCGTGTGCAGCGGTGCAGGAAGATAGAAGGAAGTTGGAATTGGACCAGAAACGCAACCTCAAAGGTAGACCACTAACAGCTACTATTTATCACGTCGTCAATAGTGTTTTGACATGTCCGCTTTGTGCTCGGCGTTTTTCGGCCAAGGTCTGATATGCAAGACATAATGACAGCACATAACTGAGCAGCAAATCTGAGCTCTCGACCAATGAATGCGGTCGCTGTGGCTGAAACCGGCTAGATAGCATCATCATCACAATCCACTTATTCAACATCTCTTAGCACGACTGGTTGCCACACTTTCGACCTTCAGTCCACCCGTAATGACTCGATCTTTAAATGATTTGCGCTTATTTTTGCTTAGTATGCTTTCCGAGAGAGAGGAGCTCGTGGCTAAATAATAACAGCCGCACGGGTCGATCATCAAGGTTAAGCAACGCTTGACGAGGTCGGTCCGTGGATGGGTGACCATTGCAACATACCGAGTTTCCTCCGTGCCTCGGAAAGCACGTTAAGCCGTTGGTCCCGGCTGTCATTTGAAGATCTTTGACAGTCGTTGCGAGTAGTCAGAAGCTTGAGATCTGACACCAGTCTTGCCAAGGGGTACCGTGTTACCTAGTTACTGGGTTGTGGAGGTCAGATAGGCAGTCGCTCCATGTATAACACTGGTACTTAGCTGAATCCGGTAAGATTGGAAGCCGACCCCAATGTAGTTGGGAAAAGGCTAGGCAGATGATGATGATGATGCTTTCCGAGACACGGAGGTGCACGGTACATAATGGCAAGTAACCTATCTATCCATTGCTTAGTCCGGAACATCGACCCGTGCGGCTGTTATTATTGAACCCATAAGCCCTACTAACCCATATAGCCTCACAGTTCATAAAACCATTCATTCAATTTTCCATCAGCTGAAATATAAAACAATTTCAGTACCATCGAACTTATAGAACGGCAGACAAATAACTTGGAAGATACTCTTTGTTCGAAGTTAAGGTAACGCGATCGATAGCGAGCAGTGATTGATGCAATACGAATTATCAATGAGTATCGCGCCGGCCTATAAGTGGGTCTTGAAATTGCTTTCGAAATAACCACCATTATGTTGGAAAACTATTACTAAAATCATTGAAAGACGAACAGCTTGTTGTGATTGAGATTGCGGAGTGCAATATGTAGACAAAGATTTATTGTTTCATTTAGCTGTTTTTTTTTTTTTTTTTTTGCAGTGGTGGCAAAATCCTCTTTGGACGCCCCAAACTGCCCCACCCAGAGCGGGCCAGCTTGGGCAGTGTCGGATTCACAACTGTGCCTACCGACTAAAAAACCACCACTGCCTCTAAGATGTTATTACCGATTTTTAATTCGGCATTTATTTCTGTACTTTTAACTTTGGTTGGGCCACATTGCATGGAGGACCCGACTCGTTTTGTCATCACATTTTGACAGTACAAGCTGGGTCCCCCGTGCAAGTGGGCCAGTAAATCTGGGGTTTTTGTGTTAGTAATTGAATTTGTTAGTATTATTATATATATATATATTTTAATATACATTTTTTTTTTTTTTTCTTTTTTTTTTTCATATATATATATTTTTTAAATTATTAGTATATATATATATATATTATTATTTCCTTTATTTAACAGTTTTCTTATTATTTACATTTTTAAATATTTTTATAAAATAAATTAAAAAACAAAAACATTTAAAAATATAAAAAATAGAGGCCCACCGGTATCGGGAACAGGGTCCAAGCTACCGGCGGTCAGGGCTCCAGAGAGAGGAACCTCCTAACTATACGAGCCGTGTCCAGCAGTACTGCTTTCTGGATCAGGCCCTTGACCCAGCTGCCTAACGAGAGCCTTCTAAGATGTTGGTCGAGGCTCGTGGCTATTAAGCCATTGGCTGACACGACTATCGGTACAATGATCGCTGTGTCTACATCCCACATGTCGACAACCTCGCGAGCTAAGTCAAGATACTTGATTTGTTTATCTTTCTCGGCTTTCACGAGGTTCCCGTCATGCGGGACAGTTATGTCAACAATCATTGCACGCCTCTCGATTCGGTCCACCACCACTATATCAGGCTTGTTAGCGATAATAGTCCTGTCAGTGATGATGGACCGATCCCAGTACAATGTGATATTGCCATTTTCGAGAACTGGGTCGGGCACATACCTGTAGTACGGTACCTCCGATGCCACAAGAGTGTATTTCAGAGCAAGTTGCTGGTGGATGATCCTGGCTACAAGATTGTGCCTATGCAAATACTCTTCGTTAGCTAGACGAGAACATCCAGAGATAATGTGGCGGATCGATTCACCCGGGCGGTGACATGCCCGACAGATGTCAACCGTGCCATCCTTCACAATAAATCTCCGGTAGTTATTCGTCATGATAACTTCGTCCATAATTGCACAGACAAAACCTTCGGTTTCCCCAAAGAGGTCACCGAAACGCAGCCAGGCTACGGACGCTGCTTGGTCTACATCAGACCCATGTAGGGCCCGGAAAAAGCGTCCGTGAAGCTCCTTACTCTGCCATACTTCCCTACGGTCGTTAGTTTCAAGCACTACAGGCTTGCGCCAGTTCTCATTCGCCATGGAGAGCGGGGTGAGTCCCTTGTCCACTGCTACTACATCTCGATGCATACCTACGTCGGTGTTTAGAAAATATTCCCTGAGATTGCATATCTCGCGGTTGTGGAGGTTTTTGGCATTTAAAAAGCCTCGGCCTCCACACTTCCGCGGGATATACAATCTCATGACTGACGATCGTGGGTGATGCATTCGATTTGCAGTCAGCAGTGTACGGACCCGCCTATCCAGCGCGTCGAGTTCCGTTTGAGTCCATTTGAGTACGCCGAAAGAGTACATCAATACCGGCATGACCCAACCGTTGAAGGCGCGCACCTTGTTTCCGCCTGAAAGAAGGCTATTGAATACCTTTTTCAGGCGGCCAAAGAAGCGTTCCCTCAACGATTGCTTCATGTCAGTAGTGCTGATACCTAACGCTTCCGACATACCCAAATACTTATAGGTTTCGTTTGGAGAGAGGGATCTCAGGTTTATGGAATCCGCGAGTTGAATCCCTACGGATTCCACCATCTCCCCTCGCTTTACATGCATGACCGCACATTTGTCCACACCAAACTCCATCCTGATGGCGTTACTAAAAGTTTCAGTTACTTTCAGTAGCTCCATCAGCTGAAGATTGCTGGGGGCAAAGAGCTTCAGATCATCCATGTAAAGAAGGTGAGATATAACCTGACCACCTCTCTTCAACCGATAGCCTAGCCCTGAATTCTCCAGCAGCATGCTTAGAGGATTCAGGGCTAGGCAAAACCAAAGTGGACTCAAACTATCGCCCTGGAATATACCTCGCTCGATCCTTACAGGTTCGCTATTCCTCTGGATATTTCGACATCCTGGATAGCGAAGGACTGTGCTCCATTGCCCCATACACGACATCAGGAAGGTGCGTAGAGTTGTATCTATTTTATACAATTCTAGCACCCTCATGAGCCATGTATGAGGCACCGAGTCATAGGCCTTCTTATAATCTATCCAACATGTCGACAGATCCTTTCGGGAACGCCGAACCTGTTGGCTAATGGCCATATCAATAAGGAGTAGCTCCTTAGTACCGCGGG
Organism: Orthosia incerta; assembly: GCA_948252205.1. Lineage (NCBI taxonomy): Eukaryota > Metazoa > Arthropoda > Insecta > Lepidoptera > Noctuidae > Orthosia > Orthosia incerta. The sequence goes on from OX411749.1 coordinate 26,803,796, forward strand.
ACCCGTTCCTACATCCATTTTGAGAGACCGACATGATCGAATTATCGTCGACGTGTTTATTAATTTTAACTCTCAAAATGGATGTAAGAACCTTATAGACCGTTGGTAAACATGTAATAGGTCTATAATTTTTGGGTTCCGCGGTGCTACCAGATTTGTGGAGCAGGTGGGTTATTCCTGTTGTAAGGAACCTGGGTAGCGAACCAGACTCCAAGGCTACCTGGTACTGAGATGCCAAACGAGCGTGCGACCTTTGTAGCCACTTTATCCAGAAGTTGTGCAGCCCGTCCGGCCCTGGAGATTTCCAGTTCGGCAACGGGCGGACTGCACGGGCTATATCTTGGGGGCTGATCGTGATAGCCCCCATTTCTTGTATTGGATCGCATGCTCGTTCGACCTCCCGAGTCCATTCACCTTCGGTGTGACTGACAGGCACCGACCAGATGCTACGCCAGAATGAACACATAGCGTCATCATCCGGCAGGCGCGTATCAGTCACACCTTGGTCGGGTCGCTCCCAAGCCCGATAAACCCACCTTTCATTACTTTGGAATGTACGATTCTGGGTGTATCGCTCCACTCTCCGCCTATACCTACGAATACGGTTTGCCCATGCAAACACTTTTTGCTTCAGGAAGTCGATGCGCTCTGTGACACGGGATATATAGTCTTGGGGGCTGACATCAGTCCCCGAAAACGCCCGTCTCACAAAGCGCATCACTCTTGGCCGATTATTGCCCTCCCTGAAACAAATTAGTTTGCCGATGAGTGCTCTGGCCCCACCAATACGACGTTCGATCCTGCACTGCCAAGCTGGTACGGCTGGTTTCGGTCGTGTAGCTCTGTCATCTACAAATTTGACGTGGGCTACACGACATGCCGCTACAGCCGCGCAGTACATGATCGAATGTGTATCAGTGAGGTCTTCGCAGTTATCAAAATAGTTTGACAACTGCGAATCCAGAACAGCCACCAGTGCCCTATTTTTGTTATGCATGGGCAAACGAGGTAATCGTGGCCTAAGTTCGAGCGGCATGTAGCGATAATCCCGAATAGCACATTCCAAAGCACTCCTCAATTCCTCATTGCACTGGTTACTTACGTTTGTAACCCTGTCACTACTATCCTCGTCAGCGTGGTTGGACTGTGGTTGCACCACGGCCTGCGACGATGGGGCAGTGACACGGTTACACATTTCCGTTCGGAGGCGATCAAGCACAGTATCATCCAACATACGATTACGCTGGATGACCCGTACCTGATCCGAAAGTCGTTGGGCCGAAACGTTGACAGCCGGCTCAAGCACCTGAAACAAAGAGAGCATCCGGACACGGTACGCGGTCAGATTGTTTCCTCCCTCTGTAGCCCCATAGTATGCGCGCATGACATTTTCGTTAATGGATTGTGTCCATCTCATGCGCTGCACACTTCCGCCGGGTGCTGGGACCCTATCAGAGACCGGTAAGCCTCGAGGTCCTAAGCGGTCCGGCGGCCGGCGTCCTCCCCGTCGACGCGCAGGTGGTGGTGTCGTCGGCGGCGAAAAGTACTCGTCGCTCGAGCTCGACGCAACTGCCACGGCCGGTGACACAGCACTCACGGTGGGGGTGGGGCTGGGTTCCGGCGACGGCGAGGCGGAGCTGGGCGACGAGGCCGGAGGTGGTGGTAATATTATTATTATTATTATGTCATTTATTTATTATATTTACATATTTTTACATTTTTAAATATCATTCTAAAAAAATAAAATAAAAAAACATTTAAAAATACAAAAATAGTAGCCCACCGGTATCGGGAACAAGGTCCAAGCTACCGGTGGTCAGGGCTCATGAGAGAGGAACCTCCTAACAATACGAGCCGTGTCCAGGAGTACCGCTTTCTGGATCAAGCCCTTGATCCAGCTGCCCAACGAGAGCCTCCTAAGATGTTCGTCGAGGCTCTTGGCTATTATACCATTGGCCGTCACGACTATCGGCACAATGACTGCTGTATTCACATCCCACATGTCGACAACCTCGCGAGCCAGATCAAGATACTTACTTTTCTTATCTCTCTCCGCCTTTACGAGGTTCTCGTCATGGGGGACCGCAATATCAACAATCATTGCGCGACGCTCTAGTCGGTCTATCACCACTATGTCAGGCTTATTAGCAACAACAGTCCTGTCAGTGATGATAGACCGATACCAATACAACGTGACATTGCCATTTTCGAGAACTGGGTCGGGCACATACTTATAGTAAGGCACTTCCAATTCCACAAGATTGTATTTAAGAGCAAGTTGCTGGTGGATAATCCTGGCTACAAGGTTGTGTCTATGCAAATAGTCTCCGTTAGCCAGACTAGAACAACCGGAAATAATGTGTCTGATTGATTCCCCCGGCCGATGACATGCCCGACAAATGTCAACCGTGCCGTCCTTCACAATATATTTCCGGTAGTTGTTTGTCATCATAACTTCGTCCATAATCGCAAAGACAAAACCTTCGGTTTCCCCGAAAAGGTCACCAAATCGCAGCCAGGCCACGGATGCTAAAAGATCTACATCGGGCCCATGTAGGACCCGGTAGAAGCGTCCGTGAAGCTCCTTGCTCTGCCATACCTCCCTGCGGTCATTAGTATCTAATACTATAGGTTTGCGCCAGTTCTCGTTAGCCAAGGAGAGCGGGGTGAGGCCCTTGTCCACCGCTACTACATCTCGATGCATACCCACGTCGGCGGCCTGGAAGTATTCCCTAAGACTGCATACCTCGCGGTTGTGCAGGGTCTTAGCATTTAAAAAGCCACGACCACCGCACTTCCGTGGGATATACAGTCTCATAACCGATGAACGTGGGTGATGCATACGATTTGCGGTAAGCAGCGTGCGGACCCTCCTATCGAGGGCGTCAAGTTCTGTCTGAGTCCATTTGAGTATGCCGAAAGAGTACATCAACACCGGCATGACCCAGCCGTTGAAGGCGCGCACCTTGTTTCCGCCTGATAAAAGACTATTTAGTACTTTATTCAGGCGGCCAAAGAAGCGTTCCTTCAACGACTGTTTCACGTCACTAGCATTGATGCCTAATGCTTCCGACATACCCAAATACTTGTAAGTTTCGGTTGAGGAAAGGGATCGAAGGTATATGGAATCCGAGAGTTGTATTCCCACGGATTCCATAATCTCCCCTCGCTTTACATGCATGACTGCACATTTGTCCACACCAAATTCCATCCTGATGGCGTCACTGAAGGTTTCTGTCACCTTCAGTAGCTTCATCAGTTGCAAGTTGTTGGGGGCAAAGAGCTTCAAATCATCCATATAAAGGAGGTGTGATATGACCTGACCACCTCTTCTCAACCGATAGCCCAGGCCCGAACCCTCCAGCAGTGTACTGAGAGGGTTCAGGGCTAAACAAAACCACAAAGGGCTCAGACTGTCGCCTTGAAATATACCGCGCTCAATCCTTATAGGTTCACTGTTTTCCTGAATCTGTCGACATCCTGGATAGTGAAGGACCGTCCTCCACTGCCTCATACATGACGTCAGGAAGGTGCGCAGTGTTGCATCAATTTTATACAACTCCAACACCCTCATGAGCCATGTATGTGGCACTGAGTCATAGGCCTTCTTGTAATCTATCCAACATGTCGCCAGATCCTTGCGGGAACGGCGAACCTGCTGGCTAATGGCAATGTCTATGAGGAGCAGCTCCTTAGTACCGCGGGACCCGTTCCTACATCCATTCTGAGAAGCAGACATGATGGCATTATTGTCAATATGTTGATTAATTTTCGCTCTCAGAATGGATGTAAGAATTTTATAGACCGTCGGTAAACACGTTATCGGTCTATAATTTTTAGGTTCCGCAGTACTACCCGATTTATAGAGCAGGTGGGTTATTCCTGTCGTTAGGAACTGGGGCAGCGAACCTGACTCTAAGGCAGACTGGAATTGAGATGCCAAACGAGCGTGCGACCTTTGGAACCATTTAATCCAAAAGTTTTGCAGTCCGTCCGGCCCTGGAGATTTCCAATTGGGTAACGGACGGACTGCACGAGCCACATCTTGGGGGCTGATGGTAATTGCCCCCATTTGTGGTATCGGATCGCACGCTTGCTCGACCTCCCGAGTCCAGTCACCCTCGGTGTGACTGACAGGCACCGACCAAATATCGCGCCAGAACGAACACATGGCGTCATTATCCGGTAGGTGCGTATCAGTCACACCTTGGTCGGGTCGCTCCCAAGCCCTATAAACCCACCTTTCGTTGTTCTGAAATGTGCGATTTTGAGTGTATCTTTCCACTCGCCGCTTGTACCGTCGAATACGGCTTGCCCATGCATAGATCTTCTGCTTCAGGAAGTCGATACGCTCTGTGACGCGGGACATATAATCTCGAGAACTGATATCAGTCGCCGAAAACGCCCGCCTCACAAAGCGCATCACTCTAGGGCGAGTGTTGCCCTCCCTGAAGCAGATAAGCTTGCCGATGAGTGCTCTAGCCTCACCGATACGACGCTCAATCCTGTACTGCCAAGCTGGTATAGCTGGTCGTGTAGCTCTATCAGTTTTGGGAAACTTGACGTTAGCTACACGACATGCCGCTGCAGCCGCACAATACAAGATCGAGTGGGTATCAGTAAGGTCTTTGCTGCTATCAAAAACATTTGATAGCTGCGAATCTAGAGCACACACCAGCGCCCTATTTTTCTTATGCATGGGCAGACGAGGTAATCTTGGTCTAAGTTCAGGCGGTGTGGAACGATACTCTCGGAATGCACATTCCAAAGCGCTCCTCAATCGTACATTGCATTGGGTACTCACGGATATAGCCCCGTCGTCGTCATCCTCTCCAACATGGTCAGGTCGCGGTGAAACATTGGGTTGCAGTTGCACCGCGGCCGGTGGCAAGGCAGGCGAGACACGGCTACTCCGTGATTCCTCACGCAGTCCATCAAGTACGGCGTCATCCAGCATACGGTTACGCTGGATGACCCGCACCTGATCCGATAGACGTTGGGCCGACACGTTGACAGCTGGCTCAAGCACCTGAAACAGAGAGAGCATCCGACCACGGTACGCAGTCAGGTTACTTCCTCCCTCTGTAGCCCCAAAGTATGCGCGCATGACGTTTTCGTTAATTGATTGCGTCCATCGCATGCGCTGCACACTTCCACCGGGAGCGGGAACCCTGTCAGAGGCCGATGGGCCTCGAGGCCCCAAGCTATCCGGCGGCCGGCGTCCTCCCCGTCGACGCGCAGGTGGTGGTGTCGTTGGCGGAGAGAAGTATTCGTCGCTCGAGCTCGACGCAACTGCAGCGTCCGGGATCGCTTGACTCACGATTGTAGGTGGTCCCGGCGGCTGCGAGGCGGAGCTGAGCGACGAACCCGAAGATGTTGGGCGTGTGTTTAGTGCTCGGGCCTGGCTTCTCGTCAACATATTCCATTCATCTTTCGTTTGTCAAGTACGTAATTTATCATCTTATAGTTTCGGTTGATTTACATGGTCACTATTGTAATTTTCTTTTATTTTCTTGTTTTATCATTTTATTGGTGTGTTTGGACATTGTTCTATTGTATTTTTCTATTATATTATTGTATTAGTTATAAATTGGAAAATTTTGAGATAAAATTTTATATGTCACACTTGACAGGTCAGGCCACAGATTGAAATTATCAATTATCAATTCTTATTATTATTATTATTTTTTTTTTCCTTTTCATGTGCCTACATTCCTTATAGGGTTATCAGATAACTTTTTACAAACATGCATCACGGCAGGATGAACCAACTAACTAAAACTTATCGTTTATACTTATAGCTACCACTTTATCCTAATAAGGTGTAAAGTGGCTGTAAAAATAGAAATATATATATAACAATCAAGGAAGGAAGTTATGGAAGTATCGACCCATTTGCTTTGGCAGCCTTGGCCAGAACTCCCTCCGCGAAATCAATGAAATGGGTCCGGCAATTGTCATCGTCAATCAGCTCCAGAAAGTTATCCACCGAGCGGCCCAGCCTCTGTTGACAGTCGAACCTTTCACGCACAAATCGAGGGCAGTCCACGAGTATATGCTTCACCGTCTCGACTGTTAAACCGTCACAAACACAGGCTGGGTCATTCGACAACTTAAATCTGAATAGGTATTCGCGCACCCCACCATGTCCAGTGAAGAGCTGAGCTCTAAGGTTGTTAGGCGTGCCTATCTTCCCTAAAACCTTATAAGCCCGTCTAACGTCCCTGAAGAATAGTTGGATGCCTCTATCGTGATGTGTACCGGCCATGAAGCGCTCTTGCCATATGTCCAGCGTAGTCTCCCTGATCGAACGCTTTGCGAAAGACAGGGGGAAGTCATCATAGACGGGGCTGGTCTTCTTGTGGAGTGCTGCGTTCTTGGCAAGCTCATCTGCCCTCTCGTTGCCGGGTATTCCGGCATGGGCTCTAACCCAGAATAGCTGGATATCTCTGCCCCGGTGTTTTGCTTCAGCAATCGCTTGCTGCACCCCAATAGCGATACCATTTTGTGTTTTTGGGTCTGCAATGGCGTCCAGCGATGATCTCGAGTCTGAAATTATGTTTACGGAGATAGGTGGTCTTCTCTCCTCGGCATATTTTATCGCCCTGCTTATGGCGACCATTTCCGCCTGGAACACTGAGCAGTGGTTACCTAGTTTCAGACCTATCCTCGCGACCTCACCGTCCCCATCCCAGCATGAGACTGCGGCTCCGACCTTACCCTCGATTTTACTCCCGTCTGTGTAGAGTCGGAGGGAGTCATTCCCAATTGTGGATAGATCTTCGGGGGAATCTATACATCGGAACCCCAACCTCACCCTGAGAGCGGGATGAGGCAACTCTGAGGGGTGTGCCCGCCTCTCCAGGGCTCTGCCTGGGAGCTCATCCAGTGGCTTACCTCTTTTTATTTCATAGATTTTGAGGTATTCTATTGCACGCAGGTCAAGAGGAATTATACCTGCAATGACCGTTGAAGCCACCATCGACGTAGTCCTATGAGATTTGGAGATTTTGATCGCAAACATCCTGGTAATCGCGTCGAGCTTCTTCTTGGCGTACGCCTTACCGGCGATCTGCGCCCAGGAGCTCGCTGCGTAGGTCGCCACTGGCTCAACAACGCCAAGATAGATGGTTCTCAGGATGTTTGCGTTCAAACCCCATTGTGCTCGTGCTGCTCTTGATACCATTTTAAAAATGTTTGCTGTCTTTCTGTTTACCTCTTCTAAGTGAGGGAGGAAGCTCAGCCCAGTGTCCAGGGTCAATCCAAGAAGCTTGAGTCTGTTGGAAAGCAGTATCGGAGTCCCCGCGAGACAGAAATTAGGGACGTCATATTTGCGTTTCTTAGTGCAGACAATTGCCTGGGTCTTGTGGGGTGCGAATCTCATTTTATGCTTTTTACCCCACTCCGCGACAACTGCCAGAGCCTCGTTTACGACGAGTTCGAGCTCCCTTGCCGTGTCTGCCTTCGCGAGGATGACGATATCGTCCGCGTACGCCTGCACGTGGGCATCCAGACTGTCCGCCTCCACCATTAAGGGATCGAGTTGGAAATTCCAAAATATTGGGCCACAAATTGACCCCTGGATACAACCTTTAGTGGTGGGCCTGGATATTGTGCTTCCCAAGTATTCCAGCGTGATTTGCCTGTCGGTCAGGTAATTGTTCAGGAGTCGTCGAGTCGCCCGGTCGATATTCTTGGCATCTAGTTGCTGTAGAATCGCTGGCCACCAAGCGTTATCAAATGCACCTTCTATGTCCAGCGACACCACAGCGACAATCTTCTTGCTTCGAGCGCCACCCCTGATGTACTCCACGGTGTCATATAGAGCGTCCTCAGTCCCACATCGCGCACGGAAGCCGTACTGCCTTCGACTCAGGAGGCTCTCTCGTTCGACTGTCCACGAGAGTCTATTGGCGATCAGCTTTTCCAGAACCTTGCCCAAAACCGGGAGCAGTCCAATAGGGCGGTACGACTTTGCCGTAGTATAGTCCGGCTTACCGGGTTTTGGGACAACTCGGATCCAAGCCTCCTTCCACACGATGGGGAAGTAGCCAATCTCGAGGCATTTGTTATATAAGGCCAGCTGGAGGTTGCTATTGACTTTATACGCCTCTTGACATATATCTGAAGTGAACCCATCGGCACCCGGTGCCTTCTTGGGGTGGGTTCCTGCATAAACATCGATTAGTTCAGAGTTTCATTTAGCTGTTGTCCTATGCTGTCCCATTGGTGGGTCTCTGGCTGGGCCGTCGTGTCTCAGCTACGAAGGTCTTCTTCAGGTACCCACTGCGCGGTGATCCTAGCCCATCTGTCCCCATGCATCCTGCAAATGTGAGCCACCAAACCCCACTTTAGCCACATAGACTTGTCTCTAAAATCAGGGATGCCTGTCTTGGAGCTTATAATTGTGTTGCGGATTCGGTCGGTCAGTTTGATTTGCAGAATGCTACGCTCCATCTCTCTTTGGCATGCCTTAAGTTTGGACGGCTGAGCCTCTGTCAAAGATCAAGTCTGAGCACTATAGGTTAGGATACACAGGATGCAAATGTCGACAAGCTAAAAACTATATATTTTTACATAATATTCTGAAAAGGAAAAATTGTTAGTTTGCAGGAAGTAAATGATAACCAAAACTCACCGACCTACATCTACACTGTTACTCATTACTATGGGTTTTTATCCCGGAAAATACCGCTGTTCTTGTGAGGTGGGTTAGTACCGAAGCCGCGGCAAAAGTTAGTTTGGATAATAGAAATAGCGCCTGTGTTTGGTAAGGGATCCTTAGATATTCTGGAAAGGATTTGTAATATTCATTTGTTATTTTGTGACGTTTGCTGCAGTAGGTTTGTTCTTTTATTTTGTTCAGTAATCAACGTATGTTGTAACCGTTCGAGAGACAACGTCATATCACATCACATCATCAGCCTAATGTTTCTACTGCTGGGACACAGGCCTCCTTTCTGTGAGAGGGAATGGACGACCACGCGGGCCCAGTGCGGGTTGGCGGATGTCACATATCTTCGAATTTTTGTTTCTAGGACATGCCGGTTTCCTCACGATGTTTCCCTTCACCGTTTTTTGAGAGCAGTGGTGATGAAATAATTTACACGAATTAAAGCGCCTGCCTGGGCTCGAACCCACGACCTACAACTTGTAAGTCGCGGCCGATACCACTACTATAACGTGTTAATGCACAAATAACAATTTTTCCACAAAAGTTCATAGAGTTAAAAGCACGAGATTTGATGAAAGTTAACAAATATTGCAGAAGCTGTGACAGTTTTTATTTTCGTTAGATAATTAAATAGAACACATTTTTATACTTACGTCTAGACGTAGGTTGTATGTCAGCTGTCTGATCGAAATCAAATAACTTATCAACACTTTTCTTATTTATATTGAACCTATCAAGCCACATGTTATTTGAAATGGAATTGTATCATATTATTAAAACACACACACACACAAGTTACTTAGGATCGCGACCACATATTATACATCAAAAATCTGCTGACGACCAGCTGTTTTGAATCTCTACCACTTGTAATGAAAATGAAGTGATTGTAACACAAAGTGAAAGCGCTCTCCCCACCTATTCACAATACTTTCCATATACTTTGAGAAAAGTAATCGACCAATCGGCTCTTTATACTTGTGTATAAATATGCGGGAAGAATGATGAAACAGATATAAGACGCGATCGACGGCCCGGGGCGAACCAAGATTAACCTATCGCGATCAAATACGACGTATTCTTAGCAAGACGAATGTAATACTCACGCTTTTACTGCATTTATGGGGATGAGCAGAAATCTAACGTGGAGAACGCGTATTTTTAAGCCTTTGTTTACAATACGTCAAGTTTTATACGTCAACCAATTCTGGCTCCTGCTATTTATTTTAATCACTAAAATTATATATACTTTATTGTACACCAAGATAAAGATAATTCAAAAAGACATCTTATAACAAAAACAAACATACAAAAAAAATGTTCATAGTTCAAAGCAGTTGTAACTAGTATCAGCCCACTTGGATGCTCTATAAACAAAATAAACAATATTTACAGAATATGTACATACTTAACTAATTACACTTAACCAACCTAAACTATACTAACTTATACTAAACCTAACTATGTACATGAACATACAAAAATAAGGTACACTTAGGCGTTGAAGTACTCCTCCACATCGCTGATATCCGGAAACGTGCCCAGAAGACTGGTAGCATTGCCACGTAGAATGACAATGCTAATTCTTCGGGCAAAGAATGAGCCAACCATCTGGTCACGCAACGTGTCGAACAGTCGGCAAGAGATCTCCTAGATAAGGAAACGCACACTCGGCTCCTATGACCCAAGCGTTTTGACCCCGAAGGAATTAAAAACTGTAATTACCGATAAGGTTACAATATTCGATCTGCTTGATGGCCTCAGCAATTAAACTAATATTATCATGAGGTGTTTGAAAATCATAACAATATTGCAGTTGACACCTAAGATATGTACTCTGTGTTAATAAAATATTATTGATAAATAAATTAAAATGAAATAGATTGATTGCTTTATTTAAAAAATAAAATAAAACGAAGATTTTACATTTAAAAATATTAAAAACCTATTATGAATAAACCTATTGAGAGTAAAGGTCTGTGCCATCAACTTTAAAAAAATGCTAGATAAAATAGATACGTAGTCATATCTTCTGCACAGTTATGAAAAGATCATATTATTTATATCGTATCCTCTCATGAACTGACTTCACCACGAGTTAGTCTTCTCACTTTTGTCCCCGACTTTTCGAATAAGAAGCATGTTTGTGCCTTTATCCATTGATTCCACTTCAGTATTCTTTGACTACGAGTAGAAGTTTAAATTTTAAAGGACGTAATCCCCAATGTTTGTTTGGAATGCAAGTCCGTTTAGAAATAGTGATTACACTTTTTTAGATTCAATCTTTTGGGGCAGTTTTACAGTGTCTGACTAGTTGGCTGTGGTTGCATAACCCAGAATATTAAAAAGGGATATTGATACCAATATTGTTTGAATAATAAAATGACCAGCAGGCACCACAATTTATTTTATCACCAGTATAACCACGGTATCAAATATTCTGTATGTAAGCGGTTACGCTTTGCGTTTTTAGATTGCGGATTTCAGCGTATTAAATATTGACAAACGACGCCTAATTTTCAATTTAGAGCATCCAAGGAGGTGTTTGAAGAATCGGAAGAGCTTCTTTAAGTCGACTTATATAATTAAAGACAACAGCCCTACCGAAGCTCGTAAGAAACTGTGGCTCCTTAAATACAACTGACTGTGTTGAGCTTTTAGAAAAGCTCCCAGCGGGAATTAAACAGCCATGGCCCATCTGGAAATCTCTAAACCGGTTACGAAGCCAAGTGGGCCGCTTTAGGCATAACTTAGATGGGGTACTCCAATCAGCCATAGTGTGATTGCAGAACCACCCCACAGACGATGCCCCATCTCCTGTCCTGCCCCTCATGTAAAAACACCTGCACCATGCAATACCTCTGTGAGGCCTGCGCTAAGGCTATCGACGTGGCTGAAAACTTATCGAAGAAAATTTTGTGAAGGGAATCATCGAAACGAACAAGAAGAATATAAACTTTTTGTAGTGAGTGAATTTTGTTTTCTCACCGAGTGGCTAACCATGTGGCTTCTATGTTGGTAAATGGTCAGTGCCATCTATTATTCACATCTAAAAAAGGGTAACTTAACTGTGTACCTTGATGGAATGCAACCCTAATCCCGTCAATAGCGAGAGTCGAACGTCAGAGTCACTATGCCAGGTGCACAGTTTTTTAAACCAAGTAGTAAATTAACCGTGCCGTCTATAATTCACAAACATATACATACGAAAGCATTTGAATCCTTGAAAAATCATAGTTTTCACCTGCCAATAATTTTCATTCTGACTCCACAAACTAATAAAATAAAAGATACCCTAAAACCCAGAATTGCTAGCCTAAACTACCTTCGAAATCGTACCTTTCGCCTGACCTCAAACCCCAACCATAATCTAGAAATATGAAAAATACACCACAAGGTTTATTAACCCCCCCCAGTGGGAACGTAAAACACATCCGATACACTTATGCACGACCAATAGTTGTTTAGTAAAAGCTTTTCCATGTTAGTGAATTAGTCACGTTTCGTTGGTCGCAGTTTTTGCCTTATCCCATGATTTATCCCAGCTGTGGGAACGATTTGTAACGACAAAATGAGAGATTGTCTTGTTTGGTATTCGTACGGCGTGCTTTAAATGTATGTTGCAGTGCTGATTTTTGTTTAATTGGGTTTTCTTGTGGTGTTTAAGGGTTGATGAAATGGTTAAGGTTTTTTGGGTGAGATTGTGATCTGACGTTTCTTGGTTTTTTAAAGATTTGGTATGAAATTATTTTTTAAGATTAGGTATGAGTTTTCGGAAGTAAGGTTTCTTAGTCTGTCGTCAGTTTCGCTTACTGGCATAGAAATATCTTAGGAACTTCATATTTTTATATGTCCTTAATATTGTTAGTAAACAGTAGGTAAAAAATTGCTTCAGCAGAACATATGGGCAGAAAATAGAAAATTTACAGAAGGACCACTCCGGCCGTCTCTCGTATATTGATTCTGAATTTTAAAATTGAGTAGGTAATATAAATTTACAAACAAAATACATTAAATCGTCGAAATACACCTAGCATCATACTAACAAGGAACACAACATCAAATTTATATAATTATATAGATATATATATTTTACATGCCTTAGAAAGAAGACAGAACATCAAATTTATATAAATTTATATCTTTTTTTATTGTACTTATTACTTGGTATATATTTTTTTTATAATTTTAATTTGGATGTAAATCTCGCAATAAACCATTTCATTTCATTTCAAATATCCATTAAAGATCACGACGCCACATACGACGAAGATTGTAGGATAACAAGACTATAATGGTGTAATAATGATTCCACCAAAAACATGTAAACGTGAAAAGGCACCAAGCTCACCAAAACCATAAATGTGAAAAAGTCGCCAAGTTAGACGAAGAAGATTTGAGATCTGGAAGGGTGACAAGTTTCATAGGCTTTCCTTAAAAAAAGTTACAATGTACAATTTCGTCTAGACTCTAGACTTAAAATAATTTATTATTTTCTTAGACATTGAGTTTTCACTTTTTATCTTATAAAAAATAATGCATAACTTAAGAACTACAGTAAGCATCTTTATGTAATTTCAGGTTTCCTTACATTAGTTGTACATCGCTCACTGACCTGTGTCTAGATTAAGCTGTCCATCTCTACATCGTCCATAGCCGACAGTAAAAACAATAAGCTAATTGGAAAAAAAAACAACCAGTACGAGTCGGACCCACGTGCCGAGTGTTCCGTAGGACTTACGATTTTAGTTTAGGTTTCCCTGTAAATTATGAGTGATGCCCTATATACCTCAAAATATATTTTAATTAAAATTATTCGTTACTTTTTTTTTAAAACAAGAAAGTGTATTTTATTATTTTAGTAAAACAATTAACCTCGCTTGTGTATAAAAAAATGAAAGAGTGGTGGTTTAGAATATTATTATTGAAAACATGATACAGATTTTACCAATTCGCACTCGCAAAAGCTGCGACCGATATCTGTCCAATATAACCTGAGAATCCCTGTAAAATCGTTATGTCAATGCGTGCGTGCAAAATGACACTTTGTTCGTAGTGGACTCTCTGTCTTTGGCGCTCCGCCGCTTAAGTTGTTTGTGATATGCGGCTAAATTCAAATTATACCATAGGGGACATATATTATTTTCAAATATATTGGCATTTTAAATTATACCCTAGGAAAACATAGACAATGTCAAAATAAGAGACAACAACGCATTACGTAACATGCGCTCAAGAAAATAAACGCGGCGCGATGCGACCGAGCAAATACAGAGTGATGTTTTCGCAAAGAACTCTAGGGTCCTATGTGGCACAATCAGCCGTTTGCATTATGCATGAAACCATCCCGAGGCGACAGATGCTCGGGAAACTTCCAGAAGGAGTGATATTAATATTTGTTTGTCAGGTGCTTTACTTGAGCTGTTGCTCTTTTGTTTAACTCATTCAGTAGTTAGTGAGATTACTGCAGATCAGATTTGGGATTGCGAATGGAACTTCTGATTGTATTGTTTGTGGATCGGACCCACGAATCAAATAAGCATTTCATATTACGCTATGTAATTATGCAATCAATGCATCGTGAGAAAGTTAATTTGGTTAGAAAGGAGAAGAAACTTTTGATATGACGGCCAATATAGATGTATGGCAGTAGAGGGCATGCTGCGCCAACCTTATGAAGACGACAGTCGCCAAAGACCTTGAAGAAACAAAACGTGCCCTCGTTTCAAACCCGCGCGACCCATAATTCGGTACTTTTCTTATTATTCTATGACTTTAAAATAATAAATCCCCAGATCAAAATGTAGATAATTCAATTGTCTTTAAGATGGTGAAATTTTCATTATCATACGCCCGGCGGTTTTGGTGGTATTGTAGTTTTTTTTCCGTATTAGAATTAACTTTACAAATTAATTATATTACGTTATACGAATAAAATACAATATATTCGTAGATCAAATTATTAAAAAAATTGTCCAATGTAATATGTATATTTTTCAAAAAAATATTACTAGCCGTTTAGGTGAGTTTCTCATTTTAAAATCAGCAAGTAAGGGGTATCTGCGCCTTAAATAAATTGGGGTAAGGGCAGAAGGATGGTAATGAATTAGTCAAGCAATGCATGCTTCAAAATGCTTTTCCCCAAGAGCCTCTAGACAAGTGATATTCTATAAACAAAAGCGTCACGATATCGGTTGAAAAAATGTCAAAAACTTATGAGAATGTCAAGCGCTATCGAAATGTCACGTGACCAATCCCTGATGCCACCTCCACACGCTTGCTGTTTGCCACAAACAGTGGTGAACAGCAAACACGTGCCGAACACTAAACAAAAACAGGCGAACACAAACAAACACCCATCCACACGTTCGTGTTTGTTGTTTGCTGTTCGCCATTGTTCGCCAAGCGTGTGGAGGCGGCATTACAATTTCGACTATCACCTTCCCTAATAGAATGACACGTAGTCTAAGAGCTTCATTAGTTTTATTGTTGAACTCAAAAAAAGAAAGACGAAACTCCAAAAACAGTTCAGCTTTACAATACACACATATTTCTTTTAAAAAGGAATACTAGAAAAACGACAGACATCACGAGTTAAATCCAAGGAGATTTTATAGAAGTGTCAGCAGCTTGAAATCGAACGAATCCTGGATAGTGGAACGTCGCTCAACGCCAGCCAATCAGTGTTGAACAAGTGAACGCTTTTAGCCATAATACATTTTAAACACAATTTTCGTTTATTCTTTTTAAATAAAACACGCTGTATTTTGGTTGATGAGAATTCTAAACTGTTGTTTTTGGTATCGAACAAATATGTTTTGTTTTTGTTATGATTTTGCGTTAAATTACATGTTTGGTTGTTTTTGTAAATATAGAGTAGTCGACTGATGTTGTGTAAATAATTATTGCTTTGTGGTTTGACAACCACCAATCTTAGTACCTACATTGTGTGACCCGGGGACACATGCAGGATATTTTTTTTTATATCCCGCTGAATATGGTCCTTTGTCGTATTTCCTATAACTGACATTTTTTGTACATCATACATAACCGCTAAAATTGCGATACCTTTATTTATATAATAGAGAGTCTACTGCAGTTCTTAGTGTACAATTTTTGTATTAATGATCAGCCTATTAATTTTTCCACTGCTGGGACACAGGCCTCCTCTCTGAGAGAGGGAATGGGCCGTAATCCAACACGCGGGCCCAGTGCGGGTTGGTGGATGTCACATGTCTTCGAATTTTTGGATCTAGGACATGCCGGTTTCCTCACGATGTTTTCCTTCACCGTTTTGAGAGCAGTGGGGATGAAATAATTTACACAAAGTAAAGCGCCTACCTGGGCTCGAACCCACTACCTACAACTTGTAAGTCGCGGCCGATACCACTGGGCCACCACTGCTCAATACTCAATACAATTTTTGTATTAATAGGCTGGCAATTATTTTTGCTGTACTTAAAAAAATGTCCTAGTAGAATAGAATAGAATACTCTTTATTATGTACACCATATAAGTTACAGAATATATAGACGTAGAAAACATTACACTGGGTGACACAATGGGCGGCCTTATCACTAAAAGCGATCTTTTCAAGACAACCTTTGGATGGATTAAAAAAATGAAAGGAAAGACAGTACTGTAGGTAGTCTGGTGTACTATTCATAAATAAAATAAATTCATATATATATATATATTATATACACAAATATATACAGTAATAAGAATGGAACAAACGCATAGAAATCAAGAATAACAACTATTAAAGAGAGATTCGAGGTAGTGATTCTTTAACATAGTTTTAAAAATGGGCAGAGATTGAGCACGCCTTACTGACACGGGCAAAGCATTCCACAACCGCACCGCTTGAACCGTAAAAGTTTTGTCGTAAAAGCTGGTGGAATGCATCGGCATCTCTAGTCCCAAGTTTTCCGATGACCTCAGATATCTAGTACTCCTGAATATATTGAAACATTTTCATTCAAGTTTTTTTATTTACGTTATTTCTAGAACTGAGTATAAACTAGCGATTCAAAGCGGCTCCGGGATTGATTGAGTTCCATTTACGTCAAAGTTAATTCGATAGAAAAACCCCTTTATGTTTTTACTGCCGCATTTTTCACGTTTTAATTGGCAACCTTTTGGACAAGGTAAACATTTTTATGTATTATGTATGTATATGAAGCCAGCTTTGTAATACATATTTGTTTTTAAATTAATTGTAAATATCCTCCAACTGGATTCCACCGTATTCAAATTGTCAGTTATCGTTTGTTATTTATTGACATTATAGTACATTACTGCAGAATCCAGTAAGTAAGCCTTCCTGGCCAAGTATGAGTTTAACAACAAATTCGTTTAATTAATGTTGAAGGTTACATTCATATTAGGGCAATTACTGATATAATATTGTGATCGATTTACCGGGGGCATTTATATTTGTTTGTTGTACGTCTTAATTAACGGAATCAAAAATATATCTATCTCATAAAATGTCATACCAAAAAGAGAGATAGATATATATTTGGAGCCTCGCTCCTATAACCATGTTATAATGGCTTAATTCTAATTTGTGTCTGGCTGGTACTATGTTTTTTTTTTCTAAGCAGATTTGAAGAGGATGACTTACTGACTAGAGATGGGTGTTTTCGGTTTTTTGCACAAACGGTTATGTAACCGATTTACAGTTTTCATATCAATATCGAAAACGGTATTCATATATCGATATCATTTAGTACAGTTTGCATAAGTTGAAATGTTATTTAGATGAGCAAACTAACAATGAACGCGAAATAATACTTAAAAAGAGAGGTAGCGCATAATTATAGTTCCTATCGTTTGTGAAGTTAGCGTTTTGATCGTAGTTCGAACGTTTCCGCAACTGTTACGGTTTTAAGTTTAGACTTATTCGTTCTCGCACGCTAGTAAGTTTTTTATTAGATACAGTTTTTGTAATATCGGTTATTTTGATATAGATATCGATATGATAATAATATGATATCTAACACATATCCGATAAAAGTTACCTTTTGATATATCGGACCAATCCCTACAACTGTCCAATAAGTAAATTACATACTTACTTACTGGACAGTAGGAGATTCCAAATTTAAAATCTCGCTTCTTACTGGACAGTTGTCAATATGTCTACGGTAAAGTTCACTTTCTGGATACTTTTTAGAGATGTTATGACAACATTACATACCATTTTTGAGAAAATTTATTTTTTATACTTCATTCACAAAAAGGTACAAAGGCGGACTTAATGCCTTAGGCATTCTATACCAGTCAACCAAGGGTGGTGAAGGGACAACGTGGCAGGTGAATTGTTAAATAATAAAAAAAACTAGTTATTAACATATTAAAATAGGTAAAATACACGTACATATATTTTGAATATAATATATACTTATATAAATATACTTATACGAGTATAGAGGGCTATTTCCGTTGCCATGGCGACTGGCTCTAGTGTAGGTCCTACGAGTATTAACAGACTTGGAATGTATTTTATACTTTTCAATCAATTTGCCTAGGATTTGTTTTTAGGGTTCCGTACCCAAAGGGTAAAAACGGGACCCTATTACTAAGACTCCGTGGTCCGTCTGTCACCAGGCTGTATCTCATGAACCGTGATAGAAAGACAGTTGAAATTTTCACAGATGATGTATTTCTTGTTGCTATAACAACAAATACTAAAAACAGAATAAAATAAATATTAAATTGGGGCTCCCATACAACAAACGTGATTTTTTTGCCGGTTTTTGCGATAATGGTACGGAACCCTTAGTGCGCGAGTCCGACTCACACTTGGCCGCTTTTTAAACCTTATGGTAAGCGATGATGTGGTTGACGATGAGGCACGCTTGCCTAGAAGTAACCTATTCATTCTTGAGTCCCGGTATGGGTCCGAGAGATGATCAAGTGCACTTGACAAGTTTACGTGATTGATGTAAATATGATCGTTTACCGCGTACACTTGACGCTACCGTCGCGCGGTCTATGACGGCTTGATCGCAATTGATGCTTAAAGTGACGACCAGTGGCAACAGCAAAGATGGCGCGAGTGTGATTTTGCCCTATTACAAATTTCTCTCTACAGGGATTTTCAAAGTCTGTCGGTTTTTTATCGGTAACACTTCGGCGAGTGTGCGATGGAATTGCATGATCTAATTCCATCTAGCCCGTTTCATCATCAGACTACCAGACGTACGGCGATGCGCCATCGGTACATGGTGGACATCCCACCCATACGCACCAAACGTTTTGGGAACACTTTTATTGTGCGTACAGCTAAGGAGTGGAATTCCCTGCCGGAGTCTATATTTCCCGACAGCTACAATCTAGGGGTCTTTAAGTCAAGAGTGAATAGGTTTTTTCTAGGCAAGCGTGATTCACCGTCGACCACATCATCGCTTACCATCAGGTGAGATAGTGGTCAAGCGCGAGCCTATAGGATATTAAAAAAAAAACTCGGAGACCACGTGAAGGGTAACAAAAGGGGTACTCACCTACGGACGCGGGTGACTCAGCCCCCAAATTTATGTATAAAGGTAGGAAAAATAGGGCAATAAATATATTAAGCTGATAATTAGTGTTCAGATCTGTAGGCGACTGTGGTGTGCGCCCTTGACCGGACTTGACGCCACCTCCAATAGGCGTCAAATCCTCCATCAATTGCCATTATGTCCTCCACAGTCCAGACTAGGTAACCCCTGGCAAGATTGGTGATAGATTTTCTGCCTTCTTAATAACCGTAACGAAGGCTAAAAGTACTATCCGAGACACGGAATAGTTTCAGTGTATGACCACCCATCCACGGACTGACCACGGTAAGCATTGCTTAACTACGAAGACCCATGCCATAGTTATTATTTTATCACAAGCCAAATTTGTTTTTAAATTAATCGAAAGTTCTATGTTATTCTTTTTTTAAATCTGCAGAATGAAAATGGAATTCGAAATTCAACAATGGCGGCGCGGAAAGACAGTTTGAAGATATGCGATTTCCTGAAACCGGAATTTTCTTATCTTCTGCATATATTCTTAAAAGGAACAGTGGACGTACGAAATGCAATTTCATCTAAATTCGGAATACGTTATGTCTTCACGAATATTCTTAATCGGGATATGTGAAACTAGGAATTTAAAAAAGTGGCATCGTTTGTTGTTAGGCAGGTATATGAATATCTGTGACAATTTGTCCAGCATTAAAAAAGGTTTTTGCAAGACGAAAAGTGCTCTTCTTTCTTTAGCTACCTTGAAAAAGTGGCATTCTTTTAACGATAGCGACTGTAGAAATAGCAAAATGTATGGATTGTACATGTGATGCAGCTCATGTGAATTCTTAATATTTTTGACTGATTAGTAATCATTATCACTGAAAATAATTAAAAAAGAAAAGTTTATGCTCGGCTGTAGAGAGTCAGGCAACTTTCCTTATTTTAAATAACTGGCAAGTACGAATCGGGCTCAAAAACTGAGGGTTCCGTACAAACAGCTACCTTTTTCACCAAAATAATTAAATAACATTACTGAAGTTCATAAACTATGAGGGTACCGAACATTGCTCTAACGATAAGTTAAACATAATAAATTGACAAATTTAACTTTGCCGTTGGAAAACTATAGCCGCAATACATCGACATTGGTCACGGTCAGTTGGTAAACTGCAAATACGTTAATAATCTTTTTCTTTTGATGGTACAAATTTACGGTTTTCGGATTTTTTCCTTTACTTGTGCTATAAGGCATTGCTTCTTGCCAAATTTCATGATTCTAGATCAACGGGAAGTATCCTGTAGATTCTATTCTTTTGATTCCCTTGCAAGTGTAAGATTGCGTCGTTAACGGCTGTATCTCTTGATTGCGTTGCAGTTTGGTTTGCTGGACAGCTTTTAACCCTATACAAAGCGCAAGTCCGATCCTGCATGGAGTGTTGCAGCCACCTTTGGGATGGCTCAGCTAAGTATCAGCTTGCCTCGCTTGACTCGGTGGAACGCAGAGCCAAGAGGCTCATTGGCGACGTTGAACTGGCGGATGCCAAGCTACACAGCTTGGCTCATCGCCGCAAAGTTGCCTGCTTGTCGGTCTTCTACAGACTGTACTTCGGTGAGTGTGCTCAAGAACTCCACGACCTCATCCCACCAGCCCCCTTCTACCACCGGACATCTAGACGCACTGCAAGTTATCATCCTTACCTTGTTGCCATTCCACCGATTCGCACCAAGCGCTTCCAAACATCCTTCATAATGCGCACAGCGAATGAATGGAACTCACTACCTGCGTCTGTGTTTCCGAACGCATTCAACCCGAATCTCTTCAAAGTTAGAGTGAACAGGCTTCTTCTGGGTAAGCTCACTCCATCGTCGACTCTGTCTCTGTCACCTATGACCTAGACTAGAGTCAAGAGCAAACCCATCACAAATAAAAATAATAATAAAAAAGTTTGATGTTTTCAGCTGATTGCAAACTTGAGTATACGATATTAATTTTAACTCGATACCTCCACGAGTTCCCGAGATAAAGGGTCTTGACAGAAAGACGACAACAAAGTGTCCCTAAATGTAACTGTTGTCTAACTAAGTGTTTTATTTTTTAGTGACAGAAAAAATGGCGCGTGCAGCAAAGTGATAGAAGTGAAACTTTTTAAATAATAAAAAATAAAAGAGATTTAGAACAGGAAGGACTTAAATCTTTCGTGACAGGTTCTTGAAATTTCACTCTCTTAATAAATTACACAAAAAGAAACTGCTATCAAGTTGCTTTCTTTTTAGGGTTCCATACACAAAGGGTAAAAACGGGACCCTATTACCAAGACTCCGCGGTCCGTCTGTCTGTCTGTCCGTCTGTCACCAGGCCGTATCTCATGAACCGTGATAGCTAGACAGTTGAAATTTTCACAGATGATGTATTTCCGTTGCCGCTATCACAACAAATACAAAAAATAGAATAAAATAAACATTTAAAGGGGGCTCCCATAAAAAACCTGGATTTTTAGGGTTCCGTACCCAAAGGGTAAAAACGGCACCCTATTACTAAGACTCCGCGGTCCGTCTGTCTGTCTGTCCGTCTGTCACCAGGCTGTATCTCATGAACCGTTATAGCTAGACAGTTGAAATTTCCACAGATGATGTATTTCTGATGCCGCTATAACAACAAATACTAAAAACAAAATAAAATAAATATTTAAGTGGGGCTCCCATACAACAAACGTGATCTTTTTTGCCGTTTTTTGCGATAATGGTACGGAACCCTTCGTGCGCAAGTCCGACTCGCACTTGGTCGGTTTTTTTTACAGTTTTTTGCGATAATAGTACGGAACTCTTCGTGCGCGAGTGCGACTCGCACTAGGCCGTTCTTTTCTATTAAGAAGAAAAACAAAATACTGTCCCGAAATTGGCTTATTCCCTGCAATCCAAAGCCTCTCCCAAATCCGTCGGCACATCTATCAAAACAAAACCGATCGTTCCACATTAGATAGGTAATTAATTGGGGACATTGATTGATGATTGTCAGCGATGACGTCACGCTCATCAGGGACTCGCATTACGCTATTTCAATATAAACATAGTACCTATGATTGATCAAATTTCCCGTTCACTTAACAGTTGTTTGTTTTGTAATTCCTGTCAAATGTATCATGATTACGTTCCGTGTCACTGTAGCTGGAATATAATTTCTTGCCAATGTTGATTATGAACTTCCGAAGGCAAAAGAGGCGTGTTACAAGTTTGACTTGAGTATCTGTGTATTTATGTATCTGTCTTTGGCATCGTACCTCCCAAACGGGTGAAGCGGTTTTGATTCGGTTTCGTTTTTTTTTGTTTGTAATATGACTTGATCGAGAGTGTTCTTAGCTATGTTTTATGAAAATCGGTTTAGCCGTTCAAAAGTTATGCGCATACGTTATAATATACACTCACAAAACAACCGAAAAAAGTGTTCCGCACAGCAGCGGCAGCACACATACACACTTTTCATTCATCTGACATTTCACTATAAGTCGAAAGGCATGGCTTGATAAAACCAACAAATAAAAAGAGACAGCTAGTGTTTGTCACTTGCTTGTGAATGTAAACAAACATTATTCTGACCACCAATGTTTTTTTCTTTTTCTAACCTCCAAAATATCAGAAATTTAGGAAAAAAAATAATTGTAAATTCAGGTGTATTGCGTACTTACTTAGGATATGAGAACCCTTCTGTTTACCTTCTGTTGTACTTTGGTATCATAATTGGTACACTTTATAAATACACACGAGAGCATTTTTTAATTTTGTTTTTGTTTCAACAAAGCGTATCGCTCTTCGCCATGCGTGACATAGACTTAAGACTATACGTCCCAATTAGGACGTATTCGAGTCTTTACAATGCGCGCGCTCATAACATATCTGTTTACTAGAATATCATTGGTTGTGACGGTCACATATGTACCCGCTCAATATTTTACTGATAGTTCTTAACAAAAACCGATCAAGAAGGCCGTCTATCAAAACCGATCGTGTTTTAACCCTCGACGGAAAAAGGGGTTTTATAAGTTTGATCTGTGTGTCTGTCTGCGGCATCATAACGCCTCAACGGATGAACCGATTTTGATATAGATTTTTTTGTTTGAAATGTGACTTTGTCGAGTGTTCTTAGCTATGTTTGGTGACAATCGGTTAAGCCGTTCAAAAGTTATGGGCTGTTTTCTGTTTGAAACGGAGTATTTTCGAAAGATATCGTATCATAATGACGTGTTCGATAGATTGTTGATCGAAGCGTGTCTACTACTAGATAAATTATGTAGTTTAAAAAGTATGAAATAAAAATGGAGTTATTGTTTTTTTTTAATTTTTACTTGTTATTTCTTCCGATACAAACATACCATAACTCCACACCATAACTTACTACTCTCTCACGTATCACAAGTACATTATTCGCAAAACTAGGACAAAGACAGTCACGTCCGTCCAATAAACATCTCTTAACGACTTTACGAGCTCTCTTAATGTGTTGGTTCCAGTCTAAGTGGCCACCAGACGTCCAAGTTTACGTTAAACAATAGACCACTATCAAGTACACGTGTACCTGTTAAGGTGAGTAAGTAGGGTTAAGAAGTGGCTTACCAGTTGTAAAAGGGCTTACTTGGTTTGAACATTTTAGTAGGAAACGGGTTGTGCGTTTTGAAAGAAAAGTAGGTTCTATGGAGGTTGTGTATGTTCTGGTTGTTATGTATTAGCTACTTTAAGGTTACACAAGTCGACGGCACGAACTATTTTGTGCGCGGGGTTAAAATGCCTGCTATCTCATCCGACAACTCGTGCGAAAGAGATAGATGCTGTGATGAGCAGTAAAAAGCTAGTTCGCGTACGAATTAGAACTTTTGCAAGTTTGTAGCGAAATGGATGATGATTTAGGACGAAAACGAGCGCGCAAAATTTAATGAAAAGATTTTTGGGAGTCCAGATATCATGAAAAAACTACTAAATGTTTATTTTCAAAATAAAATTATTTGCATCGTTGAACTACTAATCGATCCCTGTATGGTTCCCTCTCACAGAGAGGAGGCCTGTGTCCCAGCAGTGGGAACATTAATAGGCTGATGATGTGATGTGATGGGAGCCGTTTTGCAATTTTTCTTTTTCTTATGGTATTTATTGCCGCCCAAAGATGCGTTAAAATTAGTGTTGAAATATGGAACTTTCGACGCGCATAACTTTCAAATATTTTACTTTTTTACTTTGTTGTTTCCATACAGGGCTAGATAATGATGAGACAAATTGTTTTTTTTTTTTTAACGTACATCGTCAAACAGTGGAGTAATACCAAGAATAGGTTTGTATGGACGAATTATCGACTAGTGTAACCTTAAGGCTTCCGTAGAAAAGCGTGACGCGATAATGCGACAACGTCGCGACATCCGTTTTTTAAACAAAAAAAAACTAATCCTGTACTTTAAAAACGCGTTGTCGTGTCTGCGCTGAAATGGTATTCTATATCTAGTATTAAGTACAACATGCATTGCTGAAATACTGATGATTTTTCTGAAAAAACTTTACCCTACTTTTGGGCTTTACCGCAGTCGTATAAAAAAGCCCACAATTCTTGCCAAACGTATTTTCAAACTGGGGTCAATAATTTCAACTGAGCTGAATCCTTAGAAATCGTTCTTGAAAAAAAAGTTCATTGAATAAATCTAAAACCCGTCTGCTCAAGTGAACTAAAAAGACGTAAACAAGAAGAAAATCATGCTGTGCAGTCGGAAAAAAAATGGGCCCCCATAATAATGGCGCCCAACAGCCACCGTTTTAACATTTTTCAAATTTAATGTAGCCTGGTAACACTCGCAAGGTTATGACGAATCGACTGACGTAAGAATCATAAAATTGGCCAATGCGTTTGGTCTCTAGAACGCCACATAGGAACAAACATACATACATAGACTGATAAACACATTACCCTCTTTATTCAGTCGAGTAAAAAGGTAAAATGAAGCCATAAACTAACATCGACATAAACTATATTTTTAAAAGGTAGTGTACAAAAAGCCTGCATAGGTCAGGCTTTAGGCATGCCACACACTAAAAGTAAAAAAGTGAACTCAACAGGTGCTCAAAGGTTTTAGTTTTTTAGGTGAGCCTCAAACGGCATCTTTCTTTTTACGGCCAGTGTGTAGATGAAATAACTTTCTTTTAAATTTTCGACGGAATGAAAACTTTTTGAACTGTCTGAAAGGTCTGAAACGAATGTTTAAAAATGAGTTTTTAATTTGAATGAAGCTCGTTCCATGTTTTTCTTTCATCGATTCTTTTTTGAGTGAGTGAATAAAAAAAATATTATTTAGCTTCAAAATGAGTCAGTACGACTGTATGTAGAGGTTGTTACAGCTACTGCTGAGCAAGTTCTGGGTGCGATTGCCAGAACCGGAAAAGTGATATTGGTTTTTTTTCACCAAGAGTTTTCAATAGCAACGCGATGTTTGTCGGTTAAAGGGAGACAATCCTTCAATCGGTCACAGATATTGGCTTTTTGCTGGCAAATTGTGGGTTTTATATTATGTACAAGTCTGCTAAACCCTTCGGGATATATAAGCGTGATTGAAGTTACCACACACCAACCGCTGAAGCTTTAAATTTTTATCGAATTAATTCCCAGAGAGTAACTGGCACAAAGCAATTCAACTTTTTAAACAATATTTTCGAACTTTTATAATATCAAGACCACCGTTTAGTACTGTTTACTAGTCTTCGAGATTTAACCTCTACAGTTGAAAGACGTTTCCCATCGAAAATAAAAGATCCATGAAAGAATAAAAACACTTCGTAAACGACCAGCAGGGCTATTGAAACTTACGTTATGTGACTTCTTAGTTTTGAAAACAGTCAGTTAGTAACTCATCGCTCCCAGTATTGTTGAATAACAACCACTTTCATAATATTTTAGTTTTTAAATATTATGAAAAATGTTTATACGGATTTTTAGATACAGAAAATATACACTAAGCTCCGCGCTTGCAACATTAAAAAAAAAATGTCTATGACAGTGACAGCTGTCAGTTTAGTCGACGAAATTAAAAATCACAATTTAGATGCAAAAAAACAATAAACAAAAGCAACACGCTTTATCAGCCACCAGATCGATCACATGGCACGTTCAATTGACTTAATTTGGCGACCAATGGTAATAGCAATCATACTAATGACAAACTGAGCCATGTTATCTCAACTGTGTAAATCAAATTATAATTGAAACGTGTGTGCAATGCGGGCAGTGCGCGTGAATGTTAGAACTGATATATGTTGTAATAAATACATATAATTACAGATGGAACTAGTTCAGTCATTTGTTTTAGGTATAGCGGTAAGATTGTAGTGTTTTATGTAAGTAGTGGCGTCATAAGGATTAGTACTACTAATTTATTGAGATGACGGCGAATAAAAAGAAGACATGCTGCACGTACCTCACGGGGGACGCCATTACGATGGTCTTTGCTGAAAATCAACGCTGTTGGCGATAATTCGGACCGAAGTCACGACATATGATTTAGCAATGCCCTATTCTTGCTCGGATGCGACGCTCAGCTTAATTTTATTGTTATAGTTATTAGTTTATTATTTTGTACTAGCTCTTGCGATCGGTTTCGCCCGCGTGAAAGTCGAAAGTTATCCCGAGGAAACATATTCTCGTGATAGCAAGTATCCTATGTCCTATGCCTGACTATAACCTATCTCTGTGCTAAATTTCATCCAGATCCATCTAGCCGTTTGAGCGTGAAGTTGTAACAAACATATAAACACACACCTTTATAATATTAGTGTGATGTGATTATAGTGTGATTATTATTTAGTAGTGTAAGATTATTAATTGATATATTTTGCGTGTGTTTATTTTTATTCTTGGTGGAATAAATACTTTTCATTACTCATACTCTGAAAGTAGGTCTTAAGTTGCCTGAGGAGCGGGTTGAAAGTAATACTTTTCAGCCCTAGGGAGAATCGCTTTCAACTGACAGCTGTCAAATTATTAAAAAAAAAAACTAGTTCCTTTTCACATATCTATTGAACCATGTTCCAACTTTCTATACAACCACGAAGTAAAATTGAAATAACTTAAAGTTAAGTATTGATTAAAGAATATATATTTTTTAAATAACTTTATTATAATTAAGTTTCAACAATTTCTTTAAAATAACTTAGATTTGGGCAAAATATTTACCATTTTTTCAATGATGAAAATAAAAAATAATGGCTGAATAGCAGGCCGGCCACAGAAAAAAAAACAAACAAAATAGGCGGGAAAGCGGCAATCATTTTTTCTTTAGCTAATTCATGTTTTTATTTTTATTTCCTTGTATTTGTAATGAAAAGCACAGTGTTTACCTCGGGTTAAAGACTTATTTAGTCCTTCGAACTATTGGCGCCCTAACTTCGTTCCGGGCGCCAAACCCCGTCTCGGGACTAAATAAGTTACTTTCACCCCTAGGATAACAATGTACTATTCTTTCTCTCATCTTCCCCAAATGAATTGAGATTAGGGCAGGTGGATGATGACGTTTATCAAACAAGACAAGTTCGAAAATCAATCTGTCACACCAAATACAGTCTTGAACGTATCAAATGCATGCACTATGAACGCCACAAAGGTTTCGAATTAGGCATTTAAAAAGCTTTTGCCTTGTAGTGGGATGGTAATAGGCTGGCATCATTATTATTAATTTACCTTTTAAAGAACAAAACAACCATTAGGTACTTTACTTATTTCTTCTGGCAATCGTGTTTTTTTAATCGCTTTAGGGATTTTTAACCCACTATTTAAACAGATGTGTTTGTGTTTTAATTTGAGTCGTGTCAGCAGTACTTAATGATGAAAAACATTAGATGTTCAATTATACAAATGAAGGTAATTTACTTACCTACCGTCTGCGGATCGAGGCTCGGAGAACCATGATTTAAATTTTATCTAAGACTAGTTTTAGGTTTAAAATTATTAAGGTGATTAAAATAATAGCTTCAACCAATAGACGTAATAACTTTATTTGTTTTAAAAAACTGTTGAAAAGACACAAAATTACAATGTTTTTACCGTGGCTACATTCATTTTATTTTATATGTTGACTGAATTATCAATCGTTACTAAATCACAATTCTTTTTTGTTATGTCTGAGGTTAAAAAAAACAATCAACCTTTCCATTTTAAACGCCTCAAAATTAAAAAGGCATTTATACGTTCAAACAATATAATAGTACTTTTAATACCTATGTACTTCACACGCTAGGGATCTACGTTCATCTAACAATCTTCTCTTGCTCTGTCCTTCTCATACTTCTGATTTTGTTCATTCATCCTTTCACATTCAATCCATCCTTCTCTGGAATGCGCTTCCTCGAGATATCAGGACAGCCACCAGTCAATATGCATTTAAGCGGAAGTTGCGGCATTATTTTCTAAACGAATAGCAGAGTCGTCTCAATACGCGCCTTTCTATTAATTTATGTATATATATATGTCGGGTTTAGTCAATAGTACGGACGTCAAAACAAATCACAAGCAAGCCCCTAGCGGCAATCAAGAGCAACTGCGCATTGGTGCGCTTTTATAAGCACAAGCGTGGTGCAGAATAGAGCAGTTGAGTCAGTTTAGTACTGACAGCCGTAGAGCTAAGACGTCGTAGAATCAGTGTCGATCCGTAATATTAGTAAGCAAGAATGTAACTTGTGTCTATTTGAATAAACCCAGTGTATCGAATAACTTATGTGATTTCATTTGCACGATTATACCCACCGACCTGCCCACACACGATGTCTTAACCTAAGGGAATACATCCTGACTTCCCGATGGTTTACATCTATCGGCCAGCCTTGATGCGACATCAGAATTGGGATTCGATCGTGCTCATGAGATCACACGTAAAAACAATGCTAGTGATAACGGTTACATTCTTGCAAAAAAAATTACGCGCTGTCAGTTGCGACTACCCTCGAAAACAAAATAATGAAAAAACCAGTCCGTAATGGAGCAGCAAGGAGGCTAGCAACAACCAAGGAGCTGGACAGGTCAAGGAGGAGCGTGTGGACGTGTGGAAAGATCCATAGACACGGATCTTAATGCCAATCTGGTGAGTCGTTTTCATTTTGTTGTGACTATGGCAAAGAGTGTTCATTATTCAAAATTCTGATTTTATGTAGGATATGGCGGTCAGTGGATCGTTGGGGTGGCCCGTGTCAGGTCATAATTTCACTTTAGTTACAATCAATAGTCAAGTTTTGGTATTATTGAAGAGTTATTGTTCTACTATCACTGACAATAACCCTTGGCTGGCCTTGGCTGACTATCATTGTTTAGAACGATATGGTGACAGTGACGTACCTACCTTACATTTCAGTCTGGAAATTATTATAATTCCAAATGAAATATTCTGATTACTTTTGTAGTGTGATAGTTTTATGCAGTGAGACTTAACTAAGAAGAAGCATGGTATTCTTCTTTTGTGGTCGTCGGAGGGCCAGACTGTCTAAAAGGTGGTAAACCCTACCAGGCCTAGAAATTGCGACTTAAAATACTATGGCATTCATTGGATTCTATAAAGCCCATATATCTACCTACCTGGGCACATGGGACACTGTAATGTGTGGTTCATGTCCACAATAACCCATTATGCTGTGCCGGTTTAGTTTATTACACCGATGCACCGGTTAATTTCCATCAAAGTTGTGTATAGTTAAAATAACTGTGTGAACATATACTCTCGTAATGTTTTTCACGTTTCAGATACCATATTGCGTCGCAGTGGAGCCTCTGCTGCAGGCTAGCGGTTCAAAGGCTGAATGCGAAGGTTGACGTGTCAACATCTGAGAGGTTGAGACCGACGCGGCGACGGCAGGCTAGCAGTTCGCAGTTGGTAACCGAACGTTACGAACGCGCGCAAGTTTGGAATGGAATACTCGGTGAGTCGCTTCTATTTTATTTCGACAGTGAGGTCAAATGTTCTCTAGTGAAGAGATGCTATTTCAAAATTTAAGAGTGTTCATGTTTGACCACTGAGTTGGTCGTGATTACATCTAGCACTATCACTAGGTAATTAAGACACACTTGTAAGAAAGTATAATGAGTTTCCTATTGGCGGTAGTTTCAACATTTGGTTCAGTACGTAATTTAGGATTTAATATCCCATAAGAAGATGAGCTATCCAAAATGACTGCAAAACCAGTGATTTCCAGTGGAAAAGTGAGTTAGTAAAGTCGTTGGGCAAAGGAAATTGTATCGAGTTAGTAACGGTAATGATAATTTACGTGTATTCGGCACAGATCTTATGGTTGCGCAACAATTTACAACCACCACCTTGAGATCTGAATGCACTTGCTTACTTTCAAAGTAATATTATGATAGCAGTGGATCTCACAATCGTTTTCCTTACATAAAGACTGAGTTAGAGAACGATAGTAAAGGGTTACTGTCAATGATGAGATTTTAAGAATATTGATCCGAATAAATTCGTAAAGCTCCTTCACACGAGCTATTAAGACGAAAAAATATCGGGCTTAATTGTTCCCCTGATATGAACAGTCTGTATATTCCGAGATCTTTGAGTAGAAAGCGTGAATCTTGTGAGAAGGATCCCAGATCACCAAGATCCTCGGGAATTGGATGTCATAGTTGATGACATTGGTAGTGAGACCAAATATGATTGACATGTCTACTCATACTCGAAGCGCCGGACCGCACCTCATGAGTAACATGTGGCGATGGGTTTACGAAGAGGTTTGAGTTGAGTATGCATTGCAAGAATTATGGTAAGGAGTAACAGCATTGTTACAATTACTTTGTTTAGTTGTTGAACTTGTTGATCGTCGGACCTTTTTCTAATGAATAGTATTTTGTGGGAGGTTCTAGTTCTAAAACTAAATAGGCCCTGTATTAGGTACACGATAGGTGATTATGACAGGACGGTGATCGTTATACACCGAAAGCTTTAAATAGGTACGCTTAGAACCTACAAGTATGCACAAGATAGGTTAGGGCAGATGCCAGCGGGTCAGGTACCAGTCGATGTTGATGTCAAAAGGATTTGATAATGATGAGCAAGCTTAAGGTGTCGAGTAATTCAGTCTATCGAACGTATTATGTTTGACCGTACCAGTGGATTCTGGTGGAGGTCGGGGTCTAGAGAGAGACCGAGAGACCGTTGTGAGAGCAATATAATTGCTGGTCGACTAGAGGGCCGTGGCGTTGGAGGTTTTACTCGAGGGTTTCTGTAAGCTGGGCAGTTGAAGCTGCAGTAGAGTTTTAAAGTTTGTTTGGAGCGACTAGTGGTACATGGCTCAGGGTAATGATTTAGTTAAAGAGTAGAGTTCTCAAATTTCCCTATTTTCACGAAACCTATAATCTAGTTCGGTCAGGAGTAGCCGAGCGTTGTGTGGCAGCTGTGAGCCTAGGTGGCAACTGTTGGCCTGTGTGGCAGCTGTTGGCCTGTGTGGCAGCTGTTGGCCTGTGTGGCAGCTGTTGGCCTGTGTGGCAGCTGTTGGCTTTTATGGCAACGGTAGGCCTGTATGGCACCTGTAAGTCTGTGTAACACTGTCTGGTGTGAAAATTCAAGTTTGTGTTAGGAAACTTTTTTTTTTTTTTTTTTTTTTTTATTTGTGATGGGTTTGCTCTTGACTCTAGTCTAGGTCAAAGGTGACAGAGACAGAGTCGACGATGGAGTGAGCTTACCCAGAAGAAACCTGTTCACTCTAACTTTGAATAGATTCGGGTTGAATGCGTTCGGAAACACTGACGCAGGTAGCGAGTTCCATTCATTCGCTGTGCGCATTATGAAGGATGTTTGGAAGCGTTTGGTGCGAATTGGTGGAATGGCAACAAGATAAGGATGATAGTAGAAGGGGGCTGGTGGGATGAGGTCGTGGAGTTCTTCAGCACACTCACCGAAGTACAGTCTGTAGAAGACCGACAAGCAGGCAACCTTGCGGCGATGAGCCAAGCTGTGAAGCCTGGCACCCGCCAGCTCAACGTCGCCAATGAGCCTCCTGGCTCTGCGTTCCACCGAGTCAAGCGCGGCAAGCTGATATTTAGCTGAGCCATCCCAAAGGTGACTGCAATACTCCATGCAGGAACGGACTTGCGCTTTGTATAGGGTTAAAAGCTGTCCAGGCGTAAAGTATCGCTTCACTTTATTTAGGATGCCTAGTTTTTTGGCCGCAATTTGGGCTTTGTACTCAATGGAGGCGCCAAAGTTGAGACTGGATGTCAACTCCATGCCTAGGAGCTCGAGCCGATCAGTCACAGGAACAGACACACCCCGAAAAGTAGGAGTTTGATCGAAAAGACTCCTTTTAGCGGTAAAAAGACACGCCTGTGTTTTGGTGGCGTTAAAAGAGACCAGATTGTCATCACCCCACTGGGAGACAAGGCTTAAGGTCAAATCTGTCCGCTCCACCATAGCCTCTCTCAAGGAACGAACTTCATCCGCGCTGGTTTTTGCGCTGGACAAGTATCTCTCTGAAACAGTACTGTCATCTGCGTACCCAACAATACCAGGCTGAAGAAGGTCATTGATGTGCAGCAGGAAAAGAGTTGCAGAGAGAACAGACCCCTGAGGAACTCCGGCATCAATAGCCATAAGGTCAGAGGAGCAGCCGTCAACGACTACTCGGATCGACCGTTCACTGAGGAAGTCTGATATCCAGCTACAAAAACCAGCAGGGATGCCATAAGCAGGAAGCTTACTAAGTAGACTCGCGTGCCAGACCCTGTCAAAGGCCTTCGAGATATCAAGCGATACAGCAAGTGCTTCGCCGTGTCTCTCGATGGCTTCGCCCCAGCAGTGCGTGACATACACAAGAAGATCGCCAGTTGACCGTCCCCGGCGAAAGCCATATTGACGGTCACTGAGGAGATTAATGTCTTCAAGGTAGGTCAGCAACTTGCTGTTCAGTACCCTTTCCATAACTTTGCACAGAATGGAGGTAATGGCGATCGGACGGTAATGGGCAGGGTCTGCACGGTTGCCTTTTTTGGGCACTGGTTGCACATTTGCAAGCTTCCAGGATTTCGGCACCGTTCTTTTTACAAGAGAGAGGCGGAACAAGCGTGTCAATACAGGAGACAGTTCAGGCGCACACTGCCTCAGCACTCTCGCTGGAATGCCGTCAGGCCCGCTGGCCTTATTCACGTCTAGACTGGACAATACTTTCCGGACCTCTTTAGTGTGCACAGCGATCTCCGGCATCGAAGAGTCACAGTGAGGTATAGTAGGTGGTTGCTTGGAGCCAGCCTCCAGACGCGAGTTGCTAGCAAAGAGAGATGCGAATAAATTTGCTTTCTCACTCGCAGAGTGAGCCAGCGACCCATCAGGTTTCAGCATTGGAGGTAAAGTGGGACGACAGAAATTCGCTTCAACCGCTTTAGACAGGGACCAGTACTGTTTACTACCCGGAGGGTGCGATGCCAGCTTGGCCCCAATACGTCCAATATGGTCAAAACGTGCCCGACGCAGAACCCGCTTGCAGAACTTGGCGGCAGAATTAAAGGCTCTTTTCCTCGCGCGAACCCTACGTGCTCTTACTTTGCGGTCACGGGCCCCGACCCAGGCTTGGTAGGCAGACTCTTTTCGGGCCTCAGCGTGGGCGCATTCTGCATTATACCAAGGGCGGGATTTGTGACCGAGCGGAATGTCGGAAAAAGGAATGAAATACTCCATTCCCTGCCGAATCACATCCGCAACCGCGTCGGCACAGCTCGAGGGGTCACTCGAGGAGAAGCACACATGCCGCCAAGGATAAGACGCAAAAAAGTGCCGCATCTCGTCCCAGTCTGCTGACTCGTATCGCCATACTCGCCTCGTGCCTCTAGGGCTCTGATCTGGAGGAGAGCAAGTCGATACGGATTTCACCAGACAGTGGTCAGACGTTCCCAGCGGGGCTGAGACCGACACCGAATGACTGTCCGGATCAGTTGTCAGGAGAAGGTCTAAACAGTTGGGTGTATGGCCGTCAACATCCGGTACCCGCGTTGCCACATTCACCAGCTGGGTTAGATCTAGCGATAGAGAAAACTTGCGCGCCTCTAACCCGGCATGGTCAGTTTTCCGGTACGGGTACAGCCACTCTTTATGATGGGCGTTAAAGTCCCCCAGAAAATTAAGCTTCGCTGTTGGGTACCTTTGCTGGGCCATATCAGCCGACTCCACGAGACAATTAAAGAGCGCTGTCGTCTCCTGGTCACCGGCGTGCGATCGGTAGACGCCGATGTAGAGAGATTTCTCCACGCCAGTGTCCACAAGCAGCCATATGGCAGAAAATCCCGATTTCTCAAAGCAACGGAGACGACGACAACAAATGTCATCGCGGACGTACACACAGACCCCAGCTTGCTTCTTGAACTTGTGTTCAAGAGCGTAACCCGGGTAGTTGAGGTACGCCACGTCCGACGGGGTTGTTATCTTCGTCTCCGTTAGGAAAAACAGGTGCGGCTTCTCGGTCTCAAGGTGGTGGTGGACCGGATCGAGATTAGAGTGCAATCCCCTGATGTTAGTGAGGTGCACTTTTAGTGGGAGGAAGTGCAGCCGTTGTTTCACCTTATTCTTCTTTTTTTTGCTCATTTTTGTGTTAGAGTTTGCTGGGGAAGAAGTCGAACTGTCGAGGCGCTGCTCAGTGAACCAAGTGGAACAATAGAGATAACCCAACCTATGGGGAACTCATTTGGAGACTGCGGGGACGCCCGAACCCCCCCGGATATGGCTACCAGGTCCTCCCATCCAGTCGCCAGCTGGCACGGTGGAGCATACCGGGATTTTTCGCGAGTTGGCGGGGCAGCCTTTGGCACGTGGCTGGCGTGCTACTTGGGCCCCCTACTGACTGCGGTCGGCCAACGGCTGGCACCGTGCTTCGGATCCCGCTACCCTCCAAAATGAGTTATCCGGCGAGTTTTTCCCAGAGACCAAGACCGGTTCTGAACAGCGCAACTGACATCCTCCTTCTCCCCCAAAGGCACTGGCAGTCCCACACACCGACGGAACACAGCAAGCTGCTTGGCGCCGGACTCCGGTGGGATGGTGGTCGCGAGCCAGGCGGCCCCTTGCGGAGCCTACCACCGCTTAAGTGGGATCGTTCAGCCGTACCACAGGCAAGCCTGTGGTGCCGTTGCCCGGGGTGGACCGCTAGGAGGTAGATCCCATACCCACCCCAAATCAGAAACCTTACAGAAAGTTCCTATTGAATTATGAGGTTAAAAAAAGGTAAACTCGCAGTCACGCGTGTGGTGAGGTCACCATGTTAACGTTGATGACGTTCGAATCGTCAAGCCCTCATTACGAAAATTGAAATAGTTTTTGTTATTCTCATTTTGATAACTATGCGTAGATCGTGTTGGTAAGACACGCAAGTTTCAAGTACCAATTGAGATTGTAGATGAAGTAGTAAGTACTAAATCTCTGTGTGAACAAGAACAAGTAGTGTATGAGTCAGGATTGGACGAGCAAATACTGTTTGAAAATTTTGTATTTTTCAGAAAAACATCCCTTGTATGATGGAAGATTGCCAGGATGGAGTGGACTAAGCCGACGTGTGGTGTAACACGAGGTGACCATGAGATGGCATGGAGCAAGGACAAGAAGATGATGCCTGTGGGTGATAGATTTGGGGATCTGTCACCTGAGAGAGGCCCGAGAAGGCGACGTGTGTGTTCCACGCTCGCCTCTCAAGAGGAATTACGGCCTAGAGAACACCATGTGGTTTTAGTCAGTAGGAGTCTGACAGACCCCTCAGCTTTCCCCAAGGGCTGAGGACATCCATTGAGGATTTCCACATGATTCGATACACTGTTAAAACCTGACAATGAGGAACAGACGAGGACGCCTGTCTCGCAGGATGGCCGTGTCGGGTTTAGTCAATAGTACGGACGTCAAAACAAATCACAAGCAAGCCCCTGGCGGCAATCAAGGGCAACTGCGCATTGGTGCGCTTTTATAAGCACTAGCGTGGTGCAGAATAGAGCAGTTGAGTCAGTTTAGTACTGACAGCCGTAGAGCTAAGACGTCGTAGAATCAGTGTCGATCCGTAATATTAGTAAGCAAGAATGTAACTTGTGTCTATTTGAATAAACCCAGTGTATCGAATAACTTATGTGATTTCATTTGCACGATTATACCCACCGACCTGCCCACACACGATGTCTTAACCTAAGGGAATACATCCTGACTTCCCGATGGTTTACATCTATCGGCCAGCCTTGATGCGACATATATATAGTATTTATTATAGTACCTATTTATGTATGTTTATTTTAACTATATATGTGTTTATTATTTCATTTTTTTATGCACCTGCCATGCTATCTCTTCACCGCCCATGGTTGACTGGTAGAGAATGCCTCGGGCATTAAGTCCGCCAGGCATTATGTACTTTTATGTTGCATGAAGTTTTAATAAATAAATGAATAAATAAATAAATAGTAAAGAAATCTCAAAAAAACCTTTGCCAACATAGGTTAAATGTTATTCATGTTTTGTTAATGTTCTCCATGCTCTGCCGTCACATATGAACATAAATTATGGACATACATTTTTTTACACATAAATTACAATCTAAATTATATAAATTTAAGAATAACAAGCTGTGTATCAATAAATATTACAAAATTATAAAATTGAAAAATCATTTTAACCATTTTATTTCTACATTTAATCTAAGATTTCAATTCTTTTTATGCAAAGCTTACTTATCTCGTTAAAATGTATGGAATTCTCATACAGTCTGACCAATATTGGTGTATGGCATATTTTTAGTGGAGTCCAAATATTTAACTGAAAATATGCCAGCCGTTAAAAAAACAGACGCTTTTATAAAAATCCATCGTAGTTTTTCCTTTGTTACATAAAACCACTGGTATTTTTATAACCGACATACCTAACCATAGAAAATAGTAAATTAAAAATGTTTTTTTAAAAACTAGGTTTATTTTGCAAAGTGCTTGGGCAAGTAAAGTACTTTAAAATTTATTCTACACGAGATTTTACAAAGCAATTTTTCTAATTCTATTTTTCTATCAAGACCTACATGGATAATCTACAACAGACTTCAAAATTATAAAACATTACAAAGTGAAAAATAACTTTTTTTTTGGAAGTCTGTGTTCTATTCTTCGTTTTGGACACCGACTTCCGAAATTGAAGTTATTTTTCACTTTGAATTGTTTTTATTTGGAAGTCAGTTGTATTTTTTGTAAAAACAATTTTTATTTTCACTTTTTAGTTTAGATCGTACTGGCGTGATTTTATTTTATGAAATGGTATAAAAACAATAAACAGACATGCTATTACAGCAATCTCTAGAGTGTTGCTATCATTTCTTGAAGAGTTGTGTTGTATATCTCCGAAGTTTTTCATCAGATCTTCACCAAAATTTAAATGGATCCAATATGGGAACATACTATTTCAAACAGAAAAAATAAATCTTAAACAATTGACGGAGAAACCAATCGAAATCAAAGACAAAAAAAAAAACAAAGTCGAACCTCCTCCTTTTTGGAAAGTCGGTTAAATACACTTCATTGTAGAAAGCATTCATTCAATCAATCAACCATTTATCGTTCACTCCATTCATTCATGTATTCAATTTTTTTTTTCACGTAGCATTAACAAATCCACAAATTAGTAAAAAATAGATAAAGTTGATATTAGTAAAATAATTATTTTATTTTATTAGATAGGATGTATAACATTTAATGGTACTCCTGTATTTTATCAAAAAAAAAAATAAGAAACTCATCCCCGATATTATTTATGGTATGTGTGAAACGAAAAATTAATTTGTAACAATCTGTTTTCACCACCTCATCTCACCGTATTTTTAATAACACTCGTTGAAAAAA
Organism: Orthosia incerta; assembly: GCA_948252205.1. Classification (NCBI taxonomy): domain Eukaryota; kingdom Metazoa; phylum Arthropoda; class Insecta; order Lepidoptera; family Noctuidae; genus Orthosia; species Orthosia incerta. The sequence goes on from OX411749.1 coordinate 26,841,819, forward strand.
GGGTCTTGTTATACGGGCAGACAACAAAATGATCCAATAAGGTTTCCTTTTTTACTTTGGAGGCACCTTAAAAAATACCTTTACAATAACAAACTGAGTAGAAACTCTCACTACATTTATAATAGTCCCCATACACTAGAGCGAAGGCATTTTCATCGTCCATTGACTCATCAAAGATTTGAAAGGCATTGAACATGTGCCAACATGGCACACCATTGTTGTCTAAAGCCATAAAATGCGACCTTCTAACGTCGAAATTCAGGGACAAATACTTTATTATGCTTTCTTTTTATCGTAGTTAACGTGTATTAAAAACGTCTGATGACAAATTATGGTAAAATTAATTTGTGAACAATATCTGTGTGACTTTTTCATTTATATCATGAAAAAAAACATTTTTTTTTTGTATTGTCAAAGCTAATGCAACCTTTTTTATTGGAAGAATACTTTAAGTTGGTAATATTCGTATTAAGTAAACTAAACATTCCCATTGTACACTTATCGTTATAAATGTTTGTCTTGTAATTATTTATGTAAATTAATACCATTAAAACACAAATAAATATCTTGACCCTCAATCATCTTTCATTATGCAAAGGAATGCAGGCATTCTAAGGAATGGAAATACCTGTCCGAGTATGTGTGTCCTTATTACCTGGGCGTTTGAAGAACCAAGAGAGAATAGATTACTTACAGGCAAGCGAACTTTAATCATCATCATCATCATCAGCCTATTAATGTTCCCACTGCTGGGACACAAGCCTCCTCTCTGTAAGAGAGGATCGGTCGTAATCCACCACGCGGGCCCAGTGCGGGTGTGATGTCACATGTCTTCAAATTTTTGGTTCTAGGACATGCCGGTTCCCTCACGATGTTTTCCTCCACCATTTTTGAGAGCAGTGGTGATGAAATAATTTAGACAAAGTTAAGCGCCTGCCTGGATTCGAACCCATGACCTACAACTTGTAAGTCACAGCCAATACCACTGGGCCACCACTGCGTCCTTTTATTGCTTAATATTAAATAAAATCCCGAGGAATAAAATAAAATATTGGTTTCCTCAAAACTACAGACTCATGGTCACCCTTCGTTGCACGATTTAATTACTCCTGCTTCTAGCTTTAGATTTAAAACGGTGATTTTATATACCTGGTTTTGTATATCTTCAGACTATTTATTCTGAAAGGGTTTTCTTTTTATTGAACTAGTTTTTTGCAGCTCCTACTTGATAGTATAAATTTATCCTACGGGTAGGTGACTGACGCAATAATTTCATCCAAATGTATTCAGCCATTGATACGTGATTGATTATCAAACATCGTATACATACTTTCACATTTATAACAAGCTAGCTTCTGCCAGCGGCTTCGGCCGCGTGAAAAGCGTTTTATCATCCAAAGGGAACATTATAACGGGATAAAATTAGCCTATGTTCTATTCCAGACTATAATCTATCTCTGCCATCCAGATCCGTTCAGCCGTTCTGGTGTGATTGAATAACGAACATACATCCATTCATCCATCCAAACTTTCACATTTATAATATTACCAGCTTCTGCCAACGGCTTCGCCCGCGTGAAAAATGTTTTTTTTTATCACAATTATTCAAAAAGAGCTAGTTTATTCTTCGTAAATAGGGACTAAAATAACTCATTAATCCCTAGGGACTAAAAGTGATATGAATTTGGACTGTGGATATTGTTAGTAAATGTGGCAATCATCAAAGAGAATCACAAATCATGCGGTCAAAAATAGGATTACGTCGCTAAAATCGATTACAACGAATGTATGAGGTGAATGGCTAATGAGCAATTTTAATTCAATTTCGGGCCGCACGGGAACATTGTATTGAACAAGTGACTGGCTGGAAAACCACGCGCGAGCTAAGTTAAAAATAGATCTACAACTGTAACGGATGGTACTAATAAAATTGTTATGATGCACTTCCATAACTGTTCAATTATAAACATAAAGCCTCTTATTATTTCTATGTTATGTCTAATTCTGATTCCTAATTATATGTAAGACGTAGTGAATCCGTGGGTCCATTACCTCTCTCACAGAGAGCATGCCTGTGTCCCAGAAGTGGGAACATTATAAGGCTAATGATGATGATGTAAATCAATAAACGTAACGTTCTTGTTCATAACTTGCACTTACTTATTTTCTTATAGAGGGTGAAAAAAAGTAGTGTCCCCTCGAAAGCAACACAATTTTAAGCTCGAGTGACGTACTTTGGATCCCTCGCTGCGCTCAGGATTCTACTTAAGAATCCTTCGCTATGTTCTGGTTAAAAAAAAAACTCGCTTTTAAAATAGTTGTTTGCTCCCTAGATAAGCAATCAACTATATCATCACAAGGGAAGATTATACAGGGATAAAAAGTAGCCTTTGTGCTATTCCAGACTATAATCTATCTCTGTGCCAAATTTCATTCAGATCCGTTTATTCGTTCTGGCGTGTTTAAATGACAAACATACATCCGAACTGACACATTTATAAGGTATATTGTAAATTGGTTATAGGAAATCGCTCAAGCCAACATAGGTACATACTTCCGCATCGCATTTTCCCGTAATATATTAATAACTTGTATACCTTGCTGAAACCGGTGTTCTAAAACTTAAAGTAGGCACCTACTTACCGAAAACATCAATTTCTAATTAGTCGACTTAAAGCAGCACTTACTTGATAACAATTTGTACTTTGGTTGGCTTTGTGATACTTTGAAGTATGAATCAGGATAATGATTTGATTGTTTTTGAATTTGGAATTATGTAAATATCTACATTATAAATCATCGTATTCAAAATAGGTTCCTTGAAAAGGTTTTGTAGAATACAAAACAACCCATGTAGATATGCCTTGATTTTGGTTTTCGAAAAAATTTCCAATCACTTTAAATAATAAAGCATGCAAGTAACACATACATATAAAACCGCTGCCTTAATTAAAACCAAATTGACGAAGCCAAGAACCGATAACATCTGAAAAGAAATTGATTTCGAATCCAAGACGATTAAAACAAAACGCGATTGTATTTTTCCGTGATCAAAATTCAACGTTATGACTACTATTATAACTTCTATTTTTATTTCTCTTCTATTACATAACACCTCTTTACATACACATACACATGTTGATTTGATTTCAACACTCAACGCTGTCGGATCCAATTAAGCCAGCTTTTGTTAACGTTAGACATACCAACGATACGTACCGTTGGTTTTGAATTGTAAGGTTTTTGGCATGACAGCGAACGCGCTTTAATTACTGAATATCATGAATCGAATAATTAATATTCGGTGTGATATTGATATTTTAAATAGAACAGTAGGTAATTTGAACTCTGTTTTTACCCGACTGCCGAAGGTGTAATGTGTTTATCAGTTTATGTATGTATGTATTTTTGTTCCTATGTGGCGTTCTAGAGAACAAACGCTTTGGCTGATTTTGATGATTCTTATGTCAATCGATTTGTGAAAATGCGAAAAATGGCGGATTTTGGTCACCTTCACAATATGGCGACAAAAAGCCCCGAAAACCATTTTCATTTCTTCCAATCCCATCGTGTGGGGTTAAAGGGGTTTAAGAGGTGATTTCAAAAATATTAACAATGTTTAAATGTTCCTATCCGAAAAAATATGTTAATTAAAAAGTTACTAATAAAAACATGTATCCTCCGACTGCACAACATGATTTTAATGAACAAGATAAAATGACAGTCACTAGTCGGTTCACTTCTGGAATAGAATAGAATAGAAAAACATTTATTCGACACAGACACAAAAAAACAACAATAATCATAAAGTAACAGAGAAGAATAGTAAAAAAGTACAAACAGTGTTTAAGAATTACTGCGCCTGGCGTGCCCATACCGAAAGGGTTACCAACTCAGCATTTGCTGGGCGTCAGACACCCAGCGCTGATTTTCAGTTGGCACCCCGCTAGTGACACACGGACGTGGGTAAATAAAATAGATACTTAAAATAATGTCATAATGTGAATATGTAGGTGCTTAACTTATAAATTGAAAAAATATGTAAAATAGATAATATAAAGTATAAGAAAAAATATCTAATGTAACATAATATAAAGTGCTACAATTTGATTGTAAAAATTGTGTCAAAATAATCCCAAATGACAGTATGGCATACTCGTAGACGCAACTTACCTATCACATCCAGCCAATCTCTTACCGACTTACCTAGAAATAGGCACACTAGTTGATGGATTAATCTAAATTTTGAATTAACTTGGAAATGATTCATATTAAATACAAAATATTGGATTAAATTAAAATAAGAACTACTTACTGGACTATGATGTTTATTCGTCAAACCACCATACTACACTTATATCCCATTGAACGTTAATTAGCAGACACAATAGAAACAACAATGGCTTACGCACACATGGTGAGCGCGCGACGTTTCAGCGGATATACCACAAACGGGAGCCTTGCAAAGGCCAATTGATTTGCAAAAAAAATGTTATACTGCAGCAGGTTTTGATCGAATTGGAAACAAAAAATCTTGCACTGATAGAAAGTTAGGACCGATCGAGGTGGTGACACTTGGGTGAAGCTTATATCCAGCAGTCCTTCGCCTGAAATGATGATGATAGATATTTATAACATAGGAAAATAAAAAAAGTACCAAAGATTTTTCATCCATGCGAAACGCACGGTTAGTGCAAGATAGGCCACAGGAGCGAAGCCATAGGGTAGTTTATAAGCTGACAAAAGGGTGCATAGATATACGTAACTCAATAGGCATATTCGCATGGCCCTAGATAAAGCCCTGGGTTATACATTTTAATCCACATCGGAAAAAGAGGGGTGTTATATAAGTTTGACACGTGTATCAGTGTCAGCGACCACACGGTCGATGATCTGTGTGTTTGTGTATCTGTGGGATAAAAAAAAAAAAAAAAAACGTGTGCACAGATTTTGAAATAAGTAGTTGGTTGGTTGTTTTAATCGGGGTATTTTCGCAAAATATCGTGTCATAATTACGTGTTCGATAGATTGTTGATGGAAACGTGTCTTCTACTAGCAAAATTATGTAGTTTAAAAAGCATGTAATAAAAGAAATTGTCGGGGGTTTTGGTTTTTTTTTGTACTACCACTTTTGTTACCACGGGGAGATAGTGAAATTATGGGACTCAAACACACTAAAACTCGATGTTGTCCTCCTGTGCCGCTTATGGCGGGTACACGGGCGCGTGTTAGCTCTCACTGCGAACCCGCCGCAGGTGTCCGTCACCCCCATCACCCCATCACCGGCGCACCAGAACATATTGCACGCCGTGACCACCCCAGGGACCAAATGAGCACATGGGCGCCAGACGACGCCGTGTATGGTACCCTTGGTCCCATTGGATGGATCAGGTCTGTGGTCCCGCTACCTACCACATATCGGCCGCAGGGGATAGGGACCACCCCAGCGGCCCCACCGCATCCGTCTTCAGACGGTGGCAACCCCGTCCAGGCCGCGGAAGGTGGGCGAGTGGCGCACCGCAACACCGGCACTCCTCTCCCACCACGGCCTACAACCCTCAGCCGCGATATCGTATGAGACCTGGGACGCTCCATACGACATCGTAGCCCGCCTCAGTTGCGATGTGTTCTCTGTTACCCAGCGGCACCACAACTTACTTGTTGGCCGCTACATCGTCGGTTTAATCGGCAAAATCCCTGACGAGCAGCCCCTCCTCGGGTTTCTCTTCGCTTCACCGTGGGTAACCAAGCCAAGGCTACTGAGCCTCCGCACCTAGACAAAGCGGGAAACCACCGGGGGTGTAGTTATGGCTACCACCAGTATATTGCTGCTCTAGCTAACCTAACATTTTACCTAATTTCCTGTTATGGCTGACTTTTAGATTTTATAGTTCCAAATATTCAACCTCATTACAGAGGCGCCCATAACATACATTATTTCATGTTATGGGCCTAATTTAGGTCTTTAAAATTAATACAATTTTGGTAAGAATTTAGCAGTGCCATAATTTTGGGCAATAGTTTGGCTATAAAATTGGCATTGGCGGAAATCCTGTCAGCTGTTAGACTTCCTATAGTTCAGTATAATGTTAGGTATGCTAAATTAATTTGAACTATTCTGGCTTAGTTTTGATATTTTATACTATGAACATGAGTAGTGAATTAAATGCCTGGAATAGCTATAGTTCTATATTGGAATAGTTTTGTAAGAGGGTTTAATATGAAAAGCTTTTGTTGTAATACATATGAACTATTCTTCTTTTTGCCACACGTTTAAGGCTCTAGACCTTCTTTAGACAGACTGACTGCATTTCAACTGCAATCCGACTGCAAATTTGCTGTTTGAATGCAGTTATTACGACTACAATAAAACTGCAAATCAACTGTGCAGTCCGATTGCAGTCGGAATGCAGTTGAAATGCAGTCCGTCTGTCTAGAGCCTTAGTAGATTCAGTGTCTGTCGAGAGCCTTAGTAGTTTCAGTGTCTGTCGAGTGATGTCACTTCATTAGTTACCAGTACTAAGTAGTAACATGAATTCATTTCATATTCTATGATGACTGTTTTCTCTAGCAATGTGTTTTTTTGCGATAAACTCCTAAAGATATAAGTCCTGGGCTGACTCTATTTACTGTACCGTCGTAAATTATTTCATCACCACTGCTCTCAAAACGGTGAAGATCAGAATGGTATGGTATGGTATGGAATGAGAATGATAATGGTATGGTATGGTGGAATGGAAAACATCGTGAGGAAACCGGCATGCACCGCGTTCCTCACGATGTTTTCCTTCACCTAGAACCAAAAATTTGAAGATATGTGACATCCACCAACCCGCACCCGGCCCGCGTGGTGGATAACGGCCCATTCCCTCTCACAGAGAGGAGGCCTGTGTTCCAGCAGTGGGAACATTAATAGGCTGATGATGTGTGTGTGTGATGTACCCAAAGTGTAAAAGCAGGATCCTACTCGTATTACTAAGACTCCACGATCCGTCTGTCACCAGGCAGATGATGTATTTCTGTTGCCGCTATAACAACAAATACTAAAAACAGAATAAAATAAATATTTAAGTTTGGCTCCCATATAACAAACATGATTTTTTTGCCGTTTTTGCGATAATGGTACGGAACCCTTCGTGTGCGAGTCCGTCTCGCCCTTGGCCAGTTTTTTTCTTTATAAATATTTTAAGGCCAATGTCAGGGACAGTTATGAAGTGATCTCGGAGAAATAGGGATTTTTAAACTATAGGAGTTGTACACGTCATAACACTTTCCTTAATCTACTCAACTTATTTGTTATTAGCGATTTTGGGAAACAGCGGTGTAAGAATTATGGTAAATTTGTTCTTGAAAATAGTTATAGTAACTTTTAGATTATCTTATGTATTATAACTTTTTTGCCATAGGTATAAGCAAAAATACCCATTAATAAGTAATCTCAAACACGAAATTACATTTTAAACAAAGTGGCTACAATATTACAAACTACAAAGCAACCACATTTCTTAAACAAAACCTAATGAAAAGCAAAAATTCGCTATTAAAAGCAGAACTAAAACATGAGTCAGTCATAAACTGGTAGAAACTGCAATTTATTGCAAATTATGATACTATTATTAAGGCTGTGTATTCGGCATGGTTGTATACAGTGGCGGGTAGTGGATAAAATTTAATTAACCGCTGTGCAGTGGTGGCCTCACGGACCTGTCTGTTGGGACGTGGACCATCGACGGTTTCAGTTAGGAGAGAAAGCGGGGCGATCTGGGTATTTAAGTCAAGAGTGAATAGGTTCCTTCTAGGCAAGCGTGCTTCCTTTCATTGCGGGATCCAAGACAGTTAAATTCATTCTCCGGGACTTCGTCGAGCTTCATTGCCTCGGCGCTTTGCTGGTGGTCGCCACTGTTGATTCTGGCTTTGGGGATTTGCAGTGGTGTGGGAATAGTGCGGTGGGATTGTAAGCGTGCTTCCTTGTCGACCACATCATCTGTGAAATAGTGGTCAGACGCGAGCGAACCTTATTGTGCGGACATTATTTGCAGGCACATGGCTGATGTTTACACTTTTATTGCACTTATTCATAGACACAATTCGCTGAGAATTTCGCATGTAGTTTGTATATTATTATTTGCACAGACGTATATTATAAAACTATTGCTTACACTGGCTAATATACAGTTTTTATTTACTTTAATGCGAAAACGTCGACACTTTACGTCTGCGACAGCGCTCCTCTGTTTTGTTGTGTATATCATTGCTTTAAATATGCTTGAAAAATATCTTAAAGTTGGTTTGTTGAACGTAGGCTCCCTTAGCACTAACCACGATGATTTTATAGCAGCCGTAGAAGGGCATTCTTTTGATGTATTAGCAGTTAACGAGACTTGGCAACGACCAGGCGAAGACGGGCGAGCGCCTGCTGTGCCAGGGTTCCGCCTGCAACACTCACCACGTCCGCTGTCTGTACATGGGCGGCGGAGGGTAGTGTGGGTTTTTATCTTAAACGCGGCCTGACCGCTCGTACCTGCTCCATCTACACACACGACAATGTCGATAAAATGTGGATTACCCTTACATTAAATGAAAATAAAATTGCTATAGGCACAGCATGTCGACCTCCACGTTTCGACCTGGACCTATTTCTCGACGCCATAACTGACTCCATTAGCTCCTTAGTAAAATGTGATCACTATGTACTGCTTTGCGATTTCAATGTTAACTTATTGAATGCTAACGGGCAAACTATGAAAGTATGTGAGTTCTTGAATAGCCTGAGCCTAAAACAACTGGTAAGTTCGCCCACCCTTTTCACAGACCATAGCGAAACATTGATCGAACTTGTCTGTGCAAATCTCAGCCACAGAGGAATATCTGTTGAGCCCTATGGCTCAATAAATGGTCACTCACTTGTTGTGTGCGAATTTAATGTTAGGCGTAGTAAATATAAACCCCATACAGTTGTGTACAGACCCAAGCAAATAAATAGAGAGTTCGACTGCGGCAGTTTCTTATCGCCTCGCAAAAAATACTCGGGATGACTGTTTTGAACACGTCCGTTATATAACTGACTGTCATATCCTTCCCGAGCCAATCTGTCTCTCGTGGTCAAAACCCGTAAACAAAGGATATGGTCTCTTGGTAATTGAATAACTTGTGGATCTTTTGTTGGATACCTACTAATTGGCAACTACACATGTTATTTACGTATATTTATTTATTGTAAACATGTTTACTCCTTGAGTGCTGTTGGCAAACACAATAGAAAAACAATTGCTTCTATGTACCTCACATCACACTGTCATATCACCAACATATTACGACTGCTCAGCGACTGTGTCACTGCAGGGATCCAGCAGAATATCAGCGTCAGGTATATTTGCCTGGCACATGCTGAGCTGGACTCTCATCAGGTGCAACCTTGAGAAGCACACCGCACTGTGTTTTAATTGAAGTAGGTATGTTACTTGTGTCACTTTTATTTGTATTATGTATTATTTCCTTTTTCTTGTTTTGTTTTTGTATGTTGGCACCTATTTTCCAAATACCCACATGTAAAAAAACACGGTACCATTCTGATTTTGGCTAATTTATCCGCGTACTAGCATTTATAAAATGATACGTGGGATAACATGTAGGTTTCTTAAAAAAACGAGGACTGATATAGTGGGCGGGGAGTAGATGGAACTTAATTAACCACTGTGCATTGGTAGCCTCACAGAGCTGTCTGTTGGGACGCGGACCATCGATGGCGCGTGTCATGGGAGGTAACGGAGAAATTTGACAAAAAAAACACGTTGAGTGCTTTTGGCACTTGACCGGCTTTAACAGGGAAGCACTAGTGGTAAACATTTGTCAAACTGTACGTGGAAATAATATTGAAAAGAAAAAGGATGGCGGCTTTAGTTCAGATTTTGTCCAAATAAATGATCCTACGAACAGCAATAAATTGAATGATAAATAGGATGACATAAAAGGAGGAGTGATACAGTAGGCGGGCATTGGATATAATTTAATTAACCGCTGTGCAGTGGTAGCCTCACAGACCTGTCTGTAGGGACACGGACCATCGACGGTGCCAGGCATGGGAGGTAGCGGGGAGATTTGACACAACGATCTTAGTAAATTAAATGATGATAGAATCAGCATTGCTATTTAACTTGGCAGTGCTGTGAGTTTTTTGTACTCCTTTCATTAAATCAATTTGGGCGATCCACGTTGCAAGTGATCGGAGGGAGCGGAGCGATTTGACAGAAAGCATCATGAGTTTTTAAGATTTATGAATATTTTCACTTGCTTTAATTAATCCCACCTGTTAAGCAGTATTTTATTCACAATTGCATGAAATAAATACCTAAAATCAGCCAGTCATTGCTTATTAGACTCCTTTTTAAAGCAATGAGGATTTATATTTTTTATTTTTATTTTCGATAGGCTCGCCTTTGACCACTATCTCGCCTGATGGTAAGCGATGATGTGGTCTACGGTGAAGCACACTTGCCTAGAAATAACCTATTCACTCTTGACTTAAATACCCCAAGATTGTAGCTATCAGGGAACAAAGACCCCGGAAGGGAATTCCACTCCGCTGTGCGCACAATTAAAGTATTAGCAACTAATTAACTACAGTTTAAACATAAAACGTTGACTAAAGTCCACAAATATAGCTGTTAAACGATGTTATAACGCGCACAGAAGCAAAGTTTGAATTAAAATCATTTCTTATTCCGTAGAAGTGCTTGAAGTGGACTGTATTTGGTTGTTCGTTGGAAGAATGAAAATACTGTCGTGATTCGTATCTTCAATTTTATTCCGTATTGTTATTACAACTGTATGTTGTTACAATTGTAGAGCTGAAGACTGACTGTGTCCGACTGTGCCTCAGCCTCCAAACGGTCCGTTATTTATACAAGAACCGCTAGGCGCGAACAATGGCGCCCCTCTCTCTCAATGGCGCTCGGGCATGGCGTCATAGAAATGCCGTAATCATCAATATTATCTTACTTAAATCTACACAAATTATACATTTCCTTAATCTACATACTTAATTCTACCTAGGAAACATATAAACTGTAAAAAGGTCAACACAAAAATCTTATCTAACCTAGATTCCTCCCTACTTATGAGCTATCAAAACATGCATAATCTTACCTAATTATCTACGTTTTCTCTAGTTCTTATATGTATTACAGTAGTTCTCATATGTTTTGTACTCATACTTTAGAACTCACATGGAACCTACATCAATTATATTTTAACATTCACGTGTTATTTTTAGTACCACGAAAAGAGAAATTTACAGATAATAACTAACTAACGGGATATCATATTTTCTCACGCCGACCCCGGCTTAATGTGTTTTGGGATAACAGCAATAGTCCATTCAATGTTTTATTAAGGCGGCGTACGGGTCTGCAGACAATAAGCATTTATAGTTATTTATTTTTCAAAGCGGTAAACCTTTGACAAACAAGGCGTTCACCGTTACGGAGCCATTAAACATGGATTGTTTCTTTATTTTTACAAAATGCCGACAACGGTCAGGGTTATTGCTTCATTCAAAGATTCGTTAAAAAGACCCAAACACATGTTCGCCATAAACACCGTTATAGGTCTACGTGGGAAGCCCTTATGCTAAAAAATCACCACGCAACGTACAAAGCCATGCGTCCGTTACAGTTCTCCCCCCGGCGCAGCTCGCGTAGCCTCCTTTGTTGACACGACGACGAGCTTGCTCACGGGGCGTCGGAAGGTGCCAGTCCTGGTGCGCACCTCGACGACTCTGATGCCGCCATCCGGTCCGCGATGCGTGCGCTCGACGATTCCCATCGGCCATGTGTTCCGTGGCAGCGTGTTGTCGACCACGAGGACCACGTCACCGGCTTGAATGGGTCGCACGTCGTTCCGTGGCTCGCCGCGAGGTACCAACGTGGGCAGGTACTCGCGTAGCCATCGTCGCCAGAAGTGGTCAGCGAGCGCCTGACTAGCTCGCCATGTCCTCCGGTCGTCCTCTTCGCAGGGTCCTGTCGTCGGCAGCCCCTTAGACGACCCCAACAAGAAGTGGTTGGGTGTTAGGGCCTCGGGGTCGCTGGGATCCACACTGACGTGTGTCAGCGGTCGCGCATTGATCGAGAACTCAGCCTCAGTGAGCAGAGTCCTCAGTACTTCTTCCGCCGGCGCCTTCTCTCGCAGGGTCACGCTGAGCGCCGTCTTCACGGAGCGCACCATACGTTCCCACGCGCCACCTTGGTTGGGCGCGCCGGGAGGGATGAAGCGCCACTCCAAGCGATGCAGTAGCCCCTCATCTCGCAGGGCAAGCATCCACTCGGCGTAGGCGTGGCGTAGCTCCTGGTCGGCCCCGCGAAAGTTAGTCGCGTTGTCGGAGTACATCACTCTCGGCCAGCCTCTGCGCGCGGCCATTCGTCTCAGCGCCATGATTGCTGAGTCGGTGGAGAGTGAAGCGACAAGCTCGATGTGCACGGCGCGGGAGGTGAGGCACGTAAAGAGTGCGCCCCACCTCTTTTCTCGGCGGCGTCCTACCTTGACCATTATTGGCCCAAAATAGTCCACCCCACAGTTGGTGAACGGGCGGTGAAAAGGGTCAAGGCGGGCGTGTGGCAGGTCTCCTGTAGCTGGGGTTTGCGGCCTCGCCCGCCTCGTTTTGCAGAAGGCGCAGCTCCTCTCGACAGCGCGTACCGTGGGTCGCAAGTGAATGACCCAGTACCGCTGTCGCAGGTCGTTCGTCACACGCTCCCTATTGGCGTGGCCTGCAGCGCAGTGCTCCCGCAGCACGAGGAGCTTAGTCAGCTGATGACGGCCGTCGAGTATAATAGGCCGCTTCATCTCGGTCGGGGCGGGAGAGGCCTCGATCCGGCCCCTCACTCTTAGGACGCCGTTTTCCAGCACTGGATCCAGCCTGTACAATCGACTCGCCCTCGTGAGCGGGCGAGCAGACTGGATCTTCTTCATATCTTCCCCGAAGCTGTCCTCTTGTGCTTGTTTGATTAGTTCAGCCTCGGCGCGCTGGATATGATGATACTCCATCCTTGTTGCTCTTCGTCTGCAGATATCAGTGAAAGCGATCGCTCGAGCGACGGCTCTCACCAATACCTCATACTTTGAGAAGCGGGCCGGGTTCGGTAGCCAGCTATCTCGCTCCGTTTCTTCTCTCGTGTGAAGGACCTCCTCGTCCTCCTTGTCATCCGTCGACGTCGTGGGCCACTGCTCTTCTGGCAGGAGCAAGAAGTCCGGTCCTTGAAACCATCTATCCGTGGCGCAGATGGGCGTGTCGATGAGCCGAGTGGCGTCGTCCGCTACGTTGCTTGCAGTAGGCAGCCAACGCCACTCTTCTTTCTGGGTCAACTCTGCGATCTCTCCCAGCCGATGCGCAACGAATGGCGTGTAGCGTCGCACGTCGTGATGGATCCAGTGCACCACGGTAGATGAATCGGTCCAGTAGGTCGTCTGGCCGATGATGACTCGGTGCTCCCTTCTTATCGTCTCAGCGAGTCTTGCTCCAATCACTGCGGCTTGTAGCTCCAGGCGCGGTATAGTTTGCGCCCGACGAGGCGCCACCTTAGCTTTGGCGGCCACCAACACGACGTTCAGGCTCCCATCGACGTTTCTTATTCGCCAATAGGCCACAGCTGCGTAGGCTTGCTCGCTGGCGTCGCACAGTATGTGTAAGTCGACGCGTTCATACTTTTGCGTCACGTAACAGCGCGGTAGTCGCAGCTGAGCGAGTTCAGTCAGGCGAGCGAGCCAGGAGGCGAAGAGCTCGTTCTCTTCCTCGGGGATTTGCTCGTCCCATGTCGTCTGAAGGCGCCACAAGCTCTGCAGTATGATCTTCGATCGTATTGTGTAGTGGCTCAGCAACCCAAGCGGGTCGTATATGGACATCACGGCGCTGAGGGCTTCACGCTTAGTCGGGGCGCGCGTTCTCGCTCGTACTTCAGCCGGGACTCGGTTCATAGATGTGTTGAACCCCAGCTCATCGCGCTCCGCGTCCCAATGCAGCCCCAGAATCTTGCTCTCAGGCTGCTCACCCCCCAATTGTGTAGGAGAGGTGGCGTGCAGCTCGGTGGGCACGTCGCGTAGCACCGTCTTGTTGCTGGAGCTCCAACCTCGCAGCGTGAACCCTGCGTGCGCGTGCACTGCTCTCGTTTCCTCTACTGCCTTCCGTGCTTCTTCAGCGTCTTCATAGCTGGCCACCAAATCGTCCATGTAGTGACTTCCTTTGATGGCCTCCAGCGCCCGCGGGTACTCCTGCCCATGTACGTCTGCGTTGTGGTTGCGAACGTAATGGGCCATGTACGGGGAGCTCGCGGCGCCGAATAGCATACTGGTCATCTTGTATTTCCTCGGCGGCTCTTGTCGGTCGTCACCTCTCCACAGGAACTGTTGCGCTGGTTGGTCCTCCGGCCTTATCCTGATTCTCAGGAACATCTCCTGCACGTCTGCTGTAATCGCTACCACCTTCTCTCGGAACCTAAATAGGATTCCTGGCAGCGACAGCAGTAGGTCGGGTCCCTCCAACAGTTCGTCGTTTAGGCAGACGCCGTTGCTCTTCGCTGCTGCGTCGAACACTAGCCTATGTTTGCCGGGCTTGTTCGGGTTCTGCACGGCGAAATGTGGCAGATACCAACAGATGGCACTCGCTCGCTCCGACCCGTCGCATGGCGTCGCGTACCCTTTGTCCAATAGGTTGTTAACCTGCTTGGAGTACTCAGCCGCGAACTGTGGGTTGGCGTCCATCTTCTGCTCGATCTTCTTCAGCCGGCGGAACGCTTGATTGTAGCTAGGCGGCATAGTGACCTCGTCTCGTCGCCATGGCAGCCCAACCTCGTACCCGGTGTCAATCTTCCTGATTGTCCTTCCGACTATGTCGATGGCCCGTTGATCGCTCGCCTTGACTCTCGGCCTTCCTTGTATGCCGAGCGCGTCGATCCTGAAGTGGGCTTCGACTAAGTCGTGGAGTTCCTGGCTGCACGCACCCGTAGTTCGGTTGGGCTCGTATACATGCAGCACGTTCCCTTCTTTGATGATGGTCTTGCGTGGTGCGGTTCCGTGTACCACCCATCCGAGTTGCGTTCTTGATGCTGCCGGTTGGTTAGGGCCGCCGATTCGGAGCTCACGGGACACGATGCACTCCCAGTGGTCTGTACCCACTAGAAGCCCGGGGCGCGCCAGTTCGTAGCACACCTCTTCTGGGGTCAGGTCCCTCAGGTGCTCGTAATCCAGCAACGTGTCGGGAATGGACTGTTGGTGAAGCCGGAGATCCTTCATGGTCCTCGCTCTGACCCTGTAGCTTTCGTCACTCTTCAGTCCCTTCACGTTGATATTCACTACTTGGCTGCCCATATCTCGCTGCGACATGTTGACCCCGCTCAGGTGGAGCGGCCGTGATGGCCCTTCTGCCCCGACGCTCGCCGCCAGTGCTTCGTCCACTAGGGTGATCGTGGCCCCTTCGTCTAGGAGTGCGTAGGTCTTGACCTCCCCCCGTGGTCCGGACACGATGACAGGGCACATCTTGAGCAAGACTGCCCGTGGCCCGGTAGCGGGTTGGGTAGCCACAGACAGGACCGCTTCCTCCTTCCGTGGTTCAGCCTTCCCCATGTCTTCCGTCTGCGCTTCGCGTACCGCTTGATGGAGCGTCGCATGATGCGGGCGGCGACATTGATCCACGCCACACAGCTGCGCCTTGCAACTTATGCGCCTGTGTTGCTTCTGGGCGCATTTGAAGCAAATCTTATTAGATTTAAGAAAGCTCCATCGCTGCTCTACCGTTAGCGCCTTGTACTGCGGACACCGCGTCACCAGGTGGGCTTGCTCGCACTTAGGGCACTTGTCCTTTTCTTCTTCCCTTTCCTCGGTCGTAGTGAACACGCTCGCCTTCTTCTTGAGTGTCACGATGGGTCGAGTTTCCTTTCTCGGTGCGGCGGCGCTTGTAGACGGAGCGTACGTATATCGTAACGCTCGGTCCGCCTCTCGCATTAGAAACCGTGACATCACGACGATTTCCGGATCCGCTGTCCCTTCTTGATCGTAGGCGTAGTCACACCAGCGGGATCGGAGATGCGGGCTGAGCTTGTCCAGTACTTCCCGGGTCATAAAAGGGTTGAACAAGTAACCTCTTCGATCGATTGTTTGCAGTACGCAAATTATGTTCTGTAGCTTGACAGCGAAACTGTTGAGTTCTGTGGCCGATGTACCAGGTTTTGGAAGCTTCTTGAGGTCATCCAGTGCCCGGTCGATGATGACTTCCGGTCGACCGAAGCACTGCTCAAGAGTCTTCATAATGACGCCTGGATCAGTGGCCGTATGTAGAAGGGCGGCCACGGCGTCTCTTGCTTCTCCTTTGAGGCAGCTTCTCAGCCTTTGTACGTTCTCGGCTGCTGTAACCTGGTACATATCTGTCGAATCTCGTACAGCCGCCTTGAATGGCAGCCACTCGTTGGCCGCTCCGGAGAATGTAGGTAGCTCCGTGTGCCCAGGCCTAGGTCGGGCCATTTTTTCTAGTGTTGCTGCCAAGTGCTCAATGCTGTCCTTTGCTCTTGTGGGGGTCGGCGATCTCGTTCTAGACACGAAGCGTATCTGTTTGGATTCTCTTGGTCCCTCCTCCCCCCGTGAGTTGAGGGGGTTCGTCCTCAGCCATTCATCCACCATTTGATGAGGCTCTTCGCGTGGACGAGAGGGCTCTTGTTCCTCTTGTACGCTTTCTTCATCATTGATCGCTGACACCTCCACTGCTAGTCTCTTCTTGACTAGCTCTTCTTCCAGTGCCAGTTGCTGGGTCCGGATGGCTGCTAGCTTCTCTGCAGCCTCCAGTTCCGCTATCCGTAGCCTTGTTGTGACGCTTGTCGTCGACCGTTGCGACCTCATTGTCCTGGTCGGTGACGTCATTCGCTGTCGGATCGCGGTGTTTGTCGTCTGTGCACTGGAAGGCCCCGCTGCGCTGTTGTGTGCCATTCTCGGAAATGGTGATGCTGGTGGGTCCGGTGAGAGTCTTCTTCTTCGCTCCCGTTCGATCAGCTCCGCTTCCTGGCGGCGCGCCTCCTCTTCTTGGACGCGTCGCGCTTCCTGTTCTTGGATGCGTAGCTGTTCTTCTATCTCGGTTGCGTCTCCCTGGCTCCTTGTGAACACCATCTTGAGTATAGCCGCACGTTCGGTTTGGCAAGGCGGGTTAGTACCTCTTCGGTTCGGTACTTCAGGTGAAACCGGTCGGCTCGGTTCGGTAAGCCGGTCGGGTTCAGTTGTGTTTAAGCCGGTCAGGTTCAAGACCAGTTAGGTTCGAAACCGGTCCTGTTCCGTACAGCTTTGTTCTTACCGCAGATCTTCTTACTTCGTCTGCGGCTCGGTGACAGCCGGGTTCCTTTCTTCGCTCTTGCCGCAGATCTTCGTACTTCGTCTGCAGCTCAGTGGTTCTGGTTGCAGCGGGTTCTTCGTTCTTGTATCCGCTGCTTGATGGACCAGACTGTAGTGGGCCTGGTTGCCGCTGGTTCTTGGTTCTTTATCCGGGCTCGTAGGACCAGACTGAAGTGGACCTGGTTGCCGCTGGTTCTTGGTTCTTTATCCGAGCTCGTAGGACCAGACTGAAGTGGACTGTATTTGGTTGTTCGTTGGAAGAATGAAAATACTGTCGTGATTCGTATCTTCAATTTTATTCCGTATTGTTATTACAACTGTATGTTGTTACAATTGTAGAGCTGAAGACTGACTGTGTCCGACTGTGCCTCAGCCTCCAAACGGTCCGTTATTTATACAAGAACCGCTAGGCGCGAACAATGGCGCCCCTCTCTCTCAATGGCGCTCGGGCATGGCGTCATAGAAATGCCGTAATCATCAATATTATCTTACTTAAATCTACACAAATTATACATTTCCTTAATCTACATACTTAATTCTACCTAGGAAACATATAAACTGTAAAAAGGTCAACACAAAAATCTTATCTAACCTAGATTCCTCCCTACTTATGAGCTATCAAAACATGCATAATCTTACCTAATTATCTACGTTTTCTCTAGTTCTTATATGTATTACAGTAGTTCTCATATGTTTTGTACTCATACTTTAGAACTCACATGGAACCTACATCAATTATATTTTAACATTCACGTGTTATTTTTAGTACCACGAAAAGAGAAATTTACAGATAATAACTAACTAACGGGATATCATATTTTCTCACGCCGACCCCGGCTTAATGTGTTTTGGGATAACAGCAATAGTCCATTCAATGTTTTATTAAGGCGGCGTACGGGTCTGCAGACAATAAGCATTTATAGTTATTTATTTTTCAAAGCGGTAAACCTTTGACAAACAAGGCGTTCACCGTTACGGAGCCATTAAACATGGATTGTTTCTTTATTTTTACAAAATGCCGACAACGGTCAGGGTTATTGCTTCATTCAAAGATTCGTTAAAAAGACCCAAACACATGTTCGCCATAAACACCGTTATAGGTCTACGTGGGAAGCCCTTATGCTAAAAAATCACCACGCAACGTACAAAGCCATGCGTCCGTTACAGTGCTATTCAATATAAAATCAAGTCTTTTTAAAAAAAAAAACGGAGAATAACATTTTCCGAAACATAAAACTCAAGCAGTGGTTGGTAAATCCCGTACTTATCTTAATCTGTCATATTTGGAAAATATTCACAACTATAAAAAAAAATATAAATAAACTCGCGCTATAAGCCAAAAATCTATGAAATTTGACATATCGGAGATCTCACGCCACACCAGTGCCTGTTGCGGGGAATTTATACGCGGTAGCCCCCATTATGACGACTTCATTTTTTTAGTTTTGATAGGGTGCTTAAGGGCTCCCACACATAACATCGCATCGCAGTTACGTGTGGGAGCCCTAACTCACACACTTTTAAACATAATTTTAAATAACACTTCAAAACGAAAAATAACTTTCTTTTCCGAAGTCGGTGCCTTTTGTACCCATTGTTTTCCGTTATTCAACACCGACTTCGAAAAAAAAAGTTATTTTTCGCTTTGAAGTGTTTTGTTTTGAAAGCCGCTTTGACTTTTTGTTAAAATGTTTTTATTTTCCTATATTTTTATTTTTTTAGGAAAATAAAAAACTGATAAAAAAAAGAGATTAACATGAAAATCATTTATAGCCAATGTACATCTCATGACGATTTCAGTGTTCCATGAGTTCCAGTGGCCATTGCGGTCTTCTTCATCAGTTCCATTTCACCTAATGATACTTTCTAAGTGCAAATGATTGCATTATTGATTAAAATACCAAAATCGCCATATTAGCCATCTATCGTTATGTATCGTTATATTAGTTCCCTCGATTTCTCTAGGATCCCTTAATCAGATCCTGTTTCCTTATCATGGTACCACTCTTGGGATATCTCCTTTTCAACAAAAAAAGAATCATCAAATCGGTTCATAAACGAAGAAGTTATCCGCGAACACAAAAAAAATATACGGTCGTATTGAGAAACCTCCTTTTTGGGAAGTCGGTTATAAAGAGCACCGTATTTTCCTCTCCGCGCAGCTATCTCCACTGTATTAGCTAAACGTTAGTTCAGCAACAGTGGTTACTACAGCCCGAAGTATACTCACACAGTAAACAATACAAAAAAACCCTATAACTTGCACCAAAATGCGGCCACACAATACCCTGCCGCTCACTCACCCTACGTAAGTTATTACCCTCCTCATAGTTAAGTTACAACTTGGTTTGTGGGTCAGTCTTAACGTCTTGGGGATAAATGTTAGGGAAAGAAACCCTTTTTTTCTTCTTATCAAAATATTTCGTGAAATTTTAATACATTTCGTGGATATGTTGGGTCACGTAGCGTCTCAGCGGACTTTAAAAATGTAGGATGATGTACTAGGAGATGCAGGATAGTTTATTTTTATTTTAGAAGGGGATGACGTGTGCATTTCTTTATTTTGTCAGAATTTGTAATAAACTGTCGGGCTGGATGTAGTGGAGGACGTGGAATGTAAATACTGAAATATAAAAGTCTTCGCGGTTGGTATCGTTGGTTGGACATAAAATGTGATATTATTTTCAATATCATTTCGCTGATCACTGTGTTGCACAATTTCTCAAAGGGCATGGTAACTTTAAAAGTAAACATTATTGGAATCAAATATAAAAGCTCACAATTTTAATGATAATTTTTATTCGTGTGGCAGCTTATCCCAGTTGTAAACGTCACTTTGGCCTTGTTTGTTTTGTCTCCTGCTTAATACGGAGGGAAGTTGAAATTTGCGTTTTCCTACTCCTTCTTATTTTTATTCTTATTCTTTATTGCACACAAAACATAACATGAAGATACAAATACAATGGACAACTTATGTACAAAGGCGAGCTTAACCCATAATTGGGTTCTCTAACAGCAAACCTCAGTTGTTATAGGAAATTTGCGTATGAGGACAGTGATCCAAGTGCACAACAAAATTCCAAGTTAAAAAACCTTGAATATTAAAAATTCTTACATACTAAATAAACTAAACAAATACCTAAGTGTAAACATAATACATACTATATTACAATAAAATACATAACTAAAATCTTCTAAATCTTATCTTCTTTTTTTCTTCATTATTCTTTTCTGATTAATTTCGTTGCGGGATCCAAGACAGTTAAATTCATTCACTGGGACTTCGTCAAGATTCATTGCCTCGGCGCTGTTCTGGTGGTCGCCACCGTTGATTCTGACTTTAAGGAGTTGCAGTGGTTTGGGAATAGTGCGTTGTGATTGTCCCAAAAAAACAATGTCATTTTGCATCGTAATTGAAATCATCATGATCGGAAAATCTTTCGTTACATTAAATTAATGTAGAAGATGCTAATTCAACCAAAGAATCGTCATTGCCATCCAATGCTCCCAATATTCTAATCACTTGTTCCATTAACAGATATGAGGACGAATTTTTTAATGTCCTCTCCCCTTTTTATAAGCGCTGTTTTTTTAATTAGCGATGGGTTTGCTCTTGACTCTAGTCTAGGTCAGAATTGTCAGAGACAGACTTGAAGATGGAGTGAGCAATTTGTTAACCCAGAAGAAGCTTGTTCACTCTTACTTTGAAGGGATTCGGGTTGCATGCGTTCGGAAACACACGGAGTTCCACTTATTCGCTAAGCGCATTATGAAAGATGTTTGGAAGCGCTTGGTGTAAATTAGTGGAATGGCAACCAGGTAAGGATGGTAACTTGCAGTGCGTCTAGTTTTCCGATGATACAAGGGCGCCGGTGGTATGAGGTCGTGGAGTTCTTAAGCACACTCACCGAAGTACAGGCTGCAGAAGACCGACAAGCAGGCAACCTTGCGGCGATGAGCCAAGCTGTTAAGTTTGGCATCCACCAGTTCAACGTCGCCAATGAGCCTCTTAGATCGACCGACCGTCTCACCGAGTCAAGCGTGGCAAATTGATATTTAGCTGAGCCATCCCAAGGGTGGCTGCAATACTCCATGCAGGATGGGACTTGCGCTTTGTATAGAGTTAAAAGCTGTCCAGGCGTAAAGTATCGCTTCACTCTATTTAGGATGCCCAGTTTTTTGGCTACAATTTGGGCTTTGTACTCAATGGAGGTGCCGAAGTTTCTTATTGGGACAATCCCAAACCACTGCAACTCCTGAAAGCCAGAATCAACAGTCGCGACCACCGGAAAAGCGCCGAGGCAATGAAGCTCGACAAAGTCCCGGCGAAAGAATTTAACTGTCTTGGATCCCGCAACGAAATTAATCAGAAAAGAATAACGGAGGAGTAGGAAAAAAATAATATAAATTTCCACTTCACTCCATATCAAGCAGGAGACAGAACAAAGAAGGCCAATAGGCACAAAGGGTCGTTTACAACTGGGATAAGCCCAGTTGCCTAGCACCACGGATAAAAATTTGCATTAATATTAATCATCCTAACATTGTGAGCTGATACAATAGGGATACCTATACCTATTATTTGATTCCAATAATAGGTATGGCAAAAAAAACGCTTGAACGCACGGAAATTTGTTCTAGTTTCCACAAGGTCCGTATAGTAAACAACTCCTGATGCAGCCTGTACATTATTCAACATAAAATTGCGTTCATTCTGCCAAAGAATACATTCCCATAAGATATGATGTGCAGATTGTACATATTCGCAGTCAGATGTAGAACACTGACATAAAGGCGAGGCAACGAGCTTCATCATCTGCCTAGCCTTTTCCCAACTATATTGGGGTCGGTTTCCAGTCTTACCGGATTCAGCTAAGTACCAGTGGTTTACATGGAGCGACTGCCTATCTGACCTCCACAACCCAGTAACTGGGTAACGCGATACCTCTTGGCTAGACTGATGTCAGATCTCAAGCTTCTGACTATCCGTAACGACTGTCAAAGATCTTCAAATGACAGCCGGGACCAACGGCTTAACGCGCTTTCCGAGGCACCGAGGTAACTCGGTATGTTGAAATGGTCACCCATCCATAGACCGACCTCGTCAAGTGTTGCTTAACCTTGGCAACGAGCTTGAAGGAAAATAATTTGCCGAAGTTTGTATATGTAGTATATATGAGTCTATAATATAGTCGATCAATTTGTTCTCTATTCGCAAATATTTAATTTACGAATTGTTCAAACCCGCATATTTATTCTGAATAAACTAGTATTTACCTATCGGTGAATGTTTTCCAATTTATTGCTTTTTATATTCAGTTTCCAATAGATAAGTTTTAATGAATAAAGTTTTTAATTTGTACACATTGCACACAAATTCTTATTTTTAAGTACCTAATAAATAAATTTCAATCGAGCTTAATTGAATAACAGTTTTAAAATTTTAATTTAGTTACAGCTATTTCAATAATCTCAAATTTTAGTTTTGTTTTATACATTTTGTTAAACTGAAATACCAACAATTTTAAATAACATTCTTGGGCATTAAATTATTATTTTAAATTAACTTTGTAGAGCTCTATACTTGCCACTCATGTGTGATGTATACAATATTGGGAACTGTAATTATTTTATTTATTTATTTATTAAAACTTCATGCAACATAAAGGTACATAGGCGGACTTAATGCCTGAGGCATTCTCTACCAGTCAACCAAGGGTGGATGGTGTATTTTCGTGGATTCACGGTGACATTATTATTTTTAGGACTTAAACATATAAGTGGTATATATTTTCGTAATTACCCCTAAAAACCCTTTATTTTGATAGCCCACTCGATGGGTTTAAAAGAAAAAAAATTGCAATCCCTACAATATGGCGCCCCAAATTCGCCATGTTTCTTTTTATTCAACGGCACTTATCTCAGAACACTTGGGCGGCCAAGGCCTATCTGACGATGTCTTAATTATAAAAATCCGCCAAGTGGTTTGAAAGATACGAGGTAATAAAGAATATTACATACATACAAGATATGCGCGAAAAACATAACCCTTTCCTTGCAGCCGGGTAAAAACGGGACCCTATGACTAAGACTCCAGGATCCGTCGGTCTGTCCGTCTGTTGCCAGGCTGTATCTCATGAACCGTGATAGCTAGACAGTTGAAATTTTCACAGATGATGTATTTCTGTTGCCGCTATGGCAACAAATACTAAAAACAGAATAAAATAAATAATTAAGTGGGGCACCCATACAACTAACGTGATTTTTTGCCGTTTTGCGATAATGGTACGGAACACGTGCGCGAGTCCGACTCGCACTTGGCCCTATTTTTTTGGTTGTAGCGTCGCGAAAGCAATTTGAAAATTTTCAAAAATGTATGAAATTTTTAAGCGCTATCAAAATGTTCAATCAATACCTTACTTTTTTTCATTTCGAGCATCGTTATCGCTGTTATCGAAGACATTTATCTAGAGCCTCAGGAGGGTGACCATAAGCTCTTAGAGTAAGGTTATTTTGAGATCGCGTAAGTGACAGATGTATAGAAGTCATATACATTTGTCTCTGAGCTACCCCTCACAATACCTACCTTTGCAGTTAAATATAAATCCTCGTATAAGAGAGAGACAAAAATACACACAACGAATGAAAAATTTGTCCCTAAGGCCAGTCTTATTAAATTCCTTGTCCAATTCTGGTGACCACAAAATAATTGAGCGCAGCAGCAACCCTGCAGAATCTCATCAGTTGAGTGTTCCTACCGTGACTCGGTAGGTAAATTAATTAGGCGGGGACCCACTGTCCGGTGCCTTGGGATAAAATTAAATTCGAAATGGCAACAGTGTGCACTGGCCTTGCTTGTATAGTGTGATCAAGATTTAGTTTAAGCGGTTTGAATTAGGACGCCATCTAGGAGGGGGTAAGATGAGGTAATTTGAAATGATGGAAAGAAACGTCTTGTATCTGGATCACTTACAAAAATAACTTGAAAAAAGCTTTAATTATACTGTTACTTGTCATTTCGGGTTTTTGTGTTGTCAAAGTATACGAATTAAAACTATCCGTACCTTTCTGTATAAGGTCGAATCTGATTCAAAATCATTAAAGCATTTGTGATTCTGGAAGTACAATTGTAACGGGTAAAAATTGCCAGTGCATATATTAGCAACATCTGGCGCTGACATACGTATGACATAGTTGAAAGTTTAAATAAAATATATTCTATTTGTGTGAAATCATTTAATTCAATAAGCACACAAATTCAACATACAAATTAATACATTATTAAATTCTTTTCAAATTAGTTACATAAAAAATGATAATTTAGTAAAAGGCCTATGGCTTAAAAGTAAAGTGTTCAAGGTTGGTAGTTGCGATGACTTGACCTTTACTACGAGTGAACTTGCGTTGAGAGGACGGTGTCCAAATATAACCTCAAAGGCAAGGATCCAGAAAGTTACGTAATGCTATATGGGGCAAGGCTGGCTAGCGTCAAGATGAAAAGCTCCTCATAATCAATGATGTAGGCGCTGTGAGTATTAGTTTGAATTTGTCTGAATGCCCATTTTTCATGACACATGTGCGTTTGATCTTAACATGCAATTTTCTTCTCCTTGGCAGGGCTCCAAATGCCTCTTTAGCTATAATTTTTAACTACATAATAAAGCTAATGGTCAACTAGCTGTTCAAGCTACAGCAGTCTCCTCTTGCAAAAGGTTCCGAGCATAATTGTCATCACCTGGTATCCAGCAAGCTTACGGACAGCTACACAGAGAACGATGCTGTTTGAGGAATCATATCTCCAGCATTGAATATTGTGGGTAATCTATATCCCTTCAGAAAGTGAGTGGTTCATACTTTGTAACCTCAAGTTATTGTATTGATGGAACGTGTGCTTGAAGAATTAAATTAGTTGACCAAACTTAAGTGTGTTTTACTTCAGTCAGCTTCATGTGAGTTATTCCCTGCAATTGTCTCAAGCTACTTACTACCCACGAGTTAGCCGGTTGGGTAAGGAAAAGCTGCCTTACACAATACTTACTTTTAGTTGCTCTTGCATAGTCATGAAGGCAGTTTTCGCTGAGCGAGAAACCGCGCGAATTGGTTTGACAGTGTGTGGTGACATATTTTGTGTGCGGGTATAATAGTATGTGCAACCACCCACTATGTGTAAGTAACTTGTGACATTTCCGTGGTGAGGGAATCTAATAGCAGAGTCGCGACAATCTGAATTATTTGAATTACTGTGGAACAGTTTGGATTTAACAGTTTAATTTTGGTGCATTTAAACTAATTGTGTATTATAAGAATTAAAAAAAATAATATTTTTTTATCTTATAAAGAACTTACTTATATTATAAATGTGATAGTTTCGATGGATGTGTGTGTAGAAGTGTGGATGTATGTTTGTTACTCAATCACGCCAGAACGGCTGAACGGATCTGCATGAAATTTGGCACAGAAATAGATTATAGTCTGGAATAGCACATAGGCTTTTCATGCCGGTATAATGTTCCCTTGGGATAAGAAAACACTTTTCACGCGGGCGAAACCGCTTGCAGAAGCTAGTAATAAATATAAGCTCAAGCAACCTACTAGTTGCCAATAGTCTTCAGTCTCTCATGTAGGCTGCTACTATGGAATGCAGTCTATTCAATATCACATTCTATTGAATGTTTTTTTTTTGGGTTCCGTACCCAAAGGGTAAAAAACGGGACATTATTTTACTTCCACGATTCGTCTGTCTGTCTGTCCACCTGTCACCAGGCTGTATTGAGATAAGAAACGTGATAGCTAGACAGTTGAAATTTTCACAGATAATGTATTTCTGTTTCCGCTATAACAACAAGTTCTAAAACAGAATAAAATAAATATTTAAGTGGGACCATACAAAAAACGTGATATTTTGGCCGTTTTTTGCAAAAGTGGTACGGAACCGTTCGTGCGCGAGTCCGACTCGCATTTGGCCAGTTCTTACTATTGATAAGTTCGCGTTTGAACACTATCTCACCTGATGTTAAGCGATGATTGTGGTCCACGTTCTCCTGGAAGTAAACTATTTACTTAAAGACCCCCAGGTCGTCGTTATCAGGAAACAAGGACTCCGACAGGGAATTTCACTCCTTACTGTACGCTCATCTATACTAATATCTATACTTAATATACTTATAACATTTGAAATATTTTTTGTTTGTTTGTTTGTACTGAATAGGATCCGAAACTATTGGACCGATTTAAAATTTCTTTCACCAATAGAAAGCTACATTATTCCTGAGTGACATATATATGCTATTTTTATCCCGATAACGGGTCCTGTGGGGTGGTCCACGGAAGTGAAGCCGCGGGGAACAGCTAGTTTTGAATATTTGTCTAAGACTTTTAAGGGACAGGTGTGTTAGTTGTTGATGATGTGATCTGTAAAGTGTTAGGTACTATGGTTATCAAAGGTTTACTTAATATATTTAAGATCTTTTTCTACTTACATTACCTCTATCTTTCTTTGTTACGGATATTTTGTTAACCGTGTTAGTACCGAATTATTAACAAAAATATTTAAATATATTTTTTTTTATTAATATAATTAGGATAAATAACATTTACGAAATAAATTATAAATGCAAAAATAATGAATTCGTTAACGAACAAATGAAATATATTAATCTTAATCCTTTTGAAATCCGCAATTAAACTGAATAAATTTCCAGTTTTAATTAGTTCCACAACTATAGGAAAATTGAAACAATAATAATAATATCAGCTTTTTTTTTCTTTTTTTTTACTCTAGTCTAGGTCAGAGGTGACAGAGACAAAGTCGACGATGGAGTGAGCTTACCCAGAAGTAGCCTGTTCACTCTAACTTTGAAGAGATTCGGGTTGTATGCGTTCGGACACACAGACGCAGGCAGTGAGTTCCACTCTTTTGCTGTGCGCATTATGAAGGATGTTTGGAAGCGCTTGGAGCTTTAAAGATATCCAATTTATTTAAAAATTACAAATCTGCTGGCAGAAGAAGAACGGCTTCTCTATTGTAAGAGTAACTTGAAAAAAACCGACCAAGTGCGAGTCGCGCACGAAGGGTTCCGTGCCATTATAGCAAAAAACGGCAAAAAATCACGTTTGTTGTATGGGAGCCCCACTTAAATATTTATATTATTCTGTTTTTAGTATTTGTTGTTATAGCGGCAACAGAAATACATCATTTGTGAAAATTTCAACTGTCTAGCTATCACGGTTCATGAGATACAGCCTGGTGCCAGACGGACAGACAGACAGACTGACCGCGGAGTCTTACAAATAGGGTCCCGTTTTTACCCTTTGGGTACGGAACCCTAAAAAGACGAATAATTTTCTTTACAACACAGAATCCAGGGTATATTTTTATGTTCAGTAATCAACAGACGTGGTAAGACTGATGAAAGAAGCCACCTTTCCTGGGACGCCTGTAACTTGATCAGATTATCCTACTTTGAAAATGGAGCCTCGAAATTAGCGGGATAGAGAAATGTGATATTATTACGGTTTTACTGATTGGAGTTAATTTTTCTTAGAATTGGAGTGGGTTCTGGTAAAAACTACCTTCTGATTACTTTATCGACTGGCAGGGTTAAAAGTTTGTCACCAAAAGAGTTATGAATATAAATGTGGATGGATGGAGAGGGAGGGGACGGCCAAAGAAAAGATGGATAGACTGTGTGAGGAGTGATATGAAAGAAAAGGGAGTCAGTGATAGCGGGATGGAGGACACGACGGTATGGAAGAAGAAAACGTGTTGCGCCGACCCCAAGTAACATGGGACAAGGGCAGTAAGATGATGATTGTCGCTTCTTCATTCAATTTACGCGGTCAAACTAAACAACTTTTATTCATGGTTTGCTAAACTAGACTGGCTCGTTGTCGTAAAGTCAAAACATAAGCGAATAACGAGGTGTTATTTTGGTAGCGTATGCCAACCCTATAATTTTGGACATTTTTGTCACTGCCAACCCTATAGTTTTTGAAATTTTCGACTTTTTATATCTGACTAGCGGACGCCTCGCGGTTTCACCTACGTAGTTCCCGTTTCCGTGGGAATACAGGGATAAAAAATAGCCTATGTCACCTGGAGATAGTGTTGCTTCCCAACGGTAAAAGAATTTTTGAAATCGGTCCGGTAGTTATTAAGTCTATTCGTTACATACAAAAATACAAATCTTTCCTCTTTATAATATTATAATATAGATATAATGCAAAGTTGTCGAGGGCCTCCTGGCATTACTTCAAGTGTTTAAAGCACTTTTTTCTTTAATTATCTATGTGATAGATACTACTAACTGCATTTAGGTACCTACTTAAGTTACACCTAACAGTAGGATCATACGAAGAAAGATAACTCGAACTTAAAATCAATTAATTTTTTTCCTAGTAAAGCGGCCAAGCCCTCGCATTTCGTGGCCTCACCGACCATGCCTATAACTTTTTCATGCCTCAATCCAATTTTTCACAAATTAATCCTTGGTTCTCTAAAATCCTTTGATGGATTGCTCTGACATTTTCGTTCATTTAGTTAGCTGTGTGACCTCACACCTGCGTCGTGTACCTACACGACGCGCGACGCCATATTTTATAGACACTTGTCCAATCAGGAGTACGATTCTTTTGACTTGACACCTTTTATTTTGAGCTAGATTTTATTCACCAGTATTCTTTTTTGTTTGTAAGAAGTGCTGGTAGGAAAAATCATCTTAAGTTGTGATAAACTGTGACTTTCGTTGTATGTTCCAATTGATGACGAAGGTGACTTCATGTTTTAGCTACAATGTTGCCCGGTAATGTTGTAATTGGTTATTTGTGATACTGACATAGTTATCCTGAAGAAAAGAAAGAAAGAAACACATTTTTTTTTTGCCACAGTACATCATCATCATCAGCCTATTAATGTTCCCACTGCTGGGACACAGGTCTCCTCTCTGTAAGTGGGGATGGGCCGTAATCCACCACGTGGGCCCAGTGCGGGTTGGCAGATTTCACAAATTAGATCTTTGAATTTTTGGTTCTTCGACATGCCGATTTCCTCACGATGTTTTCTTTCACCGTTTTTGAGAGCAGCAGTGATGAAATAATTTACACAAAGTAAATAACCCAAGACTTACAACTTGTAAGTCGCACAGCATACACAAACAAAATAAAAAGTGACGGTCTTAAAAATAACATATTGTGTGTCTGTCTGTCTTTCCGTCTGCCACCAGGCTGTATCTCATGAACCGTGATAGCTAGATAATTGAAATTTACACAGATGATGTATTTCTGTTGCCGCTATAAAAACAAATACTAAAAACAGAATAAAATAAATATTTAAGTGGGACTCCCATACAACAAACGTGATTCTTTTGCAGTTTTTTGCGATAATGGTACGGAACCCTTCATGCGCGAATCTGACTCGCGCTTAGCCGGTTTTTTTTTAAATAAAATTTTGTTTGACAATAGTTACAGAATATCCCTCTGTCAAGAGCGGCCATATCTTCCAGCTGTTTTTAGCTCAATATTTACAAACAGTATTTTTAAAGCAGAGCCGTATATCATTTCTCACATTAAATCGACAGACTACACATGTCACACGTTGGAACCAGTAAAACGTTAATATCAACTTTTATGACGCCCACGGGAGATGGGGTGACCTATTGTTTGACCGCGGTCCTCAAGGTCGCCAGATATAGGTTAATGTCACCTGCAATACCCGCAGGGACATAAGTCTGTTTTGACACGAATCCATTAGTTTTGTATCAGATATTCTGATATCTTTTCTGTAGATAGTGTCACGTAGTGTTATCTATTCTTGAAAGTTCATTTCAAATCTTACTGTGACTCAAACGGACTCAAGTGACCGCAATCAATTCGAAGATCTGAATCATAAGCCTTCGAATTTCGAAAATATGATTCGGCAACAACCACAATAGGCCTTATTATTAAAAATCTCTAGGATGTGTGTCTCTGGTGTGATTAGCAACTTCTTAGGACATCGGGGTTCTAAATTCAAATTCTATCAAAGAATGTGCTAAGCAATTGCTCTGAACCAATGGTATTCTATTAAACATATATGTTATGAGCGCGCGCATTGTAAAGACTCGAATACGTCCTAATAGTCTTTAGTCTATGTCGCGCATGGTGAAGAGCGATACGCTCTGTAAAAAAAAAAAAAATATTAAAAAATGCCATCGTGTGTATTTAGAAAGTGTACCAATTATGATACCAAAGTACATAAAACAGAAGAGATCTCATACCATATGTAAGTACGCAATACACCTCGATTTACTCATTTCTAAATTTTATTCCTAATTATCTGACATTTGGAGGTTTATAGAAAAATAAAACCTTCCCGAAAGGGAAAAGAAGTAAAAAAAAAAAAATAGAAAAAAAAAAAACATTTATGGTTAGAATAATGTTTGTTTACATTCACACGCAAGTGACAAACATTAGCTGTCTCTTTTTTTCTTGTTGGTTTTATCAAGTCATCCCTTTCGACTTGTAGTGAAATGTCAGATGAATGAAAAGTGTGTATGTGTGCTGCCGCTGCTGTGCGGAACACTTTTTTTCCGGTTGTTTTGTGTGTATAACGTATCTGTCTACTAGAACATCATTGCTCTGAACACTATAATTATCCTTCAGCTTATATCAACTGAGCCAATCTTAGTGAATATGGCATGGATTGTTCAAATCAGTGTGTTTCTCCTAATCCTGTATTTACATGGAGGCTTATCCTCCTAAATTTAAGAGAACCTAAGTATAAGAGAACCTAGACAAACTGGCAAGCTATCAGCACTAATGATTTTCAAAAGGTCCAAATTGTCCAACAGTTTCCGCATAGAGAATGCTACTTTATCTAGACTCCAAAAGACCAACAAGAACTATTCCAGTAAATCAATTTAACAGATTTGAAAGTATGTGAGAACCATGTACCTATTTATTATCAATTTAATCAATTTATCTGTTAATGCTTTTATTACTTTATATATCTGTACGTAGTATAGTGTGTAGTGCTATTTTTGGGAGCATCGTCCTCACATATATGAATTTATTAATGTATGTACTTATGTAAAAAAAATAAATCACCTATTTTTTAAAAAGAGTATGTATGGAGTTTCTTGTGCATTCTTCTCCGTAACAAGCTACTTTTCCGAATGCACGGTAGAATCAACTTTTACTACTTGTAAATTTTAATTCATATATGTATGACGTTCAAAAGTGCCGCTCACTGGCCTAATTGAAATAAATATATTGACTTTGACTTTGATAAAACTTCAAGAAACTCCATAAGTATGCCATAACAAAAAGACTAATTAGCAGCCTTACGACTGTACTGTAATTACAGAGCTACATAACTACATAACTTAGCGATTCCCGGTTCAAGCGTGTTCCCTGTACGAAACCTGCAATTATCGTACACATACGCCAAGAATCGATACGGAACTACATACGATATTCACGATACAATCGTTTGTTTGGTTACGGAACGTGCATTTTAGAAGCAGCACGGAAATTTGATTAATACTGTTTGGTGAACGCCTGTTTTAGATTGTTTATTACTGAGCTAATGTAATGTACATTTTGGAGACAAAATCAGTAAGTATGTTCTAATTGGTTTGATGGTCTAATGGTGGCAATCTTGACTGCTGTTGATTATTCAGTTAAGGCGCCTTCCCGAGCAAAACGCCGCGCTAGTCGTTTTTGTGCAGTTTTTAAGAGCTATCTACTCTTTATTTAAAAAGAAATATCAATTAATAAAAATACATTAAATTTATACATACTATTGATTCTAAAATGGGAGTACACTTTTTTTTAAAGAGGTATATGTTTCACTAATCTCCTTCCAACAAAACCATAAAAATGAGAAATAATTATTGATAGCATGCATCTCATCGTAAAGTGTTCATGAATTATTTTTCGTACTAACACTAATGGATAGACAATTTGATAACGAACATTTTGTAAGTTAAATTTTTTTAAAGACCAATATTCGATTTTATAAAGATTTTATTCAAAAATATGGGCGTATTCACTACTGTAATTCATGCGCCACCAGTGCCGCTAGGCCAATAGGAATGCTCATAACTCATGTTGATTTTTTGGTAAAAGAAAAAAAATCTTGTAAAAGAGATGTGTAACTTTTTTTTTGGTGTTCAATAAAGTTTATTCTATTCTATTCTATCATCGAATTTTTCATTATGAATGTGTATTTGTACGCAGTTGACTAGCATCCTACCAGGTAGGTACATGGAACTTATACACAATATGTGTTACAAACGTAATACAAGAGCGTATCTAAATAGACAGTCCGACTTACGAGTCGTAGATCGTGAGTTCGAACCCAGGCAGGCGCTTTACTTTGTCTAAATTATTTCATCACCACTGCTCTTAAAAGGGTGAACGAAAACATCGTGAGGAAACTGGCATATCCTAGAACCAAAAATTCAAAGGCATGTGACATCCACCAATCCGCACTGGGCCCGCGTAATGTCCCAGCAGTGGGAACATTGTAAGGCTGACGATGATATTGTAAATATAGGGAAAGGAAGTACTCACAGTTTTTAAATTTACTGACACCGTTTTCCGGCACTCTAGCCCGCTTAAAGTGACATGATGTCAAAATTCCATCATGATTCCGTTGTGCGAAAGAGACGGAACTATATCGGTTATGGGATTGGGATAGGGATCGTGTATCCCTTTTCCACAACGGATTTATGATGTCAATGACTTGAGTTCTAAACTCAAGAGCATGATACTAAGAACGTCTTTTCAGTCTTACATATCTACCTACCATTAATGGATTAAGGAATAGGTGCTAATGAGCCCCGTTAAACAGCCCCGGACTGGCAGTAGGCCAGTAAAGCGCTTTAATGAAGAAGTACGGTGCTTTCGTCAGCTGCTTTAAATGGCCTAGCAATCAGTCTTACATCGCGTTTCATTTACAAATCCTCCCGTTAAAGACAGATGGACAAATTATCAGCGACTGATTTTTTTCTAAAAGTAGAGAGAATTTTACACTGATCCTAAAAAGACAGTCTTGTAAAATGTCGGTAATATTTCAGTTGTAAGAACGGTTGTCAGCCAAAGGCATTGTCATAAGAAAGACACGAGATTCTACGTTCAAATGTTCTACAGACAAACGGTGGACTTTAGACGATAAAAAAAAACGACTATCGTCTATGTTCTTACTTCTTGTCACTAGCTCAAGGTCTTCACCATGAAGACAGTTTGAAAAAAGAACACATTCTTTAGCACCAAAACAAAAGCCAGTTACTTATCGCAACTTATAGCAAGGTTGCACATAAAACGGCCAACATTAGCGGCATAGATCTTCGGGACATTATTCATTCTCGTTGCCAAAACCGAATTCTCTAGAATTACAATGTATGCGACGCGATCCAGAGAGACACTTATTTGTAATGCGGTTATTACGGCACTGGAATGAAGCCAAAACGAAAACTACTTAACTTTAAAAACTGGGGCTACCTGTGTGTCTCATGAATACTGGCCAGCCAAACATGCCATTGATGTCAGAAGCGATTGTGGACTTACCTCATAGTTGAGAAGTAAATACTGATTTTTGGCAAAAAAATAAACATGGCTTATGGGAACCTCACGACAATAGATATCTGCATATTTGCAAAATCACAATACTTAGTACTTTGAATTCTGTTAGATCTAATTTAGAAGCTAGCATATTGTGAAATAGCAATATTAATATTCGCTGAAGTCAATCATATTCGTTTGCAAATCAGCTTGCTAAAAAGATTTCTACAAAAGCCTTATTATTTCGTAGAAGCCCAATATATATACAAATGTCAAATTCCCAACTCGAAATTCTACACAAAGCGATACATTTTCTGCGCGAAGGCCTTTGATCTCTGCAAATTGCAACAGAAATAAATAGGAGTGTTAAAGAAAAATACTAGCATTTTTGCTAACACCTACATCTTTGAAGAACTTCATTTATTCTAAACACGATACAATCATAAAACAAGAAAAAATATGAGCCCAAATATCTGTGAGACTGAATACTACATTACGACCTCACTGGCACGGTTCAACTGCAACGTATAATTTTATACTAGTTTACGAAAAACATATTGCGAAGGAAAAGTTCACTGATCTATGTGCTTGCCAAATTCGTTCTTACGGCTAATAAAACCCATAATCAGCAAGAACCAAAATCGCTTGTAGTCCAAAGTTAATTTTGGAAGAAAATACTCAGTTGTTATTGCTTCTTATTATATAGAAGGTAATAAGTGGTGAACATTTTGAAGGTTGATACAAACATAAGTCAAAAACTTTGTTATTGAGGACAAAGGAACTAGGTTACATTGTTAGCTAAGTTGCATGTCTGTCACAGAACTAGATTGCTAAATTATTGTGCCATAGAGTGTAGTAAAGAAAGATAAGGTATTACGGTTTGGGAAGGTTGCATTTTCCATTGCTTTGTCCAATTAAACGAAATTTTAGTTATCTGAAAACACGCGATAGCAACTGTAGTTAGGAACTTAGATTAACAAATTAAATACTGTGCTGTTAGTACAATGTAGAGCAACTTGTAAAAAAAACTGGCCAAGTGCGAGTCGGACTCGCGCACGAAGGGTTCCGCACCATTATCGCAAAAAACGGCAAAAAAATCACGTTTGTTGTATGGGAGCCCCCCTTAATTTATTTTATTTTAATTTAATAATTATTATTTTTTGAAGTGCTTATACAACTAAATATTCTGTGAATATTTCAAGCGTTAATGTTGCCGTTAATAATATCGAGCAAAAAACGGCAAAAAAATAACTTTTGTTGTATGGGAGCCCCCCTTAAATATTAATTTTATTCTGTTTTTAGTATTTGTTGTTATAGCAGCAATAGAAATACATCATCTGTGAAAATTTCAACTGTCTAGATATCACGGTTCATGAGATACAGCCTGGTGACAGACGGACAGACAGACAGACAGACGGATCGTGAAGTCTTAGTAATAGGGTCCCGTTTTTAGCCTTTGGGTACGGAACCCTAAAAAGGTCATCAATTCTTTTAATACACTTGTTTTAATCGCTCCGCAATATTGCTTGTATTTAATTAATTTTACTAAAATAGAAAGAGTGGAGTTTTGGCTCTTAATAAAATAAATGGGTAATCTTTTTTAGATTGTCAGCAGCAACTCAGAGTTTGGATTTGGATCTTGGAGTTGACAGTCAACACTTATCTATTGCATGTGAATTTAAAATATAAATGATTAAGTATATTATGATAATTTAAAATACAAATGATTCTGTTTTCTAGATGCAACGGAGGTACTCCTAAGCAAACTCGAGCTACTGAAGAACTTGTGCATCCGCTTTATTTTTGCGGATGTACGACCATGTGTCAGAATTTCGGACCAGATTGAAGTGGCTGCCAATTCGGCGTCGACGAGATACCCATATCCTATCCCTTCTCTATACTATCCTGCACAATCCTACTTCTCCTCAAGATCTTCGCAAGCGGTTTGAGTACCTCGTCCCGAGGGGTAAACCTTGTCGCACGGCCACTTCGCTTCTTCTTCGAACTCCGCGTCGCACTTCCAGCCGCTATGATGGCTCCTTCTCTGTTACTGCAGTGCATCTCTGGAACTCTCTCCCGCACTCCCTACGCGATAGCCCTTCTCTCGATGACTTCAAGAGGAAAATAAAGGAGCATTTTCTTTCAACACAATAAATAATATAAGTAGATGTATATTTATATATATATTTGTATTTATGAACATAATTATTTTATGTATGTATTATTATCATATATTTAATTAGTTTCTTACAGTAAAATTGTACACTGGATTACTGCCCTCAATTATTATTATGATCTCAATCACTCAAAGGTTTGCTGGAAGAAAACTCCATTTTGGAGTTAAGCTCGCCTTTGTACATGAAAATTGATTTCACTTTGTGTAGGTGTATTGTTTTGGTGTACAATAAAGAATTAAGATCATCTGTAGATGCTGTAGTCCATTTACAGTTAGTCGTTTTGAATTATATCTACTTATTCACTTCTGATACAGCCTTCAATCCTTTTAATATATCATTAGAAACATTCCCCCGTTTCTTTCCAGGTTCAAAGTAAAATTTTAATAACACGAAGTGTTGCAAATCACATTTAACACTCATATTCATATTTAATTGACGGTAAGTAGTAGGTTTCCAAGTATAACATTTAAAATGTTGCCAAGCGTGAAATGTAGGTGATTTTCCATTCCCCTCGAGTACGATTATATGGAAAACATCAAGAGACCCGCGCTTTTAATAATATATTAGAAACGTGTTATGCCGTGAAAACGACTGAAGGTTACCCATGTAAGTATACCTTTAATATGTAAGAACTACCACGAACTATCTATATCTAACTATCGAACTTTGTATATACATATATTATATGCTGTATATCGCATGATTGACGACTCGCATATTATATTTATGGTATCGATTACCCAAAACTCTGTCTGTTGCGAAGTATCACTATAGTGTATAGAAGTACTAGCTTCATCCAGCGGCTTCGCCCGCGTCAATGTCGAAAATTATCCCAAGGGATCATATTGCCGTCATAAAAAGTATCGTATGTGCTATTCCTGACTATAGTCCATCTCTGTGCCAAATTTCATCCAGAACCGTTCAGCCGTTTGAGCGAGAAGGCGTTACAAACATACAAACACACACACACACACTCACAAACTTTCGCCTTTCTAATATTAATAATGTGACTATCACCGACGGCGATGGTCTAAATTCCAAAAAGTAAAGGATGGTCATGTACTAGCCGGGCGCTGAAAGTTTGCCGATGACTACCCCTCCGGCCTACGCGCCTGGAGATCCGCGTTCGCCTCGTTTGATCGACTAACGTCAGAGTGACGTCACGACGTCATCAGCAAACTTTCTGCACCCGGATTGTACATTTTTATAGTGCTTGGCAATTCCATACATTTTCAACGTTATTCCAATTGCTATCGATCATTTTTCGTTGGTTGAATATCATTTATCTAATGCCTCTAGAACCAAGAAGATCTAATCAAAGTGGCATTATATCAGCGATAATGATTTTCAAAAAGTCTAACATGTTGTTAACGGACATGGATCGGATGTAGTGAGTAAGGGCGATTCAACTCAAATAACGGACACGGGCGTGTAGTGCGTAACCACCCTAACCACCCTTACATTTGCGAAAAACATGAAAACATTCAGCCGAATTGAGAACGTCCCTTTTTGAAGTCAGTTTCAAATAACAAGCACCTAGCTAAGCGACCATCCTGATGGCTCGACGCGATTTCTTTTATATCACACCGATAAGCGATTTTACTAAGCAAAATTACAAATACATTCACATGGGCGCAATGCATGGCGCAATGCGATGAATTTGCCCGACCTGCCCTCTACCATGACATGTCAAAACAATCATGGTTCGACTGTGAAAAGAGACATATGTATACAAGTCATATATGTCTGTCCCTTACGCACACTCAAAATAACCTTACTCTAAGAGCTTATGCTAACCCCCCTGAACTTAAAATTTTCTTTAAAAAATCGCGCAATGCAAACCGCATCGGAACATCCGGAATCTCCTTAAGCGCGGTTACGCACTACACGTCTGTGTCCGTGATCCGTGGCCGTTCGAAATTATGAAAGATAGAGTTGGATGGCAAATGGGATATGGGAGATAGGATGTAGTGGTGAAGGCTACTTCGGAACAGAAATTTCACGAAAACGGATCGGTTGTAGTGCGTAACAGCCCTTCGTTTTTCTGGCACCGTACCGTGGCAATCAAAATTATCTGTCAACAATTTTCAAACTATAGAATAGTATTTCAAAATTGCTCAAACTTTTATGCCACCAGTGTAATAACAAAGAGGTCATACAGGAAACGACACTTACAGATAGTACTCGGCAGTAAAGTTAACGCCTCTCGAAGAGCAAGAGCATAGCTGAATAAAATAATAAAATTATATGATATGACACTCTTATTGTAACATATTGTCATTTGTAAACAAAGAAAAAAGCGAACGTGAAGTGGAAATAGGTGAGATAGTCGTAAAAGTCGGTTATTATTGGCGAGGCGAGAAAAGCGACACAACCGATGTTGAGAGGTAGGTGATGTACACTGGCGGACAGGGAAATGGTACGAGGCTATTTGCATTATGATTTTGCACTTGCAAAAATAGATACTGTCGATGAATTTCGTTTTATCAGTATGTTTTTATTCATTTATACTGGTATTTATCATAGTAAATATATATGTATGTATGTCTATTTTAACTACATATTTTTTTTAATATTATATTTTACGTCAATAATTATTTATATTTTTATGTTCCTGCCATGTTATTTCTTCAACACCCTTGGTTGACTGGTAGAGATTAAGTCCTTCTATGTGCATGAAGTTTTATTAAATAAAGAATTTTACAAGTATTTACTGCAAAAGGTCAAATATCATTCTATCATATGTATAAGTCAAGAGTGTATAGGTTACTTCTAGGCAAGCATGCTTCATCTTCGACCACATCATCGCTTACCATCAGCTGAGATAGTGGTGCCTAACAATAACTAGTATAGCTGAGTGAGTGATGTGTTTTGCCTATTAGCCTGTCTTCCTTATTAAATTAAGTTTATTTTGGTTAAAGTATTGCCAGCTCAAAAAAACAGGTGTTCAAAAGATAGTATTTCAAAGTTAAATTGGATCAAACGTCTATCAGCTGGGACATCACCATCAAAAACTTCATAAGACACTAAATCACATCTATCTTCATAAAGTTACACAAATTCAAACCATAAACTGTCACATAACAATTTAGACTAACACCCCAAAGTTTACCTTAAAAAACAAAACGCGGCACCCGAAAATGTAAAGTATTTCGTTTCTGTCGTCTGTCCCAAAGAACTTGGTCGGTAATGTAAACGTTTTCTCCTAGAAAATCAGTACATTCGTATTCAAATGATTATTGTGCCGACCACACGATTACATTTATTTTGGCTATTGCCGCTGTTCGTACATTTGTTGGAATATTTTCCTACCGGACTTTGCATGGGAACGCGCCTCGTAATGCTATTGGTGTTTTTATTATATAATTAACTAGCTTTCCCCCGCTGCTTCGCTTCCGTTACCCACCCCACAGAATTTGTTTTCGGAATAAAAATAGCCTAAGTCACTCTGGAATAATTTAGTTTTCCATAGGTGAAAGATTTTTGTCATTACAAACAATCAAATTTTTCAATATTACTAGCTGTGCCCGCGGCTACGCTCCCGTCAACTGCCTACCCTACCTATTTTATCCTATCTACCCTACCCACCCTAACCTACCTACCTACTATTGTTTTGTTTATTTTTTCTATCTAAGAACCTTCTCCTAACAATAACAAACACATCAAAAAAAAATATCGAAATCAGTTAAGCAGTTCTCAAGTTATAGCGTGACCAGGAGAAATAGGGGTTCATTTTCACCCGGCTGTTATATACATATATAGATTATAGTAATTAATAGGTTGGCGGGATTATAGAAATAAAATAAAATTTGTTACATAGGTCAACAGTAATGCCGGCTGTACAGTCTCGGGCGAGAGCCCTCGAGGGTGAAGTATATTGCTCTCAGTTGGTACCGAGTTCAATCATCAAGTATTTTGTTTAAAAACTCAATGTACATCACCCATAAAAGTTGCCTTCAAAAACGAACTTTGAAGCATGCAGGCTGGCACAAAAATTGTGCCAAGGTACAGTTTTTGATTGGTAGTTAACTCAACCAATGGTTTTAAATATAACAAAACGGGTTCTTCATCGTTGTTGGCGTCACAAATGGTTAAATACGTTGACGAGTTAATTATTTGACCATTTCTGATGCCAACAATTAATTAAAAAACGCTGTTTACCGAAATTTATTATTATGTCCTTTATTCCATTTATGTACATACATTTTTAAAGATTAGCTTATTAAAATAATCTAAAAAAAAAACATTCAAAATATAAAAAATACTAGCCCACCGGTATTGGGCACAGGGTCCAAGCTACCGGTGGTCAAGGCTTCTGTGAGAGAGGAACCTCCTAACGATGATTATTATTATTTAAAACTTCATGCACAAAGGTACAATGGCGGACTTAATGCCTTAGGCATTGTCTACCAGTCAACCAAGGTTGGTGAAGAGATAACATGGCAGGTGCATTATTTAAACTGTGACAAGCAAAACAGTAAAACAAAGAAATTCTAATAATATGTTGCCATTGTTTAGCATATTTTATTTTGTGGGCTACCCCACAAGACCCGTTTTCGGGATAAAAAAATAACCATGTCCAGTAGTTTCGGAGCCTATTCGGTACAAACAAACAAACAAAAAAATCTTTTCTCTTTATATTAGTATAGATGATCACTTGACATTTCGGTAGTGCTTGCGTCGCGAATCTTCCGTTGATAGAATGTAACTTATCTTCTATAAAAGTAAACCTGACCAGAGGTTAAACCTCTGGTAGTATTTAAACACTCATTCAAATTTAAAAGAGGTTGTAATGACACAATGTTTCAAAATCGTTGCTGTGGCATTTTAAGCTTTGCGTACGGGTCGCCGCTCCACTGAGGGAGCTGGCAGTACTCTCCTAGATTGTGCCAGACGTAGTCTCATATATTTTACTGCGTTTGATGTATGCGTTCATGAAATAAAGACACTAAGTTTCACCTCTTATTTCACGTTTAATTTCATGTCATCTGTTGTCTTACAACACAAAATTGGTGACCCCTGTGAAAGATCTTTAAAATTTGGAGTTACGATAAATTGCAAGTCGTGCAAGATGACAACACCACTTCCAACTGTGGTTCCAAAAACGGCAGCATTAAACATTTATTTTTTATGTTTATAGTATAGACACGATCCAATTGAGAGCTATTAACTATTGGCTTTGTACATTGCAATTAGATCTACAAAGTTAGACAGAAACAATATAATAGTTCACAAGTTTGTAGGTTGGGAAAACTAAGTAATAGCTCTCAACGGGACCGAACCGAACCCTTAGACGGATAATCATAGGCTGACATGCGGGCCTTAAATACACATTACATTAGGTATGGCAATTTTTAAAAGTATAAATTTTACATAAGGTATACTAATGTAAAAGTTATCCTTTAAGAAATAAATTTCTATGTCTATCCTCGAGTAATAAGGAGCTTTTTGAGTTTCATACCAGAGAGCCACATCTGTATTACGGTACCCAAGCTTTTTACTATGGCAATTAGTAGACTGCCTTTTTGCGCCAATATTGCACTAGCCTTCATCGCAAAAATGGCACAATAAATGCTGTCGATGCCAGTCTGCTAGTTATAGCACATAAACTTGTACTTCAGCGATCACAAACCGCGATATTGCATCGCGACAAAAAGCAACCTACGTCTGTGCATGCAACCGCAACACTCGGGACAATATATAATTAAACCCAGATTGAGACATTACTATGCAATGTCTCAATCTTAATGATGTATGCTAGTATGCATACATCATTTTATTTATCACGAACCACACAATCGTCTATCCGACTACAATACACCCTTTGTTACAAGTAAAAGTAAGTACTTCTTCAGCAGATAATATATTACTCGACACAACAAAAGCACAATGCTTTTTCCCTATTTAATACACTATACTTTGAATCTGCTCATAATGCAGAGTTTCGTTCCACTTAAGCAAAAAGCTCGTTCCAGTTATAATTTTGCCCTCACTTTTTATTTCTCGACTGTGTCATGACCCCTTTAAGGCTGCTTTTCCACCAGAGATGTGCGAGGTTAGCTATGTAGTGTCGGAGTAAAATTCACCAATGTATTACTTTAGACATAACCCGTGTAGCCGCCAGAACAGCTGCTCAGCTTGTATCAAGCGCAAGTTCGATCATGCATGGAGTACTGTTCTCATCTCTGGGACGGATCTGCCTAATACCAGCTTGATGCACTAGAGTCGATCGAAAGGCTGGCCAAGAAGCTCATTGGCGATGAGGCACTGGTTAAGTCAAAGCTCCAGAGCCTTGAACATCGTCGCCGAGTTGCCAGCTTATCGGTTTTTTATCGATTACATTTCAGAGAGTGTGCGATGGAATTGCGTGATCTAATTACGCCCAGCCCGTTTCATCATCGGACTACCAGACGTACGGCGATGCACCATCGGTACATGGTGGACATCCCACCCATACGCACTAAACGTTTTGAGAATACTTTTATTATGCGTACAACTAAGGAGTGAACAGTAAGTTATACTTTCACTGTACGCACAGCTAAGGTGTGGAATTCCCTGCCGGAGTCTTAGTTTCCTGATAGCTACAACCTTGGGGTCTTTAAGTCAAGAGTGAATAGGTTACTTCTAGGCAAGCGTGCTCCATTATCGACCAGATCATCGCTTGCCATCAGGTGAAATAGTGGTCAAGCGCGAGCCTATATCAGATAAAAAAAAAGCTTAGACATATAGCTGGAGCAGAGGGCGTCCACAGTAGCCGCCATCAATGGTCCTGATTTTCACGCTTCACCTCGCTCATCAATGGTATAGTGTTATTTCCCTGACTGACTTAGCGCAGCTTTGGTAGAAAAAGATTGGCGGAGCAAGGTATTCGTCCATACAAAAAAGAGAGAGATGTGTGCGAGGAATGCAAGCGAGATATGTGCGAGAAGGATGTGTATGAGAAACGCCAGCGAAGAATTTGTATGAGAGACGCTCACCCTATCATCCACGCACTGCTGAAAAGAGTCGGCTGCGCATCCTCGCACCACTTAGAACACATCGATTCACAGCGCCGTTACACATCGTCTCATCGCCTAGCTGCCTCGCACATCTTTAGTGGAAAAGCGACCTAAGGTTAGGGCTGGTTCGTGCGAGTCACTTTACGATACCATTTTAAGCTTCCGAGTTAAGAACGCTAGGAATTATGTTCGTAAGGGTTAGCAGGTGACAAGGTTCGGATTTGCTGGGTTCGGAAGATGTAGGATTTTCTAGGCGGGAGATTGAGTTTTGTGGGTAAAGGGGTTACGAGTTAAACGCGGCTTTGAACTTATGTCATATTAACGTGACTGACGTGGGGTATGTTGTATTTATTTTAATTTAACTCTAGGCGTGTTTGACCACTATCTCGCCTGATGGTAAGCGATGATATGGTCGAAGGTGAAGCACGCTTGCCTAGAAGTAACTATGGCTAATGTTATCACAATAGTAATTTAATCGAGTCCCTAAATAATAATGTTGGAAATATACCTTCAAGGAGTTTCTATGTGTTCCATTATAAACTCTACGTTGTATAGAATAAGTTTTTTTCTAGACAGATGTCACTCATGGTCTGATCGTTTTGCCTGTGCGGAGCACAATACATTTTTGGAAACTTATAATGTCCTTTTATTGAGTAGTTCACGGAATCTAACATGGTAGCAGAGCGTGGTTTAAATTCACTACTCTAATTATTATTTGCCAAGTATGCACGTGTGATTTCGTAAAATTATTTTCAAAATTCATTCGCAAGAAAAACAAAGAACAATGGCAACCGTCAATCAAAATGTTTCGATGGAAAAATTATCCGGGATTCAAGAT
Source organism: Orthosia incerta (assembly GCA_948252205.1). Lineage (NCBI taxonomy): Eukaryota > Metazoa > Arthropoda > Insecta > Lepidoptera > Noctuidae > Orthosia > Orthosia incerta. Next base: position 26,885,732 of record OX411749.1, read on the forward strand.
TATCCAACCTGGAAATTTATGATGCGGATGGTGCTCATCCATGACGATCTTTGGGATTGTGTGGGCACACCTGAAAACAAAAACGAAGACGCGAAGAAGCAGGAAAAGGCGCTCGCGAAAATCGCCTTGAGCGTGAAGCCTTGTGTATTTCCACAAATTAGAAATGCCAAGTCGGCTCGCGAAGCGTGGAGCAACCTTCAAAAGGCATACGAGGACCGAGGCTTGTCACGACGACTCGGATTGCTTCGCACATTGTTCGCCATTAAATTAAGCGTATGTGCGAGTATGGAGGCATATGTGAACAAGGTGATAGATACATCGCAACAACTGAGCGACATCGGAGCGGCTTTAGAAGATGACTTCGTAGCCGTGATTTTACTCAGCGGTTTGACAAGCGATTACGACCCGTCGCAGTCTCCTGCTACTGGAAGCCAGTCAACGCAACAAATTTGGCACCATCGTCTAGCGCATCTGAACACCCGAAGCATGGAGTTACTGCGAAAAGGTATGGTCAAGGGTATTTCTTATGACAACAATAACTTTCGGACGTGTGTTTCCTGCATCTTAGGTAAACAGACTAAGTTGCCATTTCCGAAGAAATCGGAGACCAGAGCCAAGGAAATTCTTGGAATAATTCACAGTGACGTCATGGGACCACTGCCGTGCCCGTCCCTAGGTGGGAAAAGATATTTTCTGTTGTTCATTGACGACCTGTCACGAAAAACATTCGTTTGTTTTCTTAGGAGGAAGGATGAGGTTTTCGAGATGTTTAAAGAATTTAAAGCTCTCGTAGAAAACCAAACCAATAAGAAAATTAAAGTTCTTCGTACTGACAATGGTGGTGAATATGTCAATTCTAATTTACAGAAGTTCCTGAAGAAGCATGGGATTCGACACCAGACCACGGTTCCAAGGTCATCTGCTCAGAACGGAGTCGCGGAACGCGCGATCAGAACCGTTACGGAGAAAGCCAGGTGCATGCTCCAGGAAGCAGGTTTGAAAAAGGAATTCTGGGCAGAAGCAGTCAACACCGCCATCTACCTGAAGAATCGCTCTCCAACTAAGGCTGTGATGGGCAGTACACCGAAAGAAAAATGGACAGGTAAAAAGGAGAATCTGAGTTACCTACGCATTTTTGGTTGTCAAGCTTATGCCCTACAGCACAAACGGGACAAATTAGATCCCAAAAGTAAGAAATACATTTTTGTCGGATACTGTGACGAGTCAAAGGGTTACAGATTGATAGATCCGGCGAGCCCGAAGAATGTCATAAAAGCAAGAAATGTCACTTTTCTAGAACATGCTTTTTGGAATGACACTTCATCGGATGAGGATGACAGTTCACGTTACACGATTGGTTTGTTTCCGAACAATGTAACTGTCGCCGATAATGTTCCCGTGCAACCCGCCTCACCCGATTTACCCCAAGAGCACGCAGAAATATCTAACAAAAACTGTCAAGATAACAGCGCCATTACGATAGATGATTCTGAGAGCAGTAGTGAGACTCCGAATGACTCTGCGGATGAGACGTATGTCCCAGGAGATTCCACACTGGAAGACTACGAGAACTCTACGGACGAAAGTAGTGAGTTTGAGTCAGCTAGTGTAGCACGCACTGTATGCAGTGACACGGAAGACCCTCAGACAGTACGCGAGGCATTGAATGGCCAAGAAGCAAGTAAGTGGAAAGCCGCGATGGCGGAAGAGTATAAATCCTTCATCGATAATCAGTGTTGGACTCTGACTGACCGCGATACGAAGCAAAGGCCTGTCAAATGCAAATGGATCTTTAAAAGAAAGCTTGGCCTCGACGGGGAAATATTGAGGTACAAAGCGCGCCTCGTTGCAAAAGGTTATACACAGAAATACGGTATTGATTACGAAGAAACGTTTTCTCCTGTAGTACGATATTCTACTATACGTACGTTACTAGCTTTAGCAACGGAACATAACATGAATATCGAGCATCTGGATGTAAAAACAGCTTTTTTGAATGGAGATTTAAAGGAAACCGTTTTTATGGAGCAGCCAGAGGGCTACAAGATTAAAGGCCAAGAAGATAAAGTTTACAAGTTGAATAAGGCCATATACGGACTGAAGCAAGCTTCGAAGTCTTGGTATGAGAAAATAAATGGCGTTTTGACGAGCGAAATGAAATTCAAACGTTTATCTTCCGAGCCTTGTGTTTATGTCAAGTCGAGCGGGAACTCTATGATTATAATTGCGCTCTATGTTGATGACATAATGCTATTTTCTTCAGCTGGTTCCCGAGATGTGGCAGGAATCAAAGAAGAATTAAAGAAGGCCTTCGAAATCAAAGATTTAGGGCCAGCACACCACATTCTTGGAATGAGGCTTTGCAGACAGAACAAGGAAATAACTCTAGACCAGTCAAGCTATATTAAGAAGGTGCTAGAACGATTTCAGATGTCAGATTGCAAACCTGCACGAACACCTATGGAGACAGGTCTGAAGCTCGTGAAATCTACAAAGAAGGATTGTACGCACGACTACAGAGGCCTGATAGGATGTCTGATGTACATAGCGGTATGTACGCGGCCGGATATTGCACATGCTATCAGTTCGCTCAGCCAGTTCAACGACGCTTACAACGAGACTCACTGGAAGGCAGCAAAACGCGTTCTTCGCTATCTAAAAGGTACGCCTGATCATTATTTAACTTTTCAGAAGTCAGGGTTGGATATCGTCGCATATGCTGACGCTGATTTTGCATCAAATGAGGTCGATCGCCGATCTTATACCGGTTATGTGTTCAAAATTGGAAATTCTACCATCTCTTGGGAGAGTAGAAAACAAAAAACAGTGGCTCTTTCAAGCACAGAGGCCGAAGATATGTGTCTGTCAGATGCTTGTAAAGAAGCACTTTTTCTACGCAAGTTTCTGTTCGAAATTTACGGGGTGCAGTATAGGATTACGTTGTTTAATGACAATCAGTCTGCACTGAAGTTGTGCACTAATTCTATGTACCACGCCAGAACGAAACACATTGACGTAAGACATCATTTCATAAGGGAAATTGTTGAGGAAGGTAGAGTTGTTATAAAATACTTATCTACTGATGAAATGGTGGCCGACGTTTTAACGAAACCGTTGGTAAAGGAAAAACATGATAAGTTTGTATATCATTTATTTCTATCATTAAATAAATGATATGCGATGGTTCTAAGCAGTAGATAAGGTATGCTTGCAGAAGTATAATTTGTTTTAGATCCGTATCACATAGTTTTTTGAATATTTACTGTTTATATGTGACGGATGCTTTATTAAATTTATGCTTTTGCTATGTTTTGCTGTTGTTATGTTATATTATATTTTTAGACAGCGGATGTGTCTACACTTAGATATTTTATTGTGTGTAATGTGATTTATATGAGTTTATATTGGATCAAGGGCCAGTGTTGGAAATATACCTTCAAGGAGTTTCTATGTGTTCCATTATAAACTCTACGTTGTATAGAATAAGTTTTTTTTCTAGACAGATGTCACTCATGGTCTGATCGTTTTGCCTGTGCGGAGCACAATACATTTTTGGAAACTTATAATGTCCTTTTATTGAGTAGTTCACGGAATCTAACAAATAATAGAAAAATGATGATAAATTTGAAAATTGACAGGGAAATTTGGCTTAAATGAGTTTTTTCATAAATTTTTAGCATCACAAATAGTCAAATATGTTGGAGAGTTAATTATTAGACCATTTTTTAAACTAATAATTGATGGATAAACGTGTTTTACTAAAATTTAAAACCTTTGGTTAGCATAATTAAATATTGTTTGAGATAACTACGGATCAAACAACTGGGCCTTATACTTAGTTTCAATAAATGAAATGGCTCTAAAAAAGTGATCATTGAATTATGTTTTGCAAGACTAAATAAAAAAAAACTGTTTAGTTATTGAACTATTTCACATTTTTCACAATTCTATTATTTATAGCTATCTAAACAAAAACAATACCATAAATCAAAATAAAATCGGAGTAACAAAATATGTCATATGCTTGTAAAACTTTTGTTTGTAAAAAAAGGTGACCAGTAAAGCTGTCAGCCCTGTTACGAGTGCATACGTCGAGAGTCGGAACTACGAGTATTTGTAGTTCACACTGGGTGCTGTTTTAAATTAATTTGGTAGTAAGTATATGCCTAGTTGATTAAACTCACTCTTGTATGCAAAAATAGCAGGTATTTTTAGACGTGGAGAAATTAACTTGACTCTTACTGAATGAACTGGCCTGAAATGGCAGAGGATGGTCGTGTGTGGGAAAGAGAGTGAGGGATACTTCTTCCCAGCAGTCTCACTGCTCTCAAAACGATGAAGGAAAACATCATGAGGAAACCGGCACATCTTAGAAACAAAAATTCGAATATATGTGACATCCACCAACCCGCATTGGGCCCGCGTGGTGGTTTACTGCCTTTTCCCTCTCACAGAGAGAAGGCCTATTCCCAGCAGTGGGAACATTAAAAAGGCTGATGATGATGACTGTGCCGGAGTGGTGAGGAGAATCTGTGTCCAAGCAGTAGGATGGGCTAATTATTATGTAATCAGATACTAATTCGTATCTATGATAATAATTATGCGTGATTAATGCATACCCGGTTATGGTTGGCTAGATTTGGTCCGCGATTCGCGTGAAAACCTCATGAATAAAGGAAGTTGGGTGTGAAACTAGTCTAGCATATCCGGGTTGAATTTAGATACCTACCAATAGATTTACGTGTCTTATGGTGATATTAGTGGACCTAATAGGTAAAATTTTCGGGTTCTGTAGTCAAAGGCTGCAAACGGGACCTTGTTATTTACTGTTTTTTTGTAGATACTTGAACATTTCACAGAATAGATGTGTCTATTTAACTATCTTGCCTATTTTGTTCATAAAAAACAAGACATAAAACAAGTAAAACAAATATTTTTATAAATAAATGAAAATAATTCTTATTTAGTAAAAGTTATAACACAATTGACGAATATCTGACTAAATCTTAAGTATTATTTGGTAAATGATTATTGATAATTGCCATGCAGTAAGTATTTCTTTTAAATAGCATTAATTTTATTTGAGGTAATTTCAATTTTGTCTTTGTGTCGTGTTCTACTATTTTTATTTTCGAATAGATTATAATTCTTAGATTATATTTGTGTTTGTCATGTTTATTTTTGAAATTTTTTTTCTAGCCATTTGATTGCCTTGTCTAATGCTTTAACAATTCGCTTTGTTATCGTCGCATTTAATTGTTTCTGTTACTTATATTTACCACCTATATGTACATGGATGCAATAAATTGAATTTGAATTTGTCCTGGTAATGGGCAAAGACCCCTTTTTCACACAATTCTGTCTTTTACTAGAGGTGCACTAGTCCTCTCGGTGGAAAATAAGCTTGTCTTGTTATTACAGCTTCCAGAATCTGCATAAAGAAATTACGGTCTTGGTGGTACGAACTCTTAAGTGAAACAGTTCGAGTCGTACTATATCAGTTTTTAAGAGGAAATGCGGGCGGAGAGTTCCGACTAAACTTCCTTAGTAGAGGCAATAGGCAAGAGCCAAATCTCGAAAAATGACTTTTCAACCGACTGCCCCAAAATTAGGGGTTCTCAATTTGGATGTTTATATATATATATTTATGTATGTTCGGGTATAACTCTGTCATGAAAGCATATATAAACGGACTTGCAAAATTATTTTTTTGTTTAAGATAAATTTATGCCGTCCCATTTAAATTTGGTAAAGATTTTATGAAGAACTTCGGCAATATACAAAAGAACTCTTCAAACAACTCAACAACAATTCAACTCTTCTTCTTCTTTTTGTATATACTATACTATTCTGTATATACTTTTATCTATGTAAATAAATAATTAAATATACTCTTCAATAAATGACAGCAAATCTCTCGGGATTGCTGCAATCGCTTACCTCTCTGTCTGTTTATTGTTTACATCATTTCATAACATACCATCACGCCAGTACGCTCTAAACGGGTACGCAGATGTATAGTTCATCCTGGTCCACTCTCATTCCACCGGTTATTTTCAAGTTACATTTATTTATTTATTTGTTTATTTATATATGCTTTATTGTACACCAAGATAAAAATACAAAAAGAGACATTAAAAATTAAACAAACATACAACAGGCAGCCTTATCGCGTTCTGCGATCTCTTCCAGGCAACCTTGAATGGATAGAGATAGCCTGGACACGATATGGGGTTGCACTTGGTGCAAATTTCAAATTATAATTATTACTAATTACAATTAGGTACTAAAAACAAACTACAAAAATAGATACTTAAATACATACATACATCTAACTACACAAACAGGAAGCAAATACAGCTTATACAAGGACAGGATCACAGAGACAAGTAATGTTCCTTTATAAGTTTTTTAAAGACAGGCAACGACTGAGCATGTTTTATTGGGTCAGGCAATGCATTCCACAAACGAGCAGCCTGGAAAGTGAATGATTTATCCAAAAAAACTGTGGAATGCATAGGCATTTTAAGTCGCAAGTTTTCCGATGACCTAAGAGACCTCGTGTGGGAATCGTAGATAAACTGAAAACGATTCTAGAGGAAAAGAGGCGTGGAAGGAGTAAAGAGCACATTGTACAAAACAGAAAGAATATGAGCATTCCGGCGAAGGCGAATTGGTAACCACTTGAGCTTTACACGGAATTCGGAAACATGGTCATATTTGCGCAAACCAAATATGAACCTTATACAAACATTTTGAAGTCGCTCAAGTTTATCGAGTTGTTCTTGAGTAAGGTCAAGATAGCTGGCATCAGCATAATCAAGGATGGGAAGAAGAAGAGATTGTGCAAGCGCAATCCTGGTGGCAGTCGGAAGAAAATTACGCAGTCTCCTCAAAACTGCAGCAGATGCAAACAACTTGCGGCTAACTTCCTGCAGTTGGGCTGTCCATGAAAAGTTTTTGTCGATGAATATCCCCAAGTTTTTAACTTTCTCACTCAATGTAATAACTGAATTATCAAAAAGAACTTGGGGAAGAGACGTCCAGTCGATCTTTGAAACCATTCTAGAACTGCCCACTACAATAACCTGCGTCTTAATAGGGTTGACCATAAGCCCATACCTCTTGCTCCAATCACAAATGCGAGCCAGATCAAGGTGTGATACATGTTATTCTGGCATCATTTTGAGCATTATAGGTTCCTAACTATATAACTTGTTCATTACATACCACTAAAAAGTACTGTCAAAAATCGACGACACGAAAACATGAACACCGACATCCGAAATTGAAGTTATTTTTCGCACAATTGAAGTTTTTTTGGTTGTAATTTATTGTAAAAAAGTTTTTTTTTATAATAAGGATATTTCGTCGGATGTCTGCAACCGCATTTCCTCTTAAAGTAAGCATGAAACATTACATGCCCTAATAGTACATTACTGCAGCGGCCACCAAAAGAGGCATTGATGGACGGACGTGTAAATGTGGGCCGAGGCGAAGCCGAGGCACACATACGTAAGTCCGTCAATGCCTAGTTGTGGCCAAGGCTTGTATAGTACTTTTCTCAAATTATGCGCGGAAATTAAAACTAAGTAGTACCTAGAACTCATTTTGTCAAATACAATATTAATTTTCAAAATCAATGACGAACAACGAGCAACAATAATTTTGCCGCTTTAAAGAGCTCATTTGTTTCTTTTTTGAATAAACAGCTTTCTATTTGCAAGCCAGTTTTAAATTTAAATAAAACCTTTGATAAGCTACCTCCTTGGTTGCCATCTTTCGGAGTAAAGGTCCGTTTATATCTACAGACACTGAGATACAGTATCTATTAACGTATTTATATCTATCGTTACACGGCTGCGCAGATTCCAACAGACTCACTTTATAAAAGAATATTATTTTGTCTGCCACGGCACGTGTCTGGCACGCTCAGTGTCTGTAGATATAAACGGACCTTTAAAGATCGTTCCATTTTTAAATTACACGACAGATATGAGTTTACTATGTAATTTATTTGGGCGCTAAACACGACAGATATGGATTTTCACGAAGAAGGTTGTCAAAATAATACTCAAATTTCCAAGCATGTTTGAGAAAACATTATTATACACCTACCAAAAAATCTATCTGCCTTTTTTTTTCCCCAGCTATGTTGGGTTTTACTTCCAGTCTAACCATAATTTATTAGAATACCAGTATTTTACGTCGAGCTACTGCCTATCTGACCTCGACATCCCAGAGGTACCGTAACGACTGCACCAGCCATACCCACAGGATAGAGGATAGGATAGATAGACCCCCTTTTCCGCACTTAGACTCCAGTTTGGTTCGTCGTGAGTGCAAGGCCTCCTTTCTGTGATAGAGAATGGCTCGTAATCCACCGGGCCCAGTGCGGTTTGGTAAATATCACATGTCTTCGAATTTCTGGTTCTAAAACATGCTGGTTTCCTCACGATGTTTTACTTCACCGTTTTGAGAGCAGCGGTCACGAAAAAATTTACACAAAGTAAAGCGCCTGCCTGGGTTCGAACTCACGACGACTTGTAAGTCACGGCCTATCACTGGGCCAACACTGTTCTCAACCATACCCATTTAATTTGACTAAAATCCTTTGACCGTTAACCAGACCCATGTAATCAACATAAGCAGCTCAACTTATTACTCACTTATTTCCCAAATAAAATATCGTATTAAAGAACCTAAACAAATACCTCGTGAAACGAAAACTTATTAGGAGGTTCATAAGCACCCTTATTTTCCATGAAAACAGTTCCATTCCTTTGTGAGGTTGGGTCCGGTTTTGTTCCAAAGTATTTGTGCAAGAACCCAAACGCACCTGGGGTTCTTCGAATTGTATGAAGAATACTTCAAATGTTGGTCCCCGCCTATACAAACAGAGCAAGGTACGATAGTGTTTGTATAATGTAACAATAGTTCGTTTAAGCAATGGGTTTTACAAGTTAATGTTCGAGGTTTTGATTTATTAGTTAACTGTGTTTTGAGTGTTAAATTGTGGCTGGTATATTTAATTAATGGTTCTATTATAGTTGTATTGTAAATACCGTAATAATAGTTGTATCTGGATAATTAAGGCGTAGATACCCTTGAGTAGATGATTTTAAAATGACAATCACGTCTAAACGGCCAACGTAATTTTTTGGAAAAAATATATGTGTATAGATACGAGTGCGCGTTTTGTTCCCTCAAGGTCGTTGGCGTTAGTCGTCGTCTTAAATGTAGATAGTTAAATTGTCTTTGAGATGGTGTCAATTTCATGTAAATACGCCCAGCGGTTTTGGTGCGTTTGTCGTGTTTTTGTCCGTTTTAGACATAACTATACAAATTAATTATACTATGTTATACGAATTAAACTCAAAATTTTCTTAAATTAAATTATTAAGAAAATGGTCCAATGTATCATATATTTTTTCCAAAAAAATACGGCTGGCCGTTTAGACGTGATTCTCATTTTTAAATCAGCTTTTCAAGGGAATCGGCGCCTTAAATACACGCATACTTAATTGCTTGTGAGTAATTTCGTTACGGATCCAAAGCATTTGAATAATTTCTCGGACTCGTCAAGATTCAATGACTCAGTGATTTTACACTGTTGGCTTTAAGGAGTTGCAGTGGTTTTGAATAAAGAGACGGGCTGTCCCAAAAAAAAACTTAACTGTACCTACTGAAAAGACAGCTTTGACATAATCTAAGACACAACATAAATTGCTGGGTTAATAAGCATATTTAGCTCAAGAGTTTTTTTTTAATGCATGTCCCAAAAAAGTTATGTGGGCTGAAAGATTCCGTAGAAGTACATTTTTTTTAATATTAAATGACAACCAAGATTTTAAAGTTGTAGATTAATCATTTACAATCCATTTCTGACTGTAGCTGAACCGAAATGAACTCCAAGCACATGTCAATCAGTCGACAATTATTTGGATGGTTATCCCCGAAGCGTAATTTACCAGTCGGCCATTAAATTCCATCATCGCAGCACGAACAGACGCCATCATAAAACTATGACAAAGACGTCTAAGAATAAAGCATTAATATAACAGAACAGTTTTACCAGACGCAGTTTTATCTCGATTATATTCACTGCATTTTATATTGAATTAAATTAACGGAGAGCAAAGGAGCGTCGTTGTTTTTAATGCTAGTGTTATCAGCAGAATTAATAATGAATAAATACTTTACTATCTTGTTTAATGAGCAATATGCAGGCGGACCGTCATCTGATATCCTGTAGTAGGTTGATGTGCGATGTGGTGGCAGGGTTTCGTAGGAATTTAATATTTTACATACTGGCAAAGCATTATTATTTATCCTTATATTTTTTTTTTCCAAACACATGCTGTATGAATGTATATGAACTTTTATTTAGTGTAAAAATAATACCTATATAATAATAAGAATTAGTTTACTTGCAAAATTCACATCACATCATCAGCCTGTTAATGTTCCCACTGCTGGGACACAGGCCACCCCTCTGTGAGAGGGAATATATATGTAATAAGTATTCAGTAATGCATTAAAGCCCAGGGGGTGACCATAAGCTCTTAGAGCGGTATCAATTTGAGATCGAATAAGGGACGGATGTATCTGACTTGTATACATCTGTCATTTACTCGATATCAAATTGATGCCGCTCTAAGAGCTTATGGTCACCCCTCTTTGCATAAGTTTTTTTTAATCGGGGCACCTGTTAAGCAGATTCTGAATTCAAAGAATCCTGCTTATCATTTGTTAAACAAGTCCTAAACAGTTCAGATGGTTTAATGAGTAAGACTGTTTATGGTTAATGTACGTCATCTGTCAGAAATGCTCATTCAAAATGCTGCACAATATCAAAACCAACCCCGCCACGACACCGCACATACTCTTTATCCGACCTTTATTCAGCTGAGAACAAGCTCTAAGCTTGTGGCTGTCACCTGACAACTCCTCTTAAGCCGTAAGACTTTCATAATTTACTTTCTTTTTTATCTCAGCTGCTTTTAGATATTATCTTTTATCTATTTGTGGAATTAAAACCTTAGTTAAGATCGCCTTCCTTTATTTAAATTGGTTTTATTGTTTGTTTGATAAAAACCTTTACCCCAATTTAATGAAAACTTAGGTTGTTAATAAGATTTATGTTTTTACTGAATGAAATATTCGAATAATAAATTCATTTATTTGCAAACAAGTGTCACAGTTACATAAAAGCTCTGCCTCCTGAACTAGGTAGTTAACCTGTATCTCAGGAGACAGATCCCTTCCAAATTACATAACACAGTTGGTTTACATTCTAGGCACAGTGCTAATTTAAAATTTAAAATAAAATAAATATTAATCTATGAAACGTATGCTATATAATAAGGGCGCTCGTGTTCGTCATGGGACAGGCCCGCCCGCCGAACACAGGGGACAGTTTCGATTTGGAAGCGATACAGAGCGAACGAAAAGAAAATAATGCGAAGTATTAAACGTATGATTACAAAATATATATAAAAACTAAACCGAATAAAAAATAAATAAAAATATAAAAAATATGATTGCCCGTGTGGTGTGGTGTGTTGTGCATGATGGTGTGTTTTTGTATGTATGTATTCGGAATTAAAGGTGGATTTATGTTGGTAGTGCAGTCCTTTTATTTGTTTGGGTTACTGGTGACTAGATTTTCCATTTGTTCGTAGAATACCAGTTAAAATAATATTCGGAGCTTCCCGTAATCGGATATATGCGTATTTTCCATAGAGCATGGCTCTTGGAGCTCAACGACTAGAGATGGGTTACTAAAAATTCGTGGTCGCTTGCGCTCAGCACAAATTGCAGCTGTACATAGTCTTTTAACTTCTTCTTTTTATTAGTGTTGACCACTATTTCAAGATGGTTCGCGATGATAAAAATATTGTAAAAGGCCGTGAATTTCTATAAGTACACGATGACAGCCATTGACAAACGTAAGCTTGTATGGTACGTTTTGATAATAACATCGCTAGCAGTGGCTACCAGTATTTTCCAAAATGGCCGAACAGGAACGCCACAACATCAATATGAAATGGGGCTTTCGCTGTTGTTCAATGATTTCCAAGAACGACCTAAGTGTTGTGTGAATAAACTGCTTCGATATCGATTTAATGGTAATACTTACGTGTGAATTACTGTTTAAAGTTGTTTACGAAGAAAATCAGCGTGAAATGACTGAATAAAATAGAACGTAAACTCACGCTCTACCCATGGGGGTAAGCAGAAACTACAGAACGCCACTTGCTGCCATCGATACTCACATCACACAACACATCATCAGCCTATCAATATTCCCACTGCTGGGACACAGGCCTCCTCTCTGTGAGAGGGGATGGACTGTAATCCACCACGAGGGACCAATGCGGGTTGGTAGATGTCACATGTCTTCAAATTTTTAGTATAGGACATGCCAGTTTCCTTACGATGTTTTCCTTCACCGTTTTTTGAGACCAAAATCGATCGTTACTCCTTTCACTTCAATTGAACACAAACGTTGATACATCTAGTTATACATGCACCCCGGTCATGAGTACTGCGCACCTGACCTTCCTTAAGAACATCACCAATAATATTCGAAAAATAGTCATCAAAGTTTGTCAACTACCATTATTTATCAATTTCTTTTAAACTCTGCCTGAGTCGGGCAAAGTCTTATTGGGTTTTTCATCTAAAATAGTTCAGTAGCAACCCGGAGTCTGGATTCGTGCTCTGTTAATATCATTGGCATACAATTTTAAGATATAATATTGTTTGGCATAACGTTTTCGTATAACTTTGACCATCTTGAGCTTCTTGGCGTTACTTTGACATCGACTCTCAATTTTGGCCCATACATTGAGGCAAAGGCTCAGCTGGCTGCCAAAAAGCTGGAGATCCTTGCAAAGGTGAGAAGGTTCTTCACGCCAGAACAGCTACTCAGCTTGTAACAAGCGCAAGTTAGCAGTACTATTCTCATCAAGGTGGTATTTGGATGGATCTGGCAAATACCAGCTTGATGCACTAGAGTCGATCTAAAAGTGGGCCAAAAGGCTCATCGGCAGCCTTGAACACCGTCGCCGAGTTGCCAAATTGTCGGTTTTTTATCGGTTGCATTTCGGGGAGTGTGCGATGGAATTGCATGATCTAATTCCGCCAAGCCCGTTTCATCATCGGACTACAAGACGTACGGCGATGCCGTACCTAAACCGTAACCCATACGCACTAAACGTTTTGGAAATATTTTCATTGTGCGTACAGCTAAGGAGTGCAATTCCCTGCCGGAGTCTGTGTTTCCCAATAGCTACAATCTAGGGGTCTTTAAGTCAAGAGTGAATAGGTTACTTCTAGGCAAGCGTGCTTCACCGTCGACCACTTCATTGCTTACCATCAGTGGTCAAGCGCGAGCCTATCTATACTAATACTAACATACTAATACTAATATACTAATAATATTATAAAGAGGTAAAATTTGTAAGTTTGTATGTAAGGGGTAATCTCTGGAACTAATGATCCAATTCTACTACATTATTCCTGAGTGCTATAGGCTATATAACATCACGCTACGACTAATAGGAGCGGAGCATAAATGAAAAACGTTGCAAAAACGGGAAAGAATATTACTGTTTCACTTATGCAATCATATATAACCAAATGAGGGAATATGTATTGGCAATTAATGAGCTGGTGAGCTCACAAACCAACCAATGTAATCATTGTCAACCACCATCTGTTGAACCCTCGCCGGACCATTCATTGACAATATGTGATGCCACCATACCGCGGTCTAGTACCAGTTTGCCATTGGAAATTACTGTTTGCCCAAAAAGAGTGTAAATACAGAAATAGTATTATTTTGTGATGAAATTGGAAAGGATCTAGGCCACTTGTTGACAAATACATACCCAGGACACTCAATAATGAACTACTGTATGCCTGGTTGTTCTTTATTTGACATAATGAAAAAAGTTATAAAATGCAATTTTAACCAGGATACTACATTATTAATATTTATTGGTAATAGAGATAATGTTTGGGCGCACGGTTGGCGCAGTGGTCGAGAGATTGACTGCTGCGCTGCGTGTCGCGGGTTCGATTCCCGCACGGAACAAATATTTGTATGATCTACAAATAGTTGTTCCGGCTCTGGGTGTTGTGTATGTGAGTTTATATGTTTGTAAACGCACCCACGATACAGGACAAATTCCTAGTGTGGGGCAACGTTATTTAAAAAAAAAAAAAAGAACAAAGGAGAATTACTCCAACATTATAGAACATTGTGCGACCTTAGTTTAAAAAAAAAAAGTGATGTTCACATTCCCATACAGCCAAAGTTTGCCAAAGGAAGAAAACAATCTTAGATATGAATTGAATAGGACTTTACATCATTTAACATATAGTAATAATTTATTCCATTTAATTGACACTAAGAGAACAGTGGTGGCCCAGTGGTATCGGCCGCGACTTACAAGTTGTAGGTCGTGGGTTCGAGCCCAGGTAGGCGCTTTACTTTGTGTAAATTATTTCATCACCACTGCTCTCAAAACGGTGAAGGAAAACATCGTGTGGAAACCGGCATGTCCTATAGAACCAAAAATTCGAAGACATGTGACATCCACCAACCCGCACTGGGCCCGCGTGGTGGATTACGGCCCATTCCCTTTCACAAAGAGGAGGTCTGTGTCCCAGCAGTGGGAACATTAATAGGCTGATGATGTGATGTGATGTGAATTGACACTAACAATTATGTTGGTAATCACTTTTATTTAAACGACAGATAGCTGTGTCGCTATCATATTATTTTTCTATTACAGCCAAGAATTTGGCTAAACAACTTGCTTCTATTGAGCAATGCCAAGAAATGTTATTTAACTCTGCCAATAATTTGGCATCAGAAATTGATATTGATAATCATTTAAATTAGAGATTAGGACAATAGGGACAACCTCTTGCAAAAGTATACAGAACGAAAATTGCAAAATAAAATCTAATAAAAGCTTAAAATCAGTAAATAATATTAACCTGGTGCATCAAAATATTCAAGGATTTATGAACAAAGATTTAGAAGTAGAATTATTTATGAATTTTAACAATATTGATATTCTTTGTATAACTGAACATTGGCTTAAAAGTCACCAGTTATTGTTCAATTTTAATAATCATGAGGTTGGTAGTTCGTTCAGCAGAGTTGCTATACATGGTGGCTCATTGATTTTAGTAAGTAACCAGCTTAAATTCAAAGACCGTAAGGACATTGTGAGCCTATCTGTTGAGCGGACCGTTGAAATAGCTTGTATAGAATTGGAGCAGTTTATTGTATTAAGTGTGTACAGGCCTCCTTCAGGATTGTATGACTGCTTTGAAAAGGTAATGGATGAAGTGTTACACAAGATTTGTAACTCGAGTAAATCCATTATCATTTGTGGTGATTTCAACGTTAATTTATTAGAAAACTCGGGTTCTTGTAGTAAAATAATAAGTCTGTTTCAGTCCTACAATCTTGTTAAATTGCTGGGTTAATAAGCATATTTAGCTCAAGAGTTCCGTATACAATGAAATCGAACAAAAATGATGGTTTTTTTTTAAATGAATGTCCCAAAAAAGTTATGTGGGCTGAAAGTTTCCGTAGAAATACATTTTTTTTTAACATTAAATGACAACCAAGATTTTGAAGTTGTAGATTAATCATTTACAATCCATTTCTGACTGTAGCTGAACCGAAATGAACTCCAAGCACATGTCAATCAGTCGACAATTATTTGGATGGTTATCCCCGAAGCGTAATTTACCAGTCGGCCATTAAATTCCATCATCGCAGCACGAACAGACGCCATCATAAAACTATGACAAAGACGTCTAAGAATAAAGCATTAATATAACAGAACAGTTTTACCAGACGCAGTTTTATCTCGATTATATTCACTGCATTTTATATTGAATTAAATTAACGGAGAGCAAAGGAGCGTCGTTGTTTTTAATGCTAGTGTTATCTGCAGAATTAATAATGAATAAATACTTTACTATCTTGTTTAATGAGCAATATGCAGGCGGACCGTCACCTGATATCCTGTAGGAGGTTGATGTGCGATGTGGTGGCAGGGTTTCGTAGGAATTTAATATTTTACATACTGGCAAAGCATTATTATTTATCCTTATATTTTTTTTCCAAACACATGCTGTATGAATGTACATGAACTTTTATTTCGTGTACAAATAATACCTATATAATAATAAGAATTAGTTTACTTGCAGTATTCACATCACATCATCACATCATCAGCCTATTAATGTTCCCACTGCTGGGACACAGGCCTCCCCTCTGTGAGAGGGAATATATATAATAATATTTTTTGAATCTGAAAGATAACAAAATTGGTGTTATGCACTTACATTATTTATTATACATAATTACAACGATTAAAAAGATCTTTATTTTTAAATACCAAGAAATTACAATACAAAATAATATGTAACTACAGGGGGGGTGACCATAAGCTCTTAGAGCGGTATCAATTTGAGATCGAATAAGGGACGGATGTATCTGACTTGTATACATCTGACACTTACTCGATATCAAATTGATACCGCTCTAAGAGCTTATGGTCACCCCTCTTTGCATAAGTTTTTTTTAATCGGGGCACCTGTTAAGCAGATTCTGAATTCAAAGAATCCTGCTTATCATTTGTTAAACAAGTCCTAAACAGTTCAGATGGTTTAATGAGTAAGACTGTTTATGGTAAATGTACGTCATCTGTCAGAAATGCTCATTCAAAATGCTGCACAATATCAAAACCAAACCCGCCACGACACCGCACATACTCTTTATCCGACCTTTATTCAGCTGAGAACAAGCTCTAAGCTTGTGGCTGTCACCTGACAACTCCTCTTAAGCCGTAAGTCTTTCATAATTTACTTTCTTTTTTATCTCAGCTGCTTTTAGATATTATCTTTTATCTATTTGTGGAATTAAAACCTGAGTTAAGATCGCCTTCCTTTATTTAAAATGGTTTTATTGTTTGTTTTTTAAAAACCTTTACCCCAATTTAATGAAAACTTAGGTTGTTAATAAGATTTATGTTTTTACTGAATGAAATATTCGAATAATAAATTCATTTATTTGCAAACAAGTGTCACAGTTACATAAAAGCTCTGCCTCCTGAACTAGGTAGTTAACCTGTATCTCAGGAGACAGATTCCTTCCAAATTACATAACACAGTTGGTTTACATTCTAGGCACAGTGCTAATTAAAAATTTAAAATAAAATAAATATTAATCTATGAAACGTATGATTACAAAATATATATAAAAAACTAAACCGAATAAAAAATAAATAAAAATATAAAAAAATATGAAAATATGATTGCCCGTGTGGTGTGGTGTGTTGTGCATGATGGTGTGTTTTTGTATGTATGTATTCGGAATTAAAGGTGGATTTATGTTGGTAGTGCAGTCCTTTTATTTGTTTGGGTTACTGGTGACTAGATTTTCCGTTTGCTCGTAGAAAACCAGTTAAAATAATATTCAGAGCTCCCCGTAATCGGATATATGCGTATTTTCCATAGAGCATGGCTCTTGGAGCTCAACGACTAGAGATGGGTTACTAAAAATTCGTGGTCGCTTGCGCTCAGCACAAATTGCAGCTGTACATAGTCTTTAAACTTCTTCTTTTTATTAGTGTTGACCACTATTTCAAGATGGTTCGCGATGATAAAAATATTGTAAAAGGCCGTGAATTTCTATAAGTACACGATGACAGTCAATGACAAACGTAAGCTTGTATGGTACGTTTTGATAATGCCATCGCTTGCAGTGGCTACCAGTATTTTCCAAAATGGCCAAACAGAAACGCCACAACATCAAATGGGGCTTTCGCTGTTGTTAAATGATTTCCTAGAACGGCCTACGTGTTGTGTGAATAAGCTGCTTCGATATCGATTTAATGGTAATACTTACGCGTGAATTATTGTTCAAAAATGTTTACAAAGAAAATCAGCGTGAAATGACTGAATAATAAAAATTGAAAGCTTTATAATATTATAAAGCAAAAAATAGCTTTCTTTTGCGAAGTCGGTGTCTTTCCACCCATTACCCATTGTTTTCCGTTTTTCGACACCGACTTCGGAAAAGAAAGTTATTTTTTGCTTTATAGTTTTTTGTTCTGGAAGCCGGTTTAATTTTTTGTTAAAAAGTTTTTTATTTTTCTCTTTTTAGTTTTGGTAGATACCTCTAATTAACATGATTATCATTTATAGCCAAAGTACATCACATGACAATTCCAATAAGCCCAAACACGACTAGGATACAGTGTTTTATTTCGGAGTTCCAGTGCCTACCTTCCGGCTTCATCGGCTTCATCAGTACCATTTATTTATAAATATTTGCTTTATTATAGTCGGTTAACTATTCGAGATATCTTACGCCCGTGACATACTTAGCATTTAGGAGTTCCAGTCAAAGAGAGGAGAGTAGCATTTAGGAATCTGTGGTCTTCTTCATCAGTTTCTAATCTAATTTAATCAATGACATATATATATTATTTTTAATTTTTTAATAACTTTAATATTTTTGTAATTTTTTTTTGAATTCTCTCTTTATAATTTTATTTTAAAATGTACTTACATGAATGTTATAACCCATTTTAATTTAATTGTTTGATTTTATGTTTGTTTTATATTCATTTTATATAAATACTTGCGACTTACGCTGTAAATGATGTGCATGCCTGTAAGTGACTTACTTACACAGGATCGTTTCTGGATGTTTCTTTGTAATGTTGATGTGTAATTGAGTCGTTGGTGTGCCTTGTAAATAAATAAATAAATAAACTATCAGTTCCACTTCACCAAATAATAGTTTCTAAGTGCAAATGATTGCATTGTTGATGAAAATACCAAAATAGCTAGTATGCCTATAATATTTGAAGAGTGCCCTCGATTTCTCTAGGATTCCATCATCAGATCCTGACCTGATGACTATGGGACCAACTAGAAAGTATACCCTTTCAAACAATAGAATAATTTTTGAAATCGGTTCAGGCGTCTTTGAGTAATCGAGGAAAATACATAAAAAAAGGACATTCCGACGAATTGAGAACCTCCTCCTTTTTTTGAAGTCGGTTAAAAACGTATAAGAAAGCCCTTTTCCCATGGGGGTAGGCAGAAACTACAGAACGCCACCTGCTACAATACTTACTCCTTTCACTTTAATTACGTTCATGCATCTAGTCATACACACACGCCGACTATGAGTACTGTGCACCTGGCCTTTCTTCCCATCACCAGTAATATTCGAAATATTACTGGTGATAGGAAGAAAGGCTTTATGGAATATCTTTTAAATTGGTCCAATATTGGAGGAGAAAAGAGACGAGAGCCAAACCTCGAATTATGACTTTTTACTTAGGAAATTCAGTCGGCGCTCTCTGCCCATATTTCCTCTAAGGCGCAGCGGGGGTGGCCAAGGGCCACTCTTGAGCCGCGAACATGTTTGTTTTTATCTGAATTATATCGTAAATATCATTAAACGTTTATAATATTATGCTTTCTAAAATTATGCTGTATTTCGTTATGCCAATGTAAATTATGGCTACTTATGTGCTTACCATTAGTAAACCGATAGCAATAGGCTCACCCCTGTTACATGGGAGCCTTTTGCCTATTGTATCAGTCCGCTGATAGGATGGGACATAAACGTAACTGGCTAAATGAGGGTGTACTGGAATAGGTTGGACACACGTCTGTTAACGTCGTATTTTGTTATTTTACTGAAGTTGGTTACTTCCCAAAAAGTAGGAGGTTCTCAATTCGGATGTTTATATTTTTTTAATGTTTGTGCGGGCATAACTCCGTCATATATAAACGGATTTGCAAAATTATTTTTATGTTCGAAAGAAGTTTATGCCGAAATGGTCCCATTTAATTGGTAAAGTTCAAATGAAGAACTTCGGAGATACACAACTGAACTCTTCAATAAATGACAGCTAATCTCTCGGGATTGCTGCAATCGCTTGTCTGTTTATTTTTTACACCATTTCATAACATACCATCACGCCAGTATGCTCTAAACGGGTACGCTGATGTGTACAGTTCACCCGGTTATGTTCAAGTTACATTGTTACCGGTCATGTTACTTGTCCTTTATGTACCACTAAAAAGAAAAAATAACAAAACATTTTAACAAAAAATTAAAACCGACTTCTAAAGCAAAACAGCGAAAAATTATTTTTCCGATTTCGGTGTGGAAAAACGAAAAACAGTAGGAACCAAAGACATAGACTTCGGAAAAATAAGTCATTTTTCCCTTTGTAGTGTTTTGCTTTAGAAGTCGGCTTTTTATTTTTTTATACTAGTTAGCGACGCCCCGACTTTGCACGGGATCAATTATATACAAAAACCTTCATCGATTATTACTTTTTCTTTTAGTGAAAACCGTATCGAAATCCTATGCGTGGTTTAGAAGAAGTTAGTTAAGAAATAGAAATGACGTCAACAGACGCGGCAGCGAATTGTTTTATACAATTTAGAGATTTAATAGAGTAATTCAAAGCGTTTCCAAGCGTTTTTCTAAAAGTTTGTGCGACGTAAATATATATTTGGTAAAAAAATGGTTTAAAAATTGATAAATCGGCAAAATATTTTAAAAGGGATTACCTATAAAAATATTTGCGTACCCATTTATCAATTTATTAAATCAATTTCCTTTTTTATTAAAATTTCTGCATGGATAAACCACCAACCATTTTTATTTTTTCTTTAATACCAAATGACATGATGAATATTTATTTGAACAACGTATTTCAAAATTAAATAGTCTCGTCGTTGGTTTTTTTTATTTTTATTATTCATAGGCTCACGTTTGACGACTATCTCACCTGATGGAGAAGCGAAGATGTGTGTATGGGGCACGCTTGCCTAGAAGTAACTCTTGTTCACTCTTGACTTAAAGACTCCCAGGATGTAGCTATCAGGAAATACAGATGAAATTGATATGTGTCGTCGATCACATCACCGCTTACCAACAGGGGAGATAGTGGTCATGCGCGAGCCTATCAATAATAACAAAATTATAATCGCTGAGGTAGATTCTGAGGTCTCGGTTCTAGGTTTGATTTATAAAACATGTTATAGATGATCTCCGTTGCATGAAGGCTCCTACAGACAGGTGTGACTATGGGACAAGGGTGCGACAAGAACAACCATTAACAAAGAAAATTTACCAGAGGTAGCTTCTATAAAAAAAAAATTTTCGCTTTTTCGAAGCCTCAACAACCCACAAAACTGGTAAATATCAACACTTACAATCCTACCTACTCGTTCAAGAAATCTAAGCGTGATACGATTATTTTTATTTGAAATATACTCTTATTTTTGTAGACATATTTGTGGAGCAAACAAGTGTGTGCGGTGCAAGTTCCCTGCATTTACTGACGAGGGTTTAGGGAGGGACTATAGTAATAATCAAGGACAAAGGAAGTTGATGTCTATAAAACATGATTTTATTGCAAAACTCTGATTTCTATAATTTAGGAGAAATTGCAATTTCATAAGCGTGGTACCTACCTAGTTTTGAAGGCCAGTGTAGTTATTTTGTGTATAGCAAGTTATACGATGGTTTGGTTTTTGTTCTGTCAAAATTATTTTTACAGCAATAGTAGTTAAAGAAAGAAAGAAATCATTTATTTATTGATAATGTAGGTATACATATAAGTTGGAATATTAATAAATTGTCCCAATACTGGAAATAATAAAAAAAAATACAGAAAAAAAAATTGAACATTAGTTTGCATAATATATTTCGTAACAGGGGTAGTTTTTGTTTTAGGTAAATGCTATGTTGGTATGTATGATCTATTTAATCTAATTATTACTAAACGATTCACAATAAACGATATATATGCACGGTAGAATCAACTATTATAACTTGTAAATTTTAATGTAACGTTTAAAAGTGCCGCTTGGTTGCCTACTTGTTTTTTTTTTTTTTTTTGTCCTATAGGTTCGCGCTTGACCACCATCTCACCTGATGGTAAGCGATGATGTGGTCGATGATGGAGCACGCTTGCCCAGAAGTAACCTATTCACTCTTGACTTAAAGACCCCTAGGTTGTAGCTATCGGGAAACACAGACTCCGGCAGAGAATTCCACTCCTTAGCTGTACACATAATAAAAGTATTTTCAAAACGTTTAGTGCGTATGGGTGGGATGTCCACCATGTACCGATGGCGCATCGCCGTACGTCTGGTAGTCCGATGATGAAACGGGCTGGGTGGAATTAGATTATGCAATTCCATCGCACATTCCCCGAAATGTAATCAAATAATCAATAATATCTTTGTCTTGTCTTGTCTATACTAATATTACAAAGAGGTAGTTTGTGAGTTTGTGACGTTGTAAGGGGTAATCTCTGGATCTACTGAACCTATTTTGAAAATTCTTTCATCAGTAGAAAGCTGCATTATGCCTGAGTTTCATAGGCTACAAAGTATTTTCAAAAAAAATAGAGATCCTTATGAAAATTGCAATAATGTAACCCAAGGTAGCAAAGTGTTGTCTATAAAAATAATTATTTGGCGTGCGCTGAGAAAACTATTGATGATAGATAAAAATTATTAGGTAGGTAGGAATGGGTAGGTAGGGTAGGCAGGGTAGACAGGGTAGGCAGGGTAGACAGGGTAGACAGTATAGACAAGGTAGGCAGGGTAGGCAGGGTAAGCAGGGTAGGCAGGGTAAGCAGGGTAGGCAGGGTAGGCAAGGTAGGCAGGGTAGTCAGGGTAGGCAGGGTAGGCAGAGTAGGCAGGGTAGTCAGGGTAGGAAGAGTAGGCAGGGTAAGCAGGGTAGGCAGATTAGGCAGGGTATGTAGGTAGGTAGTCAGTTGACGGGAGCGAAGCCGCGGAGATCAGCTAGTAAATAATACACACGTTACCTATAGACTCGTCTAAGGTAAAACTCTAAGTAATATTTTATAAACTTTCTTATAAAACTTTTCTTCTACACATGAGAAGAAAGATTGAATACAAAAACATAATAGAACTCGTTATTTTGTCTGAACTCAACTTTGTTATACTAATGTGAGAGTTTTTCAAGTAGTTGTGAGAAAATTTATGACTTTCGAGTTCTTCGAAAGAAAGTTTTCGCATATCGGTAACCTATTGAAATCCAAAAAAACCAAATTATACTTATTCTACGCGTAAATCAAATGGTTATTCAACTACATTTGGGCTCAGATATCGATAAGCGTATTTTAAATTTCGAATTTGAATTTAGGTACGTACAACAAACAATTGTTTTTTTTTTTTTACAAAAAATTACTACCGACTTCCAAATAAGAAATATACAAAGTGAAAAATAACCTTATTTTTGGAAGTCGATGTCCATAACGCAAAAAATTGGTACCTACCAAAGACACCGACTTCCAAAAATAAAGTTATTTTTCACTTTGTAGTTTTCTTATTTGCAAGTCGGTAGTAGTTTTTGTAAAAAGTTATTTTATAATAAAAAAGAAGACCACGACAAGCGCCACAACACGACACACGACACGACACATGACACAAGACACGTGACTCGTGATATTTTGATAGCGCTATATAGGCATTCCCATACATTTTTTTTACAGTTTTTGTCGGTAGAATGCAACTTCACACGTCTAGAGACGTCATTTTTAAAGATCGTGCCTTTACAGCAAAGAAGAGTTAGGGTGAGGAAAAAATATTTGGCTACTTTTAAGCAGTCAAATTAGGAACAGTCACAGAGAAAACCACCAACGAATGTTAGCTTTGACCAAACTTACCTTAATTCTTTCCCCACTATCGCTACCGCTTGTCACCAAGCGCTTGGAGTGGGCTAGAGTGAAGTGCCCTCACGGCTGTAGGTCGACGGTGTTTACACTAATTGCTGGAGACAACACGAACTCGCCCTGTCTGAGATTCAGACTGAAACTCAGGTACACGTGTGTAGCTTCTGAATTACCTTGTGGCTCTTTCTTTGTGGGAGAGTAATTGAGTCTGTTGATTTGCTGGTGGATAGTGAGTAGGGATTCAAAAAGGATGTCGTGAATATTTTGAGTCAAATCTGCATTATATGACTGCTATAGATATACAATTGATCTGTTGAGAGCTGAGGGTATCTGCTGGATGCGATAAGCACAAGACCGATCGATGCTGTACTGGTTGGCGAGACCTATGTCCAATGTAGTGTATGTTTTTAAAATCCTGCATCTAGTTACACTACAGCACCGGCTTTGATGGCATAGCTACTAAAATAGTGAAATACGTAAGCACTGTAATAAGTCCAGTCTTTAGTCATATTTTTAATCTCTGCATTGAGCATGGACACTTCCCTAGTATTTAAAAAAAAACTATTGTCAAGCCCACGGAGCACAAAACCAGTGGAGAGAGCATCGGCACGTTTTTGTTCTAAAACAAAGTCACCAAATAACGGCGGGGGCAGAGGTAAGCTTCCTCCGCTGTGATTGGGCGACAGATTGACAACCAAATGACAGCTGATTCTTTAGGGATTCCAAAAAAGAAATTAAAAAAATATCGATATCGATAGTTGTTTAACTTATTAATAGTGTAAGGATTTCTTTAGGATACAGAGATTACGGGTTTTGAAATAAAACAGGTGTTTAATAAATTAAAGGTATAATTAAAAAATAATTATGAATTTACTGGTTTTTAAAATGAATTAGCTTTGAATATGTTTTTCTTATGTAATCTTTTGGACTTGTATTATTTTTCGTAATGACCCGACAAACTTTGTTTTGTCATAAAAACACCAAATACCCTACCTACCCTACTTACCCTACCCTATTGTGAATCTAAAACATCCGGGGCGCCACCCAAACGCATACAAAAAACTTCATTCAAATCGTTCCAGTCGTTTAGGAGGAGTGCAGTGACATAACACGTACAGTAGAATTATATATATAAAGATACATATATACATGAATTGCTCGATTAAAGGTTAGATTTATGATATGGTAAATACGGGCATGACAATAAAAAACAAAAGAACGTACACAGCTGCAGTTCTTATTAATTTCGGCAACAAAGTATTGTGTAATACTTAATAATAAACAATGCATTCTGAGTATTTTTTTCGCTCGACGAGTTTTTTCCGTCTTGGAGCCTAACATATCGATATAATCGTCGTGGTGATGCGATGCAGCGCTATCGAGAAAAAAAGAGACAACGACTAACGCGCGAATCAGTGTACCAGAAAGAGACAGCAGCGGAACCATCCAGAAATAAAAATATTTGATTTTACTTAATGAAATTGATTAAATGGAGTAGAAAAACACCTGTGAAATGTTATCCCATCTTTTGTGTAACTTGAAGTATTAGAACACTTTCTACACCATTTAATTGCACAACTAGACATTACTTTTCAGTTTATTTGTTTTAAAGACGGAAGTGCGTGACGTTCGTACGTCCTACCTACGAATGTTGCGACTGACTAAAATTTCGCCGCATGTGATTGATACTGCATACGCTTGGCGCCCGCGGTAATCCCGGCACGCTCTCTCCACTGTTTTCGTGCTCCGTGGTCAAGCCATTCTTTAAAAAAGGTGATAAAGACGTTATGTCATGTTACAGACATGGGCGCCGGCAGGGGGGTGCCAGGGGGTGCACTTGCACCCCTTGGGAATCTCGGGATCAACAGGAATTATTGAAATAAAAAGCCGTCTGTTGGAAATCATTTTTTTATTCACAATAATTAGTAGGCAGTAATTACACAATTCTCATTTAAAAAGCAATTGCAGCCGGCGGGGTTTTTGACCGAACTTATTAATGACGTTTTCTATAAAGTTATCTTTATTGTCCTTGGTTATCTTGCCTCGGTGGACACTTAACAAGCATAATCCAGACAGACGCTCGTCACCTGTTGTGGACCTATTTCAAGTTTTAACTCTTCTCAGTGTGCTAAAAGATCTTTCTATTGTGCACGTTGTGACGGGTAGACTAAGGCCAATCTTGATCGCTTCTGCTACTGAAGGAAAGAAATCTTTTGCCTCGTCGATGTAGTCTATAAGATGTTTTTCATATCGATCAACTTCACTCATATCATTTGCCGCTGGCTGTGGATATTTCCACATTTCAAACCAAGTCGTGATTTCTGAAATAAAATTAGGTAAAAGATCGCCATACAAATTTTCAATGTCTTTTGCAGCTCTAAGAAATTCTTCTTTACTGAGGCCTTTTATTGTTTTTGGGTGTAGTTGTAACAGAGAAAATGATTTTTTATGTGTTTCAGAAAATCTGTCTTTTAAAGAAGAAATGATCGAATCAAGGTATGGGATGTATAAAGCTCTTCTGTAAAATTCTTCAACGTTTTCGGATGGGTGGTTGGATCGATGAGCCTGTTGTTTCGTAACTCGTTGGCATTTAATCTCAATATTAAGGTCTTCACAACTTTGTTTAGCTTCTCTAAATATAGCAGAAAATGCCTGCGATGCGTTTTGTCTGTGACCCTCTAATAATTTAGTGAGTTTGCAAATGTGGTCATTCACTGAATTAATGTCAATATCCACTTGTTGAAGCTGGTTGCAGACAGGCTCACGCTTTGCCGAGTAAGTAGCAATAATATGCAATGCCACAATAAAATTTGTGCTGGTCAAAGCAGTGCGCAGTTGGTAAGCTCTAACCTTTGTCTTAGAATTAGTGGCTTGATCTTCTGAGAGGTCTTGTATTGTAATGCTTCTACAATTTTGGTGAAATTTTGAGCCAAAATTCGAATACTTTTGTACTTTGCAGACCATCTGGTTTCGCAAAACAAGGGAATATTTGGATTTTTTTTTTCGCCGTAAAATGCTCTCTCTAAAAAAAATTATAGTTTCCTTAATCATTCCAGCAGTATTTCGTATTTCACTCAAATTATTTAAATCATTGACAACAAGATTTAATATGTGACTAGCACAGTGGAAATACTTTGCTTTGGGATATTTATCATTAATTATTTTCTGAACTCCACCAAAATGTCCAGCCATCGTGGAGCAACCACCATACCCTTGCCCAACCATTTTGTTGAGATCTAAACGACATGATGTCAAAAAAGATATTATAACTTCAGAAATCGATGCAGCATCTAATTTTTGAAGTGGTCTGTACGCCAAAAATTCTTTAAGTATTACGTAACTGTGTTTCGTTTGGTCAAACTTGACGTATCTTATGCCCAGTTCCTAGAAAAATTTAATATTTTGGTCGATGAACAAATGGGTTTTAGGAAAAATAAAAATATTAATAAAGCAATATATAATTTTCTTGAAAAAGTGACCAGAAGTGTTGATAAGGGGGTACCAGTTTGTGCATTATTCATGGATTTAACCAAAGCGTTCGACTATGTGGACCATAACACACTGACAAAGACAAAGATATTTTATTTCAAGTAGGCCACCAAGCGGCACTTTTGAACGTTACATTTTAAAAATAATAATAGTTGATTCTACCGTGCATTCGGAAAGTAGCTTGTAATGGAGAAGAATGCACAAGAAACTCCATACTTACTATTTAAAAAAAAAAAAAACTTTTTACAATATGTAGGTACATACGTACATACCTTGATGAATTAAATTGAGTTTATACAATACAAATATATTTATACAGTCTTCAGAAGGTCTAACAATAATTCAAAACGAAACAAAAACAAGCTATATGCTTATGGCCTACGTGGCAGCGCCTTAGATCTAAT
The DNA here is from genome assembly GCA_948252205.1 of Orthosia incerta. Classification (NCBI taxonomy): domain Eukaryota; kingdom Metazoa; phylum Arthropoda; class Insecta; order Lepidoptera; family Noctuidae; genus Orthosia; species Orthosia incerta. The sequence continues at coordinate 26,913,411 of OX411749.1, forward strand.
TATGTCATATTTAAGTAATAGGAAACAAGCCACATTAATAACGAAATTCTGTTCTATAAAAAAAACAAGAAATTGACCATGCTTCAGACTACGTAGAAGTGATATATGGTGTACCACAGGGCAGTGTCCTCGGGCTCTTATTATTCTTAATTTACATTAATGTTTTGCCGAAAACTGTGAACTTTCCGATGATTCTTTTTGCAGATGATAGTACAGCCATATTTTGTAATAAAGATTATGCTTCATTGGAAAATGACGCTAACACCACATTGGTTCACATTGTCGATTGGTTGGAAACAAACAACCTTCTAATTAATTTAAAGAAAACTAATTTGATGATATTTAGAAACAGGGCTAAACCACCAACAGACTTAAACATTCAGTATGCTGGAACAAAAATTGATGAAGTTGATGTAACAAAATTCTTAGGTTTGAATGTAGATTGTAATTTAAATTTGAAATCACATGTAAAATCTGTCTGCTTAAAATTAAATAAACATTCCTATATGCTATACATGCTCACAAAAATTGTAAATAGATCTACGGTAATGACAGCCTACCATGCATATGTGGTATCCACGCTGAGATATGGTTTAATTTTCTGGGGGAACTCGACAGAATGGGAGTCTGTTTTCAAAGCCCAAAAAAAATGCATACGTGCAATGTGTAGACTTAAAAACACAGATAGCTGTGAACCATATTTCAAAAAACTTAAGATTCTAACTTTACCTAGCCTCTTCATTTATGAGATATCAGTCTTTGTCAAAAGTAATATTAATAAGTATGAAAAATTCCGAAGTGTTAGATATAAAAATAAAATTCAGATTGCACCATGCAGAACTTATTTAATGGGTTCCAGTGTTTATTGTATGACATCCAAGATTTTTAATAAATTGCCATGTTGTATTACAGATATTGACAATTTGCACATATTTAAGCGGAAGCTAAAGGAATTTCTAACTGATAAGGCGTATTACAGTGTGAAGGAGTATTTAAACGGGAATCCTTATGGCAGATAATATTTATGACAATAATAATGACATACTATGCATTCAATTATTATTTATCTAGGACTTTTCTTTATTTTATCGACATTAATTACATTATCTACTCTGACATTTATTTAATTTTTGACTACTGGATACTGCTTGACATTAAAAATATTTATTGTTATTCGGCTTGATATTAAATATTTATAGTATTTTGATACTAGGTTGTAATTTATGTGTAAGATTTTGCATGCCCATATGACGGCAGAGCATTGAGAACATTAAAAAACAAATGTATAACATCTTTACCCCTACCTATGCTGGCAAAAATATAATATTGAATTTTGAATTTTGAGTTTTTCTTTTACAAATAAATTATTCATTTTCTTAGAGCGGGGATGACCCAAGTCGCCACAATACGTTTTTGACGACCGTTAACTTGTTTGGCTGCTCATGTAATTTCAGTTCGCTTTTTAATTCTTTGATTTAGTCATTTGTTCGGACGGGGACAGCTCCTTTAGTCACTATATGACATCTAACAAGAAACTACTCAACTGTTTGGTGACTTCTTAATACTGGGTATCACACGGACCATACTTTAAATTTTCAACCTTTCAGGTGTTTGTGCCAACACCAGAATCGTTTTCCCCATAAACATGTTTGCGTTAAAAGTGTTTTCACCACAGCAGATTAACGACGTGAGATTTTAAGTCTTGATCGTTTTAGCAGTGTATTGGCTGTACATTTTGAAGGATTCATGAGGAACTCGGGGACTAATTTTAAATGCACTTTATTATGAACATAACCTTATTTTGTAGAATCGGAATCGAATTTTTTTTGTAGAATCTTTTTCATCGTCAAAGACTTGTTCTAGGCTTTAGTTATCTGTAAACAGAAGTTTATGTGAGTCGTATATCAGCCACTAGTAAAACAACTGGTTTTAGCTGGACACACATTCTAAAAACACAGCTAAGGATTGAAATTCCCTGCCGGAGTCTGAGTTTCCTAATACATGAAATGTCAAGAGTGAATCGGTTACTTCAAAGCAAACGTGCTACAACGTCGACCACATCATCGCTTACCATCACGTGATAAAGTGGTAGAACGCGAGCCTATTAAAAAAAAAACTTTTTACTACACTGTCACAGCTTAAGGTCAACGTATTTACTTCTTCAGGCGAATTTATCCCAATCCTTCCTTCAATCTACCAATATTTACTTATCCACCTTTCCCTTTAGGTCAATAACCCTCCCACACTCACAACAATACAACACACCGGAAACTACAAAATGTGTGTTAAATTTATTAGAAAATAAAGTCATCCCTCTTTTGTAGGTCTTTGCCGATAACGTTACGATTAACGCCAAACCACTATCCCGGCCTAACCCTCTCCCATTCATGTGGAATCGTTGCGACCCATGCGAGCAGTTGAGGGGTTAATCGCATATTAGGTTCAGCTTTTTGACTAAACGTCACTTGGAGTGAAATATGGCCACTATCTGTTTGAAGGGTATTTTGGTATTTGAAATTTGGTTTTGATTTTGAATTGAGTAGGAATTATGTGAGTCACGGTAGAATTTCACAGTAGCGTATAAGTAAATTGCACCAACGGCATGGATTTTTTCTCATTCTAGGGATAAGACTTTTACAATGCATGTCCTCGAAAAGAGCGTTTTCCAAGCAGCTAAACTGTGCGGAAAGTGTCACTTTTTTTTACTAGTGCTTTTTACTTTCCTGAATTTTTTTAATTTTTAACTCCAACGTCAGCTCGCCGCATAGAGTTTTTATTATATGAGAAAAGTTTTAAAAATTAGTTAAGTACAGATTATCATTCATAAAACAAGGTAAAACAAAACTAATACTTCATTTAAGGCGTTTTTATTTACTCCAGTTTTAGATTTTGATCAATAAATTAATTTAAAATATTCATTAAATATATTTGGCAGAATGAATATTTTGCTCATGCCTTTTTGCGTTACGACGTGACAGCTATTTGCACATGCCCAGTAGATATGCCCGAGGAACTATGAACTATTAGTTAATCTGTGGATATGCTGAGCGCCCTTGAATAAACGCCATTTTATTAATTTCTTGCTTGGTTCAGATATATTTTTTTATTTCCTCGCACAATGCATATTAAAATATTGTATGATACACGTGCGTAAGATGATTTCCGCACTTGTAGCATAAATAAGTAAACATGGTAAATAAACGATTTTTATTTCTATTAATCTGTTTACACAAGTCTCTCTTGGTTCTGTAAATCGTAACACTATGCCAAACATAGCGTAGTTTCTTGCAAAAATAATCCTCAAAACCAACTTTCAAAACAAAACTACGTAACGTCCTCATATATCGCCTCCCCGTTCCGCCCACGTGCGATTGCAATGTGTTTGGAAGAATCTTATTCTAGTCATTACAACTTGTACTGTTAAGAAAGTTAAGAAAAGTATTCACTGAGAACTGTCTGCTTCTGCGAGTATGGTGTATTAACTGATACAACTCGTTATATGTATGCCGAGATACAAGATCCGTCTTAGTTCGGCTACAGATGCTCCATTGTAAAGTTCTAACCTTTAGTAATAGCCTGTAAGATTGCTTTAATCTGTAATGTTGTTTTTGGTGAAATAACATTATGGTACAAGTGTGCAATGTTGGTAATTACCGCTGAGGCGCCATTGAGACCCGAGCCATAGGTGAGGGTCTTAAGAGAGCTGAGGACGGTAATCATCAATACACACGTGTATCATACGACGTTTTTCAACACACTTGTGAAGAAAATAATACAAAAAAGTCTTTTTGAACAGTAAAAACGAGTTGTGATTTTTTTTTCACAATGGCGGGCAAAATTAATCAGTTTTCCTATGCGAGCCCATCTAACAATGGTGATCGGCCATAAACTAAAAGAATGAGGTTTCTTTTTTTTTGGCTTTTCGTGGATAGTGTTTTAGCCACGTACAAAATAGGGAAATTCAATTTTTCTTAATTACAGAGCAAATAAAATTTATATTTGAGTGAAAGTTTTATTTATTAAGCACGTACAAGTTGAAATTAATATGAAGTTGCATGAAATGAGCAAGCAATAGGTACATTAATTTATTTGTACTATTGAGCACGATCTTTTTTGTATCGAAACTTTTTTAAGAACAACGCAAATCAACCAATAAATTAATAAAAAACTCTATAACTCACTTGTGAATAATAGCAATGAAAAAGTCACAGTTTCATAACAGGTATCATTATGTGCCTAATTGCGGTGAAATTAGAGCCACTTTATGAGCAAGTGTGTTGAAAATATTATTATGCCTGTATTTCCAGCAAGGTTATGCAGAGGTTAATCTACATACCACCACGTGAATTTTAATAATATCGTGACAATCTAAGAAGTCCGATGACGTTTCTACCTGTACACTATAACAACGAATATCATTCAATTTAACTTATATAACGTTTTTTATTGTTTTCAAATGCGACTTTTTAGATTATCATGACTTTAGTAAGCTAGTACACGTGCCTAGCCACCAGTCTTATCAAGAGGCATTCTGTTACCCAGTAGATAAAACGTATTGCGGAAATCAGACAGGCAGTCGCTTCATGCAAACTATTGGTATTAAGTTGCATTCGATGACTCCAACATACATAGTTGGGAAAATGCTAGGCAACTGATGAGGAACTTTATAAGTAGGTATATATTTTATTTAATATTTTTTTACTGAAGATCTATGATGACATTTAATTATTGCTGCAAGCATCGTCATTATGAGTTGAAAAAATACACACACACACGCACACACACACATTCTTATACACACACACACACTCACACTATTTTAGGACATACCTCTAAGTTTCTTTTTCTTTTTTTAGTTACAGTTCAAGTTTCAATTTTTTTTTATGTATTACCTATTTTTTCGGGCACTCAGCAATAGTGTTGCATTTTTCAGTAAAACATCTTTCAAAATTGTATCCGAAATTCGGGCGTTTTCCTTTTAGATACAAATATACAAACAAACAGTGTTGACCTCTTTGTATTAGTTTAGAAAAGTCATACCTACTGCTCTAACTACTTTTACAAATGTTTACTATTTGTTGATGGTGAACTTTGTGGGCACAAATACAAAAATCATCATCATCAGCTTTTTAATGTTCCCGCCGCTGGAACACAGGCCTCTGTAAGAGAGAATGGATTGTAATCCACCACGCCGGCCCAATACGGGTTGGTAAATGTCACATGTCTTTCAATTTTTGGTTTTAGGCGATGCCGATTTCCTCACCATGTTTTTCTTCACCGTTTTGAGAGTAGTAGTAATGAATTAATTTACAACTTACTTAATTTAATTTACACGACCTACAACTTGTAAGTCGCAGCCGTTACCACTGGGCCTCCACTGCTCCGTTGCCAGTGCAGAAATAACACTTTACTCACACAGATATGGAAGCCTTCTCACTTGAAATACCAGTGAAAATCTGTACCTTTTTCTTCTTTTTTTGGTTACTGCACGTAGTCCGTAGTGAGGACCAATTGTGCGGGAGCCGTGGCGGCCGTCATTCCGGCCAGAAACTCTGTACTGATACAAGGACGATTTTAGTGATGGGGCTGCAAATCCAGGTACCTCAACCGATTCAGTTATAGGAATACTTTATTAGAAGACTGACCTAACTTTTTTTATTAATTGAAAACTGGATTCACAGATTAAAAAAAAGTTTATAGTCAGCTAAAAATGAGAGATTTACACAAAACATTTTTTTAATACCAATAAATCATCTTGTTCATATTAAGGATAAGTCTCAGACCAAATGAGGTTTGAGCACTAGAAAAGCCACTGATTGCAGAAACTTTTGTCGTATCGTTATGATCAATTACCTCATCCACGATGTATTCAAAACTTAGCTAAAATTAGATTCGAAAAGGTTTTTTTGTTCTCATCTCCTCTGTAACCGTGAGTAAAATCACAGAACAACACACACAATTACAAACAAAGAACAGAACTCATAGAGTTATAAACTAGCTCTGCAATTAAACAATTTCATAAGTAAGACTGGCCTATTATTAAACTTGTGTTCCCATTCTATTTTGAGCATAATTGAGACGTATTGTTACATACTTCGATTGTAATTTCTAAGTTTTCCATAACTTCAATAGTTTTAGTAGTTTTGTTGTTGCATGGCAATAGTGGTCATTTTCTTTTTCTATACTGTTTTTCGTTGAAACCCAAACAATAATTCACATCATCACATCATCAGCCTATTAATGTTGCCACTGCTGGGACACAGGCCTCCTCTCTGTGAAAGGGAATGGGCCATAATCCACTACGCGGGCCCAGTGCGGGTTGGTGGATGTCACATGTCTTCGAATTTTTGGTTCTAGGACATGCCGATTTCCTCACGATGTTTTCCTTCACCGTTTTGAGAACAGTGGTGACGAAATAATTTACACAAAGTAAAGCGCCTGCCTGGGCTCGAACTCACGACCTACAACATGTGTCGCGGCCGATACCACTGGGCCACCACTGCTCCATCAAAACAATAATTGATAGAATTAAACTTTTTTTTTGTCCTGTGCGTGTTACAAATAAATATTTTCCTTCTTCTTTAAGAATTTTTTTACTAATGAAAAACGATAGTTATATAACTTCTTCGTATTCGTATATCGTTTTTCGTTTTTCTTTTTTTCTGTTTGTAAAATTAAGAATATCAATAACTTTTGAATTATCTTGCCGAAATCTGTGTTTCCTGAACTTCCTAGGGTTCTTTAAGTTAAGAGTGAATAATACTTCTAGGCAAGCGTACTCACCGTCAATCACATCATCGCTTAACATCAGGTGAGATAGTGTCCAAACGTGAGCCTATCATGAATAAAAAAATGGTAGGTAAAATGCAACAACAATAGGCACTTGATCAACAATGCAGCTAAAAAAAACGATTCTATAATTGAAAAAAAAAACAAAAAGCATCAAAGCAACAAAAATAACCAAAACAGACAAAACGTTTACATTTCCTCGTTATGCTACACTAAAAGAACCAAACTTTTATTAAAGCAACATTTATTGGTATCTTTTTCTGTCTATTTGGTTCCGAGCTGTGTATTCGCTTTATAATTCCACAAACGGCCATTTCCCTCCATTCCGGTATTGTTTGGTTAGGAGCGGATTAAACCAGTTTTTGCTGGTTACTTAGGTCCTACTTAATTTTAGTAAACCAACACTGCGGATGGTCGCCTTGAGATTTTTATTTTCTTATAATAAAATTTTGTTGGTGTAGAATTTTTGCGCTTTTGTGCAATTAGGGTGCAGATACCCGTGAATAGCTGATTTTAAAATGAGAATCACGTCTCAACGGCTTGTCGTAAATTTTTTGAAAAAAATATATGATAAATTAGACCATTTTCTTAATTATTTGATCTGAGAAAAATTTGAGTTTTATTCGTATAACATATTGTAATTAATTTGTATAGTTATGTCTAAAACGGACAAAAATACGACAATTGGACCAAAACCGCTAGGCGTATTTTAATGAAATTGAAAACATTTTGATTTGAGGCTTTTTTTTAAAGTCATAGAATAAAAAAGAAAGTACAAAAAACTACAAAATTTTGGGTCGTGCGGGTGTGAAACGAGTGCGCGTTTTGTTCTCTCAAGGTCGTTGGCGTTAGTCGTCGTATTAAAGAGAAGTTTTTAGATAGGTAAGTAAAGCTGAGATAAAACGTATTCTTATTAAAAAAATTTTCACTATAAAATATTTATTTTCCAATCAGCTAGAACTTATTGCTTGGTGTATTGGTTTTGTTTTAAATACAATTCCTAAACACTTAACGATTGCGTATTGACATAGGTATATTTCTTGTTAATATAGGATAGGTATCATACATTATATCATACATCGGAGAAATTAAAACAACAATAACATAAAACCAAACCTGAGGTACTGGGATCGATTCTCGATGTTTGGTTTGAATTTGTGCCCAGTTGATGGCAACAAACTCCCTGCCTATAATGACACAAAACTTTAATATAATTGTCAGAACTGTGTGTACCTACTATGGCCTCTGGCGAATTATTCTGGGAATACACTCATATTGTATGTAAAATTAATATGTTAAATAGCCAGTATGTGGCTTCCTCGATATACCGAGGTTATTGCATTTCAAGCGTATATTGATTATGCAGTATATTTACTTGCTCTGCACGCTACACTGACGTGACGACATGGCTACGGTGCTACGCGGAACGCTACGCCGTAGCTACGTGCTACGAAACGTCTGCAAGATGCCACGATTGAATAAATATAGTGTAGGTATGGGAATATTGCATATGCAACTTTATTTTTATTAGACTGTAGATAAAGTGGTGCAAATAAATATCAGCTTACAGACTGACTGATAGAAACACTACATCAATAAAGCATTGGTTTAGTAGGACGTAATTTATAAACGTCATGACTTTCTGGTAAGGTGTAATAATCTTAAAGTACCAACCCGATTACTTAAATTCACTGATTGTAAGTACACTATCGATAAATGCCATAGACAACTTTTTATGCGAGAAAAAAAACAAAGTGCCTGTGGAATACTAAACGGTAATGAAGCCGCGGGCAAAGGCGAATATTCTAAGCTAGCTTATTTAACGTATCTGAGCAATCCTAGTAAGTTAACAGCATCAAAAAATAACCCACGTGTTTCTACTGCAAACGTATTTACTTTAGAAACTCATCGCTAATTTCCTTCGTTATTTAATTGCCGCACCTCGTGTATCATAGAATGTGGAGCATTTGCCTGAAATACTGAGCAAACACATTCCAACCTCGCGGAGCTTGCTATTAGTCCACTAGGTTACCTTCGAGCAAACTGTGTAATCTTATGCATAGTACACTTGAGCAGGGTAGGGTTACTAATCGTGGGGGTGAGCTAAAGAGTATATACTACATCATTATGTAAAGTTGGAAAGAATTACAGTGTACCTTTTTTATAAATAATTTGGGGCGACTCCCAGTATAACCGACTAAAACTGAATACATACTGATGATTTTATATAAAGCTACTGCCTAGAATTCTCCACAATCCAGTAAATGGTAACAAGATACCAACAAGCAAAATTGTTCGTATTTATGCAAAATGGAACCACAGGACAATTTTTTTTTTTTGAGGAATACTAATTTAAAAGTGGTCTAAATTCTTATACAAAAAATATCCACATAATATTTATCTCGACAACAAGGTATACTTAAAGCAGAACAGAACCAAAAGCAACAACAAACATTACATATGAAGCAAAACCGAACCACAGCATCAAGGGACTCTTTTTTTTTCAACAAACAGACGATATTACTATCATGTCATTTTATACAAAACAGATCCTCACATACTTGGTACCATTATATATTACACTGATGACAGTACTGTTTCAAAGAGATACTTGTCCAGCGCAAAAACCGGCGGGGATGAAGTTCGTTCCTTGAGAGAGGCTATGGTGGAGCGTACTGATTTGACCTTAAGTCTTGTCTCCCGTTGGGGTGATGACAATCTGGTCTCTTTTAACGCCACCAAAACACAGGCATGTCTTTTTACCGCAAAGAGGACTCATTTCATCCAAACGCCTACTTTTCGGGGTGCATCTGTTCCTGTAACTGATCGGCTCGAGCTCCTTGGCATGGAGTTGACATCCAGTCTCAACTTCGGCGCCACCATCGAGTACAAAGCCCAAATTTCGGCAAAGAAACTGGGCGTCTTAAACAAAGTGAAGCGATACTTTATGCCTGGACAGCTATTAACTCTTTACAAAGCGCAAGTCCGATCCTGCATGGAGTATTGCAGCCACCTCTGGGATGGCTCAGCTAAATATCAGCTTAAATAGTGATTCAACAAAATAATAATTAATAATTCAACTTAGTACTCTGACAGACATTAATAGAATTTACATTACATTACCTTTAAACGCAAGACAATCAATAATAAAAAAAAAACCTTGTAATTTGTTTTAAAAATTTATTGAGCAAACACTTCAATTGCGTTCCACGATTGATCAAAAATGATCTTATAAAAGCATTGCTGAGAGCGTATTAATCTCACATTTTCCTGTAAGACACTTAAAGTAGTTTAGCAGGAATATTTGGATTAACATGATTATATTAGAGGATTACTATAAGCGTAATGTTGGCGCAGTGGTGGCCCAGTGGTGCGATTACTCGCCGTCCGCAAGCCAACGCCTACGGTGGCCGAGAATCGGCTTGCGACTCCCGACGCCCGGGGCGTCTCCTGCGGTGGCTAGGGGCGTGAGGGCGTCTCCGTTGTATCTCCCTCACGCGTTCCGCCTCCTCCTTCGCGAGCATTACTGCTTCGCTGAAGGAGGTGACAGCTTCCCATGCCCTCTCGCTCCGTACCATGACGTGAACCAGGGCCGGACGCGAGAGGTCGCCACCGCTGATCGCCTCTACGAGGACACGGCGGTGCTCCGCCCAAGCGGCATTAAGTCCGCCATTGTACTTTTGTGCATGAAGTTTAAATAAATCAATAAATAGTGACACCCGGGCGTTTCCTCCCGCCTAATCCGGAACAGGAACCTCCCGAAGCAGCCGTGTCCGGTGAGGACCTGCGTCAGGCGGAAGGTGAGGACGCCGTGGCGCCTCTCGAGCCACTCCTCAAAGACGGGCCTTATCGCCGCAATTGTGGCGTGCCCAGCGCTGGGTTGCGACAGTCGCTCTCTCCATGTCGCCATGAGATCCTGCCGGAGCTCTGTCCGCCGAGCCACGATTTGTCGCGGCAACGGAATTTCGCCCCGGCGTTTCGCCTCCTCGCGCCACTCCCAAATGTGTGCGAGAGCACGGAGGAATCCTAGGAATGTTAAATTGTATTATTCTGGTGAGGAATTAGACAGGAAATCTTACTGACCATGGTATTTGACAGTAACTTGATGGTTGAGCTGAATGGTGCCGATCCATGCGTCATGTTCGTGAACGGGCGCCATCAGTTGGGATTGGTCATAATTTAGCTGCCTTTATTTTTTATATATTGATAGGCTCGCGTTTGACCACTATCTCGCCTGATGGTAAGCGATGATGTGGTCGACGGTGAAGCACGCTTGCCTAGAAGCAACCTATTCACTCTTGACTTGAAGACCCCAAGGTTGTAGCTATCAGGAAACAAAGACTCCGGCAGGGAATTCCACTCCTTAGCTGTGCGTACAATGAAAGTATAGCCTCGACTTGTTATTGTATATTTTTTTTTATTGTTTGTTACTCTAGGCGCTTTTATGTGCAAGTCTTTTTACATCATTCTCACATGTATGTATTTTTTCAACAAAAATTATGTAACCAAATATTTTTAATTAAAACTGATGGAAAAGAGTTTCCTTGGAGTTTCTTACAAATTCTTCTCCATAGAGAAAGGTCTCAATCGAGTGCTTGATCGAGTCTTTGGCTCTTATTCAAAATCAATGAATTCGCGAACGTCAGCCTACTGACTGAATTTGCAACTAGAAATCGACGATTGATAAAGCGCGGGGGAAAAATGATAGTTTTAAAGGCACAATTAAGTGAAGTGCTGAATTATCACCTCCAATTCTAAGAAGAAGTGTGTTCTCTCAGCACAATTCACTACCATTTAGATAAATTATTTCCAAGTAATGAAAGTGGCACAAAAGCGTTTTCCCTCCCCATTTACCTTACCGTTGTATTTAACTGAACCCAGGATAATAATAGGTGTAAATCATGGGTAAAAAAACAATAATATTACTTAGTCCGTCTGTTAGGTAATAAAAAAATATTGGATACGTATTTTATGCATTATAAAATCAATAAAAACGCATCTAAGTTTCGAAGTAGGAGCTTGTGACGTCACTTCTAAGTAAAACCCAAGGTGTGTTTTTGTTTACGTGCAAATGAAAATAATACATGTCCAAATTTTTTAGAGGAGTTTCTTGCCCGTTCTTCTCCATAGAGATATACGCCTTGGAATGGGCATCTACGGTACTTTCACAGTTATTATGTCTTGTGACTGGGACTGTAGCACCATAATTTTGTAATATTTTATTTTGTCTTTTGACAATTCAAAAGTGCCTGTAACTGGCCTACTTGAAATAAAGTGCTTTGACTTTTGACTTTGACTTTGACTTTGACTTTGACTTTTAAATAATCTAACTGATGAAATAAATAGATTTTTTTAGTCATAGTCCTTATTGTTAGTTAAATTAAATCGAGGTCCTGGTTATTCCGGTTTTTATTTTTATTTTACAACAATAATAGACAAACGAATTTTCAAGAGAAATAAACTTTGTAATTTACTGAAACTTTTGGTTTTCAGCCACCTGTTAGTCCTGAACACCTAACAAGCATGTAATTTATTGTAAGTCTTACGATTGTTCTGCTCCGCTGGATTGAAGACAAATATTTTGTTTAAAGAGTTTATTGCGCCGTATTTCATACAATGGTAAAATAGTAGATTATTGCATCGAGCACAAAGTAATTTATTATTGCACCGAGTGCCTGATTTAGAGCCCGAGCGCTAGTGAGGGCTCTAATCTAACAGGCACGAGGGCAATATAAATTACTTAAGGCGAGGTGCATAATCTGCTTTTCTTTCAACTATTACCTATAGGAATAGTAGATAAATCACTTTTTTAAATTTCTTTAATTTTGAAATCAGAGTCAGCAGCAATCATTTTTTAAATTTGGAACAAGTAGGATAGAAATGAATAATACGTACGTAAAAAAAAAGTATTGATATCGGCTGGCTGAATAGAGCTAATCCATTGAGATTGGCAACTTTTGGTGCGATTAAAAAAAAACAGTGCAATAATGAAATTTCATACATGTTTATTGCTCTAGAGCATTAAAGACTCGCTTTGTACTGAGTTTTTAGTGTGATTGTGATGCAATTAAAGCATAGTTGGAAGAAAAAATATTTGCCGGAAATCAAGATAAACCGTTTTCACCCTTAAAAACTCACCCCCTTCCACTTCCCGACCTCAGATCGCCCGTAAATTATTTTTCCTTTATTTTTTGTTATATTCACTTCCTTTTCCAATGGTTTACATGCTACTATAATTATTTTTCTTTTCAAAAATAATCGATCCTGGTCTAGTGTAGCCACCTCTTGTGTCAGAGTTAATTCAGAACTAAGTACTTTATTGTTGTTTTGTTTTGATTTTTTGATTTCCGTGTGAAATATATAGAGCTGTAAATAAAGCTTTCAGCGAATAGCAATAGCAGCTTTCCTCTCATTTCTATACTAATATTATAAAGAGGAAAGAATTTTTGGTTTGTTTGCACCGAATAGGCTCCGAAACTACTTAACTGATTTAAAAAAATCTTTCACCGATAGAAATCTACATTATTCCTGAGTGACATAGGCTATTTTTTATTCCCAGAAACGTGTCCTGTGGGGTGGTCCACGGGAGCGAAGCCGCGGGGAACAGCTAGTTTTAAATAAATTATATTATGTTAACAGAGTATTAACAACTCTATATACTTCCAAGTTGATTGAGAGCGTCCGGTCTGCACCATGTGCAAAGGGCAACTGATAGGAATTCGACGACTGATGAAACACGAAGTGTGCCGAGGGACATTAAGAAAATGTTTGTACTGTAAAGCCTGTGCTACACTGTTGCCAACCAAGCCAAAAACCAAGGTAACCTTGGTTTGAAGCGGGCGGGGCGATGCCGGCTACACGGTTTGAAACAAGCAACCGACCTCAGTATGTTTAGAACGCTGCGCAGAGATTTACGCTCGTACCGTAAAATCATTAAAACGACGTCATGGCGCCTTGCCTATCAAAACTTCAAAGAGAATATACTAATAAACTTTAAAAACTTTACTCTGATTTTACTATATCATACTATCTTCTTACGGATATTATAAATGCGAGAGTTTGGGTGGATTTTTGTATTTTTGTTAACCAACCAAGCTAAAATTGTTGAACGGATCAGGATGAATTTTGTCACAGAGATAGATTATAATCTGGAATAGCACATATGTATTTTTTCATCACGGTATATTTTTCCCTTGGGATAAGATAACCGTTTTCACGCGGGCGAAGCCGCTGGCAGAAGCTAGTATATTTAATATAGGTACCTTCAATGTAAAAGAATATACTTTGATAAAAATATCCTATGCATTTTTTATTTATTTTTCCAATTGCGTCTTTAAATGATTCTGATGTCAAAGCTCAAAGACAGAGCAAGTCTCTGTATACATCGATAAGTTCCATTATTACTTTATGTTTTTTCGCTCTGTTTAGCCATTTTTTGGCTAAACAGAGCGTGCGTCTGCGCTTTCCGCCTGCAGAAGCGCGACTGTCATACGCATGGTTGTCAACAAGCGGTTACACGGCTTCAAACAAGTTGCCAACCAACTGGTCGGCAACGCACGCCTATCTACCAAAGGCGTTGCAGGTCATGCTAAATTTGGTTTGAAACCATTGTCTACAGGGTCTGAAACGGCCGCTTCAGATCAAGGTGACCTTCGTTTTTGGCTTGGTTGGCAACCGTGTAGCACAGGCTTAAGTAACTAGCGGATTTGGTAAGTACGTATGTTAAGTACCTGGAATATGTAGCTGGTTACTGTGCCCTAATTTTTGACTTCAGAATTTTAAGTTGAGTCCTTGTCAAAAAGTAAAAAAGAAAGAAAAGAAATAAAGAAAAATGTGTTTATTGGTTTGACATGTTTTTATAATCATATTCTCAACTAGCTGTCCCACGCGGCTTCGCTCCCGTCAACTGGCTACCTACCTACCCTACCCTACCTACCCTACATACATGATTGTTGCGTAACTTAAACTATTTACGCAGCGCACGCAACGGAAGCCCTCAACAAGTAATTTTTTTCCCGTTTTTGCAACATTTTTCATTTATGCTCCGTTCCTTTTGGTCGTAGCGTGATGTTATATAGCCTATAACCTTCCTCGATAAATGGACTATACAACACAAAAGTAATTTTTCAATTCCAACCAGTAGTTCCTGAGATTAGCGCGTTCAAACATACAAACAAACTCTTCAGCTTTATAATTAAGTAAGTATATATATTTAGAAATCGATTCAAAGTAGTATTTTATCAGCAATTACGACTATTAAAAAGTCTTGACAAAAAAGTATGGGACTGTACCTACTAACTAAAAAACATTTATACAAAAAAATACTACCGACTTCCAAATAAGAAAACTACAAAGTGAAAAATTACTTTATTTTTGGAAGTCGGTGTCTTTCGTAGGTACCATTTTTTGCGTTATCGACACCGACTTCCAAAAATAACTTTATGTTTGGAAGTCGGTGTCCATAACGCAAAAAAATGGTATCTACGAAAGACACCGACTTCCAAAAATAAAGTTATTTTTCACTTTGTAGTTTTCTTATTAGGAAGTCGGTAGTACTTTTTTGTAAAAATGTTTTTTTATTTTTCACTTTTTAGTTGTACCTACCTAATAGTCAAGTTGTTTAGTAAGTTTCCTATAACGCCAGAATAGATTACCCGAATTTCATGAAACTTGAACAAAACCGATCAAATGAGAGATCTGCTTACCCCTTAAGAGCGTACTGGCGTGATGTTATGTTATGAAATGGTATAAACAATAAACAAACATGCGATTGCAGCAGTCCCGAGAGATTTGCCGTTATTTATTGAATAGTTCTGTTGTATATCTTCGAAGTTCTTCATCAGATCTTCACCAAATTAAAATGGGACCAATTTCGGAACATACTCTTTCATACAAAAAAATAATTTTCAGAATCAGTGCACAATTGACGGAGATATCGGTGAACATACATAAAAAAACATACAAGAAGTCGAACATAGTACCTCCTCCTTTTTCGAAAGTCGGTTAAAAAGACACATGGTCAGTCCCAAATATTTTAAACTTATGAAAGAGTAACGTTATCGCTGAGACCTTGTAATTTTATTCTGTCTCGGGTAGTATCCTTGCCTGTACCAATAACAACTAAATTCCTTCGTCGACTGTACTAAGAACAATATCACATTTACACCTTATATTATGATTATTGTAACAGTGGGCGTACTGTAAAAACCATGTTATTTGCCAGTCCTTTGCAGATTAGAAGCATAATGGCCTGGTACATTTTTTAAACTACATCCTACACATCGGTGTTGCCATGTATTACCGTTACTAAGGAAAATGCTCTACAATATTGGCAATGAATAGTTGGCCAAATCTTTGGCTAAATAAAGGCCTTTCTTCGAAAAGGGATTATTCTAGTACAAGCTGCGGGATCTGATGTTCTCTGGTATTATTATTTTAGCTGGCAATGTGTTTCGTGGAAATACCGATAAAAAGCAATGTCTGGTTTGTATTAATTAGTAGATATATGTATCTTATTTATATACGGGGTCAAATTAAATTACCTAGTGGAAGTTTTTCGTTAAAAAAGACTTCGTCAAATATTTAGAATTACTCTCGTATCGTGGGTCCGTTTACAATCATTGAAAGTCGCATGCACAGGTAACAAGGTACAACTATCTGTAGGCCATACAAATATTCGTTCGTGTAGGAATATAACCCACAACACGTAGCGCAGCAGCCGGTCGATTAACTACTGCCCATACCGTGTCCGCAGATCTGATGATATCTACCAATGTATGTATCGAATGACGAAAATAAATAAAATGAACTCTTTTACAGCAAAACACTATAAAGCGAAAAATAACTTTGTTTTCCGAAGTCAGTGCCCGTTTATTCCTCTTGATTTTCACCGGGCTGAAGGCAGTCTGAAGAAGCGTTGCCATCCTTGGATAGTAGGCTAACCAGGCGTTTATTACGCCTAGACAGGAACGGCCTGAACCTGGTGACGGGGCGGAGACCATCACGGAACACTGCTCACTAAACAAACACTTCCTCATAATAAGCATAACGGACTGTCGTCTGTGCAGGGTGGGCATGGAGGCTCAGGAAACCGTCGCGCACGTGCTCTTTGAATGCACAGGTGTCACCCAGATTAGAACACAAACCCTCGGGTCACGAAGATCTTACACAGATGTTCTGGGCAAACCAGGAGCTTCAATTAACTTCTGGAGGGAGGTGGGCTGGTTGGAATAACCACCAAACGGCCGCCATGGCCCACAAACAATGATCCACCTGAAGGACTGAGTGCGGAAACCAAACGCCTTAACATAGAACATAGAATATATATGCTTGCCGTGTTATTGAAAATTCTAAAATCGCTATATTGCCTACAATATTTGAAAAGTTCCCTCGATTTCGATGGGATCCCATCATCAGATACTGATTTGGAAAAACTGGAACTACCTCGTGGGTATACCCTTCCAAACAAAAAAGAATTTTGCAAATCTGTTTATAAATGACAGAGTTATGCACGGTATGCCCTTTTTGGGAAGTCGGTTAAAAACATTTTTTAATGGAAAGCATCTAGTAAAAATATTTGATATGATGGTGTTTTTTTTCTTTTAATGTCCAATTACTGCTGCGGAGTTTCGCTTATTAATTAATTTGACCCTGTAATGAAAGGATAATTATTAAATTGTCAGTGCAATGGATATCATAACACGGCCGGTTGACGGTCGTCAGTCGGTTTAGGTTTCGTGGTCGTGCCAAACGTGTGATATTACTTGCAACAGTACCACAAAAATAGTATCATTATTTTACATTACTGATAATATTATGTGTAATAGAAAAACGCCTTCCAATCACGCGTCTAATTAGCAGACATATTATAATAACAATAATAGCAGACACATTATAATAACACCATGTGTGCGAACGACGCGTCACGGTTATCACGAAGCAAAATGTATAAAACCATATAGCTGGCCAAGTCTATTTGCAATTAAGTCAGCGTAGAAAACTCACTAAAGTGGTCAATAAGTGAGCTGAAATAATTAGATACTACAATTGAATGTTAGATATATAGCAAAGAATGCAATTTAAAAACAGACGTAGAAAAACCGAGGAGGGTCATTTAGATGCGAAGACCCTTAACACTGCAATTCAGAAATGTGCATCAAATTAACAACTCCATAATTATATCAAGCTTCATGGTAAACTTTCTGCTCGTTAGAGAATTGAAATGACATGCCTCAAAACAGGGAAGGTTGGAGACCCCCATTGTCGGCGAAGAGACACCGACATATATATTTGAGTTCTGGGCTGCCGATAATGTCCGGTAAATATCTTTTTTGTTGTCGACTTGTGTTCCGAGTCTATTTAGAGACTTCAACTCTATTTCGGTAACGCCTGCTAATGAAGAAGACACTCAGATGGTTCAAGTTGGGTTGTAGTCAGGGGTTTAAGCAACTCCTGTCCTCTAACTTAATAAATTATAGAATAATTAACGCCACCCTATCCACAATTTCCACAACTTTAAAAATCGCCAATCAAAATCAGTGCAGACTTATATAAGTTACTAATACTTATAATAAATAAATAGATAAATAAATAAATAAATAAATACATAAATAAATTCCTACTAAGTACTCTGGCGCACTAATATTTAGTGCCGAAAATCGACGGGGTGAAAATTGTGCTTCGGGTGGCGTGAATTATTCTATAATTAGTTAGGTACTCAAAGCAAATCAGATAGGTTTGCAGGGCACACCGACATAGATGTTTCGTGTGCGTAGAATCAACGGGTGTATTACTTCCCCCATTTATTAGAGTTTGCTTCACAATAATCCTTTGTCCACGCACACACTTGCAATTTCTTGTCACTTTAATGTTGCGGAGAATATAAAGCATAAATATTTAGCTAATGTAACAATCGTCTCCGTGGCGCATTAGTCGAGCGTGCGGTATATAATATCTTACGCCCTGGGGCCTAAGATCGAATCCGACTGCCGACGGCTAATGTTTTTGTATGTTTTAATAAAATATTTTACATTTGTTTCTTCAATTCATTGCTAAACAATTATTAAGTCTTCTTTATATTTGAGTTGGAATATATTAATTGTCCACCCTCTATAAATGACCAATCATATTTAGGTTAGTAGTTTAAAGTTCATCGTCATAATGTCAAATTTATGCAAAAATCTGTTATGTTTTTGTTTGAAGATCAATTAGTACAAAAGAAAACAGAAAATGATTAAAGATAAACCAAAAAAAAAACTAATTTTGGAATTCAAACTCACGACAAACGACTTGGAATTTTTGTACCTAAACCACGCCGGCCACCACCGGCTATGTACTCGGTTGACAATGGGTTAAAATAGCAGTTATAATACATGTCGCGATCTACATAGTTATTACTATACTGCTAACTCTCCATAATAAATAGCGTGATAATATATAGCCTATACAGTGGCCAGACCATTAGGAAATATTTTTCAATACTTTCTTAAGTAATTACAATCCCATCAAAAACATAAATGGTAAAAAGGGAGCCAAGTTCAATACTAAGAATATGCGCGGTTGTTGATAAAGCCGACAAAAGAATTGAGATCTAAATGGGTGCCAAGTACTGTATCCTGAAATTTATTTACAAGAACATAAAACATTCTAAAATAAATTTAAAAACACAATTGCATGCTTTTTCTGCTACAACAATATTTGCTGTTTTAAAATATAACTTCTTAAATTTGAATAGTCGAATTATTTACATAAAGCGGATAACTTAGGATAAATTCTAGCTCATAATTTGACTTGTCTGTTATATCCCGTAGTTTTTACTTTTGTCAAAAATATTCAATGTGCAGTTTTGAAGTCTCTACGATTTTATTATATGTCACATCAAGGGTGGCGGATAGATGCAAACCATCGGGCAGTCAGAATGATTAAGGCATCGTGTGCGGGCAGGTAGGTTGGTACAATCGTGAAAATTAAATCACACAAATTTATCGATCACACACAGTTACAATCTTGCTTATTCATATTACGACAGTGATTCTACGACGTCTTAGCTCTAAAGCGGTCACTACTCAACTGCCATATTCTGCTGTCCACACCGTGCAAGTGGTTAGAAAAAGCGCGCCAAACCTTAGATGTTCTTGCTTTGCCGCCAGGGGGCGTGCTTGTGATTTGTTTTGATGTCCGTACTAATGACTAAACCCGACATAATATGTATCTCACACCCAGATCAACACTGCATTATGTCGAAAAATCTCAAAATCGACTTTTACCTATCAACGAATAGACAAAAATTTACCGCATATACCACGAAGACAGGCGTATTTTTATATTCAAAATTGTCCAAAAGATGGCGCGCTAAAATCATACCGTCAACACAAAACTATTTCCAGTTGCAACTTGTCCGCCTTAGGAACATTACGCAGATCCTTTAAGCAACAGTGAATTATTTTTTGATAATGCGGAGTTGTTGTATGTAGAACGAAAATGACTCCGAATTATTTAGTTTTAATTCAGTGTTGGTGACTGTGTTTATACTACGTGTTTGATACTATTTCGAAATAGTACTCTGTTGTTGACAAATGTATTTATTTTGTTTTTTTGTATTATTCCAAAATGGTTTAGTATTGTTCGTAAAAGGTGAAAATCTGTGAAGTGATGCACTATTGATGGTAGATATAAATTATATCCTAATTTTGTTAAATATCATAAAAACATATTGTTTTATACAAATAATTGTAATTTACATTATAAATTAAGAGAAATGTATTTACGATTTATTTTTTTCGTTATTTACAAGATTAATATTTTTTTTTAGATAATGCACTATTGTAGAATTTGTTAAATTTTTAATAGTTATTTGGCAGATGATTAGGGGTCATGGTCTCCTGTTGCTTAAAAAGGCAATGGAAGCAATCACAAAATACACCAGACCTTCAAAGCGTGGAAAAGTATGTCTAAAATGCAACCGTTGTAGCATGAACCACTGAGATGTCAACAGTGGCAGCATCAGTCGATGAAGTATCAGATTAATTCGCGGTGTGAGACAGGCAGATTTTCAGGACGAGTCATTTCTCCGAAACTGTTCACTTCTGCATTGGACTTCAATGTTCTGGACTGGAGAGGGCAAGACATCAATGTTAATCGCGAGTACATCACTCAACTTCGGTTTGCCGACGATAGGTATAGTGGTCATGGCTGAGACCATGTAGGACCTAAGAACAATGCTCGATGACCTCAGTAGAGCTTCCGGAAGAGTGGGTCTTAAAATGAACATGTACAAAACCAAGGTCATGTTGAATGCCCATGTTACACTCACTCCTATCAAAATCGGAAACAACACTCGAAGTTGTGGATGATTATGTCTACCAGGCACAACCGCTTCAATGAGATAGATCTTACTTCGAGAGGTCAAACGTCGAATCTGACTCGGCTGGACAGAGTTTAGGAAGTTACGCGGTATCTTCTCGTCCAACTTACCGCAGTGTCTCAAGACTAAAGTCTATGATCAGTGTGTATGACTACATACAGGACTGAAACGTGGTCGCTCACAATCGGCTTGATCAGAAGGCTAAAAGACACCCAGAGGGCAATGGAGAGGGCTATGCTCGGAGTTTCCGTGCGTGATTGAGTCAGAACTGAAGACATACGCAAGTGGTGTATGGGGGAAATTCTTCAGGCGATGTCGGTAACCCTGGTAGTTACCAATATATCCTGAAGAATTGTCAAACTTAAGTGGCAATGGTCAGGGCACATTGCTCGCAGAGCGGATGGTCGATGGGGCCGAAAAGATCTGGGGTGGCGACCGTGAACTGGAGGACGTTGCGTTGGAATACCTCGCACTAGGTGGACGAACGACCTGGTGAGGGTTATGGGAGTCCTCTGTATGCGAGACGTCCAATGTGGTGACACTTGGGGGAGGCCTATGTCCAGCAGTGGACGTATTTTGGTTGAAATGTTAATAATACAATTTTAAACAGTTTTAGTTGTATGTGACAGTGTTATTACTTTGTTATTTTTTTATTCCTAATAGTTTTGTGTTACACGTGTTCAATCAATATTGCCAATTTTTTTTCTTATTTTTTGATTAACAGAAGATTTAGTTTTTGTGATTTACACGTTTTAATTAATACTATGTGTGCTAAAAGAGTACTTGTTTATGTTTAAAATATAGGAACCTTACTGGTTTTAGTAAAATTTTGCCGTTTATTTAATTTTTAATAGGTCTTTTACTGAAAAGAAAACGAATGATTCATCATTCTATATTAAATCACAATAAAAAAACTGTAGAATAATAGTGCATTATTTCAGAATCAATCAGTAAAAAGCACGTAACTCGAAATAATTATTTTTTATTTCGTTCAGTCATTCCACAACGGTGAATTAAATTAAAAATACATTTATTTGCTTAATTAAAGCGTTTTGAATCAACGGATCTATAAAATGCTGATACGGATTGGATTCTTCACATGAAATCATCAAGACATTCGCAATAACTTTGACATAAATTGAGATAACGGTTTTTCGCCGATTCTGAAAAATTTGCTTTTTTGACTTAGTGCAGTGTTGATCTGGGTGTGCGATATGTAGACAACTGACAATTATTAATAAAAATAATTTATTGGTATTTTTTTATATGAAATGTTATATTTCAGTATACACGAAGAGCTTAAGTATTTAACTAAGAAAGAATTTTAGAAAGTCAGAATTAGGTGCCCGACATATTTTAAGCCTTCTGTCTCACTAGAGTTCAAAGGCCTTTCTCCTTTCCGATCCTCTCTATTTTGAGCTAGTGTAGATAAATTCTGTCTGTAGGCGTGAAGCTCGTTATACTAGACTATATTAAGATCAATCGACTAAATCCTCCTTAATACTTCAACAATTGTAAGAACATAAACATAATTCACCCAAATGTGTGCCCAACATCAAGACATCAATCCCCAAAGGAGGAGTAAGCCCATTTGGCACGTTTCCAAACAAAAACAATGAGACTTGGAAAATAAAACTATTGAAAATTCATTTGGAAAACGTCCTACACAGAAAACATTGTAAAGAATCTGAATATTGTCTATTATTTCTTTAGCCTTACGTTTTTTTTAAGCAGTTTTTGGGATTTGTAAAGGGCAAAAATTATGGATTTTTTACTTTTTCTTCTACCTTCTGCCTGCGGCTTCCATCGCTTGAATGTAAGAAATCATCCCATGGGAACGTATTCTTGAAATTAAAAGTCCTATATATCTCTATGCCAAAATTCATTAAAATTTATGAAGCAGTTTCACTGAAAAATTATTTAGTTAACAGTTACCAATTGCGCATTGCGCCTTGCGAACGTTGTCTTACTAGGAACAAAACAGACTTTTGCTGTTTGCTGATAAGTTTTGTTTATGTTTTTTGCTCCGCTTGACCACTACGAGTATCTCGCCTGATGGTAAGCGATGATGTGGTCTACGGCGAAGCTCGCTTGCCTATAAGTAACATATTCACTCTTATTTTGTATTTCCTAAAGTTTTTCAAATTTAAAGTTGACAAAACTGAAAGATTTTTCTTTAATTTCAGTGTTAAGCGTCAAATCGTAACAAAAAACAGACAGACAGAGTTACTTTCGCATTTATAATATATAGTTAGTATGGATTTATGTCTGTGGTAGAAAACATTTCTGATATTTAAACTGTAATCCACCCACAGTTAATATTTTCACAATTGACAGAATCTCTATTTGTAAAGGTTGTTTATCTCCCTAGTTTAATTCAGTCAAACCGCAATATTTTGGTTTCGCTAAGAAAAGAAAAGGATAAATTAAGGCGCTTTTAAGCGTCGGTTATTGATAGATCTGCTCTTTTTGTAGAAACTTAGGTCCACTTAGTAGCTAACACGGGCCCTTGTATATGTATTAAAAAAAAAAATATAACCTCTTGATAGCAACTACCTCTGAGATAAGTAGAATTAATATTTGTTTCGAGATATTTACCATGTTTATTTAGATTTTTGTTGAGAATTCGATATTTCGGCACCCGTCACAAGCGCCATGATCACGAGAACTAATAAAAAAATAAAAAAAATAATGATTGTGACCATGTCAGCTTAAGGTTACACTAGTTGACGGCACGAACTATTTTGTGCGCGGGGTTAAAATGCATTTTATATCAACCGACAACACGTGTGGAAGATATAGATGCTGTGATGACCAGTAGGAAGCCAGTTCGCGTATGAATACATACTTAAGCAAATTTGTAGCGAAATGGATAATGATTTAGGACGAAATCGAGCGCGCAAAATTTTATAAACAGACCTTTGGCTGTCTAGATATCATGAAAAAACTACTGAATCTATCTGTTCAAAATAAAATTATTTGCATTGTTGAACTACTAATCTATCCCTGTATGGAGGCCGTTTTGCAATTTTCCGTCTTCTTATGGTATTTATTTGCGCCCAAAAATGCGTTAAAATTAGTGTCGAAATGTGGAACTTTCGACGCTCATAACTTTCAAATATTTTATTTTTTTACTTTTTTGCTTCCATACAGGGCTAGATAATGATGAGAAAAATTGAAATCACTTTTTATTTTGAACGTACATAGTCAAACAGTGGAATAATCCCTAGAATACGTTTGTATGGAAGAATTTTTGACTAGTGTAACCTCAAGAACTTTTCTGCTATAAGTATTTGCCGTAAGTGGGCCTTTTCTCAACACTTGATTATCGGGCTGTTAATGTAATCAACGAATAATTGCCGGTTACCTGCTGCGATTGGCTGTTGAAAATTTATTCAACCAATCACAGCAGATAACGTTTGCTTGACAATTTGTCACATTAATTCTGCGATAATTTAGCAGTGATTAGACATTATCATCTTTATGTTTTAGCTAATCATTAAAATCATATCGGCCGAAAGACTTCACTGCTAGGCTTCTACCAAGGGTCGCCATATCGATATGTTCTGTGCTTTTCATATTTAGCGGAAACCCGTAGCCTTTGCCAGATCAAATAAAAAACAAAAAAATACTTGCCTCGTCACGCACAATACCCAAATGGAGGACACAGACGACTCCATTTCATTTCTTTGAGCCTATAAAAAATTAAGTCTAGATAAAAATAACATTAAGTCTGTATAAAGAAAAGAGCCATCAGACAAGAGCATTTATAGGCTGAGAAAAACGTAGTTAGGTACATCTAAGTCGGCACAGACATTACCTATCTTTTGTATGCTCAAACATTTTAGCAAAGAAAGTCTCACTTGACCCACCCTCACGACAATTAATTTAATACTTTATGCACTCAAACGTACAGAGGCAGACTTACCCTACTTACAAATTTGATGTTGAGTATTGTCAATCTCTATTTTACCCTGAAAACCTGTCAAAATTTAAAAAACCTGTCAAGTAGCTACGTTCTTAAGTCCGAATACTCAATTCAGAAACTCCCGCTCTTTAAGGCATTTTCTAGGTCAGAAACAGTGACCGTACCACTGAAAGTACACAACAAAACGGTTTCTCGTCAAACAAATAAATTGTAGTTCTAAAAACTAAAAAAACACGCTTTAAAGGTAAATTGAACTAAAATGTCGCTAATCCTGAAGATCTTGGTAAGGCTAATGGGACAAACTATTTAAACGCGCACAGTAGAATCAACTTTCATTAAAAGTAAATTTTAATTTTTGTTTGACGTTCAAAAGTGCAGCTTATTGGCCTAGTTGAATAAATATATTTGACTTTGACTAAATTATTGCATTGTCATCGGTCCTTGATAAGTGTGCAAAGTTTTAAATCAATCTGACTTTTTGAAAGGGTAGAAAATCACATTCAAAGATTCCGTTACATTGATACGTAGGTACATAGATACATACATACCAAGCTAATAAAAGCATGTTATAAAGAGAACCATGTACTCAAAACCCACTAAAATGAATACCCACGGTTCAGTTTTCATCAGC
The DNA here is from genome assembly GCA_948252205.1 of Orthosia incerta. Lineage (NCBI taxonomy): Eukaryota > Metazoa > Arthropoda > Insecta > Lepidoptera > Noctuidae > Orthosia > Orthosia incerta. Next base: position 26,939,121 of record OX411749.1, read on the forward strand.
CACATATAATATCTCGCCAGTAGCCATTATTGCGAGCCTAATACAATTTGCCGCTCCACCGACGTCCAGTCCCTTGGTCTCCGGACAATTAGTAGTGCCCGCGTTATTTTTGTGTCACCCTTATTGTACCTTTTCTTGTCTTTTGTGTAACGAACGCTGAAATTCGTGGCTGCCCCTAGGGTGGGTACTGATGTAAACGTCTAGGAATCGTGCCTAATATTCAGCTTTCGTTTTGTTTTTTTGCGGTTTTGTTTTCTGTTGCTGGCGAGGGTAGATTGTGTTAAATAATTATGAGTAACCCCTTATTATGTTAGACTGGCTGTCGCCCGCGGCGCTGCCCCCGTGTAATTAGTACTTTCCCCAATATCTTTGTAATTTGTAGACTACGTACTTATCTGATACTAGCTGTTGCCCGCGGCTTCGCTCCCGTGGACCACCCCACAGGACCAATTTTCGGGAATTAAAAATAGCCTATGTCACTCAGGAATAATGTAGCTTTCTATTGGTGAAAGAATTTTTCAAATCGCTCCATTAGTTTCGGAGCCTATTCGGTACAAACAAACAAAAAAATCTTTCTTTTTAATTTATATATTATTAGTATATTAGTAATTAGTACAGATATAATTACTGTACAGTTTTATCAATATCCATACTCAAAAACTTACATATGTATAATAATAATATTAGTTCGATAGTATATAATTACAACAAGAAATACAATTTTTTTGTTGACATCAATTTTGTCTCATGATGAAATCAACTAAAATAGTTTTGGATAAGTGTTGTGAATCAGCTTATTGAATGTTGCCAGTTAATTCATCATATTACATAGAACCACTTGAAACCTTACACGTGCGCGCATAATACTTTAATGGGCTCACAATGCATGGGCATTGTGAGCGTGGCGTAGCGCTTAAATAACTGGAAACGTGCATGGGCACATTTCCAGTTATTTAAGTGAAAAAAATCGTAAGAAGAAACACAAAAACGAGAAGCGCACACCACACACACACACCTACACCATCACACATTGTACGCACAGCTAAGGAGTGGAATTTATTTATTTGTTTAATAATTTATGCACACAAACGTGGTGTACTTAAGACGACGACTAATGCCAACGACCTTGAGGGAACAAAACGCGCACGCGTTTTACACCCGCGCGACCCGTAATTTAGTAGTTTTTTGTACTTCCCTTATTATTCTATGACTTTAAAAAAAAAAGCTCAGATCAAAATGTACATAATTAATTTGTCTTTGAGATGGTGTCAATTTCATTAAAATACGCCCAGCGGTTTTGGTGTGATTGTCGTGTTTTTGTCCATTTTAGACATAACTTTACAAATTGATTACACTATGTTATACGAAGAAAACTCAAAATTTGCTCAGATCAAATTATTAAGAAAATAGTCTAATATAACATAGATTTTTTTCAAAAAATTACGACTAGCCATTTAGACGTGATTCTCATTTTAAAATCAGCTTCTCAAGGGAATCGGCGCCTTAATGCCTTAATTCCCTGCCGGAGTCTGATAGATACAACCTTGGGGTCTTTAAGTCAAAAGTGAAAAGGTTACTTCTAGGCAAGCGTGCTTCACCGTAGACCATGTGGTCTACGACTACAACCTGGGAGTCTTTAAGTCAAGGGTGAATGGGTTTCTTCTAGGTAAGCGTGCTACATCGTCGACCGCATCATCGCTTACCATCAGGCGAGAAAGTGGTAAAACGCGAGCCTATCGATTATAAAAAGTAGGTAGAAAGTCAGTTAAAAAGTCCACCAGTCCTCATTCTATTTCTAACTCCGTAATTATAAACTGCCCCAAAAACAAAGCCAAAATGGACCCTGCAGAGCTGATTAAGGCAGCCTTAGATGCATAATATTAAACTTGCCAGTCCCCAGAGCCTGCCCTTAATTTAATTACTTATTTGACCCAAAACCTACTCCAGAGATCGGCTTACAGAAGACATGTCAAATCTCTATTCAATTATGTTTTGTAATGAACGACAGTATGTTTGACTAAATTGGATTTCATTGTGATTGGAATAGATGAGTACGATTATATGGCTACTGAGTAAGATTTAGTGCGCTTTGGTTGGCAGCCGAGTGTGTGGTGACGTCATGGGTTAGTTGCTTTGTTTTGCGCATTTTTTCTTCTTAATTAGTTCCTTTATTTTTTACTTATTGTGTTTTTCCTTCTTGTTACCATAATGCTTTTATTGGAACTCTTATACGACTTTGTCCCGCTTTCTGTTCACGTGTCTGTAATACTATCGACACAGAATTTACCAATGATATTGACTTGATAAATACTTCTTCTTCTGAATAAGAAGATTGACGTGATAAATACCTACTGTTTACCTATTTTTATCATAAATGAAAACATTGAAAAAAATACACTTTCACAACATGGGCTTCAATGTTTGGGCCCCATTTAAGTCCATGTTGCAATGGAAGTACAGTACGACTTCTTTCTTGCGGACTCAAAATAAAAAGAGATATGTTAAAGTTAAGCAGCCATTTTTAAATTATGTAAAACTTACTGATTTAATTGAACATTAAATACCTGTACAGCAAAGTAACCTACATTTAGAATCTATTCAAGCACTATACCAGACAGGAGCTACGCATAAGGGGGTTTAATAATTAATAGTTCCTAACAGCCAATAGGAGGCTTATTTTATTATTAACATCGATTGATTGGAGGACTAACAATCCCCTGAGGCTTGCAGAGCTTACCTGATTATGTAAGGGTACACAGTTAATGTAAGGGTATTGACTGACAACGTCGTTACTGGGTAAGGCTTGGTACACACTAGATTGTCCCAGGCTGATTGTAGTACTTTGACAAAGTACGGTAGGGCTGTTTGATTGGATAACGAAGTTTGGATCTAGTGAATGGATTGGATAATGCAGTAATAATGGAGTTATTAGAGGAAGCTTTTAGCATAATGAGTAATTAATATTAGTGCCAGTAGGAATACTGACTCAGCAAGATGTTCAAGGCCGTCGGTGAGTAGTTTGAGAGAATCTCACTCAAGATTCATGAATCTTTCGAACCCATTTGTTTGATTGAAACTATGCAGTGTTAAGTAATTCTTTAGCCTTTAAATTGCTTATCCACCTTAACCAAGCGTTGTTATATGAATAGTTGTAAATGATTTTGCCTTCCCTGAATGAAAAGAGGCGATTGTTCAGCAGTGAGACAATGACAGAAATGTAAGATCTAAAAAAAAAAAATATTTTACTAAGACAAAAATCATGCACTTTCAACGATCCTTGACATTTATAAATAATCTTGACATAAATTACAATAAAAATAACAGAAGAAGTTGAAACAATAAAATTTTTAGGACTTAACATTGTCAAGAATTTAAATTGGAAGGCACATGTCGAGATTGTCACTAAGAAAATAAGTACCTCAGCCTATGCTCTGCACACACTCGCTGCAGTGGTTAGTGTTGATGCTCTGCTCATCGCATACTACGACCTAGTGGAGTCCATCTTAAATTACGGCACCATCTTTTGGGGCAACTCGACTGATAGGGAACTGGATTTCAAAACTCAGAAGATGTTTAAAATTGAAACCACTACGAGCTGCAAGCCTTATATTTTCTAAAATACAAAATTTTGACATTACCTAGCCCATAAGAAAATGCCATGTTCTTAAGATCTAATACTCATTTGTTTTCTCGCATGGCAGATCTATTTACTCGACACAGACGAGACAATACACAAATTTGTCAACATCAGCACAAAACGGCACTTATGCGTAAAAGTGTCTTTTGCATAGCTCCAGAAATTTACAATAAATTTCCAAAAAGATGGAAGCAAGTTAAAATAAATTTAAAAAATTCTAGCAGATAAAGCCTACAATAACCGGAATGAGTTTTTAAATGAAAGATTTTAATTTATTTGTCTAAGAAAATAAGTACCTCAGCCTATGCTCTGCACACACTCGCTGCAGTGGTTAGTGTTGATGCTCTGCTCATCGCATACTACGACCTAGTGGAGTCCATCTTAAATTACGGCACCATCTTTTGGGGCAACTCGACTGATAGGGAACTGGATTTCAAAACTCAGAAGATGTTTAAAATTGAAACCACTACGAGCTGCAAGCCTTATATTTTCTAAAATACAAAATTTTGACATTACCTAGCCCATAAGAAAATGCCATGTTCTTAAGATCTAATACTCATTTGTTTTCTCGCATGGCAGATCTATTTACTCGACACAGACGAGACAATACACAAATTTGTCAACATCAGCACAAAACGGCACTTATGCGTAAAAGTGTCTTTTGCATAGCTCCAGAAATTTACAATAAATTTCCAAAAAGATGGAAGCAAGTTAAAATAAATTTAAAAAATTCTAGCAGATAAAGCCTACAATAACCGGAATGAGTTTTTAAATGAAAGATTTTAATTTATTTGTATTATTAATATTTCTTTGACAATCTCGGGACTCTAGGGTCCCGGTCCTTTGAAAGGCGAGCGAGGGGCCGAAGCCAACTCGCAGAGTCCCCGTTATGCATGTATCAGGAAATGTGACACAAACCGAAGATTATCCTTGTATGCAATACGCAACTGCACCCAAAGACAATTTGGGTGCAGTTGCGTATTCACGGTTTGTGCAGGACTATTGCAAAATGTGAAGAAAATGTGGATGGCTATGGATTATATTATTACTCTTGACATTTTTAATAATTCACTGCTAGATTGATAATTTTGTTTTGATTTATTGTTTTATTATGTTGACATTTTTAATATGTTTGTTCTGACGTTCTAGTACGTTAATTATTATAATTTTTATTATCATTTGTACGACATTTTTAATAATTATACTGACATTTATAGTATCCATACTTACACTTTTACTATCAATCATTCTCATCTTTTATAAAATGTCCTTTTGCCATATTAAATCGATCTAATTCGATTTATTAACTTTATTTTGCTGAAATAGAATATTGAATTTTATACTTTTTCAATGTTTACTTTTTGTCTGACATTACGTCAGTTGTCAAGCCTGTCATATACTTTTCTTTAATTTTGTGTAATTTTCTTAGTGACTATGAAGGTTTAATTTGATTTAAGTAATTTAAATTATTTTTATTAGCTGTTAGCTCTTATTATTGTTAATTTACTATTGTTTACTGGATAGTAGTTTCTTATCTTCTTACGCTTGTAAAATAATGAATCGCTCACAGTATTATTTTATGACTGATTAATACAGGCTGTTTTAAATACAGGCAACTCACAATTTAAAAATTATAGAAAGAATAATGGAATTCTAGAAACGTTTGTTTGGAAAAACGCTGACTTTAAAGGCATTTCCCAGACATTCCTGGGGCAGTCTGGAATCTGCAATGAACTCCGAAAGACGATTTTACCTTGAATTACTAAATGTCAAGTCTTGATCTGAAGACAAATCTATTAATATCCAGCTCGTGTATGTCCATATTATCTGAAGATTAACCAGTTTAATATATTGTGTGTGATATACTGTCTGATTTTAATCTACGTATCCGCCTACCGTATGCCTACATAACAGCATACCAACCCGTGTGCCAGCTAGACCATCGTGGTGCCTGCTATCTGTCAATTTGGAGCATATCACGACTCATGAGGCGTTCCTGTCTGACCTGCTGCCTACTCCACGTCTTCCTGCCTATCCGACCTGCCGCCTGGTTAGCCGCCCACCGACTTGCTGCCTACTCCACGTCTTCCTGTCTATCCGACCTGCTGCCTGGTTGGGCCGCCCACGTCGTGCGAAGCCGGCCCACGAAGTTTCTTACTTTATATCCTTTTATTATTTGTTTTCTTTTGTTTATAATTCTTATTTGTATTTACGTGGCTTACGTGTAGCTATTTTATTACACGTAACGTTACACATTCTAGAATGATAATTTTAACATATGAACATATTTTTCTTTGGTTTTTATTAACTTGCCTAATATGATATGACATTCTGAATTATTATTTTGATTAAAATTGTATAATTATTTCTATTATTAATATTTGCATGCCATTACTTAAGGCAAAAGTAACTCTGTATTTTTTTAACATCTCTTACATATTCGCAACTTGTTGTGTGTACTGTTCTCATGTTTGAGCAAATAAAGATTGAATTGAAAAAAAAAAATAAGGAACACATTTTTGGAGCAATCTCCCAGGTGTCTTTTGGAAGACTCAAGGATTAGAAATATTTAACTCTTTACCATCTCTTTAACTTAATCATTTTCGGGATATCCAGCAAAAATTTACAGAAATACAAAAAAAAAAATAGATTTTTAAAACACTTACATCATTATTAAAATGTGTCTATTCACTTATGTTACACCACAGTCACCCACGACCCTAACAGGCTGTCTCCAAAGTAATTAGTGCAGGCATAAAAAGGGTCCCTAAAAGCAATTTCCGTGCGAGAGAGACAGATTAAGTATAGAATTATTTATTTAGCAGTCAGGTCAGGATTACAGCACTTAGGAGGACCAATTTGTGACGTAGGGTTAAGAGGTATTGCCTTGTAAGGCTTTAATAATATTAGGTCACCCAATCTTTTCAGTAAGTCGCGTAGGTGTCGGATTTGTTTCTTAAAATATCTTGCTTTTATCAGCAATAAGGGGGGTGACCATAAGCTCTTAGAGCGGTATCAATTTGAGATCGAGTAAGTGACAGATGTATACACGTCAGATACATCTGTCCCTTATTCTGTCACTTACTAGATCTCAAATTGATACCGCTCTAAGAGCTTATGGCCACCCCCCTGGACGAAGCAAAATTGTCAATTAATATTGAAAATATCGTAGTACAGCTTCAGTCCGTAGCTACTGCAAAAAGACGTGAGTGTATGACTGACTCATGCAATCAACAGCTAAAATAGTTTTGTGGGCCATATGCCTGGACGAAGCAAAAATATCTATTAACACTGAAAATATCGTAGTACAGCTTCAGTCCGTGCCTACAAAAAAGCGTGAGTGTATGACTGACTCATGCAATTAAAACAGCTATTAAAATAGTTTTGTAGGCCATATGCCTGGACGAAGCAAAATATCTATTAATACTGAAAATATCGTAGTACAGCTTCAGTCCGTACCTACTGCAAAAAGGCGTGAGTTTATGACTGACTCATGCAACCAAACAGCTATTAAAATAGTTTTGTAGTCCATATGCCTGGACGAAGCAAAAATATCTATTAATACTGAAAATATCGTAGCACAGCTTCAGTCCGTACCTACTGCAAAAAGGCGTGAGTGTATGACTGACTCATGCAATCAAACAGCTATTAAAATAGTTTTGTGGGCCATATGCCCGTTAACGGTAACACTAATGCCCAGTTTTTTAATCCGTAGTTAACTCAACCAATGCTTTCAAATTTCAGTAAAACGCGTTTATTAATTATTATTTTTTAAACAAATGATCGAATAGTTAACTCTACAATTTATTTCACGGTTTTTGATGCCAACAATTGATGAGTAAACGCGTTTTAACGAAATTTAAAACCATTGTTTAGCATATTCCATTAAATTTACTTACTGGGCTCAAATGTACCATCGAAAAGAAAAAGGAGAAAGTATATTTAACCATTGGTTGGGTTAACTACCGATCAAAAAACTGGGCCTAAGACCCACCTTATTGAAACCCTAAATATTTTTGCACAGTCCAGTTTTCAACTTTCGTTGAAAATTCACAGAGGCACTTCTTTACAGGCATTCATTTAATTGAAAGCAGGTATTAGGACAGTTATGTTTTAATAACAGTAATGGTCATTTTATAAATAAATATAATGTTTTAGTTCTATTTACTGAAGTAAATATGCCTAAATGTGTGCCTAAATATCATGCCATATTAATATCTTGTGTATCATGGGCAAGTTTGCTGAAGCAAATGTTATTTACCTAGGTACAAGAATACTAAGAATTGAAACGATTGTTCATAAACAATACTAATATTTACTGCCCTAACCAATTTTGTCACATCTCAACATTTCGGCTAAATATAGATTTGAGAATCCTCTAATATTTCTTGAGTGATCAACTAAGTTCCTTAGATATTAAACAAAGCAAAATAAAATAAAAAATATGTTCTGTTTGCTTGTTGTTTTTGCTAGAGGAGGGTAAACATACTTAGCTAATAATTATAAGAAACGACTTCACAAAACATAAATAAAGAAAGACGAGAAATGAAGAAATTTACAGGAGGATCAAGTTAACCGAATTAGCCCGAAGAATAGCCATACTTATGTAGCAGTGGGCAGGGTATATTATTGCAGAACTTGAACTTTATACACTGCGAAGTGTCTGTAATTCTGTATTGGGTTATTAAGGTTTGTATTTTTCTAGTTACCTAGCTATCTGTAATTTAATTAATATAGCACTGATGTGTAACATTGTTGTTACACATAATAGTAATACAGTGTAGGCGAAGCCTTGATGTGGGCGTTGGTGAAGCGACGAGCTAGTAGTCTATAAAGTCACAGCCAGATAATATATGGCCGTGTCTCTAACACGATCAAAACAAACGTATCGCGGTAAAGGGCGTCTTTGACCCTTTTAATTGGCATTCAGTAACGAGTTAATATCTCATAAACGCGTGATTTAAAAGAAACGGCTTTTAAGGCTCAAAAAAGATGCATACGTTCGATGTTTAAGCTTAAAACTACCGATAGTTGCATGCCATACTTTAAACAGTATAAAATACTGACACTACCATGTTTGTACATACTAGAAGTAGCTGTGTTTGTTAAGTTGAACCCAAGTCGCTATAAACGTCTTGCCGATGTAGTTTCACGTAATAGACTCGACAATAACCTACTGTGTCACCAGTCCGCTAAGACAGCACTAATGCGCAAAAGTGTTTACTGCATGGCTCCGGTCATATATGATAAAATACCGAAAAGTTGGAAAGTATCGCCGCTATCGTTATTTAAAAAAAAGCTTCGAAGCTTTCTGACAGTCAAAGCATATTATAGCGTAACAGAATTCCTAAGTGAAAAAAAAAATTGAAACTTGCTGTTAATAATGTTAAAAAATAAGAATCATGCTTGGTTTTTGTTTTTCTTTGTTTTGTCTGTTTAAGTTTAGTAGATTAGTTTATAATTTTGTAATTTTTGCATGCCTATTGGTAAAATATGGCTGGACCTATTCCCGATATCACCATTGTACTGTATCCATATTTGCAAAATAAAATTATCTTTATAAAATGGTACTACGCCTATATCTTTCATTTGAGATCAAAATAAAAAAATATTGTGTTGGTAATATTGGGTTCCATTATGTATCCTTGTGTCTCTGTAATGTTTCTCATGTTTAAGAATACCTTAATAATTGTTTTAGTTATTAAGTCATATGGTTAAGGCAGGATAGGAGTTGGTCCCCCCCCGAATTGGTTCCCGCCTTGTCGTGGCGGGGGGGCTCAGTAGCCGTGGTGGCGGAAACCCACGGTGAAGCCAAGAGGAACCTAGGCGGGGGCCGCTCGTCTAGGCTTTCGCCGATAAGCCAACGACGAGTGGCCCAATAGTTGCGGTGCCGCGGGTGCCGCCTGTAGCGGCATCGCAACTGAGCGGGCTGCGATGCCCCCCCTCTCTGATGGGGGGGGGCATTGCGGCGGAGTGCGGGGGGCCGCGGCGGGGAGGGGAGTGTCGGTGTGGCTTCGGCCATTCTCCCTTACCTCCCGCGGCCTCAACGTCCACCGTCAGATGGCGGACGCGGTGGGGCCGCAGGGGAAGAGGACTGTCGGTGTATCGTTGCCGCTGTCCCTGTCCCCTGCGGCCGAAAGGTGGTAGGTGACGGGGCCACAGACCCGACCCGTCACAGGGGGAGCTCCGGCGTGCCTGCATGACTGCGGCGCGTCGGAGGGCCTGGGCCCCTCGCTTCCTGGCGTGGGTAACGCCATGCTGGAAGGCGACGGGTCTGGGCAGCGGTCGCCTCCTTTTGCGAGGGTGGTAAATCGCAAAAGGAGGCGAAGGTGGTGATACGCGGGCGACAGGTGCGGGGGCCCCTTCGCCCGCATTGCACATCACCACCCGCGGGAGGGAATGGCCGAGCACTCGCGGTCATTCCCGGGCCCCTCCGTTGAGAGGGGCATGAGGGGCCCGCTGTGAGACAGCGGGCAGTCGTCGGCGGGGGACTGGAGTAAAGGCTCTGCCGGTTTCCCAGTCCTCCTCCACTAAGACGATGCGGGAGTGCCGTTGGGTTTTTTAGTGGGTAAACCGGAAGCAGGATCCGGGGAGTCCCACATACCCCTCCCTTCCCCCGGAGGGAGGATGATGCGTAATGCATTTTTCCCAGCGCAACAAAAAAAAAAAAAAAAAAAGGATAGGAGTTGGTGTAATAAAATTCATTGTTTATTTTGTGAACAGAATTTATTAAATTTCTTTTCATACGAGTTAGTCAAGTAAAATACATTGTTTTTTTGATTTCCTTTCAAGGGCTAACTTGTACTCTTTGAATACTTGTTATGTAAGAGTTCTCAGAGATAGTTTTTGGTTTCCTTTATATTTTACTAATGTATTGTAACTGGAATAAGAATTGATGTGCTGTCTATCGGCCTGGGGCGGCAGTATGTTGATGGGAATACAAAGTTATTAATATTTCTAGTTTTATCTATGATGTTTGTGTTCTGTTGTAAAGAGCTGTCGTACACTCTTCCTCTTCCTGTGGGTCTCAAAGCCACAGGAAGAGGAAGAGCGCATCCATGTGAGTTATAGTCAATTATTAACAACAACATGCTTCAAACAAGAGTCACTTGTTTAAAGTCTCTGGTTTGCCCTTAAACGGGGTTATTAAATTTCAGCTAAGTGTTAAAAAATTGTTAAGAAATTTATAATTGTGCCTCTGACTATATAATCTGACTAAATAAATCTGCAGTAATCAGGGTTTTTGACTAAACTTAATATTCATGTATGTTTCTTGATAATAAAATAGATTGCTGCTAGAAACATCAAGCCAAAAAAAACTCTAAATCAAATTAATTTAAATTTATGTTTGAAAGTTAGAGTTAGTTATTTTTAGTTACGTTTTTTTAGTTTGTTTTTTTTGAGGCTTACAAACAGATTCCAGCCCCTAGAGCTTGGCTTTGGCTCTAGAGGGGGCTGTGAGGCTGCCTTACATGCTCTTTCTACCTTCTTAAGTTCTGGCCAGGGTGAGGTTATCCTCAAGGTTGACGTTAAAAACGACTTCAATTCCGTCAACAGGGACACTTTCCTGGCTGAAGCAAAAAAAGAGCTTCCAGAAATTTTCGGCTTTTTGTGGCAATGCTATATATAGGCACCCATCAAAATGATTGTACAAAGAAAATGTTTAGCAATCTTCAGTTGGTTGCCAACAAGGTGACCCTCTCGGGCCAGTCATTTTCTTTCTGGCTATTCATCCCATTATTCAGAAACTAAATTCGAAATTTAACTTATGGTATTTGGATGAAGGAACACTAGGAGGACAGACACCGTTTTAGCAGATTTTCAATTCCTGATAGAGCAGTTTAAATCCATCGCCCTAGACCTCAACCACTCTAAATGTGAAATTTTTCTTAGTGACAATACCGACAGACAACCGACCCTACAGAAATTCTATGCAATAGCCCCAGAGATCAAAATGTTAGATAAAAGTTCACTGCACCTCCTAGGTTCCCCAATTTTGGATGACAGTTTTCTTCATTCATTGATAGCAAAATTAACCATTTTAATGATAGAATAGAATAGAATAGAATACTCTTTATTATGTACACCATATAAGTTACAGAAAGTATAGACGAAGAAAAAAATACACTGGGTGACACAAAGGGCGGCCTTATCGCTAAAAGCGATCTAAATATATTATATATTTTGGATATACTCGCCAAAATTAACCTTCATTCGGCTTTTACTCTTATTAGGTATTGCTGTTTTGGACCAAATTTCATGTATTTTCTCCGCTCTTCCCCTTTATGGAAGTAGCCACATCTCTTGAAAAAAATTGACGAAATTATTCAACGCACTCTGACATCCATCTTAAATGTGGCCTTGGATGATCGAGCCTGGATGCAAGCTACACTACCCATTCGCTTCGGCGGGCTCGGCATCCGCAAAATTTCTAGTATACGCCTACCGGCGTTCCTGTCTTCGGTCCACAGCACTGAAACTTTAACCACAAAATTTTTATCCCTTTCACTGGTTAACTGTGAAGTGCCGTGCTCGACCGACGCAGTGTGCGCCTGGAAAGTGGCTTGCCCGAATACGGCGTTGCCCGAGAACCCATCTTCCCAGAGACAGTGGGATGAGCCGCTCTGCAGGTTGGTACGAAATAAACTTATAAATACGTCCACCAATACTGCTGAGCGTGCCCGCCTGCTGGCTGTGGGAGAGTGGGAGTCGGGCCTCTGGCTACAGGCACTACCTAGGTGTTGTCACTCAACATAGTACATGTCTGCGTTTGGGTGCTCCTAGCGGAGCTGCACATCGTTGTCAAAGTGGCGAAGCAGTCGACCGCCTCGGTCACCATGGCCTATCCTGCAATAGGAACGCTGGCCGGATAGCACGGCACGCCAGCATTAATGACATCATACGTCCGGCTCTTGTCACCACCGGGGTGCCAGCTGTTTTAGAACCCAATGACTTGGTACGCGACGATGGGAAGAGACCAGACAGAATGACCATAATGCCTTGGAAGGTGGGTAGGCCTTTGGTGTAGGATGCAACATGTGTCGACACCCTTGCGCCATCCCATCTTTATAGCACGGCGGGCTGTGCTGTGGCGGCTGCTGCCGGTGCAGAAAACCTCAAACGGCGCAAATATAACAACCTTATTGGAAGTTATATGTTTGAGCCGTTTGGGGTTGAAACATTAGGTCCATTGGGTCCGAGTGCGCATCGAGTTTTTCGAGAAATTAGCACAAAGCTCGTCGACTCTTCACATGACCTTTTCTTCGGCCAGAGTATCAGCATTGCCATCCAACGTGGCAATGCTGTCAGCGGTCTGGGCACGTTTCCCATTGACATCGTTGTGGACTAATTTTTTGATGCACAATGAGCTCTTTTCCGTCTCCGTTTTAAATTTGTATATAGGTTTGTTTTATTACAATATTCAATTGTAAATATGTTTGAAAGTTAACTCCAAATATGTTAGTATTTCAAGTAAATCCAAAGTCATTTGAAAGAAAATGGTGTTGAAACTAGAAAAAAAAAAAAGGTTGCCAGCTCTCAGTTATCCGCAACCTGTGAGTTGCCCTTTTATCTGCTAAACCTGGTGACACATAAATGGCGGCTAACTGAGAGCTAGATGATGTTCCATACGCACCCAAAATACACACGAGAAACGCCTAGTGTAAGGCAAATTAAAAAAAATACACATTTAAAAAACTGTTGACGGCCAGATGCGGCCAGGCAACCAAGCAGTACCTAATCTGTTCTATTATCAACAATCATTCATAAAAATGGAAGTTTCATCAAAAATAAATTAAATGCAGATTTTTGCAGTGGGTTCTCATACTATAAGTAGGTTTGCCTAAATTTAGAATCTATAGTCAAAATACAAGTATGAAAAGCCCAAAATCTATAAAAGTAAGTAAAATTCTGAATAAAGCTCTAGAAAGCTGACATACCATTCTTATAATCGGATACTTTTCTATTCTTGTAATAGGAATTGGTTTCCTTTGATCGTAATGAAAAATGCCAGAGCGAAACTTTTTTGTCGATTACTATCGATCTGACGTGATTACGATGTCTGGATAGGACTCAAAGATAATGGCGGTATACGAAACTGTAATTTACAATGCTGTGTGAAAATATTCGTGATTGAAATTTAGCCAATTTGTAATGGCGCTGCAGAATGAAAACACAAAAAACTGTTTCAAAATCTACCTACAAATAAATTGTCAACAATTAATGCCCATCGTTCACAGAGGCCGATGGGCGATGGATAGAGTATGTTATGAAGCAAAGATTCGACAAGTTATCTTGAATACCTAGTCCAAACTGGTGATTGCTATCTGTCTAACTTTACCAGCTTAAGAGTGTTGGCTCAGTGATTCATAGGTTTCGAAATAATCAGTTTCAAGAATCAGCTGTGGACAACGATAAACCAAACAGATAACATCTTCGCTGCTGAGGAATTTATATCTACAGTAAAAAACATAGCCTACTTTCGTTTTTGCCTCCCAATCCACATAGCAAGGAATACTCATCCCCCTTGACGTGTACAAAAACGTACACAAACATCCGATAGTTGGGCCCCATTCGTTCCGCCTTGAAAGCAATATATTTCACTCCAAGATTTGTGCATTTCACACTGTTACGTTGACAGTACACTGTCGTGCAACAAACGGGGCAAAAACTAAATGAATAGTAGTTGAACCGGATTCAGAACAAACAAGTGACGGCTAGGATGAATGTCAGCGCGACTAGACGTCTCAAGGAACGCTGTTTGTATTTAATTCAAGTGTTTATTGGTATTTTGTTTGTAGTTCTTGTGAAATTGCAAATTGTTATGTTGGTGTTTAGAATGTTTTATACGAGTCCAAAGTCGATTGTCATTTGAGTGCAGGGTGATATTTAAAGGAGGTAATTCTTTCTAGGTCTAGATAGTACCTAATAATGATACGAATTGCTATTATTATTCTGCCTATAATCTATGCTAATATTATAAAGCTGAAGAGTTTGTTTGTTTGTTTGAACGCGCTAATCTCAGGAACAACTGGTTGCAATTGAACAATTATTTGTATTGGATAGTCCATTTATCGAGGAAGGTTATAGACTATATAACATCACGCTACGACCAATAGGAGCGGAGCATAAATGAAAAATGTTGCAAAAACGGGCAAAGTTATTCCTTTTTGAAGGCTTCCGTTGCGTGCGCTGCGTAAGCGGTTAAAGTTACGCAACATTTATGTATGTAGGGTAGGTAGGGTAGGGTAGGTAGGTAGCCAGTTGATGGGAGCGAAGCCGCGTGGGACAGCTAGTGTGATGTATAAAATCACACAAATATGGGTTTCCAATTCTCAAATTACAGCTTAGGTGAATAAATATACATTTTATTTTTGGCGTTACCTAATGGTCAGTCCCAGCATATTACATACTGTGGGCTAATCTTCTAACCTAACCACTACACAAGTACGTGCCAAGTAACACCACAGTCAACACCATTTAGAAAAAAGAAAACAACGCGGCGTGAACAAACGACGCAATTTTTTTTACCAAACCAATGTAATGTTACACATTCTGTTGATAAATTATTTCTGGGGTACACCCACTTCATTCAATTTTGTAAATAAATAGCTTATGCCACTGGCATTGGGGGAATTATTTATTTACTCACCTCTTTCTCGGCTTTTGCTCCATATTACACCTCAATTTATTCATGAGTTCACATGTTTTTAAGAAATACCATTACGGGGTTCAGTAGGCTATTTCGAAATTGCGTGATATTTATTCAGACTACAAATTTAGGCATTGATACTTATTAGAAACAAATATAAGTAAGTACGTAAAGGTGGGCAAGGATAATATTACAGAAAGCCTTCTTTCGAATTATGAACTTTTAATAAGATTGTTTAGGTACATTTTACAGAACGATTAGACAAATCATAGATTACAGTAATATCTCACAAAAATTTAACTTCCACAAATTCGGAATAGATCGATGATCGGTGGTTAAGTTAGAATACAATAACGCTAAAGAAGATGGCTGTAAATGAATGAGTGTTTCAGTGTAAACATTGTTCAAGTCGCAAATAGGTTGTTTAAAGTATAAAGTCAATAATGAGTAGGTGTGTAAACATCATCAAACTGAAAACTATGGCGAATAAAAACAGAAATTAAAACTTATTGAGACTTCACAATAAAATAAGCAAGTTTTGACTATCCAGACAGGATGCGTTGAACATTCGGCGGGGGCGCGCGTTGCCCCACGCCAACGCTACTGGAGCCATCCTCAAGGACTAACCTGAACAGGTTTGCTCCCTTGTCACGCGCCATAAGATTTTTAAATATTATATCAACTGAATTAGATACATTTCACTGTATAGCCTGATGAAGTTCACAGGAGTAGCACTGAAATGCATTGAAAATGTTAAAGTGATTTTAATTGGATTTTAATTGAATTTGAATGGTATTTGAATTGTATTTGACAAAGACAAAGATATTTTATTTCAAGTAGGCCACCAAGCGGCACTTTTGAACATTAGGTACATTAAAATTTACAAGTTATAAAAGTTGATTCTACCGTGCATACGGAAAGTAGCTTGTAATGGAGAAGAATGCACAAGAAACTCCATAATTTTTTTGAATTTGAATTTAATTGTATTTAAATTTTTGTTTAATTGTATGTTAATTGGTTTTTAATTGTATTTATTACTGTATGTTGATTGTATTTTAATTGTTGTATTTGATTGCATTTTTAATTGTCTTTTAAATTGGATTTTAATTGTATTTATTACTGTAAGTTGATTGTATTTAAATTGTTTTTTTGTTGTAATATTTGATTGCATTTTTAATTGTATTTTAATTGTATTTCTGTTAGTTCTAATATATTTGTGGTAGTTACATTGCATTGGCGTTATAGCTGTTAAGGTGTTATTTACATAAATTCGAATAAAAAAATAAGTTACATTTAAGTATCATTCTAAGTGGATCTATTTATATACAATCACAACATGAAAACCACCGTCACACAAACCCAAACATAGCATGGATCACTTCCAATAACAACTATAATACATCTCCATTAACCACAATCCTAGATTTATAACCAAACCCGTTGCTAGGCAACCAACTAAATTGACCTAATGAGGAACTAATATGTATTAGCGGACGTGGCTGAGAGCACAAATTAATTAACTTAGGTCCACTAACTATAAATCTTAATGTTAGCTACTATTACGTGTAAATAGTAGTTTGCAGGTAAATTAGGCGGAGAATGCTTTATTGAGTGCAAGTGATTAATAAATTGATACTATGTATGTTGGCTAACTATGTGTATTCTAATTAGTATTTGCTTGCAGCGTAGGTAGCCCACGAGATGAACTGATGACTTGCTGTAGGTATGTGGTGGAAATCCGATATATGCGTGAGGCAATTATTATTGGGCGATGTTTGGAGAAACCAATACTTAGCGTATGCTTTGAGTTATTTTTTTCAAGATAAGATTTATTTATTTCTGAGTTTGTGGTACATTCATCATTATCATCATAATCAGCCTTTTTACTGTTCCCACTGCTGGGACACAGGCCTCCTCACTGTGAGAGGGAATTGGCCGTAAACCTCCACGCGGGCCCAATGCGGGTTGGTAGATGTCACATGTATTCGATTTTTTTGTTCTAGGACATGCCGGTTTCCTCACAATGTTTCCCTTTACCGTTTTGAGAGCGGTGGAGGTGAAATAATATACACAAAGTATAGCGCCTGCCTGGGTTTGAACCATGACCTACAAATTATAAGTCGCGGCCGATACCACTGGGCCCCCACTGCACTCCGATGTATGGTACATTAACATCTTATTATTAAACATCTTCACATACACAACCGTTGCCGGTGTAGAGTTTATCATTTATTGTTAAAATAATATATACAATTGAATATTTCTAATCTTATGCCTAATAACAAAACAAACTTACATACAAAGGGGAGAGGAAAAGGGGCTCATTGCGCATCAAAAAATTCATCCACATCGATGTCAATGGGAATCGTGCCTAGAACGCTGGCAGCATTGCCACGTTGAATGGCAATGCTGATTCTCTGGCTGAAGAAAAGGCCAGCCCTCTGGTCACGCGAACAGTCGATAATAGATGTAGATATATTAAAATTAATTTACATAGTCAAAGTGGCCAAGTTCTAGGCCGCAAAAATATAATTGTAGTAAGTAGTTAGTTTATCATGGAAACGTTAATAAAGAAGATTACATCCCCATTAATACAATTATTATAAATTAGTTGAAATGAAAAAACTTTTATACAAAAATTACAACCGACTTCCAAACAAAAACATTACAAAGTGAAAAATAACTTTAATTTCGGCAGTCGGTGTTCCTGTTTTCGTTTCTTCGTTTTTTGACACCGACTGCCGAAATTAAAGTTATTTTTCACTTTGTAATGTTTTTGTTTGGAAGTCGGTTGTTATTTTTGTAAAAAAGTTTTTTATTTTTCACTTTTTGGTTGTGGTACATAGTGGAACACTTTGGGCGTTATAGGTACCTAACCTAGGTACCTATAACGCCCAAAATAATAATAATAATAAATAACGTTTATTGGTTCAAATAAATTATGTTAACAATATGAACACTGTCACTTAAACTAGGTTAAGGTACCTATGCTTTAAGCAACAGTAAAATGAAGCCAGAATTAATGAACCCAATAACATGAAACTTAAATAAACAAAACCGGTGGCATGAGAGTATACCAGGGTGAACTGTTCACACCGTCGTACCCCTTTAAAGCGTACCAGTGTGATGTTATGTTATGAAATTGTATAAACAATAAACAGATATGCGATTGCAGCTATCCCGAGTGATTTGCCGTCATTTATTGAAGAGTTCTGATGTACATCTCCGAAGTTCTTCATCAAATCTTGATGAAAATTAAATGGGACCTCATGACAAACACCAGCTTTCGAATAAAAAAAGAATCATCAAAATCGGTTCACCCAATAAAAAGTTCTGAGGAAACAAACATAAAAAAAAAACAGTCGAATTGATAACCTCCTCCTTTTTGCGAAGTCGGTTAAAAATAGGTATTTTTATACGATATTATGTTTATTGAGCACAATTTTTATTTATTTATTTATGAATGAAATGTAAAAATTTACTAATAATATAATGTCAAATACTATATAAATATTTCATCATCAGTCGACTTAGCACTAAATGACACCTGCCGCATCGTACCTGCGCGCCTGAAGAGTCGAAAAAGCTTCTTGAAACATAAGACCTCCTCGAAAGCCAGCGCAACTGACGAGAAATGTGAATTATGGAAACATACACTCGCTACTCCTCCACACTTCATCCCTCCGGTGGAGAATCTGCCCCCTGGAAACGAACTGACGTGGCCTATCTGGAAATCCCTAAACTGATTGCGGACCCAGGTTGGCCGCTGTAAAAACAAACTTGGCCAAATACCAAAGACAGACCCATCCAAAACACAGTGCCAGCTTGGGGACCATTCGCAAGATATGGCCCACCTCCTTGTCCGCCCTTCATGCCCGACCACCTGCACCTTATGGGATTTGAACGCAGCAAATGATAGAGCTGTCCGAGTAGCTACATACTAGTCGGACAAAATCTGAATGGTTGTTTAGTTTGAGTTAATCGACACGAAAGAAGAAGAGCATTCATCTTTAGGAGATAGTTTAGTAGGTGAAACTCGTACGGTTTAAAATTATAATGCAAGTATGATGCACATATTATGAATTTATTCTCCTGGTGAGGGTTACTCAGTATTCAGATCGAGTAAATAACCTAAGCTGTATAACTAATCCAAAACCTGCCTCGGTAAATCTGACAATAGATTCGCTCAAAATTATAACTACATTACAGTCTCACTGCCTAAAACTCAATTTATCTTCGTACCCCAAAAAGACACAGCCCAAACAATTTAGTCCATTACAAAACAAACCCAAATGTCCACGACCCGAAACGAATTAATTTTTCAACTCTAACATGTTTGAACTTACTCAAACAGTTCGACCAACTGTCCAAAAGCTGTCCTTATCCCAATCTTAAATTGGCCACATTCTAACCTTCCGACCGGAACAATTCCAATTACATTCCTGCCGAGCACAAACCGGGGTGGGCCGAATTGTGTGAGGAATCCCTGAACTTTGTACCATCTTTAATTAATAACGGAATGGTATTGGACTCGGGTTGAATTCTAAACGACAGTAGTCGACCAGATTGCGAGTTCGGACGGACTTCGCGAAAGAATCTCAACAAGTTTTGTATGGACTTTGACAGGAGTTTATGGACGTCAAAGTATCCGTGTGATATTGTCTCTCGGTCTTTAATTAGAGGAAGTACTCGTTGATTAGATGTTATGAGGAATTTTCAGATTCCATTTGAGCTAAATTTCTGCTCGAGTAAATAGTGTCCCAGATACATTTCTATCTAAAGTAAGAAGCTTATCTTTGAACAAAACTTTACTGTAAGCCTTTGGAATTGTACTTAGACGATACATTTTGCTAAACAAATCTATTTACCAAGATAATCTAAACCTTTTAGAAACTTCCTCTCCAGCAAAAAATCTTGTTAAAATTCTAATTTCTCGAAAAACATTTCATCTGGCACTTGAGAAGCCTTTACCCCACTTCAAGGCCGTAATATTTCTTTAAAGGATTCAACATTTAGGGAAGAGTTCATTTCCCCCAATTTTTTCTCTTAAATTTTCACAATGCTTATGGAGTTATCTGCGAGCCATCTGACGGGCTAAAAGGATAGGAAATTAAGACGCTTTTTGTCCCATTTTCGTTTCATAGACGTTTGCACTTTTCAACAACAAAACGTGGAGTGAACAGCGAAAAATGCAACAGCAGCTTTGTTCGAAAGAATTGAATTAAAATGGCGACTGGGAATTTCTCTGTTTTTCGCAAAGCACGCCCGAATGCCCGCAAATGGACAATTAGCCGCTTGCGAGAGACGAATAAAAGCAAGTGTACTTGGTTTTTAGCAAAACATTGTAATTTTTTACGGGAAATATAATAATCTTGGGTTTTATTTGCTGTCTGGAAAAGTTTCACGAGCAACTAACAAGCATCGGGCAGCTGTCTTGCGTCGTGCTTTTAATGCTTTACTCTCTAAGTGAGCAAATCTCTATTTGATTTTAACTGTAATATTTATAGTTTACACTACTACGTATTTTTGGAATAGCAAGTGAGACTATAATATTTAAGATTACCAATGTGCACTTACATCATGATGTAGCTTTTTATAATTAAATATATTTAAAAAATTGATTTAACTTACATAATAATGCTTGCAAACAAATATAACTTAGGGTCAAATCTTCCTTTTACTTGGATTAGAAATTTATTTTATTATTTACGGAAAAACAAACAGTAGCACAATAAGAAATAATCTTAAATATTACATTTATACATCTATGCTACCCACTACGTTCTCCACATATTACAATTTAAAGTATTTAAAACTAGCTAGTAACACAGACAGAACACTACAACGGTAATTGTGCTAGAATTCATATCTGGATTTATAAATAATATATAAAAGAAAAAAAGAAAAGTAAATTTTGTGTGCGTTTATTCCTAAACATTACTTTATTATATATTAATTTGCTAATCCTTTAGGGTTGCTTGGATTTACTTCGTAAATGCATTTTTACTTGAAAAAAGAGAAATGTAGAAATTATAAAACACATATTGCAAAGCAAGGAAAGCAAGGAAACCGCAGAGGATATTCTATTGTTGTGAACATACATAGAAAACAAACGTAAAACAGAAAGATTTTTTGAACGTTAGTTTTTTTTTAAAGTTCACAAAGCCGGCCATTTTTCCCGGTTTCGAATGTAATCTTTTGTTGGTTTTGTGTGACACAAAACGTTTTGTGAACATGGTCTTTAAACTTAAAAAGAAAAGTGCATGAATTATATTTTTCTATTTGCACACATGCATTTAATTTTTTTAAAGGCATGCTTATATGGCTAGGTGTATGAACGTAGATGAAGCAAAAGGAGTACATAAAGGTAGAAATTGGTAGCCGTAGTCGGCTACCAATTTCGCAGTAGCAGCAGAAGACGTGTCGTCGCTTCATGTCGCCACGACACATCGTTGCGACCTGTCGCTTCAGTCATGATTTCAAACCCGACTGCAGACGCCAGCAGCAGACTTCAGCGCTGTATTCCTATTGGTTCTGAGTGTTCCGTGAGATAAAATGTGTGACTGCACTCACTCACTACTGGCCACTACTGATTTGCGGTCGGGCGATACGTCGTCTGCGATCTTGCGATGTGTAGTCAGGCGACGCGGCGACGTGTCGCTAGCTGCGGAAGGTATTTCATAGAAATACGTAGAAACCAGCAGTGTCACTGCGACACGTCATCTGCTGCTGCTGCGTGTAGTTGGCTACCAACTTGTGCCTTAAGGATCGTAGCAGATGATGTTTAATACAGGCCTTCGGATCACAAAGCAAAGAGGCAGACGCTGGGCCCATAGCAACGCTGTGACTCTTGGATCCAACCAGGTCCATATGCGCGAAACCACGGTACGTGGCAGCGGTCTTTAGATATATTGGTTCCTGTCCAGTTATGTACCACTGTCACAGGTGGACAGTGGTACATAACCGGTGCACTTACCCGTGTTCTCGTGGTGTTGATGAGGAGAGCATCCGGAAAAAATAACAAAAATATATAATACTAGGATTATATGAGGTATAACCGACGTTTTCTGGTCCGGAAGCTCCAGCTGCCATTAGACACGTTTTCGACACAAAATACCTTGCTGCACGTGAAATATACGCAATTACAAATGCACAGGCGTCGCACAACACCAATCGCGAATCGCGAGTGCGATTTTCAACAAAGATCGTTTGATTGTTTAACAATTACAATATAATCAAACTAGAACCGGTATCGCGTCGCACGCGCTTGGTCACAATTTTTCTAGTCTAGTGACACCTGCCAACTCCACCAACAACTGTCAATCTCAATGACAGCGAACTGACAGTGTTGCAACAAAATAACAATAAGAGGAGCGAAATGTTTTGGTTTCAAACAGATGAAGTACTGTAGTTTTTGCCTACCCCCATGGGGTAAGGCGTGAGTGTATGTATGTTAAATCAGGACATGGTAATTAGACTGCTTAACTGGGGTTAAGTTACCATACACTCTTTAGTAACCCTTGAATAGAGTGACTGTTTCGATAGTCTAGTGTTTGCAAGCGTTTCTACTGAGCAAGCAGTTATGGGTTTGATTCCCAGGAAGTGCAAAGTCCTGAACTTTATATTCCCTGGAGGGGAGGATAATGCTTTACTAGTATTTCTCAATAGCAACCCTGAATCTGGTTTCGAGCCCGATTGATAGATTACTATGAATCGGGCACGAAACCACACTCTGGGCGAGCCTATTACATGGAATTCAAACATAACTCATTTACACCGGCCTTCAAAACTTAATACCAAACTTTTGAAATTGTAATTTCTCCTAAACTATAGACGTCAGAGTTTTGAAATAAAAATGTTTTGTAGAAAATTTTATCAACTTCCTTTAAAATTATAGTTTACTAGCTGACCCGGCAAACTTTGTTTTGCCATAAAAACTCCAAACATTCACCTACCCTACACCTACCCGACACCTACCCTATACCTACCCTACACCTACCCTACACCTACCCTACACCTACCCTACACCTACCCTACACCTACCCTACACCTACCCTACACCTACCCTACACCTACCCTACACCTACCCTACACCTACCCTACACCTACCCTACACCTACCCTACACCTACCCTACACCTACCCTACACCTACCCTACACCTACCCTACACCTACCCTACACCTACCCTACACCTACCCTACACCTACCCTACACCTACCCTACACCTACCCTACACCTACCCTACACCTACCCTACACCTACCCTACACCTACCCTACACCTACCCTACACCTACCCTACACCTACCCTACACCTACCCTACACCTACCCTACACCTACCCTACACCTACCCTACACCTACCCTACACCTACCCTACACCTACCCTACACCTACCCTACACCTACCCTACACCTACCCTACACCTACCCTACACCTACCCTACACCTACCCTACACCTACCCTACACCTACCCTACACCTACCCTACACCTACCCTACACCTACCCTACACCTACCCTACACCTACCCTACACCTACCCTACACCTACCCTACACCTACCCTACACCTACCCTACACCTACCCTACACCTACCCTACACCTACCCTACACCTACCCTACACCTACCCTACACCTACCCTACACCTACCCTACACCTACCCTACACCTACCCTACACCTACCCTACACCTACCCTACACCTACCCTACACCTACCCTACACCTACCCTACACCTACCCTACACCTACCCTACACCTACCCTACACCTACCCTACACCTACCCTACACCTACCCTACACCTACCCTACACCTACCCTACACCTACCCTACACCTACCCTACACCTACCCTACACCTACCCTACACCTACCCTACACCTACCCTACACCTACCCTACACCTACCCTACACCTACCCTACACCTACCCTACACCTACCCTACACCTACCCTACACCTACCCTACACCTACCCTACACCTACCCTACACCTACCCTACACCTACCCTACACCTACCCTACACCTACCCTACACCTACCCTACACCTACCCTACACCTACCCTACACCTACCCTACACCTACCCTACACCTACCCTACACCTACCCTACACCTACCCTACACCTACCCTACACCTACCCTACACCTACCCTACACCTACCCTACACCTACCCTACACCTACCCTACACCTACCCTACACCTACCCTACACCTACCCTACACCTACCCTACACCTACCCTACACCTACCCTACACCTACCCTACACCTACCCTACACCTACCCTACACCTACCCTACACCTACCCTACACCTACCCTACACCTACCCTACACCTACCCTACACCTACCCTACACCTACCCTACACCTACCCTACACCTACCCTACACCTACCCTACACCTACCCTACACCTACCCTACACCTACCCTACACCTACCCTACACCTACCCTACACCTACCCTACACCTACCCTACACCTACCCTACACCTACCCTACACCTACCCTACACCTACCCTACACCTACCCTACACCTACCCTACACCTACCCTACACCTACCCTACACCTACCCTACACCTACCCTACACCTACCCTACACCTACCCTACACCTACCCTACACCTACCCTACACCTACCCTACACCTACCCTACACCTACCCTACACCTACCCTACACCTACCCTACACCTACCCTACACCTACCCTACCATATTTTTTTTTTTTTTTTTTTGGGATGAAAAATAGATGTTGGCCGATTCTCATAGATACCGGATAAGCACAAAAAATTTCATCAAAATCGGTGAAGCCGTTTCGGAGGAGTATGGCAACGAAAACTGTGACACGAGAATTTTATATATTAGATTTTAGTTGAAAACATAACTAATATACCTATAATAAGCTATAATTATGTAAACCTTTTTTTTTGTATCTCGGGACCTTAGCTCCTTTGAAAGGCGTGCGAGGAGCCGAAGCCAACTCGCAGAGGCACCTTTAGGCATGTGACACCAACCGACAAATATCCCTGTGAACATTTTGCTGAACTGGACCTATTTGGCGCAGCAGTGGGACTCACAATGTTACTTTTACATTGTTTTTTTTTTTATTATTGTCGTTTAGTCTAAGTTTTATTTTTTTATTTCTATGTTGTGTGCTCTGGCTTGTGACAAATAAATGTGTTTTCTTTCTTTCTTTCTGTGTGCACTATGCAACTGCACGCAAGGACAATCCCCAGTTGGTGCAGGACTATTGCAAATTATGTAGAAAAATTTATGGGGCTATGGATTTAGTAAGTATAGTGGATCGATTGCCCAAAACTATAGGAGGACTACCGCACCGGCCCGACCACTGTTGAACTAAACGGCTATAAAATGGCAGAGGGTGACTTGTACATTCAATTAATGGGCCTCCATAAAGGGTCGCTAGCATTTTAGTGACTAAAGCATATTTATTATTAAAATAATAGTGTCAAGCATATTTATTATTATTATTTTAAACGTGTGGTAAACTAAAACTAAATTTTAGTATACACTGGCCTTTAAAACTTAGTACCACACTTGATATGTAGACTCTGTCTAACCTTTCGGCGAATACTGGCTTGAAGTTATGCTATTTTCTGAAACAATAAATTGTTTTTAATAAGTCATATTTTTGATAATCATTAATCCAATAATAAACTACACTTTTTTTTAATAACTCAGATTACAATTTGATATAAGTTTAATATCTTGGTCTTTACCCAAGATGCCATCTGCGTTAATGTAT
Source organism: Orthosia incerta (assembly GCA_948252205.1). Taxonomy (NCBI): domain Eukaryota; kingdom Metazoa; phylum Arthropoda; class Insecta; order Lepidoptera; family Noctuidae; genus Orthosia; species Orthosia incerta. Next base: position 26,965,160 of record OX411749.1, read on the forward strand.
AGCGACTATGACTTTCAAAGTTGACATCGAGGTTTTAGTAAAAGTTAAGTAAATTTGGAATTTGGCTCTTAGAACTCTTAATGCTAACGTCCAAAACAGAAATGCGTAATAAATTGTATCGCATTTGCTAGAGAAACCTGTTTTAAATGTTTGTCTCTTAATATAATGTAGGCATGGAGCACTGCATAATTTTGATTCTTCACAAGCAAAAAACTGGAACTTGTGTTCTCAAAAATAAATCACGTACCACTCAAAATATTTAACTTAAAGCCTTAATTTTTAAAAGCAATTTTTTCACAAACATTTCCCGCTCTTATTTTTCGCTAAAAACACGTCTTCCAGATTTTCAAAGAATAAATTATAATGAGAAATTCACAAAGTATCGGATACCCGCGTTGTTTATCCGTTCCTTGTAAATTCATCTCGACGGTAACTGTACGGGGGTAACTCGGTTATCTTTTGGGTACGCTAAAACATCGCATTTACGTATCACACGAGAAAATGGGGAAAAACATTGAGCGACGTACAACGCAAATTTACTTAGCATAATACTCGTAAGATTGCAAACTTTCCTGGATAGGCACTCGAGAGAGATGCGTAATTGAAGTGGCGGATCTGGATTGAATGCTGATGTGGAATGCGGATGTAATTAAGGGCGAGATATTGTTGTACATTGAGAAGGTAAAAGACAGGTTTATATCAAGGAGGTTTAGACCTACTTTGTCTCGGGTCAGCTCTGTCAGATTAGCTGCTGTTGTGGCAAAATTAGATTATTAACTTAATTGTAAGCGAGATTGCCCTGGGGTGAACCAAACGTTCACTCATGCGACTTTTTTCTAAACGGAATCCTGTAATATCATAATATGGCAATAATAATTGTATTTTATTTTATTTGGCAATAATATTAAAAGACAGAAAACTATTTCATAATTTCATTGGAGTTTAATAAAATGTCATATTTTCGTTATTCTTCTTTTCGTATCTTAACTTTTCAAATTTTGTCCGACCAGTTTGTTTTGACCTGGACGACAACCCTATCATTCGCCACGCACGAAGGACAGATAAAGAGGTGGAGCATATCCTGCTAAGGAGCCTGCACCCCTGAGCATCCCACATCACCCAGAGAGATATGAGACTTCATTTGGCCAGGTTTCATATCATCATCATTGGCCTATTAATATTCCCACTGCTGGGACACAGGCCTCCTCTCTGTGTGAGAGGGAATGGGCCGTAATCCAGCACGCGGGGCCAGTGCGGTTTGGTGGATGTCACATGGCTTCGAATTTTTGGTTTTAGGACATGCCGGTTTCCTCACGATGTTTTCCTTCACCGTTGTGAGACCAGTGGTGATGAAATAATTTAAACAAAGTAAAGCGCCTGCCTGGGCTCGAATCTACGACCTACAACTTGTAAGTCGCGGCCGTTACCACTGGGCCACCACCGCTCTCACCTCCAGGTACCTGCAGGTTTCCTATACAATGGTTAAACGATTTCCAGATTGGTTACTGCAGTTCCTATCCAGGGCGCAAATGTTCTGCCGGAATTGTGAAATATGGAGGGGCAGAATGTGTATTTGCCTTCCCTACATTATACAAGGCGTATCAACAAAAACAATTCCATAATAAGAACAACCAATAAAAACGCGACATTTACAACCGTATCATTAATAGAACATAATAACATTATCAGGGCAATGAAACACCGCACTCATATCGTATCGAGACATCCTATATCACATTTACAATATCTTCATAGCTTTGGAATGTGACAGATATCAATAAAGATATGAAAAGGGTCGGGCCGCGCCCCACTTATGCTTCCCGATTGTTATTACCGCAAAAATTGCTATTCAACAGAATATCGAGTTGTCTGTCTATTCCTGTAAGGCTAAAATTTACATACATAGAGTAAAAGACATTGTAGTAACGATGAAACAGAGAGTCAAGTCGCATACGTTAAGTTTTATAGAATTAAAAAATCAATAGTATTTTTTTATAGTAAGTTTTGTGTCATAAATAAAAAAACACATAACAATATTTTGAAGTAATTATGTAAACTAATAGATATTATGAACAGGCAATATTGTTTCATTGTCTGTTATTTTTGCAAAAGGCAATCTTTGTAAATTATTTTACTAATAGAAACTTTGTAGCAATTATAAAACATACCACTAGGTATGTTAGCGACATCTGGTTTCCTTTTGCCAAACGAGTTCGATTATTAGTATCACTACTTGATTGTTTGGTAATTTAGTTACTAGATGGCGCTGACATATGTATGGCATAGATGAACGTATAAATAAAATATATCCTATTTGTGTGAAATCATTTAATTCAATAAACACACAAATTGAACATACAAAATAATAAATTATTAAATTCTTTTCAAATTAGTTACATAAAGGATACTTTAGTGAATGCGTCTATGGTTTAAAATAAAACGTTCAGGGTCTGTGGTTGGCATGACTGTCAACTTTTTTACAAGGGTGAACTTGAGGTCACTGGCACCTGTGAACTAAATCATCTGAAATAAATATCTTTGATAATGGGAAGGACAAGGCTGGCCAGCGTCAAAATGAAAGGAACAATCGTTCAGTGAGCGCTGGCTCCAAATGTCTCCTTAGGAGTATCCTAGATTATAGATATAATATATATATAATGGTCAACTAGCAGATATTATAGCTACAGCAAGGTTTCGAACACTCCTGATGATATAATTTACCAAAGTTTGAAGACTACTACGCTACACAGGATAACGGTACTGTTTGAGAAATCATATTTCCAGTATTGTGAATTGATGGTTAAATGTGTTTCTTCTGAAAGTGAGTTGTTTATACCTATACTTAGAACATCTACAAGTGGTGATAACGGACTGTATGCTCGATGAATTAAATTAGTTGACCAAACTGTGTGCCTTTTACTTCAATCAACTTCATGTTAAATAATCCCTGCTATAGTCTCATGCAGAATACCTACCCCTGAGCACGCTGGTGAATAAGGATGAAAATTCTACCTCACAACTTATCTATTAACCTACATAATCGCTGAGGGTTTGTAGACTGATTTGATTTTAATACCTACAACAAAAAAACAGTTAAGTAAAAGCGAACTAAAAAGACGTAAACAAGATGAAAATCATGCTATGCAGTCGGAGGATACATATTCGCGAGCTGGCTGACCAAAACCAGATGTATCCTCCGACTGCACAAACTGATTTTTTCTTGCTTTCGTCTTTTTAGTTCGCTTTTTAAGCAGTCGGGTATGTAAATTTTTCGTATTAACTTTTTTTATTTATAACTTTTAAAAGCGTTCCAGTTTTCAGCTTTTTTTTTTCGAATTAGGTACATTTGAACATATAATTGTCATATGTTTTTGAAATCACCTCTTAAAACCCTTTATTTTGATACCCTACAGGATGGGTTCGGAACAGAAAAAAAATGGGCCCCCACAATATGGCGCCCAAAATCCGCCAATTTCAAATTTTTATGTAGTCAGTGACACTCCAAAGTTAGGGCAAATCGATTGAAAGAGAATCATCAATATCGGCCAACGCGTTTGGTCTCTAGAACGCCACATAGGAACAAACATATATACATATACTGATAAGCACATTACACTCCTTCGGCAGTCGGGTAAAAATACGTTTTGTATCTATTTACATTGAGCGTAACATATCCATTTTGTGTGCCAGATAAACACGTTTTCTTTCTACTTGTTCGTATTCATTCATCTATCAAGATGGCTCAACAATTACTATCAATAGCCTTAAAAATAGTCATTCGATTGAAAACCTCTTGGCTATAAAGAAACACAATGAAACGGAAATATAAAACAGCTCATGAATACAACAGTTGGTCTCACCTTTTTTTAAAAGGCTTTACAGCTTCCCAGTCTACTTGTAGTTTTTATGAGGATTACTAACCGGCGTAGTTCTCGAGAGTGAATCGAAAAAATACTGAAACTTAACTCTTCAGACCAGCGTTGATTGTTTTTAGAGTTCCGTACCCAAAGAGTAAAAAGGGGACCCTATTACTAAGACTCCACGATCCGTCGGTCTGTCTGTCAGTCTTGACAGACGGTTCATGAGGTACAGCCTGGTGACCCAGGCTGTATCTCATGAACCGTGTTAGCTAGACAGTTGAAATTTTCACAGATGATGTATTTCTGTTGCCGCTATACAAATACTAAAAACGGAATAAAATAAATATTTAAGTGGGGCTCCCATAAAACATAAGTGGTTTTTTTGCCGTTTTTTGCGATAATGGTACGGAACCCTTCGTACGCGAGTCCGACTCGCACTTGGCCAGTTTTTTTTACAAAATAACATGTATTTTACATGTTATTTTAAATGCTACATTAGACGAGGATATATTAGCTAAAGGAATCTTTAAGTAATTCGTAATAAACGCCTTTTTTGTGTTAATAATATAATAGTTATTTATGCTACAAGTGCGGAAGGTAGGTGATTTCCGATGAGTGGATAAATCGACACGAGTCGGAAGTCATCTTACGCACGTATATCATACAACATTTTACTATGCATTGTGCGAGGAAATAAAAAAAATATCTGGACCAAGCAAGAAATTAATAAAATGGCGCTTATTCAAGGGCGCTCAGCATATCCACATATTAACTAATAGTTCATAGTTCCTCAGGCATATCTACTGCGCATGTGCAAATAGCTGTCACGTCGTAACGCAAAAAGGCACGAGCAAAATATTCATTCTGCCAAACATATTTAATGAATATTTAAAATTAATTTAATCAAAATCTAAATCTAGAGTAATTAAAAACGCCTTAAATGAAGTATTAGTTTTGTTTTACCTTTTATATGAATGATAATCTGTACTTAACAAATATTTAAAAGTTTTCTCAAATAATAAAAAATCTATGCGGCGGCCTAACGTTGGAGATAAAAATTTAAAAAGTACGGGAAAGTAAAAAGCACTAGCAAAAAAAAGTGACACTTTCCGCACAGTTTGGCTTTTTGGAAAACGCTCTTTTCGAGGACATGCATTGTAAAAATATTTTCAAGAACTTTGAAAAAACCAAACCTAAACTTTAATTTTAAAATCAATGCAGCATACATAAGGAACAGCATTTTTCATAAACGTCGCTGTATTGAATTACTACTTTATCCTCAACTGTGTCAGTTTTGACTTTCATACGTCCAGTTACAAGTCTTATTACAACGGCTTAAGGGTCAAAATAGACGTATCAATTTGTGTAAGTGGCTTAACACATTTACTACGATGGGTAAAATGGTCCCTAAGGCGATTTTATGGTGTATTCTCAACAAAAAAAAACGTTTTCATTGGTATGGAGCTGATATTTTAGTCTGTGGTAGTAAAATGACGACATAACATAGGGGTGAATGTTTTTAAAGGGTGTTTTGACTGCTTATAGGGCATGGGATGTGTGTATGATCAATGGAAGTTTTTTCGCGAGTTACGCGGTGGTTTGTTGAGAAAAGAAAATATCATTAGAATTAATATATGTTTCGGGATATTTATATAAGGTGCCGAAATATCGAGCTCTCAGCAAAAATCTTAATATATTGTGACCAAGTCAGCTTAAAAACTTATATAACGAATATATCGTTGTTCATTGTTTATTTTTTTTTAATTTTTTTATATTTGATTTTTTTTTCGAAACTTTATTACACGTTGATTTGACATAGGCATTTTGATTTTAGTAGGCATTTGGTTGATATTTTGACAGTATTAATATTATTCATCTTTCTTACATTCATAACTATAGTGTTTAAATTTCATTGTTATAATTGATTATTATTATTTTAAAATTAATGTTTTATGAATTATTCCATTTATTTATTATATTTACATATTTTTACATTTTTAAATATCAATCTATAAAAAATAAAATAAAAAACATTTAAAAATACAAAAATAGTAGCCCACCGGTATCGGGAACAAGGTCCAAGCTACCGGTGGTCAGGGCTCCTGAGAGAGGAACCTCCTAATAATACGAGCCGTGTCCAGGAGTACCGCTTTCTGGATCAAGCCCTTGATCTAGCTGCCAACGAGAGCCTCCTAAGATGTTCGTCGAAGCTCTTGGCTATTATACCATTGGCCATCACGACTATCGGCACAATGACTGCTGTATTCACATACCACATGTCAACAACCTCGCGAGCCAGATCAAGATACTTACTTTTCTTATCTCTCTCCGCCTTCACGAGGTTCTCGTCATGGGGGACCGCAATATCAACAATCATTGCGCGACGCTCTAGTCGGTCTATCGCCACTATGTCAGGCTTATTAGCAACAACAGTCCTGTCAGTGATGATAGACCGATCCCAATACAACGTGACATTGCCATTTTCGAGAACTGGGTCGGGCACATACTTATAGTAAGGCACTTCTTCTTATTAATTATTATTATTATTGTATTAAAATAGCAATTTTTGTAATGATATCCTTAATGTTCTTTACTGTATTATATTGCGAGTCATTCTGTTTTTAAAAATGTTTGGATTGGTTTACTGCTTTAAAAATATTATTGTCTGTAATTACAATAAATTTAACAATTTTGCATGCGGTGAGGCAATATGTATCGGGACAGTTCTACAAAAACAACATCTTATCTGTATACCTACATTTATCAAGTAAACAATTTCTTTCATTCATTGAATAGAGTCAAGCAAAACGTTAAGAGAGACGTATAAAAAAAAATTGATCGACAAAAATTGCATTTGTTAATCCTACTCCTAATATAAACGTCAAAGTTTGTGAGGATGGATGTATGGATGTTTGTAACTCTTTCACGCAAAAACTACTGAACGGATTTTGTAGAAACTTTACAAAAATATAGCTTATACATCAGAATAACACAAACGCTATAATTTATAAAGATAGTACTAATACCACGCGGGCGGAGCCGCTGGCGGCATCTAGTGATACATAATTATAATCCAACCCAAATGCCACGCGATGGACTATGGCCCATTCCCTCTCACAAAGAGGAGGCCTGTGTCCCAGCTGTGGGAACATTAAAGACGCTGATGATAATGATGATGATGAACCTAAGTGCCATAGTGAAAACAATAAAAGTGGGTTGAAAAAAGTCCTACGACTTCAACATAACGTCCAAAATTAACGACTATGTGTGACCTATGTTGAACTACTGCAGGGCAAAAGCCTCCATCCATCTCCCCTCATTTTCATTCACGCAAATCTGAATGTCGGTAGTGCTTGCCTGTTCTCTCGATTTCTTAAAGGAAATAAATGACAACTTAAGTCATGAAAATGTAATGTAAACGTTATTACCACAAAAATCTAAAAAATATAACTATCTTCGAACGCAAACTGTAACGTAAACCACCGCGTCTTGACACGTATTTCCAAAAATACGTTCCATTACTCGTACGCATCAAATGTAGCATGTTATCAACACCTCTAAATGTGTCGTATTGTCGAATACAAAGTGTTTGGAGTAATGGATCGCAACGAGCCGGGACGAGGGGCTTACTTAGTGAACATAGAAATAGGTTTGACGGATTCGTTTAAGGATATGTTTGTGCCTACTTAGATTCGCGTTTTTTTTTTGGAAGAAGATCATCTTTATTGTTTTCCTTGAATTTGTATAGACTGAAATGCCTTTTGAAACAAACATGTCAAATAGAATAGTCTCAAATGAATTAATAATCCAGTAATTTTTATGAGTTCAAATTACCTATGTCTCTTTTCTAGATTTCAATGCTGGGAAGAAGAAAGATAGCACGTATCTATGGCTTCGGTGAGAGGTGGACATTTGCAGACTATTATAATGGCCAAGATAATTTAATACTAGCATACAGATGCCTCATCCCATACCATGCCGACGTAACTAGTGTTGTTCGTCTGATTAAGCTGATTATTTTTCTAAGAGCATCGATCACGATCAGTTCTGTTCCACGGATATAGATGGGTTTTACAGTGACAAGCAAGTAAAAGGGTTTACTCGGTTCGTGAAGACTTTATTTTTAAATACAACGACGATTTGTTTTATAGATGGAGCGGTTTTTGTAATTAAAACCGCGCCATCTATTGGAATCAATCAATTTTAAATAATCCATTCAATTAATCTTTGAAATGTAAACTATGAGCCCAATATACCTTGATGTTGTGCTAAGGAGAGTTAATTAAACAAGAACATATATTTTATATGATCGTCTCTAGAAAACCTTAATATTTCACAAAACTAAATAACCAATCAAAGCTATTAACCGCGCCATCTACTGCAATTTATTTGAACCTAATTTTCTTTCTTCGCTTTGGGTGCCCGTGCTTTGGCTTACACTGTGACGGGATGCAGCTAAATACCAGTATAGGATTGAATAGAAGGACCCCCACTTAGACTTCCATTTGGTCCGTTGTGCGTACAGGCCTCATCTCTGTGCGAGGTAATGGGCTGTATTCCACCACGCGGGCCCAGTGTGGGTTGGTGGATGTCACATGTATCAGGCCATGAAAGTTTGTGCTCCATTGGTATTATTTCTGTAAGGCGTTCCAATGCGAGGGACAACGAATAAAAAAATATGCCGGTTTGCTCACGATGTTTTCTTTCACCGTTTTGAGAGCAGTGGTGATGATATAATTTACACAAACTAAAGCGCCTGCCTGGGTTCGAACCCACGACCTACAACTTGTAAGTCGCGGCCGTTACCACTGGGCCGCCACTGCTCTATAAACCAGTATCTGAAATGGACGATCCAAAGCCCAGTAACATACACCCAAGTAAATAACTTCTGCACCTATAAAAAAACCGCGAGGTACGAGTTATCGGGCCAATTAAATTTAGAATCAGATGTATCAAAGACATGATGATGAAATGGAACAATAACATTTTGATGCCCAATCCTTTCAGGCTTCTCATTGCTAACAAGCTCACTACCCCACAAAAATATACAAATTCAAAACGTTCCCTATATTTTAGTGTTCTGTACACCGCCTTACATTAGTGATGCTCGTCACGTATCTGTCTATATATATTTTATTACTGGCAGAAATAGGGACGTTCTGCGACGGTCTGCGGTTTGCCGCCAGACTAAGCATTTGACTAAACAGAAACTGTATTTAAGATTAAATGGTAACTTAGATACAAAAATCATATTTAAGTACGTTTTAACGACCTCCACTTAAATCAGTCGCCATGAAAAACCCCTCTATTAATGCCGATGCTATTTATACATGTGGAAGCTCGTAATTAGCCATTTTTAATGTTTGATTCTAGCTTCTGCCTGCGGCTTCAAGTCGAAAATTATCCTGAGGGAACATATTCCCTGGATAAAAGTATCCATAAGTGCCTTGTTCCAAATTTCATCCAGATCCTTTCAGCCGTTCTGGCGTGATTGAGTTACTCAAACTCAAACATACATTCACACACACATCCATCCAAACTTTCACATTTATAAAATTACTAGCTTCTGCCAGCGGCTTCGCCCGCGTGACTGAACCAAAGGGAACATATTCCGGGATAAAAAGTACCCTATGTGCTATTTCATCCAGATCCGTCCAGCTGTTTAAGCGTAAAGAAGTAACAGACATACAAACACACACACACTCGCTCACAAACGTTCGCCTTTATAATATTAATGTAATGTGATTACAGTAAGATTAGTCTGTAAGCTTTCTTTGAAATTAATTAAAAACTATACTTCATGTTATTATCAATTTGATAGCAGTTAAAAAGATACAATATTTATTCGGTACAACTTAACTTAAGATAATAATTATGACACTATGAAAGAGCGAACGAACGTGACCATATGCTCTTAGAGCGGTATCAATTTGAGATCGAATAAGGGACAGATATATATCTGACTTGTATACATCTGTCACTTACTCGATATTAAATTGATACCGCTCTAAGAGCTTATGGTCACCCCCCTGAACGAACTACTAAAGTGCGGAGTGCGTCTTAAGGTTGCACCAAATGGGAATCCAGTTATATGAGGCAAGATCCTGACGCTGGTTTCTGAGCGGCAAACTTACGTGACATGAACTGTGCTAAAACCTTCAAAAACCTTTACGTTCATATTTTAAAATTAAGTATAGATTTAAGGCGGTTCTCATTTAAATTTTCTAGGTTATCTTAACTGGTTTCGCATAAATTAGAAAAAGAGTTACCGCGGCCCTGGCACTAGCAACTGAAAGAACACGGGTGAGTTTAAGTCAGTAAAAGTCTGACACGCCCTCCTGCTTCACCCAGAGCGGGATTTCATTGGATGATTTGCCATACCCAAAAAATAAAAAAAGTATTTGAACTGAATAAAAACTGAAACCAGTTGCCGCCCGCTGCTTCGCCCGCGTGGTATTAGTACCTACTTCCGCCAATATCTTTATAAATTATAGCCTATGTGTTATTCTGATGTATAAGCTATATTTCTGTAAAGTTTCATCAAAATCCTTTCAGTAGTTTTTGCGTGAAAGATTAACAAACATTCATCCATCCATCCATCTTCGCAAACTTTCACGTTTATACTCGTAATTGTAGTACGAGTCTTTATTATAAAAACAGACTTCCAAAACAAAAAACTACAAAGAAAAAAAATAACTTTCTTTTCCGATGTCGGTGTCTTTTGTACCCATTGTTTTCCGTTTTTCGACACCGACTTCGGAAAAGAAAGTTATTTTTTTCTTTGTAGTTTTTTGTTTTGGAAGTCGGTTTGATTTTTTGTTAAAAAGTTTTTTATTTTTCTCTTTTTAGTTTTGGTAGGTATCTCCAATTAACATGATAATCATTTATAGCCAAAGTACATATGATGACGATTCCAATAAGCCCAAACACGACTAGGATACATTGTTTTATATCAGAGTTCCAGTGCCTACCTTCCGCCTTCGTCATCAGATCAGTTCGATGGTGCCATTTTCATCAGTACCATTTATTTATAAGTATTTGCTTCATCATAGTCGGTTAACTATACGAGATATCTAATACCCGTGACATACTTAGCATAGGAGTTCCAGTGGCCATCTGTGGTCTTCACCAAATGATACTTTCTGAGTGCAAATGATTGCATTGTTGATGAAAATACCATAATAATCACTATATGTATGCCTATAATATTTGAGGCGTTCCCTCGATTTCTCTAGGATGCCATCATCAGATCCTGATGACTATGGGACCAACTAGAAAGTATACCCTTCAAAACAAAGAAGATTTTTTTAAATCGGTCCAGGCGTCTTTGAGTAATCGGGGAACATACATAAAAAAAAGAAAAAGATTCCGACGAATTGAGAACCTTCCTCCTTTTTTTGAAGTCGGTTAAAAATAAACTCTTGGGTTCCTGATAATATTTTCTATTTTTTTTTTTCGGAAACCCTATAGAACTCGGCGATAGTGTTGCATTTTTTAACCGACTTCCCAAAAAGGAGGAGGTTCTATGTTCGACTTTATGTATGTTTTTTTTTTTTTTTGTGTATGTTCACCGATATCTCCGTCAATTGTGGACCGATTTTGAAAATTCTTTTTTTGTTTGAAAGGACATATTCCAAAATTGGTCCCATTTTAATTTGGTGAAGATCTGATGAAGAACTTTGGAGATATACAACAGAACTCTTCAATAAATAACGGCAAATCTCTCGGGATTGCTGCAATCGCATGTCTGTTTATTCTTTAAACCATTTCATAACATAACATCACGCCAGTACGCTCAAAAGTGGTACGCAGAACTCTCATTTCACCGATTATGTTTTGAGTTTCATGTTATTCGGGTAATCTATTCTGGCGTTATAGGTACTTACTAAACAACTTGCCTATAGGTACAACTAAAAAGGGTAAAATAAAAAAACTTTTTTGCAAAAAAATACTACCGACTTCCAAATAAAAAACTAAAAAGTGAAAAATAACTTTATTTTTGGAAGTCGGTGTCTATATCGCAAAGAATTGGTACCTACGAAAGACACCGACTTCCAAAAATAAAGTTATTTTTCACTTTTTAGTTTTTTATTTGGAAGTCGGTAGTATTTTATTGCAAAAAAGTTTTTTTTTTTTTATACCATTTTTTCAGTAAAAAAAATCGATATTTAATCCGAAATTCTGGAGTTTTCCTTTTTGAAACAAATAGGTATACAAACAGTGTTGCCCTCTTTTTATTAGTTTAGAAAAGCAGCCATACCTACTGCTCTACACACATATACTTCTACAAGTTTATACTATTTGTTGATGGTGAAACCTTGTGGACACAAAATACAAAAATCAACATCTTCAGACTTTTTTTCCGACTGCCGAAGGAGGGTAATGTGTTTATCAGTCTATGTATGTATGTATGTATGTTTGTTCCTATGTGGCGTTCTAGAGACCAAACGCGTTGGCCGATTTTGTTAATTCTTACGTCAATCGAATCGTATTAACCCTGCGAGTGTCACTGGCTAGATTAAAAAAGGAAAAGAAAAAAATTGCGGATTTTGGGCGCCATATTGTAGAGGCCCAAATTTTTTTTCTTCCAATCCAATCATGTGTGGTATCAAAATAAACCGTTTTAAGAGGTGATTTCAAATATTATGGGTCGTTCTTCTTTTTAACCTACAATTTGATTAAACATTAGCTCAATTTAGAAGAAAAATATGTTTAGCTTCCTCGTCAGTATATATATATATATATATTCTGATGGCAGAATTTCTATTCTATCGGAAAAACTTGTTGGCCGAGAAGTTTATAGATTTTTGTACGATTTTCAAGACCTGAAAGATGGATTCGACAAAAAAAAAATACTCTTCCGTCACGAAATCTTTTATTTTATTCTATAGAATACTCTGCGTCAAAGAACTTGTACTTTTGTAATACATTAATAAACTAAAGGATCTTTTAGAAATCATATCTAATACATTCGTATTTATAAAATATGTTTTATTCATGATCTTATACCACTCTGTCACATTTTCTGCTAATATAAAGTATTTTTTTGCTATAAATCACTTTTTACTATCATTTACAAATAAATACGAATATCACAGACGGCAATATCATCAACTATTATAAATATAAGTTTTCCAATGTTGCACTAGTCATAACACAATATATAAATGACCAAAACAATTTTCCTACCAGGAGACAACATCATGACCGAGTAGTAACTTATGTGACAGAGTTGTTATTCTAGGGGATACCAGGCTGCGTTTTGGAATAAAACAGGTTTAGTTTTCTAGAATCATTTATTTTGTTATACATCTTTATCAGTCTTCAACATTGTCATATAAAATAACATGAGATCGACCTTTGGTAATTAATGAAATAACATTTGAGAACCTTTAGAATAAGAGATTCGTATTTAAGTAAATTAATGACTACTCACTCGTCTTAAGTAAATAAAAAATCGAGTCTAAATTGACAACAAATTAAAATTGCCAAAAACATAAAATAAAATAATCATCATTAATAATAGCACAATCTAGCAAGACAATATTTCAATTTCGAAGCCACTGATAGAAAGTCTTATTTTTCGAACATAGAAGTCGCTCTTCGAACTGGAAATATAGTCTCTTTCCCTTTTAAATAACATTCGGAGCCGGTAAGACTTTAATCAAATCATCAAAAGGAACATCCGATACGTCATTCTCCACCAACAAAGACAAAGACAAAAGACACAGATATTTTATTTCAAGTAGGCCACCAAGCGGCACTTTTGAACGTTAGGAACATTAAAATTTACAAGTTATAAAAGTTGATTCTACCGTGCATTCGGTACTCCGTCGTTTATATTCATTGGATGAATGTTTTCAGACTGGACTGCTTGGTAAGAAGTACCGCAGACGGCAGTTTGATCAGTTGGATATTTCGTTTTAAGCGTGGCCAAAGGCTGATGATGGCACTCTTTCTTCATCGGATGATTCACCTGGGCTATACACAGTAACGTAAAAACTTTTTCGTGAGTGAGCGTGAAAACCTCCACATCATGAATTATATCGTCTTCTTATTCGTTAGATAAGAACTCATCCACAGTATTTTGTTGTTGTTGTTGGGTTTCAGGCAGAGGTCGATAAGTTTTAGGAACGTGGCAAGAACATAATTGTTCACAAAAACAACTTTATACCCGATGGTTTAAGATTCCACGAGTTTCCGTGAACATTTGGTGGACTTACATTGTTCCTTTCAGGGGCACAATGTTAATTGGAATCGTTGCTGCTACCTTTTCTACGTCTTCGTCCGTCACTATGAACAGTTAAATTTTGTTGGCATCTTGAAGCGTGGAAAAGAATTGGAACACATCTGCAATCGTTTCCTCTAGCTACTATGGCATCAGCTTGGCGTTTCATTGACCCTCCAACACCATCAGTAGCTCCTTTTCCGTGCCCTGATACGAACGCTGTACTTCTTTGTATTCTGACTATTGCTTTCATCCTTGTCCCTGCTGCTGTCTTTTTTTGATTTTCTGTGCAATCTCTTTTTATATTTTCGAACTTTCTTCTCTAACTGGTCTTTGAACTTTCTTATCTCTGTATAACTTAATATAATCTCTTTTCACATTCTTTCTCCCCATTGAACTACGATTCTTCTTCAGAGGGAGTTGGTGTTGTAGATTGAGTCATTCGTGGGGTTTCTGGTATTGGTGATGGAGTGTGATTAAGTGAGAGTGCTTAAAAGTACCTCTTCAAGAATCTTTTTCTTCTCTCTTTTTTTTATTTCCTTCATGCCATATTCGCTTTTTGATTCGATGTTCTTGCATGCTCATGGCAGCCACTAGCTTCTTTCGAGCATGGTATCTTTCTAAATCCTTGCTGTTTATTTCAGCTTCCTTCTCAGTGTAATTTTTTGTTTCGCCCGACAACGCCGCTGTCTTTCTGCTGGTGTTAATGTCTTCTTTTTCGCCATGATGGTATCTGGAAATAGGCAATATGTAATAAGTACTTAAACATACGAGAAGATAGAAAAACATTTATAACACTTTCCGTAGGAATAATTACCATAACTGTGCTGGACGTAGCGTGTTCACTGGCCCCGAGAAAAGAAGGGCGTAAACCTTCTGGCCATTGCCGCTGAACGCCCCTATCACACCACGAAACAAGGTTCTTGGATGCCTAGCTGCAGCACTGACGTAGGGTTGCAAATCGACTCTAACGATTCAACGATGTGTTGGCTGTACTCGAGTTATTTCCAGGTTCTGGGTTGCCTACTTCTGGATCAGCACTCCTGGTGTCCAGGTCCCGAGGTTCAGCTCGACAGGATCGAAAAGGGGTGTCTTCATAAGGGTTTAAGTTGATGAATTGAATGAAACACTAAGTTATTCAGTACACGGCACGATTCTAGGGCTCTCAACAATTTCTGAGACTTGATTCTATATAAGAATTACTTCTTATTTACTAAGACAAGTACAAGCGACTAGCTTTGGATGACTACAAATTCTATTTGGGCCCGGGGGGTGTATATACCCTCGGACCGTGCCATTATTGAGAGCCCCGCAAATTCTCGCCGAAAATAATTTTTATTTCTGTAAAAAACCCTTATCAACATTTGGTAGATAGGGTTACCGCACCCCTTCCACGGTGCTATCAATAGCTGGATTTCTTCGTACTGTAACACAGTAACGCCCCCTATCTCTGTATCTAATCCATATACCTAATTTCCAGGTATTGATAGCTTCCCTAGACTAATTCCATGAAATAAAGGAACAATTTCCTTTATTTCTCGGTTAAAACCTTAATAGCTTTTAACCTAGCCTAAGGATATCTATAGGTTGGGTTGACCTGCTGGTGCCAATAGCAGGCTGTCTGTTGACGTCTAGAAAAAGCTTATTTTCGGGAATCTTCTATGGGATATCATCCCTTATGTAATGAATCTATAAATTCCTAAGTCATTTCACCGACTTTAGGACTTCCTACTTAGGCTAACCAGACAATCACCGCCTATTATGGGGATACTGGTAGCCGATAGACCACACTTTACATTTCTAGTGTTCATATAAGTCTATCTAGGCTATATGCACATAAGGTGCCTCGATATGTACAAATTCGATAGCTGGTCACTTTCTTTGCGCCCAGCTATCAGAGAAACTATTTATAAAACCCTAACAAGATTGGGACGACACGATGGTGCGTTTATCGGGCCATCGGGAGGTCCCCAAAAATTCCTTATTTTCGGAATTCCCAGGGGTGTATAGTCCCGGGGAATGCCAAAAACTGACTAAAAATTACATTTCCAGAAACCTATTTTCTGGAATTGTACTTAAACTACTTGAGCGATTTTCGCTCCAAAGTGATGGCTTGGTAGTTAGTCTAGCAAGCCATCCGAAAGTACTTACACCATGAGTACATCTATTCCCTTCATGGAGTTATTCCACCTGAAGGGTCTACAAATTTCAACGTTTTACGTTGTTTACATTTTTCACGACTGTTTATCTCGCTGACTATCCAAGCGATTCTTCCCATCTAGAAACCGCCTGGAAGCCCTTTTAGCAAGCTTTCCAATGGTAGTACTTTTACCAGTACACCTATATGTTTTCTAGGTACTTAGGGCACCTAAACCCGTAAGCATTTGCCGAAAACCAGATAAACAGCAGTTTTCTATTATATACCGACTTGATATCTCAAGTAAATGGGCTTTATATAAAAGACTACGCTAACTATGAGGTGTATATAGGTTTCCTGTCTCGGTCTAGGTCTCCCATATACCCTAAAATGACCTAAAACCATATATTTGGTGTTTGAGATATCAAGTCAACATTCATATTTACATAGCAGAAACTATGTGTTTTTCACATAGTTTCATCATTATGTACTGATTTCATGTCCAGTACATAGGATAAGCCCTTAAAAACATGATTTTAATTACTATAATTTTTCCAAAAAACTCCAAAACTATATATATCGCGTGGTGCCACCCCGCGGCTCATTTGGAACTAATCCGTCGTCGAGCAATGACGTATCGTACGACAGGAATTTATGTTTTTCGCTATGATAACTCTTATCAGTATGCTTTCTAATGCTTTTACTCTATTAAGGGTGAACTATTGAACCCTATAACATACTGACAAATACTAAAAACATTATACTACTATCTCAAAAAATGTAGGTAAAATTTTAGTATAAATATGAACGTGCCTCTAAAAATCATTTCAGTATTAGATGGCGCGCCGTGGTGAGCAGACATGTCTACACATACAAACTTTAACTCTTATGAACCATTTAGTATGGTTGATGACGCTTCGTCGCGAACAATAACAACTAGTTTATCTATTTCAGTATTTCTCGGATTCAGCATAAATAGAACATGAATAACGTTTATTTTACCCCCCCCGTTACGTACTTTACCACTCCGTCACAATAAACATGTGACGGAGTTGTCATGTGACGGAGGGGTAAAAATTGTTTGCAAAGTCGATAACATTTATAAGTTAACATAGAATATATAATTAACACGTTGGCAATAAAATATTTCTTATTACGTAAGAGTAGGCAACGAAAAGTAACAATAATGATTATATTTTGAATCAATTACTTACGTGACGAAGCGGTAGCCGAATAAACACACGCACCTCCTATCACAGCTTTCGGGCCACTGACGCGCTGTCTCTTGATCTCAGAGGGGTAATCGTACCAAGGGAGGAAGGGGGTCTAAACCTTCAATCGCAGGCCACAAAGACGAACGGCAAAACGCGTATTTCGAAAGACAACCCATGTGACAGAATTTACAAAATAAAAGTCGGTTAAAAAGATGAGGTAGAAGGAGATAAGTATTTGAGATTTTTTGAATATTTTATTAAAAGTGATAAAAATTAATGGTTGCTATTACATGATAGGTAATATATTTAGAAGTTATAAGATATTTTTAAGTTTTGTGTCATCATATAATTTTTTCGTAATATTATACGCAAGCCGAGGTAGCAGGAGACACTGAGATTTTGTATGAAATACACTTCTGTCACGTGGATTTACAACTCTGTAACGCACTTTTTACAATTAAATTATTCAATACATATGTTATTTAATCGTGCACTGCCATTATGTGTATGGTACAGTGCATGTTGAGATACAATTAAGAAAAAATAATGGTAATTTCCTAGTTTTTTTTTTCACTGACTGGTGGAGACACCTTTTTGTAGGTTAAAAAGAAGAACGACCCGTATAACACTTATATGTTTAAATTCAAAAAAAAAGAAACTAAGAAGTTATAAATAAAAAAAGTTAATTCTTAAATAAAAAAAACCCGACTGCTTACAAAGCGAACTAATAAGACGTAAACAAGAAGGAAATCATGCTGTGCAGTCGGAGGATACTTCTGGTTTTGGTCAGCCAGCTCGCGAATATGTATCCTCCGACTGCACAGCATGATTTTCAGCATGGTTTTGTTGATTTTTGAATTAACTTTTTTTAATGTTCCCACCGCTGGGACACAGGCCTCCTCTCTGTGAGCCGTAATCTGCCACGCGGGCCCAGTGCGGGTTGTCTTCGATTTTTTGGTTCTATGACATGCCAGTTTCCTCACAATATTTTCCTTCACCGTATTGAGAGCAGTGGTGATGAACTAATTTACATTTACAGTAAAGCGCCTGCCTGAATACAAAAATAATTTGAAACTATTTCATCATCATCATCATCATCATTTGAGCCGAAAGACGTCCACTGCTGAACATGGGCCTCCCCCTAGCGCTGCCAAATTGTCTGGTCCCGTGCGTATCGCATCCAGCGGACCCTCGCGTTTTATTTAATCTGTTTAAAAAGTAGATATTATAAAATGTTCAATGAAATATCATTTGGTTTCCAGTAACTTGTCAAAGTTTGTGAAAAATAGCGCCATTCAATTAAGTACCACTTCCGCACAAAAAAGGTCATAATATAGGTTGTTAATTGTTAATTGCAATCGAGGTAATTAAAAAACTCAGTGAATTCACTCAGTCGGGATAAGTATTTGTTTGAACACGATTTTTGAAAAAACTGCAATCGCTTTCCAATATTTCGAATAGAAGCATAATGGTTCACTTATTCGAAGGCCTTTTGTTTAAAATATTCAGTGCCAGTGAAAACTGTACAGCGATTCAGCCAGTATTCTGCGGCCCCTACTTACCCTTCAGCTTTCAAAGCAAGAATGAAGAAGCATCTTCAGGGTTCACTAGTTCCGTCTTAGACATCGATTTCCTTCAGTTGTGAACAAATTAAATCAAAATCTTTATTTTTAGAGACAAATTTGCAAGTAATTATAATTGATTCTACCGTTAATTCGTAAAAGTTGCTTGATATGCAGAAGAACGGACAAGAAACGTCACAGGAAGTGTGAGTATGTAAAAGTTTGGCTTATCACGAAAAAAATATACGCTTAGCTCGTTGTCCGACTGTACGCGTTTTCATGTTAATTTAACCATAATCCACTTGTCCAAACTAAGCGGTAAGCTCAAACAAGAGAAACAAATTTTAAAATAAATTCTTTCTTCCTTTACCGTTTAAAAAACCGCTTTAACAGCTTTAACCAAATTTTTATCCACGCCAAACAGAAGCCACTATTAAAATAAAACAATATCTTTTAAACGTTCTCCTCTCCTATCTTTCCATTTAATAATCCAAGTTTGTTTCCAGTGGCGAGGGCGCGCATTGGCTGGTGTATTTGCAAAACCCTCAAAACTTCGGTTAAACCCATGAAACAAATAGCTTTTGAACTCACCGGCTTCGAAGCGCAGCGCGTTTTTATATATTTTTTTAATACTTTTTTTTAGACACTCTTTTGTTGCACTTCGGGAAATTGTAACAGTTTTGTTTAAAAATTGAGGATCTTATAATGATATCAATGTCACATTTCATCTTACATGTCTAATGAGGCCTCTGCGAGTTAGTTTCGGTCCCTGGTACGCCTTTCAAAGATCTGGGACCCTAAGGTGTCGAGAATCTCATAAATATAATATGCATTCTCAAGTTACAATCGTGACATCACTACTACAAGGTCAAAGGTCCATTCGATACCTTGCAACAGTGATTCACGAATCCTCAAGTTAGCCTAAACAGAACTATAAACTAAAATCACATACGATAGTTTATGTTTTGATACAAATACAATGAGCATTAAGAAACCTATGAATCTATTTCAAAAAGGAACTAATTATGCAACATTTTTAAATATACTGATCCATAACCATAACCTTTATATTCATTGGTATGCATAAAAGGGCAAGCCACTTCAAAGAGTGCTTAAACCACAAAAATAATTACCTCAAATCCCAAAATCAACTTTAAACCAAGCAGAGACTACATAAGAAACGTTAAAGACTGGCCCCTCAGCGTATCAGCCCGGTTTGGTAGCGTACAGAATGAATTTTAAACATGAGCGCCACTGTACCGTCTAAGACAATTGAAACTTTGCATAATGCATGAAACCGACTGTACCCAGGGAGCGATCGAACCAGCGCTCGCTAAATATTTGTGGTCTTAAAAGTGTAACTTGAAGAAAATTGTTAGTTCGCAAAGATGGTTTAATCTTGCTTGCCTGCTTGCAGAAAGTTAATGTTTTATGCAATTTTGTAAGATGCTACTGCTTTTTTGAGATGCATCTGAATAGTAAGTGAAATTAAAAGTTTTGAACAGCGATACATAATACCGTATTATAATTTTGCTCTCCAAAGTTGCTAAAAGCGAAATCTCATTTATTTTTTTCAGTTGTTAACAAGGCGTACAATAAAGGTTATTCTATGTATATATTTTTGCCAATAACTATCTTCTATCTATATATATATAAAAGAGAAAGTATGTATGTATGATCCTTATAGACTGCGAAACGGCTGGACCGATTCTAATGAAATTCAGACAATCTTAAGATTTACCCAGCGGGTAATCCTGTAAAGTTCGGTGGCGATCGGCGCATTTTGTTTTAACTTTGAACGCAGGCGAAGCCGCGGGCAGAGGGATGAAACGCATGTTACTAAAAGAGTTATGAATATAAATGTGGATGGATGGAGAGGGAGGGGAAGGCCAAAGAAAATATGGATGGACTGTGTGAGGAGTGATATGAAAGAAAAGGGAGTCAGTGATAGCGTGACGGGGGACAGGACGGTATGGAAGAAGAAAATGTGTTGCGCCGACCCCAAGTAACATGGGACAAGGGCAGGAAGATGATGGTATTTCTACGTAAGTTTGAGCAATTTTTATAAGAGTCTCACGTTTATCAGTACTTAAACATCGCCAAGGGTACCACATCAGGATGTAGCTCATCATGACAATGTTAGATTACTTACTTACATTTTTTTTATATAACTTTGACGAGGAATTTCTCCTGTATCATGGGTGCGTTTACAAACATTTGAACTCAATGTGATCAAACCCAAACATTTTGTACTTCTGACAATCGTATTCAAAATCAATGATTTTTTTCTCATTTCACAAAGGCCTCAATACACCTTTTGTCGACGTTTTATAAGTGCCCATGTAGGCACTTATAAAACGTCGACAAAAGGTGTACGGTTCGCGTTGGTCGTTTCCTATGGAGAAGAACCGGCAAGAAACTCCACGGATAGAATGTCGCTCTATATGTAAAATAGTAAGTAAACTACTATAATTCTTCGTCTTCAAGCCCCCTTTTGTGGCTCCTTAACATTTTAGCTTACTATCTCGCATTCGGAATCGTGCCAACGACATTTACGATGTGGCATTCACTCGTATCTTTATCTAGACCAAAGACATCTTTGCATAAACATCTAACATACTTTTTGGTTAACTTGTTGGTTAATATTTGAATTTCGTATTTCGAATGAAGTCTTCTATAAAGGCTAAATGCGTTCTGCGTCCTGCGGTCCGGTCAATTCTAACATAGAATGCGGGAAGTGTTCGAGCGACCGGACCGCAGGACGCAGAAGGCATCCAGTGTGGCAAAGCCTTAAAGTGAGAGCATTGTTTTGTTATAGATAACTATTGAGCAAAAGCTTGGGTATAATAAGGGTGCCTACTATTATATTTAACTTTTAATCAAACATTACTGGTTAAATGTGGCGTGACTTAAGAGCAAACCTAAAAGGTTTATGTAGAGGTGTCTCAATATAACCCATCGGGAAAATACAGGCGTAATGATGTATTGAGGTGTTGAAGTGTTTGTACAAAAACACCACCATGTGAGTCCGTCTTCAGGATCAGACCTCGAAACCAATCCTTCTCCGGCACGGCGTGAGACAGGGAGACGTCATTTCTCCGAAACTGTTCCCCGCTGCGCTGGAGGATGTCTTCAAGGTTCTGAACTGGAGGGGGCTCGGTATCAACGTTAATGGCCAGTATATCACTCACCTTCGGTTTGCCGACAACATAGTGTTCATGGCTGAGACCATGGGGAGCCTCAGGACAATGCTCGATGACCTCAATAGAGCTTCCGAATGAGTGGGTCTTAAAATGAACATGGACAAAACCAAGGTGGTGAATGCCCATGTAACACCCACTCCTATCATGGTCGGAGACTCTACACTCGAAGTTGTAGACGAATGTCTATCTGGGACAAACGGTCCAGTTGGGTAGGTCTAACTTCGACAAAGAGGTCAAGCGTCGGATCCGACTCGGCTGGGTGGCGTTCGGGAAGTTGCGTGGTATCTTCTCGTCCAATTTACCACGGTGTCTCAATACAAAAGTCTATGACCAGTGTGTGTTGCTAGTGATCACCTATGGGACCGAGACGTGCTCGCTCACAATGGGCCTTATCAGAAAGCTTAAAGTCTCCCAAAAGAGCAATGGAGAGGGCTATGCTCGGAATTTCCTTGCGTGATCATGTCAGAAATGAAGATATCCGCAGGCGAACCAAAGTTACCGACACAGCCCGAATAATTGCCAAACTTAAGTGGCAGTGGGCAGGGCACATTGCTGGCAGAACGGAAGGCTGATGGGGCCGAAAAGTTCTGGAGTGGCGACCGCGAAGCGGAAGACGATACCTTGGAAGGCCTCCCACTAGGTGGACCGATGACCTGGTGAAGGTTTCGGGAAGGCGTTGGATGCGAGACGCACGGGATCGGTCAATATGGCGACGCCTGGTGGAAGCCTATATCCAGCAGTGGACGTCTTTCGGCTGAAATGATGATGATGTATAATTGTTATGTAAATTGATAAAAAAAATATGTCTGAAATCTATTTTAATAACTATATGGATAATACAGTTCAGGGCAGAAAATGAACCTATAACCCGGAGCGTAAAAGACACTCACTTAGCTATTCATGTCCCTCAAAACGTTTTATAACCTATGATTTATCCTGAATCATCACATACCTTATGATCGTCTCTATCTCCAAGAAATAGAAGCATAAAAAACACACATAATATTTGACGTAGACATTGTATCCTCGAAATAACGGTTTTACATAAAACAAGAATGACCTTATACATAAAATCGAAGTTTGGGCCTATCCAAACTTGCCTTAACTTTATATGGGCCATATAATATGCGGGGACAAGCAACACAAAAACCATACAAAATACTTTGGAGACAACATTTGCTAACTCAATCTAACTTTAAAATAGTTTCGTTGCGTTGACGACCGAAGAAAACTAGATAAAAGCAAGCGAAAATGGTATTAATATCGATAATACTTTTTACTTCGAATGGGTGTTCTGGTAGGCGTAATATTATGAAAGAAGTTTTTGTAATAGTGAAAATTTGGTGGTTATCTCTTTTGTGGAGGAAAGTTGTCGCGGATAAGGATTTTTTATTCAGGAGATTATGCAGTGTCGTATTCCTTATTCTTAAGTATTAGCTGTCTTGGAAAACTTAGAATAAAAGGTACGTTTTATGGCTATCAGCAGACTCGGAAATAGCTTCTAGGAAAGCGATGCCTATTAAAACTACAAAAGATTATTTTAAGAAATTGCAATTCAGAGAAAAATCTTGGTTTGCTGACATGACACGCTTTTGGTTGCATGCAGCCTTTTCTGTTCAAAAATACTTAAGTATATCAACCGACTTCAAGAAAGGAGGTGGTTCTCAATTTGACTGTATGTTTGTTAAGCGTTTACTCCGCCAATTGCGGACTGATTTTAAAAATTATTTTTGTGTTTGAAAGGATATACTCACAAAGTGGTCCCATTGTCACCAAGTCAGAATCTGGTGATGGGATCCCAAGGAAATCGAGGGAAAGCCTCAAATATAATAGGCATACATATAGCGATTTCTGTTTTTTTATCAACAATGCAATCAGAATGAATAATTTTATGAAGTGGAACTGATGAAGAAGACCATAGATAGATGGCCAATGGAACTCTTCTTAATGATAAGTAAGTCAAGTATAAGATATCTCGAATAGTCAACCGACTATGATGAAGCAATATACTTATAAATAAATGGTACTGATGAAAATGGTACCATGGAACTGATCTGATGATGATGCCGGAAGGTAGGCACTGGAACTCCGAAACAAAACAATGTATCTTAATTGCGTTTGGGTTTATTGGAAATGTCATGAGATTTACTTTGGCTATAATTGATTTTCATGGTAATTTGAGATACCTACCAAAAGTAAAAAAGTATTACTTTCTTTCGAAAAACGAAGACCAAACAACCGAAAAGAAAGTTATTTTTCGCTTTGTAGTATATTTTTTGGAAGTCGGATATAGTTATTAAGCTACAAGTGCGGAAAGTAAGTGATTACCGATGAGTGGTACTTTTATTCACGAGCGAGCGAAGCGAGTGAGTGGATAAATCGACACGAGTCGGAAATCATCTTACGCACGTGTATATACAATATACATTGCATTGTGCGAGGAAATAAAAAAACATATCTGAACCAAGCAAGAAATTAATAAAATGGCGCTTATTCAAGGGTTCTCAGCATACCCACAGATTAACTAATAGTTCATAGTTCCTCGGGCATATCTACTGCGCATGTGCAAATAGCTGTCACGTCGTAACGCAACAAGGCACGAACAAAATATTCATTCTGGCAAACATATTTAATGAATATTTAAAATTAATTTATTGATCAAAATCTAAATCTAGAGTAATTAAAAACGCGTTAAATGAAGTATTAGTTTTGTTTTACCTTTTATCTGAATGATAATCTGTACTTAACAAATTTTTAAAACCTTTCCAAATAATAAAAACTCTACGCGACGGGCTGACGTTGGCGTTAAAAATTAAAAAAGTACAGGTAAGTAAAAAGCACTAGTAAAAAAAGTGACACTTTCCGCACAGTTTGGCTGCTTGGAAAACGCTCTATTCGAGGACATGCATTGTAAAATATTTTTGTTAAAAGTTTTTATGTTATTTACAACATGATGTATTGACATACCTATTCTATAATGAATAATTCGGGATAGTTTTAATCCATAGCCATTGATCTTAGTATTTTAAGCCATAGAGTTTGTTTTCCATTTGATAATATCTCGAATGAAAAAATATGGGTTATATGATCTACGAAGATATGGAAGTTGCGCCAGGACATCAGGGACGAGAACCCTTTTATAGCGATTATGATAATCCGCCGCCCCTGATGTTCTCTATCGGTTATCAGATTTCTTTTAAATCATTTTGATACACAACATTAAGCTGATAGACGCCCTAAGCGGCAGTGAACGATGCTTTTTTCGAGTTTGTAAATATGTTATATTTTAGTTCAGATATTCCTTACGGATTTCTTATTTTGAATTGATTGTAAAAAAAGAGCGGGAGGTGTTTGTCTTGCAGTGGGAAAGTATGTAGGCTAGTTACAATAATTATCATTACATTTAGAACTGCAGTTTTAATTTTTAATTTATTTATTTAATCTTTATGCACAAGTACACATGCGGACTTAATGCCTTTGGCATTTTCTACCAGTCGACCGGTGGTGCAGAGATAATTATTGTTCAAACTATAATATAGTTTTCGCCAAACATCTGGGCCGCCCTGAAGTTGGCTTTCCGATGCGAAAGACACGAAACGGTTCTGTTTTTCTATGAGATTTACTACTGCGCAGCCAATATAGCCAACTTCAGAGTGGCCAAGAAGTTTGGTGAGAACTAGTCATATTTATTATTATTATTGATCACTTTTTTTTAAACATTTGAAGATTAGTGGTAAAGATTACCCAAGAAGATATTGTTGGTATTCACTGGCTGAGAGCAGTGGTGGCCCAGTGGTATCGGCCGCGACTTACAAGTTGTAGGTCGTGGGTTCGAGCCCAGGCAGGCGCTTTACTTTGTGTAAATTATTTCATCACCACTGCTCTCAAAACAGTGAAGGAAAACATCGTGAGGAAACCGGCATGTCCTAGAACCAATAATTCGAAGACATGTGACATCCACCAACCCGCACTGGGTCCGCGTGGTGGATAACGGCCCATTCCCTCTCACAGAGAGGAGGCCTGTGTCCCAGCAGTGGGAACATTAATAGGCTGATGATGATGACTGGCTGACATATTTTTTTTTCTTCTATTTATATCTGCTATTTAAAGGCTGCTCTGAGGTTTGGTATGGTCATGTCATAAGGAGGGATGAAACGCATGTTACTAGAAGAGTTATGAATATAAATGTGGATGGATGGAGAGGGAGAGGAAGGCCAAAGAAAAGATGGATGGATTGTGTGAGGAGTGTTATGAAAGAAAACGGTGTCAGTAATGACGTGACAGGGAACAGGACAGTATGGAAGAAGCGATCGTATTGCGCCAACCCCAAGTAACATGGGATAAGGACAGGAAGATGATGAATCAGCTTCTGAGGTTAAATCAGATTGGTTTTTCCTTCACCTGCTAACATAATGTTATTCATATATATTATAGTTTTTTTTTCTCATTTTGACAGACGACGTCAACCACAGATTGGCGCGCTCTTTCGTTTGTCTACGGTTTCGACAAATGACAATTGAGCCGTCGGGTTTTTGGTCGTATATTTATTGTGTTTTATTTACTTATTTGTTTTATAAATTATACACAAACATACTGTAACTCACCTTCTGTGTTTGTACTATTTTGTTATTTGTTTTATTCTATTGTATTCCTAATATATTGTATGTTTCGTTCCGTGAGTGTGTCCGTGGCATCAACAGTGGGCCCTATCAGAATATCAGCGCAGTGATATTTTCTTTTTAATATCGTTGCACATGCTGAGATAGGAGCCTTTTTGGTCTCGCACGGGGTTTTTTTTTATATTTTATTATTGTTTGTGTTTTGCTTATCTCGTGTCTCCTGTGCGGGTCACAAATAAATATTTTTTCTTTCTTTCTTTCTTTTCTTTATATATTGCAATTAAAACATAATGAGGTCGATTTTCTACTGTTATTCCATTCTTCCCTTAATGATACAAATATCACTGGTAGTCCTTTCGAAGCCCTTATATGAGGATCTCTACAAATAACAATCGTTATAAGTGTAACAAATTATGGCCATCACTACTAATAAACAAATCTTAGGGCAATATTACACGAACTGCCTACCCAGAGTTCCATTATAAAAGAAAAATAATGCAATTTATTAAAACCAAGTTCGTTATGCTGTGTGTTTTGGTGGAGACTTAAGTAACGTACTGAGGCGATGAAAAACCGTTGCCGTTGAGAATTTGCAATCGAACTAGAACGAGTTGTGTTTGTTATAACTCGTGTTTGGACACAAAAGTTTAGAAGTTACTCACTTTTTTTTGTTAAAATTCCTTCATCAGAATAGAGTACTGAGTAGAATAAGCAGTTGTTAAAAATCGGATAGGAAATGCCGATAGCACCTCGTTAAAAAGAAAACCAGAAACTGACGTGTAAAAGTGTCATTTACAATTAATTCACTGAATACATTTTTTTTTTACTATCCATGAGTGCCCGAAACGTTTATCCTCGCGAGACACAATGGTTTTTCTATTGCTTATCCAATCACAGTTAATCATCCCAACGTTTGTCACTGCAAACCATAAAACGCACCAAAAATCATGGCTAGCAACCCTCGGTGCGGCTGGATTAGGTCTCCACCCACTCAGTTCCTCTTTCAAATCACGTCAACAGCATTTTCAGGATACACGAAGACGCTCTTCAGAAACACATCACCAGTCTAATGCAAAACATCACGCGGCCTAACACTACAAAAAAAAAGACATACATCCATACATAAACTCACGCCTTTTTCTCATGGGGGTAGGCAGAAACTACAGAATGCCACCTGCTACGATCCTTACATATAGTTTTTTACTTCACTCACGTTCATACATCTAGTCACACACGCACGCTGGTTATGAGAACTGCGCACCTGCAGCCCAATCGCGTAAGTGAATTCGGCAAGGCGATGGATTTGATTTCATCAATCGACCAATCACGTGCGAGATGAAAGACGCGTTGTGGATTTCCGTCTATGTGATTGGCCTATCTGAAGAACATCAGCTATAAGGTTTCTCTAGGGCGTCCCCTCGCGGCGTTTCCATGGTTGATGATGATGATGGTATCGCCATGTTGAGAGGACGAATGAAAGGCGACTAACCATAGTACATTGTGATACAAGGGTGGGAAGTAGGTTATTGCAAACGAGCTAACAAGCCCGCGCCGAAGGCGAGGGTTTTTAATGACACGAGTTTGCAATAACCTACACACCCGTGTATCACACGACGTTTTTCAATACAGTTGTGAGAAACAATAAAAACAAATCAAACAATTAGATTTGTATATTCACAAAAAATAAAATTTTCCATATGGCGCGTTTTTGCAACTGGACATATTTTTTTACAAAGAAAACAGCCTATACAGCCTATTCGATTTTTGACAAACGTTGATGTGAAAATAATTAACTTAAAACTGGTAATTAAACATATTAAAAATTAAAAAAAAAAAATTGAGAATTCAATGCTAAAACGTACGGAATCATTAATTTTTCCTCGTATAAAATCGTATCCCATTTTATTCTATGTATGAAAACTCCTTGCTACTAAACTTTTTTAAATTGACTTATGGTGCGTTTTTGCAACTAGACTTATTTTTTTACAACGTTAACAGCCTATACAGCTATACAGCCTATTCGATTTTTGACAAATGTTGATGTGAAAATAATTAAATTAAAACTGGTAATTAAATATATTAAACAACCATTTATAAGACTTTTGAGAATTCAATGCTAAAACGTACGGAATCATTCATTTTTCCTCGTAGAAAATCTATCCCATTTTATTCTATGTTTGAAAACTCCTTGCTCCTAAACTTTTTTAAATTGACTTATAAATTTAAAACTAAACTGCAAAAATAATGATCGAGCTCGTAAACAAAAGTCACGACCGCGTAACAGAAAGATGCCTATGCGTAAGATTTAACTTTCGAATCATAATTATAGCCTCTGAAAGTACGCCTTGTTTAACAACTGTATTGAAATAGTACATTGTGATACAAGGGTGGAAAGTAGGTTATTGCAAACGAGCTGCCATTAACAAGCCCGAGCTGAAGGCGAGGGTTTTTAATGACACGAGTTTGCAATAACCTACACACCCGTGTATCACACGACGTTTTTCAATACAGTTGTGATAAACAGTAAAAACAAATCAAAGAATTAGATTTGTTTATTCACAAAAAATAAAATTTTCAATATGGCGCGTTTTTGCAACTGGACATATTTTTTTACAAAGAAAACAGCCTATACAGCCTATTCGATTTTTGACAAACGTTGATGTGAAAATAATTAACTTAAAACTGGTAATTAAACATATTAAACAACTTTTATTATAAAAATAAGAATTCAATGCTAAAACGTACGGAATCATTAATTTTTCCTCGTATAAAATCGTATCCCATTTTATTCTATGTATGAAAACTCCTTGCCACTAAACTTTTTTAAATTGACTTATGGCGCGTTTTTGCAACTGGACTTATTTTTTTACAACGTTAACAGCCTATACAGCCTATTCGATTTTTGACAAATGTTGATGTGAAAATAATTAAATTAAAACTGGTAATTAAATATATTAAACAACCATTTAGAAGACTTTTGAGAATTCAATGCTAAAACGTACGGAATCATTCATTTTTCCTCGTAGAAAATTTATCCCATTTTATTCTATGTTTGAAAACTCCTTGCTACTAAACTTTTTTAAATTGACTTATAAATTTAAAACTAAACTGCAAACATAATGATCGAGCTCGTAAACAAAAGTCACGACCGCGTAACAGAAAGATGCCTGTGCGTAAGATTTAACTTTCGAATCATAATTATAGCCTCTGAAAGTACGCCATGTTTAACAACTGTATTGAAAAAGGTATTTCCGAAACATGTTTGTTAGAAAATCTATATCGATGGGCAGTTTAGTTATTAAGCCACATAGAAATGGCGTCGGGAGCAGACATGGCACGGGCGGCTTCCAATTCCATTCAAATTGCATACAAAATGCATGGAAATAAAGTGCAATTTGATCAGGCGCTGGCGTCGAAATGGCGTGTCCTGCGCCTGAAGCAATGGCAAACCAAATATTTTTTATACTTTCAAATTAAACCGATCGTTTTAATTCTAAACTTTTTAAACCTTAGTCTTTAGACAAGTCACATTCTATAAGCGATTGTCGAGAATGTATTTATGTTATGGACCAAGGGATTATACGGCATTAATCATAATGCCCAGAAAATTTGTAAAATGCCCCTTATGAGAAGGCAAACAATTATATTGACCGGCATAACTTATTGGCTGGGTAATAAAAACATGTGTTTGATTAAATTATTTTAATGTTGACTTTGTTAATTATTATAAAATCAATGTTGTAGATAAGTATGATTGCTATTTAAGTAATAAAGTCGACGGTGCCCCGTTGCGAGGCTCCTCTTTCTGTCTGCATAGTCTAAAGTAACTTAACATGAAGGAGATGACGGTAGCTTGGCTCGCTCACTTCAGCTCCCGTTATCCCCTTGGAACCTAATCTACCCGTGTCGGGGTACCCGAAGTCCACGATCGCTCGCTTCGCTCGCTCTTGGACTAATTCATTGACCGTAATTATCAAACTACCCAAACCATAATGGATGAGGACACTGACTCCTGTAAGACAGGTCTCACCTAGCACAGGAGTCAGGGTTTCAAATAGAAATGTATAACTTTTTTTCTTTGTGTCAATAAAAATATTTTATTACTAGCTGTGCCCACGGCTTCGCTCCCGTCATCTGTCTGCCAACCCTACCCTACAAACCTTCCTGCCTACCCTACTTACCTACCTAACATTTTTGTTTCTATAGTCATCATTCTTTCGCGGAGAATCTTAACACCGCCATTCAGAAAATGACTTCAAATGGACAACGCCATCTATCGAAAATCGAGTTCAGCTGTCCGAGTATCTGAATTGCGTGTGTTGTGATAATTTAACTTCTTGAACACTTTAAATTCATTTAACTTTTGATAACGATTGCGATGAAACAAAAACTAAGTATCCGGACCGGTTCGGTCCTTGCGAAGTATGTGTGGTGTAACCTTAAATGATAGATTGAGGAATGAGGTAATAAGACAACGTTGTGGTTTAAAAGAAGATGTAGTGACTAAAATTGAAAAGAGTATGTTAAGATGGTTTGGCCATGTTGAGAGGATGAATGAAAGGCGACTAACGAAAGGTATTTACAAGGCAGACGTGAATGGAAACGCCGGGAGGGGACGCCCTAGGAAGACATACATAGACCTTATAGGTGATGTTCTTCAGAAAGGCAAAGTGCGCAGTACTCATAACCGGCGTGTGTGTATGACAAGATGTATGAATGTGAGTGAAGCAAGAGAAGTATGTAAGGATCGTAGCAGGTGGCGTTCTGTAGTTTCTGCCTACCCCCATGGGAAAAAGGCGTGAGTTTATGTATGTATGTATGTATGTAAAAACTAAGTAATTCTTCAAGTTACGCACAATTTTTATGTACAAAAATTACTTTTCTACAGATTTATTATATGTATTGATGATGATGATTATTTATTATAGTGCCTCTTATCATATTACAAGCTTTAAGCCATTTGCAGAACATGAGTTACTCTTATACTAAGTAAGCTTAGCTTGCTTTGCATAGCTGAGGTAGTTTTTTTTAATTTTGTGCAAACCGTAAACTATGTTACAAGTATTAAAAAATACCTAAACTATGCGAAATCAGGTAAACTAACATAGCTCTTGGTCTGCAACCGTGGTTAATCTAGGCACTCAGAACCCGCTTCCCTCTCTCAAATCACGCCACAACACCTCCGGGATACACGAAGACGCACTATAGAAACACGTCACCGGTCTAATGGAAAACATCATGAGGCCTGACATCGAACTCCCCGAAGAGACCAACTCCTGTTATGTGCAGAATTATATAATAAAACGAATAATGTCAAGCACGAAACGGGGTTATGGAACGTGGACGTGTCAGATTTTTTGGTCAAAGCCTTTGTGGAGCCTTGAAATAAATTATGACATTTTGTGAGTTGATTTTGTTAAAAGTTTCAAAAGACTTGTGGTGGATTAGATTTTGCCCTAATTTGGGCAGTTTTGTATCACGTAATAAAAATGAGATCATATCAGATGATATTTTACAATGATTACCTACACGTGTAGCTTGTTTACTGTGCCCGTGGCTTCGCTCCCGTCATCTATCTGCCAACCCTACCCAACTTTTCTTCCTGCCTACCCTACTTACCTACCTACCATTTTTGTTTCTATAGTCATCATTCTTTCGCAGAGAATCTTAACACTTCCATTCAGAAAATGACTTCAAATACACAACGCCATCTATCGAATATCGAGTTCAGCTGTCCGAGTATCTGAATTGCGTGTGTTGTGATAATTTTACTTCTTGAACACTTTAAAATCATCTAACTTTGGATAGAGTGAACCGATTGCGATGAAACAAAAACTAAGTAATTCTTCAAGTTACGCACAATTTTTATGTATGCAACTTTTAATTAAATTTATTTAAATTGGTTTCGTACATTTCACGTGATGCGTGCACAAATAAACAGATAAACGACAAAAATTCCAAAAATGCCGGTAAAAGGTTTCGTTGGTTATCCTTTAACACCCTGGTTATTTTTTTTGGAAATATTTTCGATGTACCAAAATTACTTTTCAACTGATTTATTATATGCATTGATGATTAATGTAATGTAAGTAGTTTAACCAAAAGAACAAATAGGAACTGAATATCCCTTTGTTTAGTAACAAAACAAAGGCACACTTACCAACGCTTAGTAAAACTATTCAAGAATTTTCAAATATTCCGAGAGTACTGCGAATCTTAAAATAATATCCACTCTACTTTGTTTCAGTCCTGAAACACTGAATTGTAGAATATTTTCCTAAAATAAGTTTAGATTTTCAAGATTTATGTGGAAGTTACATTAAATCAGAATCACGTCTTGTTTTCTGTCGACGAAAAGAGTGGCCTATATTTTTAGGAATCTTGCTACATTATCACATTTATTTATGTGAAAAATATTGATCACAGATTCTCTTGCGCATTTACTTAATTATAATAAAAGTATTGGTATATTTAACTATCAGGCAGAGGAAGAGATAAATAGAAATAAATAGAGGTATATCTCCAGCCAATGTAGACTGATGTCATTATGAAGGTCGAAGTCCGTTGGACGTAAGAAGTGCCGGTAGATGTTTTAAAAATTATTATTGACTGTCTTCTACCAGCGGCTTCGCCTGCATGAAAGTTGGAAGTTGTCCCACGGGAACCAAATATTTTGTTGGTATAAAAAGTAGCATATTTGCTTTTTTTGACTGACTCTATGCCAAATTTTATCCAGATCCGTTTAGCCGTTCTGGCGTCATATACATCCATCCATTCAAACTTTCGCATTTATATATTCATCATCAGTCTTTTAAGGTGAAAAAAAAACAAAAAAAAAATGTTCCCACTGCTGGGACACAGTCCTCCTCCCTGTAAGCGGTTTGGTGGATGTTACATATCTTATCATATCATGTTTGGTTCTAGGTCATTGCGGTTTCCTCATGATGTTTTCCTTCACCGTTTTTAGAGCAGTGGTTAAAATTATTTACAAAAAGTGAAGCGCCTGCCTGGGTTCGAACTCACGACCTATGAGTACGACACGTAAGTCGGGGCCGTAAACACTGGGCCTACACCGATCTTAATTACTCTCACAGTATTTAAATTTAAGCATGAGTAGGATAGGATCGCATTTCACCACCATTACACCTGATGGTAAGCGATGATGTAGTAGACGATGGAGTATGCTTGCGTCATCATATCAGCCGAAAGACGTCCACTGCTGGGGCATAGGCCTAACCTAAGCGTCGCAACATTGACCGGTCCCATGCGTCCCGCAACCATTGGCTCTTGCAACATTCACCAGGTCATCGGTCCACCTGGTGGGAGGCCTTCACCACGGAGGTCCACGAGGTGGACAACGTCTTCCGATTCGCGGTCGCCACTTTAGTACTTTTATGCCCCATCGGCCATCCGTTCTGCGAAAAATGTGCCCTGCCCACTGCCACTTAAGTTTGACAATTCTTTGGGCTATGTCGTTCTCTTGGGGATCTTTACATGCTTTCCTAGATACTTCTAGGCAAGCAGTGACGCCTATGTCTAACAGTGGACTTCATTCTGCAGCAGTGATGATGACGATGACACCCATCTAATTTAACGTGCAAACAAAAGAATAACAATGCCACATTATTGTTTATTCGATACAGAATGGGCCATTACAAACTTTTTAACGTACGGAATCCTACTAAAACAGTGTAACGGTGAAATGGATAGGCGAATTCGATATGGGAGTTATAATGGGCCCCGCCGGCGACATTGTCCCGATGACGTCACTAGATAATAAGTTCCACGCCGGTGATATATGGGAATAGTTTTCGTTAACGTTAACGGCTGTGTCTGTACACAAAGAAGGATTTGTAGATATGTAATTAAGGTTAGAATTTTATAATGTAGACAAGGTTTGCAGAATTCATGGCTTTTTAAGGTTCCATACCCAAAGGGTAAAAAACGGGGCCCTATTGCTAAGACTCCGTGATCCGTCTGTCTGTCTGTCTGTCTCTCCGTCAGTCACCAGGCTGTATCTCATGAACCATGATAGGTAGGCAGTTGAAATTTTCACAGATGATGTATTTATGTTGCCGCTATAACAACAAATACTAAAAACAGAATAAAATAAATATTTAAGTGGGGCTCCCTTACAACAAACGTGATTTTTTTGCCGTTTTTTGCGATAATGGTACGGAACCCTCCGTGCGCGAGTCCGACTCGCACTTGGCCGGTTTTTTTTTTAAATATCCATTTTTTTAATAAAGCCTTATAAACATTTTGTTTACTCTTATATCTAGTACAGTTAATGGGCCATTGGTAGTAACAATTAGACATTAACGGCAGTAAGAGTATTTTTTTATAGGGCAATTGGTTATAATTTGAATAAAACACTGAAAATAAAAATATTTTTATATCTTGCCAGAATTATCAAATGCAATTATACATCTCTTTTATTTTAAGTTATTTAAAATACACCTCTTGAGTTAAATGTATTTTTCACCAAATATTTTAGTCTGCTCATACAAAAACGAAACTAAATTGTTTTAACCACCGGCACGTCTGCTTTCGCGAGCTGTCATGTGAGGCTAACCTCGCGGCGCGAACTGATTGAAAGAGCGTATTAAAGCAATTTCAAAATAAAAATAAAAACATTGACTAGCATATATAAAATTAACTCAAATAAAAATATATGTGTCAAGCCAAATTGTTAATTTAAAAACAACTGATTTACCGCCAAATAATTTTTTGTGAATCAAATAATATTAGGCTATCTTTGACAGTAATAAAAACTGTACATAAAGTAGACGATTTTCTTAAAAAAAAATATGTTCCGTTCATGAGAAGTATATTAAATAAATAATTCAAAACAAGTCTCCCCGGCCTCACATACGAAACACACCAAACTTCAATGCGTTGTTACAACCACAGAGTATATGAAAATTCACTGTTATTGGTTTCAGAGCCATCTATATTTCTTCATGTGTATAAAAAACCACAGCCAAAGTATGAATAGGCCATAGTTCAACCATAAATTCAAGTATTTTCTGTTGCTCGTCGCTTATGCCGCTGAGTACTACAGTACCTACTGACGTAAGTCCCTAAAGATTTTTTTGTTACTACAGTACCAAAAATGAACCCACAAATTAATGTATGATAAAATTTTATTGAAATGCTACAGAATATCATCATTGTAATACGATTTTATATCCAACCTTACGTGCGATTTAATTTATAAAATCTTCAGGTATAATTATTTATTTATTCATATATTATACACAATATGAGTGTATAATGAAAACAAAGCTTATTTTAAAAATGCTTGAATTGAATACATTATAATAATGAAGATATCTTCGCTTATGTGGTATATTATACAATTCTACAATAAATTGTATTGCGAAATATAAAAATAAATCAGTGTTTGAATTTTCGGAAAACTAAGGTAGAAATAAATAAAAGTAAATACGTCGGTACAAATATCATTTAATGTACAAACAAGGTCCAATTTTTCTTTATTATCTAGCTCAATAATTCAAGTTTATGAAGATAAGTATACGATATCTCCATTACTAATGACGAGAAACAATAAAATTATGCTATACTTATTCTATCTATCTCCCAATTTGATTAATTGCTGAGATCTCTTAATACTTATTTTCCTCAATGAATTTGCCTTAGATTCAGCGGGATTACTAATCACTTTAGTAAATACAGGAGTAATGTTTCTGGAAAGCAAGACACACTGAGGGTTCATCATTCATCATCATCATTTCAGCCGAAAAACGTCCACTGCTGGACATAGGCCTCCATCAGGCGTCGCCACATTGACTGATGTTTTGCGTCTCGCATTCAGCGCATTCCTGCAACCTTAACCAGGTCATCGGTCCACCGAATAGAAGGCCTTCCAACGCATCGTCTTCCGGTTCGCGGTCAACATTCCAGAACTTTTCTGCCCCATACGTTCTACGAGCAATGTGCCCTGCCCACTGCCACTTAAGTTTATTTATTTATTTATTTATTTAAGGATCACCAACGAGTGTTACAATACCATAAAACTTACATAAAATACAAAAATTGGTACACATCATCATTATTCAGTATTGCACACTCAATTATAGGCAACCACATCTTATCTCAAGTTAAGTCTCTCTTATCTTAAGTTTCGCAATTCTTCGGGCTACGTCGGTAACCTTGGTTCTCCTGAGGATATCCTAATTTATGATGCAATCACGTAAAGAAACTCCGAGTATAGTTCTCTCCATTGCCCTTTGGGTGACTTCAAGCTTTCTAATAAGGCCCATTATGAGCGAACACGTCTTGGTCCCATAGGTGATCACTGGCAACACACACTGGTCATAGACTTTTGTCTTGAGACACTGCGGTAAATTAGATGAGAAGATACCACGCAACTTACCGAACACCACCCAGCCGAGTCAGATTCGACGGTTGACCTCTTTCTCGAAGTTAGACCTACCCAACAGGACCTGGGCACGGAGGGATATATCCATAGAAATATAAAAAAAAAAACAGGATAGATCTCCTTAATATTGTTTTTCTGATAACGTCTCACCGCTGCCCAACCCTTCGTGGAATAAAGGCGTGATGTTAAGTATACAAAAAAAAAATCTTATTTTTTACGCCGTAGCCCAGCGCGTAGCATTGCGTTAACTACGCAGTCTCTAACGCGTACCATAAAGAAAAGTATTTTTCATTTGAAACCTTCTTTAACCGCGTTGAGCGACTTTTGGTTGGTGCAAAACCCATAAGTTCGCGTCAGAGACATGCTAATGTGACAGCGTCATCGACATGATAATGTGAACCGAAATTTAAAAAAAAACAAGAATCAATTAATGTTTATGATTTTGTCAGAAAAGAAATAGGTAAGCGATATCAAAATTAATCTTCAAACCCATTTTTGTCTCAACATCACACCGCAATCCCTAAAAGGCTTACGAGAACATAAAGAAAACGAACTTATTTTACACGAAAATCCAAACTCGCACATGAATTAAGTGAAATATTTTCCCAGTAAACTCATAATATTCTTCAAATTCGAGCCAGCGAGCTTTGCCCTGAATTTTACGAAAAAAGCCTTTTGAATAAAACGCATCACACAAAACATGTGTGGAATGTGTGAGCATGCTTTTAGAATATTGGTATTCGCGCGCACGCGGCGAGCGTGTGGAGTGGCACTTAGTGACTTAAGTCCCATTCTGCTGCTACTAGGTACTAGTTGTTGTTCCATGTTATTATTATGTAATGGTCGAGACAGCAGACTCTTGAGGCGATGTACTGGCTGGTAAACAATCGAAAAGTTAAGTTGGGAAAATTTAGTTTTTGGTGTGTCTAGCTAGTATGTTGAAAAACACGATGAAAAAAATGTTTGGGTAATTATAAAAAAAAATAAGATTCTATTCGTTTTCGTTTATAACATAGTGTAGCATAAACGCTACAAGATATAATTACCATAATGTTTTTTTTGAGTTGTAAAAAAGACATTATCTTTTTATTAGTTGTAGTGAAAAGATAAGTGAAAACTTCTGATGACAGAACATCATAACAAGAAAAATCGTTGTGGAATGAACAATTATTTTTCATTTGGTGAATTTTAAGCCAAATTGTTACAACAGGTTTCGTAATTTTTTTCCAACGGCCTGAGTTTTGCTACGGGAACTGCGGTACTGTTACTGCCAGTTTTTTTTTTTTTTTTATTTGTGATGGCTTTGCTCTTGACTCTAGTCTAGTTCAGAGGTGACAGAGACAAAGTCGACGATGGAGAGGGCTTACCCAGAAGAAGCCTGTTCACTCTAACTTTGAAGAGATTCGGGTTGTATGCGTTCGGAAACACAGACGCAGGCAGTGAGTTCCACTCTTTTGCTGTGCGCATTATGAAGGATGTTTGGAAGCGCTTGGTGCGAATTGGTGGAATAGCAACTAGGTGAGGATGGTAACTTGCAGTGCGTCTAGATGTCCGATGGTAGAAGGGGGCCGGTGGGATGAGGTCGTGGAGTTCATGAGCACACTCGCCAAAATACAGTCTGTAGAAGACCGACAAGCAGGCAACCTTACGGCGATGAGCT
This sequence comes from Orthosia incerta, assembly GCA_948252205.1. Classification (NCBI taxonomy): domain Eukaryota; kingdom Metazoa; phylum Arthropoda; class Insecta; order Lepidoptera; family Noctuidae; genus Orthosia; species Orthosia incerta. The sequence goes on from OX411749.1 coordinate 27,004,048, forward strand.
AAGCTGTGAAGCTTGGCATCCACCAGTTTGACGTCGCTAATTAGTCCCTTAGCTCTGCGTTCCACCGAGTCAAGCGCGGCAAGCTGATATTTAGCTGAGCCATCCCAGAGGTGGCTGCAATACGCCATGCAGGATCGGACTTGCGCTTTGTAAAGAGTTAATAGCTGTCCAGGCATAAAGTATCGCTTCACTCTGTTTAGGACGCCCAGTTTCTCTGCCGCAATTTGGGCTTTGTACTCGATGGAGGCGCCGAAGTTGAGACTGGATGTCAACTCCATGCCAAGGAGCTCGAGCTGATCAGTTACAGGAACAGATGCACCCCGAAAAGTAGGCGTTTGAATGAAATGAGTCCTTTTTGCGGTAAAAAGACATGCCTGTGTTTTGGTGGCGTTAAAAGAGACCAGATTGTCGCCCGTAGTCCAGCTTTGGAGCGGTACTATAGAAGGTGGATTTTTTCGTCTGGCATAGAGTTCGAACGAGTGGCTGACGCATCATATTTTTTTTCATTTTTCTCGTGTTAGAATTAACCTAGCTAGTACGTAGCAGTTTTATCTTTTAACTTTCACGGATAAAACTTAGCTTAATGTCGTTAAAGATTTGTTTCCACCTGAATGCTTAAGCTGGTTGCAACTGAGTTTAGGATAGGAACGTATGTTCAGCGTATTACTTTCAAACCTAGTCGAAAAATCACTCCTAAGTTTTTTACTTACTAGATCGAACTAACTTGATATTGATACCTGCGCTTTTTCTGTTTTTTTAATAATGTTTTTTACCTTTTTGTATTTTATATATATTTTCGGTGTAATTTTAATAAAAAATTAAAAAAATATCTTAACGTGGCGTTAAGCTTTTTTTTAACGCCACAATAGTTGATTTTATAACTAACTAGCTGCCGCCTGCGGTTCCATCCCGCATGGACTTATAACCTATGTGTTATTCTGATGTATAAGCTATATATTACTGTAAAATTTCTTCAATATCCATTCAGTAGTTTTTACTGGAAAGAATGACAAACTCAGAAACTTTCTCAAATATTGTAGGATGCTAAACTTCAGCTTGCATTTACTCTATATTAAACACTCAACTAAAATGTAACATCATAATGTAACTAACATCCATTCAATATAAGACTGTAGTGACTAAAATTTACTTTAAATTTTACATACCTAGTTTAATAAATTATATATAAAAAAAGGTTTCATTTTATTTCGCAACATTTCTTATTACCATCTTTACCATTTACATTATACAATTCATTAAAGTCCAATAGTATGAAAACATCGGGGTTAAAGAATTTAAGTAACGAATTAACGCTTTTACTTTGAAAAAACATTCTTATGGAATGAATTCTATAAATATTTCTGAGAATTGAAGAAAAATAAATTGTAGTGGCTATTAAATTTCAGGTGTGGAAGCACTTATATCATATTTTTTTATTCAGGGAAACAATTATGGTCGAATCTGGAATTATTCCTTCCTCTTACAATCATATTTAAAATATTGAAAATGATTATTCTGACAAAGCCTTTCCTAGAACAGGCCTTTGAACGTATTTTTTTAACAATTTAAGTACCTAACTGTAGTCTGAAAAAAAACGGTTTATTTCTGCCCAGTCTTGCCAACAAAGGACTTTAACCAAAACTTCCAATAAACTAAGTTTTGTGATACAGAGCTTAATGTTTGCGAATAAAATCTTTACATTTATGTAAATAAAAAAAAAATGCCACAAAAAAAAACCTTTTTTTTTGTCACCACTTCTTTCATAGGTGTCATGGATTCTAAGAAAGTTGTGTCACAGAGAGAAAGAAGAAACAACTTTTCTTTTTAATATACTTTTTTCTTCCCTAGACTCGTATCAAGGAAACACTTCCCTAAGTTCTGACATGTGTTAGTTGTTACGTCTTCGGACTTAAAGGAAAGGAAACGGAGTTTTCCAACAAAGTTTTATATTCAAATCGCTTTTCATTTACAACTGAGCTTGTTAGGTGCAAGTTTATTTTTTATGAATGTTTTTCATGTTACAGTGTTTTCTTTATTTTAATGATTTTTGAGGTATTTATTTCAGAAAAATAGGTGCCTAAGTGTTGCTGACGTCACATCGGGCAATACGCCAAACCACGATCGCAGGCTTCCTCCCGCCACTCAGTTGCTCGCCGACATCTTGAGCATGCGCACACATCGGTCATCTCAAATCAGTACCCAAGAAATACACAATACAAGAAACAAGTAAAGGTTTGGAGAAAATGATAAACGCATTAAACAAAGAAAGCGAAAAAACGGGTCTTAAAATGAACGAGAGTAAGACGAAAATACTGACAAACAGCCACACAAATGTGATAAACCAGAACGGTTAGCCACTACTGGGGAAGCAGATATCATTCGAGGATGAAGATGTGGAACAAGAGGTCGAACGCCGCGTTAACATGAGCTGGAAAAAGTTCTGGTCCTTGAAGGAAATCCTGAAAGGCGAATTTCCCCTTCACCTAAAGAAGATCGTTTTAGATAGCTGTATTCTACCTACTCTGACATACGGATGCCAGACATGGAAGGCAATGGAAAGAAGCATACTTAAAATAAGAATAATTCATAAAGTAAAAAGCGAACGCATAAGACGGAGAACGAAAATTATAGATGTCCTACATTATGCTCTAAAACAGAAGTGGCGCTGGACAGGACATTAAGCAAGATACACAGATAAAAGATGGACACTTGAGACAACAGTATGGGAAGGACCAACTGGAAAAAGAAGAAGAGGGCGCCCTAGGAAAAGGTGGATAGAAGACATAAAAGCTATATAGGAAGCGAATGGATAACGAAAGCAAAAGATAGGGAGGCCTGGAACAAGCTGGAGGAGGCCTATACCCGAGAAGGGGTTCCGATCAATGAAAAAAAAGACACTAACGATAGCGATTGAAGTGAAATACAAACAATTGAAAATTAATTCTTAATATTTTGAGTTAATAATAATAATAAAGCCTTTATTTCCGAACTTTTGACAATTTTTCTCATTTGGAACATAATTAATTATAAATAAAATCTACATTTAAATTATAAAAGGTCTCTCAGTTCAGTGTGCCTTACGGCAAAGGCCTCCTCCAACTCTTTCCACTACTTCCTGTCTGTCGCCACTCTTGTCCAGAGCGGACCTAAGGTCATTTTCAGGTCATCCTCCCATCTTCTCTTTTTACGACCTCGACTCCTAATGCCATCTCTTGGATACCAGATTGTCACCTGTTTGCTCCATTTCTCCTTCTTACATCTGAGCATATGTCCAGTCCACCTCCATTTAAGTTGATCAATACGAGACAGGATATCAGTTAATTTCGTTTTGTGCCTGATGTCTGTACTTCTTACTTTGTCTTTTAGTTTTAAACCTAACATGCTTCTTTCCATACTTCTCTGACATCTTGCAAGTTTATCCCTTTGGTGTTTTGTCAAAGCCCAGGTTTCACAGCCATATGTAATGCAGGGTAAAATACAGGTATCAAAGGTCTTCTTCTTGATTTTAATGCCTATTTCCTTGCTTTTTGTAATTTCTTTCAAAGACCAGTAGGTTTTCCATCCTGTTGCAATTCTTTTTTCTATTTCTTTCGACATCTGGTCACTAGGCGATAATATTTTGAGTTATGAATGTTTAATAAAATTAATATTTTATTTTAAATTAAATTTTAAGAATTGTTAATGAATTAATATTCTATTTTAGTTTATTGAATGTATAATTTGATTGATATGATATTTTATTTTAATGTTAACGAATGTATAATTTAATTGTTAATTTATTATGATGTTATGATTGTATAATTTAATCAATATTTTATTTTAATGTTTATGAAAGTATAATTTAACTGATATTCTATTATAATGTTTAATGAAAGTTAGAGTAGATAAAATTTTAATAATATTAACATTTTATATTTTTATAATGCATGTATTTGGATGTTATATTGATTTGATTGGATTGGATTGATTTGATTGGAAATAAATGGGTTTAATTATTATTATTAAGTGTTGCTGACGTCACATCGGACAATACGCCAAACCACGATCGCAGGCTTCCTCCCGCCACTCAGTTGCTCGCCGACATCTTGAGCATGCGCACACATCGGTCTTCTCAAATCAGTACCCAAGAAATACAATCATACTTATAATCGAGGTCAAGTAGTTTTATTATTAATTCAATATCACCAGCACACCTGGAGCTTAATACTCAACACTTAGCCCCGGTTTCTCAACACTCGATTATCCGGCTGTTAACGTAATCGACGAATAATCACCGGTTATCTGCTGTGATTAACTGTTGAAAATTTATTCAACCAATCACAGCAGATAACGCGTTCTTGGCAATTTTCCACATTAATTCTGCGATAATTTAGCGGTGAGAAACCCGGCCTTAGTGTTTCTAAATGGTTTACAATTCTGTTGTAAAATAGAAAATAATATAATAATAAAAGCTTTATTTATGCCGTGTAAATTACATTATTTTAAAAGAATATATACTAAGGTTATTTAGAAAAACGTAACTTAAGTAATTTATATGGACCCCCTTCGTGTAAATGCTTTCTCCAAGGAGTGCCATTGAATTTTGTTGCTGGCAGCGGGTAGTAAGCTTGGATCCACCATCTCCACTATCTCGTTTGCCCATCTAGCGTTAAGTCTGCGTCTGCTTCCAGTTCCTCGTGGGCCAGTCCATTTACTGCTCTCGCCGTCCATCTATAATCTTTGAACCTGTCCAAGTGACCTGGCCACTTCCATTTTCTTTGGAGCGAGAAGGTTAGAGCATCTGTAGCATTGGATCTCTTGCGAATTTCAACATTTCTCACCTTGTCTTTCAGCTTTATGCCTAGGCAACTTCTCTCTATTCTTATTTGTGTTGTCTGGATTTTGTTTTTGGCCTTAAGAATTTACTCGGCTTAGAAAATAATAATATAACACAATATTATGTCAGACAGCGGTGCACCTATAATAAACTCACATTCAAATTCAAATGATTGCATCAATAATGTACGTACAGGTGGTAAGTTACAGAAGCAATTATGGTCTCTGTCGGGCACAGCAACATTCTACGATACAGTCAGTGTCTAGGAGAGAGGAATAGCGCTTAATATTTTCCTTTATAATTAAAATTAAAGTTAACCAATACATGGAACTCCCATGTAACAGCAGGCGAGCGTTTTGCCAACGATCGGGCATGAGTCCAGACTTCTATATGTATGGTCTGGCCACGTGACTTAACTAGTGTTATCGATTGTACATTTTCAACTTGGCTACAGGTGCAGAAGCCCTAGAAAATTGTCATTCGATGTTAGCGAAGGCGATCATCGAAATGATCACGTGACATAAAATGACGTCTGTCAACCCCATACATTTTTTAACCGACTTTCAAAAAAGGAGGAGGTTCTATGTTCGACTTCTTGTATGTTTTTTTTTTTTTTTTTGTGTATGTTCACCGATATCTCCGCCAATTGTGGACCGATTTTGAAAATTCTTTTTTGTGAAGATCTGATGAAGAACTTCGAAGATATACAACAGAACTCTTCAATAAATAACGGCAAAACTTTAGGGACTGCTGCAATTGCATGCCTGTTTGTTGTTTATACCATTTCATAACATAACATCACGCCAGTACGCTCTTAAGGGGTAAGCAGATCTCTCATTTGATCGGTTTTGTTCAAGTTTCATGATATTCGGGTAATCTATTCTGGCGTTATAAGAAACTTACTAAATAACTCGCCTATTAGGTTAGGTAGGTACAACTAAAAAGTGAAAAATAAAAAAACCTTTTTACAAAAAAATACTACCGACTTCCAAATAAGAAAACTACAAAGTGAAAAATAACTTTAATTTTGGAAGTCGGTGTCCATAACGCAAAAAAATGGTATCTATGAAAGACACCGACTTCCAAAATTAAAGTTATTTTTCACTTTGTAGTTTTCTTATTTGGAAGTCGGTAGTATTTTTTTGTAAAAAGTTTTTTTTATTTTAAATTATTTACAATCGTTATGGCGACACTTTCTAGATATTTTCTAGAGATAGTGTTAGAAATGTTGTTCACTTTTATGCCGATAGATGGCGTTGTTAGGTGAGCCGCGATTTCTGAATCGCGGTGTTAAGACTCTCCGTGATTTGATTAGGTTCACGGTGATTGTAATTTTAAAAAAGGCAATATACATACAGTTATAAAACATTGTTGTTGTTTTACTGTTAATTACCATCATCCTTGTTACGATCGCGAGTGCTACAGAGCAGTGCCAAGTAGTGAACGGTTGTTCATTTTGGTCCTTCGAGTCGAACATATTGGTCTGGTGTTTTTGTGATACATTCTTGGCTGGGCAAGTGGATCGCTTGCGCGAACTGGCCAAGGCGCTGGAAGAAGTAGCGAGCAGCGGTAGCGCGCGAGGTGCAGCGCGCTAGTGCAGACGGTGCCGAGTGACGTCATCGTCAGGGATCAGCAGCAAGGGTGACTGGAGGAGGTGGCGTGCAGAGCGCAACGTCATTAGGAAGTCGGTGATCAGTGAGTCAAGTACGTCATCAGGTGATGACAGTACAGGATTAAAACCGTGAGTGTGAACCTTTATATTATATCAGTGAAAGTGCAAAACGTAGTATCTTTGAAGCAATTGGTGACTACACAAATTTGAACTTTATTTGCTTGAAGAATTAAACTTAGAGAAAATATAATAATATAGACATTAACTTAGAATAGTAACTGTGTTTAGACTTAGCCTAATTTTGAGAGAATTTGGTTGAGACGGGGAACCTATGCCCGATTTTTCCCAAATTTTTTGTTTCTTAAAGACTTGTAAAAATTTCATCTTCGTTCTCAACACTTAGAAAATTTCCTTAAAAATTATTGTGACTTGTAATTAATTTGTTTATCTTTTATGTCCATTGAGTTAACTTTGTATCTTAGTTAAAAATAATTTGTTCCGTTAGTTAGTCCATTATAAACGTGCTTAGTTATCAGTAAAAACATCTGTTAGATTTGTAAATAAATAGAAAATGGAGTCATTAATTAATAAACAAGAAGATATTTACAGTAGATTAGATAAAGCTTATGTCAACTTCAAAAAATCACCTAAGGAACGAATAACACGTCCTTACTGTAAGGTTAGATTGGGAAACTTGGAAAAATTGTGGGATCAATTAGAAAACGGTCATAGTCAATTATATGAGGAATATGAACCAGATAAGTTGAAACAGAGTAGGTATGTAAAAAATGATGTTTATGATTTAGCAGAGGAAGTGTATATTCAATACAAAACTGAACTGGAAACTGTTTTAGAGTCATTTGATATTAAAGAGCAGAGTTTGAAGGAAAATTCTAAAGCTGGTAGTTCAAAGCAGTGCCAGGTGAAATTGCCAAAAATAATTATACCTGTATTTTCGGGAAATTATACCGACTGGGTAACCTTTAGGGATCTGTTCTTATCACTGATCCACAATAATATTAGTTTAGATAATGTGCAGCGTATGCAGTATTTGAAAGGATATTTGTCTGGGGAAGCAGAACAACTTCTTCGACAAATACCCATTTCGGATGCAAACTATGACCGATGTTGGGAACTATTGAATGCGCGTTATAACAATAAAAGATATTTGTCACACTTTATAATAAAAAGGTTGCTTAGTCAGAGAAATCTCAATAATGAATCAGCTGTGGGTTTAAAAGAATTACTGGACAATACAACCGATTGTTTAAAGGCGCTTTCCAATCTTGGCATTAATGTTGACTCATGGGATATTATAGTTATCCATATAATTACTTTGAAGTTAGATCCAGAATCCCGAAAGCAGTGGGAATTTAAGATAACTGAACATAACTCGTCGGAAGAACTTCCCACACTCATTCAGTTTACCGAGTTTTTAACCAATCGCTATAGAGCTTTGGAATTTTTGGATAGTAAATCTAATTCTGGATCTAGAAGTCAAAGTCATTCAAATAGTAATACGAGTACAAACAAAATAAGTAGTTTACATGTTGCTGACATTCAGTGTTCCTTTTGTTCTGAGCCACATAGACTTAGTTATTGCAAACAGTTTGTACAAAAATTAGATAGTGACGCTCGTCGTAGTTTTGTACTAGAGAAAGGTATTTGTTTCAATTGTTTGGGTAATAACCACTCTGCTAAAGTATGTAACAGTACCGTCAAATGTCGAATTTGTAAACGCCGTCATCATTCTTTACTACACCCCTCGAACAGGGATGCTTCCACGGGTCTTAATATGAATACTCAGGCAAACACGGGAACGTTGGCAACGAATGAAAATATACTCATGGAGGAAAGCATGGATAGCCCTATTTCCACAGAAGATAGGGAGGGTGACCAGTTCGTTGCTTGTTTTTCTACAGGAAAATTGTGTAATACAGTTTTATTAGCCACGGCTTTAATTAGAGCTGAGTCAAAGGCAGGCACTTATCAGGTGGTCCGAGCATTAATCGACCAAGGGTCGCAAGTTTCTTTGGTTACTGAAGCTACAGTGCAGTTCTTGGGATTGAAGAAAACCTATTCAACTCATAAAATTAAGGGAATCGGAGGGGACAAAGAAATAACCTCAAGGTCAGTGGTCACCTTAAACCTAAGGTCTCGAATAAATTCTAATTTTAATATTCAAGTCCAGGCGTATGTCTTAAAATCTATAACAACGCTTCTCCCCGTTACGAAGGTAGCGACGGTAGAATGGGAAGATCTTCAGGAGGAAATGTTGGCAGACCCACAATATCATACTCCGAATAAAATAAATGTTTTATTAGGAGCTGATGTTTATACCCAGATAATTGAAGAAGGTTTGAAAAAGAATGTGGATGGGTCAATAGTAGCCCAATTTTCTAAATTTGGATGGATAATGTCTGGGATAGTTGATACATCTGCTGGGATTTCTTCGAATGTTGTGGTGATGCATGCTCATGTAGATGCAAATGAGGAACTAAAGAAATTCTGGGAGTTAGAGGCTGAACCCACTAACCAAAAAAGATTGTTGTCGGAAGAAGAGAAACAATGTGAAGAGTTATTTTCGGCAACTACCACTCGAGATGTAGAGGGAAGGTATGTGGTTAGACTTCCGTTCCGTGAACAGTCTTTGACTTACCAGACAGGCGGGTTTGAAGAGATAGCTGAAAAAAGATTGAATGCATTACATATAAAATTGAAGAAAAATACAGATTTGAAAGAAAAGTATAAACAAGTGATCAAGGAATACTTACAGTTGGGCCATATGGAGAAAGTACCTGAAAAGGAAAAGGAAAAAAAGAACTCGATATACTTACCGCACCACGCAGTTATAAGAGAAGATAAAGATACCACCAAAGTACGTGTGGTGTTCGACGCGTCCTGTAAAGGTAAAAAGGGTTATTCATTGAACGATAAATTGATGATTGGACCCCGCTTACAACCGGAACTTCGGCACTTATTAATGCGTTGGAGAAAACATCCCATATGTCTTGCAGCGGACATAGTTAAGATGTACCGGCAGGTAAAGTTAGCGACGGTTGACATCGATTGCCAGAGAATACTGTGGAAGGAAGAGCCGGAAGACGTAGTAGAACACTATCGTATGTTGAGAGTCACATTCGGCACTGCGTCAGCTCCTTACTTGGCGGTGCGGGCTCTCCAACAAGTTGCGCATGATAACGTTGGAAATTATCCGGCAGCGGCTGAAAGAGTCATGAATGATTTTTACATGGACGATCTGTTAACCGGTTGTAATAATACTGAGGAAGGGCTAATTATTTACAAAGAAATGAATTCGTTATTAAGTAAAGGAGGTTTTGAACTTCAAAAATGGATGTGTAATAATGAAAATTTACTTAATAAAATAAAGGAAATAAATGAAGGACTGGGAGAGATAGGAGAAGGTTTGCAGCTAAAAGAGGATGAGATAGTTAAACTATTAGGTCTTACCTGGAATCGTCGTTCTGATAACTTCCAATACTCGGTGATTCTTTCTCGGGAACCTGGACCTGTAACTAAAAGACAAATAATTTCACACATTGCTAAGTTATATGATCCACTTGGATGGGTGGCACCTGGTGTTATTATAGCAAAGGTCATTATACAAAAGCTATGGATAGCAGGTTTAGACTGGGACGAGGAAGTAACAACTAATATTGCAAATGAATGGAATACTTACCTGGATGGGCTATCAATGCTCTCACAGATCAAGATACCTCGATGGCTCGGGACGAAATCGGATGACACTTTAGTCGAACTACATGGTTTCTCTGATGCTTCCAAGACAGCTTATGCGGCAGCAGTTTATATCCGTGTGATTGATGCTGAAGGTAACATACGCGTTACTTTAGTGACGGCCAAGACGAAGGTAGCGCCTATCAAGCAAGTATCTATTCCCAGGCTTGAATTGTGCGGAGCAGTAATGGTTACTAAACTGTTAGTTGAAGTAGCAAGCGTCATGGGTATAAATATAAGTAATGTACGTGCATGGACGGATTCTACGGTGGTTCTAGCATGGCTCAACAGTCATCCAAATCGATGGAAGACGTTTGTTGCTAATCGGGTCGCAGAGATATTAACAACGTTAGACTCAACTCAATGGTCTCATGTTTCATCAGGCCAAAATCCCGCTGACCTTGGATCACGAGGCATCTACCCCTCGGAATTGTGGAAGTGTTCTTCCTGGTTCAACGGCCCGGCATTTTTGTCTGAAGCTGAAATACATAGCAGTAAGCCAAAGCAATTAGAAACAGATTTAGAAATTGCGAAAGTTTACGTTACCGTGACTGAGGATTCTATATGGGAAAGATACTCGTCCTTTACAAAACTAATACGGGTTGTAGCTTATTGTAGACGTTTTTTAAAGCTAATTGGAAACAGGAAACAGTTTAGCAGCTATCTGCTGCCGGAAGAATTGGAAGAAGCTCGCAAGTGTGCTGTCAGAAATTGTCAAACAGATGGTTTCAAAGAGGAAATTGATATCATAAGGAAAAAGGATCAGTTGATCAAATTAAAGGGACCTCTCAAATCTTTGAGTCCTTACTTAGATGAGGAGAATATTTTGCGGGTTGGAGGCAGGCTAGAAAAATCACAGCTTTCTTTCAATACAAAGCACCCTATATTGATACCGAAAGGGTCCAAATTAACCGAGTTACTGATAGCGGATGCGCATGCTAAAACTCTTCACGGTGGAATTCAATTAATGTTGACTTACTTAAGCACAAAATATTATATAATTGGCAGTAAATCTTTAATTAAAGGATATGTGCGAAGGTGCATTACGTGTGTCAAAGGAGCTGCGAAAACTTCACAGCAATTGATGGGCCAGCTTCCAGAGGCTAGAGTTAGTCCTTCTAGACCATTTAAATGTAGTGGCGTAGACTATGCAGGGCCGATAAATATTCGGACGACCAAGGGGCGCGGTCATCACGCTCATAAAGGATATATTTGTCTGTTCATTTGTATGGCGACACGAGCGGTGCACATTGAAGTGGTCAGTGATTTAACCACACAGGGATTTCTAGCTGCGTTCAAACGCTTCGTCGCTCGTAGAGGCCTCTGTACTGATATTTGGAGCGATAATGGAACAAATTTTGTTGGTGCTTCCAGGGAACTTCACAATTTATTTGCATCAGAAAGGTCAAGCTATTTAAAGGAAATATCCGAAACATTGGCCACAAACGGAACAAGATGGCACTTTATTCCCCCTCGGGCACCAAACTTCGGGGGATTGTGGGAGGCTGGCGTGAAGTCAGTGAAGTTCCACTTAAAACGCGTCATAGGGGACTCGACACTGACTTACGAGGAACTATCCACAGTCTTGGCGCAAATTGAGAGTTGTCTTAATTCCCGGCCTCTGTCTACCATAAACACAGATTCAGATGCCTTTGATGTTTTAACGCCAGGTCATTTCCTGATTGGAGAACCCTTGGTTGCTGTACCAGATCATAATTTTGAGACCTCTAAGGTATCCAGTTTACGTCGTTGGCAATTGACACAAAAAATGATGCAGGAGTTTTGGCGTCGTTGGTCAAAAGAATATTTGACAAAATTTCTGCATCGTTACAAGTGGACGAGTCAAAATCCTGAACCGAATATTGGGGATGTAGTAGTAGTAAAGGATGATGACTTGCCTCCTTGCAAATGGCTTTTGGCGAGAATTGTCGAGAAGCACCCTGGTCAGGACAAAATTACGAGAGTTGTTACCTTACGCACTAAAAAGGGTTTAATAAAAAGGTCTATTTCAAAAATTTGTATCTTACCTATCACCCAGTAGTTATAATTATGTAATGTATTAGTATTTTAAGATACAGATTTTAAGTTTATTGTGTGTGTTTATTTTTCTGTTTTAATTGTGAAATCCTGTTTTTTTTTATTATTGGTTGAATTTGTCATGGTGGGCGGTGCCCTTATAATTATAATTAGCTTAAGGACTATGTTAAACAGGTCCTTGGTGGGCGGAATGTTAGAAATGTTGTTCACTTTTATGCCGATAGATGGCGTTGTTAGGTGAGCCGCGATTTCTGAATCGCGGTGTTAAGACTCTCCGTGATTTGATTAGGTTCACGGTGATTGTAATTTTAAAAAAGGCAATATACATACAGTTATAAAACATTGTTGTTGTTTTACTGTTAATTACCATCATCCTTGTTACGATCGCGAGTGCTACAGAGCAGTGCCAAGTAGTGAACGGTTGTTCAGATAGAATGCCACTTGTGTAGAGCATCTGACTGCTACTGACAAATCCAGATTTAAAAACTTAATAACACTTAAAATATCTTTAATACGAACTGTATTCCATTTATCATGAAAATGGCGGCCGAAAGCACGAGTTTCAATATAAGTCTACTTTCACATAGTCACCAGCCTAAAACGATGATAAAATATGTACATATGTTAATATGTACACATTTTATCATCGTGCACGAATAAACCACATCATTACTTTTCAACTCACAAAGTTACATAATTTTATTTAAACTTTACCCTTTAAATGTAACAATATTAATAGTGCTTCAGAAACACACGGTGTCCAGTGAACGTTGGAAAACCTAGGCATCCGACACGAGGCGACATATTTCTAACTAATGATCATCAACACATTTAGCCACTAGAAATACTCAATTTCGAGTAAAGTTTCAGTTTATACCATTAAACAGTCTGTTAGAGTTGTTGTACTCGGTAAAATATTGGTATTTTCTCATAGTTTGGTTTAGTAAACTATGTTCTGGAAAGTTGAGCCGTAATTCCATTCAGAATCCTCCGATTGGAGTATTAAGAGCAATGGTAGTCTCGTGGTAACGAGAGAGATTTGACTTTATTTTGGGTAAATTATTTCATTATTTCATCCAACCGCAATATGGTCAGCGATCAACTTATTCGATGATATCTGAAGGAACACTGACAAAAAACACACTTGTCCCAAAAGTGGAAATATTTATTATAGGCTGACTATAGTGTATTAACGCCTGGAAACAGCTCGTCAGTAAATTTGTCAAAGCTTTTCAGGACAGGCACGACCTTCAGCAATGAAAAATGCGACTGGAAAGCAGAAAGGGCTTTACACTTTGGAATTGCTTGCAATGCCCCGCATCTCGTTTATCAAAAGATTTTACGACTATGTTAAGATATTCATATAAATATAAGTAAGTATAGTCATTAATTCTGCAAGTAAATAAGCAGTTATATTTAGTACTTGATAACTAAATAAGTAACAAGCAAGCTGGACTGAAATCTCATTTAGCAAGAGCTTTATAATTTTATTACTGCATTTCGCTAGGCTATTAATTCGCTAAATGAAATCAGAAGCCCGTAACGAACATAAATCTAATAGAAAATAATTTAGGGAGCACTAAAATATGATAGATAAGTTTATGTTAGTCAGTTATTCATAAAGCTACTTTTAGTACTTCACACCAACATTATATTATTAATATTTGTAGAATTAAACTGAAGCAATAGAAAAGAAAATAGGACAACAATTGTTGATTTCAAAAATAACTTCTATGTTTCTCAAATAATCCAAAAAAATATAGTATATTATGCAATTAGTGAATAAAGGACGGATTTAAAGCGAGGGCCATGGATGAATCACGAGCAAGTGAAGGATTTTTACGATGATGATTGAATAAAGAGCGTAGCGAGTGATTCAAGTGTTAACCCTCAGTTTCCCACCTTAAAATTATCGCAGAGTTAATGTGGCAAATTGTCAAGCACGCGTTATCTGCTGTGATTGGCTGTTGAAAATTCCTTCAACCAATCACAGCAGATAACGGGTGCTTGACAATTTGTCACATTAATTCTGCGATAATTTTAAGGTGGGAAACTGAGGGTTATAGAGTCCTAAACGACGCGAGTGATTCATGGCCCTCGATATAAATCCGTTTTATTCAAGAGTTGCATACTATAAATTATACCATGACTACAAGAAAAAGAAAGATTTAAGCAAAAAGCACAAAAAATAATATTAAATAAATTGTTTATTAACTTCAAACTTTACAAAAAATGTGAAACCCTGACCCTTGAGCTAGGTTGCACCTGTGTTTCAGGGGCCAGTGACCACCCCCCTTACGTTACATTATTATGTGTTTTTTTTTGTTATAACTAATTAAACACCAATGCAATTAATATTAGAGTTACAATCCAAATAAGTATTCACTATATATCCTAGACTAAAATCAAAATTATTATTAAAATACAAAATATAAGTATTCTTTGCACAAGGAGTTTGTATCAAGTATTTTTTTGCGCAAGGAGGTTATATAGCATTGAGATGGTGGTCGAATATATTGGTGTGTTCTAAATTCAAATACCAAAATAGTGATTAAAAGTGCTTCTTATTCACTGTCTTCAGTGAATAAAATAATCTTCTTAGAGGGGGAATGGTATAAAGTTATACAGAAAAAGAAAATACTAGTAGAATACTATTTTAATATGGGGCGAATGACATATTAAGATCCTTGAAAAAATATCAAAGTCTAGAAATAAAATACATATCTAAACGCAATGCATATTGTGAACAAATATAATCTTATACACAATTTACTTTTTTATTACAATAATAAACTACGTAGGTATTTTGGTACACCTGATATTAATTAAATAGATCCACAAAATGTCTGACGCCTGTAGTTTAATACTTTTGTTTGCCATTAATTCAAATTGATGTTCCAAAAGTAAGCAGAATTATAATGAGATATTATTTTACAAAAATAATGAACTCGTTAAATATAACAAAGCATAAATAAGAAACATGAAACTGCGTACAAGATTTAGTTCGTAAGATAGATTGAATTTTTCATGTTGTGTATACAAGTCATGCAGACTCATGCACCGCCCTCAGACGCAGTCAATGAACTTGGTTAGTACACGTTTATATAATTCTAGTGTAAACTGAGTTAGTTGTAAATTAAAGTAATGTATTTGTCTACGTAATATTCTAGAGTTATTGTTCGAGCGCTAGCAAAAATGTTGGATGATTAAATTAATTGAAGTTTTCACAGTTTTATTTGTGTTTGTAGTGAATAAAAACTATGATATTAGTTTTTAATGTAACCAATCGGGCAAAAAAACTGAAGAGTCTGAAATATTCAGGAGAGGCGGTACCCTCTCCGTTAAGGAAGAAGCAGCGTTGAAAGGCCTCAAGTTGGATCGATGACTTGGTAAGGGTCGCGAATGTCTGCTAGATGCTAGAAGCAAGGCTGGTCGATGTTGATGTCGCTAATATTGGACGTATTACGGGCAAATAATGAAATATTTGATTAGTGTGTTGGCACCAAAAACAGTTAAATAATCTTATATTTAAAAACACGGATCTACAATATCAATAATGTAGCTAATACCATTAATCCACATCACTAACTCAACCACTTAAGGCGATTGCGTACACTTCGACAATGGCAACACTAAACATTTTTAGGGTTCCGTACCCAAAGGGTATAAACGGGACCCTATAGCTAAGACTCCGCGGTCCGTATGTCTGTATGTCTGTCTGTCCGTCTGTCACCAGGCTGTATCTCATGAACCCTGATAGCTAGTATTTCCGTTGCCGCTATAACAACAAATACTAAAAACAGAATAAAATAAATATTTAAGCGGGCCCCCCATACAACAAACGTGATTTTTTTTGACGTTTTTTGCGATAATGGTTAGGAATCCTTCGTGCGCGAGTCCGACTCGCTCTTGGCCAGTTTTTAAACATCGAGCAAAGAACGGAGGGACGAAGCTAAAATTAAAAAAAAACAAGGCTGAAAACCTTGAAAAAGAAAATACTAACAAATGCAATCCACTCACGATAAACGGAATAAAAACGTAGATCACAAGTGCTACAATATTAAGCAATTTGCTTAATCCTAAGTCGCGTTAAGCGGAGGGTAGTCGACAAATTGCGGGGCTAGCCGACATCAGTCAAGTCATATCTGGGTTTAGCATAATGAGCGCTCAGGAGCGGACGTGTTTTTTGCTCCTTTATCGGGTGCACTCCCGTAATTGGGATGTATTTTTTATTCGAATATCTGTGTTTAAAATCTTAGAAAACTGCGAGTTATCTGTGAATGGATTTCCTCTTGAGTTCACAAAGGAAACGGAGATTGAGGTTAAGCTGGTTAACGTTTGATGCGCATTTAATTTTATGCTGAATGAAAGAAAGATTTGTAAGCTCGATAATGTACTCAGCAGACGCTCTTTGAGATAGTGGAAAATCCGAGGTAAAATAATTGACTACCACAACCGAGATTTGCTGGGTAAATTTTATACCTAGTATATTTATTAAATTATTTTTTGTTTACTGACGCAGTGGATTTAACCTGACTGTATATTCTAAAGCTATTTTATCTACTCTCATATCGTAATATTCGAATTATAAACTTCAAAACGAAGTTCATATTGACATACTTTATAAACACAATACCAAAATTTTAAAATAGAATCTCATTATAACACTATTTCTCTAACAAAATAATGCTATAAAACATTTTTTTTTCTATTACGATACAGGACAAATCCAAGAAGTTAATTACTAAGGAGTTTCCATCATATTTTTTTTTGTAATGCCATTTTAGTAACTATTATAAAAAGATTTGATTCCAATTTTAAATTGTCTGTCACAATGCCAATGCACGCACTGCGATTTTTATTCGCACGATTTTTTTTTCTCTTTCTACCTGTTCAAAGAGCTCAAAATATTCGCGCGAATTAAATTTGCGCCGCGATGCGGTGGATTCTGTTGCAAAACGCGGCTTTCATGCGGTATTATTGCCGCACGATTTTTTTACCGCAATGCGAGCAGCTTCATACAATTCCGTAGGTCGCAGAATGGGCGGAAAAAAATCTCGCGAATAAATATCGCAGTGCGTGTGTTAAGCCTTAGCGCATGCGCGGATAATACAGTGATGTGTTGGGTTTTGGTGCCATTCATACGTTTTGTTTTGCAGGTTTCGCTGTACTGAATTTCTTGAGTTTTTTAAATTCTTGCTTAAAATGTCTGATATTAGCGAAAGTGAAGAAAATTTGACTCCGTCAAAGTTATATGCGGCGAAGTACTCATAATCTCTTACCAGCAAAGTCGAGATTATTATTTGATGGATTTATGAAAAAAAAAGGTATTTAGTAGGTTCAATCCCAAAATGTATGAGTGTAGATAAAGTAGTGTATGAAACTGCACATAACTAGGAATTAAAACATTCGTGTGAATACTATAAAAAACCGAGCCGTGGGCGAGGTTTTTAAACACACACTCATGTTTTAATACCCCTTATTATGCAACAGTATCATAAACTACTATTACAATGCATGTCCTCGAAAAGAGCGTTTTCCAAGCAGCCAAACTGTGTGGAAAGTGTCACTTTTTTTACTAGTGCTTTTTACTTTCCTGTACTTTTTATTTTTTAACTCCAACGTCAGTCCGCCGCATAGAGTTTTTATTATTTGAGAAAAGTTTAAAAAATTAGTTAAGTACATATTATCATTTATATAAAAGGTAAAACAAAACTAATACTTCATTTAAGGCGTTTTTAATTACTCTAGATTTAGATTTTGATCAATAAATTAAATTTAAATATTCATTAAATATGTTTGGCAGAATGAATATTTTGCTCGTGCCTTTTTGCGTTACGCCATGACAGCTATTAGCACATGCGCAGTAGATATGCCCGAGGAACTATGAACTATTAGTTAATCTGTGGATATGCTGAGCGCCCTTGAATAAGCGCCATTTTATTAATTTCTTGCTTAGTTCAGATATTGTTTTTTTATTTCCTCGCACAATGCTTAGTAAAATGTTGTATGATACACGTGCGTAAGATGATTTCCGACACGTGTCGATTTACCCACTCATCGGAAATCACCTACTTGCCACACTTGTAGCATAAATAACTATTGTGACACCACGTTTTTAAATTATTATAGAGGTTCAGTTTCAACCTGACTCTGTTCATGCTGCTTTTATTATCTCGTAGGTTTTTGATTTAGAAACCAAGAGCGAATCTAAACTATGAGCCAGGCAACACGTACATATATCCCGTATCTCCTAAAGACCCTTTCCCACGATCAATGAAGCCGCAGTCCCATATCCCCAGCTGTCATAAAATTATTTACGCAAAGCTCCCACCGGTTGAACCGCAAATTTCATCAGCTTATCATTAAAGCAATGCAAGCAAGCATTTTATGCAATAAAATAAATAAATAAATAAATTAAAATTACCAGTAACATAACAATCAGGGGTCTTTTGTTATATTATTATTCAAGTCGTGTTCGAAAATCATAAATTATTGTTCGCCACGTAGATTTTACATAAATAATCGAACGGATCCCATGGCTCGTGGCTCGTGGGAAGGGGTCGCTAGTTGCGACCTGCGTTGCTTATAATTTTGTCGATTTATTAGAATCGTTTTTTGAATACTGGCATCTACATATATCTATATACATATAATAAAATGTTAACTTGGCGAACGAAGAAAAATTAAGAAAAATTTATACGGGGTATCTTTATAGCAACAATACACGTAATTGGATGCGGTTTTCACAGTTGTATTATTGGTGGTTTAACTTAAAATATGGTACATGTTTTATCTTGAAACGCCGCCTAGAAGTCGAGTTATCTATAAAAGAGTGTTTTCCTTGACGGTTCAGTACGGAATATCGGTATCCATATACAATATATACCAGGAAACTGTCTGAGGAATCTTAGGTGCATTGATGTGAGAACAATTTTCCGTAGTCAAATTTTGATCAAGCCTGAATTGTCCATGAAAATTGCCTTTTTAGGGTTCCGTAGCCAAATGGCAAAAAACGGAACCCTTATGGATTCGTCATGTCTGTCTGTCTGTTTGTCCGTCCGTGTGTCACAGCCACTTTTTTCCGAAACCATAAGAACTATGCTGTTGAAACTTGGTAAGTATATGTATTCTGTGAACCGCATTAAGATTTTCACACAAAAATAGAAAAAAAAACAATATATTTTGGGGGTTCTCCATACTTAGAATTTAAACTTTCATCATACCCATACGTGTGGGGTATCTATGGATAGGTCTTTAAAAAATATAGGTTTCTATTATCATGTTTTTCTAAACTGAATAGTTTGCGCGAGAGACACTTCCAAAGTGGTAAAATGTGTCCCCCCTTTCCACTTCTAAAATAAGAGAATGATAAAACTAAAAAAAGTATATGATGTACATTACCATGTAAACTTCCGCCGAAAGTTGGTTTGAACGAGATCTAGTAAGTAGTTTTTTTTAATACGTCATAAATTGTAAACCGCAATTTACCAAGTACGGAACCCTTCGTGCGCAAGTCCGACTCGCACTTGGCCGGTTTTTTCTACTGTTAACTACAATATTGTTCAAATTGCGCGGAATTGATACAAGAAGTAAAAATGTTAGACCGTCTATTTTACACACTAGTAGACTGGCAGATTATAGGTCTGCCTTCCAAACCGTACGTTGTAAGTCCCAGCTTTCGCAATTCTTTTTCAAGTATAATTAACTAATTTTTATGTATTTTTGATACTTTTATGATTTTTAATATTCCTATGGAAAGTATGCAATGAGTATTATATTATTTGGTCTGATAAGTATATAAATTCTTGCTCTGCTATGACTCTTTTTCGAGAGTATCCAGTATCTCTGACAGCTCGAAAACTAAGCAAGCAGCAGTAGAAGTAAAATTTCTGTGCTACTGATGGATCGATGGTTAATGATTACATACCGTGGAAAGTAAAGAAATCGTGAGATGAATTCAAGCTTACCATCGACAGTTGCGCAAACTGAACTAAACTCCCTACCGCTAAACCGCCTACCCAGGCTTCCATAACCATTTTTAGGGACCCGTTCCTCAAATAGAAAAGAAGAAAAACTTCGTTTATAGGATCACTTCGTTGTCTGTCTTTCAAGATCTTTTTCGCCGTAACGCGAGAAGGTATCAAGTTGAAATGAATATTAAATAGTCAGGTCAGCCCGGCGAGCACGGCCTACTGTGACATGGCTTAAGTCACACTTTTTATCACAGTTTGGGCGATAAAGCCATTTTGTCTTAAATGTTAGCACGGCGGCGTGAGATATTTTCTTGACTTGTGGCATAACTTCTTGACGTTTATTTTTTATCTTTTTCGGAAATTTTCCAATTTTATTGCAGTTTCGATTTAACCTTGGCCATAAAAACCATTTAGGTTCTGAGAAGCATAGCCCTACGACGGACTGTTTCCGAATTATGGGCCTCCGAATCTTATTTTATTTTGCATAAAACGCTCTATATTTCCAAAATGGTATCTCGAAAACGGTATGTCCTAGGCAAAAAATAACCAAAATTTATCCTCCCCTTTGCTGCCTCCATACTAGCAGCATGCCAACATGAATTTAAGAAAGTTTTTTTTTTACGTTGCATGGTTTTCGACTTGCACTACAAATTCTTAACAGAAAATAACAACAAGGCATGTCGCGCCTTTAAAATATGTTACATGTTTGACCCGTGCTAGCATTTAAGACAAATTATAAGACATGACATAATTTATCATGTCTTGTCACAAATGTCTTGGGTACGCCCATGCTCGACGGGCTGTATTAACTTTGGAGCTGTGGAAAATCAAACTTCTAAATCATATTCAGATTTTTACAATCGCAAGGGAATCAACCCTCCCTTTAACCTAGAATCACTAAATTTGGCAAAAAGCAATATTTTACAGCACAAGTAAAACAAAATAAAAAACCGAAATCCGTTTTGTACCCACATCACAAAAAAAATGCCATTTTAAATATATTTTTAGTTGGTGAAATGGCTGTGACCTATGTCGATGTATGGAGACAACAGTTTTCCAATGGCATAGTTAATTTAGTCCCTCAATCCAGTTATCTTTTTGTTTGAGAATTGTTACAATGTTAGGTATGTTGTTGTTCCCCCCCGGTGGGTTCCCGCTTTGTCGAGGCGGGGGGGCTCAGTAACCGTGGCTTGGTCACCCACGGTGAAGCGGAGAGGAACCCGAGGAGGGGCCGCTCGTCAGGGCTTTTGCCGATTAAGCCGACGACGTAGCGGCCAACTAGTAGGTTGCGGTGCCGCTTGGTAACAGGCGACATCGCAACTGAGGCGGGCCGCGATGTCTTATGGAGATTTCCAGGTCCCATACGATATCGCGGCTGAGGGTTGGAGGCCGCGGCGGGAGAGGAGTGCCGTTATTGCGGTGCGCCGCTCTCGCTACCTTCCGCGGCCTAGACGGGATCGCCACCGTCTGATGGCGGACGCGGTGGGGCCGCAGGGGAAGAGGAGTGTCGGTATAGCGTTAGCCGCTCTCCCTATCCCCTGCGGCCGCAAAATGGTAGGTGGCGGAGCCATTGACCTCGACCCGTCACAGTGGGACCAAGGATGCCATACACGGGGTCGTCTGGCACCCATATGCTGAATTGGTCCCTGGGGTGGTCACGGCGTACAGTGTGTTCTGGTCGCCAGTGATGGGGGGTACTCCCCCGAGGAGAGTCCGGTGACGGACAGCCGCGGCGGGTTCGCGGTGAGTGCTAACGAGTGCCCGTGTTCCCGCCATAAGCGGCACTGGAGGACTCCGTGGAGTTTTAGTGGGTTAGAGTCCCACATAACTGCGCTATCTCCCCGTGGTAGTGCAGTATGCATGAGCATTTCTCCAAGCAAAAAAAACAAAAAAATAAAATAAAAAGGGTATGTTGTTGTTGTGTTGTTTGTTAATATTGTTATAAGTACCTACTACAGGTGTACCTCTACCCGAACTTTCGGGGAAGAGGTACAGTTGTGTTGGTATATATGTTGTTGTTGTAGAGCAATGTTCGGTGCTCGCATAATTAATTATGAATTTCAATATTATTTTGGTGAATGTAGCTGTTTGTACAGACCCTCGGCGCGCGAGCCCGACTCGCACTTGGCCAGTCTTTTATTTGACATGTTCGTCAATTCACGACCACTGCTATTTCTGAATACCGGAATCAACAGTGGTAACCTCCAGAAAAGCACCGAGACAATGAAGATCGGCAAGTCCCGGCAAAACAATGCCACATTCTTGGATCCCGCAACGAAATTAATCATAAATGTACAGAAGACTAGGAGTATGAAAAACACAACCGACCCGGGAATTGAACCAAACACTCAGCAGTAGCGCTAACAACTACAAACACTAACGAGGCAGCCAATTTGAGTATGTAACAGTTGCTCAGATTATAAGACGTATCTCTACAGTCGAATCTTATGTTTTGAAAAGGCTATACTAGACGTCGACGACGAGATGGGATGGAATAACAGCGAGAAGAACTATCAAAGATGTGAGAAGTGCGTTACGAAATAAGGAGAATCCTTGCTATGTAAATATGGTTACGCAGTCATGGATCGATCTGTGAGGTAGTTACTTCAGTGGTTGAAGAAAAATAAGAAAACGAGGAAAACCCAAATGAGATAAAGCCCCAAAGAGAGGCGAAAGCATATTATGGTAGCTGCATCTTATCTCTTCCAATTCTTTAACATATAGGTATGTTTTAGTTCTAGTTCCTAGGTCCTAGCAAGTCCCGGCAAGCCTATTGCCAACGAGGCACCCGGGCCACTAATCTTAGGGTAAAAATTGAAAAATTATTATTGCAAAAGTTAAAAGCCCAAAATCATCCAATTTAGAAGGTATAGGTTGCAAGCACGACTGCTGGTACTTGCGCCGCTGCAGTCGATCGATACGGTAGTATTTTTTGAATTTGTTGTCTCATATTTATCGACTGATTTGTACATTATTAAAATTAACAGCCGGTGGATCACGTGAGTGAAGCCGCGGGCACAGCTAGTTGTTAAATAAGTACCAGTAATGTTCGTTAGCGAAGTAATGAAAGAAGATATTCAAAAATTGACATCTCGTTTTATTTCTAATGCTTTTTATCTTTTTAATTTTGTATGTTATATATACTGAACTACCTTTTGCCAGCGGCTTCGCCCGCGTGAATGTCGAAATTTATCCCAAGGGAACTTATCTACGGTACTTTCACAGTTATTATGTCTTGTGACTGGGACTGTAGCACCATAATTTTGTAATATTTTATTTTGTCTTTTGACAATTCAAAAGTGCCTGTAACTGGCCTACTTGTAATAAAGTGCTTTGACTTACTCCCGGAATAAAAAGTGTGTCTATGTGCTATTCCCATATAAAATGTGAAATTTCATCCTGATCCGTCCAGCCGTTTCAGCGTGGAGAAGTAACAAACATACAAACACACACACACTAACTCACAAACTTTCGCCTTTATAATAAATAGGTGTTGACCAAAACACAGGACACGTTTTCGGGATAAAAAAATAGCCTGTCACTCAGGAATAATGTAGCTTTCTATTGGTGAAAGATTTGTTTAAATCGGTCCAATATTTTCGGAGTCTATTCGGTACAAACAAACAAACAAAAAAAAATCTATCCTCTTTATAATACCTATATATATAGATATAGACATGTGAAGTGTGATAGCCGTTCATTTTGAAAAAAAAATTGTGATCAGCACCTTTTTTTCTAGAATTTCTATTTAAGGCGTACAATAAACAGGATGTATACTATGTTGTACATACATTGTCCTAAATAATACACAATTGACTGTATTCATTCAATTTTAACATATGGTTCATTAACTATTTATTCGGGCTTCAGTCTGAATTACCCAATGTGGAAGGTGAACTGCTTTTAAATTAACAGTTAGTTGAAATGACATAACTCATCAAATTATTTAGAGTATTCTAAAAACAAATATAATATGTCGGACTTTGTCATGATTTGTTTACTTAAAATGATACACAAGTACCTCTGGTACTGGGTGGAGTCTAGTTGTCGCGTATGGTGTCGATATGGTTTATTAAAGAGCTACAGTGGTCGTTCGGACATAGCCGTGACATGCCACATACTGGCTGGCCCAGGAACTACTCAGTGTTTCCTTTTAAGTCCACAGTAGTACTTCATACCATAGTGATAGTAATTGACTCTGTTACGAAATAAACTGTGTAGAAGTTACAAATTACAGGAGATATTTCTCTAGTTTACCCATATCCCAACCTGACCCTGTATTCTGACACCTGTATGTCACTGAGTAGGTCAAATCACGAGCCTGTATACTTGGATCTGACATATATAAGCAGACATAAGAATAATGGTCACATACCTAAAGGACAACATGCCTACATTACCTACCCTCAAAATAAGTACAACAACCTACCATGGATTGTCTGTAGCTATGATCATCAAGATACAAGAAAATACCTATTTAGGGGTCACCGTTCATCCCAGTTTTTCTATGTACAATTTGTTTAAAATTTGATTTGTCTTGTCTTACTT
The DNA here is from genome assembly GCA_948252205.1 of Orthosia incerta. NCBI lineage: Eukaryota > Metazoa > Arthropoda > Insecta > Lepidoptera > Noctuidae > Orthosia > Orthosia incerta. Next base: position 27,028,793 of record OX411749.1, read on the forward strand.
GACTCAGTGTCCAATGCCCCCTAGATTGGGCAGAGGGCGTCCGCAGTAGTCCTGCAATCAGATTCACGCTTCATCTCGTTCCACGTCATTCCCATGCTCGAAGGAAAGCATAAGATTCCAGAAAAATACTTCCCGCACCGGGCTATTCTGTAACTCACCGTGAAATTGTTTTGTATAGTGAGTATGCAAGGGATTGATAGCGCACTTCTTCTTAGTTTTCTCGATGAGGCAAAATGCCTTGCTGGAACAGAGAACAAAAGATAATGTGGATATGATTACCATCTGCAGTCTACAGCAGTCAAGTATTTTTTTTAAAGCCAAATAAATTATTTTTTTGTTTTGTTGTTTGCATTCCACGGTTTAAACAATGCACCTGCCACGTTATCTCTTTACCATCCTTGGTTGACTGGTATCGAATACCTAAGGCATTAAGTCCGCCATTGTACCTTTGTGCTTGAATAAATAAATAGCAAGTAGCATTCCATCCGTATTTTATTAAAAAACATCAGAGAATTTAAATTTAAAACACTATTAAGCACACACGTGAGTTGTAATAAATTAGAGTAACGTACGTTGTACGAACATTGAAGTGAAAAATCCAATTACCCCATGTGCATGGCTCTGGTGGACACAATGTATGCGTATATCATATCTTTGATGGCTGAAGCCGGCTTTTTTGCCCAATTTAATTTTCGTGGAGCCGTATGGATTAAACAGGCTTTTTTAATGGAGATGTCATTTATAATAGGTACTTGTAAACTAATATTAGTGTGTGTTAAAGTTAATAAGAAATTGGTAAACTTCGCTAACCATGCCACTTTTTTGTGTCGACTGGTGCAGCAGTCCGACTGTGTTTCAGCTTGTATTGACAGAAGTTTTTATCAATATAGCAATATTTCTCAAATTACTATTAACACAGATAATATAATACTAGCATACATATGCCTCATCCCATACAAAGAAACCGTGCCGACGTAACTAGCGTTTTTCATCTGATTATACCGATTGTTTTTTGTAAATCGATCGCCTTCGGTTCCATTCCACGGCGATAGATAGATCACCATATATGTCGGTGGAACAGAACGGAACGGAACCGAACGCGATCGATGTACAAAAAATAATCAGAATAATCAGTATAGAAAGTCGGCACGGTTTCTTTGTATGGGATGAGACACCACTGCTATTAATATAAAACCAATAGGGATGCTGCTGTAAATCACCTTTTTTATTATATCTACCAAGGTTGGTAGATAGTTGTTGATAAGGTTGCTGGTGATAAGTTTGTCCCTGTAACGTGCAAAAGTAGGTACTTTTGCACGTTACAGGGACAAACTTTAACATCATTATATTGGTTAAAGTTAAATAACCTTTAAGACTCCTCTTTTGAATCGACTTCAAAAAAAGGAGGTTCTCAATTCGTCGGAATCTTATTTTTTTTAATCTATGTTTCCCGATTGCTCAAAGACGCCTAAACCGATTTCAAAAATCCTTTTGTGTTTCAAAGGGTATACTTTCCAGTTGGCCCCATGGTCATCAGGTTAGGATCTGATGATAGGATCCTGTAGAAATCGAGGGAACTCCTCAAATATTATAGGCATACGGATAGTGATTTTGCTATTTTCATCATCAGTGCAAGCATTTGCACTCAGAAAAAAACATTTGGTGAAGAGGAACTGATGAAGAAGACCACAGAAGGTCACTGGAACTCCACAGTGATAAGTATGTCACGGGTATAAGATATCTCTATATAGTTAATCGACTATGATGAAGCAAATACTTGTAAATAATTGATACTTATGACAATGGTACCATCGAACTGACCTTATGATGAAGGTGGAAGGTAGGCACTGGAACTCAGAAATAAAACAATGTATCCTAATCGTGTGTGGGCTTATTGGAATCGTCGTGAGATGTACTTTGTTATTAAATTATTTACTTGGTTATTTGAGCTACCTTTTAAAACTAAAAAAAATAAAAATAAAAACTTTATAACAAAAAAATTAAACCGACTTCCAAAGCAAAACACTTCAAAGTGAAATTTAACTTTCTTTTCCGAAGTCGGTCTCGAAAAAGAAAAACAGTAGGTAACAAAGACACCGATTTCGGAAAAGAAAGTAATTTTTCTCTTTGAAGTGTTTTGCTTTGGACATCATCATCTGCCTAGCCTTTTCCCAACTATATTGGGGTCGGCTTCCAGTGTCCGGATTCAGCTCAGTACCAGTGTTTTACATGGAGCGACTGCCTATCTGACCTCCACAACCCAGTAACTGGGTACCACGGTACCCTTGGCAAGACTGGTGTCAGATCTCAAGCTTCTGACTACCCGTAACGACTGCCAAAGATCTTCAAATAACAGCCGGGACCAACGGCTTAACGTGCTTTCCGAGGCACGGAGGAAACTCGGTATGTTGAAATGGTCACCCATCCACGGACCGACCTCGTCAAGCGTTGCTTAACCTTGATGATCGACACGTGCGGCTGTTATTATTTAGCCACGAGCTCCTCAAGTGTTTTGCTTTGGACATCGGTTTTTAATTTGAATATTTTCTTCCTTTACCTTTACTAATGTCAGATGAAGGCCTCTCCCAAGTACTTCTAGGAATTCTTTTCCTGTACCAAAAATATAACCGTATACAAAATTACTAAATCCTGATGTACACGCAAAGTGCATAGTACTTTTACGCTAGCATTATTCAGGGGACGAACCACACGATCTATCCGCTTTAGTCGCAGATTTCTATTTTGAAGCCTTTACGGGAACGTATATATACCATGTGTCTGGTACGCGCAGCTTTTTGGGAATCCTATCTGCATACGAACATGCAGTTTTGATCTCCGGGTAGTACCCGATACAGATCCGGCTGAAGTTAGATTTTGGTATAGGATTTTGCTTATTTAAAATGGAAAGTTTTTGTTAAGAGTCCCTACAAGTTTCACGAGCTAAAAACAGAAAACAGCTAATTTTTCAGGGCAAATTTCTTAATAACTACAAGATATATGATAAATGTTTTAATGCAACTTTTTGCGTCACATAGTTATCTAGTAAATGTAGTTTGTAGTAAAATACATATTTTTGGTAACTGCTCAATTTAAATTAGAAAAAATTAATTACTAACACACGTTTTTACGTAATCACGAAACACCAGGTTTTCCAATTGCTTTTTCAGCTTACTGGTGGCAAATAACAATCTGCAAAAAATGGTGTGGACTGGGCATATATTATACTAGTGAACCACCAATTTAGTTTTATAAAGTTTATTGTATTTGTAATTTAAAACAACAATTGTCCACGCGGAAAAAAGGCAATTTTATCATGTGCGAAAGCGTCGCCTACGTGTAAGAATAATATGTTGAATATAAAAATAACTGGAAAATAATTTCAAATTTGAGGTGTTTATCAATCGAATCCATATTTTATATTTAATTTTTGAGTGATATTTATTTACATATGTACATTATTATTTACAAACTAATATTAGAACTAAAATAAGAATAAACATATGTACAATTACGGAGCGTCAAAAAATTCGTCCACATCGCTGTCAACAGGAAAAGTGCCTAGAAGGCTGGCAGCATTGCCACGTTGGATGGCAATGCTGATTCTTTGGCCAAAGAAAAGGCCAGCCCTCTGGTCTCGTGAAGAGTCGACCAACCGCTTGGCGATATCCCGAAATAATAGGTGTGCACTCGGACCCCACGGCCCTAGTGTTTCAACCCCAAACGGCTCAAACACATAATTACCAATTAAGTTGTTGTATTTGCGCCGTTTGAGGTTTTCAGCACCTGCAGCAGCCGCCCCAGCGCAGCCCACCGTGCTAGGAAGATGGGATGGTGCAAGGGTGTCGACACAAGTTGCATCCCACACCAAAGACCTACCCAACTTCCAAGGCATTATGGTCATACCATCTGGTCTCTTCCCATCAACGCGTGCCAGGCCATTGGGTTCTAAGACAGCTGGCACTCCGGCGGTGGCAAGAGCACGACGGGTGAGATCATTAATGCTAGCGTGCCGCGCAATACGACCTGCACTCTTACTACAAGAAAGGCCATGGTGTCCGAGGCAGTCGACTGCTTCACCGCATTGACAGCGATGTGGAGCCCCACAAGGAGCGCCCAATCGCAGGCATGTAGCGAGTCGGAAGGTTGTGTCACCTAGCATAGTGCCTATGTTAGGCGACGGTAGTGCCTGAAGCCAGAGGCCCGACTCCCACTCACCCACAGCCAGCAAGCGGGCACGCTCAGCAGTATTGGTAGACGTATTAATAAGGTTATTCCGTACCAACCTGCAGAGCGGCTCATCCCACTGTCTCTGGGAAAATGGGTTCTCGGGCCGATCCGTATCCGGGCAAGCCACTTTCCAGGCGTTCTCTGCGTCTGTCAAGCACGGCACTTCCGAGTCAACCAGGGAAAGAGCAAAAATTTTTCTGGTTAGCTTTTCAGTGCTGTGGACAGAAGACAGGAACGCTGGTAAGCTTACACTAGAAATTTTGCGGACGCCGAGGCCACCAAAACGAATTGGTAGGGTGGCTTGCAACCACGCACGGTCGTCCAAGGCCACATTAAGAATGGATGTTAATGTGTTGCGAATAATTTGGTCAAATTTGTCCAAAAGTTGTGGTTTCTTCCAAAGAGGAGAAGAACGGAGAAAATACATAAAATTTGGACCGAAACAGCAATATCTGATAAGGGTGAATGCCGAATGTATATTAATTTTGGAGAGTCTATCCGAAATATCATTAAAATGTTTGATTTTATCTTCGATGAAAGATGAAAAACTTTCTTCTAAAATAGGGGAACCTAGGAGGTGCAGAGAACTTTTTTCTAAGATTTTGATTTGCGGGGCTATTGCACTAAATTTATCTAAAGTCGATTGTCTGAGTACTTATTTTATTTTAATAAATTGTCTAAATATTGGCTTATTTAGACAATTTATTAAAATAAAATAAGTACTCAAAATAAGTATAAACCGTTGCGCTCGCGCGTGGTATTCAGTTTCGCTCAAGGGCTTGTAGACGATGGGCTTGTGTCGTTTTTATTTTTGTCATTATATTTTTTATCATATCACATCACACATCATCAGCCTATTAATGTTCCCACTGCTGGGACACAGGCCTCCTCTCTGTGAGAGGGATGTTTGAGGGGGTTTTATCATATATCTTGTACTTATTGAGAAATTTTCGCTGATAAAGTAGCTGTTTTCTGTTTTTGGCTCGTAAAACTTGTAGGGGATCTTAAAGATTCTAACGCACACAAATATGTCCATAATAAGGTTTATTCAAGTTAAAGAAAAATATTAACTATTTTTGGTAGGTTCAAATCCACTGTCACCAAACCAGTTTCTGCTCCAAACAAAATTAGAATTAATGTTTTGCGGTTCATACTGAAAGTTAAAATAATATGTTATCGACCAGATTGCCTCACAATTAAAATTTTTCTAAACCGCCCTTTTCATATTCATCGTTGCTTTGCACCGCTAACTCGACCAAAATGTTTGCATCCGCGAATCCTAGACAATTTGAAATATTTCAATTCGCGTGAGCCCGTTCCTAAATCTCACTAAAATCCAATCGTACTTTATACCATCGACTATCAGTTTGTCAGATCCATGCATTGGTTTAATTGGAACCCAGATAATTGGTATCCACTATCCAGTCGACGATATTCAAATATGTTTGATTGAAATATATTTTTTACATACATGTTGCACTGTGATTTTATAACATTTTGCAATTCACGATTCCGTGGGTACTGGGTAAATATTGTACTTGTTCATAAAAATTAGTATTTTATATTTAAATGGATATTTAAACAAAAATTGTTTGCTCGATACTAAGAATAAATATATACATTAAAAACAATGTGTCTAATGATTACTACCAATCCATACTAATATTATAAATGCGAAAGTAACTCTGTCTGTTACCTTTTCACGCGTAAACCGCTGAACCGATTTAGATGAAATTTTGTGTGGAGATAATTTAAGACCCTCGAAAGGACAAAGAACAGTTTTTATTCCGAAAATCATCCTTAAGGGGGTATAAAGGTGTGGTGGCACTTTGTATGGTGAACTAATAATTTCTCAACCCCAGCACTATTATTGCGCATATAAAAATAGGCTATTCGAAGTACTAATGCGACGCAGACGAATTCGCGGGCATCAGCTAGTTAAGGATACATTTGTTGCCTACAATTTGGATAAATTCTGGAAAATTGTAAACCCATATTCATCTGCTCACGATTTTCCTCGAAACATCAAAAATCTATCCCGGTGAATTTTACCACGAAAGTCAGATCCTGCATGATGAAACTCCGACAAAGCCTCAAGCCAATTTTAGTCATTTCAGAAAGAATATGTAGATGGATTGCGGTAAGCGATTTTCGATTATATCATGTGGGTGCCCGTATCACACATGTCTCGACGAGGAAGATAGATTGCGCAGTCTGTGCTTATCTATAACCACTTTGACGTCATCCAGGCCTTTTAAAATGTACCCGCATTTAACAGTTTTTCGCGTTTTTAAGTTTGGAACTGACGGGTCGGGTCAGTTTGATTTGTTTGAGGGTTTCTGGGTGTGTTTTTAAAGGAAGATTTGTGCTGGTTGTTCTATATTTTATGAGACTTTAGTTTGGGAACAGAAAACTATCAATATATATACATATATAATAAGTCTGTATAAAAGTCGTTTCTGTACATCGATTTTCCAATAATTAGACTTAGTCTGGTCAAATTAGACCAAAAAATATGGGTAGGTTTACAGTAATTCGCATAGAGCTGAAAATTGGTACGAATGTTCGGAACACCATTATAAAAGAAATGTAAAAAGTCCCCATCGATTCCACACTTGCAAAAATTTTTATTCAAGGTCAAAGTTTGCAAGTATGGGTTTTTTGCGTTTAATGATAAAAATAGGTTAGAAAAATTGTAGTTTATGCAATGATCTATAAAAAAATCTCTGCAATTTTTCTTCTAAACGTCACCGTTTCTGAGATATAATGATGGAAAAGTTGTATTCTTCATAATATACACACGTTTCCACGCCACCTGGGAGGTAGTGTACTTGGCGCGTTTTTTTAACGTTTCCCTGATTGCCTTCTAGCATTTTTGTCTGTTTAGTTGTTCACGCATCACGTAAAATGTACGAAACCAATGTAGATAACTTAAAGATGTTACAGTTAAAACTAGTTTTTAGATAGAACGCGTTTTCACTAGTTAGAACTAGTTTTTACTAAACGCCTTTGTTATAAAAAACATTTTTGCAAAAAAATACTAGGTACCGACTTCCAAATAAAAAACTACAAAGTGAAAAATAACTTAATTTTTGGAAGTCGGTGTCTATATCGCAAAAAATTGGTACCTACGAAAGTGGACATTACATTTGGAAGTCGGTAAAAAAGTTTTTTTATTTTACCCTTTTTAGTTGTACCTACCTAATAGACAAGTTGTTTAGTAAGTACCTATAACGCCAGATTAGATTACTCGAATAACATGAAACTTGAACATAATCGGTGAAATGAGAGATCTGCGTACCCCTTTTGAGCGTACTGGCGTGATGTTATGTTATGAAATAGTATAAACAATAAACATACATGCGATTGCAGCAATCCGTGCGGATGCAAATCGCGCGGTAAGTTCTGTTCTATATCTCCGAATTTCTTAATCAGATCTTCACCAAATTAAAATGATACCAATCTCGGAATATTTTCTATCAAACAAAAAAAGAATTTTCAAAATCGGTCCACAATTAACGGAGATATCGGTGAACATACACAAAAAAAAAGAAACATACATAAAGTCTAACATAGAACCTCCTCCTTTTTGGCAAGTCGGTTATAAATTAGAATTAACTAATAATAAAGCTCAAAATTGAATATCAGTTAATTGCCCAATATAAGTAGGCAATGTGATAAAAACTAATATAATGTTATATTTTAATTTTGACATTGGTTTTAATATACTTCGAATAGATAAGTACCATTAATATTTAAGCAACAAAGGCGATGGAGCTCTTTCGCTGAGTTCGCTCGCTTTGCTCGATCATTTCAGCTCCCGTCATCTCCTTCGAACCTAACCTAGCCGTGTCGGGGTGTTCTAAGCTCCTGAGCTCGCTTTGCTCGCTATTTGACTCATTCATTGACCATAATTATCCTGGTTTCGTAGCTATATTCTTAATGACCAGACAATGTGATAAATACAGAAGTTTAAATCAGTATTCATTACATTGCCCGATTTGGCTTGACTAGATTCATAATGCCCGGGCATTATACATAGTGCCTTGATTAATCACTTGGTCCATTATTAGTTTCTTTAGTGCTAATTTAAGCTAATGCTTGGAGTCACATCACATCACATCATCAGCCTATTAATGTTTCCACTGCTGGGACACAGGCCTCCTCTCTGTTAGAGGGAATGGGCCGTAATCCATCACGTGGGCCCAGTGCAGGTTGGTGGATGTCACATATCTTCGAATTTTTGGTTCTAGGACATGCCGGTTTCTTCACGATGCTTTCCTTCACCGTTTTTGAGAGTAGTGGTGGCCCAATGGTATCGGCCGCGACTTACAAGTTGTAATCGCATATTCGCGAGCTTGCTGACCAAAACCAGATGAACCCTCCGACTGCACAGCATGATTTTTTTCTTGTTTACTTCTTTTTAGTTCACTTCTTAAGCAGTCGGGTTTTTTGATTTTTTGAATTATCTTTTTCATTTAAAACTTTTAGTTAACATTTTTTTTTTCATTAGGTACATTTAGCATAATAAGTAGTATACACAGGTTAGAAATCACCTCTTAAAACCCTTTATTTTGAGAAACCGCACGATGGGATTGGAAGAAAAAGAAATTGGGCCTCAAAAGACGTCATTATTCTATTTTCCAATTTTAATGTAACCAGTGACACTCGCAAAGTTAAGATGAATCGATTGATGTAAGAATCATCAAAATCAGCCAATGCGTTTGGTTTCTACATAACATACATACATAAATAGACTAATAAACACAGACTCCTTCGGCAGTTGAGTAAATATTGTGCGTAACTTGAAGTATTGTTAAGTTTTTGTTTCATCGCAATCGATTCAGTCTAATAAAATGTTACAGATTCGAATTCGAAATTCAATAGATGGCGTTGTGCATTTGACGTCATTTTCTGTGTTAAGATTCTCTGCGGCAGATTAACACTAGTTTCACACCCGCGCGACATAAAATTTTGTAGTTTTTTAGTACTTTCCTTATTATTCTATGAATTTAAAAATAAACCTCAGATCAAAATATAGACAGTTAAATTGTCATTGAGATGGTGTCGATTTAATTAAAATACGCCCAGCGGTTGTGGTGCGATCGTCGTGTTTTGTCCGCTTCAGACATAAAATTCCAAATTTATTATACCATAAACATCAAAATTTTAAAAGTTATACGAATAAACATCAAAATTTTCTTGGATCAAAATATTAAGAAAATGCTCTAATGTAACATATATTTTTTCCAAAAATATACGACTAGGCGTTTAGACGTGATGCTCATTTTAAAATCAGCTACTCAGGGGTATCTGCGCCTTAATAATAACATTTCTATCTTCTATCTGTGTAGCCTACTTCAACCTGATCAAACCATCAAAACACTTCTAATAAATTTTTGTCACTACTATATATTTTGAACCACAATCTTGTCTTATTACATCATTCCGTTTATTATTCATCATGAAAGAGAAATAAATATTATGTCATAACAATATACTGCTATGGCTAACGTTTTATATGGACACATTTTCAGTTCAGACTAGATAAAAGTCACCTTGTTATACTAGCAGTGCAAGGTGACTTTTTATCCTATCTGATATTCATTCTTTTGATTGTTAAAATTTACGTCATGAATTCTAAGTTAAGCATAAAACCACATTGCTTGCCATATAAACATAATGAGAAATATTTGCTTTTAATATTTTTCATTCTCATTTACAAATAGCCCAGACATCAAATACAAGAGCACTTAGTAGAATAAAAATGAATAAAATCCATTGTGAACTCTCTCAACCATTATTAATTGATTCTAAAAGACGCTCTTTTTAAAAAAAATCTGCACAAACAAATTACCTTCAATTTACTTTTAAATTACCCATCAGTAAACTTTAAAACTCAAATAAAATTGGAATTTCAACTTCAGTCCAACTTTGGAATGATGAATATTTGATATTTTTTTAATAAATCTTGCTGCTGTTAACTGAGTTATGGACGAAAGAGCGAAGTAATCGAATTATTCAGATTGCCCCGTTAGAGTCGTCAAATTAAAACATTGATTTAATTTGTCTACCCTAAGAACAACTCTGACTGTGGAATTTCTAAACAATTCGGTGAGTCGGAACAGAGCAAATAAGTTAGGAGTATTTAGTGTTATTTAGTCTATTACAATATTTAGTATCAACTGCTTGTAGTCAAAGACATCTTTTTTGAAGTAGCCATACAGTTTGTTTTTTTTTGAAAAAGCAGAGGCCTACCACACAGTGATTTGTGTTTCAAAAGAAACAGCAATTTGTTCTATTTTGTAGGAGGTTTAGGTACTAATCTTGCTGATTGCCTACTTTTTTCACATCAAGTCAAACTTATTTGGCCGTGTTACCTGGAGTTGAAGTTCAAGAGATTGCACACGGTGTTAAAATATTATGAAATAAATTAAAATATTTTCTTATCAGTCGTAGGTGTAGGTATAACTAGTGTCATTAAATCTATAATTTGTGTCAATTGCTTGTAGCCAAAACATCTTTTTTGCAGTTGTCATACTTACTGTTTTTTTTTGGATAATCAGACTCAATCTGGAGGACACAGCTTTATGTTCTAAAGAAACAGCAATTCGTTCTTATTCGTAGTAATCTATCTAGTTGATTGCCTAATTTTTTCACATTAAGACAGGCTTTTTTACTTAGAAATGAAGTTCGCGAGATTGCACATGGTGTGAAAATATTATGAAAGAAATAAATACATTCTTATATATATAACTATATAATCTTTAGGTATAACTTAATATTACATGACGAGTGTGTATAAAACTCAGCAGTGCCATATATCTTTCACTGTGTAGTTGTATTGTGCAATATTGCTTTGACTTCAAAAGGCTTCCACTGTGTGCTTTCCACCCTCGGCAGCATTTCCCAAAGTATGGTTCGCAACCTACTACTGGCTCACAGGCGAATATTTGGTGGGCCCTGAAAATCGGAAGATACGAATATTATTAAGACTAAATACCAAAAAATTTGACGTTCCAATACATAAAGAATAAAATTAACTACAATTATGGTTGATATTAAAGTTTTAACGAAAAAAATGGGAAACAAATACATCCTTATAATAAAATAGCACTCGTATTAGTATTAAAATTTTCAATTAAATCTGATTTGTTTTTCTAGTTTGATCTACATATAATACAGACCGGCTGACCAAAACCAGATACAGATACATCTGGTTTTGGTCAGCCAGCTCGCGAATGTGTATCCTCCGACTGCACAGCATGATTTTCTTCTTGTTTACGTCTTTTTAGTTCGCTTCTTAAGCAGTCGGGTCTTTAGATTTTTTGAATTAACTTTTTTTTGCTTCATGATAACGATAGATGAGTCCCGAATTTGGAAGTTTTTGTTAGGTGGGTCGCGGTCGAGACAACTTTGGGAACCACTGCTCTAAGGGGACTAGGCGATACCTGCCAGGGGTGAAATAAGTGACATAGGATATCTTAACGTGTTATAGTGTATATAGAGAGCCTCGCTTTGAATTTATTTTATGATGAGATCTTCTTTCATAACTTTGTTTACTTGTGGTAAAAATAATTCCTACGAAAACTGTTAAAGGTAAAAACTGTTGTTCTTTTTTTATTATTATTTTTAGACTCGCGCTTGACCACTATCTCACCTGATGGTAAGCGATGATGTGGTCGACGGTGAAGCACGCTTGCCTTGATGAAACCTATTCACTCTAGACTTAAAGTCTCCCAGGTTGTACCTATTAGGAAGTATAAATTATATTTTTTGTAAGAGGTATTATTTGTATCTGATAGAAAACTGATCGAATCAGAAATGTGGAGATCCGCAAGAGAACCAGGGTTACCGACATAGCCCGAAGAATTGCCAAACTTAAGTGGCAGTGGGCAGGGCACATTGCTCGCAGAACGGATGGCCGATGGGGCAGAAAAGTTCTGGAATGGCGACCGCGAACCGGAAGACGATACGTTGGAAGGCCTCCCACTAGGTGGACCGATGACCTGGTTAAGGTTGTGGGAAGGCGCTGGATGCGAAACGCACGGGTCAATGTGGCGACGCCTGGGGGAGGCCTATGTCCAGCAGTGGACGTCTTTCGGCTGAAATGATGATGATGATGATAGAAAACTACTTCATCGCTGAGTGCCATAAGCTACGTTGTTTCGAAAATATGCACGAGTTCTGTGGGATGTGTGTGTGTGTGTGTGTGGTCAGGGCAAAATCTAGCCTTTGATATATCATTGTGAGACACATTTTGTTCTATGTTCCATGTTATGGGGTTTGGTTTCCGCACTTAGTCCTTTAGGTGGACCATTGTGCGTGGGCCATGGCGGCCGTTGGATGGATTATTCCAACCAGTCCACCTCCCTCCAGAAGCTAATTAGGACTCCTGGTTTTCTTAGAACGTCCGTGTAAGATCTGGGTGACCCGAGGGTTTTTTGTTCTTATCTGGGTGACCCCTGTACATTCAAAGAGAACGTGCGCAACGGTTTCCTCAGTGTCTATGCATGCCCTGCATAGAGGACTGTCCGTTATGCCTATTGTGTGAAAGTGTTTGTTAAGTGAGCAGTGTGCCGTGATGGTCCCCGTCACCAGGCGCAGGCGATTCCTGTCCAGACGTAGCAGACGTCTGGTAAGCCTACTGTCCAAAGATGGCAGAGCTTCTATGGACTGCCTACAGCCCGGTGCCGAGATCTACCAGTTTCCCGCCTGTGTCTGGGTGAATTCCTGTAGCCACCTACGTATTTGGTTGAAGGGGATGGGTACAACAGGTTCGGGTCCATAGACCGCCGTGCTGGATCCGCGTCTCACAAGCTCGTCAGCCGCGTCGTTGCCTAACGATCCGCTGTGTCCCTGTGTCCCAGTTTCAACGTGTTACGACTAGATACGGTTATTTGTTCTAGTGCGTTGTGACATTCTAGTATTAATTTCGATATGATAAATTTTTCCGTAAGGATTGGAAGACTGAGGCGCTGTCGGATAGTATACGTATGTGGGTGTCCGTAACCCTCCTGGATTCTAGGGCGTGGACCGCCAGTATGATGCCCACACACTCCGCCTGATAGACGGTGTTGAATATATTTATTCAAATATTTATATTTAGGTCGTGTGAGATTAAGACTCCGACTCCGGTACCGGAGTCCGTCTTCGATCCGTCGGTGTATACTCTCATCTCCTTCGGGCCTGAGTAGTCACATTGTTCTTCTGTATGTGTTATGTTGTAGTGCCTATGAAAGTGGTGTGTTTTTGGGGCTTTGTCGCACGGTGATGCTAACATCGGTGTTCGCTTGATCGCGTCTTCCTTTATGCGTGTGTGCTTAACCCTGGAGTCTTTAGTTAGGATACCTGATAGATGGAGTCTAAAAGTGGCCAGGGCTGCCTCCTCCCGCACTATAAGATGCAGAGATGACAGTCCCAGCATTGCTTGTAGGGCGGCAGTGGGTTTGGTTCTCATACTGCTAGTGATTGCAACGCAAGCAAACCGCTGCAGTTTTTCGAGATCTCTTTGAGCTGTGCTGAGGTCTGTCCTGGGCCACCATACCAACGAGCCGTATGTAATGATTGTTCGAATGACTGTGGTGTATAGCCAGTAGGTAACCTTGGGGCTGATCTCTCTGGGATATACTGGCTTTTGTGGTGATATAGTTCATGTGTTTCGCCCAATTCAATTGTTTGTGCAAGTAAATTCCCAGGTACTTGGTTTCGGTTGAAAGGCCTAGGGTTGTACCAAAGAATCTTGGTAGCTGCATTGTCATTGGTTTCCTCTTTTAAGTGAAGAGAATTAGTTCCGTTTTTGTGGGGTTCACTGAGAGTTGGTGCTCGCCGCACCATTCCTCTACTAGTTTTAGGGCTTGACGCATGAGATTGCATCGAGTGTTTTCGTGGGTCCCGTTTATTATTATTGTTATAACATCCGCGTAGCCAACAGTGAAATAACCTTTGTCGTTGAGTGTTTTGATGACACATTTTATTTTACGGTTATTACAACTTCGTCATTTAGTAAACAATCTCATGAATAGGTAACTCAAATTCAATCGATTTCAAAACTAGTCAATAAAAATATCATGAATTATATGGGTGTCATTCTGAATTTCGACAGTTAATTATTTCGACATGGTCTCGATTTCGTTCGACAACACATTGCCTCGACAGAACATATATTCGACTAGCATTACTTCGACAGAATACCGCCAGGTACACTTCTTTATGTTTTTATTTGCTTACTTACAAGATTTGCATAAATTATTCAAAAGCCGGAAGAAAATCTGAAAGACAGCTAATATTTTTCCTCTACGGAGGAATCTTACGTAAAATCCAAATAATATACACGGATACACGCACGTCTAAAAAGCTTTAGTTACTGCGACACTGACGTAGATTGATGGCTCAGCAGAATTGACTGCTCCAGGGAAATTAACACTATGTAGTCGAGACAAAAACACTTAGATGACCCGGCGATGTAGGCGAGGTTATAATATATGGCAGGCATTTGTTTTAGTGACGTCATACGCCTATTTTGTTATTTTTGGGCTTTACTGTATACTGGATAATTGAGTTTGATGACGCAATATCGCCCGAGGTAATGACGTTCTGTGTTAAATATGGATGCTAGCGGGAACAAAATTATTTGTGTTTGCCTTGTATTTTTGTGTAAAAGGGACTGTGGTGAGTCATAAGAACAATTTCTAATTATTTCTGGTTTAATCATGAATATCACTGCTGAGAATAGGTTCAATTACCAGGTCGGATACATTATAATGTTTACTTATCACGAATTTCTTAGTAGCTGCATGGAGTCTGGTGTACAATAGAATGTCATAGAAAAAAATCTACAAGTCTGTGATTAGACCTGTCATACTGTATGGATCAGAATGTCGGGCTGTGAAAAAGATGCATGAAAAGAGATCGCATGTAGTAGTGATAAAAATGTTGAGATGGAACTGCGGCGTGACGAGAATGGATAAAGTGAGAAATAAGTATATTAAAGGAAGTTTGAAAGTGGCGCCAGTGACAGAAAAGTTGAAAGGAAACCGTTTGTCCTGGTATGGTCTTATTATGAGGACGGATAAAACGCATATTACTAAAAGAGTTATGAATATAAATGTGGATGGATGGAAAGGAAAAGGAAGGCCAAAGAAAAGATGGATGGACTGTGTTAGGAGTGATTTGCAAGAAAATGGGTATCAGTGATTGCGATACAGGTTGGTATGGAAGAAGAAAAGGTGTTGCGCCGACCCCAAGTAACATGGGACAAGGGAAGGAAGATGATGATGATGATGATGATGATGAGAAGCCCGCCCTAGTACATGCGGTTTAAGGCGTATAAGTATATTCCCCAATGTTAACCCGGTACTGGCCGTGCGCCCGCTCGGTGCCAGAATATCAATATTGGACCTCTATTTGGACAGTTTTGTTTGCAAAATATTTTTTGATTTACATAGTATATAAGAATAAGAATAATTTATTAAAATTAAGTACGTTCACAAGAATGTACATTAGGTGCAGTAGTATTATATCAAAAAAAATGCTTGTATGTATATTATATCTAAAATATTTTATTACAACTGCAAGATTTTAGACAAGAATTTCTATTTATGTTAGGGACCTGCCCGATTTAGGTTCTTTCAAACCTGTGTTTCAGGCCTTTAGTTGTTGTAGGTTGTTAGTGTTTTAGGCGCTTTACAAAAAAAAATATGATGATGATGATATGTAGGTTAAAAAGAAATTCTGACCATCAATTACTCTGTGTAAAAATATTTTTAAACATCCAAGTCGTTTTGGAGGAGTATGCAAAAGAAGCGAAAATTTATCGCGTTGTAAATTATTTTTTTAAAGAAAATGTATTAGTCATACGAAAAAAAACATGTTTAACAAATATTATAGCGACAACAACTATACAAGCGAGAGTGAGCGAAACTTTAAAACGACCAACGCCACCCAATGCACGGGTGCGGCTCGGTGCCTCAAAGGTTGAAGAGCCGAAAAAGCTTCCTTAGCTGCGTGAGTCCATCTGATGGCAACGTCACCTCGGAGAGATGCGATCTTTGGCGGGAGAAGCTCAAGCTTTTTAACTACTTCATCGAGCCATCGAAGAGTAACCCGCCTGGGCACGCGTTGCCATGACAGACTTGGAAAACTCATAATAGACTCCGCATGCAGGTCGGCCGCACCAAAGACAATCTCCACAGGTAGGGACTCTCGAATGGCTCCAACCTTCAGTGTTTGTGCGGCGTCTCCCCGCAGACTATAGTCCACCTTTCGTCTTGCGCGGCCTACCCTGTCACCTGTGCATATAAAGACCTGGCTGCGTCACCGGTTGGTATTGCCGTGACAGAATTCTGGGTTAAAGATTTTACATGAGTCAATAATAAATACATAATTTTTAACCGACTTTCGAAAAAGGAGGAGGGTCTATGTTCGACTTCTTGTATATTATTTTTTCTTTTTTTTTGTGTATGTTCACCGATATCTCGGTCAATTGTGAACCGATTTTGAAAAATCTTTTTTTGTTTGAAAGAGTATGTTCTGAAGTTGGTCTCATTTTAATTTGGTGAAGATCTGATGAATTACTTCGAAGATAAACAACATAACTCTTCAATAAATAACGGCAAATCTATCGGGACTGCTACAACCGCATGTCTGTTTATTGTTTATACCATTTCATAACATAACATCACGCCAGTACAATCTTAAGGGTTTAAGCAGATCTGTCATTTGATCGGTTTTGTTCAAGTTTCATGATATTCGAGTAATCTATTCTGGCGTTATTGGAAACTTACTAAACAACTTGCCTATTAGGTAGGTACAAATAAAAAGTGAAAAATAAAAAAAACTTTATTACAAAAAAATACTACCGACTTCCAAATAAGAAAAGTACAAAGTGAAAAATAACTTTATTTTTTAAAGTCGGTGTCTATAACGCAAAAAATGGTACCTACGAAAGACACCGACTTCCAAAAATAAAGTTATTTTTCAATTGTAGTTTTCGTATTTTTTTGTTTTTTTTTTTTATTTCAAACCTTTTAACCTAGCCGTTAGTAAAGAGTATACTTTACAGAGTAACCGTAAAGGCCTTAACCGTAACTGGTAAAATGCGGGTATTTTATAGGTAGTTACACCTGTATCCATCTAGGGTGTACGGTAGAGTAATTATGTAAAATATAAAATGTTTTCAACGAATTTTAACCACCTTTGTTTTTACGCACTGCACGACTGGTTTTAATAAACTTTTTGGTTTTGGTAGGTCCCTGCAATTACCATGAAAACCATTAAAAGCCAAAGTACATCTTATGACGATTCCAATTAACCCAAACACGACTAGGATATATTATTTTATTTCGGAGTTCCAATGCGGTAGGCATTCCGGCTTCATCATCAGATTAGTTCGATGGTACCATTTTCATCAGTAGGTACCATTTATTTAAGTACCTATTTGTTTAATCATAGTCGGTTTACTTTTCGAGATATCATAAAGGTACCCGTAACATATTTAGCATTAAGGAGTTCCAGTGACCATCTGTGGTCTTCTTTATAAGTTCTACTTCACCAAATTATTCTTTCTGAATGCAAATGATTGCATTGTTGAAGAAAATACCAAAATCGCTATATTTTTGCCTGTTATATTTGAGGTGTGTTCTCGATTTCTCCAGGATCCCATCATTAGATCCTGATCTGATGACCACGGGGCCACTTGAAAAGTATACCCTTCAAAACAAAAGAAGAATTTTCCAAATCAGTCTAGGAGTTTTTGAGTAATCAGGGAAAATGTATTAAAAAAAAGAGATTCCGGTGAATTGAGAAACTCCTCCTTTTTTGAAGTCGGGCGAAAAGATTTATAAATTTAAATTGATTTTCTTGGTATAGAAAACTGAATTGGTAGGCATTAAGCTTTCTAATAAATATTAAAATCAAAAGAGCAAAATGTTCAATATGATTGAACTTGACCGTGACTTACGCTACGTATTCGACCGAAAATATATTTTTCATAATGCATTGATAAAATTAAACGCGATACAAAAGTGATGGTTCTCATATTTTAATATTAAAGTCTAAGCTGATGAAAAGAGCCGTCAATCTGATACCCTAGGGCAGACTGAATAATGAGTGGCTAGATTACCTAAATATATCAATATGACTAAACATTATTATAAAATTTATCTTCAAAACTCTTTTGAAGCTTGCCAACGCCATATTTTAACGGTAGATAATCTGTTAACATTACGTAAGACTCAATAATTGGTGTCAGTTTTGGCAGCAAGTCTGCTTCATTAATTTAATTATTATGTTATTCACGAGTAAAAGTTAATTCATAAAATCAAAAAATCCAACTGCTTAAGAAGCAAACTAAAAATACGTATACAAGAAAAAATACATAATATAATAATAATAATAAATTCTTTATTTCACCAAAAGCCATCACAATACAAGAATCAAAAACAAGAGTATAATAAGGCTTATAAACTAGGATACAATAATTTTATTTCCCTGACTCCCTGATCTAAACTAGGTGTCTGTGTCTGTGTCTTAGGAGTCAGTGATTCACCGTAAGAAACAATACAAAGCCATAGTATAATAACAACGGGACGTTTAAACAATTAGCAAATGGTGTAAAAGAAAACAGAATATAATCCATGTAAAAGAGAAACAAAATGAAAAACGTTTAACTGTGGTGAGGTGAATAGGTGTAGGGTCTGTACGTGTGTTGTGCATGTGTGTGTGTAGTGACTAAATGTAAGGTGTGTGTGTGTGTGTGAGTGCGTATTTGGTGTGTAGGTGTAGGGCGTGTGTAGAGAGAATGTGGTGACCATTGCACAACTGTTCATGGTTAGATTTAGACTAATATAATTATGTATGTATGGTATACTAGTAGTACATTATCACTGCAATTTACCCTGCAGAAGATCCTCAGTGTCATCATAACTTAGTGTTTGGAGATAATCACGAAGTAAGTTTTTGCATTTGTATTTAGGGCACGAATAGATTTTAAACTTTTTATTTAGGAGGTTGTATATATTTGTGCTACTAACGTAGAATTGGCATTTGGCAAAGGCAGTTCTATGGCGTTCGTGGGAAAAACGTTATGCTTAAGCCTACCAGGCGGTTTCTTTGGAGGGCGGGCAGAGTGTTTGCGTAGGGTCGACAGGAGGATATAAAGTTGCCTGATTGTGAGTACCTTGCAACCGGAATAGAGCCGCACAGTGGGATACCTGCGTGGAAGAGAGAGCATTACCTTAAGGACAGCTCTCTGAGCTCTCTCAAGGCGGATAAATACATTTTGGGTGGCACCACCCCAGACGGGTAAGCAGTACGTTAAGACAGACCGGCATAGGGCAAAATATACTAATTTTAGCTTATCATTGTCAGCAGAGTTTCGTAACTTCTTGAAAACATATATTAGCATACGTATGCGGGACGTGACTTTGTCTATATGGGAGTGCCAGCTGAGATGCTGATCGATGAGAACTCCTAGATACCTTACGCTAGTGGACTTGGCTAGGAAGAGGCAGTTACACTGCGTCATGGAACCGCAGGCATGCGCTTTTAAAGTAAAGGAGTTTGGAGGACACAGATTCGACCGAATGGAAAATGGAACATACACCGATTTAGCTATATTTAAGGTGAGCAGGTTGTCGGTTAAACATTTCATAACGGCAGACAGCGCAGCCTCGGCGTTTTGGAATGTCAGGGGCCAGTCATCACCATGTACAACAAGGGCAGTGTCATCTGCGTACGCGTATATCCTACAATTTTCAAGAGGCAGTTTACAGAGTTTATTAATGTAGATAAGAAAAAGAGTAGGCCCCAGAATGCTGCCCTGCGGAACGCCGTATGTGATTGGTAGCTCATCACTTTCGTGTGGGCCGATTTTAACTATTTGGGTACGATCGCTGAGATAATCTGCAAAGATCTTCAGAGCGTGTCCACGTATTCCGACACTTTCCATTTTATTCAATAAGGCCTGGGCAGAAACGGTGTCAAATGCCTTAGACAGATCAAGGAAGATTCCCAGGCACTTATGTTTTCTATCGAGCGTTCTAGCCACGTGACTGGACAAATCCATGACTGCGTCCTCAGTACTAACCCCACTTCTGAAACCATATTGGTTACTTGCCAAGATGTTGTTTGCGTCGAGAAAACTGGTCAGATTCTTGATTAGTATCCGTTCAAGGATCTTTGACATCGCTGTTAGAATCGAGATTGGGCGGTAGTTATTGACGTCATCTTTGCTCCCAGACTTGTGAATGGGGTGAACTACTGCTTTTTTAAACGCCTTTGGAAAAACACCTGCAGTTATAGACAAGTTACAGATATGTGTAATAACCGGAACTAATACGCATCGCGAGGCCTTTATTATTTTAGACGGTATACAGTCTAACCCCGTTGCACAGTCAGACCTAAGCCCCGAAATAATAGAGTCAACTTCGTCTTCGGTTACCTCGAAGAGGGCCATTGAGTTACACGTGCTTGAGTTCGACACAGAATTGGGCACTATTGAGGGTGATTTAAATTTCGACGCCAAACTACTGCCTACATTTGCAAAAAAGTGGTTGATATGATTAAGTGAGGATTTAGGGCTATCAAACGAATGTAACAGGTCAAAGGCACATGATGTGCAGTCGGAGGATAGATCTGGTTTTGGTCAGCTCGCAAATATATATATTGTTTACGTCTTTTTATTAGTTCTAAAGCTGTCGGGATTTTTGATTAACTTTTTTGTATTCATAACTTTTAAGTTAACATTTTTTTGTCAAATTAGTTACATTTAAACATATAAGTGTTAAATATTTTTGAATTCACCTCTTAAAATTCTTTATTTTTATACACCATACAATGGGGATAGAACAAAAAAGAATTGGGCCTCCACAATATAGCGCCCAAAATCAGTCTATTTTTTCTTTATCTATTCTTTCTAATGCGAAATTTTTTCTATTATCCAATTTCAATGTAGCCAGTGACACTCACAAGGTTTAAGCGAATCGATTATCTAAGATTCATCAAAATCGGCCAACGCGTTTGGTCTCTAGAACGCCACATAGGATCAAAACATGCTTACATACACTGATAAACACATTACCCTCCTTCGGCGGTAAAAATTGCACTAAGACGAACTTACGCTTATATTCTAGTTTTGTAGGACACTTCCTCTAATTCATTTCAGTCGCCATGGTAACGAAAGCAAACTCTCGATTAATGTCAATGAGCAACAAACTATAACTGTAAATTTAATTGGGGCAAGTGGAAATAAATACTTAAAATGTAGGGGTTGAATATAAAATGCATTTCGCTTATTAATTCTTGATAGTTCTAGATATTAGAAATTTTTCTCAACTATATTGGGGTCGGCTTCCAGTCTTACCGGATTCAGCTAAGTACCAGTGTTTTACATGGAGCGACTGCCTATCTGACCTCCACAACCCAGTAACTGGGTAACACGGTACCCCTTGGCAAGACTGGTGTCAGATCTTAAGCTTCTGACTACCCCGTAACGACTGTCAAAGATCTTCGAGTGACAGCCGGGACCAACGGCTTAACGTGCTTTCCGAGGCACGGAGGAAACTCGGTATATTGAAATGGTCACCCATCCACGGACCGACCTCGTCAAGTGTTGCTTAACCTTGATGATCGACCCGTGCGGCTGTTATTATTCAGCCACGAGAATTCTTGATAGTTCCTAAAGAAAAATATTGCGACCTAATTCTAGCCAAATTTCTTCCTCAGCCAAAATCATATATTATTTACTGTTAGTTACTGCAGACAAGACGTCAGATCAAATCACATCATCAACCTATTAATGTGCCCACTACTAGGACACAGGCCTCCTCTCTGTGAGAGGGAATGGGTCGTAATTCAACCACCCCGGCCCAGTGCAGGTTGGTAGATGTCACAAGTCTTCGAATTTTTGGTTCTAGGACATGCCGGTTTCCTCACGATGTTTTCCTTCACCGTTTTGAGAGCAGTGATGATGAAATAATTTACACAAAGTAAAGCGCCTGGGCTCAAACCCACGACCTACAACTTGTAAGTCGCGGCCGATACCACTGGGCCACCACTGCAGACAAGACGTAAGGAATACAAATGTAGCAGTACTTAATGACACACGAAAAAGAGACGTATTTGTACAGCAATATAAACACACATAATTCCCTCATCCCGGAAGCGATTTCGATTTATTTGTCCCATCAAATGTAAATAAAACAACATGAGAACTACTGGCTGTCGCCGTAAACGGGCTTATCAAACTTGTGCAAGTATCGTGACGAAGCTAGTTCAGCATTGACACGATATTACTTGGCATAAAGGGTGGAAGTTTTTACGATCCTTATTTGTACTTTTGTACGGTGTGCCAGTAATTTTGGCCCGATGTGTAAGGGTTTTGGTAACTTGTTTGGTTGAGAGCTGTAAGGTAGAGTAATCGGTTTTGTAGCTTTAAATGTTAAGCATATGATGGGTAAAGATAAAATAACTGTTCTTTTCTGTAAAAAAGACTCGAGATACAAATCGAATATCAGTTTTTTTTTTTATGAAATTTTTTTTTATGAACAACGGTTCGATTGTTCATAAAAATCATCTAGATCAAATTGTTCCCTTCAAAGCTTCAGAAGATAAAATACTTTGAAAAGAATCTTTAAAGTTAATCTGAATAATTATCTAGTAAATCTTTATAATATCTAAAAACCCAAAGAGAATCATACATTTTTACCCGACTGTCGAAGGAGGGTAATGTGTTTATCAGTCTATGTATGTATGTTTGTTCCTATGTGGCGTTCCAGAGACCTAACGCGTTGGCCGATTTTGATGGTTCTTACTTCAATATATTCTTATTAACCCTGCAAGTGTTACTGGCTACATTAACTGTGTTACTGGCTACATTAACTGGATAATATGAAAATGGCGGCGTTTTGGCGCCATATTGTGGGGACCCCATTTTTTTTTATCTTCCAAACTCATTGGCAGGGGTATCAAAATAAATGGTTTTAAGAAGTGATTAAAAAAATATATAATAGCTTATATGTATAAATGTACATATAAGCTATTAACCTAATTCTAAAAAAAAGTTATAAATTAAAAAAGTTGATTCAAAAAATCAAACATCTGATTTTGGTCAGCCAGCTCGCGAATATGTATCCTCCGACTGCACATCATGATTTTCTCCTTGTTTACGTCTTTTCAGTTCGCTTTTCAAGCAGTCGGGTTTTCTGTTTTTTTTTTATTCTGAACATAGATACGAAGAATCAAAACTACGAAATTACATCCTTAATCTAAACCAAACGTAAACATAATCCACTCACTACGTCACTTTGCTCCAAATATTACTCTATTACACGATCCCAAATCCCGTGCCACAGAGTATAAATTACGCGCGAAAGAAAAAAAAATCGCGCGTAACGTGCGTTTATAAGGGAAGCCTAATTCGCAACAAGTTAACCAAGATTTATTAGCCGTAACGATCCTTGTAAAATGCTAACATAAATCACTAATACGCTTCACGGAACCGGTTTGTTACTAGAAACCGCTAAGGAGATTCGTTGAAGAAAAGTAAGTATTCGTGATTTAATGTTGCGTAAGCGTAAGAATATTTTTTTTTTTTTTTTTTCGCACCTACAAGTTTTGTTGGTGTACGAGAATAACATTTATATTGAGAAAACTTGACTTACCTAGGGATATCTGGGTAATCTTGGTTGGCTGGGTAACCTACTGGTAATCAACTAAAACCAGTAAGATTGGAAGCAGTCTTCAATAAAGTCTAGAAAAGGCTAGGAAGATTATGATTGTGGTAAATCGTTTGTTCTATATTGGTTTAAAAAAACACGCCTGCATTTTGTCAAAAAGTGAATATTTTTTTTTACAAAAAATATGTGCTTAAATTGCACAGCTATTATAATCTATTTAGTATTTACCTTGTGGCCATTCAAAACTAAAATAATTTAGTTTGTTTTTATTTTTGTAGTTCAATTTTCAATTCATATTTTGAATTGATATTTTTTTTTTTCAAATATTATTGAAAATTTTGTAAAAAAATTATTTCCGTTTGTTTCATGAACCATGGTCTCTGGTTTCTCTCTCTCGCATTACATTTTTTATTAGCCTATGTTACCCGGGATAACGCAACGCTTCTACTAATACCACATATATTGACATCGGTTAAGCCGTTTAGATGAAAATACTCACATACATACATGAACCCTAAAAACACTCATTTTTAAATTCGTGTAAAAATAGTGGGCATTTGGCACAACAAGTTAATGCATTTACTTCGTTAAACATTACTTTTAAAATGCCAAGATGCGTTCCATCTCTAAAATGGCTCTCTCGTATTTTTCAAATATTGTCTCTATTGACTTTTACAAGCCATTAACTTTTCTAATGTATTGTAAACACAATATGAACGAACTAAAAATTCAATTTACAGACGGTTTCAGTATTCATCAGTTGACGCATAAAAAAACCTATTAAAATTACTTCTGCTGTTTGTCAAATTACGTTGAAGATAAAAATTTTGGCTTTGACACCCTCTGCGCATGCGGCTTCCCTGTTAACTCATAAACGGCACAAATATATGAATATCTCTAACTATTCTCAATCTCATTTTTTTTCTCTTTTAATTAGACTTTTTACAGTATTTTTCAATCATCATTATAGCCCTTTGCTAAGAATAGTTACAGCACTGATTACAGTATTTGTGCCACATGTTAAATTTAGTGTTGTTTTTTAATTTTTTTTACCTTTGTATAGATTCTTTTACCGATTGTCAATGTGTGAAAATTGTAAGCTTTCTAGATTTCTAGATGATTGTTAACATTTGTTAACTTTTTATTTCGTACATAATTTTTTTTTTGTTTGTTTGTTTGTTTTTTTTTTTCAATTTCGTACGACTTATTGTCGGGCCTACGTTGTCCCCCCATATCCAAGTATTAATGCTGTAACATGGAAATATTGTAAACACAAAAAAAAAAAGAGTAACCACGGAGTTTCTTGCCGGTTCTTCTCCATAGGAAACGACTTACCCGAACCGTGCACCTTTTGTCGTCGTTTTATCGCCCATGTAGGCCTATGTAAAATAAAAATATTTGATTTTGATTTTGCTGTAATGCTTTTACAAGATGTCATATTAGCATATCGCGTTTGACGATGCCATGCGACTAGACGAACACGCTTAATCGACGACACGCTTTGCGACCGTTAAATTTTCTTACACGCTTAAAAAGAATACAGTAATTATCGCGGGTTAGAACCTAAGCAGGCACTTTCATCATCATCATCGTCTACAACCCGACTTTGACAAAAACTGAGCAAAGGCCTCTCATTTCTTGTGTCAATCCCCACGCTTCTGAGCCAGCCCTATCCAGGTTCAACTCATGATGAAAAATAAAACGTCTGCGATTTCTCTCCACAGGCAGGTATTAAGCTTTACGGACATTATTTCATAACCACTGCTATTAAAACGGTGAAAGAAAACAGCGTGAGGAAACCAGTATTGGCTTATCCTAGAATAATAGTACATTACTGCAGCGGCCAGCAAATGAGGCATTGATAGTCGAACGTGTAAATGTTAACGAGGCGAAGCCGAGGGACACATACGTAAGTCCATCAATACCTAGTTGTGGTGAAGGCTTGTATTGTACTTTTCTCAAATAATGCGCGGAAATTAAACCTAAGTAGTACCTAGAACGCATTTTGTCAAATACAATTCCTTTTCAAAATCAATGACGAACAACAATATTTTTTTTCCGTTCGTTCCATCCGTGTTCATTTGTTTTTTTCTGTTTGCAAGCCAGTTCGAAATTTAAATAAAACCTTTGATAAGTTACCTCCTTGGTTGCCATGAATCGGAGTATAAGATCATTCCATTTTTAAATTACACGACAGATATGCGTTTACTATGTAATTTATTTGGCCGATAGATATGGATTTTCATACAACTTTTGCCGGCCGCTGCTCGCATGTATTTGGCCAGTACAGCAATTTCGATTTATCTCGTAGAAGGTTGTCAAAATAAAGCTCAAATTTCCAAGCATGTTTGAGAATACATACTCTTTAGCTTACCGTGCATTGTCATCCAAACGTGTATGCTAAATTTCATCTTAATCGGTTGCGGATAAGTAGATAATTCAGTTGATTTGACGCGTACCTGTATGTGTACATTGCAAGTTAATAAAAAGCTTGTAAAATATGAAGACATGTAATATCCATCAAACCACACTGGACCCGTGACACGGGATTAAGGCCCACGTCGTCTGTTATAGAGAAGGTCCCTAGCAGTAAGAGCATTATAGCCTGATTATGTTTGAAGTTGCTATGCAGACAAATACGCTTAATCGACGCCTCGCTCCTCCCGCTTCGCACTCGTAAATATTCGTACGGCGGCCTAAAAAAGTATACAGCAAACATTTACTTTCAATATTCAAACGACATGTTTAATCTGGAGAATGAAGAACGTACGTTTACATTCTTTGCAATAAATATTGGCAAACAAAAATTTAATGTTTGTGTCATTAGGTATAGTAATTTGTTTATTTAGAATTGAATATAGGTCTACGCTGCGCTGTAAATACGTGAAAACATAACACGATGCCAGTATTACATTGGATTGCCTGTACGAACGGTTGCGGTTCTCTGTAAGAGAGGGTATGGGCCATGATCCACCACGCGGGCCCAGTGCGGGTTGGTGGATGTCACATGTTTTCGAATTTTTGGTTCTAGGACATGCCGGTTTCCTCACGATGTTTTCCTTCACCGTTTTGAGAGCAGTGGTGATGAAATAATTTACACAAAGTATGCGCCTACCTGGGTTCGAACCGACGACATACGACTTGTAAGTCGGGGCAGTTACCACTGGGCCACCACTGCTCTCTCCCATAACTCAAGGGATAGGGTAACCATATCAAAGAATCTACTGGCATATGAATTATTTTACAATTATCATTGTTTTTCTTTTTTTTCATGCCATAATCACGGCATCTGAAAGGTCGCATTTTTTTTAAATTGGTTACATTTGATTTATGATATCTTCGAACTGTGAATTTTCGGACCACATATTATTTAACTTGCAATGTATGTACGAGTAGGTATGTGTGTTCGGGTCAAATCTTGCAACTGAATTTTAAAGCAGCTATCCTCCACTGATTAAGATGAAATTTTGCATACACGTTAAGTTTGGATGACAATGCATGAATGCATGGTTAGCTAAGTGACGTCATTCTAAATTCATAATTGCGGACGGCCCAAGATGGCGGACTAGTTATTTTCTGAGCACCGCCATGATATGGGTATCAAATAAAAGGGTTAGCTGAGAAGAATACAAAGAAGCTTGTTTTAAGGAAAATGTTTTTTGAGAATATTTTTTTTACTTATAGAATATAATAATTGAGTTATGGGATATCAAAAAAACACATTGCATATAGTACCACATTTCGTCAGTCTCATTAAATAGGGACGAGCATATAGCCTCTATGAGAGCGATGAGAGCAGTGTTGGCCCAGTAGTATCGGCCGCGACTTACATGTTGTAGGTCGTGGGTTCGAGCCCAGGCAGGCGCTTTACTTTGTGTAAATTATTTCATCACCACTGCTCTCAAAACGGTGAAGGAAAACATCGTCAGGAAACCGGCTTGTCCTAGAACAGACATGTGACATCCATCAACCCGCACTGGGCCCGCGTGGTGGATAACGGCCAATTCCCACTCACAGAGAGGAGGCCTGTATCCCAGAAGTGGGAACATTAATAGGCTGATGATGTGATATAGCCTCAATCGTGAACAAATCCAGACTGCGGACTGCTACTGAGTAATTCCATATATGATCATCATCATCATCAGCCTTATAATCTTCGCACTATGCTGGGACACAGGCCTCCTCTTTGAGAGAGAGGTAGTGGGTAAAGCCCACCACGCTGGCCCAGTCAGTTGGTGGATGTCACATGTCTTCAAATTTTTGGTTCTAGGACTTGCCTGTTTCCTCACGATGTTTTCTTCACCGTTTTAAGAGAAGTGGTGATGAAATAATTTACACGAAGTTAAGTCCCTGCCTGGGTTCGAACTCACGACCTACGACACGTAAGTCGGGGCCGTTACCACTGGGCCACCACTACTCTTCTATTTGCAGATGGAAAAAACCATAACTCAGCGGTAGTGATTAAGACCAATACACCCACGAGGGAGTTGTGCAATCTGTGATTCATACAGTATTTACCTGACTGCATACGAGGACACCTTATGTTTTTTTTTGCATAAATATTGAGGGTAAATAAAAGTGCGAAGATATAATTTGCGAATAATATCTGTGGAATGGTTAAAGGTTGCATACATTCCCGTAAAATATTAACATGCAAATGTTGAAACTTTCAGACATAAGAATTCAAAGACTGTTTCTTCATCAAATAGTTTTATTACTTTGCTAAAAGCCGCCAACTTTTCTGATACGAATGATCCACAATCCTTCATAGATAAAGCTTCATAGATGAATGGTGATTCAATTATAACAAACTAAAAATGTAAACATATTCCGAAAATCCACATAATAATCAACATGTTGTATCGTATAGATTTAACAATAATTAATGTTTATTTATTATTATTAATACATTTGTTTCAGATATCAAATCCATACACAAAATAAAACATTGAAATATAAAAATACAAATTAAGAACATAGAATTACAAATTTGTATAATTTAAAAGTAAAAATACTAATTTATACAAACTTCAACAATAACCAAAACCGTTTTAGCAGAATTCAAGACTTTTTTTATTCATCATCATCAGTCTTTTTAATGTTCCCTCTGCTTGGACACGGCCTGCTACTTTTTTATTAAACGACGCCGACGCAAAATAACTAAAATATGTGCAATATTTATTTTAAATTAGCAATTTTTTTTATATATATAGAATATGACAATATGTATTATTAACATATATACAATTGAATATTCTAAAAAAAAACCACCAAACCTTTACACAAATACAAAATCGAGACGGAAAAGAGCTCACTGTGCATCAAAAAATTCGTCCACATCGATGTGAATGGGAAACGTGCCCAGAACGCTGGCAGCATTATCACGTTGGATGGAAATTCTGATTCTCTGGCCGAAGAAAAGGCCAGCCCTCTGGTCACGTAAAGAGTCGACGAGCTTTGTGCTAATTTCTCGAAAAACTCGATGCGCATTCGGACTCCATGGACCTAATGTTTCATCCCCAAACGGCTCAAACATATAACTTCCAATAAGGTTGTTATATTTGCGCCGTTTGAGATTTTCTGCACCGGCAGAAGCCGCCCCAGCACAGCCCGCCGTGCTAAAAAGATGGGATGGCGCAAGGGTGTCGACACATGTTGCATCCCACACCGAAGGCCTACCCACCTTCCACGGCATTATGGTCATCCCGTCTGGTCTCTTCCCATCGTGCCAAGCCATTGGGTTCTAAAACAGCTGGCACTCCGGCGGTGACAAGAGCCCGAGGTATGATGTAATTAATGCTGGCGTGCCGTGCTATCTGGCCAGGGCTCCAACTGCAGGATAGGCCATGGTGACCGAGGCGATCGACTGCTTCACCACATTGACAACGATGTGGACCACCATACGCAGTCATGTAGCGATCCGGAAGGTGTTGTCACTCACTACATAGTACCTATGTTGAGTGACAGTAGTGCCTGTAGCCTGAGGCCCAACTCCCACTCTTCCACAGCCAGCAGGCGGGCGCGCTCATCAGTATTGGTGGACGTATTTATAAGTTTATGCCGTACCAACCTGCAGAGCGGCTCATCCCACTGTCTCTGGGAAGATGGGTTCCCGGGCAACGCCGTATTCGGAATAATAATTTAAATTTAATAATAATAAGTTAAGTTTCCAAAGGAGGCTTAAATTTAAAAATGTAATCATCGACACGATGAAGAAGAAGAAAGGAGGCTATGCGGCCAAAGCCTGCCATGCCAGCCTGCCAGTGCAGGATCGAACGGCGTATCGATGGGGCTAGGGTACTCATCGGCAAACTATGCTGTTTCAGGGAGGGCAACACACGACCACGTGTGATGCGCTTCGTGAGGCGCGCATTTTCGGGGACTGGAATTAGTCCTCGAGAATACATGTCCCGTGTCACGGAGCGCATCGACTTCCTGGAACAGAAAGTTTGTGCATGGGCCAGCCGTATTCGGCGGTATAAGCGGCGGGTTGACCGGTACTCGCAGAATCGCATGTTCCAGAGTGATGAGAGGTGGGAATACAGAACTTGGGAGCGACCTGAACAAACCGCCCGGATGATGTCACCACGAGTAAATTCTGGCGAAACATCTGGCTGGTACCCGTCTGTCACACTGAGGGTGGCTGGATGCGTGATGTCGAGCGCGTGTGTGAAGCTATACCAGAAATGGAAAAAGTAACTATTAGTCCATCTGATGTAGCCAAAGCAGTTCGTCCGCTACCGAACTGGAAGTCTCCGGAACCGGACGGACTGCATAACTTCTGGCTAAAATGGTATAGCAGCTCACATGCGTTTCTGGCATCTCAATTGCAGTCATGTTTAGAGTCTGGGTCGCTTCCGCAGTTTTTAACAACAGGCGTTACCCACCTGCTCCATAAGACAGGTACTCCCGCGGAACCCAAGAATTATAGACCAATTACATGCTTATCAACGGTTTATAAACTTCTTACATCCATCCTGAGAGCAAAAATTGATAAACACATTGAAGGTAACTTGATAATGTCTACCTCTCAGAATGGATGTAGAAATGGGTCCCGCGGCACTAAGGAGCTACTCCTCATTGACATGGCCATAAGCCAGCAGGTTCGTCGATCCCGCAAGGATCTGTCCACATGCTGGATAGACTACAAAAAGGCCTACGACTGTGCTGGAGGGTGCTACGAGGGTGCTGTGGTTGTAGAAAATAGATGCAACTCTATGCACCTTCCTTGAGTCATGTATGGGGCAATGGAAGACAGTCCTTCGATATCCAGGATGTCGACCGATTCAGGGGGATGATGAGCCTGTATGGATTAAGCGGGGGATATTTCATGGCGACAGTTTGAGCCCACTTTGGTTCTGCTTAGCCCTGAAACCTCTTAGTACACTGCTAGAGGATTCAGGACTAGGCTATCGGTTGAGAAGAGGTGGTCAGGTCATATCTCACCTTCTTTACATAGATGATCTGAAACTCTTTACCCCCAATAAATTCCAACTGACGGAGCTACTGAAGGTAACTGAAACCTTCAGTAACTCCATCAGGATGGAATTTGTTGTGGAAAAATGTGCAGTCATGCATGTAAAGCAAGGGGAGATTATGGAATTCGAGGGAATTCAACTCTCTGACTCCATACACCTCAGACACCTCTCCTCAACCGAAACTTACAAGTATTTGGGTATGTCGGAACCGTTGGGCATCAACAGTACTGACATGAAGCAACTGCTGAAGGAGCGTTTCTTTGGCCGCCTGAAAAAGGTATTAAATAGCCTTTTGTCGGGTGGCAATAAGGTCTTTAAGGCCTTTAACAGTTGGGTCATGCCGGTTTTGATGTACTCATTCGGCATACTCAAATGGACTCAGACCGAGCTCGACGCCCTCGATAGGAGGGTCCGGACACTGCTGACTGCAAACCGGATGCATCACCCACGATCATCGGAGATGAGACTTTACATCCCGCGGAAGTGTCGATGCTTTTTAAACGCCAAGACTCTTCACAACCGCGAGGTGTGCAGCCTCAGAGAATACTTTTTAAAAGCTGAAATGGGTATGCACCGGGATGTGGTCGCAGTGGACAAGGGACTCACCCCGTTGTCCATGGCTAAAGAGAACTGGCGCAAGCCTGTAATACTATCGACTGATGAACGCAAAGAGGTATGGCAAGGCAAGGAGCTACACGGGCGCTTCTGTCGGGCTCTCCATGGGCCCGATGTAGACTTTCCAACGTCCGTATCCTGGCTACGTTTTGGCGACCTTTTCGGGGAAACTGAAGGTTTTGTCTGTGCAATTATGGACGAAATTATCCTGAAGAATAACTACCGGAGACATATAATGAAAGGGACGGTTGACATATGTCGGGCATGCCACCGTCCGGGTGAATCCATCAGACATATTATCTCTGGTTGTTCTCGTCTGGCTAACGGCGAGTACTAACACAGGCATAACCAAGTGGCCAGGATTGTTCACCAGCAACTTGCTTTGAAGTACAATCTAGTGGAATCGGAGGTAAGTATGTGCCCGACCCAGTTCTCGAAAATGACCATGTCACGTTGTACTGGGATCGGTCTATCATCACTGATAGAACTATTGTTGCCAATAAGCCAGATATAGTGGTGATAGACCGATTAGCGCGCCACACAATGATAATCGATGTCACCATCCCACATGACGAGGACCTCGTGAAAGCTGAGAAAGAGAAACAAATCAAGTATCTTGACTTAGCACACGAGGTTGTCGACATGTGGAATGTGGACTCGGCGATCATTGTGCTTATTGTCGTTACAGCCAACGGCCTGATGGCCAAGAGCCTCGACGACCATCTGTCGAGGCTGTCATTGGGCGGTTGGATCAAGGGTCTGATACAGAAGGCAGTACTCCTCGATACGGCTCGCATTGTGAGGAGGTTCCTGTTTCTGGAGCCCTAACCACCGGTAGCTTGGACCCTGCTCCCGATACCGGCGGACAACCATTTTTTCTTTTTTATGATTTTACTTGTTTTTTTTTATGATTTGTTTTTATAAAGAAATATTTGAAAATGTAAATTTAAAATGTGTACATAATTGAATAAACGAAATAATAGTAAATAGCACATGAATTTTAATCAAGCTAACACAATATTCTGAATGATGTAATGAAGTTGAAATTTTTGAACGGAAAAGCTGATAAAACAAAATAATTTATTAAATTTCTACCCACAGTTTTTATTTTCACTTTCAAAAGTAAATATATTTTTCAAATATATAATTTGAGTAACACCGAGCCACATTTTAACGACCACAGTTAATGACGAAACCTACTCATCTTACTCATTAAAACTACGAAAATATTAATTTCAATTTGAAAACATGAAGCAAAAATTAATATGGGACATCACTTCAGTACAATTTGTGCTTAACAAGAATAATATTTCTTCTCAATAAAGTTAACATAAAGCTTTTTAAATCGTCGATTGCCAACACTTATTGTTTCGTGCATAATCAATTTATTTTGGCTTATGTTTAACTTACCACCAGATATAGTAACATATAACAGACAAAAATAGTAAATGATCACCAAAATTAAACCCGCATCTTATTGTAAAATTATAACCAAAGTTTTAACATCTCGCTATCCTGTTTAGGCAAAATGACTCCAAATAAATCATTGTTAACCCAAAAGTAGTAAATGATCACCAAAAGTAGTAAATGATCACCAAAATTAAACCAATGACCAAAAAGATTATAAAATTTCTGGGAGCAACTTGGAAGTAGCGCTCGCCGGCCGCTGCCGCGGCACCGCTCGCTTTGCTCGCTCGGCTCGAGCGCGGTTGGTCACAGTTCTAACCTAACCTAACCTATTTTACAACATTAAATAGCGCAATAATTTGCTATTAAAATTTGGTGATCAATTTACTAAATTTGGTGATCAATTTACTAAATTTGGGTTTCATAGTACAATTTTAGGTAATAGAGGTTATGGTCACAAAGTAATTTTAGGTGGTCATTATATTTATCCCCATTTATTTTTAAGTGGCCAATAGTGAGTATTTTTTTTTTGGGACGTTATACCTATTCATCCATTACAAAAGCTAATTATAGGTATATTACGAGTATAATCTTCAGTAATAACTACAGAGGTTTACAATTAATTAAACTTTTATTTATTTTAGAATTGCATTCAGTAGAATTATTTTGATGGAAGTAATATAAAATGTATATTTTGATTTTGGGTGAGAGCTCGATATTTCGGCACCGTTACAAGCTCCATGATCACGAGAACTAAAGTCTTTGCGGGTGGGTGTTGTTTACGAGCTGACATATCTGTCTACCCTCTTCCTCACTCGTTTTTCACGCACGATGCCGCTACTACCAGAACCTTTCTCACTAGTTACTCAACATTGTTCACGACTAGGGCATGCAAACCGGATACCCGGATAACCGAAAAAGCCGGATAACCGACTGATTTAAAAACCGGTTTTTTCAGCCTTGTAAAAACGGGTTTTTCGGTTTTTTGGTTGTCACCTATATGATTGATTTAATAATACTTTAATTTTCCCAAACAAAATATTAAATTTAACACTGACAAACGTGGACAGGATGGCGCGGCGAGGCGGCGTTACTGCCTATTTCGGCCACGTTAATTTAAATCCTTGACGCACTACTATGCCGAGCTGCCGCTATTTTGTTTTTCGGTCAGTCTGTGTATAGTGAGACGAGTGCACGTGTTGTGTTTGTCGATGATTACATTGCATATATTATTTTATCAAGGTATTGTTGATCACATGTTTAATTTTGATTTTTGATTTTGATTTTGTAAACAAATGCTTATTATTATAAACATAAGTGAGATAAGCGTAAAACATAGTTTGAGAAGACTTCGGAATTTTCATTTATTTAATCAAGATTGAAAAAAAACGAAAAATCCGATTGAACGGGTTTCACCGGTTTTGTAAACAAAAAACCCGAAAATACCGGTTATCTAAAACAACCCGGTTTTTGACTGCCCTATTCACGACAGACGATGCTCACTGTATCCACATTTGACACTCGTTCAGTAGTTTTACGACCTTTACATAGTTGAACCACTGGATTCCCACCATCATCCACGGCATCTTAATTCTGTAGTGACGTCACTAGTGCTTATTATCTTTGCGACGAGGATCGTATAACAGGCGAATTAGCGCATGTTAAACAAGTCCTACAGAGGAATGGATACGGGATGAAGATCTTGCCATGTGATCGAAAATCATCAAATAAACAATTGAAGTACAAGGTCGAGAGACAGCCAGCATTTTTGCCATACATGAAGGGAGTGACAGACAAAGTCGCAAACATTCTCAGTAAATACTGCATAAAAACTATTTTCACTCCTTTCAAGAAAGTATCCCAAAAGTTGCGTTCGCCTAAAGATAACTTTCCCTTGGAGAAGCCTGGCGTATATAAGATTATATGTAGCTGTGGGCAATCATATATTGGACAGACGAAGCGAACTGTTGCTTGCCGAATCAAAGAACACATTAGGGCAGTGAAAAACAACGATCCCCAAATCAAATCAAATCAAATCAGATAAAATCAAATAATTTATTCGCTAGAATGTAGGTGTTTATAACAAGATCGTGGGATGAAAAGGTGAGCCATACATTCTGCCCAAAATTAGGCATACAAAATTATAGTAAATCAAATGAAACAATATAAAAAAAACAAGTAAAGTCAAACAGGTAAAGATGTCAATTAAAAAAACAAAACAGTCAAATAGAAAAATGGATTCAAAAAATATTCAAACAAAGGCAAATTTGCAATCAACAAAAAACATAGTAAAAAAGAAATATAACAAAAAATATACAGTCAAACAGATAAAATAAAATAAATTGTAGTTCTAAAAACTAAAAAACACGCTTTAATGGTAAGGATAATGGGACAAACTGTTTAAATTATTGCAGTGTCATCGGTCCTTGATAAGTGTGCAAAGTTTCAAATCAATCCAACGTTTTGAAGTGGGTGAAAATCACGTTCAAAGATTCCGTTACATTGATACATTAATACATTGATACATTGTTACATTGATACATAGATACATAGATACATACATACCAAGCTAATAAAAGCGTGTTAATAAAAACAGCAAATCTGTCAAATACAGTCAAAATGTCATTAATGAAATCATTTTGTCTGTAAAACAAATATCGGCCATAGCAGAACATCTTCTCGAATTAGGGCCAAACCACTGGTTCGATTTACATGACCCACAGGTTATCTCGACTGAACGCCATTACATACCTAGAATTGTTCGGAAAACAATTGAAATAACCAAGTGCAAAAATTTCAATAGGGACGACGGGTTTCAATTGTCGAGAGCCTGGAATCCAGTGGTTCAACTATTTGAAGGTCGTAAAACTACTGAAAGAGTGTCAAAAGTGGATACAGTGAGTATCGTCTGTCGTGAACAATGTCGAGTAACTAGTGAGAAAGGTTCAGTGGCCTTAGTGCGAGTTTTTACTCACACTCAATCGCGTTAACGTTAACGCCACTTTGTATTGAAACTGGATAAGCGCCGTCTGGTGACGGCAAGGCAAAACCTCTTTTTTTGTATACATTTTGACATAAGAGATCGTTTACGTTATCACGAGTGAGTACGTTAAAAAACTCGCACTAAGCACACTGACAACGTAAACGATCTCTTATGTCAAAATGTATACAAAAAAAGAGGTTTCTCCTTACCGTCACCAGACGGCGCTTATCCAGTTTCAATACAAATTCATGTTAGCGTTAACGCGATTGAGCGTGAGTAAAAACTCGCACTAAGGCCTCTGGTAGTAGCGGCATCGTGCGTGAAAAACGAGTGAGTAAGAGTGTAGACAGATATGTCAGCTTGTAAACAACACCCACCCGCAAAGACTTTAGTTCTCGTGATCATGGCGCTTGTAACGGTGCCGAAATATCGAGCCCTCAACCAAAATCTAAATATACATGGTAAATATCCCGGAACAAATATTAATTCTGATGATTGTGACCATGTCAGCTTAAAAAATTATATCATAAAATGGATAAATTAATATTATATTCAATATCCCATATTCAGTCCGTTTAATTTAACGGTCTGATAGAATATATTAAAATTCGATCAATATTAAATACAATAATTTATTTATAAGCACGAACGTCAATTTAATTTAAATTGATAACAGCTGAGCCCAACAAACAAGTAAATACATAACATAGAAAATACCAAAATAAACTTCGTTGTTAAAATATTTTAACCAAATTAAATAGCAATTCCAACATTAATTTGCTTACAAAACTTTCCAGAATTATGTAGGTTATCCATGGACGTATTAATCTTACTCGGAGAACTTGCGAAGTCTGTCCCCAACTGCGGAACATCAGAAATATAATTTAGTTTTCCATTTAAGTTGGAAATAGGACACTTTGCATACAAATTCTCCTTCTAAACTTGTCATGAGAACTGTAACTTGTCCGCGTTGTATATCCGTTACATTCCACTTAGGAGACCGTTGCACCTTCATTTGTTTTGGAGTAAACATCAACTTTGGACTCGAATGAGGACACAAAAACATTTTGGTCGGCGACAGGGCATATTCTGAGGCCCAAACACACGCGTTTACGACGCCTCTGCGGGTGAGCGACATCAAAAACCGCTTAGCGAGTCCCCTACTACCACCTCGGGTAGGCTAGTGTATACTTTATGTTGGTCGAAGTTGTAAAACGTTGGTGTCTCCCCGAAGGGTACTATTCCTAGTTTCATGTTGTGGTGAAGTTTTTGTGTGCGAAGGAAATGTTGTACAATTAACTATGTAAGTACAATTTGACGACGCAAACGTGCCTTGTGAGAGCACAAGTTTATTGCTTGCTGTTGTTAATGTTGATGCTGTAAACAAAAATTATGTCCTTTTTCATTAGGCTTTAAGTTGAAACTGCTATGTGTCAAGTAGGTGTCTCGAGTTTGGTGAATTACAACACCCAGTCGTATTAATTTAAAGTTCCTTAAAACTTGTTATAAAAGTGACGGTCGGAAGTGCTTACAAAATAAACTTCAAGAGTAAAACTCTCACGCAACAACCCGCCAGAAAATGGTACAAAATTGAACAATTTCAAACCTTAAATTACTCGTAAACCGTGGTGCTACAACAACTAATCTTTCAATGATAACAGCCCCTTTTTTTTTTTTTTTTTTTTGATCACGCTGTGAAAAAATGCATTACGCATACCCACCCATTGGGGGAATGGGGGGCTATGTGGGACTCCCAAGGCTGAGGCCCGGTATACCCACTAAAATAACCCAGCGGCACTCCCGCATCGTCTTTATGGAGGAGGACTGGGAAACTGGCACAGCCTTTACGTCCAGTCCTCCGCCGACGACCGCCCGCCTTTACAGCGGGGCCTTCACGCCCCTCCCTTAGTGGAGGGGCCCGGGAACGACCGCAGTGCTCGGCCGTTCCCGCCCGACGAGGGTGGCGATTAGTGCAATGCGAGCGAAAGGTGCCCCCGCACCTGTCGCCCGCTAATCGCCACCAGGAGGTGGGAGGAGACGATCGTACAACCGCCTTCTCCCACCCCTTCTTCGCCTGCGGAGCGGCGGCGCGAGAGGATCGTCCTCCCGCGCACGCTCCGCCGCCTCCTTTTGCGACATCACGACCTCGCAAAAGGAGGCAACCGCTGCCTAGGCCTCCTCACTCCCCAGCATGGAGTTGACCACGCCAGGGAGTGAGAGGTCCTGCCCGACAACATCGATCAGGGCACGACGCAGTTCAGCCCAGGCTGGGCACACCTCGAGGGTGTGCTGCGCCGTGTCCTCTGCCGCGCCGCAGTCGTGGCACGCTGGGGTTTCCTCCCTCCGGATCCGGTGCAGGTGCGTTCCGAAACAACCATGTCCGGACAACACCTGCACTAGACGGAACGAGAGGAAACCGTGAGGCCGCTCGAGCCAGTCCCGCAGGACTGGACCGAGCGCGTCCAGCGTCCGACGGCCAAAGGCGGCAGTGGCGAGGTCCTCCGTCCAATGGACGATGATAGCGTCCCTCGCCTCCCGCCGCACGGCCTCCCGCTCTTCCGCGGCGGGGCGCTCCCCGAGCGCCTTCCGCCGCGCAGTCCACTCATATACTCTGGCGAGCACCCATGCCTCCAACTCCCAGGGAGGGGTGCCCGCCAGAGCGCACGCCGCCGAAAAGCCCACTGAGCGGTAGGCCCTCGCCACCCGCTGTGCAATGGCCCTTTGTGGCCCGCGGATGGCGGTTGCATTCTCCCTCCTCTGGAGGGAGTCCGCCCAGATGGGTGCCCCGTAGAGGGCCATGCTCTTGAGGATGCCGGCATAGAGGCGCCGGCATCGCGTCTTGGGCCCCCCCAGGTTCGGGAGGAGCCATGAGAGGGCGTCCGCGGCTTTCAGCAGGCGCGTCGACAGCCCGCTGAAATGCGGGCCGAAGCGCCACCTGCTGTCAAGCACGAGGCCCAGATATTTCATCTGGACCCCGACCTCTATCCGGACGCCCTCCACCAAGATATGGGCGTCAGGAGGGCGGCGCTGCCGAGGCCCGTGGAAGAACACGGCCTCGGTCTTGTTCAGCGCCACCCTCAGTCCAAGCCGGCGGATCCTCCCCGCCACCAAGGATCCGCCGGCCGAGGCCAAACAGGCCGCCTCACCGAAGTCCCTCCCCCGGGCAACGAGGAGAGTGTCATCTGCGTAGCAAATGACACTCGTGCCCTGGAGGAGGGTGCCCCGCAGGAGCCAATTAAAACCGATGTTCCACAGGGGAGGGCCTAAAACCGACCCCTGCGGAACACCGGACTCCGCGCCGTAGCGCCTGATCCTGGCCGTCTTGTCCACCAGAAGGACCTCTCGGTCCTCCAGGTAGCTGGCCAGGATCGCCCGCAGATATTGGGGCACTCCATGGTATCGGAGTGCCTCCAATATGGTCGCGTGGGGGACGGAGTTGAAGGCGTTGGCAATGTCGAACGACACCGCCAACACTCCGTCCCCCGCGGCCACCGCCTCCTGCACCTGGCCCTTCAGCAGGGCCAAGGCATCGACCGTCGAACGCCCCTTTCGAAATCCGAACTGGGCGTCCGACAGGTCTGGTCCCACCCCCCGCAGATGGCTGTTGAGCCGGTCGGCGACTATCCCCTCGAACAATTTACCGACCTCATCGAGTAGAACGATGGGCCGGTATGCCGAGGGGGAGTCCGCCGGGCGTCCCTCTTTTCGGAGGAGGCAAAGCTGCCCCTCCCTTCACAGTTTCGGGAACCTACCAGCCGTAAGGCACGCGCTGAAGAGGTCCCGAAACCTGTCCTCCATTTGGGAGGCAGCTATCGCCACCACCCGAGCGGGGACGCCGTCCGGCCCAGGGGCCGTCTTCTTCGCGCGGAGGCGAAGTATCCCCTCGTGGATTTCATCCACCGTCACCGGGGGTACCTCGTCCTCCGGCGTAGCCGCTTCCTGCGGGGGGTCCATTGCTGGTGGGGTGAAGTCGGTCCTGCGTGGAAACAGGGACCGGACCACCCCATCCAGCAACGCCGGCTCGAGGGTCTCCGACAGGGGGGGACCGCAGGGCCGCAGCTGGCTCCGCGCCAGCTTATACGGCCTCCCGTATGGATCCCTGTCGAGACCCTCCAACATCTCGGCCCTTGCCGAGTCCTTGGCGGCGCACATTCCCGTCCTGAGGACCGTCTTTGCCTCCACGTAGGAGGCGTAGAGGCGATCCTCCCCGGCCTGAGATCGGGTGGTGCGCCGCCGGCTCCGCGTGTAGGCCCTCCTGGCCGCCACGCAAGAGGCCCGGAGCCCCGCCAACTCCTCCGTCCACCAATAAACGGCGCGACGGGGAGGCGGACGGCGTGACCGAGGCATACTCGAGTTGCACACCTCGGTCAGGGACCCTCGGAGTTGGACCGCTGCGGCGTCAACGTCCAGGGCCTCCACAGGGGGCGAGAGCCAGTCCTGGAGGAACGCTGCCTCCTGGGCTGCCTCCCGGTCCAGGCGGGTGAGAGCCCACCGCGGGAAGGGAGATTGGCCCGGGCGGGCCATTCCCCCCCGCGGGCCATGGGTGGAGATGTCGAACCGCACATAGCGGTGGTCCGACAGGGTCTCCACCATCTCAACCCGCCAGTCCACGACGCGGGCGGCTAGCACGGGGGTGGCGAACGAAACGTCAACCACAGACCCTCCCCGCTGCCGCACACACGTGTGAACATCCCCCCTGTTTAGGAGGGACACACCGCACGAAGCCGCCCACAATTCGGCGGCGCGTCCCCGGCCGTTGCATGAGGCGGCCGGGTTGCCCCAGGCTACCGACTTGGCGTTCAGGTCGCCCATTAGGATGACCTGACGTGGTGCCGCCCTCCCGGCGACTGCCGTAAGGACCTCGAGAAAATTCTCGAAGTCTCTTAGAGGGCGGTGTGCGGAAATTAGCGGGATTTATAATAAAAAATGCAGGAGGCACAAGTTACGTGTGTGAGCTTTAATTAGCAAGTACAATAAAAATGAACAGTTAGTAATTAGCAAAGGTGATAATTTGACGACATGTAATTCATTGCTAAACCATTTTGAGTAGGCGCTCCAACATGCCCCCGGGCGTTGAAAGTCGTGCTTTCAACCAGACTCCGATGTCGAAGTTACGGGTAGTGGGCATATCCTGTTGAAGGTCCTCCTGATGACTCCAGTGGAAGTTTTGATATCCGCTACACGGACTATTCCGTCAGAACCCGGGTGTATAGCAGCAATCCTTCCTAGTCTCCACTTCAAGGGTGGGAGATTGTCCTCTTTCACCACCACCAGGCAGTCCTTCTTCAAGGCATCCTGACATGAACGCCACTTCGTCCGTTGCTGCAACTCAGCAACATATTCCTTACTCCACCTAGTCCAGAAGTGCTGGCGGAGTTGCTCGATACGTTGATACCGACTGAGATGGGTTGCGGAATGGTCGACATAACTCTTTTGTGGCAACGAAGTGAGTGGCCGGCCGACGAGAAAATGACCTGGCGTTAATGGAGTGCAATCGGCAGGTTCTGAGGACAGCGGCGTTAGTGGGCGTGAATTTAATATGGCCTCGATTTGGGTTAATGTGGTGTTAAGCTCCTCGAAAGTCAACTTACAATGTCCCAACACTCGCTGTAAGTGATATTTTGCCGATTTGACACCCGCCTCCCAGAGACCGCCAAAATGTGGAGTATACGCGGGAATGAAGTGGAAGTTAATGCCATCATTAGCTATACTTCCGCTCAAAGACTCAGAATTAGTTTTTAAGAACTTTGATAGCTCGTTATACGCACCAACAAATGAAGTACCGTTATCGGAATATATGTGGACGGGTTTGCCCCTTCGCGAAATAAACCTATATAACGCTAATAAATAATTATGACTAGTTAAGTCACCCACAAGCTCCAAATGTACAGCCTTTGTAGTGAAACAGATAAAAATTGCAATGTACACTTTCACGAGCCTACATCCACGACCTTGACGACTAGCACTTATGATAGGACCTGCATAATCAACGCCTGTACTTTCGAACGGATACCCTCCTGGAAGAAGACGCTGTCGAGGCAGATTACCCATCAATGGAGTAACCACCTTACCTTGCATCCGTCGGCACAGAACGCATCTATGATAACAGGCCTTTGCTAAATTTCGACCTCCTATAGGCCAATAGGATTCTCTAATGGATGCTAACAATAGCTGAGGGCCAGCGTGCATTAACCTTTGGTGTTCAAAATCAAATAATAATTTAGTGAAATGATGAGTGGACTGTAAAATTATAGGGTGCCGTTTATTATAAGTAAAATCGGAATTATCGAGACGTCCTCCGACACGCATAAGATGGTTTTCATCTAAATACACATTATATTTTAATAGGACGCTCCTTTTTGGTAAAGTTTGTTTATTTATAAGTAATTTATGTTCGGGAAATGATTCTTGTTGACTTTTATTAATTAAAATTATTAACGCTTCTTTTAATTCTTCATCAGATAAAAATTTACTAGCTAGCGATTTGCGTTTACATAATTTGATGAATCGCAAAACATAAGCCATGGAACGTAAAACTCTTAAATACTTAGAAAAACGTTTAAAATCTATAAATAATGCCTTATCGTTACTGTCAAGAACAACATTCAATGATATATCAGGTCGAGTTTCAGGGAGTGAGCTTATTTCTTTATATTTAAATTGCGAAGGCCAACTACGTGAATCTTGTTGGAGAAAGTCAGGACCCGACCACCACATGTCCAAGCCCTGCAGATGACTAATATCCACACCGCGAGATATTAGGTCTGCTGGGTTCTTATCAGTTGGGACGTGCCTCCACGTACAATGGCCTGCCTGATCTAAAATTTCAGCCACACGATTTCGCACGAATGGCTGAAGCCTTGAAGGCAATATCTGTAGCCATCCCAGCACGATGGTCGAGTCAGTCCAACAAAAGACGCGAGAGAACTTGAGTCGGAGTGAGCTCAATACTTTCTCATACAGACGAGCTCCCACAACCGCGCCACACAACTCCAACCTGGGAATTGTGGTCGGTTTAATTGGCGCCACTCGACTTTTGGCCATAAGTAACACATTCACCTTCATCATTAATACTACG
Source organism: Orthosia incerta (assembly GCA_948252205.1). Taxonomy (NCBI): domain Eukaryota; kingdom Metazoa; phylum Arthropoda; class Insecta; order Lepidoptera; family Noctuidae; genus Orthosia; species Orthosia incerta. The sequence goes on from OX411749.1 coordinate 27,072,257, forward strand.
GACATAGACGCACGCACCATATGCGCGCTCAGACGCGTCAGTGAATATATGTAGTTCCAACTCCCGGTATGAGTGACACACGACAATTTGAGGAATGCGAACTTCATTTAAAAGAGGTAAAGCTTTAATAATAGTCTGCCATTGCAAATTAATTTCAGTAGGCAATGGCTCATCCCAAGACAGTTTATCTAACCACATTTTCTGTAGTAACATTTTTAAAGTGATTACAAAGGGAGACAAAAGCCCTAAAGGATCGAATATCCTAGCAATCACAGAAAGTAAATCACGTTTAGTGTTACTATTACACGAGATAGTGGAGCCTATTGAAAAGACGAGTTCATCTGAACTTGCATACCAACCTAGTCCGAGCAGCTTGTCAGGTTCATTAGAACCTATATTTAAATCAAGCGAAGACTTAGCAACTTCAGATAATAATTGCGGTTCATTCGACTTCCACTTACGCAATGACATGCAAGCCGATTCAAGCACATTATTGACTTCCTGACGAATGAATTTGACTTCATCCAAATCATCACCGCCACATAGTAAGTCATCGGCATAAAAATCATGTTTAATGATTTCAGCAATCTTCGGATTTTTACAATCAAGCCCTAATTGATGAAGGCAGCGAAAAGCTAAAAATGGCGCACTAGCCGTACCGTAGGTAACGGTGTTTAATTTATAAAATTTAACAGGGTCAGACACCTCACCACGCCACAGTATCTGTTGTAGATGTCTGTCAGACGGATGGACGACTATTTGTCGATACATTTTCTCGACGTCCGCTGACAAAACATATTTGTGCTGTCTGAAACGGAGAAGGATCGACAACAGATCGTCCTGAATGGTAGGGCCGACCATCTGCAAATCGTTGAAAGATACGCCAGATGATGATGGACAACTTGCGTTGAACACTACTCGAAGTTTCGTAGTGGTGCTACTTTCACGTAATACGCCGTGATGCGGAATAAAATAACCAGACGGGTCGAATTGTTTGCATTCTGTCATATGACCTAGTAACTCGTACTCAGACATGAAATCGTAATACATTTTACTAAAATCAGAATTAGGTTTTAATCTACGTTCCAACGACTTTAAACAATGAGAAGCTTTATTGACAGAATCTCCTAATATAGACGGATTTTGTTTGAGGGGAATACGAACACAGAAACGTCCGTCGGTCAATCGTGTCATATTTTTTACAAAGTGCTCCTCACACAATTTCTCTTCTAGCGAAAAATGTGAAGACTTCTTATTTACCTCTTCAAGCTGCCAAAAGCGAGTTAAATCGTTACTAATTTTATCGAAACTATCGTCGGAAGAACAATTATTATTGATTTTAGTGAAGTTGCACCTAATGTTACTAGACAGTAATGCAACGTAATTACGACTAATAGGACCAGAGACAATCCAGCCTAACCTGGTTTCACATAAAATTGGCTTATCATTGCCTAACTTTATTCTGTGTGAACCTAGCAAGTCCCAGAAGATATCGGCACCGATTAAAATATCGACATCAGCGGGCTTATAAAACATTGGATCTGCTAAACAAATATTAGAGGGAAGGTTCAGTGTAGATATATTTACCTCACGGCACGGAACATCACTAGTTATTAATGGTAAAACGAAACAAAATAGTTCAATGTTATAACTATTGTGTAATGACGTCACGTTAATGCGACACGTTTTACCTACGTGAGAAGTCACGTTATTGATGCCAAATATTGATCTATCTACCTGCCTAGTCTCTAAATTTAACTGTCGACATAATCTTTCCGTCACAAAGCACGATGTACTACCGTTGTCAAGAACTGCGCCAACAACATGTTCCCGACCATTACTATCGTGTAATTTAATTAAAGCGGTTGACAATAACACATCATGACTTACACTTCTGTATCCAGATGTGACGTTAGCCGATAACGCGACATTATTTGTCTCAGTCACAGACGACGTCGAAGACGACTGTGGCGACAAGTTATTTAACGAGTTATTACTTACATTGTTATTAAGTTGTGCAATCGGTTTAAAATCAGTGACATGGATTAGAGTATTATGTCTGCGTTTGCAAAACTTACAACCTGGCCTTTTACAATGGTTTGCAAAATGACCCGAACGAAAGCAGTTATAACAAACCTTTAAACTTGGTAGCATTTTAATACGTGCTTCGTTACTTAACGCGAGAAACTGCGCACACTCACCTAAATTATGGTCACCCTTGCATTTGGGACAGACCTTTGAACTTGACTCTGAGTTAGAATTACCGCTTTGAACAGTAACCATAGACTTCAGCTTAGCCCCTGTTTTAGTACTAGGTTGTAACGGGTTATTTCGAGATAACTCTAAAGTTTCAACAAGCTCGGCGCGCTCGCGTATGAATTTAAGGAATACATCGAAGGTAATCTTGCTGTCTTTGTCTATGCGACCTTTGTACTCCTCCCACTCACGGAACGTTCTGCTATCTAATTTGCGAGTAAAAATGTAAATTAAAAGTGTATCCCAATACTTAACGGGCTCACCTAAAGTGTCTAACGCTCGTAAATGCTTATTAATTTGGTCTACTAAATTCTTTAAAGTGACAGAGGATTCTTTTGTGATGGTCTCCATATGGTTAAATATGGCTGAAACATGATTGTGGATTAATAATCTCTTATTATCAAATCGTTCGCATAGTACGTTCCACGCCACAGTGTAATTATTGGCCAAAAACTCGATTGACTGAATCACCACGGCAGCGGCACCTTCCAGAGACGTTCGTAGGTAGTGGAATTTGTTGATTTCATCTATAGCATCATTGCAATGAATGAGACTCGTAAAAGTGTCATGAAACTCCAACCAGTTGCTGTAGGATCCACTAAACTTTGGCAATTGAATTGTGGGTAACTTAACTGGCTTATAAGTACTTCAACAATTACTTTTATTGCTACAAACAGATTCATTATCTTTATTATTATAACTACTTACAATTTCCTGAGCCTTAGAGAATGCTTTAAAATACAAGGACTCAAAATCGAAACGCTCAGTAAACTGTACCTTGATATCATCCACAATACATTCAATACGCAACTGTACTTCATCATATTGTTGGTATAACAATTCCATCTTGCTCATGCGCAGCTGTAGTTCCGATATATTAGCGCTAGACAATGTTTTGATCTAGTGCGTCTAAATAATTGACAAAGGCTGTTAATCGACCCTTGAAGCTACCTCGCTTCTTTATTAACTCCCTTTCCTCGGTCATTCTGGGATTCGGGTGTAAATCTGGAATTTATACAATAATGTGTAAATAAACAATAATAACTAAGTACCTTTAAACGTACAGTGTATTTGCCTTTACTGATGTGCAGTTGATAATTACTATATAATACTGATTAGAATGATTTAATGACCACTGACAATAACTGCGTAAGTAGGTAGATACCTATCTAAAATGTAACAACTCGTTTAATTATTATACAAAATTAATGACCTACAAACTTTAATAAAGGTCAACACAATAACTTAATGACACGGTAATTAAATGTTATTACAGCAAACAATCAATAATATCTAACACTCTAAAATTGTGTCGTAACTAAATAGAAATACCTACGTAACTTATGCAACATAAATCGTTAAAGTGACCTTTGGCACAGACAATTAAATTAAAATAATGTAATATAATAAATCAATATTACTATACTTTAATAAATATGTTTTCTAACTTAATTGCTGCAAACTTAACAATAATAATATATATTGTTGCTACTGACTGCCATGTATCACAATATCACAATGCAAACGGTACGGTACATTTTTACGAACAACTAATTTACATATGAAATCGGTAATAAATAGGACTAACCTTATAACTCCTTAGTTGGCGTTATATACTACCTGAATGAGTGTTGGGTGACGATATAACAAAACAATTGGGCTTAACACCGTTTAATGTTCACATACCACACTGCCGGTTAATAACCTCAATGCCAAGGACGAGGTATAATTTTTCGCTAATTCCACTGTTTAATTTAGTTTTCTTGATCTTCCAATTATGTGTAGCTGATCCACGTTATTTAATTCAATCCGGTTCGTAATTGGACCAATATGTGCGGAAATTAGCGGGATTTATAATAAAAAATGCAGGAGGCACAAGTTACGTGTGTGAGCTTTAATTAGCAAGTACAATAAAAATGAACAGTTAGTAATTAGCAAAGGTGATAATTTGACGACATGTAATTCATTGCTAAACCATTTTGAGTAGGCGCTCCAACAGGCGGTTTGGGGAGAAATATAACCCGACCAGGGCTATATCTCCCCACGCGGCGGCCACGTATCCCGGTCCCCTCTCTAAAAGCGAGAGGGGAGGGGAGTCCGTGGCGGGCCGCGACACCAACGCCACCAAGCCGTCCCGATCGCCCAGCCAGGTACTGGGGACCGAGTACGGCTCGGCGACCACTGCCACGTCCACCAACCACTCAGCCACGGTCTGCATCAGCAGATCCTGTGCCACTCTGCAGTGGTTGGTGTTCGCCTGGAGGATGCGATGTTGGACCCTATTCATTAGTCGGACATCGCACCCCCCTCCTCCACAGCCGCCGTAGCCTCTGGTACGGCGGTGGCAGTGACAGGCCGGGTCGGCGCCTGAACTTTGCCCCTCTTTGGGGGAGGACTACAGTTCCTCCCCCCCATAACGTGGCCCGCCGGGCGGCCATTGGCGGCACACACCGCGCAGTGCGGCTTGGCGGCCTTGCAGGCTGCGGCCTTATGGCCCTCCTTGCCGCAGCGGTAGCAGCTGTCCGTCCTGTCGATGCTGGACGGACAGAGGGGCCGGGTGTGTCCGATGCCAAAGCACCTGAAGCACCTCAGTGGCTGAGCCTCAAGCGCTCGGACTGCACCCGAGCCAAAGCCGACGGCAAGCCGTCCTTTGTCAAGGACGGCTTTGGCAACGGCGACTGGGCACTCCAGGCGAATAGTGCCCATGCCGCCGCGGCCGGGCCTAATGCCCCGGCCTTGCACCGCTGCGACATCGCAACCCCCTATGGCTGAGACCGCCGCCACGACCTCCTCCTTGGTGACTGTGTCATCCAAGTCGGAGATCTCTAAGGCCGCCGATTTCACCGGCCTGGCCACCTTGGCCGCGTCCGCGATGACCTCTTTCAGCTTTGCTGCAAAGAGGTCCGCATGCGCCCCACCCTCGGCTCCCGGGAACTCAAATAATCGAGCCCCAGCCTGCGTCCGGCGGCATGAGACCTTGCCAATCCCAAGTTTGCTGGGATTGGCATTCGCACGCGCCCGTATCATTACGGACGCGTACGTCTCACCCCGCTCCACAGCCTCCGCGGTGAGCGTCACCACGACGGCTGCGGTCTTGGGAGGAACCAAGTTCCTCTTGCCGGCTGGGGCCGAACCCTTCCCCTTTCCCCCTCCCTTGCCAGTCGACTGCGACTGGTTGGGAGGGATGGTAGCGGGGACGGCTGGGGGGGAGCTTTTCCCCTTCCCCTTTCCCTTGCCGATCGTCTGCGACCGGCCGGGAGGGGTGGTGGCGGCGGGGACGGGGACAGCAGGGACGACCGCTGATGCCCCCCCGCCCTTGTCCTTCCTTCTGCCCTTGCCGACCACCCTCGTCCATCCCTGCTGGTTGGTCGGGGTGGTGGCAGGCAGAAGGGGGTCCTCCTCCCTTTGTGGGGTTGGCTCCGGCCCACCCCTCCTCTTATCAGAGGCAAGCGGCAGCCGGTAGCTTTTCTCGGGCAGGAGCCGGTCCTCAATGCCTGCGATGCAGGCCCTCGTGAAGGCCCTCTCCTCCATCACAACCTTGCGGACAATATCCTCAAGGTTGGGGGAGGCGGGGCCCTCTCCCGCAGGTCGCGGCTCAGCCTGAGTTGGCCGGGCCGTGGCTTCAGCCAGTTTCTGGTGAAGCTGGCTGACCTCCGTCTGCAGGCGATCGACCTTCGCCTGCAGTTGCCGCGTCTCGTCGGTCGCCTGCCGCTGCACCAGCTCCGCGACGATGCCACGCATGCTCACGGCCCGGCATTTCAGGGACTTTTGAAAAGTCCCCTTTAAGTGGGAGGACTTGGAGGCGACCACCACTATCTCCTCCTCGTCCTCTGCCGCCATCCGCTCCAGCTCGGCAAGGGAGTGGTCCGAGTACAAGACTCGGGACGCGCCGTATCCAGAGCTGGCCCGGGAGACGCGCGCCCGTTGCTCGTTGGCCTCAACCCGCTCCTCCAACTCCTGCTCGAGCTGTGTCCTCCGCGCCAGGTTCAACTGGCGTTGAGCGTCTGCCAGACCCACGTCGTGGGTGTCCGCTGCCGTTTGTGACGACGGCTTTTTGGCCTTAGGCCCTTTCCTCGGCTCCTTCGCCGAATCCGACGCCGAGGAGCCATCGGATGCTTCCTTCAGGAAGGCCGTCCTCTTCCGCGAGCCCGATCGTGATCGAGAGTCCTCGATCACCATCGAGCTGGCGTCCGACACAACGGACTCATTGTCGGGCAAAGAGTCGTCCATCCTTCCACCGTAGAAGGCTCTGCCTTCTTCTCCTTCTGGTTGGCCCTGAGAAGGGCCTTTTGGTTGGCCCTTAGAAGGGCCTTTTTTCTTCATACCGCCCTTACGGGGAGGCATAGCCACAAAACAAATTCGTCACTTTCCGCAGTAAAAAAAATAAAATAATAGCAACGATCGCACAGTTTACTTTGGCCGTACCCAGTTTGCCACTCCGTTACGGTGGTCAAACTGTGAGGGGAACCCCCATGATAACAGCCCCTGAATATCACACAAGAACCCTTTAAGAGGCATATTGCAATGAAATTTGAATATTGCAAAATAGACTCCCCACTATATTCTCCATACGCCTTTCATTGGGTAATTACCAGACCTCCAAAGCTGATAATTACCAAACCTGGTAGACACGTCTGTATATTATTGCGTGCATCCAAACAGCAAATTACAAACTGGGTTGGGAGCAAAGAGAGCGGTCCCCTCTGATTGGCATTGCGATGGACTTTGCGCCCCGTTTGCGTCGGAAATCTGATCAATCCTCTGTTAATTTCCCAGGAAATGTTTGTACTACCTCCTCGTCCCCCGTAATGTAGTTACTGTTTAATTTTATTTGCTAGCGAGTACATTTATTTTCGGTTCGGTCATATTTGAGTGTAATGGATAAATTGATGCCGGAAGTTGAGTGAATTGACAGCTTACGATGGTTGTGGAAATTTTCCAACAAGATTACTCTTCCGATGGGCTTGGCATACTGCTATTACGCAGATGGTTTGACCGTACCATACAGTTCGGTATTAAATACTTCAAGAAAAATCAGACGATCTAAAGAACTTGACACAATTAAAATAATCTATAAAAGTAAACACGAATACGGAACACACTTTCATTTTCCACCACATATTTCACCTTTCAGCAACCAAGCAGCGTGGATCATTCATCATAATAATTATAATTTGCACACATTACCAAAGCTGGGCCATGTCTGCGTCTTCACCTATACAATAGCTGAGCCGACGCGACGCGCGACGGGGTCGTAACTAAGATATTCGAGAGTCATACGAACATACGGACCAACCGAGGTATGTCGCCAAGTCTTGTTGACGGAATTATAACTGGTGGCACAAGTGGGGAGAGGTACCGTTTAAATTTTCTAAGACGCTAATTTTCTAAAGGTTCTACCTCACGGGACGCTAGGTCACGCTATCAACATAATATAGATATACAAATATGTATTGGGTAGATTATCAATATTCTAGACATCAAAATCAGCGCTCAAACTTGAAAAGTGAGTTATGTTTTTGCATACCCTTAGCACATGATAGCTGTAGTTTGGCCGTCTTGGCCCAAACTAGCAAATATGCGTTCGTTCACTATCCCACACATTTTGTGTAGTAAGCTCTCTGTAGCGTCCGGGGCATCTGAAATCTTGCTCTATGTATATGTTACCTTCGTCGATAATCAGTTTTATTTTATATCAAGAGGGCACGCTTATTGAAATGTCACTGGTTTTTTTTTTGTGCATACCTAATTATAACACAAGCCAATATATGCATATTAATACTAAAGTCTCGATTTAAAATAAAAAACCGGACCACTGCTTTTGCTCGGGAGCCACTTTTGTAACATTAGCAGTTGAAAACCCGTACTTGTATGCCGGAATTCCCAGGGTTTAAAAAGTTATTTTTTAACAATCGCCTTTCTTATCAACTTGTACCTCACAAGTTTTACGAACCAAGGCTTGTCGTAAAGTCGACACAAGTCGCAATGCGCGTCGGCTTGGACGTGATATGTCGCATTCATGGTGTCTGATGGATTTATGTCCTCAATGGCTCCTCTGATGTCTTTGTTACGGCCCTGTCTTGAGTTACAAACACTGATGCACGCGATCTCTTGTTGCTTGCTTTTAGTTCTCGGTTTGTGAGTATTTTAGGGGTCTTGAGTCGTGATAGAACGTTGTTGTTGTACCCGTATATTCTAAATCATTCCCTTCATTAGACTAAACATCTCCAATTAAATTGATGTTTAAAACTAGTTGTTTCTGACATTCATCGAAGGTGATTTCCTTTATAATGACGACTGAGCCGAGACGAGTGGAGAAAGTTTCTCACAGTCAAACGGACAAAGTAAATTAATCTTTGCATAATGCAGTCCAATGGGACAGACAATCACAAGCTGCGTCACAACACCGGTCCCTCAGCCTTGTTCGTCCAGTTTGTTCCAGTCACATGTTTTAGGTCGTCGGTCGCTGGTGATATTATATGGTCTCTATTCCAGGACTCGTTTGGTCCACTGGTCATCAATTCAGTTCGCTAACTCTGCAAGCTATGGTAACTTAAGTTTTTCCCTATTTTTGTTTGATCTTTTTTGATCCCTATTTTCGTTTCATACAAACTGAAGTCCATATACAATGAAAGCATCGAAAATTGCGATTTAACGAAAGGATAAACTGAATTGAGGAACAAAATTAACTTTGCCGTTGGCAAACTGATGTTCCCATACATAGCTCCATAGGTCTGTTTAACAACTGCAAATAAGAAAGTCGTCGTTTTTTTTTTACGTAACTACAAATTTACGATTTTCAGATTATTTCCTTTAATTAGTACTGTATAATCAATGTAACTACTGCATAAACAGGAACGCACATTCAAATTTTGAAATAACTACAATGGATCGATTTGATTGGTTAATCGCAACTACCCGCCATCTTGTCCCTTCCACTTCCGTTTTCCCTCCCTTACGAAAAATTAAGACAACCAAATCAACGCGTGTACCCAAAAAAAATTACCAAACAAAACATATTAGAGTGGTTGTTGTGAGCTGTTGTGATCCCCAGTTTCCAGATCCCGTTCCTCATCAAAATCGGTAAGTAGTTGTGTTTTTTCTAATCAAATTTGGTCCATTCTTCGCTGGATAGTGTAAATCACGACACGCCGGCCGGCGGCCATTAACCTCTTCTTGCAAATTCATTGGAATTTCGCTTTCATCATATTTTTATATATTTTGTTAAAATGGCTAAAAGTAATCAGATGCTGGTAATAAAATTTGAGTTTTATATTGAAAAGATTGTTAACATATACGATTCACTTTCAACAAGTAACTTAAACGATCCATTAGTTGTAGAAAAGTTCAAGATTAAATGTGCCGATTTAAATGAAGTCAAACAATGTGTTGAGGATTGTTATCTAAGTTTGTTAAGTCAATTTGCTTCTAATACAGAACAATTAGAGTTATTTAAGGAAAAGTATGCTAATTTCGAAGACCAATTTTTAGAAATAAAATGTAGGTATCAGAATTGTGTTCCGAATCCCAGTAGCTTTACAACTGGTTTCCAATCAGATAACAATATTAAATTGCCGAGAATTAACTTACCACATTTTTCGGGAAATTATTGTGATTTTCCTAATTTTATAAACCTATTTGACAGTTTAGTGCATAATCAACAATCGCTAAGTCCAGTCCAGAAAAAACATTATTTGCTTAGTTGTCTTTCACACGAGCCGCTTAACTTAGTCAAACATTTGACTAATATTCCGCAGAATTATGAGGAGGCCCGTTCAATATTGATAAATAGGTATGATGACAAGAGAATGATAGCCGACTCACATCTGAGCGCAATGTTATCCTTACCTACCGTATCCGTCAGGAATGTTTCTCAGTTACGTAATTTTGTTAGTAATATTCAGGAAAATACACGGGGCTTAACAAGTCTTGGCTTTCCTGTGAGCGAGTGGTCTTTGCTTTTATTACACATTTTTGTACGAAAACTGGATAATGACTTACGATCGAAATTCGAACTTGCATACCAAAACGTGAAAATACCTACTTTCGATAATTTAAACACATACTTAGATAATATATGTAAGACTTTGGAAACGTCAGGTCTTAATGTAGCTCACAGCGGGAGCAAATCTGCTCCCCACAACAAGGGTCCTAATAGCTTCCCTAAGGCCTCATTAACATCAGCCAATCACAATAATCACTCAGTTCAATCAAACAAACCGAATCAAAGTAATAGCTGCTGTCCATTATGCAATAGTTTTCACTATTTATTTAAATGCACGAAGTTTATGAACATGGACACACAATCTCGGTTTAACTTTGTTAAGTCGAAAAACTTATGTTTTAATTGTTTACGTCCTCATCGGGTAACTGATTGTTTTTCTAAGTCACGTTGTCAAACTTGCAATAGAAAACATAACTCGTTGCTTCACCTTTCAAGTGAACAAACTCCCGTGAATAGTGCTCAGTTAAATAATAGTAATGATCCGATTGATAATACTCCATCTTCGGCATTAAGTGTTAGTCAAGATTCTCAAACGTTACAGTATGAGGCAATCCAACGTGATGACAAAACACAGAACATTAATTCGTCTCTTTCACACTCATATGTTTCACACGGTGTCGGCGCGAACACCGATAGCGGTCAGCGACACTCACTACTCGCAACAGCCATCATAGATGTCACTTCTATTAAGGACGGTTGCACTCAACGAGTCCGCGCGTTGCTCGATCCCGGTAGCATGACAAACTTTATTTCAATGAATTGTTTACAGAGATTGAACGCTAGGTATGATAAATCGAACATATCTATAACAGGGATAGGCGGTGCGATCAGTCAGAGTGTAAAGGGCCACTTAAAATTGTATTTAAAGGCAATAAATAAGAAAAATGAGTCATCATTGTGTATAGATACTTTTGTTTTACCGCGTATTACGTGTGACTTACCTACAACCACAATAGATGATAAGTTTTTAGATCGTTTTAAAATGTTGAACCTTGCTGATCCGTTATGTAATGTTAAGAAACCTATTGACGTACTTCTGGGTGCAGGAGTGTGCGCTCGAATATTTCAGGGTAATAAATTAGTTCTGGGTGACAACTTACCTATAGCTTTTGAAACATTATTCGGGTGGGTTTTAATGGGCGATTTTAACTCTGACAATGTAAATAAGCCAACAAGTTTGCAAGCATTTTCATGCATTAGCAACATTGACGAGACATTAAAACATTTTTGGGAAATTGAGGAAGTGTCTCAGAATAAAATACCACATCCCGACGACATCTATTGTGAGAACCATTTTAAGCAGACGTATTCACGTACTCATGATGGTAGATTTATAGTGCGTTTACCTTTCAAACAGGGTGAACATATATTAGGGGAAACTAGGATTTTAGCATTGAATAGATTACATTCACTCGAAAAGAAACTTAGTCGCGATCCTGTTTTAGAGAAAAAATACAAAGATTTTATGCGAGAATATCACCTTCTGGTCCACATGCAGCCAGTTGAATCCTCAACTGCACAACGTTCTCCAAAATACTACATTCCTCATCACGGAGTGTATAAAAAGGACTCTGATAAGATTCGTTGTGTATTCGACGCGTCTTCGAAGAGTAGTTCGGGGAATTCTTTGAATGACATTTTATTAGCTGGACCCAAGCTACAACAAGATATAGTAGATATTATTCTTCACTTTCGTTTGCACGAAATAGTTTTTTCCGCAGACATCCGCCAAATGTATCGGCAAATATTAGTCCATCCTTACGATCGTAATTTTCAATTAATATTATGGCGGGATGAAATTGGTAATGTACAAGAATTCCAACTTAATACAGTGACGTATGGGGTCACTTCGGCTCCATTTTTAGCAATGCGGTGTATTCATGAGCTTGCTAGTTTAGGGCGAGAAACTCACCCTCGTGCTTCGAAGGTACTACAAAATGATATTTTTGTGGACGATATAGTCACAGGAGCAAGCCACATTTCTGAAGCACAAGAAATTAAAGCCGAGCTCATAGATTTATTGTCACTGGGAGGTTTAGAACTTCGGAAGTGGACAAGTAATCAACCGCAGTTGCTTGCGGATTTGCCATCAGAATTTTGTGAAATTCAGTTTGTAGAAGACAAAGATACGTCACTCAAAATATTAGGTTTCAAGTATAATCCAATTTCAGATCATTTTAGTTATCAAGTTTCTATTAATTCTACCAAATGCACGAAGCGAGAAATTTTGTCAAAAATTAGCGGCATTTACGACCCTAACGGCTGGTTGGCCCCTGTCATAATTAAAGTAAAAATATTAATGCAGCAATTGTGGAAATTGGGTGTACAGTGGGATGAGACGCCACCCAGTTCCATTATTGCTGAATGGCAAGCCTTTTGTAACAATCTAGATTATCTTACCAATTTGTCCATTCCGCGAAAGGTATTATCTAACGACGTTGTATATTTTGAGTTGCATGGTTTTAGCGATGCGTCAGACGCAGCATACGCGGCTTGCGTTTATATACGATGCATCCATACTGATGGTAGGGTGACCATATATCTTCTTATTTCTAAGACGCGTGTCGCACCCATCAAACAAAAACTGACGATTCCCAAGCTCGAGTTGTCTGGGGCTTTGTTGTTAGCTCGACTAATAAAACGCGTTATTGACAGTTTAAGATCAAATACCGATCTGTTGAGACACACGTATGCGTGGAGTGACTCGTCAATTGTATTGTGCTGGTTACAACCGGAACCACATCAGCTAAAGGTATTCGAGTCTCATCGGGTTAGTGAAATACAAAATACAGTGTCACCCGAGTTCTGGCGATACGTGCCATCAGAACTAAACCCAGCTGACTCAGCCTCGCGGGGCATTTCACCTCAGGAGCTTGTTCACCATGATATGTGGTGGGGTCCAACTTGGTTACTAAAAGACAAGTCCACTTGGCCTGAGCCATGTGAACAACTGAGTTATGGCACAGTGCCCGGTTTAAGAAAACACAAGAAGGTTACTGTTTCAGTAGTTGAAAATAAATCGTTCAGTGAAGATTTGATTAATAGATTTAGTTCGTTTACTAAACTTACCCGTGTAGTGGCATGGTGCCTACGTTTTATAAGCAACTGTAGAAAATTATTAACATTTAATGGTCACCTATCACATATAGAATTAGATAACGGTTTGTTAGTTTTAGTCAAAATAGTTCAACATAATCATTTCAAGGATGATATTAAACTTATTAAGAGTAATAAGCTATGTAGCACTGGATTGAAAAGGTTACATCCATTCATTGACGATAATGACTTGTTGCGGGTAGGGGGTAGACTGATACATTCGTCACTTACATATACTGCTAAATATCCATTGGTGTTGCCTCATGATTGCCATTTTACTACTCTTTTGGTGGATTATTATCATTTAAAACACTTACATGCCGGACCTAGTCTTTTGATGTCACTTCTAAGAGAAAAATTCTGGATTTTGTCCGCTAGACGTGTGATACGTAAAAGAGTATTTAAATGTTTGCAATGCTTTCGTCAAAAATGTCAGCCTCCTGAGACGCTTATGGGTAACTTACCTTCTAGCCGCGTTACTAAATCGTATAGACCGTTTTTATCTATTGCAATCGATTTTACGGGACATTTTAATTTGAAGAGTAGTTCGATTAGGAACGCCAAGATTATTAAAGCTTATGTGTGTGTATTTGTATGCTTTACAACCAAATCAGTTCATATTGAGCTTGTCAGTAACTTATCAGCAGAAGCATTTCTAGCGGCACTCAAGCGATTTGTAGGTAGACGTGGTTTGCCTAAAGAAATTCGATCAGATTCAGGAACAAATTTTAAAGGTGCTAGTAATATATTAAATCACTTTGCAAAAGAAATTAAAGAGAACCCTAATTTGAAACAATATTTTTCTGAACACTTTATTGAGTGGAGTTTTTCGCCTCCTCTTAGTCCTCATTTCAATGGACTAGTTGAAGCTGCTGTAAAATCATGCAAAATGCACCTGAAACGAGTTATAGGCGATCGTAACCTAACCTTTGAAGAGCTAACAACTATATTGGTTCAAGTTGAATCCATCCTTAACTCAAGGCCACTGTGCCCTATGTCCAACGATCCTAACGATTTATCAGTATTGACTCCGGGTCACTTCATAATAGGAACTCCACTGGTAGCCGTGCCCGAGTTGCCCATTAACGAACGTTTAAGTTTAATGTCACGTTGGCACTTATTACAGTCAATCGTTACGGACGTGTGGAAGAGATGGAGCCATGAATATCTCCATACATTACAGCAGAGGAATAAATGGAACTCTATTAAATATGACATAAAAGTCAATGATCTTGTACTTCTTAAGGAAGATAATTTACCGCCCTTGCAGTGGTGTATGGGTCGAATTGTAAGGGTTATGCCTGGACAGGATTCAGTTGTTAGAGTGGTGGAAGTTAAAACAGCTAAGGGCTTATTTATCAGGTCTTTATCTAAGGTCTGCCCATTACCAGTTAACGATAACATGGATTAGCTTAAGCGCATTCTAACAATATTAGTTTTAGTTATATTTTTAGTAGTTATTTAAATAGATATATCGTATATTTATATTTAGTCTCAGCTTCATTAGGTAATATCTATGGAGCTAATCTCTTTGTTTATTATACAGTCCACTAAACTATCTTATATTGTAAATTACCAGCATCTGACTATTGTGTATAAAAAAGGGATATCCCCTTTTTGGCCGGGGGTATGTATAATCAATGTAACTACTGCATAAACAGGAACGCACATTCAAATTTTGAAATAACTACAATGGATCGATTTGATTGGTTAATCGCAACTACCCGCCATCTTGTCCCTTCCACTTCCGTTTTCCCTCTCTTACGAAAAATTAAGACAACCAAATCAACGCGTGTACCCAAAAAAAATTACCAAACAAAACATATTAGAGTGGTTGTTGTGAGCTGTTGTGATCCCCAGTTTCCAGATCCCGTTCCTCATCAAAATCGGTAAGTAGTTGTGTTTTTTCTAATCAAGTACTATAAGACATAGCTTCTTAAAAAAATCATGATTCTAGGTCACTGGGAAGTACTCTTGAGGTTTTGCGCCAACTCAAAGTTCTAGATTAAATGCTTTTTATTTTTTACTTTTGAGTTTGTTATTTCGTCGGTATTTTTTTTTGTAAGAAAGTTTTTTTTTCACAGTTCCAATTGGTTGCAGACTTGAGTATAAGTTATGAATTTCAACTTGATACCTCCAGGCGCTCCAGAGAAGAAGGTTTGACACACGGACAGATAGAAAACGAAGTGATCCTATAAAGCTTCTTTTTTAGGGTTCCGTACCCAAAGGGTAAAAACGGGACCCTATTACTAAGACTCCACGAGCCGTCTGTCTGTCTGTCTGTCTGTCCGTCTGTCACCAGGCTGTATCTCATGAACCGTGATAGCTAGACAGTTGAAATTTTCACAGATGATGTATTTCTGTTGCCGCTATAACAACAAATACTAAAAACAGAATAAAATAAATATTTACCATACAACATACGTGATTTTTTTGCCTTTTTTTGCGATAATGGTACGGAACCCTTCGTGCGCGAGTCCGACTCGCACTTGGCCGGTTTTTTTCTTTTGACTAGCGTTTCTTTTGAAATCGTTTATTAGCTAGTGCAATAGAATTACTCAATATAAGAATCGAATTACATCATAGTTATCATAAGTAAAAGCCGATATTATAAAGAAAGATAGAATAAATAAATATCTTCCACAACAATATCAATACATTCGCTAATATCAATACAAACAATACAAAGACACACAAGCATAAAACAATACTTCAGCAGTTCAGCACACAGATTGGGGTCACAAAACTCAGCGTAACTTCATCAAGATTCAATTCACAAACTTTGCGCCAACAGTTGGAGTACGCACAAAACAAACACACCAAGAGTTGGCCAAGAGTTTGACAAACCTGACTTTAAACCAGGTTTGGTATTCATATTAACCGCTATCTGAGAAGATTACAAAGCCCGTAAGGGTAATTTCGTATGAGTTAGTTTTAACCCAACGTGCTGGAGGATTGGATGTAGGAATTTATGGAAGACGCAACGGTGCATTCTTAGGTTTATGCTTATATATTCTGGAAAACACATTATAGTGAATCGTTTAGAAAACAAAAATGTGTGACGGATAGAATATGAAAAACAAAGGTGAATTTCCTGATTCATCATCATCCTTTTAATGTTCGTACTGCTGGGACACAGGCCTCTTCTCTGTGGGAGGGTATGAGCTGTAATCTACCACGTGGGCCCAGTGCGGGTCGGTGGATGTCACATGTCTGATTCCTGAATGAATTCCCTAATTAATTTTATGATAAAGTCAAAATTGGGATTGTTAAAGATATCTTAAGTGTGACAAAATAAGTTTGATATTGTCAAAATCTCGAAGAGGCGGTAGAACACTTAGAATGTTATTCAGACAAACGCAAAGCCGGTCGTAAAAGCTTAATTTACGGAGGAACTAATAATAACACTAAGTCAGGTCACAATAATAACACTTCTAGACATTCTATGGCCTCGCCAAGTCCCTTCAAAGCATACAATCTTATTGGATCAGGCCTTAGCTAATGTTTGCAGAGTCCACGCGAAACTGCTGAGATTCAATTTTATGTTCCATTCTCTTTAGTTGACCCATCAGATTTGCTATCTGCTGCCAAGACCCCTACATCATCTGTTTTTGAAGAATATATTGAAGACCCTTTCTTAGCTATTTCTTTATCAAATAATTGGATGAAATTTAGGATGGCTTGGTACATAAACGAACGATTTTTGTATTTTTCAAAACATTTGCTACATTGGCATTGGGTGATCGCAACGATGACTGCTGAAAGTGGGGCCGTGAGTTCTACTCCTGGCTAAGGCATAGACTTATTGAGCTTTTCCATTCCTCCTTTCTAATAGTCTCCGCCAGATAACAAAACAGTAAAGTCATTGATCCGACTTGTACCAAAAGTATAATTACGTAACTTGAAAACATGATTTTTTGTTTATGGATAATATATATTTGAAAACATAATTTTGGTCTCAAATGAAAGGTGTAGAACCATTTTGCCCGTTTAAAACATATAAAATGGACTACGCGTTTATGAGATATTAACTCATTACTGAATGCCAAATGAAAGGGTCAAGGACGCCCCTTACCGCGATACGTTTGTTTCGATTGTGTTAGCATTAGCAACACTGCCTTTACATGTTTTTTTGTATCGATTTGAAATATTGGAATACATTGGTAGACAGGTGTTAACAACTTTTATTTTTTGTTATATGGCGGTGACTTTAGGTATTTTAACGCCTTAAGTAAGTATAAATATCATAAATTCGCCTAAAACAAAAAAAAAAAGAATTGAATCTATTTCAATGTTATATCCAAAATGCATATTGCTCAAACACTAGACTAACAAAATAAAGAATAACAAGTTCTAGTGTCACCCAACGTGACGGCACATAAAACGAACTGAATATTATAATACACACTTGTGCAGAAAATGGGGAAAAGGGGGGATATAACTTATTCAGAATCGAACCGTGCGACATCTCATACTATTGATATTGTTCTTGTTGAAATATTATTTGTGAATATATTGACACTTAAGGCTGTCGCAGCCAAACGGAACACGAACAAGCGATATCCAATTTTCAAGAAATTGTTCTACGGATAGGAATAATAATTTTGATCTGCAAAATAAATTCTATAAAATTGCGTTGTCTCATTGTCTCGTCGCACCTGCATGTGGATGATCACGCCTATAAAAGATCACATTCAAGCAACGTGAACTGGCAAGCAAGAAGAAACGCGTTTTTGCGCCTTCAAAATTGCATCCTCATACTATCTACCTACCTATCAGAAAAGGGGTGTGCAGATAAGTGCCATTGATTGACTTTTACACAGATCGGCTCCTTTTGTAGCAGCCACCTTTGTAACGACTCGACGAGATACCGGCGACCCTCTTTCACAAACTTAAACGGGTAACCCTATATATTTGGAACTTAAACAGGGTAACCCTATATCTTAGGAGCATCTGAATAGTTCCTTATTTGTTATCTGTTACACGGGTGCAGGTGCGTAACGCTATCGAATTCGGTTAGACGTATCTGGGACACGGAATACAATTTTACATTTACTTGTATGAGGTGTCTTGAATGTAGAATGAAAATACTAGGTGTTTGAAAATTTGGCTTGTTTTCGGCGTTGCAAGAGATATAATACAGGGTGTTTGGAAGGGAGCTGTACATACGCCTAGGGTAGAAACTAGGGATAGTCTGCTACCTACCCCCGCCCATTATATTGACCTTGGCCTCAAGGTTTTTTTTTAATTTATTTTTATTTTTTATTTGACTTTTTTGTGATTTTTTGACTAAAACTACCTGTAGCTCAAAATCTATCCATGGGACCGGTCGGCTAATGGTCTTGTTTTAATCGTTAGAGTCTTAGGGTCCTGCAAAAAATTATTTTACACCAGAAAATTGTGGAGAAGAAAAGTTATGGGGCCTGAAGTACCGTAGTAAGGTAAAGAAATAATTTTAAGGGCAACTTTCTATGGGGTTTAAAAAAAAACTAACAGGGTTGGAGTTCTTCTGATTTTTTTAAAACATCCTCAGTCCATGCCCTTTCTAACGATATGCTAAAAGTGTAATTATCACTTTTAGTTTTAAAGTTATTAATTAATTTCCGCAACTAGGGCACTTCAAGCAAAAATTTCAACTAATGAAAATTAAATGTGTTCGATCGTAAAAGGATGGCAAATGAAACTAAAAATTTGGTAATGACTAATGTCATTAAATTACAAATTTTAATTAATTACTAATTTTAATTAATTACAAATTTTGTTCAAATTGATGACCATTGACCTGTAAACATGCTCGGCACCTCTTCCTCATCTCCACGGTCACCGTTCTAAGCAGCAGTTCCTCGCGCATTGTATCGAATGCGGCGTGGATCCTGTTAATTAGAACCTCCCTTGTTGGTACTTCTTCTGCGTACACCAACTCTTTCGCCCTTCCCCAGACGTAGAAGTCGAGTGGGGTAAGGTCAGGCGACCTTACCCCATCACTGGGCACTGGGCACCCAGAGATCAAAACCCGAGAGTCAAGAGGCACAGAGGTTTTCAACGAAGGTTCTCCGTGAACGTATGGGCAGGCGTCATCGGTAATCGGTTGATAGGGCCGCACTTTTTGCCAGACAACCTAAACGGGCAAAACTACTTAGATTTCCTCGAAAACGATTTGCCTGATTTAGCGGAAGAAGTGTTTGACGAAGATCGGCCCATAGTCTTCCAGCACGACGGCTGTCCTGCTCATTGGAGCCTAGCAGTGAGGGAGCTTCTGGACAACTGCTTTCCTAATTCTTGGATTGGTCGGGGTGGGCCAATTCCCTGGCCCCCAAGGTCGCCTGACCTTACCCCACTCGACTTCTACGTCTGGGGAAGGGCGAAAGAGTTGGTGTACGCAGAAGAAGTACCAACAAGGGAGGTTCTAATTAACAGGATCCACGCCGCATTCGATACAATGCGCGAGGAACTGCTGCTTAGAACGGTGACCGTGGAGATGAGGAAGAGGTGCCGAGCATGTTTACAGGTCAATGGTCATCAATTTGAACAAAATTTGTAATTAATTAAAATTAGTAATTAATTAAAATTTGTAATTTAATGACATTAGTCATTACCAAATTTTTTGTTTCATTTGCCATCCTTTTACGATCGAACACATTTAATTTTCATTAGTTGAAATTTTTGCTTGAAGTGCCCTAGTTGCGGAAATTAATTAATAACTTTAAAACTAAAAGTGATAATTACACTTTTAGCATATCGTTAGAAAGGGCATGGACTGAGGATGTTTTAAAAAAATCAGAAGAACTCCAACCCTGTTAGTTTTTTTTTAAACCCCATAGAAAGTTGCCCTTAAAATTATTTCTTTACCTTACTACGGTACTTCAGGCCCCATAACTTTTCTTCTCCACAATTTTCTGGTGTAAAATAATTTTTTGCAGGACCCTAAGACTCTAACGATTAAAACAAGACCATTAGCCGACCGGTCCCATGGATAGATTTTGAGCTACAGGTAGTTTTAGTCAAAAAATCACAAAAAAGTCAAATAAAAAATAAAAATAAATTAAAAAAAAACCTTGAGGCCAAGGTCAATATAATGGGCGGGGGTAGGTAGCAGACTATCCCTAGTTTCTACCCTAGGCGTATGTACAGCTCCCTTCCAAACACCCTGTATAGGTATTGACTTTTTATTTTTGCGGACAGCTTTTTGGTGGGTTGTTCCTTGGGTTGAGTTTTTGGTTGTATGATTTCTTGGTTAGCTGCTGTATGTCCCTGTTGTTTTGATTTATTAAATGACAAAAACGTACACGTGAGCTACCTGATCCCTGTGATTCTTTTCTCAAAAGCCCATCTCAGCACAATAATCTGCGTTCTCTAAGGATCGATCTGACCAAGATAATGGCTGAACTTTATAATAGACTGTGAACTCCGAGTTAGTTTCCGTGTTTTTCTTTAAAATAGTCGGACCTCATTTTAATAGTTTTACAATTTTAATTATTGACACAAGTCGAACCAATTATCAGAAATAAATATAAATTAAAACAATTTCATTTTACGCAGTACTACTCGTAGTACTAAGAAAATCTTATTACTGGCTATCAGAGAAATATCCAGCATCTTTTCCATGTTATAAATTGAAGAAGCATCTCAGTGAATAGTTGTCGTATGAAATAGGGTACAGGTGCGAACAACAATCGAATTTGACAAAGTGCAAAATAAAATTTTACATCTAGCAGTATTCGCAAACTAGACTTGTGTGCTTACTGATGTAAAGATGAAAGAAAACATATTTTATGTTCAAGGTATTCTAGACTTAAAGAAAAACATCTGAAGTTGCTGGCAGATGATAGTCTGGCAAGTAAAGTGGAGTCTTTTTTACAAAAGCCATTTTCTGAAGTAGGTGTTGAAGTAACGATATCATTGGTTGAGTCTTTTGTCGAGAAATCGCGCTTGGTAAGGACAGATAGTGCTATGAGTACATAATTCGTCTTTCGTTAATGTATATACCTAATGGCTTATTTTGTTATACATAAAGAATTGCTGCATTTCAATAGGGAATATGCATGTCATTATTTTATAAGCTAAATAAAATACTCGTAACAAATATGTAAGAATTTTGGAAATGTCTTCATCAGCAACGAAATTATAAAGCTTCAAAGTATACTACTAGAAAGAGAAGTCTAAGATAGACTCTGTCGTAAAAATCTAGTAGTAGTCGAGAGACACAGAAATATTAATGTTAATAATCTATACTTCTATACTAATATTATAAAGAGGTAAAATTTGTAAGTTTGTATGTAGGGGGTAATCTCTGGAACTAATGATCCAATTCTAAAAATTCTTTCACCAATAGAAAGCTACATTATTCCTGAGTGACATAGGCTATTTTTTATTCCCGAAAATGTGTCATGTGGGGTGGTCCACGGGAGCGAAGCCGCGGGCAACAGCTAGTTATTAATATTAATATTTGTTTAAAATTGTAAGGTTATAATATCTCATTCTGTTTTCACTATTAGTATAAAATTTTTGTAAAATTTTCGATAAACTGGATAAGTATCAAATATTTATTTCATGCATATTGTTTTTTAATTTATAAAATCTTTTAAAGGTCGGTAATTCCTAATCAATTGGTACAAACAGTGGTAATTAGATATTCAATCAAAATACCTTAGCGAACCAAAGCAAAAAAAAAAGTTTATCCGCCTAAAACATTCTTAACAGTGTTAAAATATATCTAGTAGATACAAAAATGTGTTCGAATATCATTTTTTTCGTTCAGAACAAAATATGGATGGTTTTTTATTAACAAAGGAACTGAAAATGGAATGGATATGAAGCATACAGCGGACGACGTCTTTCCGTCACTATCATGTTAGCAGATTCAAAAGATGTGGAAAAATGATTTATTCCTTCATTTCGAACCAGGCTTACTTATCACAATTGAAATATCTTCTTTGAATAAAGAATAAAATCTGAGGTATCTCTACTTAGTTCAGCGCTTTATTTTACTTTTGATACGAATTTTAATATAGAAAAGAATGAAAACTAGTTTATTTTAAGTTTGGTTTTAGTTTGGTTTATATCTCTAGTCTTTTGTTTATTATGAGCCTTAATTGAATGATTGTGTAATTAATACTCAAATTGCTAATTAGCACTAAGAATTTTGTAAAAATGCTCTAAAAAAAATGTAATTGATACAATTGAATAATAATAAAAAACTGTCCAAGTGCGTGTCAGGCCACACGCAGTAATAGGGTTCCGAAGTTGCATTATAATGCGGACTAAGAAGAGAGTTTTGTTGTTGTTACATGGACATTAAAACGGTTTCAGCGACACACAACGTCTGAAAACGGGCCCACATGATGTTTTTTTTAAATCTATATGCTCGCGTTTGACCACTATGTCGCCTGATGGTAAGCGAAGATGTGGTCTACGGTGAAGCACGCTTGCCTAGAAGTAACCTATTCACTCTTGACTTAAACTAAAGAAGGAGTTATCAAATTTTGCAACTAGTTGGATCGAATGTTGACTTTATACTCGTAGATGGATATCCACAAAAGAAAATAAGTAATTTGCTTGGCAATCGAATCTAATTTGACTTTAGATTACAAATGTCGAAAATACTTCTGCACTAACACAAAATAGACTCCCCCGCGCGCATGCGCCGTATGGACTACGGACCGGTACCGCCAACGACTCCGGCTACTCCAATGCGTTATTCGAGCTTAAACATTATTAATTTAGAAATCTAATAATGATTTAATATTATCTGTTTTACACAGCTAACAAAGTTGTTTAAGAAATTTTTCAATGGCATTTGTACAACATTTTTACTGTGCCAAATACATTTTATAAGTTGGTCGACTATTACTCGTAAACTTGTAATGTCGTTTTTCTTATATTTACTACCGCCGTGATTTTTTTACATAGCCAAGAGCAACCATTTTGCTGGCAGGGAGGGGGGGTGACACTTGACTCTAACATAAATTTGCAATTTATAGCTTAATTTTACGCAAACGGAACTCTGAATCGAAAAATGGTTTGAATAAACCCATAATATTTTTGAATGGCCTATCCAACGATACCCCACACCATGGGATAGAAGAGATAAAAAAAACATCCCCACTTTACGTAGGAGGAAAAACGAAAATTTTTTTTTTTTCTTGATTTTATTTTACCACTTTGTTGGAATTATTAATATGTATATCCGTGTCAAATTATAGCTTTATAGTACTTAGATTCTCTGAGCTAAGCTGCGGACGGACAGACGGACAGAGCGAAACTATAAGGGTTCCTTGTTGACTTCGGAACCCTAAAAAAGGGTCAACGATTTAATTATGAACAAAGCACTTTTGGAGAGTCATTAATTTAAACTTTATTATTGCAGTGAAAGTCAACTAAACATGAAATGATAGGACCTTTTTCACAAACCTTCAATTTTCTAAATACAGGCTTACAACACCGTGTAATGTCGTTATATTTTTTATGAAATTTAATTCTGAGGACCTTTGATGTTTTAGTTAGTAATAATTAAATTTCTCCTGGCGGGGTCTCAATTAAGTTGTCCCAAAGTGTAATATGATCAAACTGTTAGATACTTTGCTTTTAAATTACACATTAAATCACCTTGTGTAGCTAAAGGACGGAGGTATTTTTACTTGTCGGCTATGTTTTGGGGATCAGAAGAAGGCAGTTATGCAAAGTGAATCTTGGCGAAATCAACTCATGAAGGAAACCAAATGAAATATATCTATTCTAAATAAATCATCATCATCATCAGCCTTATAATGTTCCCACTACCGGGACACAGGCATACTCTCTGTGTGAGGGGTAATAGCGGCCTTAATCCACTACGCGGGACCAGTGCGGGTTGGTGAATGTCACATGTCCTCGAATTTTTGGTTCTATCTAGGACATGCCGGTTTCCTCACGATGTTTTCCTTCACCGTTTTAAGAGCAGTGGTGATGAAATAATTTACACAAAGTAAAGCGCCTGCCTAGGTTCGAACTCACGACACGTAAGTCGGGGCCGTTACCACAAGGCCACCACTGCTCTAAATAAATACTAAATTATTAATTGTATGTTTAGATTCGTAAACACTGAGGATAAATTAGATATGAATTGGCATAAAAAAATAAAAACCTGCTTTTTAGCTTACAGTGCATTGCCGTCCAAACCAAACATGTATGCAATTTTTTTCCGATTTTAATTCCGCTCAATCGGTTAGGAAATTCTGTTAGTAGATTTGATCCACAAGGCAAATTTATTTAAAGGCTAAAAGGCTTGAAAAGAGGTAAAATTGTTAGTATGTTTGTAAAGAATAATCTCTAAAATGACTAATCCGATAGTGAAAATCTTTCGCAGATATACAGGTGAGTTTTTCAAGTGGGCGTGGATGGCCAAATCCGAAACTATGAGGAATAGCTAAAAACAATCAAGCGAGTCACGAAGCTGAGTTTGATTAAAACTAAAACTTTATCTTACATTTAAAAAAATCCAATTTAAAAAAAATCTAATTTTGTTTTGAAAAAAAAAACACATGCTATTAAACCATTCGATATTGTCGCTAATAAGGAGAAAAATCTGTGAAGTTAACAATCCAACTAATTATATCTGACTGGGTCTTTTCGGCAATTGATTTGTAATTGATTTTATCCTGACACTTTAATTTATTTCACCATCCCATATCTTCCCGTGGGTGTCGTAAGAGGCGACTAAGGGTGTCCCTTAGTCCGTGACCAGAGAATGGGCAGCAGCGTTCTCTGGACACTTTAACAACAAACTGCGATCGCCAACCCGCCTGCCAAGCGTGGTGATTATGGCAAACCCTCCCAAACCTAATGAATAGCACACAAATTAAACGGCCTCTAGTGCCCGGCAGCCCGTCTACCCTCGGCTACGGTAGCGGTTGAGGCGATGGCGTGGCAAGGGGTGCGAAGAATCCCCGGAGTGGACCCGGCTACCCCAATAAACACCGACGACTGGACCTGGGAACATATAACACGCGAACACTCCGGACCGACGAGAAGATAGCCGAACTCGAGGAAGAATTGAGCAGGTTGCGATGGAGTATTATAGGGTTATCTGAAGTCCGAAGAGAGGAGGAGGACTCGATAATCCTCAAATCCGGTAACCTGCTCTATTTCCGAGAGGGTGACCGACAGTCCCAGGGTGGTGTCGGGTTTATCGTCCACAAATCCCTTGTGAACAACGTGGTGAAGATCGAGAGTGTGTCGACCAGGGTGGCGTAACTTATACTCAGAATATCCCAAAAATATTCGCTGAAGGTCAGACAGATCTACGCCCCGATCTCGGCACACCCCGACGACGAAGTAGAGACCATGTATGAGGATATCTCTAGAGCCATGCTTTCAAAACTCATTTCACCGTTCAAACTGGGCAAACGAGACGTGGATGAGCTGCAAGTGGGGCAATTTGGAGTTGGACGTCAGAACCACCGGAGTCACCTACTGGCCAGTTTTATGGAGAAGGAGGGCCTCTACATGATGAACTCCTTCTTCAGAAAGCGTGAGCATGGGAAGTGGACCTGGCAAAGCCCCGCTGGTGCAACTAAAAACGAGATCGACTTCAACGACATCATGTCAACCAAGAAGCAAATATTCAATGATGTCTCTGTGATTAATTCGGTGAAAACCGGGAGCGATCACCGCATGGTAAGAGGCACATTGAAAGGTCTCGGCTGATGAAGTCCACGCTCCGTCCAGCACAGATCCAGGTCCAAAACCCCGAGAACTTTCAGCTCGAACTCCAGAATCGTTTCGAGTGCCTAGGGAGCTCCGTGGACGATTACAGCGATGGGTTTGTGGAAGCTGTCCATACGGTCGGGTCTAAGTTTTTCAAGACCCACCGTACAGATAGGATCAAAAAGCTCTCTGATCCTACTTTCAAGCTCATGGAGTAGAGGCGTGAGATGATGCAGTCTTCAGACGATGCGTTGAAATACCGGCAATTAAATAGACGGATCTCAAAGTCCTTGAAAAGCGACGTCCGCCGCTTTAATACTGAGCGTATTAAAGACGCAATTGAGCAGAATAAGGGCTCCAAGGTCTTAGCAAGAGATCTATCTATTGGGCAGAGCCAGCTCACGAAACTGAAGACCGATGATGGCAGGATCTTTTCCGTCAAACCGGAGCTTCTGAGGGAGATCGAGAGATTCTATGGGCAGTAGTACGTCAGCCTGTATGAGATTAGAATGGCTTTGCAACAGTTTAAGAACAACAAGGCACCGGGTGACGACGGAATTACGGCTGAACTCCAGAAGGCGGGTTGAAAACCAATACTTAAGGCCCTTCAGAAGCTGTTTGATTCCGTCTTACTTGAAGGGAAAACGCCACAGGCATGCTGCAGGGGTGTGGTGGTACTCTTCTTCAAGAAGGGTGACAATGCCCTACTGAAGAACTTTAGAACCCATCACACTTCTTAGCCATGTCTACAAGCTGCTTTCAAGAGTCATCACGAATCGTCTCGCGCGCATGTTTGACGATTTCCAGCCTCTCGAACAAGCCGGATTTCGTAAAGGCTTCAGCACCGTTGACCACATACATTTATTTAACCATTTATGCACATACACACACATATACAGACAATAAGGAGGAACAGAAAAATATGTACATTGGTGATGCTTACATACGCTGCGGCAGGTTATACAGAAGACTGAAGAGTACAACCTGCCGACATTAAGGGTTACCGACATAGCCCGAAGAATTGCCAAAATTAAGTGGCAGTGGGCAGGGCACATTGCTCGCAGAATGGATGGCCGATGGGGCAGAAAGGTTCTGGAGTGGCGACCGCGAACCAGAAGACGTTGCGTTGGAAGGCCTCCCACCAGGTGGACCGATAACCTGGTGAAGGTTGCGGGGATCCGCTGGTTGCGGGACGCACGAGACCGGTCAATGTGGCGACGCTTGGGGGAGGCCTATGTCCTGCAGTGGACGTCTTTCGGCTGATATGATGATGAGGATGATGACACCTTAATATAACTGTCGTATCATCTGCAAAAAGAACACATTTGGCAAAGTGGTCTCCGGAAGATCATTTATGTAGAATAAGAAAAAAAAAGCAAAGGACCCAGAATACTACGCTGGGTCACACAACACTTATTTATTATTGCTATTGATTTAAATTTCTCTTTAGAATATATTTTGCAATGGATATATCTGTATAATTATTGCTTCCTATTACTTGAATAGCTAAATATCCCTTCATATGCCTTGCTCCTTATACCGTAGAAATCTAATTTGTTTAATAGCTTAGCATGATTAACAAAATTAAAGGCCTTACTAATATCTAAGAACAAAGACACCGCTGGATTGCCATGGTTAATAACTTCTGTTACCTGTTAAATAAAGTTGAAGATGGCGAGAGCACGAATGAACCATCTTTACGGTAACCAAACTACTCTTTGCATAATATTTCATGTCTACTGAGAAAATTATTTAACCTAAAATGTATTGCTTCTTCAAAAAATTTTGATATGTAGGATCACTATGTATATTATCGCTTAGTATCACAGGCTACTCTTGCAAGGTTCCTGCGGGTACATGGTGGTCAATTAACTATTGAAATTGGGCAATTCTTGACAATTTCTATATAACCTTTATATTACCATTCTTCTTCGTGTCGATGATTCCCTCACAAATTTACTTCGATCAGTATTCAGCCACTTCGATAACCTTAGCGCTGGCCTCACAAAGGTCTTGCATGGTGCAGGTGTTTTCACATAAGGAGCAGGACAGGAGGATAATTTTAGATAGATTAGGAGATATTACCATTGTATTGCTAGGTATTGCAGGTACATCATAATTAACTACAATTGCCAATAAATGTGCAACTAATTGGCTTCGTAAGTGTATCTTAAGATTAGCAGATTTCTTTCATCAGTATAAGTTTTATTTTGAATTCTAGTTTCGAGCATTACAAGAACTTCAAAGCAGATCATACAAAAAAAAAATGTCTTGGTAACAGCCCAAGCACACATCATCTTTCTGCTCTTGTCCTATGTCACTAGGGGTCGAACCCAACTTGATCAATATGGATGATAGCTATTTTTCTTCGCAAAATCTTGATTTCACTGAACTTCAAATCAAAAAAATCAAATCAAATCAGTGAAAGGAACTTGAAAGGATAGATCGTTCCGCGTAATACATAAACCAATTCCTGGAAATTCAAACCTACCTTGTATCTCTCCTGCCAATATTCAGTCCGCTTCCAATACCTACCCTACCCTTAGCCAACTTTGACAGAAACTTTTAAAGATAGTGTTATTGGCGAGAATTGACTCTTGTCTTAACGCTCTTAGTGAGGTATTCTAGTAACAACTGTTCTTTTTATGTTCACGAGGTTGTGTTTTACCTTTCACTTCTACTTTTGATATGAATATAATTTTTGAAGGGCTCTGGAATGATTTGGGGCTAGCGTTTGCCCACCAATGAGAAAATGTAGGCTAAAATAAAAAATAAATTGTATCTCTATCGTTAAGGTGGAGTAGGATGGCGGTTTTATTAATTTGATATAAAGTGTGGTGGATATCTTCGAAACAACTGACGCTGGGAAGTGCATATCAGGCCATATCTCACCTATTTTGCAATGCATGTCAAAGCGAAATATGCGCTGCCAACGACGATACCGTGGAAGTATTGGGCCAACTAAATATCGACGAAGAAGAAGAATTATTTTCGCGCCTCGAAGAGATGTCAGCAAAACAGACGGGGTTCTTTGAGTCCCTACAAGTTTCGCGAGCTAAAAAACAGAAAACAGCTACTTTTTCAGCGAAAATTTCTCAATAACTACAAGATTTATGATAAAAATATAATGACAAAAAAAAACGACACAGGTCCGTCGTCTACAAGCCCATGAGCAAAATTGAATGTCTCGCGCAAGCGCAACGGTTTATAAGGCAATATTCAGACAATTTATTAAAATAAAATAAGTACTCAAAAATAAAATATAAAAATTGGATTCGATTGATAAACACCTCAAATTTCAAATTATTTATCAGTTATTTTTATATTCAACATATTCTTACACGTAGCCGACGCTTTCGCACATGATAAAATTGCCTTTTTTCCGCGTGGACAATATTTTTTTTTAAGTACAAATACAATAAACTTAAAAAAACTAAATTGGTGGCTTACTAGTATACTATATGCCCAGTTCACACAATTTTTTGCAGATTTTTATTCGCCATCAGTAAGCTGAAAAAGCAATTGAAAAACCTGGTGTTTCGGGATTACGTAAAAACGTGTGTTAGGAATTTATTTTTCTAATTTTAATTGAGCAGTTATCAAAAATATGTAATGTCTATTTCTTAGATAACTATGTGACGCAAAAAGTTGCTTTAAAAGATTTATTATATATCTTGTAGTTATTGAGAAATTTGCCCTAAAAAAGTAGCTTTTTTCTGTTTTTAGCTCGTGAAACTTGTAGGGGCTCTTAAGGCAGATGCCTGTCTGGGTTGCGGATAAATTTGAGAGAGAGTTACCACGGCCCTGGGCTCAAGCAACTGAAGGAACACGGGTGGGTTTTAGTCAGTAAAGTCTGACACGCCCTCCCGCTTTTTCCAGAGAGAGAAGAAGAAGTCATTGGATGAGGTCCCACCCCAAAAAAAAGGCAGTTACCATGGACTAACCGTTATGGAATAAAACAGGATAGCTATGTTATCTTAGTGCTGTCTCATCCCATACAAAGAAACCGTGCCGACGTTCTATACTGATTATTTTTTGTAAATCGATCGCGTTCGGTTCCGTTCTGTTCCACTGACATATATGATGATCTATCTATCGCCGTGGAACGGAACCGAAGGCGATCGATTTACAAAAAATAATCGGTGTAATCATATGAGAAACGCTAGTTACGTCGGCACGGTTTCTTTGTATGGGATGAGGCATCTGTATGCTAGTATCATATTATCTGTGGTATTGGGTTTATTTCGTAACCATACCTTCTCTCCGAACCAATTAGTGGTGCGCTACTAGGCAACTAGGAATATCAAATTGAGAGGTTTGCAACTGTAGGCAAATTGGAATATAAGAAGGATACTGCTTACAATTTACATTATAGATTAGGAATATATTAGGATTCAACACTTAATTACTAGAATAAACTGGTAAAATGTATTGTTTGAAGGGTAGTACTAATCCGATTACGTTAATTCTATTAGGAAGCAACACTTTGACTGAGTCATAAGGAGATACTTCAAAAAATGCACAGTTCCGGGAGATGGGAAAGTGGAGGGGGGGAGGCACTGATATGCATTTAAATTTAGAAAATAATAAAATTTTCAGTAAAACAGAATTCGTTCGGTGTAACAAGGTTAGCAGGACTAACCATGTGGTATATGTAATGAAAAGATAGAGTTATGACATAGCAGACAGGTCACGAGAATGAAGATTATATTTTTAACCGACTTCATGCATTTACGAGATCAAAATCTTAATCGTGAAATGATGTTGAGATACAGCAAACTAACTATCCTTTAAAATTTGTTCGCTCAAAATGTAAAAACTACATTTTACATACTTTTTGAAACAAACGAACAAAACACAGACGTCGAAATCAAAATAAGTATCAACAAGAGTTTTGGCGCGCGAATCCGTTTCACAGCGGACTGATAATTTTTGTTATTTTTTTTATCTGTGAGCTTCAAAGTCTGTCGGTGCCAAAACACGAGTGTGTGCAGGAAGACCCAAATAAAAAGACACTGTGATAAATGAACTCGTTTTTATTAGGGTTCTGTACCCAAAGGGTATTATCGGCACTCTATAAAACACCATCTAACTAAATGATTGCATGCACCTGGTTACGCACTGGAACGCCAAAATATTTAGGAAAAGGTTAGTTGGTGATGGGATCCACAGTTCTCCAAATATGTGTTACTAAGATTTCTACCATGGATCAAAAAAAAACGTTTTGCTTGCCTTTTGTTCTTGCTCTATATTATTAGGAACCTTTAGGACGCAAGTCCGACTCAGACATGGCCGGTTTTTAGGCACATCGTAGCAGGGTCTGGATGACGTCACGATAAGGTTATGTTTGACGTAAACCTTTGAGTGTGCAGTTCTGATTATGAAAATGTCTGTTTTAGTCTGCGTGTATGTATGTTTGGGTAATTTCAACATATATTTGTTTACGTGTGATATTGTTATATGTCTATGTGTATTAAACCTAACGTATTTTAGTTTTTCCTGAACTGTATTCTATCCACTATTATTATAATTTCGGTGGTAATTTGTAGCTATAATGTAGTTTTTGTTTTAACAATAGAGTGACAAACAAGCAAGAGGGTCACCTGATGGTAAGTATAGCTATCGCCAAACTTCTTGGCCGTCCTGAAGTTAGCTTTCTGATGCGCAAGGCACGGATTGGTGCTGTTTTTGTATGATTTACTAATGTGCAGCCATTGTAGCCGACTTCAGGGTGGACAAGAAGTTTGGCGAGAACTACAGCCCTGCCACCTATGGCTTTCTGCAATACAAGGTGTGTTGCATATCCTTTTTAAAGTCTATTCTATCTTTTTTTTTGTTTAAAGCTTTTCATGTAGCCATTGTAGCTCCTCGGAAAGATTTCTGGAGTAATTTCATATTTTAAAGGTAACACAATTATTATTAGGTTAAGTTTTGAAAGTCATGAAATATCTATTATCTACACTCACAACTTAATGTTCCAATTAGGGATTCAAAAATAATGTATAAAAATGTACTTTTTATTCGAGGATTAAATTAAAAAAAAAACAATTACAGTGCAACATTTTCCTTCGATTTTCAAACAACTGCGATGTACAATAACTTTTTTATTTTATAGCACACTTTTACTTTTTAATTTATTAGCGCGTATGGGCTCATTGAATTAATGTAGAAAAATAGTGTCATTGTCTATGGATGCGCCCGCTGCGCAGTGATGCGCAACGAGAATCTAAATTGCCCGCTATACCACATATTTTTTCCGTTTCCACTTTTGTTTTATTTCAACTGTATGAGTGAAGATAAAATAGTGTATGCCATATTATATAAGTGTCATATAATTAGGTATTTAAACACACGTGTGATACTATTATCACACTCGTGTTTTAATACCCCCTATTATATGACCGTTGCATAAACTACTATTAGTTTCCATGCTGAATTTTATTATCTTTTGGCCGGTGTCCCAGCAGTGGGAACATTAATAGGCTGATGATGTGATGATGTGTATAATAAACGGATTTATGCCCGCGGCTCCGATCGCAAGTGTTGGCCGGGCAAAGCAATCTACTACAATATCACAATGAAACCTGATAAATGTTAAAAATATTCTATTAATATATTTTTTTTATTTAAGTTTGTTATAACACATTATTTATTATACAGGTCTAGCTCTAGAAAAGCTAAGAGGGAGGAGAGAAAAGGCACGTGGGTATAGTCACAAGAAAGCAGAGGCGTTTGTGATGTTGGACTGAGAACGTTTACTCGTCAGCAAGAAACTTTGCTGCTCTTAAACTAGGTTGACCTGTATCTTAAGAGACAGTGGTCTGTTATTCACTTTCTCATTTTAGATTCAGAAGTTTTTGTTTAAATATAGAACTCACTTCACTAATTGCGTACAGATCTTGTTCATCCAACGCCCGTCTAAATCTCTTGTACCAACCAGTTGTAATTTTGTATTTGTAGTTATTGAAATTATAAATCTAATTATAACATGTAGACCATAAAAATTGTAATCTGTAAGTTTTTGGTACGAATAATTTATTTTATTATGATTTGCGATATTATTAAATCACCGTACCTTAACTAACAAAGCGCCCATGCATTTTCTTGAAGTCACCTTCGTATTTTCTACGTTAAAACAATTTCTAAAAAACTACTTCTTACCTGCGTTAAAAACTATTGTCTTTATTCACTGAACTCATAAAACCCTTTCTATTGAAGAACATTAACCTATAGACTCTCCTAACGAACGTTTACCTTCCCAAATTAAAACCGTTCGTTTTAATCTTTAAACTTGGATTAGGCAGGATTAATAGTAATCTTAATACGGGTATAAATTCAGATTAATCTCTACGAAATTGTTCTTCACCCTGTACAGTTTATAGACAATATTTCATTACAGATTCTACTGGGCCGGAGTATTTTAATTAATGGAGTCATCCCGTTCGTTATTAATGAGTGTAGCGACGGAAATACGTCACACTCGTCTATGCTTTAATATTGTGTCGTCATATTTTATAATGAACTAGCTGTTGCCCGCGGTTTCGCTCCCGTGGACCCCACAGGACCCGTTTTCGGGATTAAAAAATAGCCTTTGTCACTCAGGAATAATGTAGATTTCTATTGGGGATAGAATTTTTTAAATCGGTCCAGTAGTTTCGGAGCCTATTCGGTACAAACAAACAAAAAAATATTTCCTCTTTATAATATTAGTATAGATTAAAAGTATTAAAAGTTATAGTTGTTCCGTTTTAGCTTAGCAATTAAATAGTGGTATTTGCCCTTTCATTTCGTAATAACTCGAACATCACACTAATATGATGAAGGCAAGAGTTTATCAGTGTGTTTGTATTTTTGTTACTTTTTCACGCTGAAATGGCTTGACGGGCCTGGATGAAATTTGGCACAGAGATAGATTATAGTCAGGAATAGCACATAGGATAGAATACTTTTTATCCCAGGAATATGTTCCCTTGTGATAATTTTCGACATTCACGCGAGCGAAGCCGCTGGCAGAATCTAGTTATTAATAAAACAGGAAACTTTTTTTAAGAAAAAAAATTGATTGTCCCTAATAATAATTATGGCGATTCAAGAAGTACTTATTTTTTACCGATTCCTTTTTTGAAATTAAGAATGTCGATGTATGTTAGTGGGCAAATGAGCGGTATAGCCAAGCTAAAACTACTAACTATAAGTAGTTAGATATTTTCATCGCAAATAGGTACGAGTGTCCGGTATTCTTTGCCATAATTGGCCTCGCTACTAACTGTTCTGATTGGCTTATATAAATTGAAATAACTTCCACATATCTCGTACCACACATACGCGAAACGCACAGCACCGATCAGTGTGGTGACTCTTGGGGGAGGCTTATGTCCAGCAGTGGTCGTCTTTCGAAACGCTGGCTGAAACGATGGTGATGATGATGATATCTCGTACCAACACTAACGAAGAAAACATAATTTGTGACAAGAAATACTGAGACTCTAACTTCTAACAGGTGGCCCACGAGGTGCAACAATTTCGGAACACACGTGCGTATCGCCTCCTAAAACGGTCCCATAGCACTAACAAACAATAAGCACGTGTGTTCCGAAATCGGAAGAGGAATGGCCTTTTGCTCGCAAGAGACGATTTGTTTATCGTCGGAAGATGAGGCGTCCTCGTCGGCGTTTTCGTCGTAATGTTGCACCTCGCGGGGCACCTGTTAGAAGTATTATGTCTGTGCCAGGGCGTGTTATGAAGTATGTTTATTCTGGATCTGCTATTCAGCGGCAAGCTTGGAAGTTTGGTGTTCAAAATTATGATTGTTTACTTTGGTTGGTATGGGTAATAAGAACGTTAGTTTGTACATGCAAAATCAGTATGGAATGATGATTGTTAATAAGATTGAATATGTTATTAGTAATTTAGAATTAAATAGGTATTATGATATGGGTAAGGTTGAAGTTTTTAATAAGCATGTGAATGATTTACGTGTAGATCCTGTGACTAACAATGAGA
This sequence comes from Orthosia incerta, assembly GCA_948252205.1. NCBI lineage: Eukaryota > Metazoa > Arthropoda > Insecta > Lepidoptera > Noctuidae > Orthosia > Orthosia incerta. The sequence continues at coordinate 27,107,301 of OX411749.1, forward strand.
AATTTAATAAGCTTCAAATAAACGATTGTTTTTGGTATAAAATCGAAAGAGGAAAGATTCGAAATACCGCGAAATGAAGAGAGTTCGTAGAAAATCAGTGGCTTTATAATTATAATATTTTTGTTTCTGTTGGCGTCCTTTTTAAGTCACTCTTTTGTTTAAACGTTTTCATAGGTTTTCAGCTCCAAGCACCCTGAAAATTTCCTCTTTTCAAAAGTACCCTTAAAACTTATCAAAAGATCCAATTCGAGGCTAAAAGGAAACGAATAGGAAGAAAGGAAGAATATATAACGTAATTATTTTCAACAACTTACGTACCTTCATAATAAGAATAGCAACAAGTTACAAGGGGTCCAAATTAAAACTTTTAACAATGGTTCTTTCTTGGGAATTACTCAATATTGCAAAGGATTCTTAGTAAAGTTCAACAATAGTCATATATATTATAACCACCTCGTTATGTTTACAAGTGGGGTTACCTTATTGGGTAATTTTATTTTCTTTTATGTATTTTTCTATTTAACTGTAGACTAAATAAGAATAGTACATACATAATAAAATTGTGCAATAAATGATAAAAAAATATCTCAATATATTTTAAAGGTACTTATAGCGATCCTAAGCTGCAACAAAATTGTCGATACAATGATTCTTTGTCTTACAAACACTTAAAAAAGACCGGCCAAGTGCGAGTCGGACTCGCGCACGAAGGGTTCTGTACCATTATCACAAAAAATGGCCAATAAATCACGTTTGTTGTATGGGAGCCCTACTTAAATATTAATTTTATTCTGTTTTTAGTATTTTTTGTTATAGCGGCAACAGAAATACATTATCTGTGAAAATTTCAACTGTCTAGCTATCACGTTTAATGAGATACAGATACTGGTGATAGACGGACAGACAGACAGACGGATCGCGGAGTCTCAGTAATAGGGTCCCGTTTTTACCCTTTGGGTACGGAACCCTAAAAAAGAGAAAATCTGATCCTAGATACCAAAAATAAATATGGCATACGTCTAAAACATTCATATGTTATAGAAACACGACTCAAATTACAATATACTCGTAAATAAACCCACTCGGGTATTATACGAAAAATAAAATATCTCCACCCCTAAAATCCCATCAATATCCAAAAAATAAAGTACCTACGAGGGGAAGGTTGGGTAACGTGTAACTGATACAGGTAAGGCAAAAGAATGTGGTACATTTAAACAATTTTAATCGTGTCATCGTTAGAAGGGATGGGGAGGTTCGGGAACAATGGACGAAATTGGCCGAGGATTGCGAAGAGTTTGCGCTGAAAGAAGGTCATTTAATAACCGACACAAAGGGCTGGCAGGAAAGGAATGGAAGTGCCTGTAATAATAATAAAGTTTAAAAAATATTTGGTGAGACGTGGATAAAATTCTGAATTTGAATTTCTTTTTCCTTTTTTTTTCCTCATGAGGTTAGAGGAATTTAGGGCGAAGTCATTGCTTTATTATGCCGTAAAAATATGAAAATCGGCCAGGATTTAATTTTAAGGAAGAGCTAAATGAAGCCCAGATACTGTCCTATAATTTTGGGACCAGTTTTGTATCTCAATTAAAATGTAATTATTCCTATCATTTTCCTATAAGACAAATTGCTCGGGACTTAAGTGAGGCTGACAATCTGGTGTCTAGCGGACATCTTGGACCATTAATCATTGATCCCGGCTCTTCAGGTCCACGAGATTGTCGAGACTTGTTTTATATTTCTCTCAGTAAACAATAAATCATCAATATTGAGGTCTGTGATATTGTCAGAACAAAAGGAAAAGATTTCATTTTTCATTCTAAATGACGCTGTGAAAATAGCCCTGCCGCACCCACGTTGAAATAAATAGGTATGGACGAGGTATCAAGTTCTTTTAAAGTAACACAGATTTTATGTTGTTTTTTAGTATTCTGATTTTGAAATTACGTAAACTATCACGCAAGAAAATGCACACTCATTTAGGTTTTATTTTCAACATAAATGATATTTAAAATAAAAACTTTTTCAAAAAAAAAATAACCTACTTCAAAAGCAAAACAATAAAAAGGGCTAAATAGGCGCTTTAGTACCTCTTGTTTTTAGGGATCCGTACACAAGGGGTAAAAACGGGACCCTATTACTAAGACTCCGCGGTCCGTCTGTCTGTCTGTCTGTCACCAGGCTGTATCTCATGAACCGTGATATTCAATTCAAATTCAATCCAAATAATAAAAACAGAATAAAATAAGTATTAAGTGTGGTTCCCATACAGCAAACGTGATTTTATTGCCGTTTTTTGCGATAATGGTACGAAAACCTTCGTGCGAGTCCGACTCGCACTTGGCCGGTTTTATCGTTTTCCGACACAGTCTGCCGAGATGAAAGTTATTTTGCACATCTTAGTGTTTTGCTTTTGAAGTCGGTTTATTTTTTGTGAAAAAGTTTTTATTTCTCTCTTTTTAGTTTTAGTTTTTATCACTAATAAAAAGTGAGCAAATTCTAAAGGTACCTTACCTAAATAATTGTCAAAATACCCATAATAATTCAATTTAAAAAGAACCTAAGCAAGTGCTATTTTTTTGTCCAGAATCAAATCCTTTCTGGGAAAATGCTGAAAACTTCCTAGAGGTTTTCAGGATAAAGTATCAAAAGGTAATTGGCAAATATAAGCTTTGAGACAATTACAGGGGATTACGGGAAGGCGTCGGAGTGACGAAAGTGGCTAATTGGTTGCTTTTCACGAGCATTTTCCGGTATTTCGTATTGAGTTGATTAAAGTCGGATATTTGATACATTTTTTCGCAATGATCGTTCGTAATCTTTTTAATCGTGACTGTACATTCGATGAGAACATTTTTGTTTTGACAGATTTGACAGTTCCCTTATGTTGCAACAGTAAAAGAGATGGCCGTAGTGTTGGTGTTTTCATAGTTATTTCAATTTGTTATCCATACTAATAGTATAATTTCTAAATTGTCTCAATCTGTTTCTTACGCCGCACACCTAAACCATTGAACCAATTTTGATAACTTTTGGAATAAAGTTAGATTGGACCTTGAAGAACGTAACGTGAAAGCCAAATGGGCAGAATGACGAACAGTTACCTTCGCATTTATATTATTTGTATGGATAGTAAACCTAATTTTAAGAATTGTACTTCTACTCCACGATTAATAACGCTAGACAAGCCAGAAATAAACACAAAAAACCGGCCAAGTGCGATTCGGACTCGCGCACTAAGGGTTCCGTACCATTATCGCAAAAAAACTGCAAAAAATCACGTTTGTTGGGGAGAATAATTAATTTAAAGGTACTTATCTATCTATATAGCGATCAATAGCTGCAATAAAATTGTCGATACAATGATTCTTTGTCTTACAAACACTTAAAAAAGACCGGCCAAGTGCGAGTCGGACTCGCGCACGATGGGTTCTGTACCAGTATCGCAAAAAACGGCCAAGAAAATCACGTTTGTTGTATGGGAGCCCTACTCAAATATTGATTTGATTCTATTTTTATTTAGTATTTGTTGTTATAGCGGCTACAGAAATACATCATCTGTGAAAATTTCAACTGTCTAGCTAGCACGGTTCATGACATACAGCCTGGTGACAGACGGACAGACAGACAGACAGACAGACGGATCGCGGAGTCTTAGTAATAGGGTCCCGTTTTTACCCTTTGGGTACGGAACCCTAAAAAATCTTCTTTATAAACAAGACAAAAGTGCACAAAGTGCAACAGGTTGGCCTTCTACAAACATCATATCAATTCACCCTGAGTAGTTCTTACAGGCTGAGCGGATAGGAGGCTGGGCAAACAGATCCACTCTCTTTGTACCGAGATCAAAGTGGAATCGGATACAAATATCCGATATTGGTTCCAACATTTTGTACACTCCGATTATAATATAATGTGTCCTATATTTTTTGCAGAGGGTGTAGACGGATCCAAACAATATTATGGCTTATCATTTTATGATGGGATTTCCAACAGGGTTCAAGTCCAGACTCCGGGTTTCTACAGATAAATTTTTCGTGACCCGAGAATCGAGCCCGAAACCTTAAGCTCAGCAGTAGTGCTTCCAACAAGGCAGGGAAGGGTAGTCAAAGTTCTTTCAGAAATACTATCACTGAGTCATTAGCAGAGATCGAAATAGGTAGACTATATTTACCTAAAGGTCGAGGAAATAAGTAACATAAAGATGGTAATACCTCCTCTAAAATCTCGGAATCATAAACATGACGATGCCCGAAATCCCGGGATTTATTTATTTATCTATGGTCTTTAGCTGTCAAACTTTTTAAAAGCTTTCTCTGGGTTATCTATTAAGCGAAACGATTTATTGGTTTTAAAATGGCGTCACAAGAAATGGCTATACTCGTATTTGTAGGTTTGCAGCAATGCGTTCTATGCAAGTTATTACCGATAGTCAGAATCCAAAATATCTACTAACCGTCTTATCAAAGGTATCGTATTATCCAATAGGGATATTTATTTAGATTATATTTACAAAAAAATATTTATTTAATTCATCAGTTACATCATCTAAAAATATTGGACACGTATTTTTCTTTTGCCACGTAAACTAAAAATTACGACGACGTCACGGCGTGCTACACTTTATACTGACACAAAGTGACGCCACAAACCCTGCTCCAGATCTTTGATGCGCTTTATCTTTGTTTATTTTTATTTATTTGATACAGCAAAAAATATGGGTAGCTAAATATGATCTAATTAAACTTTATATTTAAAACAAATAACTATTTATTTACCGTGGGTATTATTTATTTTATCAACAAAACCAATCATTCGGCCGCAGATTTCAATCACTGCGGTGCCCTCCGTCTGTAAATAGCAAATAACTTCAATATCTGCGTAATACGGAAACTCTTTTGTGTCTATTTACAAAGGCTTGGTAGAAAACTCGAATTAAAGGGTCGACATTCATACCATCTTCCACAGTTTCATTTTCTGAGGGGAAATTGCCAAATACTGTCTTAATACGTTATGATCTATGTCTTGTGGAAGAAAGTGATTTCGTCTAAAACGTCGCTTAAATAATATCAAATAAAATAAGACAACCTAGAATGATCAAATATCTGCTCATAAATAGAGTCTAAGTTTGTCTCAAACTGCCTTTAGTCTTAAACACTTATGAATATGACTATTGTTTCTGAAAACAAGTCTCGTTTCCAAAAACATACGAGTAGATAGCTTTAGTTCAAATTGCACAACAATGGAATTCTGTGTATTCGTACGAACTTGTACCCAGGGTATTTCAAAAGCACACTATGTTATTACAAAATAACTTCGTTCAATTTCATAGAAAACATTCCATCTATTGTTCCAACTCCATGTTTTCTACACAAACAAAAACAATTTCACATCGACCCTTTAAAAAGACTTCTCCACACAATAACGGTATCCAAAACCGAGAAAATTTCTTTACAAACTTGTTATAACGGGGAATCCAATAAAACACTGAAGTAAATTCGATGTTTTCCTGTAAAACAAGCTATTTCCTGTACACAATTCAACTCGGCCAATAGTTGGTTGGTCCAATAGATATGTGAAACAGAAAAGTTGGGTAGTTGGAATAAAACCAATAAAAGTTGGTCAGTTGGCTTTGAACCGACATGTGTGTTGTTTTCATTTTATTTTTTGGGACAATGGGTCCTTGTCATGATGGCTTTTACGTCTCCGTAATCAAACAAATGGATAAAACAATATCCTCTACTACGGGTTCAATTGTTTGTCAAAGTATTCGAAACGTCCAACTTTCCGAACACAAAAATCATTTCATTTATTTGCTTTTGATTAAATTTAAGTTAAGAACAGCTTTGAAATTCAGAGAGCAAGCCAAAAATAGATTTCATCAATGTTCCTTAATTCCCAAGACTATAAAAGACACCTCGCTCTTATTACTGCTGAGAATTAAGGACACCTTCAACTTTGCTGATAAGATTGAGAAATGAATAGGTAATTGGATTGATTTCTTTGTTAAGAAATATATCTGCTTCATGAATTTTAGTAGAAAATATGATATTAGCATTAGTTTACCAATATTAAAAATCAAATATATGTGCTTTAAGGGCGATTTTTAATCAGTTGAGTTAAAAATTCCATTCTATTGAATAAATTGTCCTCAATGTTTTGAGTACACTAGGGCTTCACTGTATAAAAGAAAAAATATCCAGGAACCGCGTAAACCCTTTTACTTGCAAGTTGCTACTAACACCATCTATCTTATGCCGTAGAACGGAACCGAACGCGATTGATGGACAAACAATAATCGGTTTAATCGGCACGGTTTCATTGTATGGTCAAGGTCAAAGTCAAAGTCATATGTATTTATTCAATTAGGCCATAAAGCGGCACTTTTGAACGTTAACAATTTAAATTTACAAGTAATAAAAATTGATTCTACCGTGCATTCAGAAAAGTAGCTTGTTATGGAGAAGAATGCACAAGAAACTCCATACTTACTCTTTTAAAAAAGAAAAATGTTTTACAATATTAAAGTACATACATTAATGAATTCATGTACGTGAGGACGATGAACCTAGCACTATTATACTACATATAGGTATAAAGTATTACAAGCACTATCAGGTAAACCCTTCACTTGATAAATAGGAACATGGTTCTCACATACTTACAAATATTGCATACATAGGTAAATTACCTAATTCAACAACAACGGAACAGTGTGCAAGTAAAAATTTTTAAACAAAAATAATAAAAATAAAGCGTTACTATAATTAGGAATGTAACACAAATTAACCAGTTTGATTTTGTCTACACTAAGGATTGCCCTATGGAGCAGGACCAGCATGTTTCCAAGCATTCTTATCTTGAATATAATCATCTGGTTTGTAATATGCTTGTTTACAAAGTGTGCTTTTAACTAACGTTTTAAATTTACTTTCATTTAGTTTTAATATATCACAAGGTATTTTGTTATAGAATTTAACACAGGGAGGGGTATGGGGTGAGGCATCTGTATGCTAGTAGTATATTATCTGTGACTAGGGTTAATAAGTAGGTAAATATCTAGATATTAACTAAGCTAAAAGCATAACGAGGAAACCTGGTTGTTACCCTTCCTTTCTGATAGAATTAGTACACCAAACCAAAAACAAAAACCTTTACCAGCCGAACACAATAACGAACCTTTATCTCCCAGTCTTAAAGGAAAAGGTTTCTAAAGCGAATAAGCTTAGGACGAAGTATTTTAAGCACATAATTGATATGTCCTTACAAACGGGCATTGATCCGATCGCTAAGCCTCTAACAAAACGGCCTTTGCTCCTGATCACAAGGGTGATTGAGTTGGATTAATTATACCTCTTAAATGGACGTTTTATTTTAAAATGTTGTACGGCCATTTTTGTTTGTCGATGTACCTACATAGTTTAGGTTGCTGGATTGTTTTTGTTCTGTCGATCAAACGTTCATCGATAATGCTTTGTCGAAGTTCAGTTATGTTTAGAAAGGACGTAAATTTATTAGCGTAGTTACAATACTTGTCAACTTTATCGAGTGTAATACGTATAGGTACAGTACACAGCTGTTAATAAAACTCATTGAGTTTTAGAAAAGAAAAGTCTGCCTTTCCCTTTCTTGTACACCTTTGTGTAAACTTTTTCACCTCCTTGAAAGTTGGAATTTATCCCAAGGTATATTCCCCCATGATATTTAATGATTCTATATCCTAATCGAGGACATGATCTACCAGTGTGCCAAGTTTCATCCAAATCGGTTTCATTATTGAGAAGTAAGATCTATAATTTCATATTCATGCCAGCTTAAGCTAGTGTTGTTCAATAAAAACTTTTTTACAAAAATTACAACCGACTTCCAAACAAAAACACTACAAAGTGAAAAATAACTTAAATTTCGGAAGTCGGTGTTCCTGTTTTCGATTCTTCGTTTTTGACACCAACTTCCGAAATTGAAGTTATTTTGCACTTAGTAGTGTTTTTGTTTGGAAGTCGGTTGTAATTTTTGAAAAAAAGATTTTTTATTTTTCACTTTTTAGTTGTGGTACATAATGAACCACTTTGGGCGTTATAGGTACCTAGCCTAGGTAACTATAACGCCCAAAGTGAAGCCAGAATAGATTAAACCCAATAACATGAAACTTAAATAAACAAAACCGGTGGAATGAGAGTATACCAGGGTGAACTGTTCACACCTGCGTACCCCTTTAAAGCGTACCAGTGTGATGTTATGTTATCAAATGGTATAAACAATAAACAGATTGCAGCTATCCCGAGTGATTTGCCGTCATTTATTGAAGAGTTCTGATTTACATCTCCGAAGTTCTTCATCAAATCGTGATGAAAATTAAATGGGACCACATGACAAACACCAGCTTAGAATAAAAAAAGAATCATCAAAATCGGTTAATCCAATAAAAAGTTTTGAGGTAAAACACATAAAAAAATGCAATCGAATTGATAACCTCCTCCTTTTTGCGAAGTCGGTTAAAAATGAACAGGACAGGTTCACCGTGTTACGGCACGGTGTGATAAAACGTCCACTAGTTAACACCACATCCTGTTCGGTGTGCCACGAGGCCACGACCCACGATCCGTCTAATGCAGCTTACATGAAATTTGGCCACGAACGGAAGCCGCGATTACACTGTATAGCGAGTACTATGCAACACCGCTTAATCGATTTTGGTGATTACAATTTGTCATAGTGTCGCTCCCTGTGGGAATCACAACTATTTTGAGTATGTGTATGAGGGAGAGGTGTATTTGATGCTAAGCATTTATGCCTCATTATTTTATCAGTATCTAGCGGACGCCTCGCGGTTTCACCCACGTAGTTTCCGTTCCCGTGGGAATACAGGGATAAAAAGTAGCCTATGTCACCCGGGGATAGTGTAGCTTCCCAACGGTGAAAGATTTTTTGAATCGGTCCAGCCGTTTCGGGGTCTATAAGGAACATACATATATACTTTCTCTTTTATATATTGTTCAATAATAAAAGTAATATGATTCTGTAGCTCATACGTACCGGCCCATTGCCGTAATCTACCACTCGGGCCCAGTGCGGGTTGGTGGATGTCACATATCTTCGAATTTTTGGTTCTAAGACATGGCGGTTTCCTCAGGTTGTTTTCTTTCACCGTTTTGAGAGCAGTGGTGATGAAATCATTTAAATAAAGAAAAGCGCCTGTCTGGGTTCGAACCCACAACCTAGAATTTGTAAGTCGCTGGGCTGGGCCACCACTGCCTTCAGAGTATCGCCATCGATCCTTTCACAGCATTCGATTCGATCACGCTTCTCAGTTCTCCGGAGCATCGATGAAACCGTACTCAAATGGGCTTTCATTAATTACAACGAAATTCCGGCCCAATTTAATTAATGGACTGTCGATGTCTGCCGTGTCTAATAATTTCACGATCTTCTAGTTTGTTAGTAAAACGATATTTTCGATAATGCTATACTGCATCCGGCTTAAGGAAAATCAACCCTATTTCCAGTTTATAAAGCTCAGGTTTGTTAATAAGTGTCTTCTTAATGAGACTGACTGGGATGTTTCAGAAAACACTACTTTTTTAAATGAAAGAAATAAAAAATCTTTGGTATCGAATTATAAGGACTAAAATGCTGATCTAATTTCAGAATAAATTCCAAATGTAACATCATTATTAGCCTCTCCAAATGTAGCGAAATATTTAACCCACATTTTGTGGAACGAAGTAGATGCACCATTGCACCCAAATTCGAGACTTTATTTAAAACATTTTTTAAGCTAAATGTGACTAAAGTATTCAAATTTTTCGTTTCATTTTATTTGACCCATTTAGTTAAATGTGTTTGTTTCACTTATACATGTTACTGCAAAACCGCAACTACAATAAAACCTAGAATTTACCGGTAAATCCTAATATTTACCAAGACTTACTGGAAAGGTCCGAAATGATCTAAGATAATTTCGGGCTTTTACTAGCAATCACACGGTAAATCTTAGGATTTTCTTCGGAGAATCGTAAATGTTGAAAAATTTTAATGTCTTTGTCATACTATAAAGAAAGTATAACATTTGAAAAATACCTACATAATTTTAAAACATTTCCTGTTAAAAAATTTAGAAAATGATTTAAAATCATGTAAGTAGTCAAAGTCAAAGTCAAAGTCAAAACGTTTATTGCGAACTAAGTGTATAGTTGGTGTTTTGTTATATTAGTGCAAGACTTAGCAGCCTTTTACAAGCATTGCAATTATCATTCTCCTGTCCTTATCATCCAAAATTAGCATGCATTTAACATTATTATTAAATAATTATTTTATAATTATTTAAAATTAGCATGCATTTAACATTATTATTAAATAAGTATATTACTGTTAAAAAATGAATAAGTAAATATAATCAATGATTGTTTGTAAAATCCCGAAATAGTGATTATCATAGATCATTTTGGCCTTTTAGCAGTAAGACTTGGTAAATCATAGTTTTTACCGGTAAATTCTAGTTTTACCGTAGTTCGGGCTTTTACAGTTTACATATTGTATGAGAACTCCTTAAATTTGCTACGGAATTTTGGCTACACTGCCTAATCTCAACGGACTTGTGACGGCGGTGTGTATGTGTACGCAAGAGATTTATTATCGTGCCCAAGTGTTACACGAACACAGGTGTTTGCACTCTTATATTCCGGTGTGACGGCAGTCCGACACGATCGGGGCGAGATCAGTCGTACCGCTTAGGGACAACGGCTTTCCAAGGCATGGGACTTTCAGACCACCGCCATCCATACACCGGGCTACTGCTGAAAAATTCCAAATAGAAAATTCCCATAACACTGCCAGACCTGGAAATCGAACCCATAACCCCACGCTCAGCTGTTGTGCTTGTGACCAGGAGACCAGCTACAATATTGGAAAACACTTCTTAATTCCCAATACATACCGAATAGATTGTCCATAACAATTTCAGATGAGAATGTTTTCTTATTTCATAAGTTTTAGAGCGTGATTTTCGGTAGTCGGGTTTTACTTTTGAACTTAAAGTATTTTGGCGACGCTGTAGACGGGTAAAAATTAAGAGTACCTAAATATCTAAACTTGACTAACCAAACATGTCAACACTTACTACGTATGTAACCAATACTGTATTATGGTTTTTTGGTGTACAATAACGTATATAATTTCTATGTATGTTTTACAAATTCATCATAACTTAGCAACCCACCAACCTGTAGTGAGCTATGTGAAATATAATTCACACAGTGTAAATACATAATAGTTACCTATTCCGTTTAACCTACGAAGTTTCAAACGCATAAGTTAGAGTAATTACCTCGGCAAGGCAAAGGTTTTGAGTACAAACTCACAGCAAACATTAACACTGAGAACATTGTCAGTCGCTTAGTCGATAGGTTATTCGACCAATCAATCAATCAGCGTAACCTATTAAAGGACCTAACTCAATCAAAATTGAGATATAAATCCTACCTTAACAATTTAACACTCGAACTCCTAGTGAAGGCTTTGCCTTTGGTATTTCTATCTAAGCTAATAGTATTATATGTGCTACGATATGCTGAGTTGTAGAGTATGTAGGAGCTCGTGGCTAAATAATAACAGCCGCACGGGCCGATCATCAAGGTTAAGCAACGCTTGACGAGGTCGGTCCGTGGATGGGTGACCATTCCAACATACCGAGTTTCCTCCGTGCCTCGGAAAGCACGTTAAGCCGTTGGTCCCGGCTGTTATTTGAAGATCTTTGACAGTCGTTACGGGTAGTCAGAAGCTTGAGATCTGACACCATTCTTGTCAAGGGGTACCGTGTTACCCAGTTACTGGGTTGTGGAGGTCAGATTGGCAGTCACTCCATGTAAAACACTGGTACTCAGCTGAATCCAGCAAGACTGGAAGCCGACCCCAATATAGTTGGGAAAAGGCTAGGCAGATGATGATGATGCCGAGTTGTAGACATTTCAATGATCGCAGTTTACCGGAGAATATTTTTCAGTTCAAAGAAGATTGACAGAAGAGTGACGTTAGAGAGAAAAGGAGACTAAATAAGATTGGCATTATAGATACGGTGAGAGTTGGCTATATAATCATTGGTAGGTCGTCAGATGATAATCATAATGAAAATTGTCACACTGTTTACCTGTCAGGTATATCAGAACTTATAAAGCCGATTTAAAAGTAGAGGTTGGACTTAATTAAGCCACATTTCCAACGGCTACATCACGGTAAAGTCGTCAATTCCTTTTTAATTAAATTTTAATGAAAAAATCCTCCACTCTGTTACGCCCTTTGTTGTTAAAATTATTTCACAGTTTACGTTCCCATGGTTCCAGTATGAGCCGATTTACGATTTAAATTTCACAAAAATAAAATATCCATTTAGCCTACATTAAGGAAGGACGCTTTTCGGTCATCTGGCCTACACATTTAAAATTCGGCAACAAGGCTCCGTAATTAAATAAAAAGGTAAAATAAGTATTTAAAATTACGGTGCGCAGGTATCTATACTGTTTGTACTTGTATTGTTTCAGCCGTGGACGTAACTGCGTAGAACAATTATTAATTCAACATTTTTTGTACTCTAAAATGTATGATTGTGTAATTTAAAAACTCGTGTTTTAAAACTGAGTTTATTTCTTTTTACTTTTCTCTTACGAATGTCTGAATATCTGAACATTCAGACGAGACGTTTGTTGTAAATGAATGATAGAAGTTAATGTTTTAAGAGAATCTTGTATTACTCTCTCAAGATGTAAGTACCTATCAGAAGAAAAGTATGCATTTTCGATTGAGAAAATTTTGGCTAAGATTGTGAACATTTTATTATTATCTTGTATGCTCGTCGAATGAAAACGTAAGCAAAATTATGTCCTATTAAAATTAAATTACATATATAATTATCTGTATGTGTAGATGTTCATCATTTCAGCTGCAAGACGTCAACTGCTGAAATAGGACTTTCCAAGTGTCGGCCACATCGGCCGGTCCTATGCGTCTCGCATCCAGCAGCGGATTACCGCAACCTTCACCATTTCATCGATCCTGGTACTCGGGCGCCATACCATAACTTCGGTCCCACCGAACATCCGTTTAGTGAGCTGCTGGAGATTTGATTTTATATGTATAAAAGGATATATATAAACTATAAATGTATGTAATATGCCCCGAATAAGGAAACACATATGGATATTCAAGACATTATGACATGTTACCTCTAAGAACCTCTTAAAGCAGATCTACGTCTGCGTCCCGGCAATAAAGCAAAGCATTGGTTGGCATTGGTTAAGTCAAAGCTCCAGAGCCTTGAACATCGTCGCCAAGTTGCCGGCTTGTCGTTTTTTATCGATTACATTTCGGGGAATGTGCGATGGAATTGCGTAATCTAATTCCGCCCAGCCCGTTTCATCATCGGACTACCAGACGTACGGCGATGCGCCATCGGTACATGGTGGACATCCCACCCATACGCACTAAACGTTTTGAAAATACTTTTATTATGCGTACAGCTAAGGAGTGGAATTCCCTGCCGGAGTCTGTGTTTCCCGATAGCTACAACTTAGGGGTCTTTAAGTCAAGAGTGAATAGGTTACTTCTAGGCAAGCGTGCTCCATCATCGGCCACATCATCGCTTACCATCAGGTGAGATGGTGGTCAAGCGCGAGCCTATATAAGATAAAAAAAAAATATCGACGGGTATCCATCTTTAAAGATGCTATGACGCGTCTCCAGAACATCTGGAAAAATCATTACTACGTGATTTTTCCAGATGTTCTGGAGACGCGTCATAGCATCTTTAAGTTTTAAAACCAAAGCCCCTTTGGTCAGACCACTGGATTTTCCTCTAAGGAGTTGAGACGTGGACAATCCGAGCCAGAGGAAGACAGAGGATAGACGCATTCGAAATGTGATGCTGGAGGCGGATGCTCCGAATCCCATGGACAGCCAAACGTACAAATGTGTATGTCCTTTCACAACTCAATATCAAGACCAGATTGTCTACGGTTTGCTTACAGCGTATTTTGACTTACTTTGGCCACATAATGCGAAGAGGAGATAACAGCCTTGAAAAGCTAGTCATTGTTGGCAATACCTAAGGCAAGAGAGCACCAGGCCGGTCACCAACACGATGGTCTGACCAAGTGAAAGAAGTTACGTCCTCAAGCTAATTCTGCTGCTAATAAGGTGATGGCAACTTTGGACCGGAGTCGATGGAGGCAGATTGTCCGCTCAAAGGGCTCCAGTGACCACGATTCTCAGTAATGAGAGACCGACTGAAGAAGAAGTTCCGACCTGTTTTGACAAATTCAAAAAGAAGCTAAAGCAAAGAGTCTTGTAGCGATTCGCTACACCATGTAAATGAACAACTTTCTCCAAATTCGGGAAACAATATTGAATTTTCCATACAAAATTGTCATCAACTGATGAACATTTATAAGACAGATTCCGTATCTTTGTAAATATCACAGGAAGCGTGAAGCATTCCCTATAGCACTCCGAATAGCATTGAAGCTAAATATTAGTAATAGTATATTATGAAACAAGTGAATAAAGGACGGATTTAATGCGAGGACCATAGATGAATCAAGAGCATAGCGAGTGATTCAAGTGTTAGAATCCTGAGTGACGCGAGTGATTCATGGCCCTCGATATAAATCCGTTTTATTCAAGAGTTGCATACTATACTTTATTCAATCAAAAAACCCGACTGCTTAAGAAGCGAATTGTCTTTTTAGTTCGCTTCTTAAGCAGTCGAGTTTTTTGATTTTTTAGATTAACATTTTTAATTATAACTTTTTAGTTAACATTTATTTTTTCGAATTAGGTATATGTTATCATATAAGTGTTGTATATTTTTGAAATCAAAATGAGCCCAACATGGCGCCCAAAAGCCGCCATTTTCTTATTTTCCATTTTTAATGTAGCCAGTGACACTCGCAAGGTTAAGACGAATCGTTTAAGAATCATCAAAATCGGCCAACGCGTTTAGTCTCTAGAACGCTACATAGGAACAAACATACATACACACATAGACTGATAAACATATCACCCTCTTTTGGCAGTCGGGTAAAAAGAAAGATTTAAGCGAAAAGCACAAGGAGTTTGTATGTCGAGTATTTTTTGGGCAAGGAGGTTGTATAGCATTTATATTGCGTTTGAATATATTGGTGTCTTCTAAATTCAAACACCAAAACAGTGATTAAAAGTGCTTTTTATTCACTGCTTTCAATGAATGAAATAAGCTTTTTAGAGAGGAATGGTATAAAAGAATTTTATAAATCGGATCAGTACTTATTTTACTTTCTACCTATCGTAACAGTACTTATGTTACCTCCTTTTTAATTTTCGTTGAGAAACCTTCAAAATGCGCCTGGACTTTGTGGAAAAAACAAGGGAGTGTGGGCTTTTTACCTCACTAAAACCACCCTGGGCACATGGAAGGAGCCCCTGTGACCTTTTAAAAGACCACCCCGGACAGCGCCTGTTAAGGCACATCTCTCCCCCCCGATGGGCTCCCGCATTGTCGAAGCGGTGGGGCTCTGTAGCCGTGGCTTAGTTACCCACGGTGAAGCGAAGAGGAACCCCGACGAGCGGCCGCTCGTCAGGGCTTTTGCCGATGAAACCGACGACGTAGCGGCCAACAAGTACGTTGCAGTGCCGCTTAGTAACAGAGGTGACATTGCAACTGAGGCAGGCCGCGATGTCGAATGGGCCTCTCATACGATATTACAGCTGAGGGTTGGAGGCATCAGCGGGAGAGGAGTGCCGATATTGCGGTGCGCAGCTCTCCCTACTTTCCGCGGCCTGGACGGAGTCGCCACCGTCTGATGGAAGAGGCAGTGGGGCCGCAGGGAAGTCCTTATCTCCTTCGGCCGAAAAGAGGTAGGTAGCGGGGCCACTGACCTGACCTGTCACAGGAGGACCAAGGGTACCATACACGGGGGCGTCTGGCGCCGTGTAGTTTGAGTGGGTAGGAATCCCACATAACTGCGCTATCTCCCCGTGGTAGCACAGTATGCATTTGCATATCCACAAGCAAAAAAAAGAGCACATCCCTGGGAGACTGCGAAGCGTCTCACCTGAGCCTCGCTGTGCACGGTGGCACGTGACCACTATGCCACCGTCTTACCTGGAGACACATGCTGGGTGGACAGAGGCCTCTATCTGGCATCCCGTGACCCCGGAGTCCCGCCTGCCTAGTTGGAGACGGGATTACAACGTTTTACGCGTCGAGGGGTGGTCTTCACGACGCCTTCTCTGAGCGGGATCAGCCCTCTTCACGATCACGCTCGACACCTTATCTACCTCCTAAACTCAACAAATTTTAGCACTTTATTTTAGATAACTCACTTTTATTATTATTTGAAAATAAATTTTCCTAATTGATCATTCAACATAATCCATTGCTTCATATTTGTATATCGTTGTAACTTTTATAATTATTTACCTATTTAATATTGTTAATGCTAAGAGTCAGTTTTCGTACTAAAATTATAATCGAAACTACCATTTTTCGATACTAATTAAGTTCCACAGTAAAAACTCAATAATATAATTAATATACCGCTAATTGTATTGGCTCAAAGCTCATTAAAACTCTTATCAGAATATACAGCTTTTAAAAAACTCATTTGACTACAAAACGGAAGGTATTGTGCCGCAAATGGCCAATTTAACGCTATTTGCCAAATATAATTGGCGAACGGTGGTATAGAACAGCTCTTTTCGGCACTACAGTGTAATTTAGAAGATTAATTCGAAAATGTGCCCATGAGATTATGAATTTTGGCACATAGTGTTTTGAGCTGATGTTTCTGCAAATTGTATGCCAGTTACGATAATTCCCAATGCTAATGAGTCCGTATTTATTGATTAAATGAAACATTAACTTTCATAGGTTGTGGGTTTGGGGAGCTTGGCACGGTTTGTTTTGCCTTGCGTGCGGCTCCACCGCGCTTGCTCCTGGTGTGTCTATTTTTAGGTCCGTCGTGGGGTTTTTCAGTGTCTTGGGGTCGGTTTGCGGCCCTGGCAGAAACTATCGCTTGCGAAGGCATTTCGCTCTGGGTTGCCCCTTCGCGTACCTGCCTCCGCTCGCTATGGTCCGCGTCCGATCGCTGTTCACGCTGGGTTTCCCCTACGCGTACTAGCGGCTGGTCGCGTGGCCCCGAGTCCGGCCGCTTTTCGCGCTGGGTTGCCCCTACGCGTACTTGCGGTCGGTCCCGTGGCCCCGCGTCCGGCCGCTCTTCGCGCTGGGTTGGCCCTACGCTTACTTGCGACCGGTCGCGTGGCTCCGCGTCCGGCCGTTTTTCGCGCTGGGTTTCCCCTACGCGTACTTGCGGCTGGTCGCGTGCCATCTCTTCAGCGTCCGATCGCGCTTCGCTCTGGCTGGTGCCGTCGCGGGTGTTGCGCTTTCGGTCGCCTACTTTCCTCTCGCGGGCTTGGATTTTGCCGCGCTTATTCAGCAGGCGAACTCCTTCAACTACAGCCGGGAGAGTTGTAGAACTGCCAGTTCCACTATCCTTCCCCATGTCTGTCTGTCCGTGTTGGTCTGGGTCTTTGTCGGGGTAATTTGTGCTGCTCCGCACGACGCTCTGTTGCCAGGGGTTCGTGGGAGGCATACACCGTGTAGAGGGTGTCGTAGTCGGGGTCAAGTCAGTGGGCGCGTTGGACGCAGCCGCGGTCTGGTTTATGGGCGCGTTTGTCGCAGCCTGTGCTATGGGCGCTAAGTCAGCAGCCGGCCGCGCTGTAAAGCGCGGCATTAGTTGATCAATTATGCAGTTTGATGCTCCCCCCATACTACGCTGGGAGCTAACCGCCGAAGCGGTGTGGGATTCCCCGGCTTGGCCGGGACCCACCTGGGTATGTGGCTTTTCATTCTGCATTTTTTTCATTGATGAAGGGGGGTGGGCTTTTATTGGAACCGAGGTTACCCTTCCTCGGGGACCGACGGGATTAAGGGGATAGGAGGGAAGGAGTTTGATGAATAGGAGTGTGGGTTACTTGGGGGTCACCCTAGGCCTGGGAGTTGACCTAGGGATTTAAGGATCGACGGGATGTGTACGGATAGGGAGGGGTGGCTAGTTTAGGTGATGGACACATAGGAAGGTGGTGTATGGGTTACCCTAGGCCTGGGGTTTGGCTTTCGGGAACTTCTCTTGTCCGGGATCTTTTTAAAAGATGCCCCGACCACAGGATCGCCAATCAGCAAAGAGAGCTGCGGCCCCGCAGCCGGGGTTGGGCTATCCGCAACCTGCCCACCCGCTCGGTTGCATGAGAAGAAGTGCCTGGCAGTCCGGGTCGCCCCACCACGGATGTACGTATACATTCGCGTTGGGTCGACCCAGCCTCCCCCGAGAAGGGGGGGCTGTAGGCATAACTAAGTCAGATGGGGATACTCCAATCAGCCACAGTGTGACTGCGGAACTACCCCACAGACAATGCCTCACCTCCTGTCCTGCTCCTTATGTAAAAAAAAAAACCTGTACCATGCAAGACCTTTGTGAGACGCTGTCGACGTGGCTGAATACTGGTCGAAGAAAATTTTGTAAAGGAATCATCGACACGAAGAAGAAGAAGAGTCCAGTGGGACGGCAGTCCGACACGATAGGGGCGAGATCAGTCGTACCGCTTAGGACCAACCGCTTTCCGAGGCATGGGACTTTCAGACCACCGCCATCCATACAACAGGCTACTGCTGAAAAATTCCAAATCGAACCCATCCCCACGCTCTACTTTTGTGCTTGTGACCAGGAGACCAGCTACAATATTGGAAAACACCTTTTAATTCCCAATACATGTCGAATAGTTTGTCCATAACAATATCAGATGAGTATGTTTTCTTGTTTCATAAGTTTTAGAGCGTGATTTTCGGTTGTCGGGTTTTACTTTTGAACTTATTTTTTAATTAAAGTATTTTGGCGACGCTGTAGACGGGTAAAAATTAAGAGTACCTAAATATCTAAACTTGACTAACTAAAAATGTCAACACTTACCTACGTATGTAACCAATACTGTATTACGTAACGATTTTGGTGTGCAATAACGTATATTCTATCTATCTATGTCAGTATTAAAAAATCATAATAACATAGCAACCCACCAACACACCAACATGTAGTTAGCTATGTGAAATATAATTCACACAGTGTAAATACATAATAGTTACATATTCCGTTTAAACCACGAAGTTTCAAACGCATAAGTTAGAGTAATTACCTCGGCAAGGCAAAGGTTTTGAGTACAAACTTACAGCAAACATTAACACTGAGAACATTATCAGTCGATAGGTTATTCGACCAATCAATCAATCAGCTTAACCTATTAAAGGACCTAACTCAATCAAAATTGAGATATAAATCCTACCTTAACAATTTAACATTCGAACTCCCAGTGAAGGCTTTGCCTTTGGTATTTCTATATAAGCTAATAGTATTATATGTGCTACGATATGCTGAGTTGTAGAGTATGTAGGAGCTTGTGGCTAAATAATAACAGCCGCACGGGTCGATCATCAAGGTTAAACGCTTGACGAGGTCGGTCCGTGGATGGGTGACCATTCCAACATACCGAGTTTCCTCCGTGCCTCGGAAAGCACGTTAAGCCGTTGGTCCCGGCTGTTATTTGAAGATCTTTGACATTCGTTACGGGTAGTCAGAAGCTTGAGATCTGACACCATTCTTGTCAAGGGGTACCGTTACCCAGTTACTGGGTTGTGGAGGTCAGATAGGCAGTCGCTCCATGTAAAACACTGGTACTCAGCTGAATCCAGCAAGACTGGAAGCCGACCCAATATAGTTGGGAAAAGGCTAGGCAGATGATGATGATGCCGAGTTGTAGACATTTCAATGATATCAGTTTACCGGAGAATATGATTCAGTTCAAAGAAGATTGACAGAAGAGTGACTTTAGAGAGAAAACGAGACCAAATAAGATTGGCATTATAGATACGGTGAGAGTTGGCTATATACTCATTGGTAGGTCGTCAGATGATAATCATAATGAAAATTGTCGCACCGTTTACCTGTTAGGTATATCAGAACTTATAAAGCCGATTTAAAAGTAGAGGTTGGACTTAATTAAGCCACATTTCCAACGGCTACATCACGGTGAAGTCGTCAATTCCATTTTAATTAAATTTTAATGAAAAAATCCTCCACTCTGTGACGCTCTTTGTTGTTAAAATTATTTCACAGTTTACGTTCCCATGGTTCCAGTATGAGCCGATTTACGATTTAAATTTCACAAAAATAAAATATCCATTTAGCCTACATTAAGGAAGGACGCTTTTCGGTCATCTGGCCTACACATTTAAAATTCGGCAACAAGGCTCTGTAATTAAATAAAAAGGTAAAATAAGTATTTAAAATTACGGTGCGCAGGTATCTATACTGTTTGTACTTGTATTATTTCAGCCGTGGACGTAACTGCGTAGAACAATTATTAATTCAACATTTTTTGTACTCTAAAATGTATGTGTAATTTAAAAACTCGTGTTTTAAAACTGAGTTTATTTCTTTTTACTTTTCTGTTACGAGTATCTGAATATCTGAACAATCAGACGAGACGTTTGTTGTAAATGAATGATAGAAGTTAATGTTTTAAGAGAATCTTGTATTACTCTCTCAAGATGTAAGTACCTATCAGAAGAAATGTATGCATTTTTGATTGAGAAAATGTTGGCTAAGATCGTGAACATTTTATTATTATCTTGTATGCTCGTCGAATGAAAACGTAAGCAAAATTATGTCCTATTAAAATTCAATTATATTTATAAATATCTGTATGTTTAACTGTTCATCATCATCATTTCAGCTGCAAGACGTCAACTGCTGAAATAGGACTTTCCAAGTGTCGGCCACATCGGCCGGTCCTATGCGTCTCGCATCTAGCAGCGGATTACCGCAACCTTCACCACTTCATCGATCCTGGTACTCGGGCGCCATACCATAACTTCGGTCCCACCGAACATCCGTTTAGTTAGCTGCTGGATATTTGATTTTATATGTATAAAAGGATATATATAAACTATAAATGTATGTAATATGCCCCGAATAAGGAAACTCATACGGATATTCAAGACATTATGATATGTTACCTCTAAGAACCTCTTAAAGCAGATCTACGTCTGCGTCCCGGCAATTAAGCAAAGCATTGGTTGGCATTGGTTAAGTCAAAGCTCCAGAGCCTGGAACATCGTCGCCAAGTTGCCGGCTTGTCGTTTTTTATCGATTACATTTCGGGGAATGTGCGATGGAATTGCATAATCTAATTCCGCCCAGCCCGTTTCATCATCGGACTACCAGACGTACGGCGATGCGCCATCGGTACATGGTGGACATCCCACCCATATGCACTAAACGTTTTGAAAATACTTTTATTATGCGTACAGCTAAGGAGTGGAATTCCCTGCCGGAGTCTGTGTTTCCCGATAGCTACAACCTAGGGGTTTTTAAGTCAAGAGTGAATAGGTTACTTCTAGGCAAGCGTGCTCCATCATCGGCCACATCATCGCTTACCATCAGGTGAGATGGTGGTCAAGCGCGAGCCTATATAAGATAAAAAAAAAATAAAAAAAAAATCGACGGGTATCCATCTTTAAAGATGCTATGACGCGTCTCCAGAACATCTGGCAAAATCACGGAGTAAGTTTTAAAACCAAAGCCCCTTTGGTCAGACCACTGGATTTTCCTCTAAGGAGTTGAGACGTGGATAATCCGAGCAAGAGAAAGACAGAGGATAGACGCATTCGAAATGTGATGCTGGAGGCGGATGCTCCGAATCCCATGGACAGCCAAACGTACAAATGTGTATGTCTTTTAAACAGAATCGACCAGTTTTGACAAATTAAAAAAGAGGCTAAAGCAAAGAGTCTTGAAGCGATTACGCTACACCATGTAAATGAACAACTTTCTCCAATTTCGGGAAACAATATTGGCTTTTCCATGCAAAATTGTCATCAACTGACCAACATTTGTAAGACAGATACCATTTTTTTATATTATGATCACACCATTCTGTATCTTTGTAAATATCACAGGAAGCATGAAGCATACCCTATGGCACTCCGAAAAAAAAAATTAGTAATAGTATATTATGAAACTAGTGAATAAAGGGCGGATTTAAAGCGAGGGCCATAGATGAATCACGAGCATAGCGAGTGATTCAAGTGTTAGAATCCTGAGAGACGCGAGTGATTCATGGCCCTCGATATAAATCCGTTTTATTCATATTTATACTTTATACCTTGACTACGAGAAATGAGTTAATCTAAAAAATTAAAAAACCTGACTGCTTAAGAAGCGAATTGTCTTTTTAGTTCGCTTCCTAAGCAGTCGAGTTTTTTGATTTTTTGGATGAACATTTTTATTTATAACTTTTTTAGTATACATTTATTTTTTCGAATTAGTTATATGTAAACATATGAACATATAAGCCAAAAGCCGCCATTTTACTATTTTCCATTTTTAATGTAGCCAGTGACACTTGCAAGGTTAAGACAAATCATATAAGAATAATCAAAAACGGCCAACGCTTTAAGTCTCTAGAACGCCACATAGGAACAAACATACATACACACACAGACTGATAAACACATTACCCTCCTTTGGCAGTCGGGTAAAAAGAAAGATTTAAGCGAAAAGCACAAGGAGTTTGTATGTCGAGTATTTTTGGGCAAGGAGGTTGTATAGCATTGATATGGAGTTTGAATATATTGGTGTCTTCTAAATTTAAACACCAAAACAGTGATTAAAAGTGCTTTTTATTCACTGTTCTCAGTGAATAAAATAAGTTTTTTAGAGACGAATGGTATAAAAGAATTTTATAAATCGGATCAGTACTTATTTTAATTTCTACCTATCGTAACAGTACTTATGTTACCTCCTTTTTTATTTTCGTTGAGAAACCTTCAAATGTGCCTGGATTTTGTGGAAAAGACCAGGGAGTGTGGGTTTTTACCTCACTAAAACCACCCACGGCACGTGGCACGTGACCACTGTGCCACCGTCTCCGTTTACCTGGAGACACATGCTGGGTGGACAGAGGCCTCTATCTGGCATCCCGTGACCCCGGAGTCCCGCCTGCCTAGTTGGAGACGGGATTACAACGCGTCGAGGGGGTTGTCTTCACGACGCCTTTTTGAGCGGGATCAGCCCTCTTCACGATCACGCTCGAAACACTCCTTCTGAACCATCACGGTCTCACAGAAGGAGGCCAATTCTCTCCAGTTTTCTATCTCTTCCAGCATAGCCCTCACTACTGCTGGCAGAGACAGGTTATTTACCTCCTAAACTCAACAAATTTTAGCACTTTATTTTAGATAACTCACTTTTATTATTATTATTTGAAAATAAATTTTCCTAATTGATCATTCAACACAATCCATTGCTTCATATTTGTATATCGTTGTAACTTTTGTAATTATTAACCTATTTAATATTGTTTGCTAAGAGTCAGTTTTCGTACTAAAATTATAATTGAAACTACCATTTTTCGACACTAATTAAGTTCCACAGTAAAAACTCAATAACATAATTAATATACCGCTAATTGTATTGGCTCAAAGCTCATTAAAACTCTTATCAGAATATACAGCTTTGAAAAAACTCATTTGACTACAAAACGGAAGGTATTGTGCCGCAAATAGCCAATTTAACGCTATTTGCCAAATATAATTGGCGAACGGTGGTATAGAACAGCTCTTTTCGGCACTACAGTGTAATTCAGAAGATTAATTCGAAAATGTGCCCATGAGATTATGAATTTTGGCACATAGTGTTTTGAGCTGATGTTTCTGCAAATTTTATGCCAGTTACGATAATTCCCAATGCTAATGAGACCGTATTTATTGATTAAATGAAACATTAACTTTCATAGAAGGTAGGTACTGAGAGTTGTTTTCATGAGGTAACCAAGGCTCTAATACTATGAAAAGAAATGCGCATTATTTTGTTATAAGTAAAACAACTTTTAGATCAAACAAAATAGCGTCACGTAAATGTAACATAATTTATTTCCACTGGTTTTGAATGAAAATTCAAAATGCAGCCAGAACTATTTTTGTACATGCCTTCACGCTTTAAGGTTACCTTCAACTGTAAACCTTTATCATCATCCATTTAATGTTTCCACTACTGGGACACAGGCCTCCTCTGTGTGTGTGTGACCTTTATAGTACCTAACAATTATATAGGACAGTGAAGACCCCAATTCTTGTAACATTATCAAATCAGAAACGTTACTGTAAGCAACGCAATTCAATGCAATTCGTCCGATTTGCACTTGAATTTTCTAAGAAAAATATGTGCGCGATATCGCCTATTGACACAATTTAAATTGCGTCGCGTATCCAGGATGGTCCCTAATAGAATCAAATGCCTTCAAAAAGGTTTATTTCTGAAATAAACTGTCAAAAGAGAAGTCGCCAAAGCAGAATAATAATTATGTAGGTACAATCCAAATTCGAGGAAAACCTAATAACTAAATTGTTCAATTATCTCAGTTAATAGAAATAATTCCCGACTCGTACTGTAGTTGCTTTGAAAATAATTATGATTGCTGTTCTAGGAAACATTTAAGTTAGTGCCCTGAAATAATAATTGCTTATAATAGTTTTCTTTTTAAACGCTATAAAATGTACCTACAATCATAGCCTCACAATGGTATAGATTTGGACAAAAGGCTAAGGTCCTTACTGTTGACACGACGTAATTTAAATTGCGTCAATATTGCGCACGTGTTTTCTAAGTGAGAAGAATTTTAAGTGAAAATTGGTCGAGTTGCATCGCGTTGCGTCCATATGAACGTATTTACAATTTCGCTTATCGGAGTGATATAAACGAATCGGATCAAACCACCCACCGGGAAGACCGCTTAGGACGACTGACTGCGCGGGTACAGCTTTCTCGAGTCGCCTAGCACCAGCAGTGCTATTCTCTAAGGATACAGCCTTGAGCGCAGTGCTGGTGCCAGCGACGAATCTAAGTTTGGTATTCGCTAAGCCGCGAATAGCGACACTAGCGCTCTAAGCTGTAACGGCCGTGAGTTAGAACTACTCAATGTCGAGCAAGTTGACAGTTCTTCAACTTCAAAAACAGCGTCGAAGACGCTCGCGGCCTGGCTTACAGCCTCGTTTTCATATGTCAAATCCAAAAGCCTCTATTTTTGCGCGTAATGTAATTCTTCTTGGATTTTAATCTAACTAATATTATAAATTTGAAAGTTTGGATGGAAAGTTTTGTTGGTTTAAATGTTTGTGGATGTATGTTTGTTACTCAATCACGCCAGTGTTACATACTCTTTGAATCACGCCAGAACGGCACTGGATGAAATTATGCATAGAGATTGATTATAGCTAGGTAATGGAATAGCATAAAGGATACTTTTCTTCCCAATATAATGTACCCTTGGGATAGGAAAACACTTTTCACGTGTTTGAAGCCGCTGGCAGAAGATAATAAAATATTGTATTAAAATAAGTTTTTACCAGCTTGCCAGCTTACCAGTTTGTTAACTTGGTTAACTAAAGCTACATATATTAGAAGAAGCTAAGAAAATTAATGATTTTAACAGAGCTTGACTTAGCAACGTTGATAACAATATCTCGGGATAGAGACACTTTATCCATAGTTACCTTCAGGCTTTCTCAGGATTTAATAACATACCTAGGTATTGGAAAACGACTTAGCTCTTAGCGTACAGGCGTTTTAAATGTTTAATGTGAATTTATATATTATGTAACTAGCTGTTGCCTGCAACTACGTCTGCGTAGCATTAGTATTTCGAATAGCCAATTTTTAATATCAGGAAATAATATTGTATGTTTGTGGGCCGCCTTACTAGAGATATTATTAATTCATCATACAAACTTAAGGAAGATTTACATGATAAAAATTATCCTATGAAGGACAGGATAGTTACCTAGTCTCAAACTGTTTCCATAGGTGCCAAAATTCATTTAAATCAGTTCATCGGTTTAAGCGTAAAAAGGTAACAGACAGAGTTACTTTCGCATTTATTATATTAGTATGGATTGCATAGGTTAATTATTAGATTCATTAATTAAAATTATATGTCATAAATATATTTAAATAATATTTGTTGTGATGCGAATCATGTTTATTGGTCCGGTTTCATCATCATCATATACGTCGAATGACGTCCACCGCTGGACATAGGCCTCCACCAAGCGTCGCCACATTGGCCGGTCGCGTGCATCTCGCATCCAGCGGAACACCGCAACCTTCACAGGTTCCTTCCGGCTAGATACTCAATCTATTAAGATTGAGTATCTAGCCGGCCAAATTCTTGTTTGTACAAGCAAAATTGTGCATTAAGACTGCAAAACAGATTAATATGTTTATTATGGAAAATAATTAGACATAATTATACATATTGACTAATAAAAAAAACTCAAAATGATAAAACTCAGATTTATTTATTGAACTATTTTCCAGTAATAGAATTTTATTCTATAAACATCTTCAGTGTGTCTCCATTTGTGACTGCCTTTGTGAAGGTTGTTGTGAAATGAGCATTGGATTAGATGACCCCATACCGTAAGCAAACGACGCCTGCGAGAAGCTGTGAACATAAAAATGCAATAAATTACTATTAGAGGTAAAAAAATATGCAGGATACTATGTATAACAGCATCACTCTCTCTTTCTGCAGGAACAGATATTATAGGCAGACACATAGTATTGCTGGTTAATTGTTTTTTTGGCAACTTTTAAAAACACCAACAACTTGGTCCAACCTGGGAATGAAAAGTGAGAACACTATTTAATTATCTAGAGCTTCTTACACTGCACCAACAATGCATGAAGAGGCAATTGAGGCATTGAGGCAAAGCAGAGATCTAGCCCCATCTAGCTTCAAAGTGTAATACGAAATATAAACAAATTATAACATACCTAGTATGACTTTTCTAAAAAACTTCATCAGTTGTTTTGTGTTCGGCTGGTTTTTTTATTGTCATATTGTTCTTACGCCAAGATAGCCCTGGTTTTACATCCTGCAAATTTATTTCAACGCAGTACTATTATATTTTATCTAAAGTTAAATATATTATACTTCACTTCACTTTTTTGGAGAACAATAACATTGTCACTGTACCTAAGTATATTAAAATACTTACATTTCACACAGTCACACAACTATGTTAAAATCAATCGCTGTAAAAGCACTTAATTTTTATTAAACTTGTAAATAGTTTTAAATAAAAACAAACAACAAATTATCAAACAAAAAGAGTCGGTTGCGTGTTGTGGCAGCGTCACAGCGCGTTGCTTTTACTTACGAAATAGGCAAAGAAATTGTCATTCAGCCTTAAGATGCAATAATAAAAATGCATTAGTTAAACTATTATAACTATGAAATCGTTTGTAGTTTCACTCTATTACTTAAAATACTTAAAAATAGACCTATATTATACATTTTAAGTCCATAAAACTCTCAGTCGAGATTTATCGATTGTAATTTAAAGAATTTGTTTCAAGCCCTAATTCGTCTACGAAATTGTGACGGGAGATGTCAGTCTAGAGTTCGTCGACGACCATAACTGCGCTAGAGAATACCGTTTCAATCAGCGCTGCACGATCGGTCGATCTCGAGACTGTCTCGAAGACGAGCTCGTCGATGAGCACAGCCAAGAAACTGTCTCTTAGAGAATAGCATGGCAGGTGGCAAGCGCGTTGTGCGGCCAATAAGGAAAATTTTTTACCAACTTACCAAAATGAGCAGGTTCTCAATACGGATATTTATATATTTAAAAATAAAAAAGAAAACAAAAAAAAAAAATAAAGGTCTTGACCATGACGTGGTGACATTGGGAAAACAGTCTAAATAGTATGACCGTAGTCTTTATATGAATCATAACAAATATATCGTTGAGTGGCAAAGGCTGCTTTCTATCCCGATAAAAAGAACACTTACTTTGTAACGGTTACTATGGGGTGCTTCACCGGAAAATACTAGTGTTATATTAGATAATATTATAAGCCAGAGCACTAACTCCTTCATTACTTAGATACCAAATCCCCGAGAATTTATACAGTAAACCTCAATCCTAACAATAATACCAAAAGTATTTTTTGTTAATTCTTTCACAGTATGAAAATATGTTAAAAAAATGAAGAACGAGTTGAACCTAAAAGTAAAAATAACAGCTCAGTCTGTCACTCCATCTGTCGTAGAAAATGGTGAGATTAAAATTTCGGTTAGTCTATGCTCTAGTCCCGCTATATGCTCGACTCGTAAAATATCTACTAAAAAGTTTCGCTATTCACGAAATCAAATTCGCGGGCAGTGATAAAGAAAACTGTTACAGTGTAATATTTTATTTAATTATTTGAAAAGTAAATTTAAAAATCCTAGTATGTAAATTCCGTTGCTTATGGAGGAAAAAGTAAATAAACGTTACGTTTCATCATACTAACGCACACTCGCCTCACTACCACTCAACACGTCGCGTCATTCATTTAAAAAAAACAAAGTGTCCATCCATTACATAGAACTGTGAAAAACGAAACGTCTTGTCGACAAAAAAGAGAAACTTAACCTAAAAATATTTTGAACTAAGATTTCGATATTTTTTATTCAATTTCAATATGTTTTAGCTTCTTGCTCAATGTAATTGAATACAAACACTTTTCTTTCCAACTGTACCTTCCATTGCTTGCGTAGAATCGAAGATATGATTGCATAGCGAAACTTTTTAATAGATATTTTTCAAGTCGAGCATAGAGGGATTAGAGCATAGGGGACGAACCGGCAACTCCCTGTTCAGTCATTTATATTTAACAAATTACTTAAATTCATTGTCAATCAAATATTCGCTGATTTTATTTGACATTAAAGACCTCGAGGTGTCATGCTGTGATTACGAGATCAAAGACATTATATTGTTTACTTCCATGTCTGCCCTTATTACAATTTATTTGGGGTTGCCCAGCATGCTTTCTGTATTCATACATCTGTATCAACCGACATCGTGTCTTGGTTAACCATTCTGACCCGACTGTCGAAGGTGGGCTATGTATTTCGTACATATTTGTCTATATTCTAATGACCATTTTTTTGGCACGCTCTACGGCCCTAACGGCTTGACAGGCATAGCAAAACCTACCAAAACCTCGTTTGTCACCGCTGGCAGCACCTCATAATATTTAATGTCTATTTTATTGTATTTCATTATTTCCTCGAATAAATATGTCACAAAACAAAATAATTATTATGGTGCATTCTAGATGACTTCACAGAATTTAATAAATTATACCTGAATAGTAGGACTTGTTTTCCTGTTGGTTTTTTGTTTTTATAATAATTTGTTTTATTTATTTATTTTTATCTTTCACGTAACCCAGTCATCATTCCGACAAAAAATCATACCTGCTCGAATGTTACCTCACAAAATTGATGCATTCCCACAACCACATCACATGCCCAACGGCATTGTAACGTTAACATACAAAATAACTAACGAGCACTCAATTAAAGCCAAAACACAATTACCCCATTTGATTTGCACACGTCAGTTTCCTCCCAGCTTGTCAGATACAGACACGCGTTGATCTGTAACATGAACCTTTAATGCGTCTATTTAGCTAATTTATCGTACAAACATGTTCAAACCAGCACAAATTTAGTGGCTACCTATCATAGGACATGACAGCTTAGAGCAGTGGTTCCCAACCTTTTGCCTACCCGCACCCCGAAATTATCTTCATAAGACCCCTTTTCTCCCTTCCTGTAAGGGTAAAAGTACAGGAAGCCGACGACGTGTGTCAAATACACGCAATGATAACGTCGAGTAACTTGATTTGTTTACAGGTCACTTATATACACTACCTCAGGGTTGTAAAAAATATTTTTTATTTTAAAATTAAGAATGTACACTTTTTAACCAACTTACCAAAAAGGAGGAGGTTCTATGTTCGACTTAATGTGTTTTTTTTTTGTGTATGTTCACCTATATCTCCGTCAATTGTAGAACGATTTCGAAAATTCTTTTATTATTTGAAAGAACATGTTCCGAAATTGGTCCCATTTTAATTTGGTGAAGAACAATCGGATATCTTAACTCTCAATAAATAACGGTAAATCTCTCGGGATCGTCTGTTTATTGTTTATACCATTTCATAACATAATATCACGCTCGAAAGTGGTACGCAGATCTCACATTGCACCGATTATGTTCAAGTTTCATGTTATTCGGGTAATATATTCTGGCGTTAAAGGTACTTACTAAACAACTTGCCTATTAGGTAGTTTTTTGCAAAAAAACACTACCGACTTCCAAATGGAAAACTGCAAATTGAAAAATAACTTTATTTTTGGAAGTCGGTGTCTCTATATAGCAAAAAATTGGTACCTACAAAAGACACCGACTTCCAAAAATAAACATATTTTTCAATTTGTAGTTTTTTATTTGGAAGTCGGTAGTATTTTTTTGCAAAAATGATTTTTATTATCAAACTGCTTGCGTCACTCCATGCAAAGTGGGACTTGGAAACATCAGTTGGGAACCCATGGCTTAGAGTTACGATGATATTAAATTTAATGTTACGTCAGTAAATTGATATTTTTGGTTGTACGGTCACAACGTTGTATCCGGGATTAGTTCCTTTTACGATTAGTTCATTTGATGGGATAATTAATTGGTTCTGTATGCTGCGGTTTGAATTGATCTATCAATGAAACCAATCTGCTTAATGAATGGACGGGTTTGTCGCAGCAGCCAAAAGATGGGGACGAGGAGGGCTTTTGTGAGGCTGACGGTACAGGCTAATTGAAAAGGAGGGCGTTCAGCTCTGCCTTTTTATAACCTACAGATTTAAGAAACGTATCTTATTGGGTGACAAAACTTTACAAATGTAAATGAAATAATTCAACGTGCAACGTTGAGTTAATATGTTTTTGAACTTCAGAAAGAGTCCATAATAAGCTTAGTGTGGTAATATTTTGTGAATTTTGGTAAATAGCAAAGAAAGATTTTTTTTTTTTTTTTTTTATTTTTTTTTTTTTTTTTTTATTTCTTTTTCAGTTTTTGTAAAGAAAATTATCGTAAAATTATTGTAACAAAGTATCAATACCGCGTTATATGTTGTGATCAGAATTCGTTTTCAATAGTCAACAGATTTAAGTTGTGGCAGATCCGATAACTTAATTCCAAAATCAAAATCAAAAATCAAAATCAAATATTTTTATTTTACATAGGCCTACATGGGCACTTATAAAACGTCGACAAAAGGTGCACGGTTCGGGTTAGTCGTTTCCTATGGAGAAGAACCGGCAAGAAACTCCATGGTTACTCTTTTAAATTGTTTTGTTTACAATATTTCCATGTTACAGCATTAGTACTTGGATATGGGGGGACAACGTAGGCCCGACAATAAGTCGTACGAAATTGAAGAAAAAAAAAAAAATTATGCACGAAATAAAAAGTTAACAAATGTTAACAATCATCTAGAAAACTAGAAAGCCTACAATGTTCACACATTCACAATAGGTAAAAGAATCTATACAAAGGTAAAAAAAAAAAAAAAAAACCACAACACTAAATTTAACATGTGGCACAAATACTGTAATCAGTGCTGTAACTATTCTTAGCTAAGGGCTATAATGATGATTGAAAAATATTGTAAAAAGTCTAATTAAAAGAGAAAAAAAAATGAGATTGAGAATAGTTAGAGATATCCATATATTTGTGCCGTTTATGAGTTACCAGGGAAGCCGCATGCGCAGAGGGTGTCAAAGCCAAATTTTTTATCTTCAACGTAGTCCTTGATTTTATAATATGCTTTTTTAACAAGGACACGTTTGATGTAGTTTTTGAACTTTCCATCGGTCAGTTCTATAACTGACTTAGGCAACTTGTTATAAAAGCGTATACTGTTTATAACAAAAGACTTGCTAGTTTTCGTTAATCTGAATTTGGGTATTACAATTTCGTGCTTACTGCGTGTATTTAAATTATGGAAGTCACTTCTAGTTTTGAAAAGCTCTCGATTTTTGCGGACATACAAAATACATTCTAAAATATAAAGTGAAGGTAGAGTCAGTATATCGATCTCTTTAAATTTTTCTCTGAGGGACTCGCGAGGACCCATTTTATAGATCGCGCGGATTGCCCTCTTTTGCAAGATAAAAATTGAGTCAACGTCTGCTGCTGACCCCCACAGCAGAATGCCATAAGACATAATACTGTGGAAATAAGCATAGTATACTAGTCTAGCTGTGGCTACATCGGTTAACTGCCTTATCTTCCTTACTGCATAGGCAGCCGAACTTAACCTGCCCGAAAGAGTTCTAATGTGCGCGCCCCACTGCAATTTTGAATCGATAGTAATCCCCAAGAATACAGTTTCCGCTATTATTTCAAGATTCAAAAACACGATCTTACTGTTATAACAACAATTTCCTACTGCAAATAAAGCATAAACGTATCACTAACTTAATGATTTCGTAGGCACTTGATTAGTAGAACCTCATTTCAAGATGTCATCATGTTGACCACTTACGTAAGCACCTGTCTTACCACATAGGAAAATGTCTGTCTGTTTGTATTGTCTTTGTTCTGTGTGTTATCTCGTGTCTATCTTGTCGCGAGGTTAATTTAATTTTCAATTATCTACAATCAAGTACAAAATAAAGCTGAAATATCAATCTAAAGAAACGCTACTCCCTCTAAAATCGTAATTAAAAACTTCATACCAGCTAAGACGAAGTTAATCAACTTCCGGCAAGTCTTCGTGCAGCATCCCTAATTCTCATCTCAAAAACAGCCAGTGGTGCACTAAATCACCCAGTATGAGAGTGTATGGGTATACTATCCAGTATATTGAAGTCCGTGAGATTAAACCGACGTTATTAAACCTTACTAGCGAACACGCGGCCCGCTCTGACACATTTTATTTACGTACATAAGTATATTTGGGGATTGGCTTTTATTGGATAACCGACCCTAAAATTCTTCGGCTAAAGCTGAAATTTCAATGGTGGGCTGTGTTATTTAGTACCAATACTAGCGTGTGTAGCATCCTATCAATTTTTATTCAACTCTTTGCTTAGACGTCTTCTTTATTGATGTTAATGTTGTACGGGTACAATATTTGCCCGACAATGAGAATAATTTCGTTGGATCTGCAAATTATTTGCTTTCAAATATGGCCAAAATAGCCACTAAAAGAATATTTTCGTCGGATGTTTTTTATTTATTTATGATCTCCTTAGCTTATTGTCTGACTTTTTATTAAAATAAGTAAATGAGATTTGTACCTAACGTGAAGGTTTTACGATTTAATTTTGTATTTCACTCAAAGACATGTCTGTACCAACTGTATCATCCCTGTGAAAGCCTTAAAAAGTTTCCAAAACAAGCTTCTTAGGACTTACCATTCTGTCTTATACAGCTTTTACCACTTAGGCACAACTTAAAGCTAGCTTTTACTGACTTGGTAAACATATTTTCACTTTTACATCATAAAGCATTATTTCACCTTAAAAAAATACTGAACTTCAGCTTCCAGTCCAAAAAAATAAAAGGCTGAGGCCTCATTAGTGCGTTGCATTGTGTTATCGCAACGGATCAAGGCATTTTATGCCACACTTGCGTACCTAAGTATTGTAAAAAAAATGTTTTACAATACTTAGGTACATATTAAGTGCATACCTTGATGAATGAAATTGAGTATATACAATACAAATATATTTATACAGTCTTCAGAAGGTCCAACAATATTTCAAAACAATAATGTTCTGCATATCACTTGTTTTTGCGCCCTAGTGGATCTGGAGCAGGACTAGCATTTAGCCAAGCATTTTTATCAGTGATGTAATCCCCCAACTTATAATATGCCAGCCTGCATAGTGTGCGTTTTATACAAGTTTTAAATTTCGTCTCATTCAGTTCAAGAATGTGGGGTGGAATTTTATTGTAACATTTTGTACAGTACCCCATGAAAGATGAGGCTACTTTAGCCAGTCTGAAACCTGGTTGAACTAATTAGTCCCTATTTCTAGTAACATAATTATGTCTGTCGGCGTTTTTACTAAAAAGATGTAAATTCTTTCTCACGTACATGATGTTTTCATAAATATATTGACAAGGATCATATAACCTACATATTTCAGAAAATAATATCGGGAAAGCCCAGTATCAACATAAAAAACATAAACGAATTATTTTAATCTAACTACTACTATAAACATGAAAGTTTGTGTTACTCTTGCACGCAAAAACTACTGAACGGATTTTGATGAATCTTTACAGTATAGCTTATACATTAGAATAACACACACGTATAATCTATACCAATATAGTAAAGAGGAAAGATTTTTTTGTTTGTTTGTACCGAATAGGCTCCGAAACTACTGGACCGATTTAAAAAATTCCTTCACCAATAGAAAGCTACATTATAACAATGCTTTCATGATGTTGTTGAGACTGCCCCGTTACTGTTGCGCGTCGGAGATGTTTGCGCAAGCCCGTACAGACGGTTTCTACGCGATTATTCGTAAAAAAAGAGAAGAAAGAGAGAGAGTAGAGGAGAGTGAGGGACAGTCAAAACGGCATCCTGAAAACTGTAGCTGAGAGCTTCGGCTCCCCGATTATGCAGCAGTTTGTGCGAAGGTTGATTGGTACTAACACTAGGTAATAAGTTTTTATATGTTACTAACACTAGATAATAAGTTTTTCAATGTTACTAACACTAGGCAATAAGTTGTTTCTATGTTACTAACACTATGGATTTTTGCGTCCGAAATAAAGGCATTCTATTCTATTATTCCTGAGTGACATAGGCTATTTTTAATCCCGAAAACGGGTCCTGTGGGGTGGTCCACGTGAGCGAAGCCGCGGGGAAGAGCTAGTATATAAACATATTGGGAGAAGTACTAATACCAGACGGGTGGCGTCGCGGGCGGCAGCCAGTATTTGATATAGTTACCAATGATGAGACAATATTATTACCATTTTCTTTAGTTTCAAAGTAAATATACATTAAGGGAACAAAAGAAGTTTGTTCATCCCAAAAACTTTTAAAAGTTTAATAACTTGGATAAAAATTATGAGCCAGTCTATTCTATTTTTTAGTTTATTTTAGTTACAAACAAGATAGCAATATCTCACTGAAATCTTGATTAAATTGTTCGTAAAATATTTTGAGAGAGAGAGTGGGACTTTAGACTCTTGTTATCTTGATGTATGGTTTAAGTCATAAGCGACTGATAAGATCTTTGTCATTTTAATTCAGTTTGTTATATTCAAATTTGAATATAACAATGTTTAATGACGGCGCAATCCCTCTGAGAGACAGATGCAGATAGCGTTTTGCGTATTTATGTATCTATTTTTTAACAGACTATTTATGTAAGACACCTTTAGAAGGACTGTTAGAAAGAAAAAGAAAATAACATTAATTTGACACAGCGCAACACGTACAAATAAAACACAAAAAAAAATTAGTAAAAAAAACATTTGTTTTTTTTTTTTTTAAACAAACTTTTTTTGTATTCTTCGCAGCATTTTGGGGGCTGAGTCACCCACGTCCGTAGGAGTGTACCCCATTCGATTCCCTACACGTGGTCCCCGGGTGGTGCAAATCAGGTGACAAACTGGTGGTAGGCTTCGGCCGAAGGCTTGCGACCACCCACCGGGCAAAGGCGTACCGCCAAGCGGCCTAGTCGTGTTCCGGTATGATGCTCGGTGCAGCCACTAGAGGGGTTGGGTCGCGATAGTTGCTCCACTGCAAGCAGGCCGGCCTGACTCGCGCTGTTATGAACGTATCGAGAGACTGGTCGCGGAGGGTAGCGGGATCCGAGGCACGGTGCGCCGCTGGCCGACCGCAGGTAGTTGGGGGCCCAAGTAGTGTGCCAGCCACACATGAAAGGCTGCCCCGCCAACTGTCGAAAAATCCCGGAATGCGCCATCGTGCTGGTTGGCGACCAGACGAGAGTGCCCGATGGACATTCCTGGGGGGGCTCGGGCGTCCCCGCAGTCTCCAGACCAGTCCCCCAATGATGGCGTCCTATCGGCGCGTGTCTGTAGGTTGCAAGCGTGGGACCTCATCTTACTTCCTTCTCCTCTCCCTCCTTTTTCACTTAAAATGCCAAGGAACAAGAGAAAAAAAGCTGAACAGCGGCAGCACTCACTCTCACATAAAGTGCACCTCAGCTACATCCGAGGTCTGCACTCTAACCTTGTCGCAGTCCATCACCACCTCGAGACTGAGAAACCAGCACTTTTGTTCCTTACGGAGACGCAGATCGGATGCCCGTCAGACGTGGCGTACCTATCCTACCCAGGGTATACCCTGGAGCACATGTTCAAGCCACGCGCTGGTGTATGCATGTACGCCCGGGACGACATCTGCTATCGGCGTCTCCGTGACCTTGAAGACTCAAATTACTCAGTGCTATGGGCCTTGGTGGACAGGTCTGGATAAGATCATCTATGCCTGTGTCTACCGATCGCATAGCGGTGATCTGGAGACAACCAGGCTCACACAGTACTTGAGTGAGGTGGCTGATGTGGCTCAGCTACGATACCCCTCCGCCCAACTAGTGTTACTGGGGGACTTTAATGCCCACCACCAGGAGTGGCTCTTCCCATACCAGTGCACTGACCACGCTGGACGAGAGATGCGAAATCTTTCGATTGCGTTAAATCTCACCCAGCTGGTCCAAGGGGCTACGAGGGTGCCGGATGTTGATTCACATACAGCCAATTGCTTGGACCTTCTGCTGACAACTGATCCAGACCGATACTCAGTGTCGGTATCATCACCTTTGGGTAGTTCCGACCACTGTCTGGTGAAGTCTGTATCCGTCTACTCCCCGCCCGATCCAAGCCCAAGGGGCACCCGGCGGGTTTGGCGGTACAAGTCAGCAGATTGGGATGGTATGCGATCTTTCTTCGCATGCTATCCTTGGCGGCCCACTTGCTTCTCTTCGGATGACCCATCGTCATGCGCTGACGCAGTGACCGATGTGTTGCGTCAGGGGATGGAGTATTACATTCCGTTCTCTGACGTAACTGTGTCCAGCGTTGACCGTCCATGGTTTGGTGCCGAGTGTGACCGCGCAAACGTGATTAAACACAAGGCGTACCTAGCATGGGTCGACGCCCGTATGCGCAAGGCAAGGGACGTGAGTCAGAAGAAGAGAGCCTTCAACAGGGCTGCCAAGTCCTGCAAAAAGGCGATGCGAAGGGCACGGTTTGACCACATTAGCAGGATCGGGGACAAACTTGCTTCACACCCCGCAGGTAGCAAGGCGTTTTGGTCCCTGGCTAAATCGGTTGAATCAAACTTCTGTCGCCCCTCACTACCACCACTGCTGAGACCCGACGGGTCGCTGGCCCACTCCGCTGAGGACAAGGCAAACTTGTTTGCCTCCCTCTTTGCGGAATCTTCGCGTCTGAATACTGATGGCGCGCGGCCCCCTCCTTCTGCTGTTCGATGTGAGACGAGTATGTCGGACATTCGCATCCATCAGAGGGAGGTCTGTAGGGTGCTGCGTAACCTTGACGTGAACAAGGCTAGTGGCCCGGACGGGATACCAGCAATTGTACTTAAAACTTGTGCGCCTGAATTGTCTCCTATCATGACACGCCTATATCGCCTTTCGATGGTGACTGGAAAAGTACCGAAGGCTTGGAAGCAAGCTAACGTTCAGCCCGTGCCCAAGAAGGGCAGTCGAGCTGACCCAGCCAACTACAGACCCATATCAGTAACGTCCATCCTCTGTAAGAGTATGGAACGTGTATTAAATAATAAGCTCCTGGCATACCTAGAAGACACCGACCTCCTTAGTGACCGCCAATACGGCTTCCGCCGAAACCGGTCAACTGGGGATCTTCTAGCGTATGCCATCCACATCTGGAGTGAGGCCATCGAGAAACACGGGGAGGCGCTTGCTGCCTCCCTTGACAAATCGAAGGCCTTTGATAGGGTCTGGCACGAGAGCCTTATTGGTAAGCTTCCTTCCTTCGGTCTGCCTAGTGGCCTGTGTGACTGGATTGCAGACTTCCTGAGGGATCGGTCCATCCGAGTGGTAATTGATGGCTGCTCGTCCGGTCAGTTAGGTATTAACGCCGGAGTCCCTCAGGGGTCAGTGCTCTCGGCAACATTGTTCTTGCTGCACATTAATGACCTGCTAAAACCTGGAACCTTTGGGTATGCAGACGACAGCACTGTTGCTGAGAGATATGTGTCTAGCGCACGGGCTACCGGGCCTCAAATTCGGTCTCTTCGGGAGGCCATGGTTGAGCGCTTGAACCTGTCTTTGGAGGCAGTCTCCGAATGGGGCAATGCCAATCTAGTCAGTTTCAATGCTGCTAAGACCCAGGCGTGTCTTTTTTCCGCATAAAAGAGCCAATTCCACCCGGCTCCATCCTTCCGTGGTGTAACCGTGCCGATAACGGACCACCTCGACCTTCTTGGTGTTACGTTGACATCGACCCTCAATTTTGGTCCTTTCATTGAGGCAAAGGCTCAATTGGCTGCAAAAAAGTTGGGGATCCTTGCGAAGGTGAGACGGTACTTCACGCCTGAACAGCTGCTCAACTTGTATAAAGCGCAAGTTCGGTCATGCATGGAGTACTGCTCTCACCTCTGGGACGGATCTGCCAGGTACCAACTAGATGCACTTGAGTCGATTGACAGACGGGCCAAGAGACTTATCGGCAACGATGCGCTGGTCAACTCAAAGCTCCAGAGCCTTGAACACCGACGACGAGTTGCCAGCCTGTCGGTATTCTATCGGTTACATTTCGGAGAGTGTGCGATGGAACTGCACAATTTGATTCCGTCTAGCCCTTTCCATCATCGGACTACAAGACGTACGGCAATGCGCCATCAGTACATGGTGCATATCCCACCCATACGCACAAAGCGTTTTGAAAATACTTTCATTGTGCGTACAGCTAAGGAGTGGAATTCCCTACCGGCGTCTTTGTTTCCTGATAGCTACAACCTAGGGGTCTTCAAGTCAAGAGTGAATAGGTTACTTCTAGGCAAGCGTGCTTCACCTTCGACCACATCATCACTTAACATCAGGCGAGATAGTGGTCAAACGCGAGCCTATAACAAATAAAAAAAAAAAAAAAAAAAAAAGCAAACCCTTTCATTTGATACCCATATCATGGCAGTGCACAAAAAAATGACTAGTCCACCATCTTGGGCCGTCTACCATATTGGATTTAGAATGGCATCACTTAACTAACCATGCATTTATCCAAACTAAACGTGAATGCAAAATTTTATCTTAATCGGTGGAAAATAACTGCTTTAAAATTCAGTTGCAAGACTTGCAAGATTTGGCCCGAACACACTT
The DNA here is from genome assembly GCA_948252205.1 of Orthosia incerta. NCBI lineage: Eukaryota > Metazoa > Arthropoda > Insecta > Lepidoptera > Noctuidae > Orthosia > Orthosia incerta. The sequence continues at coordinate 27,146,640 of OX411749.1, forward strand.
ACATACATACATACATTGCAAATTAAATAAAAGCTTGTCAAATAACATAGAGCTTCTCACGAGTGCGCCAAAAAGGCCCATTTAAGCAATGTTGCCGACGGAAGCTGTCTGACGCTGGTCTTCCAATGAACCTGAGGGAGCCAACAGATTAATATTATACATTATGTACTTATAAATAGCCACCTCTTAGTAAATATCAATATAATATTATACAAAAAGTTACTTGTGACTAAGTTTATTCACACCTATGTGGCTACGCTCATCCTTTTACTTAGATGCGTAAAAAAATGGTTTTTAAAAGAATATTGAAAGAATATCAAGCGAAACACAGTATTATCCCTACCTTTTTAAGCATCATTAAGCAAAGTTATTTTACCTTAGTCTTTAAGTAATATATTCACCAAGTTATATTGAGACCATCCACTCCATGAGGATAAACAGTTTGATGCCCTCGAGCCAATGGATCCAATAGTTAGAAACTTTAGTCAAATATACTTTAGTGAAAGTTAACTGTACCATAAATTGTGAAGTGGGGTTCCTTTCGTAATTCGTCGGCAACTGGTAATGGATCAAACTGGTGTCTTATATAAATGGTTTGGTGATTTATTGTGTTCATAACTGTAATCCTTTTAAAGGGTTTTTCAATTGGCGAGGGTAGATTTTGGCGACCCATGGCATCCATTTTGTTTTGGTGACATCTAAAAGAAAAGAAAGAAAACACATTTATTTGTCACAAGCCAGAGCACACAACACAAACATAAAAAAAAGAAAAACTTAGACTAAACAACAACAATATAAAAAATAAATAGGCTTATTGGCAACGATGCACTGGTCGCCTCAAAGCTCCAGAGCCTCGAACATCGACGCCGAGTTGCCAGCCTGTCGGTTTTTTATCGGTTACATTTCGGGGAGTGTGCGACGGAACTGCACAATTTGATTCCGCCTAGCCCTTTCCATCATCGGACTACAAGACGTACGGCCATGCGCCATCGGTACATGGTGGACATCCCTCCCATACGCACAAAGCGTTTTGCTAATACTTTCATTGTGCGTACAGCTAAGGAGTGGAATTCCCTTCCGGGGTATTTGTTCCCTGATAGCTACAACCTTGGGGTCTTTAAGTCAAGAGTGAATAGGTTTCTTCTAGGCAAGCGTGCTTCACCGTAGACCACGTCATCGCTTAACAACAGGCGAGATAGTGGTCAAACGCGAGCCTATAGAGAATAAAAAAAACAAACAATATAAAATTTACATCTATCAAATCTTTATTTTATTATTCAGTTACTTATGCCAAATCACCATGGCAAGTTACACGATTGAACAACACGTACAAAGAGCAGTGGTGGCCCAGTGGTATCGGCCGCGACTTAAAAGTTGTAGGTCGTGGGTTCGAGCCCAGGCAGGCGTTTTACTTTGTGTAAATTATTTCATTACCACTGCTCTCAAAACGGTGAAGGAAAACATCGTGAGGAAACCGGCATGTCCTAGAACCAAAAATTTTAAGACACGTGACATCCACCAACACGCACTGGGCCCGCGTGGTGGATTACGGCCCTTTCCCTCTCACAGAGAGGAGGCCTGTTTCCCAGCAGTGGGAACATTATTAGGCTGATGATGTTATGTGATGTGATGTTCTTTTTTGGATATCGCTGGACATGCACAGATAGCCTTTTTGGTCTCGCACGGGGTTTTATTTTTATTATTGTTTAATTTTTTGTTATGCTTATTTCTCGTGTCTCCTGTGCGGATCACAAATAAATATTTTTTCTATCTTTCTTTCTTTCTTAATAAAGTGAGAACCAGATAACAAAAAAATAAAGGTCGGTGACACCTGTCTACCAATTTATTCCAATATTTCAAAACGATACGAAAAAAATGTAAAGGCAGTGTCGCTCACACGATCAAAACAAACGTATCGCGGTAAGGGGCGTCCTTGAACATTTCACTTGGCATTCAATAATACGTTAATATCTCATAAATGCGTGGACCGATTTACATGATTTAAACGGATAGTGAAATGGCCCTAACTATACCTTAACTATACCTATCATTTGAGACCAAAATTATCAAAATATCTCCATAAACAAAAAAACATTGTTTTCAAGTTACGTAATTAAAGAAAGAAACAAAAGAAAGAAAATTGTGTTTATTGGCATTCAAAACAAAAACACCTTAAAATTAAACAAAATAAATAAATAAAACTATGAATGCCAAAAGGGCCTCAGCTCAGCATAATGTCAAATAGTAATACAGAGTATACCACCTGACGCTGATTTTCAGCTGCAGCCCACGAGTGCCATACGCTCGAAAACACCAACACATGTTTATACCATACTGAATTTAAAGGTACCTATAGATATATATTTTAAGGTAATTATAGGTACCTTTTTTTTTATCTGGTTCTCACTTTAGCTAGGTTATGGGAGATTCGGCGTAAGTATCTTAAGTAAGTATCTCTCTCAATAAGGTTTTTTTTAAAAACGTCTTAGTTATTTCAAGAGAACAAAAAAATATACCAGCATCTCTTAAACCTATAACTTAAGGCACTTTACCCCGTTGTTTACAAAACAAATTTTAACCCTAAATTCTCGTAATCCTAGCATGAGTTATGGGTAGAGCAGCAATTATGAACTTGTATGACGTTTTTATCTTTATGTTTTGTAGATAATTTATATTAAGTTTTATTTAGAAGTAAAATTATGTAAAGTAACTTCAATTTATGCTCAGTTTAATTTGAAGGTGAAATTATACTTTTCGGGTTGAAAAAACCTATTCATATGGCTTTGGGATGGAAATAACTCCATATTCAATGGGATGTGTTAGAACAAAGTGAAATTCCATCAGAGATGGTTACTGATTATCTATTATTTTGGACTATTGACTGTATTTTTCTGTACATCTCTATTCATAATCATATAGAATAGTACATTTCGTGTCGAGCATAAAAAGTCGAGATTTTAACACGAGCGATGTAGCCAATTTCGTTAATTGTGTTAAATAAAGCCTTTTTATGCGAGACACGAACGATTCTTTTTCTACTACCTGATGGGCTTACTTAATTAAAATTAAATAAGTTCCAACAACAATTTATTAGAAACATTTAGACCAAAAACCACAGACTATATACACACAATCAACACGCGCTTTATTGAGAGGTATCGCGGTTCAGTATCATTCTGCCATTTTCCATAACGATCCATACAAAAGTCATTTCGTAACTGTTATTATGTATTTTTTTTTTTTTTTTTTTGATTTTGTGTCTAAATTTTCATATTTCGAAACGAATTTCTGAGGCAAAGTGTTACATTATAGACAATGTAGTAGAAAAACAACTCTTTTTTTATAGTTTACACAAAGTTCTATAGAAAAGTGATGTTTGCTGATCAATGGGGTTCAATGTGTCAAACACTAATACAAAATTGAGTATTTACCTTTTTTTGGTGTGGGCAATCATACAATGACTTCGCCTGCTCAGGGTTAAGCGGGTGTGTCAGACTTTTACTGACCCACCGTGAATAAAAAAAAAACCCACCCGTGTTCCTTCAGTTGCTTGAGCCAGGGCCGCGGTAACTCTCTTTCAAATTTATCCGAGATCATCTATTACTGATTTTACATAAATCTTTTTCAAATAGAAACCACAAAGTGATCGCTTTTGTACTTAGTTTTTTAAAGCAGTTTTGTTCTATTCCCTAATATTCCCATAGGTTTGTAATAAAACCGGTCAGTTTTTTACGAATCTGGCTTTTTGTGGAACAATTTGAAATTATGTGTTCATCGCAAACCTGCCTATTCAAAGCCATTTTCCATATGAATTTAGTTGTTGCAATTTTTCTACTTGTTGGCCGATACGTCGTCGGCTTGTCTGTAAAAGCCCTGAGGAAGGGCTCCTCCGTTTCCTATTCGCTTCACCGTGCGTGTCCAAACCACAGCTACTGAACCCTCCACCTCGACAATGAGGGAACCCACCGGAGGGGGTCAGCTCCTAATCTAAGCGGATACAGCTGAGCAGGTACCAGTATTTACATGAAGTGACTGCCAATGTGATCTCAACAACCCAGTTACTGGGTAACACGGTACCCCTTGGCAAGATTTTATGTCTTCTGACTGCCGTAACGACTTAAATGACAGCCGGGACCAATGGCTTAACGGCACGGAGTAGTCTCGGTAAGCAATGGACGGTCACCCATCCACGGACTGACCTCTGTATGCGTTGCTTAACCTTAAAGATCAACCCTTGCGGCTGTTTTTTACCCTTTCTGATTATTTTGCCACAAGTTACTCATAACATGACCTACCAAAAACATAAATGAGCAACAACTAATAAAAAGCTCGGTTTCATAATTTAAATTTTAATTGAGATGACGGGAATGACACCTCATTTGCCAGAAATATGAATCATTATGGGAACACGAGACACTTCTACTTTAATTTATCAGTGTATTTAATACCGATGAGGTTCATTTTACATTTTTGATTGGCCTCTGAAATGTAGAGAGCTGTATAGTCATTTCAGTCTGCATATGAACAGTGTGGTACATTACTGAATAATTACTTTGTCGTATTATGTCCTTAAGTGCGCTTATTTCATTTTAAACTAGCTGACCCCCGCGGCTTCGCTCCCGTTAACTGGCTATCTACCTCTTCTGTTCTTCTCAATATGGCCAAACCATCTTAGCTTATGATCTTAGTTTATGATTGAACTTATCGCGAATTTATTACACAAATAAACTACAAAATACACTACAATAGCTACATGATTACAGAAACAGAGGCGGGGCCTAGATAAAGTGAATTTCGATTATCAGAAATCTAAAATGTACTGGATTGAGAAACACTCAAAGTCATCATCATCTGCCTAGCCTTTTCCCAACTATATTAGGGTCGGCTTCCAGTCTTACCGGATTCAGCTAAGTACGAGTGTTTTACATGGAGCGACTGCCTATCTAACCTCCACAACCCAGTAACTGGGTAACACGGTACCCCTTGGCAAGACTGGTGTCAGATCTCAAGCTTCTGACTACATGTAACGACTGTCGAAGATCTTCAAATGACAGCCGAGACCAACGGCTTAACGTGCTTTCCGAGGCACGGAGGAAACTCGGTATGTTGAAATGGTCACCCATCCACTGACCGACCTCGTCAAGCGTTGCTTAACCTCGATGATCGACCCGTGCGGCTGTTATTATTTAGCCACGGGCTCCTATATGGTAAAAAAACCATGGATGAAAGGTCACACATCATCGCTTACCATCAGGTGCGATAGTGCGCAAGCGCAAGCCTATCAACAATAAAAAAAATAAAAAAAAGGTATAACTTTCCAAATACAATGATTTTGTTTTAATCTATACCAATATTGTATAAGACTGGAAGCCGACCCCAATATAGTTGGGAAAAAGGCTAGGCAGATGATGATGGTAGGCAAAAACTATGGAACGCCACCTGGATTGTACCTTACATACTTCTTTTGCTTCACTTACGTTCATACATGCACGCTGGTTATGAGTACTGCGCACCTGGCCCTTCTGAAGAACTTCACCAATCTTCATTCACGTCTTTCCATTCACGTCTGCCTTTCGTTAGTCACCTTTCATTCATCCTCTCAATATGGCCAAACCATCTCAGCTTATGATCTTAGTTTATGATTGAACTTATCGCGAATTTATTACACAAATAAACTACAAAATACACTACAATAGCTACATGATCACAGAAACAGAGGTGGGCCAAGATAAAGTGAATTTCGATTATCAAAAATCTAAAATGTATTGGATTGAAAAACACTCAAAGTATGCCATGGATTTTTCAAAGTATAATGTCACTATCATCAACCACTAGTTGCTTAGTTGTGGTTGACGCCAGTTACCCAGTAACAACACTTCACAAACAACCATAATGTGATGCCTGGGTGATTTCAATGTCATAATTATCTATGTAAATGTATGAAAGGGAGGCATTTGCCCTGCAGTGGGTAATATGCATGTAATTTTTATTTGCTAAATGAAATACTTCATCAGCCATTTAATGCTCCACTGCTGGGACACAGGCCTCCTCTCATAGAGGGAGTGGGCTATAATCCACCACGCGAGCCCAGTGCGGATTGGTATAAGTCTAGAACATGTTTTAGGTTTCCTCACGATGTTAACCTTCACCATTTTGAGAGCAGTGGTAATGAAATAAATTACACAAAGTAAAGCGCCTGTTCGGGTTTGAATCCACTCAATTAATTTTGATTCTGTTTTCACCATTATTAATATATTTTAGTATTTTATCGATAAACTTTTTTTATTTTATTATTGTCTGTAGGCTTGCGCTTGACCACTATCTCACCTGTTGGTAAGCGACGATGTGGTCGACGATGGAGCACGCTTGCCTAGAAGAAACCCATTCACTCTTGACTTGAAAACCCCTAGATTGTCATAAAACAAATATTTTTACAATGCATGTCCCCGAAAAGAGCGTTTTCCAAGCAGCCAAACTGTGCGGAAAGTGTCACTTTTTATTACTAGTGCTTTCTACTTTCCTGTATTTTTTTAATTTTGAGCTCCAACATCAGCCCGCCGCATAGAGTTTTTATTATTTGAGAAAAGTTTTAAAAATTAGTTAAGTACAGATTATCATTAATATAAAAGGTAAAACAAAACTACTACTTCATTAAAGGCGTTTTTAATTACTCTACATATAGATTTGATCAATAAATTAATTTTAAATATTCATGAAATATGTTTGGCAGAATGAATATTTTGCTCGTGCCTTTTTGCGTTACGACGTGACAGATATTTGCACATGCGCAGTAGATATGCCCGAGGAACTATTAGATAATCTGTGGTTATGCTGAGCGCGCTTGAATAAGCCCGCCATTTTAGTAATTTCATGCTTGGTTCAGATATTTTTTTTTATTTCCTTGCACAATGTATAATAAAATGTTGTAAGATACACGTGCGTAAGATGATTTCCGACTCCTGTCGATTTATCCACTCATCGGAAATCACCTACCTTCCACACTTGTAGCATAAATAACTATTTTCATGCATACTGAAAATCTACTACTATTATAATCGTGAAAGTTTGTGAGAATGGATGGGTGTTTGTTACTCTTTCACGCAAAAACTACTGAACGGAGTTTAATGAAACTACAGAAATATAGTTTATACATATGCTATAATTTATAAAGATATTGGGAGAAGTACTAATACCACGCGGGAGGAGCCGTGGGCGGAAGCTAGTAAATGAATAATAATATATATAGAAATGTGTACACCACTTCGTCACCTTTCGGGGTATACGGGCGTGATATAATTTGCCGCAATGCATAACATTCAACTCTCCCCAGAATGTGTTTTAGTTATGCTCTAATAATTTAAACTTACACGTAACTTATCTGTTTGTTTAGATAATTTTCAGCTCCACTTCTCATTATAACGCGAATTAAATAGGATTCGCAGCCTTGTTCTCGATACATACGAACTATCAAGGCAGCCAGTAGAAAAATAATTGGAAAGTGATGGTAACCTCTGGCAACAATGTGGAAGTATTGCAATCGGTCGTAGTTTACCTATTTTTTGTGGTAGTTTCTAGTAAATGCTAGTGACATAATTCACATAATTAGGTATGTTTTATATCTCAAGCATAGGCACCTTCATTCTAGTCTGACATGGTAATATTTAATTAATCCGCTTGACGACAGATGTCATTTCGACTGTTCATCAATTTGTCATTTTCTTCTACTACACTTGTCACGAAAATGTGATAATTAAGTATGTTGGTAACATAATTGTAATGTTGCAGTTTTAGTTACAATACGGCTCTGATTGAAAAGTCAGTACCGGTATTTACCAACCATTTGAAAATGACATTTCCCATCCTAATTTCACAAGCCCAACAACTATCACAGTTACAGCTCTCCATCCTCCCGAGCCGTGTGTCCGCAGTAGACAATCTAAACGCGGCAAACAGTAGGTTTTACCCCGTCAGCAGACCAAGGGGATAACACGCAGATTTACGCCATTATTTAGCTCCAGAGAGACTCCGCCTTAATATAATTAATTGGAGAATTCTTACTGTTAAGACCTCCCCTTTATAATTTATGTTAAGGTGATGGTCGTGTTTTGTCACACTTGTGTTCTAAGGACAATGTAATGAACTGGTTCTGTGTATTGACGTTTGATTTAAATTATTGCTGTCTAATATACATTCACACTGATAAAATAACATAACATATGTGTGAAATGTGGGTATCTAAGGCCAAATTTTTGATCCGTGGTTAACTTATTCCATTACTAGCCTACCCGCACCTATCATTGAACCATTTTACTTTTCTCCAGCCACCGAGGATGAAATTAAAAAGATGATCATATCGATAAAATCCAAGTCTGTGGGCCATGATGACATCAGTCGTAACATGGTCACCTTGATCGTCGACTTTCTTCGCCCACCGATTACCCACATCATCAACTTTTCCCTCGTTCAATACTACTACTAACTATTTCAAATCCCTCGTTTCGATTCCCTACCGGAATCTGCGTTCTTCTTAATCTGCCCTATATATTGAGGAGGGTACGTCGATAAAAATTGTGGTGACTTCGGCTCTATACTATTTTACAAATAAAAATACGGAAAGAAGTTAATATAAATTGTAGAAGTGAAAATACTGTGAAGAACACTGTGGAGCACCGGCACAAGTATTGGTGGCTCAAGAAAATCAGCATTTGTTGTGAAAAACCGAATTAACAGTTCGTAACGGTCACATCCAACACGGCCATTCAACACGGAATAGACACCTGGGAATAACGGAAATACCAAAACGGATGGTTAGTTAGTAGATACAAGTGATAATAGCTAACTTGAAATTATAAATCAAAATTAAAACCTTGTATGACCCATTATCAAACGTCATTCCGATATAATATTACGATAAGCGCCATCTAGCGGTGAGTAGCAAGTTTGGCACTTTTCTAAAATATATCGTACTACCATCACTTAAGTTCTTTAAAGAGGTTGCCACTAGTGGGTAAAATAGAATGGATGAAATAATTAAAGCATTACAAAATATACAAAATGACATCACACAAAACAAAAAGGATATGAAGTCGATGGAAGAAAACATAACAGAGAGCATAAATAAAATATTGGATGAGAAATTTAATATAATAGTAGGAAAACAACACCAGTTGGAAGAAAAAATTGAAAACCAACAAAAAACTATTGAGTTTCTGGATAGACAAATAAGAAGAAAAAATTTGGTATTTTTTGGGCTTGAAGAAAAAGAAAAGACATATGTGGATCTGTTGAATATAGTCCTTGATGTGATTATCATAAAAATGGGGGTATCTTGCGAAAAATTCGAAATTGAGACTGTAGCAAGAATCGGGCAAAACCACGGGAAAACAAGACCAATTAAGGTAACAATTACAACTACGCTAAAGAAAATCGAGATTCTACGAAAGAAAAAAATCCTAGAAGGCTCGGGCACTTATATAAAAGAGGATTACTCTCCTGTGGTACTCCAGAAGAGGAAGGAACTCCAAGAAGAGCTGCACCGGGAAAGAAATGCGGGAAACAAGGTGGCTCTCCGTCACGACAAGATTATAAGACTCGATCAAGGAACTAACCGATTTTCAAAACAAAAGAGGTACCTGTTAGAATCACCAGAGGGAGCAGCGGGCACCAAGGTTTGGGAAACCAAAGAAAATCCGAAACAAATATCGAAAAAGAGCAAATCCCAGAATATTACAACCTTTCTACGACCATCTCAACTGAACAAAACGGCTGGAAACTCGATAGACTGGAAAAAACAGGGCGATAACTAAAATAACTAAATAACGTCCCTCCTCTCCCAATCCGGCCGGTCACCGTGGGAGAAGTAGACCACAACCCTCCAGAGGTAAAAAAAAAACAATCATGTTAGAATCGAGAACAATGAAAGGACATTATCAATACACCAAAAAAGTCGAGAAAAAAGAAAAAAACAATACAAAAAATATATTTTAGAAACCAACGACTGCGACCACTGGTCATCTCTGGAGGAGGCCTTTACTCTCAACATGTGAGAGGTTCATGCATGTCACCATGAGAGGTATTTTTATTAGTTTTAATTATATTGTATAATATTCGTTATTTTATTTTTTGTATTACGTAATCAATCTATTTAATTTCAATTTATTTATGAATTTTATTTAAATCAACCAATTCGTTCAATTAAATAAATATACCTATATAATAATCAATTAATTTAATAATAAAATCAATACAAACATTAAATAAAAACAATCTTTTTATTTAATGTTAAGTAAGTTAAGTACCTATGTATATTCTTTATTGGCAAATTTCACTTGAAAGATGTAATAATTTAATGCATGAAATAAAAGGCTTTTTTATTTATTTATTTATTTTTAATCTGCCCTACGCATACTACTTGATTTTGTTCACTCTTCCTTTCATATACAGTCCATTCTTCTTTGGAATGCGCTTTCTCCCGAGATCAAGACGGCCACCAGTCGGTATGCATTTAAGCGGAAAGTGCGGATTTACTTTCAAAACAACTAAGCAGAATCATTCACTTTCTATTTTTCTGTTACTTTATAAATATATATATTTAATAAAAATATATATTATATATATATATTTATTATTTTAAGTATATATTATTTTAAATATATATGTACGTGTATTTTACCTATTTAAGTATGTTATATAATAACTGGTTTTATTTTTATTATTAAACAATGCACCTGACATGTTATCCCTTCATCAACCTTGGTTGACTGGTAGTGAATGCCTAAGGCATTAAGTCCGCCATTGTACCTTATGTGCATGAAGTCTAAATAAATAAATAATTCAACCATTGAGTAAACATGCTAACCAATGGATACAAATTTCGGTAAAGCAGGTTTATTCATCAATTGTTAGTCTAACAAAAGGTAAAATAATTATCTCTCCAACTTATTTGACAGTTATGGCCATGCTCGAAGTTTCCTTGCGTGATCGAATCAGAAATGTAGAGATCCGCAAGAGAATCAGGGTTACCGACATAGCCCGTAGAATTTCCAAACTTAAGAGCAGTGGGCAGGGCATATTGCTCGTAGAACGGATGGCCGATGGGGCAGATAGGTTCTGGAGTGGCGACCGCGAACCGGAAGACGTTGCTTTGGAAGGCCTTCCACCAGGTGGACCGATGAACTGGTGAAGGTTGCGGGGATCCACTGGATGCAAGACGCAGAGACCGATCAATGTGGCGACGCTTCGGGAAGGCCTAACCTAAGTCCAGCAGTGGATGTCTTTCGGCTAATATGATGTTGATGACGATGAAGGCTAATAACCGATGAAAAAAACGCATTTTACCGAAATGATAAACCATTGGTTAAGTTAACTACGGATAAAAAAACTGAGCCTTAGACACCCACATTTCTCCAGTTACTTTTTAAGTCCCACTTAATAGTATTCCGCGAGCCTATTGCCATCAACCGGGGACAATTCGAGACTCCTACCTGCGACTGAGAAATTGCAGATGGAAAAACGCGAATCGAACACAGGACCTCATACCACATGACCAAGGCAGTTAAAATATATAAGAGGAGTAAATAATATGTAAACTTCAAGCCCTAAAATAAGGGGAGTGTGCAATGGAATTGCATGATCTTATTTCGCCTAGCCCGTTTCTTCATCGGAATACGTACGGAAGACGTACGGCGAGCGATGCCTCATTGGTACATGGTGGAAATCCCACCCATACGCACTAAACGTTTTGGAAATATTTTCATTATGCGTACAGCTGTGGAGTGGAATTCCCTGCCGGAGTTTGTGTTTCCCGATAGCTACAACCTCGGGGTCTTTAAGTCAAGAGTGAAGTACTTAGTAGTAGTACTTCTAGGCAAGCGTGCTATACCGTCGACCACATCATCACTTACCATCAGGTGAGATAGTAGTCAAGCGCGAGCCTATGTAAAAAAAAAAGAAAAATACATTTAATATTTCTAGGTAGATAGAACAAAACTAAGTTACTGATCTAAGCCATCGCCTTCTCTTTAGTCTGATAATAAAGTTATATTTTTTTAGAGAAAACTTTACAGCTTTGCTATTCGATATTATATAAAGGCACGCCATTTATTTAATAACCGTTGACGCAGCTTTGTAATTACATGTCAAAAACAGTTATTGAATGAGACGACTATCAATTATTTTAATGATAGATTTAATTTGATTGAAATGATGTGTAGTTGGAACGAAAACACTATGGATTTTTTTTAATAATAATTTTTCCTCGTGTGGGTGCACTTTGTGGGTGCCTAGCGATTACTTTGCATACGGCTGACGCGACCAGCTAAGTCCCATTTTGGCCTGGCAGCCTTTTTCTCTACTTCTACGATCCCCGTTTTTGACTGCGCTCAAAGTTCGTGAAGTTATTTATTCTGACAGCTCTTCTTAAACCCAGAAGAAGCCTGCTCCATTGCTCTTACACATACCCTAACGCAGAGGATGGACGGTGCCACCGAGGCTGCTACATGAACAGGTGTTGAGACAACTTAGATGGTTACTGCAAAGACAGGTTCGAGGTGAGAAGAATACCTGGACGGATTTGGGGAGGGCCTTTGTAGTGAGATAGTGTAGGCTAAACAATATTTTTCCTATACATAACTGATTTTATTCCAAGATAGACAAAATATTTTTTTTTTTGCTTAAAAAGTGTTTTAATACTTTGAGGAATAATAGTATCATTTTTCATTTATTTATTAAGCGAGAATCTTCCCCTTAAGCTCGTCCATGTGTGACGCGTCCTCTATTTACTTTTCTTGTAAGTGTGTGGTGTAATTAAGATTGGTTTGAGCTAGCTTTGTTTAGAGAGGAGGAAAAATAGTTCGTGGTTGGAGATACTTTCAGTGGGCAACGAGAATTTATTAGTTTATATTGTTTATAGTTCTTGTAAGACAGAAGGAAGTCATGAAGACATTAATATAATTCTTTCATCACACTTACACGTAAACAGTATCTAAACATACAGTTTAACTTGGCCGTAATGCCCCATATAAAACCCTCGGGCTTTCTTTTTTCATGAAACCCAAGGTCGGTAAGTAATTGTTTTTTTTTTTTAATTTATAGCACAGCACACAGGTCATGCAAGTTCAAGCAAGGAGTTTACACGCAATTAAAAATTGTCTTAAAATGTTATCTAAACAGGAATTTCATTGCAATCTCGCTAATGTTACTTAAATACTCAACGAATGTTCTTAATAATTGGTTTACACCATAAATTTAGATTTTGTTTTGATACTATATCTATGGTTTAAACAGTTTTTTGTATCAAAACGTTTTTTTTTTTTTTTTACACTTCTTCATGGCTGTATACCTACGTAAGTATTAGCCCTTAACGTTTCTCAATGAAACATTTGTATAATCTGTGGTGTGGGCAACAAACCCGCCATCCGCTTAAAAAAAAGTTCACGTATTTCGTAAAAAAAGTTGTTCTGTCATGTGTATTCATAATTATTTACTCGCAAATGTGATGAAAAACATTGTATGTTTCACGGGCGGTACGGGCATTACGAAACTCGACTCACAAAGCCCTCAGTCTTCGACTTCGGGCTTCCACTAGAGCCTCGATCGTAATTGTTACTTACCGCCCTTAATACACAATGTGCTATTGTTTCAAATAATTGTCATGTGCTACAATCGCAATTTAATTTTGGTATGAGACAAGTGCACCATTTCAATTTCTACAATTCGTGAAGCGTACCCTACAGGCGACGCTGATACTAACTGATATTTTTTTAGCTTGAAAAGACGACTGTGACAGATTGAATGCGTTAACAGAGACAAATGTTACAAAAAAAAACCAAAAACAGCAACTTAGAGGGCTTAAATTATACATTAACGTAGAACCCAATCATTCAGTTAAAATAACAAGACGCCTGTATTCGCCGGGGTGTTAGGTAAACCCGTCCCTACAGGTTCATCAGCAATGATTAAGTCCCATGTACATTGTAATAGAAAAAACCTATTTCAGTTAGAGGTAGCTAAGGTAACAGAAAATATACCAAAAGAGATATAAGGATAGAGAACACGTATAATTGAGTGCAGCCCTTTCACCTCTATAATCCCTTAGTTGCGACTTACGACACCCGTGAGATGTCATTAGATGAATCTCGGAACCACTCAGCAAATGTAATATTAAATACTTATGGTACGTTCACACATCCGCTGTGATATTCGTGATTATTATTTAGTCGGATTCATAGACAATATTTAACTAAAAACCAGTTCATACTGATTAGCACAATTAAGTATCCCTTTTCGGGTCGTTGCTGTCTGCATGTTCTTAAATGCTTACTTGAATTGGGTTAGAATAGAGAAGAAGTAGAAGTAGCTCTTATTTCACCGCAATTAGGCACATAATGATACCTGTTATCAAACTGTGACTTTTTCATTGCTATTATTCACAAGTGAGTTATAGATTTTTTTTTTATTTATTGGTTGAGTTGCTTTGTTCTTAAAAAAGTTTCGATACGAAAGATCGTGCTCAATAGTACAAATAAATTAATGTAACTTGTATTTTTGTGTATGTGTGCTTGCTCATTTCATGTAACTTCGTATTTAAATAGATAATTTCAACTTGTACGTGCTTAATAAATAAAACTTTCACTCAAGTATAACTTTTGTTTTCTCTGTAATAAAGAATAATTGAAATCCCCTATTTTGTACGTGGCTAAAACACTATCCACGAAAAGCCAAAAAAAAAAGAAACCTCATTCTATTAGCCTTTGGCCGATCGCCATTGTTAAATGCGCGCGCATAGGAAAACTGATTAATTTTTCCTGCCATTGCGAAAAAAAAATCACAGCTTGTTTTTACTGTTGAAAATGATTTTTTAGTATTATTTTCTTCACAAGTGTGTTGAAAAACGTCGTATGATACACGTGTGTATTGATGATTACCGTCCTCGGCTCTCTTAAGACCTAACCTAACCTAACGGCTCGGGTCTCAATGGCGCCTCAGCGGTAATCACCAACATTACACACTTGTACCATAATGTACTATTATTGTACACCAAAAAATGAAGTTACACATATCTTTTACAATAATACTTATTTCTACGGGTACAAAGGCGACCTTATAGCTGACAGTGATATTTACCAGACAACATTTTAATTATTATCAAACATAAATTTCGTTTTGTTTAATAAGGTACTGGATTGCCTGGCAATAACTAGTCGCAATAATAAGTTAATTGCAACTAGATATTTCCAGGCAACCTTGCAGCAATCTATTCTAATGTCAATTATCATTCCTGAAATTTAGGTTTAATCAAAAACCCTGATTCCTGCAGATTTCTGCAGTCGGATCTCAGGCTCATCATCATCATATCAACCGAAAGACGTCCACTGCTGGACATAGGCCTCCCCCAATCGTTGCCACATTGACTGGTCCAGCGGATCCCCGCAACTTTTACCAGGTCATCGGTTCACCTGGTGGCAGGCCTTCCAACGCAAAGTCTTCCGGTTCGCGGTCGCCACTCCAGAATTTTTCTGCCCCATCGGCCATCCGTTCTGCGAGCAATTTGCCCTGCCCACTTAAGTTTGGCAATTCTTCGGGCTATGTCGGTAACCCTGGTTCTCTATATTTTTTATCCGATCACGCAAGGACACACCGAGCATGGCCCTCTCCATTTCCCTTTGGGTGACTGTAAGATTTCTGATGAGGCCTATTGTGAGCGACCACGTCTCAGAGCCATAGGTCATAACTGGCAACACACACTGGTCATAGACTTTCGTCTTGAAACATTGTGGTAAGTTGGACGAGATGATACCGCATAGCTTCCCGAACGTTGCCCTGCCGAGTCGGTATCGACGGTTGACCTCTTTCTCGAAGTTGGCCCTACCCAACTGGATCGTTCGTCCCAGGTAGACATAGTTGTCCACAACTTCGAGTGTAGAGTTTTCAACCTTGATAGGATCTAACATGGGCATTCAACATCACCTTGGTTTTGTCCATGTTCCTTTTAAAACCCACTCTTTCGGAAGCTATACTGAAGTCATCGAGCATTGTACTGAGGTCCTCTATGGTCTCAGCCATGACCACTATATCGTCGGCAAACCGAATATGAGTAATGTACTCGCCATTGACGTTAATGCCTAGCCCTCTCCAGTCCAGAACCTTGAAGAAATCCTCCAGTGCAGCGGTGAACAGTTTCGGAGATATGACGTCTTCCTGTCTCACACCTTGCTGAGGAAGGATAGGTGCCGAGGTCTGATCCTGAAGTCGAACTGACAAGGTGGCGTTTTTGTCAAAACACTTCAACACTTCGATGTATCGATAGTCGATTTGGCACCGTTGGAGGACCTGCAGCACAGCAAAGATTTTGGGAGCCCTCTTTCCGCTCAATCACGTCTTTAATACGCTCGGTATTAAAGCGGCGGAGATCGCTTTTCAAGGACTGTGAGATCCGTCTATTTAGCTGCCGGTATTTCAGCGCATCGTCTGCAGTCTACAGGATCATCTCAATCCTCTCCTTCATGAGCTTGAGAGTAGGATCAGGGAGCTTTTTGTTTATATCTGTACGGCGGTTCTTGACCTTATTAGACCCAACCGTATGGACAGCTTCCACGAATCCATCGCTGTATTCATCCACGGAGCTCCCTAGGCACTCGAAACGATTCTGGATTTCAAGCTGAAAGCTCTCAGGGTTTTGGATCTGGATCTGTGCTGGACGGAGCGTAGACTTCATCAGTAGAGACTTTACGAGCTTGATATTAATGTTCAATGTGCCTCTCACCATGCGGTAATCGCTCCAGGTTTTCACCGAATTGATCACAGAGACATCATTGAACATTTGCTTCTTGGTTGACATGATGAAGTCGATATCGTTTTTAGTTGCACCATCGGGCTTTGCCAGGTCCACTTCCTGTGCTCGCTTTCGGAAGAATGAGTTTATCATATAGATAGATCCTTCTCCATAAAACTGGCCAATAGGTGACCCCGGTGGTTCTCACGTCCAACTCCAAATTGCCCCACTTGCAGCTCACCCTCGTCTCGTTTGCCCAGTTTCGCGTTGAAGTACCCCATGACAGGGCTTAGGCTATGGTAACTACATAATTTATCTGTGAAGTGATTTTAAGATCTTGAAGTAAAATTAGCCAACCCTTACCAAGCTACCCATGGGTTGAATCATAATCGAATAGAGTGAAGCTTTCTGTTTACCCCGTATCCAAACACAGGCTAGTGATGGACACAACTGGACGTTGACGCTGCACGGCTTGACGTGACGTGGCATAGCTTGACGTACTGCGTCTGACGTGGTTCGAGCTCATGTCCGCTCGCATGCTCGCATTACCGAGACCAGTGTGTATTTACTTTATTATTTTCTTCTATTTCCAATGAATAGTGTAAATATTGAGTTTGTGTGAATAGAGCAAACGTTAGCCAACCAAACATAATTCTTGTTGCATAAATATTTTATGCGCTCTGTTTTTAGGGTTCTCTGTATTAGATGAATAAATGAAATTACAACTTATGGATCATCACAACTGACTAGGTATTAGATATGAACAAGTTTAGTCTCCTTTTATCATTATTATAAGTGAGCTTTATTTCATCTTGTGTTGAACTCATTAGAACTTAAAATCATGTCAATATTTTTTACACCAATACAAAAAACAAATGATTGCTTGGACACAAAGTAAACATAAAATGTCCCAAAGTATAAATTACCAACCAAATGAGTCATGCTTCAGCCCACGAGCCTGCAAACCACCTGAACATTTACCTCTGATAATTAAATAATTAAAACGTAAGGCAACAACACCGATACACCGTGTTTTTCTTTAATCCGATGATAGACGATGGAAAACATATATACAGTACCCATTTTACGTTTCCCAGTTCGAACTTTTCGATATATTGTACTACGTATTTACGACTGTAGTATTTATATTGTTATTTAAACTTACCGAAGTATGTGAAAGGGGGTATAAAAAATTCTATTGAATCAACAGAAACAGATTTCCCCTGAGTACTGCGACTGACCGCTGGTTTACCGAGCAGAATTGGAAAAAATGGCGCTGTTTACGTTTTTTTGTTTCGCTTTTCCATTCGTATATCTAGTGGAGTGTGAGTAATTTCGTTAATTAGTAGTTTTTGTGGTACTGTGTTATATTTTTTTCATACTTTTGTTGTGATAATGTTTTCTAGAGGAGGATTTGTCAAATCTGTGAGATATATTAGAGCTTTCATCTCAGAACAAAATAGTCCTAAAAGCCAATATATTTTAGGGGGCTGAGTCACCCGCGTCCGTAGGAGAGTTACCCCTATTTTTGTTACCCTACACGTGGTCCCCGGGTGGTGCTAATCAGGTGACACTAACTGGTGGTAGGCTTCGGCCGAAGGCTTGTGACCACCCACCGGACAAAGACGTACCGCCAAGCGGCCTAGCCGTGTTCCGGTACGATGCTCGGTGCAGCCAACTAGAGGAGTTGGGTCGAGATAGCTGTTCCACTGCAGGCAGACCGGCCTGATGCGCGCTGTTAGGGATGTATCGGGAGACTGGTCGCGGAGGGTAGCGGGATCCGAGGCACGGTGCGCCGCTGGCCGACCGCAGGTAGTTGGGGGCCCAAGTAGTGTGCCAGCCACACACGAAAGGCTGCCCCGCCAACTGACGAAAAATCCCGGAATGCGCCATCGTGCTGGTTGGCGACCAGAAGACAGTGCCCGATGGACATTTCCGGGGGGGCTCGGGCGTCCCCGCAGTCTCCAGACCAGTCCCCTAATGATGGCGTCCTGCCGGCGCGTGTCTGTGGGATGCCAGCGTGGAACCTCATCTCACTTCCTTCTCCTCTCCTATCCTCTCAACTATGACAATTAGGAACAAAAGAAAAAAAGCTGTACAGCGGCAGCACTCACTGTCTCATAAGGTTCACCTCTGTAACATCAGAGGTATACACTCTAACCTTGATGCAGTCCACTATCATCTGGAGACTGATAAACCAGCGCTTTTGTTCCTTTCGGAGACGCAGATCGGATGTCCGTCAGACGTGGCGTATCTTTCTTACCCAGGGTTTACCCTAGAGCACAGGTTCAAGCCACGCGCGGGTGTATGCATGTACGCCCGTGACGACATCTGTTATCGGCGTCTCCGAAACCTTGAAGATTCCCGATACTCAGTGCTTTGGGTCCTGGTGGACACAGGTCTGGATAAAATTATCTATGCCTGTGTCTACAGGTCGCACAGCGGAGATCTGGAGACAACCGGGCTTACACAATACCTTAGTGAGGCGGCTGACGAGGCTCAGCAGCGGTACCCGTCCGCCCAACTGGTGATACTGGGGGACTTTAACGCCCACCACCAGGAGTGGCTCTTCCCGTACCAGTACACTGACCATGCTGGGCGAGAGACGCGAAAGCTTGCGCTAGCGTTAAATCTCACTCAGCTGGTCCAGGGGGCAACGAGGGTGCCGGATGTTGATTCGCATACGGCTAATTGCTTGGACCTTCTGCTGACCACAGATCCAGACCGTTACTCGGTGTCGGTATCTCCACCTTTGGGTAGTTCCGACCACTGTCTGGTGAAGTCTGTATCCGTCTACTCCCCTCCCGATCCCAGCCCAAGAGGCACCCGGCGGGTATGGCGGTACAAGTCAGCAGATTGGGATGGGATGCGATCTTTCTTCGCATCCTATCCTTGGCAGCCTACTTGCTTTTCTTCATCAGATCCTACGTCGTGCGCGGACGCCGTGACGGATTTGTTGCGTCGGGGAATGGAGTACTACATTCCGTTCTCTGACGTAACAATGTCTAGCCAAGACCGACCTTGGTTTGGCGCCGAGTGTAACCGCGCCGATGCGCGTAAACATGAAGCGTACCATGCCTGGGTCGACGCTCGAACGCGCAAGGCGAGTGACGTTGGTCAGAGGAAGAAAGCCTACAACAGGGCTGCCAAGTCCTGCAAGAAAGTGTTGCGAAGGGCTCGGTTCGACCACATTAGCCGGATAGGGATAAAACTTGCTTCCTACCCAGCAGGTAGTAAGGCGTTCTGGTCCCTGGCTAAATCGGTTGAATCGAACTTCTGCCGTCCCTCACTACCACCACTGCTGAAACCCGATGGGTCGCTGGCCCACTCCGCTGAGGAGAAAGCAAACTTGTTTGCCTCTCTTTTTGCGGAATCTTCGCGACTGAATCCTGGTGGCGCACGCCCCCCTCCTTCTCCTGATGGATGCGGAACGAGTATGTCGGACATTCGCATCCATCAAAAGGACGTACGTAGGGTGCTGCGCAACCTCGATGTGAATAAGGCTAGCGGACCCGACGGTATACCAGCAATTGTTCTCAGAACCTGTGCGCCTGAATTGTCTCCGATCTTGACACGCCTGTTTCGCCTTTCTTATCAGACTGGAAAAGTGCCGAATGCATGGAAGCAAGCCAACGTACAGCCCGTGCCCAAAAAGGGCAGTCGTGCTGACCCGGCCAACTACAGACCCATCTCTGTAACGTCCATACTCTGTAAGAGTATGGAACGCGTACTTAATAGTAAGCTCCTGGCATACCTAGAAGCCAACGACATCCTTAGCGACCGCCAATACGGCTTCCGCCGAAATCGGTCCACTGGGGATCTTCTAGCGTATGCCATTCACATCTGGAGTGAGGCCATCGAGAGACATGGGGAAGCGCTTGCCGTCTCCCTCGACATCTCGAAGGCTTTTGATAGGGTCTGGCACGAAAGCCTTATTGGTAAGCTTCCTTCATTCGGTCTGCCCGGTGGTCTGTGTGACTGGATTGCAGACTTTCTGAGGGGTCGGTCCATTCGAGTAGTTATCGATGGCTGCTCTTCGGACCTATTGGATATTAATGCCGGGGTCCCTCAGGGGTCGGTACTCTCCGCGACATTGTTCTTGCTGCACATAAATGATCTGCTAAAACCCGGCACCTTTGGGTATGCAGATGACAGCACTGTTGCTGAGAGATACTTGTCCAACGCACGAGCCACTGGGCCTCAGGTCCGGTCTCTCCGTGAGGCCATGGTGGAGCGCTTGAGCTTGTCCTTGGAAGCAGTCTCCGAATGGGGCGATGCCAATCTGGTCAAGTTCAATGCCGCAAAAACACAGGCGTGTCTCTTCTCCGCGAAAAAGAGCCAATTTCACCCGGCTCCATCTTTCCGAGGTGTAACCGTACCGATAACGGACCATCTTGAGCTTCTTGGCGTAACGTTGACATCGACACTCAATTTTGGCCCATACATTGAGGCAAAGGCTCAACTGGCTGCCAAAAAGTTGGGGATCCTTACGAAGGTGGGACGGTACTTCACGCCAGAGCAGCTGCTTAAGTTGTATCAAGCGCAAGTTCGATCTTGCATGGAATACTGTTCTCATCTCTGGGACGGATCTGCCAAATACCAGCTTGATGCACTAGAGTCGATCGAAAAACGGGCCAAGAGGCTCATCGGCAATGAGGCATTAGTCGAGTCAAAGCTCCAAAGCCTTGAACATCGTCGTCGAGTTGCCAGCTTGTCGGTTTTTTATCGGTTGCATTTCGGGGAGTGTGCGATGGAATTGCATGATCTAATTCCGCCTAGCCCGTTTCATCATCGAACTACAAGACGTACGGCGATGCGCCATCGGTACATGGTGGACATCCCACCCATACGCACTAAACGTTTTGGAAATACTTTCATTATGCGTACAGCTAAGGAGTGGAATTCCCTGCCGGAGTCTGTGTTTCCAGATAGCTACAACCTCGGGGTCTTTAAGTCAAGAGTGAATAGGTTACTTCTAGGCAAGCGTGTTACACCGTCGACCACATCATCGCTTACCATCAGGTGAGATAGTGGTCAAGCGCGAGCCTATCTAAAATAAAAAAAAAAAAAAAAAAAAAAAAAAAAATATATAAAACTTGTAACGCATGGATTCAGTAAGGTAAGTCTAAGCTATCTTAGAACGGGAAGATATATTCAGTCGAAATTTATTCACAGCTGGGCAAAGCCATCCCTTGGGATCGCCTCATTGACCGGTTCTATCCATCTCGCATCCAGCGGACACCTACATTCTTGGGGTCGGGACCGGGACAGCGATCTACTTTGTGTGAGGTCTTCCAACGCTGTCACCACTCCAACTCAAAGTACATAAGCGGTAGCGCGCCACTCGCGCTATTGACTTTTGGCCCTATTTATCTACCAGAACAGAACTCACCATAGCAGAATAACACCTTGCTGCTCCTAAAATAATTTTGGCGTCAAGACCAATTTCATTGTGTTGTTACAAGTGCCAATAAATTTTTCCAACAATTGCGTTAGAAAAATCCATCTATCACATTGAAAAATATTTACGTACAAATACAAATCAAGTGCGATGGCTGCGCTCCGATTGATAGTGCTTCAGATTTTATGTGTCTGTTTATGTCATATACGATGTAGACACAAATATTTCATACAATGTATTTGTAAGTGGCAGTAGTTGTCAGGATAGTGAAAGACTGGAATTTCAGACACTGTGAATTTTTTGTAAGCGAATGTTTTATCTTTCTCGATGGGGTAGGCTGACTTAAAAAACTTCCATCACTGTTTTGTTTCAGGAAAATTAGAGTGTAGTTTTTCAATATAGTACACTTACCCTATTTTTACCGATTTCAACAAAAAGGAGGTAATCATTTCGATATAGTGCTCGCCAAACTTCTAGGCCACCCTGAAATTGGTTTTCCGATGCGCCAGGCACGAAATGGTGCTATTTTTGTATGAGATTTACTACTGTGCAGCCATTGTAGCCAACTTCAGGGAGGCCAAGAAGTTTGGCGAGAACTATACCTAACTTTTTATTTGTTTAGCTTGGAGTAATGCTCATGCATACTGCGCTACCACGGGGAGATAGCGCAGTTATGTGGGTCTCCACCCACTAAAACTTCACGGTATCCTCCTGTGCCGCTTATGGCGGGAACACGGGCAAGCGTTAGCACTCACCGCGAACCCGCCGCGGCTGTCCGTCACCGGACCCTCCTATGGGGAGTAATGCCCATCACCAGCGCACCGGAACACATTGCACGCCGTGATCACCCCCGGGACCAAACCAGCACATGGGTGGGCGCCAGATGACCCCGTGTATGGCACCCTTGGCCATCCTGTTCGATACGTACCATAGGTACGTAGGTATGTGATATTGTTGCAACCTCTATGTGGGCTTCTTAACACGTGTGCCAAATTTCATAATTGTATGTATGTTTGTATGTATGTATTTTTATCCACGCATTTCTTCGAAACTGCTTATTATATCGTGACCATTCTTTTTTGTTGGTTGAAGAACTCTCAACTTAGGGAACAGTATAAGTTTTATCAAAATTGGTTCAGTAGTTTTCAAGATATACAACCGAACTCCTTAGCGATAAACAACACGAATGTGTAAATTGAGTTATCACCAGTTAAGTTTAAGACCTGTAATAGGAGGCGGGCCTACACCTTGACATTAAAATTACTAGAAGCTAATCTTTAAAAAATCCCAACCCAAGCCTCTCTCAAATGGCGCTACAATTCTAAGCGCTCGCTAATGGAATATTCAATAAGCAAATTCTCAAGAACTCAACTAGTTAAGGATTCAGCAAACTGAAGAAAAGCAACTTCCAACAATAGAAAAACATTACAATTTTGAATAATTTACCTACAAGAACCCTTGCGAAACTATAATTTCATAACCGAAATACACGTAGAGGCAAGAATACCAAATGAAACCATTTCGCATTACCGTCGAGTCGAAAAGTTATTTAATCTAACTTTCGACAATTTTCACAATTTTTTCTGCACCTCTCTGTAGGGTAACCTAGCTAATGTCACTTTTGCAGTATAGTTAAAGTTCCTTAGTGTTTGGGGATGGAATCACTTTATCCACATTACAGTGCTGGCTTGGTGCCAGAGCGTTGCTGTTTTCATTTTACTGCCAACCATATTCTGAATACTCTAGACTTTATTGTAATAACAAGGAAAAATTGAAAACGAAGTGCTTTGATATTTTGACTGTGTAGAGGAGATATTGACGTCGGGGTGATCGATCTTGTTTTCTGTTCTTACAAGAACTGAAAGCGAATTTTGGTGCTTCAAATCTCTTCTCAAAAATGTTCGGTAAATTTTTTTTAAATGAGTAGTTTTTGGATAAAATAAAATTATCACATTTTGAAATTAGTGATCTTCTTTGTAATTTTGAAATGTCAAACATATTCTGATGAAAATGTATGATTGATAAAGGAAATTAAAAAGAAAAGAAGAAGAAGGGAAGGAAAAGGAAAGAGAAAAAAAGGAAAAAAAAGGAAGAAGAAAAGATGGAAAGGGAAAGAAAGGAGAAGAAAAGGGGAAGGGGAAGGGAAGGAGGAAGGGAAGGGAATTATTATTATTATTTTTATTTTATTTTTTTTATTATTGTTTTTTAGGGTTCCGTACACAAAGGGTAACAAGTGCGAGTCGGACTCACGCACGGAGGGTTCCGTACCATTATCGCAAAAAACCGGCAAAAAAATCAAGTTTGTTGTATGGGAGCCCTACTTAAATATTGATTTTATTCTGTTTTAGTATTTTATGTTATAGCGGCAACAGAAATATATCATTTGTGTAAATTTCAACTGTCTAGCTATCACGTTTCATGAGATACAGCCTGGTGACAGGCGGACAGACAGACAGACGGATCGCGGAGTCTCAGTAATAGGGTCCCGTTTTGGTACGGAACCCTAAAAAACCTAAATAACCCTTTTTTTGGTATTTTATCAGTGACACCATGCAAACCTTTATGCCGTGGCAGAAGTAACAGTTATGACTCATCCGGCATAATAACTGAAAGAATAGAAAAATAATCGGACGCCTTATAAGGGCGCCCACCGGCAGAGGAGATTGAGACATGCGAAAGTACGAAGTTTTTAGTAAACAATGTTAAAATAAAGGTGCTGGTATGTATGTCTATTACAGGTATACGCAGCTTACACCATATTATGGTCAGAAACACCAAATTATTTACAAATGTCAAAATATAAATCTAAACTTAAAAACATAGTAAAATTGCAAACATACAAAATGATAAACAGACAGAATAAATAAAATAAGTAGGATGTACATGTTCGTAACTAGCCTTAGTTGAAGGATTTGCACACTCCCGTACCTCCGAGACTGCTTTTCTAAACTTATTGAGTGAAACACCGTGTAAGTCAGTATTTGAGAAACGAGTGATTATCGGAGAAGTGGGGCGTTGAGGCCTAGGTTCGTTTTCGGAATGCTGTATGGAGTAATTTTGTGATGGGATGTCTGACGTAAGAGGTTTGTAGGGAAAAGTCACTCACAGACGGACACTACATGACAGCGCGATAACAATCAGAGGGGTGACCATAAGCTCTTAGAGCGGTATCAATTTGATATCGAGTAAGTGACAGATGAATACAAGTCAGATACATCCGTCCCTTAATCGAACTCAAATTGATACCGCTCTAAGAGCTTATGGTCACCCCCCTGACATCGATCTTGCATTGAAATGGTTGTAACCCGTAGAATATTTACTATAAAAACATGTTTTAGTATCATTGTAGCATTGTCACATCGCGTATGTCTGCAAAAGCCTTGAGAAATACTGTCTTTACTTTTGCAGCTATAATATCAGATGGTAGTATTTTTTGCACTTAATATTCATACTTCCTCATCCTCATGCTTGGAGAACTCTCTTCTAGTACAGAATTTTCTTAAATAAACATAACAGAACCTGACACCTAACGTATCCCAAGGAACATTAAACTGTCTTGCAACTTGCAACGAACTTAATCAACAAAAAGGTGTAGTGAGAAAACAACAAGTTTTTACTCTACAAAGAACTTGGCGTATCTTTTGTACAGTAGGTACAACAAAAAGACAACCTGGAACTGTCTACGATTCTGATATTTTTGTTTTAATTGCGATGCATATATCATTTAGATACTACAGCTGTCATGCTCTATCTGAGACTTTAGAAAAAGTGACAACCTGTCAACGATTATGATTGTCAGAGTTCAAAACTTGTGGAATGACGTATTGTACGTGATATTTCGGTTGCGCAAGATAACCTTATTCATTTTGGAATTATTAACCATTGAGATAATATTATGTACTACGTAGATACGATAATACGTAGTACTATTTCAATGTTATTGACAAGCTTTATTGCTGTTAGAATGTCCCTTTGTCTATTCCGTTTGAATGCAAGATTATCGTGACTCCAACACCCTTAATGATGTCAGGCACATCATTAAGGGTGTCGGCTTTCGTAGTGCTGACTACCCAAGGTACGAGCATGTCTCAGTTTGGGAGTCGTTGTCTCAAATTAAAATGACTGTACCTACATTCACCTCACTAAAATAGATGAAAATGTTGTTTAATGTAACGCTTTTGTACTTTTTGAAAAATTAAATATATTTATTTATAGATAGTTCAACTCAACTGTGCGCACGGCGCCATGTGTGCTTGCACTGTGCGTGCGCTTGTAATTATACATTATGCAATTGTGTGTCAGTGACGCGGCAGTCGTCGTCTGAGCTAACAACCACCCACACATAGCGCCGCGCAGAGATGAGTTGAACTATCTATAAGTATTTAGAAACATTTTCATATTATTATGTGGCCGATAAGTAACAAGGGCTGTTTATATCACACTATTTTGCGATTTTGACTAAGCGAAATTGCAAGAACGTTCACATGGTCGCAATGAGATGCAATTGCATTAATTATTATTATTACTTATTTATATCAGACACAATTCCAGTCCATAGTTACAAATACATCAAAAAATTATAAACAGATAAAAACTCAAAATAAAATGATTGAATAATTAAAATTCAAATAATCTAAAATTCATTAAAAGTAAATAATCATTAAAAACGCCCAAAAAATTATAAAATGTCAGAAATGTATAAAATAATGTCAAATGTAAAATTGCTATTTGTATAATGTTATAGAAATGTCAAATTATTAAAAATAATTAAATTCGATTGATACACTTGAAAACTTTCTTTGAAAATACGCCTATAAGTTTTTATAATTTCGGTAATTTTCACGGTATAGATTCTTCACTATGACAATTTGAATTTGTTTAAATGTTTTTCCCACTTGTAAATCGAATGCTTTAAGCTTCGTTTACCAACCAAGAAGAATCATTGAGTATGGATCTACTTAAGTATACGAAGATATTTAAGGTAAGGTAAGATAAGAAGATAATGTATGTTCGTCTTCTACAAACATCATTAATAACTCATTATCATGCACGCCCCCTTCAGATAAGTTCGTTACGGAAAACGCAAGTATGTTGCTGATACTGGGTTTTTCTTCGCTACCTACTTACTATCTTAGGAAACTAATGACGTCCTCTTGTGCGCTAAAAGTATCATAGGTATATATTTAGAGCAATTTACTGAATAAAGTCGGTATATTTAAAAACTTTTTACTGTTTAAGACCAGGTTTATGAAGACTAGAACCAAATAATTGGTTTCGAGAGATATAATAATTGAATAGACCTTAATAATTATTATAAGTATAGTTTGTGATTGAATCTCGGTCATGTCGACCAAACTAAGTAAAGACCCATTGCGCATTGGTGCGGGCGATGCATATTGTAATCTACTAACTCTCTTCCATCGCTCTCATTGTCCGATGGGGCGGCAATCCGATACTACCGGAGAGAGATGTCACGGAGAACCAACAGCCTTAAAGCTTTCCTAGACACGGAGGTATCACACCACTAGCTTCGAAATTCCGGTCTTCCACTGAATAATATCCTTATAGAAATAGCCACTAACGCTTAAACTACCCCGTTGGTTTCGTAATCTCAAGGTAGCGTTCTGGGTTCAATTCCAAGGTCAAAGTAATAATAAAATAATTTATATTATTATTATATATATATATATATTATTTATTTAAGGAAAAACAAACAGTAGCACAATAAGAAACAGTCATACTATCTTATAAATTACATTTATATAATTGGGTAGCACCCACTACGTTCTCCACAGATTACAATCTAAAGGATTTAAAACTAGCTAGTAACACAGATACAATACACAACAGTTATTGTCCTAGAACTCATATCTGGATTTTTAAATAATATATAAAAGAAATACAGAAAAAGTAAATTTGTGTGCGTATTAATAAACATTACGTTATTATGTATTAATTTGCTGATACTTTAGGGTTTCTCGGATTTGCTTCTTAAATGCATTTTTACCGAGAAAAAGAATGTCCGTTGAATTAAATTGGGAATGTCCGTTGAATTGGATTTAGAGAGGCTAGTAGCAAATAGATGTCGAGTGCGTATCTGACGTACACGAACTGTTCCAGGAACCAGGTAACTCAGGCTCCTAACTAGGTCCGGACAATCAAAATGATTGCGGCACACATTGAACAGAGTCATAACTTCTAGAAGTTTCCGTCTTGACTTTAAGGATAATGTTAGTGATACCACGAGACATAGCTAGTATTAACTAACATTTCAACTAATCATCGTTTGCTTATCACTTAATTCTATCGCTCTATGAGATAAGCGTAAAGACAAGATACTATGAACACAATTGACTGTCATCTTTACAACATTAATCATCTCCAAAGATATCTTAGTGAAACAATGGCACTAGTTATTGTTTTACTAAAGTACCTGACTCTAATATACCCATGTCGTAACAAGAACAAGCGTATTAATAATGTATGTCTAATTATGAACTTAAACCTATATAATCTTAGGTAAGACGGGTAACTATGGTATAATAACCGAAGCAAGTAAATAGAATGTCTTGTGATGAAGTTTCCTTTAAGATGAGAATACATAAGAATACATGTTAGAATTTCTGCCTATATCTTGAAATGATGAATTTATATGTGGATGGATGGAGAGCCAGTGGCCCAGTGTTATCGGCCGCGACTTACAAGTTGTAGGTCGTGGGTTCGAGCCCAGGTAGGCGCTTTACTTCGTGTAAATTATTTCATCACCACTGCTCTCAAAACGGTGAAGGAAAACATCGTGAGGAAACCGGCATGTCCTAGAACCAAAAATTCGAAGACATGTGACTTCCACCAACCCGCACTGGGCCCGCGTGGTGGATTACGGCCCTTTCCCTCTCACAGAGAGGAGGCCTGTGTCCCAGCAGTGGGAACATTAATAGGCTGATGTGATGATGTGATGTGGATGGAGAGGCACGGGAACGTCAAAGAAAATATGCGTGGACTGTATGAGGCGTGATATAAAAGAAAAGGGAGTCAGTGATAGTATGACAAGACAGACAGGTAGACAATAGTCAACCGTCACGCAATACGAAAGAAGAAAACGTGGTGCGTCAACCCCAAGTAATATGGGACAAAGGTAGGAACATGATGATGATTTTGAAATGATTCTGTCAAAATTTGATTTCAGTACGTAATCGTAAAGGCCGCGAGAATCTATTGGATGCGAGACAGTTTATGTGGTGATGGTTTGAGCAGGCCTATGTTCGGTAGAGGACGTCTTTCGGCTGAAATGATGATGATGATGATGACGATGACGATAGTGATTTTATTTGATAATGGATTTGGAAGATCTATCCGAACGGAAAAAAAACTGAGCTGCAAATACAATAAATAAAAGATACAATAAACTAAAAAACACGATTTAATAGAAAACCAAACTAAAATTTAGAAAATTATTTTCAATTTTAAATTATGGATAGGCTGATTTAAAAAATGCTTGGGGTGCCCTTTAAGATATTTTCAAAATTACTCTACTTTTATCAATATCTTTCAATAAAATACTCGTACTATAACAATTGACAACAAAAACCCCACGCTTTTCTGTCTATTATTTATTTTTTTGTTCAATCGCTAATCCTGAAGATCCTGGTAAGGATGATGGTTCAACCTATTTAAATTATTGCATTGTCATCGGTCCTTGATAAGTGTGCAAAGTTTCAAATTAATCCACGTTTACAAGAGAGTGAAAATCACGTTCAAAGATTCCGTTACATAGATACATACAAACCAAGCTAATAAAAGCGTGTTAAAAAAGTATTATATGATAAGGTCTTACGAAATAGCGTGAGCTCGTGACCTTTTGAACTTTATATCACCCAAATAATTTCATGAATACCTTCCCAAGTTTCCTCACATGACACTTGATGATATCTTCTCAACAATGTAAATACATGAAGATTTCCAAATCTAATTAAAAACTTCCGACGTTATTAAAAGCGCCACATACTGGCATTATGAAAAAAGTTCGCTATTTCGTTCAGTATGTTAAAGTTCCTAAAAGGATCGGTAACACAGACAAAACTCTGTGCGAAGTTAACTCCTGGTTTATTGTGATTGCTCTTAATACTTTTAAGGCGGTCTCGGCGCAATGCGGTGTACAATCGGAACTTAGTCAAAGAGAATAAAACTCGCAACAATATGCAATGGCTGCTTTGACTCGAGCCAAAGCGTAAACTCAGTTTAGTCGTTATACTTAAAATGGTTCAATCGAATGGTTTTGAATCACGATATTCTGGGATTGTGTTGATTGTATAAATTTTTAGTTGAGGTTGCGCTTTTTGAGAAATTTGTCTTTGTAGTTTTGTTGGATTTGTTTATGAATTTAAGTGCTGTTGATTTGGTTAAATGTGGCTGTAGGGTATTTTTTCGTTGTTAGTTAGGGTAGTATTCGTCTCTGTGAGATGGAATGGGCCGTAATCCACCACGCGGGCCCAGTGCGGGTTGGTGGATGTCACATGTTTTGAACGATGTTTTCCTTCACCGTTTTGAGAGCAATGGTGGTGAAATAATTTACACAATATAATACGCCTGCAAATCAGAAATAAAGCCATCCGCAAGAGATTGAATGTTACCGACATAACCCGAAGAATTGCAAAACTTAAGTGGCAGTGGGCAGGGCACATTGCACGCAGAACGGATAGCTGTTGGGTTCGAAAAGTTCTAGAGTAGCGACCGCGTACCGAAAGACGCAGCTTTGGAAGGCCTCCCTCTAGGTGGAGCAATGACCTGGTCAAGACCGCGGGAGTCCAGTGGATGCGAAACGCACAGGACCGATCAGTGTGGCGACGCTTGGGGAGGCCTTTGTCCAGCAGTGGACGTCTTTCGGCTGAAATGATGATGATTATGAATGCGCCTCCCTGGATTCGAACCCACAACCTAGAACTTGTAAGTCGCGACCATTGCCACTAGGCCACCACTGCTGTCATTGTATCTCATCTCATGGTTTACTATTTCAATAACAAATATTACAAAGAGGTGAAATTGTTTGTTTGTGTGATGGAATATAGCTGGAAATGGAGATCCCATTCCGAAAATTCTTTAACAGAAAGCTACGCTATCATTCAGTGCCATAGGCTACTTTTTATCTAGGAAATATGCATGATTCCTGTATGCTACTGGTTCGATGACGCGGGGAAAGTTATTACAAAAGTTAAATAAATGAAGATGTAAACTAGAAGAATATCATGCTGTGCAGTCGGAGGATACATATTCGCGAGCTGGCTGACCAAAGCTATAAACATCCTCCGACTGCACAGCATGATATTCTTCTTGTTTATATATTTTTAGTTCGCTTAAGCAGTCGGGTTTTTTGATTTATTAAACACTTTTTATTTACATCTATTTGAGATATTTTTGTAAGCACCTCTAAAACCCTTCATTTTGATACCCCACTTGATCAGTAAACATTTGGAACCCCCTCTATATGGAACGCAAAAGCCACCATGTTTTTTTAACGTCACTTATCTAAGAACACTTGGGCGGTCAAGACCTATCTAACGATGTCTTAATTATAAAATCGGTTAGCGGTTTGAAAGTTATGGGGTACGATCGAAAAGCGGGCCAAGAAGCTCATCGGCCATGAGGCACTGGTTATATCAAAGCTCCAGAGCCTTGAACATCTTCGCCGAGTTGCCAGCTGGTCGGTTTTTTATCGATTACATTTCGGTGAGTGTGCGATGGAATTTTTTTTTTTTTTTTTTTTTTTTTTGGGACAATCCCACCGCACTATTCCCAAACCACTGCAACTCCTGAAAGCCAGAATCAACAGTGGCGACCACCAGAAAAGCGCCGAGGCAATGAAGCTCGACGAAGTCCCGGAGAATGAATTTAACTGTCTTGGATCCCGCAACGAAATTAATCAGAAAATAATAACGGAGGAGTAGGAAAAAGTTCAAATTTCCACTTCCCTCCATATCAAGCAGGAGACAGAACAAACAAGGGCAATAGGCACAAAGGGTCGTTTACAACTGGGATAAGCCCAGTTGCCTAGCACCACGGATAAAAATTTGCATTAATATTAAGGGGTCCTACATTGTGAGCTGCTATATTTGTTTCCAATAATAGGTATGACAAAAATGCTTGAACGCACGGAAATTTGTTCCAGTTTCCACAAGGTCCGTATAGTAAACAACTCCAGATGCAGCCTGTACATTATTTAACATAAAATTGCGCTCATTCTGCCAAAGAATACACTCCCATAAGATATGATGTGCAGATTGTACATATTCGCAGTCAGATGTAGAACACTGACATAAAGGTGAGGCAACGAGCTTGAAGGAAAATAATTTACTTTTAAAGTTACCATGCCCTGTGAGAAATTGGGCAACACAGTGATCCACCTCCAGCCACGTTCTGGCGAGCCGCACGCGAACGGATGGAAAGAATTGGTGGAGGTGTCGGCCCTTGATGGAATTATCCCACCTACATTGCCATTCGGATAAAAGTTCCTCCCAGACGTCAATATGTGGTTTAAATAACCTAGAGATTTTCTCACGGTCACACCGAGTTAAAAAGTCCGCGTCCATGGTCTCTCGTGCGGAATAGTACATTGCAGCGCGTCGCTGCACTTCAAGGTCGACCGGAAGTACGCCAGCAAGTACCGGTAAGGCTTCAGTACTAACCGTCCTGTATGCTTTGCATAAGAATATCAAAGCCAAACGCTGGCTTTGAAGTAATTTACGTCGTACCGCCCCTATTGTGGCCCTATCAGCCCAAACAGGCGCACCATAGCACATACAACCCAAGTAAGTGCGATGGAATTGCATGATCTAATTCCGCGCAGCCCGTTTCATCATCGGATTACCAGACGTACGGCGATGCGCCATCGGTTCATGGTGGACATCCCACCCATACGCACTAAACGTTTTGAGAATACTTTTATTATGCGTACAGCTAAGGAGTGGAATTCTCTGCCGGAGTCTCTGTTTCCCGATAGCTACAATCTGGGGGTCTTTAAGTCAAGAGTGAATAGGTTACTTCTAGGCAAGAGTGAATAGGTTACTTCTAGGCAAGCGTGCTCCACCGTCGACCACATCATCGTTTACCATCAGGTAAGATGGTGGTCAAGCGTGAGCCTATAAAAGATTTAAAAAAAGAAAAAAAAGGCAGTAAAATTATTACATACATACTAACAAACATACATACGAGAACGCACGAAAAACAACCATTGCCTTGCAGCCGGGTAAAATAGCTAGTTTTTTTTTTAAAGACGTTGCCCCACACTAATCATATAAAAAGATTTGTAAATACAAACTCAATCTTTTCTCATAAAATCGATCCAAAAAGACCTCGCACGACACAATACGCCAGAAAATATAAAAGATGACGATGTGAAATATTCAAAAACCTCAACGACCCAACCATCTCAAATCACAACAAAATTAACGCTCAAAAATTAATTTGTTAAACAAAATTCACCATTAAACAGTATTAATATCATTTAAACTGACACAGAATAACTAGTGGTTATTGTTTCAATACGATTTCGGACGGAACGGAATAAATTCATACGTTGATTTTTTATAAGTATCTGTGTTCGAAGCTCATTGGTCGGTTTTATTTATACAGAATCATTTTAATTGGGATAATTGTTGTTAATGGTGTTGTAAATTGTGAAATTGGTCACTTGTATATGTAGTGATGTTAATAACTTACTAACCAGATAACGATTACCTCGAATTACACGGAAATATTTTAACAACTAAAAATTTTTAAATTGTTAAATTTAGGGTTCGTTCACAAAGGGGTCTGTTTTACAGGTCCGCTTTATCGTATACGTTTTTATTCGACGCTGACGTATGTAATTGTATGAGAAAGTTCACACACGCAACAGTTTACGCAATACTAATCCGTTGTATCGGATCGAAGCCACGCAGGGCTTGCCATTACCTTCAATAGCGACGGATCCGTTAAAACGGTACTATAATAGTGGTGTGAACATTACCCCCAGTAGCGACGGATCCGTTAAACAGTATTGTAAATGCGGTGTGAACATCACCTCCAGTGGCGACGGATCCGTTAAAGCGATCCTGGAAATACGGATGTTCTGTGAGAACGAGCCCTTATCTGTGGTCAGATGGCCATATTTTACATAGGGAAGCAGATCATGTGGAGAGTGGCTAAGACCTCACCTCTCGTGCTGGTCTTGGCTTAAAATCTGGGAAAGCACCAATCGGATACCTACAAGTGTGTGTGTGTATGTGTGTTAGTATATAGTACTATGATTTTCTTCACCAATGTCAGCGATATCTACATCGCTGTCATCAGTGAAGAAAATCACCTTGAGGAAATCTGGACTTATATTATAGTTATCATAAGTAATTATACACAATGTACACTCACACTATTTATACATTCATGCACGCATACACTCACACTATCTCACACATTAAAAACTCACAAATGTATCATCATCTGCCTAGCCTTTTCCCAACTATATTGGGGTCGGCTTCCAGTCTTACCGTAGTCAGCTAAGTAACAGTGTTTTACATGGTGCGACTGCCTATCTGACCTCCACAACCCAGTAACTGGGTAACACGGTACCACGGTACCACTTGGCAAGACTGGTGTCAGATCTCAAGCTTCTGACTACCCGTAACGACTGTCAAAGATCTTCAAATAACAGCCGGGACCAACGGCTTAACGTGCTTGCCGAGGCACGGAGGAAACTCGGTATGTTGAAATGGTCACCCATCCACGGACCGACCTCGTCAAGCGTTGCTTAACCTTGTTGATCGACCCGTGCGGCTGTTATAATTTAGCCACGAGCTCCTCCCTCACTAATGTATGTTGTATACAAATCGCAAAAGCGCGCTCCTTTTTGTATTTTCGTTTATTTTTATTTCCTTTTTATTTTGTTATACTGTTTACAATTGCATACACTGTATAATGTTAAGTGGAAGAGCGGAGTCACCTATCACAAGCACCTTCTTGCTTAAAAGGTGATCTCCATATCACGTATGTTAATGCTTTATTAATTGAAATGAAATTTTTTTTTCAACACACTTGCTCATAAAGTGGCTCTAATTTCACTGCAATTAGGCACATAATGATACCTGTTATCAAACTATGACTTTTTCATTGCTATTATTCACAAGTGAGTTATAGTGAATTTTTTTAATTTATTGGCTGAGTTGCTTTGTTCTTAAAAAAGTTTCTATACAAAAAAGATCGTGCTCAATAGTACAAATAAATTAATGTACCTATTCATTGCTCATTTCATGCAACTTCGTATTTAAATAGATAATTTCAACTTATACGTGCTCAATAAATAAAACTTTCA
This sequence comes from Orthosia incerta, assembly GCA_948252205.1. Classification (NCBI taxonomy): domain Eukaryota; kingdom Metazoa; phylum Arthropoda; class Insecta; order Lepidoptera; family Noctuidae; genus Orthosia; species Orthosia incerta. The sequence goes on from OX411749.1 coordinate 27,182,151, forward strand.
CTCAAATATAAATTTTATTTGCTCTGTAATAAAGAAAAATTGAAATTCTCTATTTTGTACGTGGCTAAAACACTATCCACGAAAAGCAAAAAAAAAAGAAACCTCATTCTTTCAGTCTAAGGCCGATCGCCATTGTTAAATGCGCGCGCATAGGAAAACTGCTTAATTTTGCCCGCCATTGAGAAAAAAAAATCACAACTCGTTTTTACTGTTGAAAATAAGTTTTTAGTATTATTTCTTCACAAGTGTGTTGAAAAACTTCGTATGATACACGTGTGTATTGATGATTACCGTCCTCGGCTCTCTTAAGACCCTCACCTAACGGCTCGGGTCTCAATGGCGCCTCAGCGGTAATCACCAACATTGCACACTTGTACCATAATGTAGTATTTTATCACCAACTCTCCTTGAGCAAGCGTGGTGATTAATGCTCGTGGCTTCTATATTTGAGATGAGCTCGTTTCCCTAGAGTAGCGCAGTAATAGGTTGGTACTATATATATATATTTTCTGTTTTTATGCACTCACTCTTATTATGCAGACAATAAGAAGGAACAAATAGATATCTATATACAAGCTCAAGCTTAAAGCTCCTTGCCTACTTCAAAGTCAAAGCGTTTATTGCAAACTAAGTATATGTTGGTCTTACGTTAGTTTGATTCTTATAATTTAGTTATAGGAGGAGGCCTAATAACTTTGTCAATTCGACCCATCACATCACTAATGAAAATTGTGTCAACCATCACTCTGCGTAAAGTGATCAAAATGTCAAGATGTTAACTAATTGATTACGAAATAACTCATTAAAATAAAGTTCCCTGTTCTCACGTGCTAAGATGCAGTCAATTAAGCCCCTTAATGAAGCCATCGCATTAAAGACCGGTTTTGTAAGTTGCAGAAGATCCTTGTATCACAAGATGTCCGTAGTACAATGAAGAGCCTGTTGTGTACCATTGTTAAAGCCGCCATTGTTCCAAACTCCAGCAAAGGGTTTCGCCTTTTATGCCAACGTCGAGGGCCCTCACTGCCTCTGATAAATTTACTTATAGCTGCAAGTGAAGTGAATGACAATGAAAAGTTAAGCGGTGGCTTTTTTTAAATTAAGAATTTTTGGCAACGGAAATAAATCTGACAGTCTTTTATGCCAGTATTAACACGCAATAGGGTGTAATAAAAAATAATTGCTTTTTTAAGAAGGTTCGAAAGTATTAAGGTTTTAATATAGCTAAGATGTGAAATAAGTGAATACGTTTTATATTAAATAAAGTTATGGCTCATAATTCTTGGGATTATGTCTCCTTGGTAACGGAAGCTTAAGAAATGTTAGCTTGGAGTTTTTGGTAATTAAGTTGATTTATTAACTGAGGAATTTAAAATAAGATTAGTAAATTTTTGATTAGCAATATGGAGTAAGGTCCAGAATGCGAACTAAGGATTTCAAGCTAAGTTTAGGATAGATAATTAAAGGCTAGTTCTTCTCATTAACACATAACACACACATCATCAGCCTATTAATGTTCCCACTGCTGGGACACAGGCCTCCTCTCTGTGAGAGAGAATGGACCGTAATCCACCACGCGGGCCCAGTGCGGGTTGGTGGATGTCACATGTCTTTGAATTTTTGGTTCTAGGACATGCCGGGTTTCCTCACGTTGTTTTCTTATACCGTTTTGAGAGCAATGGTGATGAAATAATTTACACAAAGTAAAGCGGTTGCCTGGGCTCAAACCCACGACCTACTACTTGTAAGTCGCGGCCGATACCACTGGGCCACCACTGTTCTCATTTACGCTGCAGTAAAAATTGCTCTTAGACAATTTTTATCGATAAAGAAAACAAAGAAAAGGAACAATCTATACAAGTTAACCCATTTCTCAAAAATTGCGGCACCAAAATAATAAAATAATCTTTTATCATCACAATCGTCGATTCCGTTCGCTTCAATAGGATGGAATGCGTGAAAAATCAAGTGTTTCCACTCGAGAGCGTCCGTAACCATCGAACGGTGAACCTTTCTTTTTCAATCGCATAGGTAACAGCGATTTTCAATCAATAAACCACACATTTCCTGCATAACACGCGAGACTCCCCCGGGGGTCTTCGAGACCGGATGAAAATATCACGGCTAAAACATCACTTTTTATTGCATTCATTGCGGTTTTTCTTCGACCTTCCTTTAGTTTTATTTTCGCATAAAGGCAATGGATTGTTCGAAAGAAAGGGAGGGCTATGTATCGTTTTGTATGGTAGGGTCTTTGAAGCCGGCTGGTCCATTAATCTCCGTCAAGAGTCAGAGGGTCGACCTCAAAAATCCAGCGTCCTTGCATTGTCCAGTCCTTCTGTGCCGAGTCATGGTGAAACCATGGCAGAAAGATGTGATTGATAAGTTTTACCAAGTTTATTATAAATTGCTTCTCTTGTGTATCAGACAGGCTTTAGCGGTGTGACGTGGAGGGTCACAACGAAATTATATTTTCAGTGCATTCATAATGTTCGGCACAATGTAAAATGAATCATGAAGTGATATTAATTAGGTTGGTAGAACCGTAAAACTGATTAATTTATTCTGGTAAAACAAATATTCATTAACTGTTGGTAACCAAAGTATAACAAATATTGTCATAATACGGTAAGTGCATGTCATGTACAACAGGTGTAAGCTATTTAGTACATTGGAGGGATATGTTATCTCAATCTAGATAATCCTAATAATTCGCAGTGGAGAAAAGCTTGTACTAATACGGTATTACAAATTAGTAGTAGTCTTCGAAAGTCACATAGAAGTTATTATTAGATCACAGTTGCCAATAACAATAAAAACACGTCTAACCCACTTCAATTCAATAATAACCAAAACTTTCCAAGGAATTCTTAATGATGCACGTGCCTTATTAAAACTTTGAACCCTTTTCCTAAGTCTCGAAACTCCTTAACACACAGACGTACATTACGGCACTCAAGAACATTATAACAACGCAACATTCACGCACAAGATATCTCACTTCTGTTCCAAAAGTAATTTGTAACAAAACATTTAATTATAGGCACAATCTTACATACAGTTCGCAACTCGATCCGCGTCGAACAATAGTATCTCTCGTCGAATCATAAAAGATTATTCTAAGTCACTCTTAAAGTTATTAATTCGACATGAAACGTTAGATAAATCAGCACACAATTCCTTGAGGGGAGATGGATCCTCGCTGAGAAATGGCCTGTTTTGTTCAAAACCATCATTATACTTGATGGAGTCTATTGTTTTGCGAAAGTGCGGGTCGAAATGGAAAGGATTATTCATTTCACTCAGTCAAAAGGCAGCTTTTAAAGTTCCCTAACTTAAAATGTGATGACTGGAAATAAATTCGTACTTGTTGGCATCGAACTTGCTGTTCATTAGCATAGTTGAGCTGAGTGGTGCCGATCCTATGCGTCATGTTCGTGAACGGGCGCCATCAGTTGGGATTGGTCATAACTTAGCTGCTTCGGCCTATATTGTTTTTTTTTAATTGTTTGCTACTTTAGATGCTTTTATGCACGTCTTTTTACATCGTTCTCACATGCATGTATTTTTTCAAAAATAATGATGTAACGAAAAGCTTATAATTAAAACTGATGGAAAAGAGTGTCCGTGGAGTTTCTTGCAAATTCTTCTCCATTGGGACCTACTGACGCTTGCAAATTCGCTACTAGAGTCATCTTTTTTTTGTTTGTTTGACAATTAATATAAAGTTTATTTGAAATAAACTATTTGATTTTGAATAGTGCTGTGTTACTTATTTTGTGATGAACTAGCTTCTGCCAGCAGCCCCACCCGCGTGAAACTTGGAAATTATCCCAAGGTAGAGTACTCCCAAGATACAAAGTATCCTAAGCCCTTATCCAAGCGGTTTAGGCGATTTTACGTAGAAAACGGACAGAATTACTATCGTATTTATAATATTAGTATGGACTAGGCGTTAGCTGTGACTTCGTTCACCATTTTTGTATCCATAACATTTCTGCACATCGAACACAGCGTGACTCTGGCTGCGAATGTACTCAACCTAATGGCAGACGCACATAACCCTTGGCCCATTTCATAATTTATTTCCCGTGATAAAAATAAAGCAAGCACATTTTCGAACGCAATTTCTATATTTAAAGGCTTTCCGTTTCGTTCCTTCGTCGGAATTTTATTTGAATAAAAATGTTTCTTTCATTACACACATAAAAAATGTTTGAGCATACATGGCCGTTCGCGCTGGTCCAAGTGCCGCCACTAATATCTTTATTGCGTCTATACCAAATGTTTACGAGCCCTGCCCACGCTTATTGTGGCCCAACACGACACAACAAGCCGCTCTTTTCGTAATATACTGGCGATTTAGTTTGTCGTTCGCCATTTTTTTTATCTTAATAACACTATTTATTGTTATAGTTTTCGCAAACTATTAATGTAGCATTGGCAGAGTTGACAAGCATCTTTATTTGATGATTCCTCTTTATTATTTGCCTCTGTTTGCTTCATTTGCTTATTATTTATTTTATGACTATCGATGCTAATGGACTAAACCGTAGACTAAGCAAAACTTTTTTATTTAATCTTAGTTCTAAGTAAAACTTTTTTTTATCTGTTCAGAATACATTTAGATGAAGAAGATTTTCTTTTTATTTACATAAACAAAGTATAATCATTGAACTTTAAATTGATTTGGTAAAAAACAGAGCTGAATAATTTACTTGCTGTTTTCAGCTGGGTTGCTTTTACTTAAGAAGAACAGTCGTTATGCACAGACAATTTTAAATTTCTTTTTTCAACAAAACTTGTGCATAAACTTGAATTTAGAGACCGTTTCTTCTGAGATGATATTAATCTCTTACTTCAACCATAACCCGTGAGATGCACTTTAAACTCGGAAGTATAAATTCGGGCACTCACGCTTAAGGTGCCCATAACCGTTGGAGTCTCATCTCACGAGTGTTAAATATATTTAACAAGGACTTAACAGCATAAAGATGTACCAGGATCTTCTAAAACCAGGAGTGCCAGAAACATCGCTATTTCTAAGGATCACATAAACCTAATATGCGCTCTATGAGATCCACGCGGGCACAGTGCGGGTTGGTGGATGTCACATGTCTTTGAATGTTTGGTTCTTGGATAGGTATGCCGGTTTCCTCACGATATTTTCTTTCACCGTTTTTAGAGCAGTGGTGATGAAATAACTTAACACAAAGTAATATCCTCGACCGCCGAGTATACCGCCTGACGACTGTTAGACGATCTATGGGAACGAAAAATAAAACTTTTCTTAATAGCATGCTTTTTTAACATGCTTTTATTAGCTTGGTATGTATCTATGTAACTATGTATCTATGTATCTATGTATCAATGTAACGGAATCTTTGAACGTAATTTTCACCCACTTCAAAACGTCGGATTGATTTGAAACTTTGCACACCTATCAAGGACCGATGACAATGCAATAATTTAGTCAAAGTCAAAGTACTTTTGAAAGTCAAACATAAATTAAAATTTGCAAGTAATAAAAGTTGATTCTACCGTGTGCGTTTAAATTGTTTGTCCCAAATGCCTTACCAAGATCTTCAGGATTAGCGACTTTTTAGTTCAATTTACCATTAAAGCGTGTTTTTTAGTTTTTAGAACTACAATTTATTATCTAGATACTAAAATAGGTACCATTATTGTAAAGCTTCATTTTCCCGAACCTATATGAATTGCGAATTTCGGGGTTTAACGCAGAGTGCCTGCCAGATCCACAGCCGAAGCCGCCTAAGTATATCATTATAAATCATCCCTTGCCAATTTCGGGCACTTCATTACAAAACGATATGTGTTCGAGTAATATATGGAGGTCGCCATACAGCGTCCACGACTGTCAACTCAACAAAAAAAAGTGTGGAAATATGGAACAGCCGTATGATATATCCGACCCACGTCAAACTGTTATACTCAGAACGATGTTATTTGAAAATAAATAGGTGCCCACCTAATTTGCATGGGATCTCCCTCTGTAACAGGAGATAGGGTACAGTAGTGACGTTTTCGTATTTATGTTGTATACGACACTTTTAGTTCCGGCTTGTTTTTGTGGGATCGGTTACTTTTCGACCCTCGGAGGGTTGGAGTTTAATATGATGTCATAATGCTGCTCTTGTTCCATGTAAAGGGGTAAGGCGTAACGAGTTTTGTCTCGAGGATGTCGCTAGGTGGTTTTGAAAGTAATATGAGTGTATATTAGCATAATTGAGGGGTATTCTGCAATGACTGCGTCTATATTTTCGGAAAAGTTGAGGAATTGGGATATAATTCTCATGACATGGAATTGTTATGACTTTGGAACTAGTGCAGAGTCATTTAATACATATTTATAATTATTTATAACCAAAATAATTTGCCAATGTTCCTTCCCGTTAATTGTCTTCAAATGACAAAAAATAAATTAATTATACCTCGTTTTTAGAACCATTTACATTTGCCCCACTGCTTTTTAGTATAAAGCAAAAAGAAATTCAGAAAAATAAGAGTAAAAGCTCGATGATTTTAATATCATCTGTGTGCCGAAGCATACTCATGCACAAATAAAATAAAACATAAATGTATTCACCCCCGTATGAGAGTGCTATAGTGCTACATCAAAGGCTTCAATTTAAATGTCAGCACTTGTTTTGTGTGTACAAAATATTTACATTTGCAATCAGGGCTCATCGAATTGATGTTAATTAAGGGGCTCAAGGTGGACTTTTTATTTTGGAGAATTTTGCATGTATGATTTTTTGAATGCTGAAAGGTCCATCATATTCGAAGTGGTTACTAGAAGAATTAATTGCGTATCACACTAACAATTCCTTTTATTTAACGATGAAATAATGCTTTTAAATGATGATGAATGATTTTAAATAATAAGCTATAAATTACTAGAGTAACTAATATTTATTAGACAATAACTTACAACATTTTAGTTTGACTGCATTGAAACGAAGAGTTTCCGACAATAATGTTTGTACAATATTTAGCATTACGGTCGCCGATCACAAATAAAATAATTCATTCAGCCCACTCAACATGAAATTTATCAAAACTTTCCACGGAAGTCTCAAGTAAATTAAATTAACGTGATTTAAGACTGATGGGGGATACTCCGTGGGGGGAGGGCATGCCATGCTAAATAGTTGCTTTTGTATATTATGTGTAAATTCACGGCAGTAGTAAATATAACGAAATTAAAAAGAAAACTATCAGAGCTAAGTAGTAGGTAGGCTTTACAAGTTTACGAATAATAGTCAACCAACTTATAAAATTTACTTGGAAAAGTAAAATATTGTATATTGATGTATGGGGCAACAGTTTTCGAACGGCAAAGTTAATTTTGTCCCTTCGTTAGAGCAATGTTCGTTGCTTTCATTGTTTAGGAACATTAGTAATATAACCTATTTCTTCTGGTGAATGTAGCTGTTTATACGGAACCCTCTGTGTGCGATTCAGACTCGCCCTTGGCCGGTTTTATAACTGAATGTGAAGGCAAAAGGGAAGAACTCATTGGGTATTAAATAATACGTTTAAATCGTTCTCTATGGGAAATGCTAATTCCTTGGCTGAAGATAAGGCTAGCTCTCTAGTCACGTGAAGAGTCGCCGTACAGTTTGCAATTTTTCTTTTTTAAAGTATTATTTTTCTTATATTATATAAAAGTTATGTACTGTTTGCCAGAAGGATATTTTCGCCGGTAACAAACAACGGTTGTATTATCTATTTCTAATAATTAGACGAAAATAAGTGTCCTAATTTTGACATGACAGACAGAGGCGATAACAAAAAATATGGCAATAATAAATATTGATAGCTCACAGATCGCTATATATACGAGTCTCTAAAATGTATAGTGTGTTTATGGCAAGCTTAGAAGAAACAAAGATATCACCCTTTTCACGGCATGCTGATGAAAAAATAAATGAACCAAGTTTGCGTTAATCAGTTTTCATAAAACTCATAAGTCTCAGAAAAATAACAAGAAAAAACATTAATGTGCTAAACAAAATAAAAGTACGAGAAGAGCATGCAGTGCCGAGAACCAGAAAACGTAATTAGCATCCATTCAGACATAAAATAAACCCATTAAAAGCTGCTATTTCACAAGCTTTAATTAATTTAACTCTTGCGGCTAAGAAATCTTTTTATATCTCCATCGCCGTTTCGTATTGGAGTGAGTGCCTTTATCAAAATGTCGACCTCGCAGAGCAATTTTAAGGAGGCCAATTGAATTCATAGAAAATCTTGAACAAAGCTGAGAACCGAGCAATTTGCAACAACAAACATTGAAATAGAAATTGTGAAATTGGTGACGAATAAACTGTTTTTAGCCCCTTAAGTTACAGAGCCACTCGATTGCGATGGAAATCATTTTCACTTGAAATAGGGTGGGGCAACGCAACCGGCGTTTAAGCGAGCTTCATTTTTAGTAAAATAATAAATCAAACATATTTTGTATTGCTCTTAAATAGATATAAATAGTACCTATAGGTTGTAGCCCAGAATTAACAATCCTGGAAATGAATATGCCATACACAAATCGCTAAATCGTAAACATGATCGTAATCGACTCGAAAATGATATTTTTACGGTTCCGTACCCAAAGGGTAAAAACGGGACCCTATTACTAAGACTCCGCGATCCGTCTGTCTGTCTGTCTGTCTGTCAGTCTGTCACTAGACTGTATCTCATGAACCGTAATAGATAGACAGCTGAAATTTTCACAGATAATGTATTTCTGTTGCCGCTATAACAACAAATACTAAAAACAGAATAAAATTAATATTTAAGTGGGGCTCCCATACAACAAACGTGATTTTTGTGCCGTTTTTTGCGATTATGGTACGGAACCCTTCGTGCGCGAGTCCGACTCGCAATTAGCCCGTTTTTAAGTTTTTTTTGTATAGGTACAATTTTGTTTTTGACATAATATCTTTCAAACGCTCCTTTCTCAAATTATTTCTGCAAATGTATTAACTTCAATTACAAAGTAAGAGGCGCATACTTATATTTTGTTCTTATATCAAACAAGTACACAAAAATCACTCCACCAAATTATGACAGTGACGTCACTCGAAAAAAGCAAACTCACTTTCTCGCAGTCATTTAAAAAAAGGGAGAAAAATTAATATTAATTATTCAAATTTAATGTCTCGCTTCCCGCTTTCAGTGTACCGGTACGAACAGACGGCCTGCCTCCGAGATAATAAAATTTAAAAGGGCAAACTTCAGCGGCCATAGGATGGAATGAAAAGTGATTTGCCTAATCCACTTCTCAATTTTCCAACTCACTGGTCTTCGAGAATTACAGTGACTATCGACCTCAACTCTTCTTGTATGTGGTTCGGTGTTATTATAAAATGGTTTGGATTTCGAGCTAGAATTTCGACTACTTTTGGTTACTATCAAAATTTGCTTTTCAATTAAAATCTGTTGTGTTATTGAAGTTTTCTTCAGCTACAATCATGTGCACATATTATTAGGTGGTAACAATTTGGCGTTGGAAACCTAAATATCATAGCAAATTAAAACACAATGTTATATCCGAGTTAAGAGAAATGTATGACGGTTGGTATGTAATGTTCACCGACGGCTCAAGAAGCGCAAGTGGTCGGGGTGCTGCTTTTTATGATCCTAATGTAGCAAATCAATCTACTTACAATAAGTGTTTTAAATCAACCTACGAATTTTCAGTTATGTCGATGGAACTCGTAGCAATTTTAGAAGCACTTTTGTATTCCCGATCAATTCAACAGAATAAAGTTTTAATTTGTTCCGATAGTAGAAGCGCTTTATATCATATAGCTCGATGCGCCTCTGGTGGCAGAGGCACATCGATAGCTTATGACATCCTCTCTGAAATTTATGAGAATAACTTAAAGGACATTCAGTTGAAGTTGCAGTGGGTTCCATCACATATTGGCATCAGAGGTAACGAGGAGGCTGACATGTTGGCGAGAAAAGCAGCAGTAGATGGAATAGAGGTACTACTTTTACCAAATTACACTGAGTTGTTGCCTAAATACAAAAAGCACTGTCACAATAACTGGACGGAATACTTTAATGAGAGATCTTTGGAAAAAGGTAGGTATTTGGTACAAAACGATTCAATGTGAGCCTCCTCGAATACCATGGCTCAGTAATGTGAGTTTGAGTAGATCTTTGATTACAACAGCGTTCAGGTTAAGATCTGGTCACGTTCCACTGAACAAGTTCGCACACATGATGAGGAAATCAGATTCTCCAAACTGTGACGTGTGCGGTGTAATTGAAGACGTTCATCACCTGTTGGTGGAATGTGTCCATTACGAAACGGATCGAGAGCTCTTTATAAGAACTTTTTTCTTGAGAAAAAATAATGTGGGTATGTTCCACGAGATATTGTCCTCTCCTTTGTCGGAAGCCGCTAAAGCGATGTTTATGTTATTTAGTCGTAAGCCATAATTTAATAAGTAGATGTATTTTAGGTTAATTTAGGGTACGATGGAATTGACATGTAATTAATGTATAAAAATTCCTTAAATAATTAGAAAAAAAAAAAAAAAAAAAAAAACATAGCAAATAAGACATTCTTCGTAAATTAAGTGTCACCAACTCACTACTGACATACGCTTGACAGCACAGGCTATGTTTAGGCCCCCGCAGAAAGGTGCGATGCGACGACCATTTTATGGAAATGGTTCTACGTAGGTATATTTTACCCGTATCTACAACAAACGTCTATGAAAATTTTCGTTGAATCGTGGTCGCATTGATGCGTAGCACCTGTCTGCTGGACCCCTAATGGTCTCCTCTACTTTGCTTACACTCTCTACGGTTTTCTTCAAAAATAATACGGATTTTAAGGGATGCATCCGTTTCACCCCTACTCCATTACCTTTGTGGCCTTTTGCAGCCCCATCCGTGGCACCACCTGTTTACAATATGGTATTGTAGTTACACCGCATTTTTGGCAGGCTTTGCCTATATAAACTTAAGTATTGCCCATAGATATAGGCGCTACGTCCTCGCCGCCGAGGCCTGTCGCGTGTTCATTCAATAAATGCCCACCAGCCCACGAATCCCTGAGCAATAGTTAAATTATTAGATTTATAAGGAGTTTCTTGTCCGTTCTTCTCCGTGTAGGTAATTTCTGAACGGATGGTAAAATCACTTAATCTAGATCCAGCCCTAGTTGTCCCCCCAGCGACGCCCTGAGCCGTGGTTCGTATTCCATAGGGGATAGCCCTCAGCGTGGTCGCTTAGGATAAGCTTTTGTGCCTGGCTAGTTTAGTCTCCACAGGGAAAGTCCGGATAAGCAGTAGTCATCATTTGGTTGAACTGCGAGGCGCCACATAAAAAAAACATAGGTATAGTCGATTCTTGACTTAGAATATCCTCACAAAATGAACAACTGTTTAGAAAGAGCAATACCTGTCTCTTTATTTCGTATTGACGAAGGTTATTTTGCAAGCCTGTGATAACATAATCAGTATTTTAGAAAAAGACAACAAATGGACACACTATCGCTTTATCTTTTTTTCATATTATTTAGCTGAATAGGAAATCTCTGTACATTCTCCATGTCTGTGGTATAACCTATCTTTACAGACAATGATAAAAAAACATAGGCACCTCTGGAAAACCTGTAGAAGTTATTCCAAAGGTGTCATTATTTCCTGTCATTGTTGCACAGGTGAGAAAAACATGTGCGTAAAGTTTTCTGAAAAAAAATAATGTTATACATTTCATATCATAATATTTTATTACATTGTGCACCTATTATTGCGACAAAAGATTTGAAACATCCTGAAAGGCACCTTTGTGTCTAGGATTTATGTAATTATCCTAAAACAATAACGTTTGCACCCAGTGTGCTTAGTGCGAGTTTTTTAACGTACTCACTCGTGATATCGTAAACGATCTCTTATGTCAAAATGTATACAAAAAAAAAGGTTTTGCCTTGCCGTCACCAGACGGCGCTTATCCAGTTTCAATAAAAATTGTAGTTTACGTTAACGCGATTGAGCGTGAATAAAAACTCGCACTAAGGCCTCAGATGTCGTTAAACGACGTTAACGTTTCAGAGCAGTGGTGGCCCAGTGGTATCAGCCGCGACTTACAAGTTGTAGGTCGTGGGTTCGAGCCCAGGCAGGCGCTTTACTTTGTGTAAATTATTGCATCACCACTGCTCTCAAAACGGTGAAGGAAAACATTGTGAGGAAACCGGCATGTCCTAGAATCAAAAATTCGAATACATGTGACATCCAACAACCCGCACTGGGCCCGCGTGGTGGATTACGGCCCATCCCCTCTCATAGAGAGGAAGCCTGTGTCCCAGCATTGGAAACATTAATAGGCTGATGATGATGAATAACGTTTGTTCCTTGTAGCTTCTAATAGTTTTAATAATATTCGTGATTATCTTCCTGCCCTTGTTACATGTTACTTGGGGTCGGCGCAACACGTTTCTTTTCTCATAATAATGCAGACGGAGTACGCCGGAAGACGCAGTGTTGGAAGACCTCCCTCTAGGTGAAATGACAACCTGATCAAGGCTGCGGCAATCCAGTGGATGCGAAACATACAGGACTGATCAGTGTGGTGATGCTTGGGGAGGCCTATGTTCAGCAGTGGACGTCTTTTGGCTGAACTGATGATGATGTATCATGAGCAGTGGTGGCCCAGTGGTAACGGCCGCGACTTACAAGTTGTAGGTCGTGGGTTCGAGCCCAGGCAGACGCTTTACTTTGTGTAAATTATTTCATCACCACTGTTCTCAAAACGGTGAAAATTTAAAGATATGTGACATCCACCAATCACCATCACTTTTCCGCTCAATAATATTATACAAACTGGGCTTAACTGTTCACTTTTGCCCTTTATCTTTATAATAATTATTGATTGATTTCGCGCACCAAGGGATCCGTACCATTTTTAGCAAAACACGGCAAAAAAATCACGTTTGTTTTATGGGATCCCAACTTAAATATTTACTTTATTCTGTTTTAAAATTTCAACTGTCTAGCTATGACGGCTCATGAGATACAGCCTGGTGACAGACAGGCAGACAGACGGACCGCGGAGTCTTATTAATAGTGTCCCGTTTTTACCCTTTGGGTACGGAACCCTAAAAAGTAATATATTTGGTAGATCGGCCTTTTTAATCTAAGACTTATCAAAAAGGCCATTTCTACTTGGCAAGACATTAAAATTCTATTAAAATAAAATTCATATCGTTGCATTTGTTCCCTTTCAGGTTGATTAACGTCAAAATTAAATGTGCCTTTTTAAGCAATCAGATGTGAATTTGGATGTCAGATGTGCCCTTTGAGCTTATATATTTTTCTATATAATGAAGTCAAAATTTTGATAAAAATCAGTCAGCTGCTCCTTTTTCCTATCATTTCGAATATTTGTACAACACAATTTTGAAAATTAAATTACTTGTGCCCTTTTTCTTTGACGCGGCAGTTTACATAGGTGCAACGCTGCCCAATCCTTCGGCGAGCACAGGCGTGAAGCTATGTATTTTATAACGAATACGAACAATGCAAAAAAAAATAGTCGGTAACTCTGTCATCCTCACTAAAACAGATTTAAAAGTGTGTTAAAAACAAGTACCTCACTAGTAAATTAAACTCTTCTAATTTTACTGACGCTGACTGACGTTTTGTGAAATCACGTTCTGAAAAATACAATTTTTAGGCGACCATTACTTTATTTTTAAACCTTTTCGCTAATGCCAAAGAACACTTAGCAGCTTTTTTCGGTGCGGAGTTTCTACGTAGGTTTTATAATTAATTTTGGTTATATATTTATTTTAACATTACCAAAAGATAATCAGTGTATATTTGATTAAAGTTTAGTTTTTGTATGTTTTAAAGGTGCCGTACCCAAAGAATAAATACGGGACCCTATTACTAATACTCCACTGTCCGTCAGTCTGTCTGTCTGTCACCAGGTTGTATCTCATGAACCGTGCAGCAACTATACTTCATAAAATATAGCATGATCTCTGCGACATATGTCAAACTGACGTATACGTTATTGGTAGCCTGTCAAGAGCTATTGTTACTGTATTGATACTGACAGCTGTCGCAGAGATCAAGCTATCTGTTTGATACAGGCCTTCGGATCACAAAGCCAAGAGGCAAACGCCCATAGCAGTGCTGCAACTCTTGGATCCAACCAGGTCCATACCCGCGAAACCACGGTACGTGGCAGCGGTCGCTAGGGGTTTGTTCGTTGTTTCCTGTCTGACAGGTGGACAGTGGTACATAAACTTTGCACTTACCCTTGGTCCTCGTAGTGATCTTCTGGTCAATCCCGTGTGTGTGATTGGGGTGTTAGAGGGAAAATATATATAATAAAGGGAATGAGGAACACCTGACGTGATCTGAGCCGAAGTTCTCCGCAGCCAACAGACACCTAGTCACGTTTCCGACACAATTCCCGAATTTCGGATATTAATCAGCTGGTTATAAAACGTTTTCACAATACCAGATCAAGACCGTATCACGTCTAGCCATCTCGGTAACATTCAGACTTTTTCAGACTCTTGTCAACTGTCAACTCCACCAAAGCTGACAATCTCAATGACAGCGAACTGACACAGTGTTGCAACAAAATAACAAAAGATGGAACGAAACGTTTTCGTTTCGAATACTATCTTTTACGAACTATAGACAAATTTTCACAGATGATGCATTTCCGTTGCCGCTATAACAATAAATAGTAAAAACAGAATAAAATAAATATTCTCCCATATAACAACGTGATTCTTATGCGATAATGGTACGGTACCCTTCGTTCGCGAGTCCGACTCGCACTTGGCCGGTTTTTTGATAAAGTGTGAGCTTAGCCCACCTGCTATTAAGGTAGTCTTTACCATTTATTATTGCTGCGTACTCCCACGTAGGTTACACACGTCTAAAAATAATTGTATCCAAATATAACTTTAATTGGATCCCCTGTGCCCAAACAATATGTGGATATGTCGAACTGTGGTTGATGATGATGACCAAAACTCTAATTGATATTTTACTTGCTGGGTGCAGTCAGAGTAAAAAAGACGTTGATCAAAATAATGGATGGAATTTTATTTAAAATAACACTAACGTTTTAAACTCACAAACAAACTGTATACCAGCAACTGCCTTTAAAACCTGACGGATAGCGAACCTTGACTATATATATTTTATGGACCAAGTGATTAATACAGCATTATTCATAATGCCCAGGCAATTTGAAAAATGCCCAATTTGAGTAAGTAATATGATAAAAACTATTGAAATAATTAAATTACCCGGGCTTTCTGAATAATGCCCATAACTTATAGGGCCGGGTAATAAAAAGATGTTTTTTTTATTATTTTAATGTTGATATCGATTTAATATGGAATAGGGTAGTACGATTACTATTTAAGCAGAAAAGTCGAAATAGAAGCCCTGCTCAGCGGGGCTTCTATTTCTGTCTGCAGGGTCTAAAGTAACCTAACATAAAGGAGATGAACCTAACCTAACCGTATCGGGGTGCCCTAAGCTCCCGAGCTCGCTTCGCTCGCTCTTGGGCTAATTCAATGACCATAATTATCAGAATCATCATCATCATCATCATTTCAGCCGGAAGACGTGCACTGCTGGACATAGGCCTCCCCTGGGCGTCGCCGTCGCCACATTGACCAATGAAGGCAGAATGCCTAACCGTAACGTAGCAATATTCATAATTACCAGACAATGTGATAAATGTTAAAGTTCAAATCACTATTCATTACATTGCCCGATATGACTTGACTAGATTCATAATGCCCAGGCATTACTCATAGTGCCCTGATTAACCACTTGGTGCGTGACATATATATTCAAGGTTATACAAAGGGATAAAACCCGAAGCGCACCGTGCTTCATTAGTATTTTGTATGATATTTAAATATAAGCACGGAATGCAGCACAGACACGTATAGCCGGCAGTATTTCATGTTAGTACCTAAGTTTATAGACTGTGTAAGATTACTGTGATATTTTTTGACAACTGTGCTTTTGTGTTTATATCCCTAATTACATGTGATAATTGTACCTATTTTTGCTGTGATAAATCGCTCTTGTATACCTGTGATAAACAGCATTTCAGCTCAAATTGTTTCAATAGCACCTTTTGTTAAAATTGTAATTACAGCACTTTTTTGCTCAAATTGTGAAATAGCCCCTCTAATACTATTGTATTTTTACCTATTTATATAATAAATAAATTATGCCCTAGACTAGATTAATAAAAGTGGGACTTTTACCCACAGAATGCATGATGATGAATGCAAGAAAGAATTAGTATGAGGAATGAATGTACGAGAGGCATAAAAGATTGACCGGAACGATGAGGTTAAGCACATAAGGCGCCAATTTAGTTGGTGGGGATTAGTGTTAAGAAATAAAAAAAAAGACATATATATTCAAGAGTGAGTTCTGGAATAATTTCTAGCACTTCTTTGCCTTTACAAACCTAATATTTGCTTTACAAGACATATATACCGTTTCTTCTTATATCTATCTGCCTAATAGTATTACAGTATTCTGTACTACCAACTAAACTGTAATAATAAAATTTATTATATATATAAATGCTAATTGGGTTCCGCCCTAATCCCTCTACTTGTGTATTATGAATACCCTTATTTCAATTAGAAATACAGTAGTAGGATTTCTGAATTAAATTAATCGTAAGATATTATACAATATGTCCGAACTTGTAATAATAAAACTTTAATACCGCTATTTACACTTTGTTTGAAACACCCCTCTAATGTGTTTAAGCCACAAAAAAGTTGAAAAGTTTTTTCACGTAAGTTCAAAAGTGAAAAGTTTCATTTTCATTTTCACATTTTTTTTTACACATCGTTAATGCATTTTCTAAAATTCTAAGGCAAAAATGCGCAGGAGTTATTTTAAGGCAACAATAAAATTGAAACAAATAAGCTTAGAGCTACGATTCTATGTCGATATGTAGAACAACTAAAAGACTTACACAAAAACCCATGACATGTGTTAATACGTAAAATTTTTGCAGAATTTTCACGCCAGAACGGTTGAACGGATCTGGATGAAATTTGGCACTGAGATAGATTATAGTGTGTAATCGCACATAGGCTACTTTTCATCTCGGTATAATGTTCCCTTGGGATAAGAAAACATTTTTCACGCGGGCGAAGCCACTGGCAGAAGCTAGTATTGAATTTAAAAACAAGTTATTGTAGGCAAATCTAGATTTGTTTTTGTGCGACAAAAAAATTATGTCAACGTCATCGGCTGAAATGTTGATATTTCAGCTAAAAGATCCCTCAAGTCCCTCAAGTGTGAACTGGATATAGTAAAGGTAACTCAGGTAAGACAAAGGCTATAAATTTTCAAAAGTATATAGATAATTAAAATTACATCATCAGCAACCACATGAGAAATCGGATTAAATGTAACAAGCGACGCTACAAAATCAACCCTAAGTCAATCTGATAAAGACAGTAATCTAATATCACAATCTCGTTTACCCACCGGGGAGTTTTTCTCAAAAAGATAATAACTCGAGATCCTATTGTCGCCAGGATCTTTATATTAATTACGAACATAAAAATGATTAATGACAAGAATCTGGAAACAATGCTTAGGAATCCGTATTTATTGGATGCCCTGGCCCGGTATTTGTCATCAAGACAAATTATTTGCCCAATGTTTGTTTCCGCCATTTTTAATATTTCCCCCTTCTCATTTATTTTTCTTTGATGATATTTATTTGTTGCTGGTATCAATTTGTAATTCCTTAGTGTTGGATGGAATTAATTAAACAACATTCGCATCTGAAGATAAAGTGCTGGTAATTTTGTCAGTAAATATCTATGTCTAGATACATTACCCTTTTGACCAACTATTGCTGAACACTTAATTTTGAACCCTAAACTACAGCTATAGCACACTTTCACAGAATTTCACAAAGAAAACCTCAGGAATCTTAGTAATCATCTGGTCAACCTTTGATCCTTCAAACCTTTATACAATTGACCGTTGCTAAGAAACACTTAACGAGACCTCCCACTCCCCTCGTAATGTTCCTCAATTGATTGTTTAAGAGGGGTCGTGATACAGTTAGGCGGGTCGACTTATGTTGGTCTTTACACGTTTTTCAAACAAAGCAAATCAATAATTCAAGAATCGGGACGCCGGCGGCGCGGGCGGTCCGTTGGAAATATTTCCTTTATTTTTCTCGTCTGAAAGATGCTTTGAAATTTTTATAGAGAAACTTGAGGTTTTAAAGATAAAGGCGCTAAGTAAGATTGTAAGTGTTTTCGCGCCCTTTTTGTAATGAAGAAATAAGTAGGTGCTGGGTCACGTTCTTACTTTGCGTTTGGTAGAATATTAAGCAAGTAAATTTGTTGTAAAAGGTTAATGAAAAAGTCATAGAAAACAGTTTCCACATACATAAGTAGGACGTAAAAGAAACAGTATTTAAGCGTAGCAGGTGACGTTCTGTAGTTTCTGCCTACCCCATTGAGAACAGGTGTGATTGTATGTAATCCTTGAAAACAGTTGATTTCTGAAATGAGCGAGTCTGTGTCAATGTGTCCGGATACACCTCTTCGTAAAAAAATCCCATTGCCCAGAGAAATAAATTGAAACAAAAATAGAAGAGTGATCAACCGTGTTATACAGACTTTGTATATATATCATCCTAGTTACTTTATATAAAAACCCAAAACAAAAACACCTCTCGCTTTTTGTTACCGATATATCTAGTCACAGTACTTAACGCGAGGGGCTCGTGGCTAAATAATAACAGCCGCACGGGTCGATCATCAAGGTTAAGCAACGCTTGACGAGGACGGTCCGTGGATGGGTGACCATTTCAACATACCGAGTTTCCTCCGTGCCTCGGAAAGCACGTTAAGCCGTTGGTCCCGGCTGTTATATGAAGATCTTTGACAGTCGTTACGGGTAGTCAGAAGCCTGAGATCTGACACCAGTCTTGCCAAGGGGTACCGTGTTACCCGTTACTGGGTTGTGGAGGTCAGATAGGCAGTCGCTCCATATAAAACACTGGCACTCAGCTGAATCCGGTAAGACTGGAAGCCAATATAGTTGGAAAAAGGCTAGGCAGATGATGATGAGTACTTAACGCAAAGGTAAAACTTCAAAAGATCACAGCTTATTTATGGTAAAAATCAAAATCCGTGTAAACCGATTTGTTGTAACAAAGTAACTGTGAGTACCTACGAAGGTATAATCTAACGAACCTAATTAGTTCGAAGGTGGATTTTGCCGCGTAATTCGATATCTTCAAGCAAATTCCTGAATGTTATCTCGAGTGACCTTCTTTGATTTATTTTTATTGTTTTCCTTTGATGAAGAATACGATGCTATTGGCAATCTTCTTTTATTCTTTGTAAGGTTTTGTTTCGTGTGAATTCGTCTGCCTATGCAGACGAATTCACACAAAACAAATGAAATGAAATGATGACTCTAAAGTCTATACTTTAGAGTCATCATTTATAATCGTTTTGTAAAATTAAATAGTTCCTACTTTCTAAACCAAAATAACTGAAAGAACGGAATATTTAATAAAAAAATCATCAAAAAATGGTTTAAAAAGGTTATAATCTTGACACAGACAGCCAAGGTATCTATTGCCTTAAAAAAGCTGATTTTAATCGTAAGAATCACAGAACACTGATACGCTTAGACGGCCTCTACTAGAGACAGCTTGTCATAACTTTTCATACAAAGCAAGTATTTTGAGTGCAATGAGGCTTCCGTTTTTGTGCCCAACAGTTGGTGCCACTGGCGAATAAGGTCCTTAGATATAGCGGTCAAAATGTTCTTATAACACGCACGGAATCAAAAGTATGAATTAAAATCATTTCTAATGCCGTAGAAGTGCGATTAAATATTAAGCCGAGTATGCCGCAGGTTTGTCCAGCCCCTTATTTTTTGAATAAAAAGTAGTATAGAATTTTCCGATACATAAAATTCTATTGGAAAAACCCGTATCTGCCATAGTTGGATAATATTCACAACAATAAATAAGTAGTAAATAAACTCTTGCTAAAAGCCAAAAAGCTATGAAATTTGACATTTTGAAGACCTCACTCTACATCGGCGCCGCAAATTCAAATGCTTCTGTCTGTGGCTACGTCAGTCGATAGTTATGCTCAGCCCGCATTGCACGGATACGAATAATTTAGTAAATATCTCTAGTCTCTGCCGGTGCGGCGATTCAGTGTTCTGTGATAAGGAGGCTATTAGAAGACATATTTTCAGCAATAAACGTTTATTCTATGTAAAAAATCACACATAGCAACAAACATAATGATCAGTTCTCGTAAAGCTGTAACGTTTCAACGGAACGGCCTGACCTTCAGGTGTTTCGAGTGAATTATTTAAAAGTTGCGCACAGATATTTATTGCCTCACCTTCCTGCCGCGCCGAGAAAAACGTGAACTTTGGAGATCGAGAAACTGCGTGAATAAGTACTTTGATTTCAAGTTATATACTCTGATGGATATTTTGTGGAAAAATAAGGGTTGGATCAATCTATATTGTCTTACAAGTGGGCAAAAGTCTTCCTTATACTTATACAATATTCTTTAAGTTTTGTCCCCTCCATTCTACCCGTTAGGAACGAGCCGAAAGCTGAAAAAACCGGCCAAGTGCAAGTCGGACTCGCGCACGAAGCACCACCATTATCGTAAAAAAACTGCAAAATATCACGTTTGTTGTATGGGAACCCCACTTACATATTTAGTTTATTTTGTTTTTAGTATTTGTTGTTATAGCGGCAATAGAAATACATCATCTGTGAAAACTTCAACTGCCTAGCTATCACGGTTCATGAGATACAGCCTGGTAACAGACAGACGGACCGTGAAGTCTTAGTAACAGGGTCCCGTTTTTACCCTTTGGGTACGGGACCCTAAAAATATGTAATTAATTTTTAAAACAGTAGTCTTCAATGTACGGAAAGCTTTCAGTACACAGTTATAAATAGATTTCATTTCTATGATGTCCATAAGAGCCTCAACAAATCTGTCTAATGCTTACATGTCTAAAGATTGAATTCGCTTCTTCACTTATGTATAGGTAGTACTTTTGCATGTTTTAATAAATAAAAAAATCTAAATAAATAGTCTAAGGCCTGAAAATCGCATAACCAGGTATGTCCTGAGCATCGGCACCGATCCTGAAAGCGTGGAAGAAACCTCCTAACCTGGATGTTCGTAAAAATCAACTTGAATGCAGAGAATTTTTATGTCTCGACTACACGACTGCTGTTCCTGGCGAAGAATAACAAGGCGAGTCAATCACCGTAAATAATAGGACGAGGCTATGCAAAGCGAGACAGAGAGAGTTCCTACCTACGAGTAACGATTTTCACTTGTTTTTCAGAAACGATAACTGCATAATAACCAGAGAAAATCATCATCATCATCATATCAGCCGAAAGACGTTCACTGCTGGACATAGGCCTCCCCCAAGCGTCGCCACATTGAGCGGTCCCGTGCGTCTCGCATCCAGCGGATCCCCGCAACCTTTACCAGGTCATCGGTCCACCTGGTGGGAGGCCTTCCAACGCAACGTCTTCCGGTTCGCGGTCGCCTCTCCAGAACCTTTCTGCCCCATCGGCCAACCATTCTGCGAGCAATGTGCCCTGCCCACTGCCACTTACACCTAACCTACTAATTAACGAATTTTGTTCAAGAGACCTTACAGCAACAAGGCTTTCGAGAACAGACCAGCAACTCCCAGACATCGTACTAGCCTCGGCATACTTGCCAGGCGACGAGGACGTGCCTCTGCCTGAGCTTGCCTCACTGGTTACCAGAGAACTTATATACATTTATCTCGAAGGCGATTCATAATTTAAAATTAAACTCCACTTTATTTTTTATTACCAAAATTCTTTTGCGGTTTTGTGTATAGAGTTATCAAATTCTATTTTTATTTATAGCAAGCCCTTTGTCCATGAAAAACAAAGTCCTAAGTGTTAAATTATAAAAAAGGGAACGAATAACATTTTCTGGGGTTAATTTACCGGTCGCTTCGAATAAATCTCTGTGAGGTTTCATTTGTTTCTCCCTTACGATAAGCCTTGGTTTCTAAAGAAATCGGACGGTTTGCGAAGTAATAATGTGCAAAACATGAAAGAAAATCAAAGGTCGACCCTCAGTTTGAAGGTATTTTGGTAAAGCTATAGTGTAGGTATTTTTTTGCGGTGGTCAATCAAAAGTCAAGGAGATTGTTTTTATAGAATTTGGAATAACAATGGAGAATGTGACTATCAAAGACTTTCAAAAAAGTATTTTTGTACCAATATTTCCATGAAAAATATTAGGAAGGTATATTTCTTTAGTCGGTAGGATATAGAAGTTTTTAATTTTAGACTAGATGTGGTGATATCGCAACCCAAACTTAGAAAACATTACCGAAATAAGAATTTAAATGAATAAAACTACCCCAAAATCTCCGTAATACGCATCCTTCTATCACCTTTTCATCCAAAAACCTTCCCATTCTATCAAATGATATAACAAAAGTATGAACATTACTTAAGGCTTCCTACAAAAGGCTAGCACCAAATCTAATTCTAGATTTCCGTGGCCATTCACACCGAGCAGTCGTTGAACACATTGTGCTCGCTATGGAAATAAAGGCTTATTTTCTCAAAGCATTTGTTCCCTTCCAGAAGATGTATTTCGGATGCGGAACAGTTTATCTCGGGAGTTAGTAGCTTTAGGGACACAGTGGTGGGAAGGATGGTAAGCTTTGTGGAGCAGCTTTGTTAAAAATGTAGTATTGATTAACCTGGCTCACAATTGTTGATGTTTTCTTGCATAAAATACAGATTCATATTCCAGATCTATTCAAGAGGCTCTAGATAAGAGTCATTCTATAAACAAAAGTGTGTGTTTGAGTTTTTTCCATTCGCTACCACCTTTTCAAGCACTAGCACAATATTTGGTTAAGGCATATACATATATTGCCCAATGTTAACGCAGCGCTAGCCGTGCGCTCGCTCGGAGCCAGAATATCAATATTGAACCTCCTTTTGGACAGTTTTGTTTACAAAATATTATTTGATTTACATACGCTATTTCAGTTATGAAGAAATTCTAGCCATATTTTTTTTCTGTGTAAAAATATTCTTAAACATCCAAAAGTTGTTTATTGTTTTTATAAAGCAAAACTATTATTTATACTAAAAAACAATGTTTGACAAATAATATATCCAAGCTGTTACTAAAGAGTATGGTGTGGAAAGTAACCGTTTTACGGCTCTAAAGCGTTGGAAGGTCCTTAAGCGCATAGAAACGATATTCTCTCTCTTTGCGTATAAAAGGTAACTACTGCTTCCTACAACACCTATGCTTACTTTTTTCATTCCGCTCACTATTTTATGTTCCCACTGGCTCCGACTCCACATTTCCAGCTGCACAACTTCTCATGCTGTGTGTCCCACAGTTACGTATCGTCGTTAGGAGTGGAGGTAATCCGTTTTTATTGTCACGCCACTAATGGTGTCATTTTTATAAAACCCGCAGAGATATGGCTGTTAAATTATTAGATATGTCTGAGAAACATTCTAGAAGTCGCTCTGAGACTTCAATTTACATAATAGTTATGGCATAGAAGTTGAGATAATTGAATTGGTAGCTTTATAGGCCCATAATAGTTGGGTAGCAGCAGTTTTTTGATATGGGATATTCTTTGGCCTGGTAGTTGATTTTTAGGATTCCGTACCCAAAGGGTAAAAACGGGACCCCATTACTAAGACTCCGCGATCCGTCTGTTTGTCTATCTGTCTGTCTGTCACCAGGCTGTATCTCATGAACCGTGATAGCTAGGCAGTTGAAATTTTCACAGATGATGTATTTCTGTTGCCGCTATAACAACAAATACTAAAAACAGAATAAAATAAATGGTTAAGTGGGCTCCCATACAAAAAACGTGATGTTTTTGCCGTTTTTGCGATAATGGTACGGAACCCATCGTGCGCGAGTCCGACTCGCACTTGGCCGTTTTTTCCAAACAGGTGTGATTTGGGGCAAAAGTCTAAGAGTGGTTGTGTTAAGACGTACTATTAACGAAAAGCTATAGTCAAAATATTGTATCTGTCTAGCTATACGTTACTAAGTTAGCGGGACTATATAATAGGACAGATCGGTAAGTATGTATTCGCGTAGACAGGGTGAAAACGAAAGACAATTTCAATGTAGGTACTAAGGCCATTTATTTTGTGTCTAATAATTACACTCTTGCCAACTTCCAACTTGTAATTATGCCAAGAAGTTGGCAAGAGTGTCCTCCGATCTCCAATAGCTTTAAACTGTATTCACCAGAAGCCCGTGCTGGTTCTTGTGGCGAGGACGAAAGACAATTTCAATGTTGGTACAAAGGCCACCTATTCTGTGTCTAATAATTACAATCTATGTGATTATGCCAAGAAGATGGGCAAGAGTGTCCTCCGATCTCCAATAGCTTTAAACCGTTTTCACCAAAAGCCTGTGCTGCTTCTTGTGGTGTCATTGCTGGTTCTGTAGGAATTGCAGTATCATCAGCATCGTATAATTTGTTCACTCTGGATATACCATGACTTAATGCAGTCAGTTTTAATATAGGTAGACGACCTGAAAATAATCAATAACGTTTAAAATCGAGCTGCAGTATGCAGCTAGAGCAATGGCTTGGGGTCAAGAGCTTACTAAATAGGCAAACTAGGCGATCTAGGCCGGCTTGTACCTACTTACTTACTCATACCTGTATGCCAAATATGAACTCTACAAAGAATCCCGCAGACATGTGCCATGCGACAATGCAACAACAATGCGTTAGCAATTTTTGTTTAAGAAATAGTTTTATGGTCATTTAAAATCTGCAGCGCATTTTTTTAATGCTCGTCGCAGCGTCTCCTTGTCTTGTCTCTCTTGTACTTATGTCTCTTTTCTGCGGAAGCCTATACCAACGTAATTTTTTTTAGATTTCGATACTTAGAGGTGCCCTTCACGATAACTTCATTTTTAACAATATAAATTAATTTGAGTATCAACACAAACCGTATCGAACAAACACAATACACGATTTTATATCCGCATTCACTCAATCGATTGAACCAACGAACCATCGCATCAGTTCCAGTGAAAAGGTAAAATAAATCTTATAAACGATGAACTGAATAAATAAATACAAAAACAGTGTTTTAAGCTCTTCTCCTCTATTGAATTATTAAAGACACTTTGATTTTTGCTAAAAGTGTTTTGAAAAGAGCAATATTTTTTGTACAAAGTCATTAAATACTTAATTGGAATAACGTTGTTGATGAATTTTGTATGAATAGAGCTTTTACTCGATATATTAGGGTTGTGTAGCTTCACGGTTTAAAATTCTTCCTAGGGTAAGTAGAGATGCATGTAGGTGCCGAACTGGTTACTCGTAACTGGCGTGCGTGTATGACTACATGTATGAACGTAAAAGATGCAAAAGATGTAAGGATCGTAACAGATGACCTTCTGTAGTTTCTGCCTACACCCATGGGAGAAAGGCGTGAGTTTATGTAAATTTAGTTTAAATACTTCGTCATACTGTGGTGTATCAATGTTATTATGTTTAGTTACCAAACCTAGTTTTTATACTTACCTATTTCGCCTTCTGTTATTTGCACCGCAAACTTCTTCCTTATTTTCAAGGAAGGTTTTTTTTCTTTAGGGTGTTTATTTTTTATGCAAAAACTGTATTGTTAGCAGATTTACCTGTTAATTGAATTCAGTTGCTGCTGCCAACAAGCTTACGTCGTCGACGGAAAAATAGAATGCGGAAAGTTTGCAAATTGTACCAAGTTATTTTCTTTTCGTTTTACGCTAATTTGCAACTGTTTTTGCAAGATTTTTTACCCTTTTCATACAAAATATTCGGTGAAACAGTAATACATTTTGATAGTTTTGCGGTGCGGTGGATGTCACGTGTCTTCGAATGTTTTGGATAACACGCCGGTCTCCTCACGATGTTTTCCTTCACCGTTTTGAGAGCAGTGGTGAAGAAATAATTTACACAAATTATGACCAGACCCAATAAAAATGCGGTGTCCCCGTGCAGAATATGACACACTTGCTAGTGTCAAAAGTGCCCATGACTGCACTTTGAAGTATCTAATGAACTCCACTGACGCTGCAATTAACATGGCCACATAATGGGCTCAAAGTATTTGACGAGTTTTTCATCTACTCGAAAAGAAGGCGAGTCTTTTTCTATGGAAACAAATCTGCATTATTTTAGGTTCAGAAAATAAAACAAAACAACTAAATTATCCGTCATAAAAACCATCGATATATTTACAACTGTTAATATTTACATATGTACATGATCGAATACTATTACAGTAATAATTGAACCGTATTTACACAGTACATTACTTTGAAACGATAACATTATAAATAAATAAACCGTTAGATATGTTAACGTTACTATGAAAACAATGCATAACATCAAGCGGTGTATTGGGTCCCATGAACATATACTGGTCCGTTATTAGACCGACATTACTTTTCATAGAATGATTATTCGCGTACAAAATAAAAAGAGGTATTTAGCTTGACTCCCTTTAAAGGGTAGAAGGGTCATCGGTTACCATGAATTCTAATATTTGCTTGCATAATTATCATGTGTCTAATTTAAAATCATTAATTTATCTAGTTCATCAGACACAGATGTCCTGGCAATTTATTAAAATTAAAATTAATCGTGTTATCTGGCATAAAATGTTCACAATTTTGGACCCCTAGTCGACGGCTCGAACTATTTTGTGCGCGGGGTTAAAATGCATGCTATCTCATCCGACAACATGTGCGAAAGAGATAGATAGTGTGATAATCAGTAAGAAGCTAGTTTGCATACGAATTAGCACTTTTGCAAGTTTGTAGCGAAATGGATGACGATTTAGGACGAAAACGAACGCGCGAAATTATATAAACAGACTTTTCGGAGTCTAGAAATTATTTGCATTGTTGACTAATCTATCCCTGTATGGTGACAATTTTCCTTCTTCTTATGGTATTTATTTCCGCCCAAAGATGCGTTAAAATTAGTGTTGACATATGGAATTTTCGACGCTCATTACTTTCAAATACATATATTTTTTTACTTTTTTTTTCATACAGAGCTAGATAATGATGAGACAAATTGATATCATTTTTGAACGTACATCGTCAAACAGTGGAGTAATCGCCAGACTATGTTTGTATGGAAGAATGATCGACTAGTGTAACCTTAAGTGGAAGGTTTTTGTCGCTTTTTCGCATATTTTCATTCCTTGGGCAGTTTCTTTTATTTTAAACTGCTTCGAATTGTTATTTATGATTAGGAATAAAATGCTACCCTGGGGAGTTCAGAATAATGAACTGAATTCATGGTGACTGTTTGTATATTGATGTCCTTCCACCTTGTACCTATTCACTGTCCCTCGTACGCACACATACATAAGCAACGTTCGTAACAGAATTCAGCGGTGTGATAAGGCCAAATTACTCGCGGTGTCCATTCACGTGTGTTCACATTTATCGATGCAGAATTCAGTGAAATCGGTTTGACACAATTTGAAATTGATGAAAACGTTGTCAACGAACGATATCCACAAAAAAACGTGCTTTTGCGTTGATTAGTTTGTATTGTATTGTGGTTTATGGGCAAAAAATATTAGTGTAGGTACTCACAAAATTTTAAATAGTTTTAGTTGTTTCGGTCATAGAAAAATAGTAGACTTATATCAGATTCTACAATGTTGTACACTTTAAAATCCTTCCGTGTAGATGGTTAGGTACGCGTGCCGCCGCTTACGTTCTTTGTTTAGTTACTAACCTAATTTTAAACAAATTATACTTGAGTGCAAACAAATTCACCAATAAAAATCAATCTCCGTAATAAAATAAGCCAAATATTTGGCCCAATTGCAAGAATCAAACCAGTAAGGCGAATTCGTTCCGCCATCGCTTCTTTCTGATCTAATTGAATGTTCTTTCAACCCAAACCACTTATCTTTCCCGTCTTTCCTTTATTTCTTTCTCACAAATCTATGTTAAATGCGCATTCCAATAGAAAGTAATGTCGGCCTTATGGAATTTTGCTTACACACAGTGCAGAAACATCTAGAACATTTAAAATTTTATATTGGAATTTATTATTTTTAATATTTGTCTTATAATTTTATATGCACTGTAAATAAAAAAGGGTGAAGCAGAAATTGCTGTTTTAAAGGTTTCTGTGTGTTTTTCAATAAACCCTCTTTTCATATTTGTTTACCACATTGAATAACTAAATTGGGCGATTATGTTCGGTTTCAAACGAAACACAATTTCTCGTATCATCATCCCGAACCTTCACTAAACTTATGTAAAACTGTAAAAATCTTGTTCAAATTCGCTTAAAATATGATACAATTGCTTTGGTTAAAACAATATGGTTGTTGCAGAACCTTATAAATAAAATAAAACCAACAATAATGCTTCACCCTAATTAATTTCTGACATCAAACATAGCATAAACTAAATCAAAATCTAATTTATATACTACTCCATATGCGAGATGAATTGCATTCATTTGCATAGAAATGTTTACTTAACTCCGTTTTTATGCAAGAAATGTAACAACATGCTCGCGGTCTGTTTATAAATCAAGCATATTAACTTGAAAAACAATACGTGTTTTTTATAATAACTAACTGACTTTTTTCAAAAGTTGTATGTCAATAATTGTTTTATGTTCATTAGCAATTATTTGCTGAACAAGTCATTATGTTACAAATAAATAGAATAAATATTAGGCAAGATAAGGTTATACCGTACAAAAAAACACAAAATACATTAATAATTTCTTATAGAAATATTTGATCTAGTTTGAAAGATAATAAAATAACTTTGGTTTTTATCACAAAAAAATACTCGTATAATTTCGTTTGAAACCATAGAATAATCACACGATAGTTAGGTAACTTAGTGTTTACTCCAACTATTTACATGAATCGTATATTGAAACTTCTACATATCAGTCTGCAGTGTAAAATATACTCTAATTACATCGACTCGAAGGTTCATATTGCTAAGTTGGTTCTTCAAGTTCACTTTTAGTTTGTATTTGTACACTATCAAGGGCTTTCAAAGTCGTTGATGACGTCATCGCTACCAAGTCTTCGTCTATTGTGGTCAGTTGGGAGTACTCCGTCTTGGGGTATATGGTCCGGCTTTTATGTTTTCTTGATTTTAACTGTAGAGAAAGATTATTATTAGTTTTATTTTGAACATATTGCCTACTTATCATCAGTCCTTGTATAGATAGTTCAACTCATCTTTGCGCGCGGCGTTATGTGTGGGTAAGCATGTGTGGGTGGTTGTTTGCTCTGACGACGACTGCCGCGTCACTGCCTCACAAACGCATAATGTATAATTACAAGAGCACGCACACATGGCGCCGCGCGCACATATGAGTTGAACTATCTATATCACGTTTCACGTCTTCCCTTCTCCCTTGTATATCAGCGCAGCGTTATTTTCTTTTTAATATCGTTGCACATGCTGAGACAGGAGTCTTTTTCGTCTCGCAAGGGGTTATTTATTTTTTATATGCGGATCACAAATAAATATTATTTTGTTCTTTCTTTCTTGTCTACCGTCACGCTATCATTCACTCACTTTTATTTCTATGTTGTTTACTAATTTTACTTTGATACAGTTTCCTACACTTTTCCGCTGTACAAATATCATTTAGAAATTTACTAGACTAGTTTTCTTACAGAGATGCAACTAGAAATTTCTTAAGATGTAAAAACATATTGCTTCTAATAGACTTTACAGTCTGGCTTAGAAGAGGCTTGTTGTGTGTGCCTACTCAAATAAGCTAAAGATGAATTTTATTATTCAACATAATTTTATTCAACTGTATTTTAAGATGGCTTTTATGTGACTATTTGTATTTAAAAGGCCCAAAAAACACAGGAACAAAAGTATCTACAAGTTATAATCGAATTTGTACTTTGTCTTGTATCACAGAGTTTGTTGTTCCAAAATTTGATAAGTATCTCAAATTCAAAATATAGACACTTAACATAGCCTTCTAGTATGTTTTTTTAAACAGCTACTTTACCTTGACAGCTATCATCACGATGACGCCCGCAGACAGTATAGCGGCTCCTACCACACTCCACACGGCCACTGAGTTTTGTTCCAGAATGTTCGAGGCGTTCTTAGAATCTTCGATAAAGAACGATGCTGTGATGTGCGTGCGAATGTTCTCGGCTATTCGCCGCTTGCCAGCTGATGAGCCGTTTAGACAGCCTCCTGGGAACAACAAACATATTTATTTAAGAGTTAAAATAAAACAATGAATTTATTATTAAATTAATTACGCATTGGCTGTATACAAAGTGTAATACTAGCACCGATGAAAGAAAAGAAAGAAAGAAAATGAAAATGTTTGGGATTGACCTCGTGTCATTTTGGCAGCTCATGATAATCATTTTCGACTTTTTAGAGCCAGTTCAAATTTTCCATCGTTGTATTTGGTGTTAATTGTGAACTTGGTTAAATCAAAATGTATGATTTTTGGATAACCAATACAATAGACTTGATATCAAAATGTTCTAATCAAGGTCACGTATACCTACGACGTAAGTCGACTTTTTCCGCAAATACAAAGCTAAAATAACAAAAACTAAATTGGAATTTCATGTCATTACAATCGGCAAAACTACTTTCACTAAATAAATGTGGCACATTTATTGGATGCTCGCGTTCCCTAATCTTTACCTTGCGCATACAAAGCTCCGTACGGACAAAGGGTATTTGTTAAGGAAAACTATCAGTAAATCCTATACATTCGATCTAGTAGGACTTCAGGGCATTGACTGTATGTAAGGTCAACTACGGATCTAATTCCTTTGAATGATGGTAAACACGTTCTTGGTAAAAATGCTTTTACTGCGAACGTTCGCGTTGGTTTGAAATTCACGAAATAAATACTGGTCAGAAGTGATGAAAACTCATCATTTATATGCAAGCCATACAAATTGAAGTGAGTATGTGAATTGTAATTTAAATAATACAGAAATTAATAATTTTAATAAAAGTTTGTGATAAAATCTGCTTTTTAATATTTTTAACCAAGGCTAAAATCTGACAAAATATATCAATTACTTGCAGTATTTTATAACTGAAAAGTTAAGGTACACAGCTAAGTAATGGGTTTTAATTGGCTCGTGTCAATTAACTTATTAAAAGGAAAGTTTCGATTAGGCTTTAAAACTAACAAAATAAAGTCTTAAACTTAAATTAGAATACAGACAAATATGATAAAGTACTCTTTAGAAATTTATAAATCACGAAACTTGGTAACATTTACTTTTGAATATACCCTTAATGTTTAGTCAATACCTATTTACTTTAGTTTGCTCTTTCTCAGACCCACTCATACTTAAGTGTCTGAAAAAGTGACAATTTAATTAATATAGGTGCATAAGTATGAAAATCTAGAGAAATTAAAATGACTTAAGTACTCTGATAATTATTACTTTTTCGCGTTATCTTTTAAAAACACTAATTATGTACCTATGTATGATATTATGAATCAACAACATCATCACAGCACACTGTTTTCATAAAAAAAAACATCTATGGATCTTTACTATCATTCCAGTAATTTCATTTTAGCACTCAACCTGACTATTTTATCTATTCGTAAAAACAGAACATTGGCTTTGACAAATGAAGGACTCCACAAATATAAAAGCGAGTTCTATTCCGATTTTGCCCAAAAACCCCGTCGAAAATAAACGGACACTTTTATTTTTGGGAGTGAGTCGAAAAATGTTACAAAACAAAAATAGCTTACCTATATCCTTATCACAGTGGCAGCAATCCGTCTGATTACTATTTACGAAAACCGATGCCATGCTCTCTGTGCAGCACGGCAAACATTTGTGGTTCACTCTGCAAACGAAAAATGTGTTTACATAAACGTTTTATTCACGCCAGTCAGCCTGGCCGCAAACCTGGGTAGGTTGGTGATTCAACGGCGACCAGTGAAGGTTGGTAGTCAAACCTATACGCAATTAGAGTAAGAATCAAATCAGTTTTGGTGGGGCACCGATAAAGTACTTTCTGGGGGGTGACCATAAGCTCTTAGAGCGGTATCAATTTAATATCGAGTAAGTTATAGATGTATACAAGTCATATACATCTGTCCCTTATTCGATCTCAAATTGATACCGCTCTAAGAGCTTATGGTCACCCCCCTGTTGATAAAAGTAAATGCGATTTCAAATGTTGAAATTGATAATTGGAAACGAGTTTTAGAAGGTGTTTTATTCCAATGTGAATTAACCACCAGCTGATTATGCACCATATGAATTATTATCCTCCTTGAGATTGACTCACAGTGACGTTTTTATAGCACATAAAATCTATGTGTGTCAGTCAGTGCTTTCTACTTTTAATTGAACCAAAATTAAATATCAGTACCTGGGCGACAGAGCTCTGCTCGGGTGAAAGTAGAGAAAACGACGTTTTCTAAAAATTAAACCTAGCTAGATCGACTTATCGCCCCCGAAACCCTGCATACTAAATTTCATGAAAATCGTTGGAGCCGTTTCCGAGATTCAGATTATATAATTTTATACTTATAGAATATACAAGAATTGCTCGTTTAATGGTATTAATAATAAATTAATTTAATTAAATTAATTAATTTAATCTATTTAAAGATAGATTAGATATTGAATTGTTGTTATCAATAAACATGAAAAATAAGGAAACAATGTAATTTCGTAAAGTATTTACAACCTGAATTAATTTAATGTTCCCCATTTCCATTAGTAAAACAATCAAACGTCATTTTGTTAGTGCTTCACTCAATCGAGGTCAACCATTCACTCGTAAAGGGATGATTGTTTATTTTAATTAAGTCAATTTAAACAACTCACCTATCTAATCGGAGTGGATGAGCACACGTGACACAACTGGTTGGCCCAGGTGCTGAGCAAGACCTGCAGGAGTCGTGGCATGGACGGCAGGTCCTCGTTCTAGGCTCGTAGTACTGGGAACTAAGGCACTCCACGCATAATCCGTTCTCTAATGAAAAGTGTGGTGGACAAGATGTGCAGCGCTGAGGACCAGCGCCGTGACAGTCCTGGCAGTAGTGGTGACAGCGACGACAGCTCTCTTGCCACGGGAAGAAGTTCTGAGGACATTCGGGTCGACACTCTCCTGCCGCCAACCTCCAGTCAGGTGGACAAGATGCACATTGATCTCTTCTAGGACCTGTGCACGTTTCACAGGATAGGTAACACTTGGAACAGGTCCCCTCGTCAGGGTAGTAGCCAGGGGCACAGGTCGCTCGACACGTCCCCGACTGCAAGCGTAAGGCACCAGCACACAATGTGCAGTTCAACCTTGACACACAACTCTTACAAGTGTGCGGACACGGCGAACATCTTCCTGCCGTCTGATAAAAACCCTGCCCACACTCAGCCACGCACCTAAAATAAATATTTCATGTTAACTGAGCACTCGAAACCGTACAGGAAAAGGTCTAGATGGATAAAGGGCCATTACCTCGATCCTTGTAACAACAAGGGACTCGAACAAGACAAACAGTCCCACTCGTTCGATCCGCTACATTTCTCGCAGGTCGAATGGCAATTTTTACACCTTCCCGCCTCGTGATACTCGCCTGCAAAAAGTCACTTTAAGTCTCGACGAACACGAGTGAAAAAACCGTTGTTCAAGGACATTACTTACTTGTGTCGCATTTGTCATTGCCATCGGGGAGACAAGTTCCGCTCTTAGTTAGAATCCATTTCTCTTGGCAAACAGAACAAACGGCACACGTGCAAATTGAACAGCCAATAGGACACCTAAAAAACAACACAGTTGTTTACATTTTGTTCTTTTAACGAGATTAAATATAAAGGCGACAATTAAACTCTCGAACAATGCAGAGTTCAAAGCGAGGCGTTTGAAATTCCGCGCGCTCGTAAGATTGACGACCTCTGTTTCATCACGAAATGGAATGCAAAGATAAATTATCATAACAATAACACTTACGGCAAACATTCTCTTCTTTGGGCGTCGGCGTAATATCCTGAAGGGCATTTTGGTACGCAGCGATTCTTGAATGCGTAATCACCAATGCGACACGAAACACAGGCATTTTCGCTGGTGCCGTGGCAAGATTCGCACGTTTCATGACACGGCACGCATCCGAAATCATCTTTTTGATGTGTTCCTGGGGGACAAGCCGCTAAACAAGAACCGTTGTAGAGGACATAATTGTGGGCGCACGAGGAGCACATATCTGCCTTTTCGGAGCATGTGTCGCAGTGCTCCGCGCATGGAAAACAGGCGTTTGCGTCAGGGTCTTCATAGTAGCCGTCCGGACACTGTTGTAAACAAACCGCTAAATCAACGACTAATAAGTGAGCCGGCGCGCATGTGAGACACGAGTCCTGGCCGGCCCCCGCGCACGTCTCGCACGACTCGTGGCACGGCCAGCACACGCCGCCTTGGTTGACGAAGCTCCTCGGAGGACATCGCGACACACATGTGTTATCCAAACGATAATGCTTGCAGGCTACACACTGAGTTGGCCCCTTCCCATAACAACCTTGTGAATCACATTCCGGATCACACAATCTTTGCACTTGTTTATCGTTGGCATCGGCCAAAACATTTTTCCGCTGTGCGGAGGGAATATTTTTAGGGTAATTGCGTTTATCAGAAATGCCGAGTTCGATTTCGTTGAGGAATTGTGAATATTCCGAGGCGTCGTAAACATCGTTAATGTGATAAGCCTTCTCTTCCTGGTAAACATTGTTAGAATTGAAATAGCTTTTATTTCGTAACCGTATTGGACTCATCGCCGTGCCGTAAAATATTAACTGCCACTTTTTCAATATGCCCGGTTGAGTGACGTGGATATTACCGGCGTTTAATATCTGAAGGGTCCAACGCCCTTCGGCACTTTCTCCCCAAAAATGGACACTTAAAAACGGCCAATCGTCGAAGTTAGAACTCGTTGCGTCATGCGTCCTCTCGAATAAAAGGGTGGAAGTAGTCCCCATCGGCGACGTAAGCAATATCCGTAAATTTCCTCTAGGGAAAAAGCTCAGTGAAATTTTACATTGAACGTGTTCCAAAAATCTGACCTCGTTCATCGTCCCGCTGCACCCATTCACATCCATGTGCACTGATATCGTGTAACCAAAAGATGTTTCAATAGACTTGTCCTCGTTTATTTCTTGTGACTTACAAATGTGCTGAGGGGGTACGCTCGTCCATTGTTCGGCTAATGTTACCATCTGAGCGGCGTCCATTAGTCCGTAGCCAAACTTGTGACTTACTTTTCTTTTTACGCCATTTACGATCCATCCTTCTTCCTTTTCTAGTGGTTGCGACCGAGACGTCATTACGATGAGGTGTTGCATATCCCGCCACGTTAGTAATGTGTTCGCTTCTAATGCTAATGCACATATACCTGCGGCTAATGGCGCCGATGCCGATGTGCCCGTATGGTCTACTGTGCAAATGTGGTCCGGCCTTAATTGCACATCCATATCTACTGTGGCCACACTTTTGTCTCGGCCGGGTGTCCCTGAACTGTAAGTCGAAGCTATTGTTGATGAGCATTCTTCTAAATACCATGGTTTATAGCCTCCCTGCGTCGCACTAGAAACAGAAATAGTGAATATGCTATTCGCATATCCATCACAATTGCAGGAATCCGTATGCCTGCCGCCGTTTCCTGACGCCCATATAAAAATAGATCCTTTCCCCCCTCTTCCGTTCGTCACACCGTTTATAAACGCCCTGAAACAAAGCACTTTTTAATGAGCTCGCCTGTAACCATTTCTCTCAATCGCTTGCAATTAGATAATACCCGTACCTTCTAGCTAGAGGGCCGGGGCCGTCGACTGTTTTCCCGTCGTCCTCGGGCCCCCAGGACGCGCTATAAATGTCTATGTGGTGAGTGTTGAAGCTGAGCGCCTGGGCCTCGACTGCATCGTTCACTAGTCCGTCTAGCATGCGAACGCCGCCGATGCTGGCGTTGTAGGCAATGCCGACGCCGCAGTACCTGTTGTAGGCGACCGCAGCTACCTCGCCGGCGCACCGGGTGCCGTGCTTATTGTCGCCATTGTCCTGCGGTGTCGGGTCCGTGTCGTTACCATTTATGTCCGTCGATGCTGCAGGATCCTAAAATGACGGGTTTGTCACTCAATAATATATGGGTGCTATAGAGAAATCTTTTGGTCTATATTAGTGTTATACTGTTAGTATATACTGCCTTGATTAATATGTAATTCAGTATTATAAGAGATAGAAAAATATTTACATAATTTTGTGATAAGTCCGGATGGTTTGCTTGAATACCGTCGTCTAGTATGGTTATAACGACACCTTTCCCTGTATATCCTTTCCTCCAAGCGTAGCCAACGTTCATGTCTAACCCGTCCGCTGCACCTCCGTTCTGAAACAAAAAATAAGGTTAACATCTAAAAATAACCTAGAAATACACTCAAGTGGACGGATATTACGCTTTGCGCATTGAATACTTAATGTAAGTGTTTGTGTTGACGTGGAATGGGAGCGCAGCGGCGAGCGGGAAATATGTGACGGTGACCGACCATAGTCCAAGTGGGGCTAAGGGTGAAACAGGGGCTGGTCTGGGTTTGCAAACTTACGCTTTGAATGTTCAGCGACAGGTCTTGTTGGGCTTGGCTTTGTAGACGCAGTCCTACCTTGTCCGGCTCCTTCAGAGACGACAAGGAGGCGTGGTTTTGAGGGAGAGCGCACGGTCGTGTTGATCCTCAAGGCAAGTGTGGTGATTTCCTTCTCGTGGTTGCCGCCCTGTTTTTGGTCTAATTCCCTATGAAATAGACGTAACTGAAATCACCGGGCGAAGTATCACAGGGGTGGCGAGGTCATGCTCCTGGGTGTCCACCATTGAACAAGAACGATGTTGGACAGTAATGACCTCCTGCGTGTTTATGCCGTG
This sequence comes from Orthosia incerta, assembly GCA_948252205.1. NCBI lineage: Eukaryota > Metazoa > Arthropoda > Insecta > Lepidoptera > Noctuidae > Orthosia > Orthosia incerta. The sequence continues at coordinate 27,219,221 of OX411749.1, forward strand.
CGCGGGGACCCGTAAAGGGGGATGAAGGGGTCCTGGTGGTTGAGTGGAGCAGGTTGCACACAACACGCCACTTTGGCCTGGATTTCCTTGGACACGGGAGGTTGTGGGAATAGCTTACCCACGATCAATCGGCTGATCTCTCCTTCTGAGGGTATAAGCGAGGTGCGTGGGGTCCACTGAGGTCGTCCTCGGACGGCTGAAGTGGTGGTGAAGGTCATGCTGACGGTGTAAGGGAGGGCTGTTCTGTTCAAGCCAGCCCGAACGAGCACCTGATGTCGCACTGTAAGCCAGCCCTGCGTACCTATATCTCGATGGTAATCCTAACGGCCCACCTTAAGTGGTGGGTCGTTCCCAGTTGCGGGCTCGATGGAGGGTGGGAGCCGGAGAGATGAATGTTCTACGAAATGTGATCATGGATTTTATAAAAGACTTGACTACATTAGGGGTGGTGTCGGCGAAAGCCGATAACACCCCTGCCCCTGGACCTGCGGTTAACTCCGCGGAATCCAGCGCGGGTGCCCCCAAGGTGGTAGTGAAAACTGCTGCCAATCCTCCGGCTGCGGTGAAAACCGCAGTCAGGAGTGCAAAGTCCCTTGGGCAGCCTGCAGTGAAAGCTGCAGGTCCCAGTACGGGTAGAAAAAATAAGCGGGGTGCTCCTGGCACCCCGCGTTTCCCTGGACCCGCGGCTAAGGTCGCGGACTCCAGCGTATTATCCAGGAGCCTTGCGGCTCCTCTGACCACATCCTCCGGCGTCGCTGCCTCCTGTAATACGGTGGCTGCTGGCGAACTCGTTGGAGAGGCTGCCCTAACCTGGCGAGTGCAAACCCGCAAGGGTAAGGGCAAGGGCAAGGGTAAGCGTAGAAATACTCAAACCCCTGCCCAAGCCAAGGACTCGGCGAGTACGTCTGGACCTGCTCAGGGCGACAAGCCCATGAACAGGAAACAACGACGTCAGGAACAGAGACGAGGCAAAGCAAAGGCTCCAATCAGCTTCTCGGAAGGGAATAGGGACCAACATGCGCCGGACACAAGCCGATCAGTGGCTGACAGACCAGCTCAGACGGCGACCTCATCGCGGCAGACCACTCGGGACGGTCAAGTCGGTGCCAAGCGGGCCCTCAACGAGACCATGTCACCTCGTGGAGAGCATAAGCGGCAGCGGCTTGATCGGTCCGGGAGGGCTGGCGGGATGAGCTACGCCCGGGCTGCCAGCGCTCACCTGTGCGTCGCGGTGACATGCGAACGCACGGGTGCCATCGGCAAGGAGGTGTCGGCCTTGGTGGTCAAACTGATCCAGAAACGGATCATAGACGAGGCTCTCTGTCCAACGATGGAGACACCTGAGCGGCAAATACCGTCATTCACCGCTAAACCGCAATTCGGCAGCGGTGCGCTAAAGCTGTGGTGTAGCGACGACTTTACCTTGGCTTGGCTGAAAAGGACGGTCCCCGAATTGACCCTCCCGGCTGGCACCTCGCTAGTCGTGAAGGGACAATCGGAGTTGGCTAAGACGGTACGCTGTGGTATAGTTATACCGGACGACAGCGGGGTGTACCAGGACCTCAATATCGCAGCTAGAACGCTGTGGTATCAAAACCCATGGGTGGACATTAAGAAATGGGTGGTGATCCACTCGGATAGGCAGAAGGCGTGCTGGTTCGTGGTGCTGGGCGTCCCCGAGGACCACATACCGGTCTTGATGGGCGCCGAGCGCAGGCTTTCTTTCGGCCTGGGCTCGGTGTACATCAAGTTCCGGGGAGCAAATGGAAGGTTTGCGTGCGTCCCTCGGGGGTGGGACCCGATCACGAAGCAGCTCGTCAAGGACGACAGCACAGGGGAGAGTAACCCCCTGCCTAGCAACCCGGAAGCTTCTGCGGCCAACTCTGCAGCAACTGCAGAGAAGGTGACCCCTGACGACGACTCGTCTAAGGTCCCTCTGACGGGCGGGGAGCTGGACGACATCATACTGTCGCCAGTTTCTGGCCCGTCGGAGGATGACCTCATCGAAGGGGATGCTTTCGCGGGTTTGCAACTGGAGGAGGAGGAGGAAGAGGGACCCACTCATGATGGCGACCCCTTCGTCCGCCTGTAAAGTTGTGCAGGCAAACCTCCACCACAGCCAGACTGCAACGGCTCAACTACGTAAGTGGCTGGAGGTACAACAGACTGCCATCGCCTTAATCCAGGAGCCGTGGATTAGGGGTGGCCAAATCAGAGGACTATCCAACCTTGGTGGTAAGCTCCTTGTTACCTCTAATCATGAACACCCTAGAGCGTGTATCTTTGTTACAGGTAACCTCAAAGCACAGCTTCTAAATGATTTCTGTTGCAGAGATACCTCTGCAGCTAGGCTGTACATGCAGCGCGGTGCCACTGATCTGCCGATTGTCTTCGCCTCGGCCTACATGCCTGAGGCGGAGGCACCGCCCCCACATGACCTCGCCCGTCTTGTAACCCACTGCGAGACCAGCGGGGAGGAGGTCATCATTGGGACCGACGCTAACGCACATCACCCCCTATGGGGAATGGAGGCGCCTAATGAAAGAGGTAAGGCATTAGTGGACTACTTGTTTACAACTAACTTGACACTACTAAACACAGGCGCAGAACCAACGTTCGTAACGAGACGCAGTCGTACAATTATTGACCTAACTTTGGCGACGGAAGGCGCAGCGGCGATCACTGCTGGGTGGCAGGTCTCCAAAGAGGCCTCCTGCTCGGGCCACAGATGGATCCGCTTCGATATTCAGCTCTGTGTAGCGCCTACACGTCCCTGGCGCAACCCGCGCAACACGGACAGAGCTATCTACATACGCACCCTACAGTCGAAACTGCCTCCCATATGTGAGGCGCGAACTATAGGGAACGAAACGCGTTTAGACATGCAGGTTAGTCAACTTACTGATTCACTGATAAGCAGCTACCATACCGCTTGCCCTTTGACTACCCCGCGCAATACACCGGGCAAACAACCCTGGTGGGGAGCGGAGTTAAATCGCAAACGTGGAAAGGTAAGAAAGGCCCTGAACAGGGCCATGAACACAGGCACGGATGAGGACTGGGACACTTACCACGAGGCCAAATCCAGTTATAAAAAATGCATCAGATTCAGGCGTACCGCAGGATGGCGTAAATTCTGTGGTAACATTGAATCTTGCCAGGAGGCAAACAGGGTAAGGAAAATAGTGGCACAGGAGCACACACCCGAGCCTGCCGCACTCCGTAAACCTGACAACTCACTCACCACGTCACCTGCAGAGGCCAGACGCGTCCTGATAGAAACCCACTTCCCAGGTAGCGTTATTGCACAGGTAACTGACTGGCTCGACACCACTCAGACACCAACAGATGACGATTGGCTCTACGCACAAAGAATGATCACGATGGAAAAACTACAGTGGGCCATCCAAAGTTTCCATCCTTTCAAGGCGCCCGGTCCAGATGGGGTATTCCCTGCGCTGCTGCAGTGGGGAGGCACGTCTGTTGCAGAGAGACTGGTGCCAATAATGAGGGCGTGCCTGGCCTTTAGGTATGTCCCGAAAGGATGGAGAGAAGTGAAAGCGATATTCATACCTAAGCCAGGCAAAGGTGACTATACTAACGCCAAATCCTTCAGACCCATCAGCCTGACCTCGTTTCTACTCAAATCGATGGAGAGACTGTGTGAAAGGGAACTACGAGATGGCGTCCTTAAAGCATTACCTCTCCATGGTAACCAACATGCATACAGCTCGGGTAAGTCCACGGAATCTGCTCTCCATCTGGTGGTAAGCCAGATAGAGGAAGCAATCCATCAGAAAGGTACATGCCTGGGCACTTTCATAGACATCGAGGGTGCCTTCGACAAAACCAACTTCTCCAGCATAGGCGCTGCACTCTCCAGACACGGAGCAGAACAGGTACTAACTGACTGGATAACTAATATGTTAAGCAAACGTGCGGTTCGGCTGGAGGGAGAACAAGAACTGGCCCTTATAGCCAGGGGCTGCCCTCAGGGAGGGGTGCTCTCCCCTCTGCTGTGGAATCTGGTAATCAACGATCTTATTACCAGACTCAACGAACAACGTTATTACACAATAGGGTATGCAGACGACCTCGCAATTCTGGTACCTGGGAAGGTGACTGGAACTATCTGCAACCTTACTCAGCAAGCGCTACGCATAGTGGAAAGATGGTGCAGGGAGTATGATCTTTCAGTTAACCCCTCTAAGACAGTACTGGTCATGTTTACTCAAAAAAGAGTACTAGGCCCTTACCGTCTACCGAAGCTGTTCGGCACTGAACTCCTGCTGTCCAACGAGGTCAAGTATCTTGGGGTCATTCTTGACAGCAAGCTAAACTGGAGCAGTCATTTAGACAGCAAACTTAACAAGGCGTGCATTACCTTCTGGCAATGCAAGAAAATGATAGGCAAGAAATGGGGCCTGTCCCCCAAAATCATTCTCTGGCTGTACTGCGCGGTGATTCGGCCCATGATCTCCTATGGGGCCGTGGTTTGGTGGCCCCGCACAAAGTTAAGTACAGCCGTGAACAAACTGCAACGCATGCAAAGACTGGCCTGCATGGCGACGACAGGCTGCATGAGAACTACCCCGACTGCTGCGCTCGAGGCTATGCTGGACCTGCCTCCGCTCCACCTTTTCATTCAGCAGGAGGCCACGACGGCGGCAGTGCGGCTTAAGGCATTGGATCTCTGGGGTAGGAGAACGACACTACACACGGCTCTGCTAGAGGACCTAAATAAAGAGTTTCCTCTTACGACAGCAATTAGTGACCGGATACCTAAACAGTTTGTTTTTGACAAAAAATACAAGATCCAACTCCATGAGGACCACCGCTGTGAGGGGTTACGCCCAGACGAGTTGAGAATCTTCACCGATGGTTCCAAGACAGGTAATGGCTCAGGAGCGGGGGTGTTCTCAGAGGACCTCAACATCCATATAGCCGTGCCACTTGGAGCACACAACACGGTGTTCCAGGCAGAGTGTGTGGGCATCACCCTGGCCGCATCGGCCATTCTAGACAGAAAGGTAAAGGATTTCCCAATACGTATTCTCTCTGACAGCATGGCCGTCCTGCAGGCGCTGGGCAGCCACACCGTCTGCTCCGGACTGATATACGAGTGTCACCAACGCCTAAACCAGGTTGGGTCAAGCAATAAAGTAACCATTCAATGGATCAAGGGGCATAGTGATTCCCGAGGCAACGATGCGGCGGATGAGCTCGCGCGTAGGGGGTCCAGTATGGCGGCGGTTGGTCCGGAGCCAATCGTGCCAATAACATTTGGCTACCTCCGCAGTCTGGTAAGGAAACGCACCAAGGAGCAACACCACAAATTGTGGATTGATCACAGTGAGTGCAGGCAGTCCAAGGAGGCACTTCCCTCTTTGGATGGTCGTTTTACGCAAAAGGTCCTACGTCTGACGAAACAGCAGTTGCGAGCAGTCACAGCTGTAACGACTGGCCACGGGACTTTTAATAAGCACCTTTTTGTCTTAGGGATTACGGACAGCCCGCTGTGCAGGGCGTGCATGGAGGAGGACGAGACAGCAGCGCACCTGCTTCTAAGCTGCCCAGTAATCGCCGGTTACAGGGCCAAATACCTCGGTGAACCAGGTACCGTACAGGAGGTAGTCAGCAACACGAAGGCGCTGTTGGCCTTCCTCGAGGAGTTGGGATGGATCGAGTGAGATAGTTGGTAGAAGGTTAATTCCCACCCGTACGCAAAATACGCGCTTGGTCGTGGAGTTGCGGAAAAAAGCCCGTTTTAACCTAACCTAACCTAACCTAAGGGTGAAACAGTGATTGTTGACGTCAACCGTTTCCTAATCCCAGGTATACAATTTTAAGTTTATTGAAATTGAAACTGTTAATATTATAAAGCGCTGTTTGTAAAGCTTCGATTTTTTTATTGGAATGCACAAGCCTTCCTCAACGCTGATGCATAGGTACCTACTGCGACGGAACAAAAAACCATTCGTTCAAATCAATTCATTTATGTGTGTCTGATACCGCATAATGCAGTTAATATGCTCGAAATGCCTGCAATGTGATAAATTGTGTACCTAAGTTCCGCTATCGCTTGTGGCTTCGCCCCCACACTTAGTGTACACTTTGTCGCGTGCAAGTAATAGATACGTGCGTGCCGGGGAGGCGGTCTACCTGGCGCATAGTACGAGCTACGAGCATTAATGTTGCTGACCATTAGATGTAAGTAAAAGAAATTTGATAATACACGTTTCATAAAACATAAAAAGTGTTGCCTACATATATTTTTGTTGAAAAAGCGAACACTTTACTATACTGCGTAGTTGTCAGGGTAAGCCGATGTCCTTTTCGGGCGCGGAGAGAACAAGCGAATGACTTTCTTTTTAGGTATCTACGGTAACAAAGTAACTAATTACCTACATTAAGTAATGGAGAATGACGTAAATGACATTCCAACAGTCAGGTAAACAATGGATAATTATCACTGTATTTCTCTTCAAGCTTTATCACCAATCCACTGATCATATAGTAATTTGCCCAGTGGCAAAATGATCAGTATCAATCTCGCCTTTTTCTTCCTCTCTGATCTTGCCTTGTTCGCGCTAAAAAACCATAGATATAAAATTCTAAATCTATGTAAAAAACTAATACCTAATGTTATGTCAAGTTGACATCTGTCAGAATTCAGAGTCGTTCAAAAACCGATATTAACTCTCTCATCAGAACAAAATCTTTAGAAGTGCTGACAAATACATTAATATTTTGCATAATTATTTTCTTAATAAATTGTTTCTGGTAAGTACTTTTTCAGAATTTCAAATTCTGAGAATGCGTTCATTTTATGTAGTAGGTAACCTAAAGCAGGATTTCTGTAAGTTCGCACGAAGGCGTAAAATACTAAGTTGACATTTGATGTGTGACTCACAAGTCGTATGATCCCAGTCAAACATGTTATACACGGCTTAAAACCAAATACCTACATTGGAACAAATTCATCACACCGGTAGAAATGTTTCATACCTCCCTATATTTTATTCAACGAAATTCATTCTCACTTTAGTCAACCTCTGAACAATAAAATGGTACCCGAATAAAGCAGCAAACATTACGAGTGGCCTTATGAAACAATAGGACATCAAGGTTACAGGTTACGTACCTCGAAAAAGGAGATGTACTCTTTATACCTCGATCTGGGACTAAACTAGTGAATTCGTAATTCCTTCACTATTCTTCGTCGGATGAATTTTAGCCCAAAGTACAAATGATACCGTCTCGCTTTGTTCTGCTGAAGTTCGTCGACTTGGTACAGTCGTACTATTAAATTATGCTTAACATCTGCCACTGAAATGTTCTGCAATATTTTGTACTTGGGCTGAATTTTAAGCAGTACATTATTTTTATTCGTAACTGGAATTGTAACTATTATCACGTATTTTCAGAATGGTGGAATATTATATTCATTAGTTTCATAAATAAGTTATTTTATTGTGATGAATTGTATTGTTTTGCCTTAATAACCCATTTTCATCCACGAAAAGAGAATGTTGCAATAAAAACCTGGCAGAGGTCGCTACTCATACCATTACATCTGCTTTCATGATAAGGTGCTTTACGCACCTTCAGTATGCACACGTGCGTTTAGAACGGTTTATCTGGACATGGTGTAAATGTAACACAGTCATAATTGCAAGAAATGGCAGATAATCCCTGCTAAAATTATGCCTGTTATATTATTTTGAAAGGATATAAACCTACATAAGACCTCACGATAATGACATTTAAAATAAAATATTAGTCTAAATACCATTTTCCACATTATAAACCGAGTCTAAAAACGAAAGTCGAGTTATTTTTTTATTATTTGCATTGTAACAATGAGAGCAAACGAAAATTTTGCTTTTAATGTGTCTTTTAATTGTTATGAAGGGCATGCCGGACGCTCATAAAAGGAGAATGGCCAGTACTTTATCAGGAGTACCCAAACGTTTAAAAATCTTGGTTTTTTTATGAGTCAGCGCTTTTAACTTTCTTTTTTATGAAATTAAAGAAATGACATTATTAATTTAGAACGTCGGTAGATCTGGAGATCCATCTCGTTACTTTACACTATTTATGGGTTTGAAAATAGGTAAAAAATACCGATATACTTTTATATACATTATGCAACCAAGCTAGAAAACACAGGCATTTAAAATACCCCAGTGTTATTTAAAAAAAAATTACACCATAAATGTAATTTTCCAAAACTGTTAATAAATACTGGCAAACGAGAGTTTGCGAGTTCTAATCATACCCAAAACACTGTAATAAATCTATTATAGTTCATATGAATTAAAAAATAAAGATGTCTTACCAAATACCACTGCTCCTTAAACAGAGGGTCAGGAAAGGCAGGCACACTGGATTGCCGCATGACATGCCTCGGCTTCCACTGATGGTCCCTCTTGGACCTTCGCAGCTCCCTCTGCTGCATTACCCATCTCACCTGTCAAATGAACTGTCTTTAATCCTCTTTGATAACTTAAGGGGCGGGTAAGTGTGCTCGGAATTTAAAAGGTTTTGAAGGCTGTAGAAAATGAAGTCTGTGGGTAGGTTTTACCGAAAATGTTTGTGAAAAGTATTTCAGAATTAAACTTGTTATTGGCAAAATCAGTGTTAGGTCATCCTTATTCTTATTCCGAAACCGATACAAATAAAAGATACAACCGACTTCCAAATAAAAACACTGCAAAGTGAAAAATAACTTCAAGTTCGGAAGTCGGTGTTCCCGTTTTCATTTCTTCGTTTTTTAACGCCGACTTCCGAAATTAAAGTTATTTTTCACTTTATAGTGTTTTTATTTAGAAGTCGATTGTATTTTTTTGTAAAAAATATTATTTTTCACTTTTTAGTTGTGGCACATAATGGACCAGTTCTATAGGATAGGTACCTTTAATGCCCAAAGTGATGCCAGAATAGATTAACCCAATAACATGAAACTTAAATAAAACCGGTGGTATGTGAGTATACCAGGCTGAACTGTTCACACCTGCATACCCCTTTAGAGCGTACCAGTATGATGTAATGTTATGAAGCGTTGTAAGCAATCAACAGACATGCGATTGCAGCTATCCCGAGTGATTTGCCGTCATTTATTGAAGAGTTCTGAATATCTCCGAAGTTATTCATCTTGATGAAATGGGACCATGTGACAAGCACCAGCTTTCAATTAAAAAAATCATCATAAAAATCGGTTCACATAGTAAAAAGTTTTGAGTTAACAAACACAAAAAAATAAATAAAAATAATCAGGCGAATTGATAACCTCCTTTTTGGGAAATCGGTTAAAAATAGGACAGCGACGCAACGATACTTATCGTTACTTCTATCTCTATTTAGTATCTAAATAACAAGATTTCAATTTAACGGTACCATTGGTGCAAAAGATAACCTGATTCTGTTAAGTTAGCTTCTGCGCTAATAGTTGAAGTTTAATCTCTAGCCGCAATATAACGTAATTTAAATTAGTATTACACCTTCCACCTCATTTCAAGTCGTACTAAGTAACTTAAGCTATTTATTTATTTATGTAACCAACACATAATAAAGAAACATGAAGAAGAAGATCATATTAGCCCTCATAATCCATTATCAATAATACATTGTTATCCTAGGGGTGAAAGTAACTTATTTAGTCCCGAGACGGGGTTTGGCGCCCGGAACGAAGTGAGGGCGCCAATAGTTCGAGGGACTAAATACGTCTTTAACCCGAGGTAAACACTGTGCTTTTCAATACAAATACAAGGAAATAAAAATAAAAACATGAATTAGCTAAAGAAAAAATGATCGCCGCTTTCCCGCCTATTTTGTTTGTTTTTTTTCTGTGGCCGGCCTGCTATTCAGCCATTATTTTTTATTTTCATCATTGAAAAAATGGTAAATATTTTGCCCAAATCTAAGTTATTTTAAATAAATTGTTGAAACTAAATTATAATAAAGTTATTTAAAAAATATATATTCTTTAATCAATACTTAACTTTAAGTTATTTCAATTTTACTTCGTGGTTGTATAGAAAGTTGGAACATGGTTCATAGATATGTGAAAAGGAACTAGTTTTTTTTTTAAATAATTTGACAGCTGTCAGTTGAAAGCGATTCTCTCTAGGGCTGAAAAGTATTACTTTCAACCCGCTCCTCAAGCAACTTCAGACCTACTTTCAGAGTATGAGTAATGAAAAATTAATTAACGGTTTTTTTGTAGTAATAAATTGACCAAAATATCTAGTCCACATAAGATTAAACCTATTAAGGTTTAGGGTTATTTATGAGGGATATTCTAACTAGGTTCTCCAACGTATAACCCATTAACGCTGATCGCTAGCAATGTTACAAAATGCGAGTCGTCACGTTCAGGTCATAAACAACATATTAACAGCAACTAGTCTAGAGCTAAACTTGCTAACAATGATAACACCTATTATGTCCGAACTTAGGATATTGGTGTTCCAAGTAATTGTGTTTCCAAGGTCAAATACTTGCTCTGTGTGAAATAGCAATACAGTACGTATGAATTTATTGATTATTATGACTATACTGGCTTTTTACCCGACTGCCGAAGGAGGGTAATGTGTTTATCAGTCTATGTATGTATGTTTGTTCCTATGTAGCTTTCTAGAGATCAAACGCGTTGGCCGATTTTGATGGTTCTTACGTCAATCGATTCGTCTTAACCCAGCGAGTGTCACTGGCTACATCAAAATTGGAAAATGGCGGCTTTTGTGCGCCATTTTGTGGGTGCCTATATTTTTTTCTTCCAACCCCATCGTGTGGGGTATTAATATTAAAGGGATTTAAAAGGTGATTTCAATAATATATAACACTTATGTTTAAATGTACCTAATTCGAATAAAAAATATTAACTAAAAAGTTATAAATAAAAAAAGTTAATTCAGAAAATCAAAATATCCGACTGCTTAAAAAGCTAACTAAAAAGACGTAAACAAGAAGAAAATCATGCTGTGCAGTCGGAGGATACATATATGCGAGCTGGCTGACCAAAACTAGATGTATTATGTTAATGTAATACATTTTTTAAAGTATTACACTAATATAATTATTGTAAATGTGAAGACTATGTAGGTAATTTTCTTTTTCTTTTTATTTTAATTTTCTCAGTTAGTTTTAATCGTGGTTTGGCAGTTTGATTCATTTATGCGGCCTACTTAAATGTCCTTTCTTTGATATTATTCGTCGAATCATTGAGCTCCTGAAATTGTGAGTTGACCTACATAGTTACTGACAAATTCGTGCACTGTCTGGACAGGTCCACACAATCTGGCTGATTCTTTGCTCAAAAGACCATTTCAGACACCAATCTACATGGTCTTCACATGATCTAACCAAGATTATGTCTAGACTTTAAAAGAGACTGTGACCTCTGAGTTTATTTCGGCCTTTCTTCTCAGAGTAGTCAGATAGGAAACGCCGATCTCATCTAGTTTAAAAAAATATGATCGACATGTAAAAGTGTTTGTACAAACTAACTTACAGAAATAAATCATTTATCATTGGACATCTAAGAAACAAATGAAGTGTTGTGAAGTTTCGAACGACCCTGTTTTCATTTTACATTTTATATAAATTGTAGTTCTAAAAACTAAAAAACACGCTTTAATGGTAAGCATAATGGGACAAATTGTTTAAATTATTGCATTGTCATCGGTCCTTGATAAGTGTGCAAAGTTTCAAATCAATCCAACGTTTTGAAGTGGGTGAAAATCACGTTCAAAGATTCCGTTACATTGATACATAGATACATACATACCAAGCTAATAAAAGCGTGTTAATAAAGTAAATAAAAAGTGTTGCAATTCAGTGTTTAATTATTAATATAAATTTAGCTTTCTATTCAATTAAACTAGTACCAAAACCTAACAAACCACCCAAATCACTCAGGCAAATCGATCTTTTCACCGGCCCTCCATTCTGGACAAGCAGTCAACAGGAAAACTTCACGGATGGCTAAATCCCATTCAAATTGGAAGATTAACTAACTGGCCAATCCCTTGAGACAGAATCCTTACGTCAATACGGCATAGAATCAATTATTCAAAACGGGGCAAGTCATGATATTGAAGCCGATAACTTTAAGGATAATCCCAATGAATAATTTGATGGTGGACCGATGTCAATCAAATTAACGTGTATTGATTGGGTTCGCAAACAAACGAATGGTTTGGAAGTAGTTGGTTGAAGACCATTTGGTTAGGTACTGAGTAAGTTGCTTAGAGTTTAAAATCCTCTCATGCTGAGGTCGTGGGTTCGAATCCGGGCAAGTACCAATGTGCCTTTTTCAATTCATAATTCAAAATCAAACTTTTTATTTCACATAGGCCTACATGGGCACTTATAAAACGTCGACAAAAGGCGCACGGTTCGGGTTGGTCGTATCCTATGGAGAAGAACCGGACAGAAACTCCACGATTTCTCTTTTAATTTTTTTTTCGGTTTTACAATATTCATATTACAGCATTACTTAGATACATATTATGGGGGGACAACGTAGGCCCGACATTAAGTCGTAAGAAACTAAAAAAATGTAAAACGATATAAAAATCAAACGTTAACAAGCATCTAGAAATCTAGAAGGCCTGCAACGTTCATACATTCACAAAACAATCGGTAAAAGAATCTATACAAAGGAAAAAAAAAAAAAATATGTACTGTCTACGTTTATCTTGGACATTGCTGACTACAGTGACCACGGTGAAGGAAAACATTGTGAAGAAAACCTGGACTTATCATACAAATATTATAAATGCGAAAGTTCGGATGGATGGATGTATGTTTGTTACTCAATCACGCCTGAGCGGCTAAACGTATCTGGATGAAATTTGGAACAGAGATAGACTATAGTCTGGAATAACAAATAGGCTACTTTTTATCCCAGTGTAATAGTAGTAGTGTAGTTTTTATCACTTGGGATAAGAAAACACTTTTCACGCGGGCGAGGCCGCTGGCAGAAGCTATAGTTATTAATATAAGTTTGAAATCACCTCGTGCCTGCTCTGTAGAAATGGTCTTTGCCCTGCAGTTAGACAGGGGAAAAGACACATCATATACATCATTTGAATTATTTCGTTTGATATTATAATAATAGAAAATCGTTATATCACTCTAACATCAGAATTAATTAGAACTTGTCCACACGCCTACACATAACAACATGTAATTCAAACAAATGACATACTATTACAGTCTAGACTTGTGAAGTAATTAAAATATAATCTGCCGAACTTAATAATTACCGTCATACTTAAATAAACTATGATGACTAGCATTTTGTGCCGTTCTACGAAATTCTAGAATTAATCAACGTTTTTAATTACACTTTCGGGCGTCAAAGACAAAATAATCACTCTCTTTGACCTAAAAAAATTGCGAACGATAATATTAATTACCTAATTCTGTAAGTTTTTAATTAAAGTTTGTATATTGTTCTGGAATAAACTTAACCTCAAGTGCCAGTCCACCTTGCCTTGTTGCCCTGAAAACAGTGTGTTAAAATTTCACCCAGTTATCTCTTCCGTTTCTGAGACAAAGCCTTATGTTACATACAATTCCAAGCATGGCCTTTGGGAACGGAACCCTTATAGTAAGGGGAACTCTTATATAAGGATTGTTCGTAGGCTTTATGTGGTTCTCGGTAAAGGTTTAGGAAGCGAGGCAGGAAGAGTACTATGTTCGTTTTGAAAGCTGTGCTTAGAAAATGTCAAAAGATGGTGTAACGACTTTGTCCTAACAATCCTACCACTCCAATCCTTGCTGACAAGAAACCATCCTTTGTAACCCCCGACGGAAAAAGAGGGTGTTATAAGTTTTATGTGTGTGCCTGTGTATTTGTGGTATCATAGCTTCTAAACAGATGAACCGATTTTGACTTTTTTTTTTGTTTGAAAGGTGAGTTTATCGAAAGTGATCAAATTAAATCAAATCAAATTGTTTATTTGCTTAATACAGATAGGTTCAAACAGATGTTACAGATGGGTATAAAGTACACTGTATCATTACCTAATAAGGTGTGCAAATATTTATATTATTGACAATCTATTTAAATAATTATTAAAATAACATTACAAAATAATTACACTCAAAAAATAAAACAAAACAAAATAAAATAAATTCAAAATACTACAAATGTCAAAAGTGAAATAAAATAAAATACAAAAATTTCAGATGAATTAAAATACATTTCATAAACTTAACAATCAAATAAATTAAAGAGTTGATCTTAGCTATGTTTGATGAAAATTGGTTCAGCCGTTCAAAATTTATGTGTTGTTACTGTTTAAATGTTGTTTTTTTTTTTGCTTGTATTATTAGAATAAACACTGGTACTTAGCTGAATCCGGTAAGACTGGAAGCCGACCCCAATATAGTTGGGAAAAGGCTAGGCAGATGATGATGATTAGAATAAACAGTGTAACAATTGTAGATAGGCCAATACATAAATAAATAAATAAATCGGGCTGTTTCCGCAAGATATTGTGTCATAATTATGTGGTCAGTATAGATTGTCGATTGGAGCGTGTCTACTACTAGATAAATTATGTAGTACTATAGCTGTTCCCCGCGGCTTCGCTCCCGTGAACCACCCCACAGGACCCGTTTTCGGGATTCAAAAATAGCCTATGTCACTCAAACGGCGCAAATATAACAACCTTATTGGAAGTTATATGTTTGAGCCGTTTGGGGTTGAAACATTAGGTCCATGGGGTCCGAGTGCGCATCGACTTTTTCGAGAAATTAGCACAAAGCTCGTCGACTCTTCACGTGACCAGAGGGCTGGCCTTTTCTTCGGCCAGAGAATCAGCATTGCCATCCAACGTGGCAATGCTGCCAGCGTTCTGGGCACTTTTCCCGTTGACATTGATGTGGACGAATTTTTTGATGCACAATGAGCTCTTTTCCGTCTCCCTTTTGTATTTGTATATAGGTTTGTTTTTTTATAGAATAATCAATTGTATATTATGTTAATAAATGACTTTGTCGTAGAATAAAGTAGTTTTCTATTGGTGAAATAATTTTTAAATCGGTCCAGTAGTTTCGGAGCCTATTCGGTACAAACAAACAATAGAATCTTTCCGCTTTATAATATTATTATTATGTATATTAATATTAAGTATAGACGAAATAAAGATATGTCGGAGGTCTTGTTACAGAAGCAATTACAGGTATGTTTTTTATTGTTTTTTTGCCCTCAGCTTCTTTTTCCATTACAATATTAAGAAGCAAAAAAGGTTTACCTGTGGGTCATTTTTGAGTCTATTAAAATGGTCGATGCTGGCATTCGGTGATCTTTTACTGACGTGTGGGTGTGATAATAAGTAGTAGTGCTTCAGGTTGCCAATCTGCAAACAAAGAAAATTTACATTAGATTTACAAATTTTGATTTCCTTTTAAATTTAGGGAATCGGAATATTGTACAGTGAGTCGCAAAAAAGCGCAACAAGGTTGGTGGGATTAGGCTAATGATACACGTGTCATATATTACCCTAAAGAGCGGACGAAGGACGAAGGAAACATCGAGACAAAAAGATACAATATGTAAAAGTAGACGTTGGTTCCATTAAAAATGTTCATTAAACCGTTACATACAACCAGAAACTAGCTTGTCAACTTGCTTTGCTGACGTAAGCAAGATCGCTCATTCTGTATGCGTGCCGAACATTCCCGAGCTCCGACCGAGTTCCGCTAACATTAATATTATGGTATACTGATATACCGAGAATTCGAATATTACTGTGAAAGAATGATGTGATTGCTCTGTTAGCTTTAAGTTCTTAAGAGGTAACATGACGAGAAATAAAAACATTTGAAAGTAAAAGGAAAATGTTATCAGAAACTGATTTACATAAAGGGCAACGATTGTGGAACGGTCTGAGTGTTTCTACCAGAGAGGTACTAGGCCACTGAGCGGTGCGAGGATGCGTAGCGACGCTGTGAAACGTTGCGCAGTTGAGCGTTGCGAGGATGTGTAGCGGGCTTGTTTCAGATGAGGTGTGGTGGGAGCGCAGAGCGCACGCTACTGCCCGAGTGCTAGGCCAGCCAGTGTTGCCGTTCTAGTGACTTAGTTGTTAGTTCTAGCCGATTTCATGAGTGGATATGAAAAATAATTCAACGACTTCTAGCGACTAAACTGTTCAAATAAATATCATTAGATAGCGCGATATGCATCGATTTCTTGTTGAATTGTGTGTAAAACATTTTCTAGAAATTAAATTAAACCAATGCAGTATAAACAGTTATCTTTCAATTTATAATCAGTTAAAATTACAAAAAAGCTAGGTATAAGTACTTGTACCTACATTTCTATTTCAAAAGAAATGTCAACCGGATATTCAGATAAATATCACTGGCACTGGAAGTTGAATCATATTTCCACCAGCTGCTTTTAGCCTTGGTTTGCCCTATGGTTCAAAAGTCGCTAGAAGTCGTTGAATTATTTACTCACAACACATCCGTCGCACACATTTGTATGTACAAAAACCTCGCGCGGCTGAGCCGTTTCCAGTAGAGCTGTGCTGAGAGAAGTTAGGTAAATGAAGTGATTCTATTGATTCTTAACAAACACAGCCCTCGCTATGCATCCTCGCACTTCTCTGGTGGAAACACTTATAGATGGGAGTTTTTCAAATATTAGTATCTCTTATATCCACTATTTCATTGTTCTCAATAAATTCCACAAATATTGAAATAAACCTCTTTGGAAATAGCTACTTCAACAGAAGTCTACCATTAATAAACAGGTAAGAAAATAAACATTCATTCCTTTCAAGACTAAATCCACACAATAGATTCAGGTTGAACAGTAATTTATTTGTGAATAAATAAATTGATCAAATAGACCTAGGTGGTTCTATCGAAGAATAGTGCGGTCTATAAAACATGTCCCTTTATACTCTACAAACGACTAAGGTAGAGGTAACCCTTTGTTTTACGACCAAGTGATGCCATTGACACACGAAGATTTTAATAAATTGTTGGCTCAAGTCTAAAGCCCCGTCACGCTTTGTACCGCTACGAAGTTACGCGGCTACGGCGTAGCGCGTAGGCCGTAGCGAAATGTTTGAGATTGGACTGCCAAACTCATACATTCCCCATGTATGAGTTTGGCAGTCTAATCTCTTGTAGCTCCTGAACTAATTATCAGATTCGGATAAATAAATTAGGTGTTGTTGAATTAGCATGAATACACCGCGTACAATAGGCTTATGACATGACTTCAAGCTAAATCTGAGATGACGGCAAATAAACAACAAGTACCTAACGGAAAAATAATCTTTACAAATTTATCGTGTATGTGAGTTTTCTATAGAATTGTAAGTTCAAAAACGTGCATACAAAAAATCTAAACGAAACATACTTGTAAATTTCACGAAAACATTAAAGAACGTTTTATTTGATACCTAGTCACCTATTAGCCTTGAGCTTCAATAGGCACACACAGTAAGATGATTTGTCATTAGATATTGTAATTGTTTTGTATTAGAATCTATTACTAATTCACTAATCACGATCCGCCGCACCATAATCTGTCGATAATTTCATAATTAATCAAACATGAATTACTATATAGTGGTATTTGATGAGGAATACAATCCCTTTACACATTAATTTGCTGTACAATAGCTTTTCTCCCTATAATCTCTCTCTCCTATACCTCCCATACCATCTCTTTCTAGCTAAAAAAATGCAAAAATAATTTCTTTTTAAGAAGAAAAATGCTATAATTTATATTAACGTGGATTGAGCCTGTCATATATTTAAAATGAGAGTTGGGATAAACCGGCCAAGTGCGAGTCGGACTCGCGCACGAAGGGTTCCGTATCACAAAAAACGGCAAAAGAAACACGTTTGTTGTATGGGAGCCATATAAATGTAAATATTTATTTTATTCTGTTGTTAGTATTTATTGTTATAGCGAAAACAGAAATATATCATCTGTGAAAATTTCAACTGTCTAGCTATCACGGTTCATGGGATACAGCCTGGTGACAGACAGACAGACAGACGGACCGCGGAGTCTTAGTAATAGGGTCCCGTTTTTACCCTTTGGGTACGGAACCCTAAAAAGAACATTAGACTAAAAATAAACTTCAGCTGGGAGAGGCAACTCGAAGTAAAAATAATCTGACTACATCAAATATTTATTATTTATTACTTACAGTAGGTAAGCCTCGGCATAAATCACACGGTTATGAAATGGTAATAAGATTATTATTATTATCATAAGTGTCCGTAAAATATAAAGCTTCAATAGGTGATATCGTGCAAGTGTTTTTAAGACTATTACATGTGCAAAACGCATTGCGTTCATGTGTATTTTTGAGAAATAAGAAGAAAAAAAAAATTGATGAGAGAGTATATTATATCTTTCGTGGTTATTATTTTGAAATGACTTTTTACCGGCCCAAGGAGATATTAATATTGTCAAGAAACAAATATACTCAAATCTATTAAAAAACAACACCATAAAATCCTTTTCACATTACAAAAACCATTTCCACGATGTCATGTCACAGATTATTAAAAGCAATGAAGTCAACATACGGCTCAAAGGGTTCATACTCAAACATTTTTTATCGTCCATAAAAAGTGACAGGCAATAGTTATGCTAGGATCGGATCGAGTGTCGTTTTGCCCAACAAAAGCAACAAACCAACTGGTCGTTGGTTTGTTGCCCTTAGGGAGGCTAAGTTGTAAATGATATTGCTGTATTTTTGTGGGTAGTAGCGATCGTTTTATGTTATAAAATAATAGTGAATTTGATAGGGTTTCTCCCGGTAGTGGCCGAATTTTAATTTTGTAATATTGAATTTGATCTGTCTGTCAATGCGTTGTTTATTTGTAAATAATTATTGTTATAACTTAATTATATACTTATATCTTTTTAATAAGACTGAAAAAAAATCCGTGTAATCTTTTTAAGGCAAAGTATTTAGAATATTTTGTATCAAGTCCAATTTATGTCTACGCTTATTATAATATTTGGCGACGACATTTCAACATTAAATTCAAATATTTTATGTTTTTTTATTACAGTCCGGTGTAAACACGGCCCATTTTAAACGCTCGCAAAATAAGGTCAAGTACTTTGTGGCTGTTTATCCATACTCAGTTTGTTCCCATTGTTACGGTTCTAATTAATTTTAAAATACCTTTGTTTGGTTATACGTTTCCTATTATTTTGTCGAGAATTTGACAACCAAGTCTTTTGTGCCAGATTAAACAAATAATTTATTAATTATTACAGGTACGCTGTTGGTGAGGCTTTGTAGTAAAATGGAATTATTTGAGGCTGTGAATAAATAAGACATTTGTATTGGAAGATAAACGAGGGTAGTAACAGTTGTCGTCTTGGGTCAGCGCACATGGAGTTATAAAACCAGTTGTCGCTTGACGAAGGGTCTGACTTTGCGCCGGTCTACTGAGTCGGACCTATTCGAACCCTGTAACTGAGATTGTCTTTTTATACTCCTATTGTATTGCAACAGTTGACGTGTTGTCGGCGACGGTATTATATTTCACTGTAGAGTTTTTTTAAACTATAATAGAAAACCGTTGTTTTCTTAAAACATTTCATTGCATATAAGTCTTGTGTGCTTTGTGTAAGTTGTTGTCTCGAAGTCTTTTTTTGGAAAATAGTTTGACAACTCTTCTTCTTCTTTTCGTGTGAGGATGTGACCACCTCTGTGTCAGAGTTAATTGAGCCACTTCTGGGAACCCCACAGACCTCTGGCTTGGCTATTTCAGACTTACATTAACTATATAAGTCCAGGTTTCCCCACGATGTTGTCCTTCACAACAAAAAACTCAGTGCTTTATAATAATTTACTTCTAACTTTCTCAAATCATCAGATAATAAATAAAAACAAAAGTGTTAAAAGTGCTAATCATTCGGACTCAAATTTGAGCGCAACGGATAATAGCCGTTAAGTGCGGAACATAAGTTTTATATCGGCGTGAATAACTCGTTCGCAGTGCTGCCAATACTCCGCAGACATTTTTGACGTTTGCGTTTGATTCAACCCAGTGATTCGTTCTTCTTGCACGAGTTTGGAACTAATGCAACGCCGACTTCATGGAGGGCCGAATATGACCCCAGGCTGTCTGCGTGAAAGGATGAGCATGATAAAATGCTGTCCGCCCTGGTCAAGGATGTCTTCGAACCAAAAAACTAGTGTGCGGCCATTCAAAACACTACCACCGAGCTTGAGGGTAGAAAGCGGCTAGCTGGTGGCCCAGTGAGGGAGAAGGGTAAGGATCTGGTATACCAGCAACGAGGCAATCGGAACCTAAATCGCCAATCATACTCGGCAGCCACACAGCTACTTGCTGCCCCGCCAAATGATGATGAGAAAGTCGCACACCCATGGCAATAGCGTTAGAAGCGAACTTTCAGTATCAAATTTGCAAGACAAATCTGCGGGATATGCACCCTTTAGGTAAATTGAAATCAGCTAGCCACCATAACCCCAAACCCCGTGTCGTCGTGCTGGTGCTGGCTGTTGTCGCGAATATAACGAGTGAGTGAGAGAAGTAGGCAGTACGGCACAGACGCTCCCGACGTTCGCTCGGCATTGTTCTGCGTGGAACAGCAGCACCAGGTATCACCTCTATGTCAAGCACATCTGATAGCCAGGTACGTGACCATCTAAATAACATCTGTGGAACTGATGTGTGCACGGTAGTACTCCAACCTCATGGTAAATACGCATCCTTCAAGTTGGGTGTGCCTTCAAAACTGGCTGAGCTAGCCATGGAGATTGAAAACTGGTAAGAGTATATTTGCGTTAAACCATGGCACCGTAACTTTCGTGCCCCAAGTATTGAAACACAGTAAGCCCATTAACATTTAAACATGTCTCTACTTATCGCAATGTCTGTCTCAAAAAGTGCGAGGGCTCAAAACTAAACATTGAGCTCAAGCTTGTTACTCTCCTAACATGACTAGTCGTAGCAAAAACCAATTTGGAAAATTCTTAGTTTTGCAAGGTCAAGAGCATCATATCTAGTTTGAACGGAACTATTTTAGGCGATCTAAATTTAAATAATATTAATAATTATTTCATTTGTTTCATAAGCTTTTTTAGTCTGAGAAGAATGAAGTGATGAATATGCGTCGGAGTAAGTTAGATGTTATGTTGGCCCGGGAGGGAGTTATAGTCAATTGCGAGCATGTCGAGGTTATGGAACTGGTTCCAATCGATTTGCATCACCCACTGTTGGATATTGAGGATGTCATCACACCGCAGATTAAGGTAAATAAATTTACCCTAGCAATATAGATCGTGGTAAAGATTGAAATTTTTGTAAAGGGGTCTACGCACTTTTTAGCAATCTTGTTCGTTCTACTCAATGGCCAGATGGTCTTGGCTGCAATGACGCAAAGAATAATCTATGGTACATTTGATTCTTCTTTACCAAAAAACCAGGGCAGGACCTAGTATGATTTACTTGAGATATCGTCAACGACACTCAGCGTAATTCCAGACTCAATCACAAATATAAGCATTCGCGGTGTAATCTGGCGTATGATGAGTTTACGCTTTAAGATCAGATTTGAAGGTGAGAACCCAGGAGGCCTACAGATTATATTGTGCTACTGTTGAAAATAACTTAGGAAAATATCTCAAACAGTTCTGGCAGCACATTTGCGGCCTGCAATCAAAGGGCGCTGCAATCGTGGTTCTTGATGGTGAGAGTAGTTCAGCAGCCTAATTGCGTTAGTGAATTCTGCAAAGCAAACAAGTCGATTCCTTCCCAATAACGACTTTACGTATTAATATTCAATACATAAAGTCGTTTTTGGGAAGGAATCGAATTGTTTGCTTTGCAGAATTCACTTACTCAATTAGGCTGCAGGTGTCAAAGCGGCCGAAGTATTTGCTCAGCTATTTTGTCAGCGTGTTTCTGCCCGACACACCTAAACTGGACCCAAAATCCATAAAGGTGAATGGCGACGGCAATAATATTCCTCTCTCCTTCTTAACACCACCTGATGTGGTCAAGGGGATTGCCAAGCTCAAACACTGCAGCTCGATTGGCCCTGACAACATTCTAGCCTTTATCCTCAAAGGATGAAATGATACCTTGGCATCATCTCTGTGTCATGTTTTCAACATAGCTCTCCAATCCGGCGTGTACCCTGAGCCGTTGATAACTTCGCGAGTCACTCCTATCCCTAAAACCAATGACAGAACATCTGTTGATGAACAAAAACCCATCGCTATCCTGCCAACCGTTGTAAAGGTCTTTGAGCATATTGTCCATGCTACTATTCACAAACGCATAAATATTTCGCTTTCTGATGCCCAACACGGTTTTCGGCCTGGTCGCTCCGTAAACTCGAATTTGCTTATTCTGCTTGTCTACTATATGAAGTAGCTTGGACGCCGGTGGGTAGGTTGACGCTCTGTATTTTGATTTCCAGAAACCGTTCGACCAAGTTGATAATGATGTGCTCTTGACAAAGCTGGGGGCCATCGGTTTCTCGTCCGGATTTCTAAACATCTTTGCAGTCTACCTCAGGGATCGGAAACAGTTCGTCGGACATGGCTGCTTTGAGTCCTTTTTATACTCGCTCGGGCGTGACTCAGGGATCCATATTAGGGCCACCTCTGTTCCTGATTATGGTTAATGCTCTATAGCTTAGATATGCCGACGACCTAAAACTATGTAGTTGTGCAAATCAGAACACTCAAGGATTGCAATCTCCTACAAAGGGATGTTAACGCCATCTGCGAATGGAGCATTACAAATATATTGCATTTTAATACTGGCAAGTGCTACGTCATGACGTTCGATCGGGGGTTGCGACCTATCCATTAAGATTACAGTTTGGGTGGTGTAGTAATCACTCGAGTCACCACCGTAAAGTACTTGGCAGTGACCTTTAACCGCTGTCTGACCTTTAAAGATCACGTTGCTAACTTTGCGAAGGCATCTTTCAGGCGCCTGGGATTTGATTTGCGAAACGCTCGTGACTTCCGCAATCACAGAGTTATTGGGCTTTTGTTCACCACTCTGATCCAAAGTAAACTCGAATGCAGTGCTTGTGTCTGGCACCCATATACCGCGACGCAGAAGTTAATGCTTGAAAAAGTGCAGAAAACCTTCCTTAGATTTCTGTTCCAAAGGGTATACCATTTCTGCCTTTATATGTACCCAACGAATTATCTTTTAGGAGTCTTTGGTTTTAACTCGTTGGAGGTGAGGAGAGGTTATGATCAGCTCGCGATAGCGAGTAAGGTTCAGACGTATTGACTGCCCTGAGCTACATGACCTTTTCTGCCGACTGTTTGTGCCCAGCAAATACGTTGGACACCGTCAGAGTCGCCATCACGACCTGTTCGCACCACCGTCATCCAGAACAGTCGCTAGAGCTGAATCCCTAGTGTGTCGTGCTTTGAAGATGCTCAATGCCCTCTTCACTGCCAATCCTGAATGTGATGTGTTTGCGGACGAATGGTATAAACTAATGCGTGCATGTCTGGTTTTCGGTGAAAGAAAGTATGCGAGGGTCTACTGTTTTATGTTAATTGTATTGTTATTTTTGTATTATGAATTATTGATTACATTATATTTTAATATAATTATTGATTATTTATTTTTCAATCCACTGTGCCATATTAATTATCTAATGTGACACAGTTGTCAACATTGTTATGTTTCACAATTTATATGTTAATTAATGTAATTGGTATCTGTATCGTTTAAATAACTATAAACAAATAAAAAGCGATTTTGGTATGTTCATCAACAATGCAATCATTTGCACTCAGAATGTATCATTTGGTGAAGTAGAACTGATGAAGAAGACCACAGATGGCCACTGGAACTCCTTAATGCTAAGTATGTCACGGGTATAAGATATCTCGAATAGTTAACCAACTGTGATGAAGCAAATACTTATAAATGAATGGTACTGATGAAAATGGTACCATCGAACTGATCTGATGATGAAGCCGCATTGGGATTGGGCGAGACCTGTCTCTGCCAGCGGTTGTGAGGGCCATGCTGGCAGGTGGGACTCCAGGGTCACGGGTGGTCAGATTGGGGATTCTGCCCGCCCACCAAGTGACTCTAAGAAAGACGGTGGCACAGTGATCACGTAAGCCTTGCTGCTTAGGGGAGACGCCCCTCAGTCTCCCCAGGGATGTGCCCTAACAAGCGTTGCACAGAGGGGGTTCCGGAGTGGTCTTAGGTAACGGAGCCGCTTCCAAGTGCTGATGGTGTTCACTGGGGTGGTTTTAGTGAGGTAAAAATGCCACACTCCCTGGTCTTTTTCCCCAAAAGTCCAGGCGCCTTTTGAAGGATTACCCCGTAAACAAAAAAAAAAGGCACGGGAAATCCGAAATAAAACACTGTATCCTAATCGTGTTTGGGCATATTGCAATCGTCATGAAATTTACTTTGGCTGTAAGTAATTGTCATGGTAATTGGAGGTAACCTACCAAAACTAAAAAGAGATTAATAAATACATTTTAACAAATAAATCAAACCGACTTACAAAACAAAACACTACAAAGCGAAAAATAACTTTCTTTTCCGAAGTCAGTGTCGAAAAACGGAAAACAATAGGTACCAAAGACACCGACTTCGGAAATGAAACTTCCTTTTCGCTTTGTATTGTTTTTTTTTAAGTTTTTCGTACACCTATCGTACTGCAACAATAGACTGTTGTCGGTGACGATATTATTATTCACAGTAGTTTTTAAAAAACTTTAATTCAAAACTGTTGTTTTCTTAAAAAATTTCATTACATATAAGTCTTCTTGTTACTTTTTGTTTAGTTGTTGTCTTGAAGATTTTTTTGGAAAAATTCTTTGAAAACTGAAAGTTAGAAATCATTTCTAGCTTATCATTCATGTGGCTGTCTCTATGCACGATTAATTTCAAATTAATCAAGCTAATGATGGGTAATTGTCGGTAATCTGCGCGGCCTATTTGTGTCATACAGTGGGGCTTATTATAATCCCGGGGGAGTCGTAACGAGTTGAATAACTATGTCAGCCAGCTAGCTAGCTTTACTGTTTTACGAGTAGGTAATGACGTACAGTCTGGGGTTAATGTTGTCAACCTATATTTTAAATCTATACTAATATTAGAAATACCAAAGTGACTCAGTCTGTAATGTATGTTTGTTTGTTACGGTTTCACGTCTAAGTATCTAAATCGATTTTTATGAAATTTTACATAAGTACGAGGAGGGATCAAAAAGTAGTGACAACGACATACTCCTTGGTAAGAAAAAAAAACACTGGCAGGCATAGCTCAGATACATATTTGTAATATTAATAAAGAAAAATGCCACATGCCACACGGACGAAACCGCAGGCAGATTCTAGTAATATATATCGAACCGAGCATTGTGCCTATAATGTATGCCTTTATTGGTATAAAGTTTTGCAATTTATTACAACTATTCAGACAGTGGGAAACCTTTTGAAGATAAGCAAGTAATTTATGAATCCCTAAAGCACCAATATGAGAACCTACAACATGAGTTATTTGCTAAATAATTTGTTATTATGAGAATCATTCTTTAATTTGATATTTACATTACTGTGAAGTGTATATTTACATAGCTCTGTTTTGTTTTGGCGAAAATTAACTAATATATTTGCATTGCCCGTCTTCCTGGCCGAATTTCGGTCATTACGAGCAACATCAGTGGATACTAGCCAACTGCGCTGGAGACATTATAGAGCAAAACTTTTTCACAAAAAATAAACCGACTTAGGCGCAGGCCGCACAGAAATGGCGTCGGGCACGGACATGGCACGGACTTGTAAAGATAACACTAAAAAGTGCAAAAATAAGTTTCGTTTGCAGTTTTTTTCTTTACAAGTCCGTTTATTTTATGTAAACAAGTTTTTAATTCTCCCTTATTAGTATTATTACCTTATCACTAAAAATTTTGCAATTTCTATAGTATCACTATATTATTTACACATTCTTGCTGTTTGGCGCTAAGAAATTCGATTGTATGTTCTCTTAAAAACTGCTGCTCCGATTTTGATGAAACTCACACATTTTCCTAAGTTTAGAGATACTTAAACCAATAAAAAAGAATGATCACGGTCCGATAAGTAGTTTCGGCGAAATGCGTGGACAAACATACTTACATACAAACATACACTTATGAAATTTGGTACACATGTTTAGAAGCCCATATAGAGTAGCATATGTAAATATTGTGCAATTCCAACGATATTACATACATACGTGTCGAATTGATTACCTCCTTCTTTTTTGAAGTCGATGATAAATATATATGCGAAAAAAACAGGTGCACAATTTTTTTTTAACTAGTATTGATTTAATCAAATCACCTATTCCAACAACACGCTCTAACGATTTTTTTAAAGCACTTTAGCAAAACTAACCCCACAAAGGAATAATACCGTCTAGATTTTAGTAGACTAAACTCCAGGCGATTCCACTAAGTGCTATCTGAGTTCACACGGCTATAAACTGGGGAGTTTTAAGATTGCAACGGTGCATAAATTGTGACCAGTTATTGTGCCGCTGGGAGCGCTCGATAAGGAGCCACTTGCATCCAGCATTTATATCTCTCACGTGACGAAGTGGGTAACGCAACAGGGTTTTCTTTTTGATAAGATAAAGATTCTTTTGTGAATTTAGGTAATTTAGGACTACAATAGTTAAACACCGAGAATGCTTTCCAGTTAAATTCATTCTCCGGGACTTCGTCGAGCTTCATTGCCTCGGCGCTTTTCTGGTGGTCTCCACTGTTGATTCTGGCTTTCAGGAGTTCCAGTGGTTTGGGAATAGTGCGGTAGGATTGTCCCAAAAAAAAATGCTTTCCAAGGCATTTGAACGAGTGATGCCTCGGTAAACCCGATGTGTTGTTCGTTCTGGCTGTCATTGGCAAATCTCTAAGAATCGTCAGGGGTAGTTAGTAACTCGAAAGTTCATTGGAGTACTACCTAATATGGTCATATAGCCGCATCCAGCTAGACCAGCAACTTTATTGCGTAAGTGAGTTCAGCAGGGCAAACGGAACAACTCCATGAACGAATATGACACATCTTCTTTAAATAATTTAGAAAGACTACGTCATCCACCCTATCTGTGACTTGATTTCACATATCCTTTCCATGGCCTTCACCTATTTTCTTCACCCTTACCTAAATTTTTTCTTTGCCGAATACACTTATGGAATTAGGCTGCAAAAGCTGCCTCCGACGTCAAAGAAATAAGGCTAGGCAGTTGATGAGTAAGTGTAATTGTTTGCAGGCGTTGTGCAAATTCACAACTCTTTTGCTATGAAGCAATAACGTCTCTGACCGTTTGTTGTACATCGGTTACCTGCAAGGCTATTGAAGACCAGTTGAAGTGTACGAGCTATTAAGAAATAAATAATAAAACAAGAAATTACCACATGAGCCACATATAAACCAACCTGTCACAATCAAAACTATAATTGGTCCAAACAAGTCTAAACTACATAAATTAGCTAAAACTACTTTTTAATAGTTAAAACTCCTTTAAAATTAGATAGAAACCTATTAGGTTGGTATTGTTTTAGGATAACTTGTACAATCGTTTTAATTGATAACATTTTTGACTGCAATCAGGCTGAACTGGTTATGACCAAAAATCTGTTTAAACCATAGCATACCTAAACGCCGCAGTAAAAAAAAAAGAAAAGTTTATTTTGTTTCGAATTTTTACAGTTACTTATTGCAATGAAGAGGTAGCTTTATAAAGATTCCGCGGAGTGCGTTCAAGCGAGATTCCAATTATCCACAGCTTTTATTCCGTCTCTCCGATGCTCTATTGTCAAGACACTCGCGCATTCAATGAATATTTTTCATTCATGTGTGGCTTTAATTAATATCTATTTTAGAAATTTTCAACGGAAACTGTACCCTTTTACGCGCAACGTGTTCCCTTTTGTTGTTTAATTGATTTTCAGCGTTATCTGTACCGAAACTGTAATGAAATGTGTTTAGTCTGAATAGGCTTTTATGTTTCATATCACGCATTTAATGTGGGATCAGCTACTATATTAGTTTCTTTTGATATTTTAACCCTTTTACAGTACAGAGTATTGTTATTTTAGTTATCTTGTTTACAACTACTAACATCTCCCTCACTAAATTACATTATTTATAATAATATCTGCGAATAAGATTTTGGCAAAAATAACAACGTTACTATATTACATAAATGTCAAACTGACGTATACGTTATTGTTAGTCTGTCAAGCGCTATTGTTACTGTATTGATACTGACAGCTGTCGCGGAGATCAAGATATTTTTTATGAACTATAATTAAACAACTTAAGGGTTTTAAGAGCAATCTAATATAAAATGTATATAATTCGTCCAATCCACGGCCCCACCAATTTTTGCCATTAATTTGGTATTCCTTAAAGTCGAAAATAAGTTACTAAGCCTGACGGCTTCTATTATAATCCAGTTTTAATTTTGATTTGTTCTAAAACCTTAATCCTCTGGATCCAGATAGGCTGACATTTAAGACAGCTCCCCAAGGAAATAAATCTGGAAATAAGCTTTTCGTTAATTTATCAACTTCTGATTTTTAGGTTGTTATAGTGTAAGAATAAATTAAAATACTGACTAAATTCAGAACGGGATGAGTTATTAAAGACACAACTAAACCTACCTATATTCTTGCAAATAAATAAATTCTATTTCCATTCCATTCCATTAATTACCCTTACTTGGACCCCACACAATTATTATATTTATTTTATAATTAATGTACACACAGTAAATAATATATATAAAGGAACTGCTTATTTTTTAAGAAATTTCTACCAGCAGACCCGTGAAAAGGAAAAATGTAAAAGCTATGTAGACAATAGTGTGTGAGACCAGGAAGAGAAGAAAAGTGAACGACTTAAACTATGATATAAAAACATAGGCACTTATACATATTTTTAAAATATGTAGATTCAAAATATATAGATTCAAAATATATAGATTCTTAATATATATATACATATGATTCTAAAGATCAGACTTGAGAGGAAAGATACTGCTCTTTTAAACGTGTTTTGAATAGTGAGATAGTATTTAAATCTCGGAAGTGAGTTCGACAATCTTACAGCATGGACAGAGGAGTAATAGGAATAATAACTGGTTTTATGTGGATGGGATTTAAGGAGACATCTGAGATCTGCACCGTGCATCTTTAGGGTGACCGTAAGAGAATCACTCACGCAGATAGGAAGGATAGGATGGGTTATGCAAGATGTTAAAGACATAAAATCCAAATGTTCCTGCGAAGACGGATTGGGCGCCACTTGAGTTCCTTGCGAAGGTGAGAAACATGATCATATTTGCGTAGGCCATATACAATGCGAATACATAAGTTTTGCAAGCGCTCAAGTTTGTTCAATAGCTCCTCTGTAGGATCCAAGTATCAGGCTGAATAAGCGTTTGCGCCAAATAAATTTTAGTCTTTAAGGAAGTTTTTTTCGTCATCTAGTCATCGTGAGTCTTTTAATGTTCCCACTGCTGGGACACAGGCCTTCTCTTTGTGAGAGGGAAAAGGCTGTCATCCACCACGCGGGCCCAGTGCGGGTTGATGTCACATGCCTGTTTGAATATTCAGAAATGTGAATATTCAAAAAAAAACAAAGACAGCTAAACGACTCGACACACCAACTCGATCTCACTTAGAAGTCGTTTACTGGGGTCTTGGAATGTTCTCCATAAAACTCATTACAACTAAGCTCAACACCAAATACTTCCACAAACTGGATCCAAGGCCAAGATCCCAATAAAAATAAAATTAAAACACAAACCGAAAACAAACAGTACTTGAGAAGTAACCTTGGAACTTCTAACGCCATCTGTTGACCGACTATTGTAACTACACTTCGATGCGGGCAACTTTGAAACGTTTCGAGGTCGCCTATTTTCCCTTAGCGATTTGCATTCTTTTCACATTTAGAGCAAATGAGCGTACCCAGTAATGAATTTGGGAAATACTCTCCGGTGTTATGACGAATTTTTATAAGGAGCTCGTTTAATATAGACTTGATTTTGTCGCAACTCCGCCAGCCATGTTTTTGAGCACGATATTTTGTGATTACTTTTTGATAGTTTGGTGGGTGCCAAATAGAAATGCTGAGTGTTATTTTGTTTCCAGATTGTTGGGTTGAGGTCACACGGCAGTAACTCGACGAAAGCAAACATTTCGCATAATTTAACATTTCAGGGTAACAGTTACTTTTGTAATTGAAATCGGGCTTTCGTAAATAGTGTTTGATTTTCATTGATACATTTTATCGCTTCCAAACGAATTCCTTTCAATAACATTTTTGATCGTTCTCGTAAACAATTTCCGTGAATTTTCTTCGACAAATAAACAACTAAAATATATATAAAAAGGGACATCGTTTCCAATCGACGTTTGATAGGCAGTTAATTGATGGATTGTGATACCAGCATGATCCCCCTGGTCCCGAGTCACGAGGATAATTTATTTTGCTTTTGTTTGCCTTTCCTTTACTATGTGATAAACTCTTTTTTCCTTGCTTCCCTATTTTTGACGGAGGCAGGAGATTGGATGGAGATTGATAAATCGTAGTTTTTAGCGATGTTATTGCTGGCGATATATTTTTGATGTTGTCATGTTAGTAACCTTAAACTGTGTGTTGGCTCACATGCAGCAATTTATATAAATTGTAGTTCTAAAAACTAAAAAACACGCTTTATTGGTAAGGATAATGGGACAAACTGTTTAAATTATTGCATTGTCATCGGTCCTTGATAAGTGTGCAAAGTTTCAAATCAATCCAACGTTTTGAAGTGGGTGAAAATCACGTTCAAAGATTCCGTTACATTGATACATTGATACATTGATACATTGTTACATTGATACATAGATACATACATACCAAGCTAATAAAAGCGTGTTAAAAAGTAGGGCTTTGAGGTGAAATTTTTGACACAATTTGTTGCATTTATTATATTAGTAAATCATGCACGTAGTTTTAAAATTAAAAGCAAAACATACATCATAGAAGTGCACGTTGCCATGCACTTCTATTTTATGGAGTTTCTTGTGCGTTCTTCTCCATACCAAGCTACTTTCCGAACGCACGGTAGAATCAATTTTAAAATTTTAATTGTGACGTTCAAAAGTGCCTTTGTCTTTGCTATTTGGTGTCTGTCTCAGTCTCAAATAACTCAACAATAAAAAGCATCTGGAATCATAAATCCAGAAATAAAAATCATTTTGCGATATTTCATAACATAACCTCGCCTTAAATACCTAAAACACCATTAAAAGTAGACCTTCAAAATGTTTACCTCTTACGTTTAATCTAGGAAAAAAATACTGGTGAATAATCGGTGTATTATGTAATGCTATATTCCGGGCGTAAATTCAGCGGCAGGGACAAATATTGCACGTGTCACGTGGCGTAAACAGCGCCGGACAGTTCCTCTGATGATTGACAGTCGATAAGCATGGTAATACTTCCAGTAACGCAGGAAACACGTTCTTGGGCATCCGGATAAATAACGCCGCTGGGTTAAGAGCTTAGCTGCGGGAAAAGATAGATTCGCATTGATTTTAAATGTAGAAATTTAAATCATTGTGACGTTTTTGGTATGGTATTTTCTTAAATTTGCCAAATGTCTCGTTTTAAGTAGCGTTAATCGTTACTAGTATAATTATACTAAGTGTTAAGTTTCGGCCTCGCTTCCACGGATAAGAGCCGTGCAATTTTTATCATCGCATCAGTAGGTACTTCTGAAGATTACCGCCTCGTACACCCAAACAAACAATTTCACCTAAATAGGTTATATTAGTTTCGATTTAAATTATTGATCAATCAAAATAGACGTGATTAGTGTATAAACGTCAATATTATAGCCGAGATGAAATCAAACTCTCACTTCTTAAAATCTTTCGATTACCCGTGATAATGAAGCAAAGAAACAAAATTAAAGTATCTAATACATAATTTTTCCGTGAAATTTTTCCAGTGCCTATAAATTACCTACTACAGTAGCTCCTAAATTCTCCGTCTTCGCAAGAAAAGCAGGTGTCCCTCAAGCCCTAATACCTTGTAATAATAATTCCTTTCATAGCTATACGTCAGCAGTTGTCCGGATAAAGTCTGTAGCTAAAAGTTTTCTAACTGAAAGTACTTCGACACTCGCAAAGTTTGGAGCGATGGAGCAAAAACTTTTGTGTCCGACAGTCAGTGATTTTGGGCATTCTGTATGGATGTAATGTCGGTGAGTACATGTTTTGTAACTATTCCTTAGTTTTCTGATTAATTATACACAATCTTATTTAACTTTTTGGAATGGAGCAAGTTTTTTAAGTACATAAGTTTCTTTGTTACGTGAATGGATTGAGAAAAAATGGAACTATTACTTCGACAAGAAACTCTCTAAGGAGTGCTAAACGTTCGAGTTAATAAAACTCTTTTGTTCTCTATTCGATTTCTTTAGACTATTTTCTAGTTTACACCTCCCTATTGGCACTGATGAAGTTAGTGGATTTCAGAGAAAATCTCACGAATCTTCATAAAATAACACGTCTCATCTGAAGATTAGACCGATAGCGCTAGGTTTTGAGGTTTCAAAAATATTAAAGTTGTTTGTGTTTTGAATATAGTTTCCGGACCATTTGCCCAACCTAATACCTAAGTTTGTGTCATCCTAGGTATTTGCATAGGTAGAAATTTAGGTATTTGTCTTTTCGACCAGTATTGGACGAAAAGAAAATTAGAGATGAAAATTTTACTTTCATGATAATAACGAAGTAGTAACTGATGTACATAACCATTTTGTGTCATCTCTGTCCACGGGAATCCTAATACATAACCAGTACCTAACACGTAGCCCAACTAGCTCTAAAAGAATATTATAATAGGTAAAATAGGTGTTACGCGTTTTAGAGTACTGATATCTATTGTTTAAAATATTTTGTGTCGAATTCATCCACGACTTTTATAGATATTTTTTTTTTTTATTGTAACAACCTGTAAAATCCACAAAAGAAAATGCAAGTTATTAGAGTTTACGTACTTTTGATTATTATGGTATAACAAAACACTATTCATAATTTGTGTCATTTTTATCCACGATATCATATTATTTTTAAAAAAAACTAGACTTCTTCGCACGAAGGGCGAGCGCGTGTAAAAGCGCGGGCGCGGGCGGCGGGCGGGTGCCGGCCAGCCAGACGCGCGGCGCGTTTCTTTGTTTAAATTCGGTATTTGTAAGTTGCAACAAAGAAGTGCGTGCGTTATTTATGATGTATTCGATTGATGGGCCTTGCACGAAAAACTTTCAGAATTGCTAACACGAGGTTCAATTGACAATATCAAACTGTCAATTTAACCTAGTGTCAGCAACTAACTCTGATTTAGTTATGAAGCTGTGAAAGACTAAAATGCAGGTGTTGTAACTCATTAAGGCATGGTTTTCAACACAGCATTTTTTTTGCATTGTTTATTATTTATTTTCAGCTGCAGGCATAAGTTGTTTTGTACAATTGTAGGTTTCATGTTACTAATTTTAATTGCTCTTTCAGTTTTGTTAAAATCACTCCAAGTATGATTTTTGCAATGTTACGATGTACAGATTTTAAGCATTATTAATATAGCATTGTAACTACCGTTACAATGGGGTCATGAAAACTTTCGAAAGATTTTTTCTGTGAATATTATTGTATCTTATTGTACGATTAAAAATTATACCGACAACATCTTTGATAAATATTATTGTAAGCATTAATTACAATGTGTGTCAATGTAACATTCGGATAAAAAAGACAGGCTAGTAAAACTCGTTTTTTAATAATTATTGTAATTCAATTAATATTCACAACACTTAGTGTTCTGGTGGTCTGGATAAAATTATCAATTCCTGTGACTACCGTTCGCACAGCGAAGATCAGGCGACAAGCAGACTCACAGATTACCTCATTGAAGCGGCTGATGTGGCACAGCATCGGTACCCTTACGGCTAATTAGTGCCACGGGGGGACTTTAATGCTCACAACCAGGAGTGGCTCTTCCCATACCAGTGCATTGATCATGCTGGAGGAGAGATGCGTAAGCTTTCGTTAGCGCTAATCAGCCATCTGGTTCAGGAGGCAACGGCAACGGGGGATGTTGATTCGCACACGGCCAATTGCTTAGAACTTCTGCTGAAAACCGATCCAGACCGATAGGTACTCTATGTCGATAACTTCACCTTGTGTAGTTCCGACCGCTGTCTGGTAAAGTCTGTGTCCGTCTACTCTTCGCCCAATAGGCAAACGGCGGGTTTGTAGGTATAAGTTGGCAGATTGGGATGGGATACGATCTTTCTTCGCATGCTGATCCCTCATCTTGCGCGGACGCCGTGACTGATGTGTTGCGTTGGAGAATTAAGTACTACATTCCGTTCTCTGACTTACCAATGTCTAGCAAAGGCCGGCCACGCAGACGCGCTTAAACATGAGGCGTATTTGGCATGGATCGACGCTCGAACGGTTAGTGCGAGTCACGTAAGTTAGAAAAGAAGGCCTTCAACAGCGCTGCCAAGTCCTGCAAAAAGGAGTTGCGAGGGGCTCGGTTCAGCCACATTGGCCGAATAGGGACATAACTAGCTTCTTACCCAGCAGGTAGTAAAGCGTTTTGGTTCCTGGGTAAGTCGGCTGAGTCGAACTTCTGCCATCCCTCACTACGACCACTGCTAAAACTATCGACGGGTCGCTAGCCCACTTCGCTGAGGAGAAGGCAAACTTATTTGCCTCTCTATTTGACGTTCGTAGGGTTCGTACTCGGCAACCTCGACTTAAACAAAGCTCCGGACGGGACCCGGACGGGATACTAGCACTTGTCCTTAAAACTAGTGCGCCCGAACTGTCTTCGATCTTGACACGTCTATTTCGCTTTTCGTATGAAACTGGTAAAGTGCCGAATGCTTGGAAGTAAGCTAACGTACAGCCCGTGTCCCAGAAGGACAGTCGATCTAACCCGACCAATTACAGACCCATCTCTACGTGTGCTGGCATATCTAGAAGCTAAATACGGCTGCCGCCGATATCGTTCTACAGGGGATCTTCTACATTTACATCTTGAGTAAGGCCATCGAGAGGCAAGGGGAGGCGCTTGCCGTCTCTCTCGACAACTCGAAAGCTTTCGATAGGGTCTGGCACGGAAGCCTTATTAGTAAGCTTCCTTCATCCGGTCTGCCTGGTAATAGTATGTGTGATTGGATTGCAGATTTCTTGAGGGATCGATCCATTCGAATGGTTATCGATGGCTGCTCGTCGGACCAATTGGATATGAATGTGTCCCTCAAGGGTTGGTACTCTCAGCAACTTTATTTTAGCTGCACATGAACGATCTGCTAAAAATTTGGGTATGCAGACGACAGCACTGTTGCTGAGAGGTACTTGTCCATCCTTGTCCTTTGTGATGGTATGGTGGAGCGTTTCAGTTTATTCTTGAAGGCAGTCTCCAAATGGGGCGATGCCAATTTGGTCAGGTTTATGCCGCTAAAACCCAGACATGTCTTTTTTTCGCTATAATGAGCCAATTCCTCTCGGCTCCTTCCCTCGGAAGTGTAAACGTGCCGATAATGGACCATTTTGAGCTTCTTGGCATTACTTTTAACACGTTCCTCAATTTTGGATCATACATTGAGGCAAACGCTCAGTTGGCTGCCAAAAAGTTGGGGATCCTCGCAAAAGTGAGACGTTTATTCACGCCAGAACAGTTGCTCAAGTTTTATCAAGCGCAAGTTTGATTATGTATGAAGTTCTCATTTCTCGGACGGATCTGCCAAATACCAGCTTGACGCACTTAAGTTTATCAAAAAACGGGTCAAGAAGCTCTTCGGAAAAGAGGCACTGGTCGAGTCAAACCTCCAGAGCCTTGAACATCGTCGCCGAGTTGCTAGCTTATCGGTTTTTTATCGGTTGCATTTCGGGGAGTGTGCATTACATGATCTAATTCCACCTAGCCCATTTCATCATCGGACTACAAGACGTACGGTGATTTGCTATCGATTAATGGTGGGGATCTCACCCATACGCACTAAACGTTTTGGGAATATATTCATTGTGCGCACAGCTAAGAAGTGGCATTCCCTGCCGGAGTCTGTGTTGCCCGATAGGTACAAGTTGGAGTCTTTCAGTCAAGAGTGAATAAGTTACTTTTAGGTAAGCGTGCTTCATGTTCGACCACGTCATCGCTTAACATCAGGTGAGATAGTGTTCAAGCGCGAGCATATCAAATATAAAAAAATACGTTCCTCCTAATGCAATGCATACCACGCAGTGGATAGTAGAACGATGGTAGTTGATTAATTATTATTATTATAGCAGTGATGGCCCCGTGGTAACAGACGTGACTCACAAGTATGGTCGTGGGTTCGAACCCAGGCACGCGCTTTACTTTGTGTAAATTATTTCATCACCACTGCTCTCAAAACAAAGAAGTAAAAAAAAACGAAGACATGTAACATCCATCAACCGATACTGGACGCGCTTGGTGGATTACGGCCCATTCCCTCTCCCAGATAGGAAGCCTAAACGCACAATGGACCAAATGGTAGTCTAAGTTCGGAAAAGGGGGACCA
Source organism: Orthosia incerta (assembly GCA_948252205.1). Taxonomy (NCBI): domain Eukaryota; kingdom Metazoa; phylum Arthropoda; class Insecta; order Lepidoptera; family Noctuidae; genus Orthosia; species Orthosia incerta. The sequence goes on from OX411749.1 coordinate 27,255,854, forward strand.
TGTATCCTATCCTAATGCTTACCACGCCTATCGTTTGCAATTACTTCTTCACATTTTTTTCTAATCATTCACCTTTCTCACATATCTGTAATATTGAATGAGTCTAAAAACATTACTATATATATACACTACTCTTAGTTTTTCTCCAAGGCCATTTATGCTGATACGATTATATTCAAACGATGAACTAAAAACCTATTCTCGATGTCAACACCATCTTTCTTAACAATGATAACATTTAAAGAAAGTGATTGTATTTGAGAATAAAAAACATTGTAACTTAAAATTACAATTATGGTTCAAATATCACATCACACATCATCAGCCTATTAATGTTCCCACTGCTGGGACACAGGCCTCCTCTCTGTGAGAGGGAATGGGCCATTATCCACCACGCGGGCCCAGTGCGGGTTGGTGGATTTCACATGTCTTCGGAATTTTTGGTTCTAGGACATGCCGGTTTCCTCACGATGTTTTCCTTCACCTTTTTTTGAGCAGTGGTGATGCAATAATTTACACAAAGTAAAGCCCCTGCCTGGGCTCGAACCCACGACCTACAACTTGTAAGTCGCGGCCGATACCACTGGGCGACTACCGCTCTTGTATTAAAATATAAATAGTCCAAAATTTAAAATGTATTACATTGTATGTCATTTTAAAATGAATTTAACACAAAGAAACCGTTGTTACCCAAATTTTGTGTATTGGAACTTGATTTACAAGTATACTTTAGTAGAATTTTGTTTCATTTTTATTTACAATGAATTTATTTCATTTTACAAAAGTAGTTCTTATTGGCACAGAAATACGGTTAAAAGGCAGAAATAAAGTTCTGTTCTTGCTGATTTCATCTATACTAATATTATAAAGAGGAAAGATTTTTTGTTTGTTTGTACCGAATAGGCTCCGAAACTACAGGACCAATTTACAAAATTCTTTCACCAATAGAAAGCTACATTATTCCTGAGTGACATAGGCTATTTTACTATCCCAATAACGGGTCCTGTGTGGTGGTCCACGGGAGTGAAGCCGCGGGCAACAGCTAGTATGACATAAAGTTGTACCCCAATGTGTAACTAAAGATACAATGTTATTCATATTGGGTGTCGATATGTGGTCTCATACTAGACGTTAATACAGTGATTGTTAAAGAAAGAGGATTATTGAAGTTCATAAAATCGAGCATTGTAAGGGATGACGGAAAAGCAGACTGTTTTAAGGAGCGTGCTGTAATAAAACTAAACTTAATCACTATCACCACACAACAAAAATATCTAGAATTTTTTGCTTCGTGTTTATTTTGTATTGCTGACTGTACACTGCCTAACCTTTGGTTCTGAGCACAGGTTTTGTCGGGGAGGTGTCGGTGGTGGCGGCCGACGGCGCGCCCGTGCCCGTCGACGCGTACCATCCGCCGCTCGTGCTCAGCGTGCCCTGTGCGCGCGCGCCCCCCGCACCCGCCGCGTCCGCCCCGCCCGTACCTTCTGCCGGCGGCAGTCCCGCAACACGTAGTGTTAGGCCGCAGTGGAACTTTTATCGAGCCGACTACGAGATGTTGTATTCTATGCTAGCTTCCACTGATTGGAGTATGATTTACGACACGCATGATTTGGAGGATATGTTGAATATTTTTTATGATAGACTGTGTGATATTTTAGATAGATGTGTACCCCGCAAAAAGGTTAAACATGAAAATTCTCGATACGTTTATCCCGAATGGTACACCGCAGATATTATAAGAGATATAAAGAATAAAGCTAGACTTCATAAAACTTTCAAAAAAACAAAGCTGGATAGCGATTATTCCGAATTTTCAAAGTGCAGAGCTCGTATTAAAAAATCAATAGAATTGGCACACAAAGAACACAAGTTTAAAATACAAAGTCAATTCTCAAAAGATCCAAAATCATTCTTGCAGTATATTAGGTCCAAAAGAAGTAGGTTAAACAGGCAAATTATCATAAAGGATGGTCAACATCTTTCGGATGAGGAGTGTGCTCGACAATTTGCGTCATTTTTTGAGTCGGTGTACAATAAGGAGCGGCCGCGGCTGGAGGCGCGGGTGGCGGCGGCGCGGCGGCGGCGGCGGAAGCGAACAGTGCGCGTGTGCACATTGAGACCCTCAGTCTTCAAGACGTAAGGGAAGCGCTCATAAACCTCAAACCAAAGCGCTCATCTGGCCCCGATGGGATACCAGCTTTTCTGTTCCGAGACTGGGGCAGGGTGCTAGCTGAACCCCTGCATCATATCTTTAATACTTGTTTAAAACAAGCAACATTTCCGCCTAGGTGGAAAATCACACGAGTGATTCCAGTTCCTAAGGGTAAGTCAGGTTCAGACGTCAGTGGCTACAGACCGGTGGCAGTGTTGTCGACACCTGCAAAGGTGTTGGAGTCTGCCATCCAGCGTTGCGTGCAGGCTCAAGTGTGCGCACAGCTTTCGGACGCGCAGCACGGGTTCCGTCCGGCGCGAAGCACAGCCACTAACCTGCTTAACTTCATGGCGCGGGTGGTGCCGGCAGTCGATGCTGGTGTGCAGGTAGACACAGCGTATTTTGATTTCAGGAAAGCGTTTGATACTGTCGATAATGATGTACTGCTAATGAAGCTGGCAAAAATTGGCTGTACATCGCATCTCTTACGGTTCTTCGCCAGCTACTTGAAAGACAGACAGCAGTATGTTGACTACAACGGGTTCGAATCCGAGCCATACTACACCAGATCCGGCGTGAGCCAGGGCAGCAATTTGGGTCCTCTCGAATTTATTTTAATGATAAATGACTTACCAGACGTAGTCAAACATAGTTTATGTTTATTGTTTGCAGATGACCTCAAATTGCTGCTCGAGGTCAAGAGTTTGTCGGACTGTGAGCGATTGCAGGAAGACATAGATAGAGTGGTAGAGTGGAGCCATAAAAATAAACTCTATTTCAACACAGCGAAATGCTCAATGATGTCATTTACGCGCGCGAAGACTGCCTTAGACTACCAATACAAAGTAGAGGAAGCACCATTGCAGCGAGTGTCTCAGGTGCGCGATCTAGGAGTACTGCTTACCCCGGATCTTACTTTCCGGGATCATATAGTTAAGATTTGCAAGAAAGCGTACAGAAACCTGGGTTTCGTGCTGAGACAGTCGCAAGGTTTCACAAATATTACCACGCTCAGGGTGCTGTATGACGCTTTGGTAAGGAGTCACTTGGAGCACAGTGCGGTGATTTGGGCTCCTCATGAAGCGAAATACAATGTCATGCTGGAGCGAGTACAAAATAAATTTACAAGACACTTGTATTTCAAGCTTTATGGAGTTTACCCATTTTACCCGCTAATGTATCCTACACTGTTTGTACTGGGAATGGTGGGGTACAACGAACTCAGAGTGCGCCGGGAATTTACACTCGCGGCATATGCACTAAAGCTCCTGCGTGGAGTAGTGCATAACCCGGGTGTGCTGCGTCACCTGAAGCTGTGCGTGCCAGACCGGTATGTGTGGAGGCGGCGGCGGCCGCCACTGCTGGCCGTGCCTGCTGCTAGAACCAATCTATTGGCAAAAACACCTCTCACCCGCACAATTTGTGTTCTCAACGAATTACATGAGAGGCTGGACATATTTTCGTGCAATTGGAGTGAATTCGCAAGAGTTTTGTTGAATTTTGTTAGTTATAATTAAAATTTAGATAAGTAAAGTTTTATTTTATATTAGTTTAGAAGATTTTAATAGTGTAAGAAGTTTAGGTTTATATAATAATTATACATTTATGTAAAGTCTGATTTTAGATTAAGATTTTAAGCACTCTGTTGTATTGGGTTCAACCTGTAAGATAGTGTGTGTAAGTTAAATAAATAAACCTTTACTCGAAGCGGGGCGCGAGATATCGAGGTACGCCGATACCTACCTACCGCTTTTTTGTTATACGGCTAATTTGAATCTGAAAGCGATAGGTAGGTAGGTATCGGCATACCTACCTATCGCTTTCAGGTTCAAATTCGAAGTGAATCGAAGCGTCAATCTAATGTAATATTTACCATATTGACCGTCTTCTTATCGTTGAAAATTGACATTCGTAGGCGATGAGAATGCAGACACGCGCGCTTTGTACATAATTCGCACGTCGTTCTTTTTATCTCTATAGGTTACCTACACATTTGTTCATTACGTGGCGGAGATAAGAGTCAATAATTACTCAATATGATAGTTATGTTATTTATATAGGAAGCCTTCGCATCTAAAAAGAAATCGTACCGAACGAATATGATTGTGTGCGTGCGTAATGCCGCCTGGCCGCGTCCGCCCGCTTCGACTGCCTGCTTCGACCGCAACCATTGTTTTTGTGTTTTATTCATTTAAATACTTATCGTGGATGAAAATGACACAAATTTACAATGACGATTTATCATGCATTTATGATATTGATTATGTGAACTCTAATGATTATAATATTTTTTTGAAGAGTTTGTAGCTTGGAAAAACAAAACAATTGAAAATCTTAAAATTGCGTGCTCTAATTTGGCACAAATTTAAATAATAGGCATATATAAGTGATCTGAGGAGGGAAATAGTTATTTCATAAACTTTAATTTTTTTTTCGCACTGTTTTAACATACTGACACTATTTCAGTTTGCACTGGGCAAATATGACACAAATTGGGTTTGCACACTCCACAGGCTATCCTAGATATGATACCATAATTATTTTAAATATTATTTTTTTTTTGCCAGTTTAGATTTGAATAAAAATAATCAACCACAAATCATCGAATTACTGAAAATGCAAGTAACAGATGTGACACAAAACGCAATAATAAGCTACATAGGTACGACTTTATCCATAGGCAAAAAATAAGAAACTTTAGAATTTTTTAAACTTATGACATCAAAATCGGCCAGCGCTATCGGTCTAGATCTAACAACCTACAATCCACAGAGCAAAATGCCAAACCGCTAATCCAATGGACCAATTCCGTCACCGAATTTGTAAGGAACTCCATAATTTTAGTAGTTCGTCAAGGCTATTAAGCGACTACCAATTACAACGCCTTTTTCCTTCTAATAAGGTTTAGTAACAAGCTAAAGAATTCCTAATAGTTCCGTAATAACCACCTAAGCTTTTGTTTACTCCTGCGTTAAAATAAAATAAACACTAGAGATTCAAATCTGGCACTAAAATTAACCGTAAAATGCTTTAGAAGTCGTGTTTACTTTTTGACGCTTTGACACGTAACAAAAACGTTCAGGTTTACCTCAGTTAGGCCTTGTAAATAGCTACAAAGGGTTATTCAACCAATGATCGTGTTTTAGTCACAAATGTGACCCTCCTCAAATTATTAATGTGTTTATTTTTATGACTGGTGATGTGGGATCCGTGTTCCCCAACGGGATTGTAAATAGAAGGGGGAGTGTCATCATAAGACTTCATTGCGTAAAGGGTTGTGATAGTCGATCTTGTAATTTTATATCTTTGAATCTTCTCAAATTGCTCACTGTGTGAGGTAATAAAGTACCTATTTGCTTCGTATGATGGCTGATTACGGCATGTGAGTATTTCTTGGGGTCTTGTAAATTTGTAGAAGATGAAGTGGTGAAAAAGAGAAAAAACAAGGGTATTTTTCTTTTAGTCGTATGAGTTTAGAAAAGTTATCTGGATAAAGTAAACAAGATACATAGATTCGCTTTAAAAGTATAATTATTTGATACATATCTGAGAAAATGTAATGATTACACAGAAAAATTATAGAGTTAGGCAAATTCGTCTTTTAATACAAAAGGAACCCTAATTCGATCCCAAAAATAAGGCAATTCAGAATCGCTTCCAGAATAAAATTTCTTATTCTAATTTAATTTAAATCTTAACAAAGTCAAACCTAATTTAGGATTCATCGTTAACTTCCAAAAAATGATTACATTTGGAGCACAAAGCATTAGTATTCTGCTCTCGTTGTTTTAAAGATAAACCACGGTAGCGTACCTACCTACTAAATATGTACCGAATTTCTGGTTTTATTTGCGATGTTAGACTTTACCTCGCTTCACCTACATAATTAAATTCTTTTGTGGGGTCTAAGAAAGCAGGACTCGGGGGAGTTAGTCTATGTGAAGTGAATAGTAGAATTTAAATCGGAAACCTGGAGTATTTTTACGTAAAGAGACGTCTAGAGTCGGGGTGTGTTTGCGTCCTTAATTTGTACATTTAGGAAAATGGAAAAGCCGAAGGACAAATTTTGTTACGATAAAAAAAGGAAACGGGCGAAACAATAGATGTACCAATTATTTCAATTATAAACTAGGCGCATATAAATACACTATCTGTAAAGTAACCCGAAAGACTCGATCAATAGGCAGGAAACACGTTCATGGTCATTACCAAAATACCATACCTATAATAAAATTACACGCTTACCGATAAATTAAATCCTCCCTCAACACAAGCTACTGAATAACGTAAAAGATTAAAATCGCATCCAAGTTGCCGAAGTCAGCTCGAAAAGTAGTTCAGCTTCAGATTCCTATCGATGGCTCCACGAACAGGTGCATCCGAGCTGCAGAATAAACTTCACTATGGAACTACATAATCAAGATCGTGTTTAAAGATGCTGTAGATGCTGGAGAGAATAAAATTATCTACTATTTGTTGAGTTGAGAGAGCAAAATAGATTTGGTTTTTAAAGAATGTGTTCGTATTGAAATTTTTTGTAATATCAATCTATATATCTATATCATCTTTTTAGTCGAATGATAAAGTGAGAAATGAGTATAGTAGAGGAAGTTTGAAGGTGGTGCCAGTGATAGAAAAGTTGAAAGGAAACCGTTGGTCCAGGTATGGTCATGTGATGAGGAGGGGTGAAATGCATATTACTAAAAGAGTGATGAATATAAATGTGGATGGATGGAGAGGGAAGGGACGGCCAAAGAAAAGATGGATGAAATGTGTGAGGAGTGATATGAATGAAAATGGTGTCTGTGATAGTTTGACGGGAAACAGGACGGTATGGAGGAGTGGAATTCCCAGCCGGAGTCTGTGTTACCCGTTAGCTACAATCTGGGGGTCTTTCAAGTCAAGAGTGAATAGGTTACTACTAGACAAGCGTGCTCCAACGTCGACCACATCATCGCTTACCATCAGGTGAGATGGTGGTCAAGCGCGAGCCTATAATAGATTTAAAAAAAAAACGTGTTGCCCCGACCCCAAGTAACATGGGACAAGGGCAGGAAGATGATGGTATTCACTGTCTCCCCTAATCCACATAAACCGGTTCTATGGTGCTCACATCTAACGGACTCCTCCGGCACTACCACGTTATAGGCAAACCAAGGTGGACACACCATTTAATTGTTACTTATTACAAATTTCGACACAACGTATATATTGTTATGAAAGAAATTACTTATGACTTATGACCAAGAGCGCTGTGCGGCGCCGGTACCACGCACGCACGACAGCGGGACGACTAAGTGTGTGCATTAATTGTATGGAAAAATCAACCGATCATGTGCAGTACGACAAACGCACCGCTGCAGCGCCGTAGCAGTACCGCACCAAACGTCTAAATTGAAAAAGCCCTTAGGCCAAACTTCAAAAGTAGTCGTATCCTAGAAGAAGAACTAAAGACATAGACGTCTGACGTAGTGATGTTCTAACAGCGAAACGGTTGTCAAAAAATCCAAAATACGATTGACATACGCTGCCAATATATCACGTAGCCAATCACAAATATTTTGAACTTTAGTATATCGTTATCGCTGGCAGAATATAATTTTGTCTAGAATACCTTTTCTGAACCTTCGAAGGAGCCATAAAATGTGTCAGGGTCTATTAATTACAACATTTGCCAAATAATCCGTCTGATAATCGAGGTGACTGTAGCCATTTCCCCGTTGGTTAATAGCATATAATATCATGAAAAAGGTTTACTTTCAGCATTGAATATGTATGTAATATATTCAGTTTTTCCTTTGACGAAAAACCATATACTTTTCCGGGACATAAACGAAAGCCTTTGTTTCTGCTATAGCTTGGTTTTCTAATAATGACAGCATTTTGTCATCGAAGCAGTAGAGATTAAGTATCTTTTACAAACACACCAACAAACAATTTTATCAATTCATGTTTTTCACACAGATTCCAATGCAACGTCTTCCGGTTCGCGGTTGCCACTCCAGAACTTTTCGGCCCCATAGGTCATCCGTTCTGCGATCAACCCTGATAGATGGACCGATGACCTGGTGAAGTTTGCGGGGCTCCGCTGGATCGGTCAGTCTGGCGACACTTGGGGGAGGCTTATGTCCAGCAGTGGACGTCTTTTGGCTGAAATGATGATGATGTTTAGATTCTCTGTAATTACTTGTTGGTAACCTACTTTTTAGACTCAGGTATTTTAGTCTTTAAGTCGAGTTTCGACTAAAATGTTGTTTTACACACTAAAACCGAGTTACCTACATTGTCTTAAACAAAGCTTTCTGCAAACTTCAGCAGTACCTTAGAGAGAACAAGAGATAAGAATATAGTACTTTCCCCACTTTCAAGTAGTAAAAATATAATTGTCTACTGCACTCAATATTCAACTCTCGTATCTCGCAACAAAGTAGAGTTTAGAAAATTACGGATTATGTTTCGTAAAGTAGGTTAAGAGAATTAGTAAAGGTGTATTAGTGTGTAGTTTATACCTTTAGCTACTGTACTGAACTAAATGTTAATTTTTTATTTTACTTTTTAGGCAAATAAAGGGAGCTACGTTACGTAGAACGAAAGAAATCTGTTTTACAAAAAAGTTATTATTACCTAGCTCTAGCAGTATCTAGATATTTTCACATTAGCTTAGTATAATGCATTCATTGATATTACACAGGAGAGGTACAATCTTTTCTTGTACAATTGAAGTAAATCAAAACTTTATTATTATTTATTATCTTCAACTCTACTATATAGAAAGGTGTTTTATTTTAACTTTCGTAGGTATACCATTGGCTTTCTGAAAATACATAATTATGTTGACAAAGAAGGTGATGAGATACATATTAGAGACACACATTTTAAATTATCGATGACACGGTTCTGGCACGGAACAAATATTTGATCCGTGCGGGCCTACGGAAAGTTGTTCTGGATCTAGGTGTCTTGTGTATATGAGTTTAAATGTTTGTAAAAGCACCCACGATACAGGAAGAAATTCCTAGAATGGGGCAAAGTGTTCTAAATAAAAATAAGTTTCTCATGGTTTTAGTCGTCTCAGTAGGAATTTTCTATTTCTTTTTTTCTATATTACAAACGAGCTTGCTTTTAAGCCCAGAGACAAGTCAATAAGCCACATATACTATGTATGTAGCGGATAGTTTAGAAATCACAGCAGTTATGTTAAAAGGTTTAACTCCCTTTGGGAACAAACATCTGTTAACTGTAATCTCCTCTCCCTTACCGTTTGATCTATCGGTAGGGTACGCCATCCTATAAGAAATCGTTCATGCGTTTATAAGGGATTCAAGTAATAGATGGGAGTAGTTCTTTGGTTAAGGGGGTAGACTGGCAAAAGAAAGGTGGTAGGTTTGAATTGGGCATGCTGCTCTGATGACTTGTACCTACTCTAGCGTATGATTAGTAATGTTAATAGTTATCTGTTTGTAGTTTACGGTTTGTCAAGTTATTTAAATTATTTCTCACTGTCATCAACCTTTAACAGCTGGACTGTCCTATTATATTAAATGCTTTTTTACCTTGGTCCTCGGCTAGTATCACCCAACTTGTAGTTGCGCCCCTGAGAAGACCGTCGCTCGACCAAGCGTTAGCGTCCTACCCAACGTTTACCTCGTATATTTGACTTAATCTGTAATTTAATTTAATCACCTCTTACCGAACCTCTCTCTAGAGAAATAATGAAATAGCAAAAAAGTCGAGAACCCACTTTAAAAATCACATCTAAAACCCGGTTTATAAATAAGAATTTCATGAAGATTAGAAAAAAAAGGTTACGACTCAACGTTACTTTTTACAACAAACATACTAAAGTCGAAAACATTGTTATTATATTACGCTGTAGGAGAAAAAACACTGGATAATAAAAATCTAGGTCTCGAAGGCAACGTTTAGCGTCACCAGCAGTTTGGGAAGTGCCTCATTACGCTAGATATGAATTGGGATTATCCTTGTGATCCTCACTGGGTAAGGCTATTTGTTGCTTCGATCCACTTAGTTATTATTAATAATTCTGTAACAGCATTGAATTACTCATTGACATCCCACTGAATGTTTCATATACCTATCTATGATAATAAGGAAGTATACACTGATTATATTGGTGATGTTCTTCAAATAGGCCAGGGGCGTATTTGAAGAACATACCTACGTATATATGAACGTAAATGAAGCAAATAGGATTATGTAAGGAACGTAGCAGGTTCTATAGTTTCTGCCTACCCCCAAAGGAAAAAGGCGTATGTAAAATGCAGCTGTCCGAAAATAAGGTGTACAATATAATGTATTATGAGAGAAAGAAATTAATACTCAGGTGATGACTAATAGAGAAATATGGAGAAAGAAGACAATGTATTCTTTCGGTTGTTTCATGTTGCGCTGACCTGGAATAAATTCCCTCTATCTCTCTTATTAAAAAACGTTTAGACATTCTTAGAGTGGCTAAGAATGTCTGCCTGTATCGAGGGTGCGTTTACAAACATATAAACTCACATACACAACACCCAGAGCCAAAATTGGGATAAAGGCAACAGCGGTGGCGATGTCTTTCGCTGGCGTGAATGATTTGTGTACAGAAAGGCATCATTCGATTTTTCTATTTCATTTTTCAACAGTATATTTTCAGATTATTTTGTGCATATTGATGGCACCGTCTATTCTTATAGAATAAGTTAAGAAATACACCCACTAAACTCGCCTGCCTACCCCTACGTGGAATGCAGACTGATATTACGTAAACATACGCTTTGATAGCACCATCAATTTTCTTGTAACTGAAGTTATTTGCAGATCTGACTTCTGACGAAGGACTCTGTTCACCCCCGATTTCTGAAAAACGATTCTACAAACGCAACTTTACATTCCCAGGAGATAACACGGGACTTAATGAGGAATTGAATTTATTACGAATCCCAAGTAACGGGTCTTTCTGATACCTATGACGGGTCTAGATAGGACTCTAGGTTTGAACTTTTATATGATTCATTAATAGCTATGGCCCACAGCTCCGCGTATTTTTTGAAAAGTTTTCTATCGATCTCTGAATACCAAGTTAGCATTTTACCAAAATACGAGGCATGTCTAGATGTACCTACTGATCCGTAGGTGCCAAATGTGGAATAAAATTTTAAATAATAAATTATTCCACTAATGGCAACTGCGAAAAATATCGATAGGTGCCGCGTGCCGTTAAAATGGGTGCCCAATGCGCAATACGTCATTGTGGTCACAGTATCGGGTCCTGTGAACCATTTCTATTGAATCTGTAGACCTGACCTGGGGGGTGACCATAAGCTCTTAGAGTGGTATCAATTTGATATCGAGTAAGTGACAGATGTATACAAGTCAGATACATCTGTCCCTTAATCGATCGCAAATTGATACCGCTCTAAGATCTTATGGTAACCCCCCTGATCTTGATCTGTTGTGTCTGTTGTTTGTAGATCTCAAGTTATTATTGTTAGATATTATTTTGTACCCGTCCACAACGTTGTCTTTTTTAACCCAAAGGTTGGCTGGTAGAGAATGCCTTGTGGCATTCAGTCCACCTATGTACTATTGTACATGAAGTTTAAATAAATAATCTGTCTTTAAAAAATATTTTTCGGAGAGGTATGAACTTGAAAGTGATGACTTTCTGCACTTTATTGTCAAATTTAGGTTGCCCACTATATCACTGAAACCAAAAGACAATCCACCCAATGGAGTTACAAAAAAGATCATGGTGTCCGTGGGGGAAAAAAACATCTGTCTAGAGGAGCTGAACAAGTGGGCAAAGGAGTTGGCGGCAGAGTTTTTGACCAAGACATACAAAAAATTATCCCTCGTCTCACTACGTGAAAAAGAGGGATGGCGATTACGTGGAAAATTTTCACAAATGTACTGACGTAACCATGTAAAATTATTTTTATATCCTGATTTTTTAAAGCTGCAATAATCTAGTACACTTACTTTCTGGACATGCCTCGTACATCATTTACTTTGTAATTTAGCCGTTAACACGTACCAAACCGACAGATAAAGATACGCATTGACTAGAACGTTATAATTAATATTGAAGCTATAATTAAAGTTCGTGAATGAACTCCAGAGTTAGAAGTAATTATCTAAATAACAGAATAGTGACAGACTGTAGCCCCACAATTATGTTAGCACAGCAACGTGTCGCGATAAAGACTAGACATTAATTACTGAAGCATTGTTTTTAAATGTATTCTACATGATATTGAACAATGTGACTTTTTCAATGCCGTGTACACTTTCAACTAAAAAAAAAGTAAGTGTAGTAAAGTCAAAAGTATCTTTACACTTTTTGACTTTGTGTGAATGAAAACATCGTGAAGAAACGCGACATTCGAAATACACTGATATTCTGTAAACGATAACGATCCTTCCTTTGAACTCACTGTATCGAATTGCTAATTTGGAGTGAGGAAGCAAAGTGGTGTGGTCAATGATTTGTTCTTCGTTGTCATTATTGTGTTTGCCAGTTACATTGTTGTTAGTAACAAACCTGTTCTTTGTTAAGTGTCCTGTGGGTGATAGAAGGGGAAAGCACTCAGAAGTGTTAAGAAGTTTGAAGGCATTGAGGATCAAAGGTAAGATCTTTATCACATAAAATCGAACTCAGAACCAAAACAAATAATTAAGTCTATTCTGAATGCCTTACAAAATTATTTTGTATCTGAAGTGATAAAGACTTAAAAGGAAAAACATATAGATTTTTCTAACTATAAGGTATTGAGTTCAACTCGATAACTTCCACGCACATAAGTGTTATGAAGTGTGAGAAAGAAAGATAAAGTAGAAATTATACAGTTGTTAGATAGTTAAAATCCTGCATGACCTAATACTATTGTAATCTGCTGTATCAATAGACTTTTCTTAACATAAACAACCTACGAGAAAAGGACATCAAACAGACACCACAGATAAAGGGATGTCTATGAATACATAACATTATTATGAAATTATATTAAATATCCTGCTGAACATTTAAGACATAGTGTAGAATTACATTATTTTCAACACGCTTGCTCTTGCATAGGAAAACTGATTAATTTTGCCCGCCATTGTGAAAAATTTTCACAACTCGATATCACTGGTGAAATTACAGTATTTTTTTAATTCAAATGTCTACAGGTACTAATTATGAAGAAAATGTTGTACACCGCCGATATAAGATGTGAAGCCCTTAACGTAATGGAAAGTTTACTACCTGAAAACTCCAAGGAAAAATATCCATTATCTACTAAATACAATGTTTTTTTTTTGTATTATTTCCTTCACAAGTGTGTTGAAAAACGTGGTATGACACACGTGTGTATTGATGATTACCGTCCTCGGCTCTCTTAAGACACTCACCTAACGGCTCGGGTCTCAATGGCGCCTCAGCGGTAATCACCAACATTACACACTTGTACCATAATGTATAATGTGGATCTTAATTATATTATAAACTAGTTTCTGCCGGCAGCCTCGCCTCGGGAACGTACTTCCGGGATAAAAAGTATTATATGTGAAAAGATCAAGATCATATATATTTTGATACAAAATTTATCAAAATTTGTTCAGCAGTTCCGCCGTGAAAACGTAACAAAAACGACGGACATATACTTTCGCATTTCAAAGTCTAGATGTTTGGTAATCAATCACGTCTGAAAAGTTTTGGATGAAATTTGGCACACGGGTAGACCAGGTTCCGGATTAGGACGTAAGATGGGGTATTTTTGATTGGTGATATTTTCCAACTTTGACGAGGGTGAAGTCTGACATAAGCTAGAAAGTTACTAAAGGATACATTTATAAGTTTTATCTTTTAGGTATTGTTGATTTAATAAGGATGAAACGAGAGAAAGTTTACATCTACGAGATATTATGAAGATGCGAAACTAGCACGTGCTCGTATTTTCGTACGTAACCTTCAAACCATTTATTAAGCCTGGGCGGAAAAAAGGCTTGAAAGTATTTCCGCAAAATAAATAATTTTTCCTCAATAATTTACATTCATTTAATATTTAATTTTACCGTGTAACACAAAATATTTGATTAGTTAGCGACTTAACCTGCCTGTTCCGAAACTTAAGAATCAATAATTATGCAAATAAAACTTTCTCCGAGCCATACTTTCTACGAACAGATAAATTAAAAAGGTTCCATTTAAAGGTTCACAAAAGACATTATTAGATTCCTGGAGTTTATCCTAAAACCTGATTTAAAATTCACGTCACCTACACCATGAGACAAAACGTAACACGCAAATACTTTCGGAGAAATCTAATTTCTTAAAAAAAAAAAATATTAAGCTGGGTCTCTCGGAAATATTAATTTCCGGCGACTTAAAAATACCGCCGCGAACCATTTCTTTAACAAAAAATATGGTGACCCCAAAAATAAATCGTGGGATTTATCCTCTCATTAATCCTCTATCTTGAGGCCGCTGTAACAATTGATTACGTCACGAAAAGATCATCTCTCGCCTCTCTCCCTTTTGGACGAATGTCGTCATTTGTCTTTAAGATTTTTACCTTCATTTTCTTTTTTCTTAAGCTGCAGCTTAAAATGACATTTTAAATTAGAACGGATTATAGTATCCGTTGTGAGTGATGCTTCTGGTTTTCAGTGTCTGGGTGGAATAATTTCATCAAAAAACAGTGTATGTTTTTTGTTGCTGTCTGTACGAGTATTAAGTTCGTAAAAAAATTAGGTACTTACAGAAACCATCAAGGACAGTGAAATAGACTGATGATGGATTTTTTTCTAATAAAGTAATACATAAATTACATCATTATCAAAACAGAAATTCTATCCACATCGCACCTAATTACTACGTTCTATTCACGTGCCACCTATTCGAACGAGTTTAGGTACCGCCCTAAGTATTGACAAGTTATTATCCCATTCATTAGGAGCATCATATTAGCAAGCTCCCGTTTTCCTTATCTGCCCACATGATTTGCGAGTATAGATAACTGTAATCTGTAGAAATAGTAATATCACGGACACTGCGATATTTCATGAAAACCCCAGATCCGGAAAAACAATATTTATCCAAGTTAGCAGATAGATTCTTATTATAATAAAAAATAATTATTTGCTGATAATATAAAAAAATAGAAAATCAAACAAGTGTCTAATTCGAAAACATACGAAATTTTAATATACATTTTACATTAGAGACGAGAACTACCGCCCCTTTAAACAGTTCAAGGAGCAAAGGAATTTACTGTACAGCCTTTACGCGAGTTCGTAACTAAAATATTCCATTTCATAGTCAAAAGCATCAGAGTTATGCCTTTCATTTACAGACGGTTAACTAACGAAATCGCACGAAAACTCCCTAACAAAGTTTAAATAAAATTAGCCTAGAATATTTAGCGCGAAAATGCTGGGTTCACATATTTCCATAGCTGGTAATAAGGAAAGAGCCTCAGTTGCTTAAAACAACGCCATTTGTGAGTTAAGGGGAGTGTTTAGTTTATGTAAAAGTTTCTTCATGTTTGCTTTAAAACTGAAACAGAATGTAATAAGTAGGTAAGGGTGAAGGAAATTCGTGTGGCAAATTCGTTTCACATGAGGTAGATGGAATATACTTTATTGCAAACCGTAATTGTAACAAAGCTCATTTTTTGTAGGTATAGTATGTTTAAGATGATACGAGCTTTTTCCTAAAAGTATTTTTTATAAAAGTATTTTATAAAAAAAAAAAATATCCTTTTTACAAAAAAAAAAAAATATTAACGACGGGCAAGAAATATGGTTGAAGTAGTAGTTACTAAGATCAAAATATAACAAAGCATATTATAGTAAAATGCTTGGCTCTATACGATTCTAAATCCAAATATGTCCTGGAATAATTTGCCGCCTAAACGGAATGTTCCACGTTTCTCAGAGCGGCGTGTATTTATTTTGCTTATCTAATCGTGACGCAGCTATATAGCTACGATTATATCATTATTTACTCTTCGATCACTGTATCTACTAATATTTGAATTATTCACTGTTTAGGTACAATAATCGGATGTCATTAGAGGTTTTACTTTCTGATTGTCATCACTTACAGCTTTGTTTCACACATTGCGGAGGCTCATAACATATTTTTAAATCGCTTTTGTTTTGTTTGTTTATCCTACTGATATTATTATCTTCTTCTCTTTTTTTTTAAATATTAAATCCTACAAACGCAAAAGGATGGATGAATTGATGGAGAGATGTTTGTTACTCTTTCATGTACAAACTGGTGAATGGATTTTGATGAAACTTTACAGTGATTTAACTTTAAAGCTTAAAAAAAACACTTAGGCTACAATTTATGAAGACAGAAATACTCAGATTTTTCTTGGTGACTATTTTATAAAATTAAAAAAAAGGATAGATAGTATAAATCAATAGATTCCTTAATAAACTAAAACAATGATGCAGGTTCACCATCAACCAGTTCACCAAGTTTTGCACGTGTCCGCATTTACCTAGCAATCAATCCGTAGGTAATAATTCCTCCACTAACTTTACTGTAACAACATGAAGGTAATTTTTATTTCTTGCGTTATAAGAGTCATATCATAAGTCATAATACTATTCACAGGTGAAGAACAATTGAACTGTGTTTTAATAATTTTGTACTTCACGTACGTTCTCGTATTTTGTTATTATTATAATACTAGCTGATCCGCCAACGCTGTCCAGTCCAAATAGTTCATACGAAAAGCCTATGGAAGTACATTCAAGTTTTCTTCTTCTCACGGAAACTTTTACAATCCTTTCTCTAAACACCTTAGTGATACAATATATCACGGGAATTTCACGCGATGATTTCGATTTCGATTATTTATTTACCTATTTCCTCCGACTTTTATAAATAGGAAAAAAAATAGGTTAATATACAATCAAAATTATCGCGTTAAATTCCCGAGATATATTGTTTTTCAATTATGAAACGCGAAAATTTTAAAGTTAATACACCTTAAAGATGACAGATACGAACATAGAAAAAAATGCCAAATACTCAGGTGATGTGCATACCAACGAAAAGCATTTCATGTTACTTATATTTTGTTTTCTTTTTTATTATCAGTAGGCGGCTTGCGCTTGACCACTATCTCACCTGATGGTAAGCGATGATGTGGTCGACGGTGAAGCACGCTTGCCTAGAAAAAACCCATTCACTCTTGACTTAAAAACCCCTAGATTGTAGCTATCTGGAAACACAGACTCCGGCAGGGAATTCCACTCCTTAGCTGTACGCATAATAAAAGTGTCCCCAAAACGTTTTGTGCGTATAGTTGGGATGACCACCATGTACCGATGACGCATCGCCGTACGTCTGGTAGTCCGATGATGGAACGGGCTGGATTTATAAATTCGTAGGTGAATATAAAACTGAAACGACCAGTAAACCTTTTTCGAAACAATAGCAACATTTATACCATGTTTAGCCAGTAACTAACCACATGTGCCCCAAATCTCACTATTTTTATCCACACATTTATAAAGTTTCCCTCGAAGGGACGCTCACTTGCCTTGAAAGTTTAAATGTAACAAAACTTTTGCATTCATTGTATTAGTAAGGATGTCTAAAACATTTTCTCTCTGTTATTCAAACTGCCAGAATGTTTTCTAAAAAACACTGCGTATTTTTATGAAGTATCTAATGTATAGGTTCGCTTTTAATAAGATATTATTTTATGATATTGGTTTTTCGTCAAAGTAGTGATAAAATACCACCCTTGCTAAGTAGTCCTTTGACGGTATCGTATTATTAGCAATCTAACTAATAAGTACCCATTATAATAAGTAGGTAGGTGCAGACTTTTTTCTGTGAGTTCAAAAAATACAGGAAAAGAAAATACTTTTCCAATAAATCTTTTCCACGTAAATTGTGTAAATTATTATTATTGGACGAACATTGTAGAGGAAGTAAAATATTACCACAAAACTAGAAACTGGAAATGTTTCAACCTATTTGGCTTTCATGAATATTGGCGAATAACATCATTGTTTTACCGAATGTCTGTTTTTTATTCACTGAACATAGTCCAGCATCGTAATTTATGTACATGATAAAATTAACAACTTTTGCCCATACATTTATTATTTGTTACCATGCCACATTCCACAACAAAGTTCATAAAGCATTCAGTGTTATAAAATTGACAATTATATGAGCCGTTACAAAAACATGAGTCTTTTAACCTTATGGGGTATGAGGAACTTAGAAAAATCTCACATAGAGCTATAAGAATTCGAAATCGAGAGATATCGCTCTTACTTCTCACACTACTAAAAATAGCACATTGTGAGGATTTCCTTGTCCTTCGTGTTTCAGGAAATACGCTAAGGCTATTTCATTTATCTGGACTTTAAATCTAAACGGTACTACCGCTTTAATATTACATAGAACTACTTGAAATTCTGCTTTAAGCGTTTATGAACACGAAGGGAACTTATATAATTGATAAGGTACTTCAAAGTATGGCAAAAACCGATCTAGAACTTAAGAGCTTCTCTGTTTTCAGAATTACTCCAAACATTATTTTCTCAAATTAAACTCAACTATAAGTACGCTTCTCATAAGAAATGAAGGCTTAATCCCTACTCCAAACAGTTCATTAATAACGGTCGTACAATAAGCTTTTTCTTGGTCCTCGCAGAAATGAAAGAAAAACAACGCAAGATAGATCACTTGTCCGCAGCATCCCATCCACACTTACCTCCCCGTGATTAATGAAGCCATGTCTATGCGCCAGTTCGTGGGCCTGCTCTGGCCCACCGGGGACGAAGACTGCGAACTGGTGATGGTACAGAGGCACACAGACGTCCAACACTGTCAGTACCACGACCACGTAAGCCAACATCGCGCAAGCCGCGCATCGCACGCTACTACCTAACTAAACCCCGAACCACCAACCGAATCATTATAAGTCTCAACACTCGCGAAATGTAATTTTGATCAGTTCGAGCGACGTCCGTTCTGTACGACGTCTCCGCGAAGACTGGCTCCGCGTGACTGGAGGTCTTTCGGTCTGTTTTTGCTGGGCGCATGCGCGAAAGTTGGCGCCCTTTCTTAGTCCACTCTACCCGAACGTATTGTGTGTAGCGTCAATTGTCTTGAATAACTAATTGGTTTGCATCGATGTGCGTACTTTAACGAGGTAAGTGATTAAAGTAATCTCCGAGATTAATTAAACGTTTGAAGTTTTTCTTTAGAAATCCCAATCTGATTTATCTTACATTCTTTGATAACCAGATCAAAATATCTTGTTTGCTTAATTAAAAGTATACAACACAGCAAAGGCAACACTGTGATATCCTCTGAGATTACTGACCGCTAATAAACTGTAAGTCATGCATTGCACTGAATTGCAGGCGACGAAGTGGTGACATAACTCGACGTAAGACAACAATGTTGCACAATTACATAGTATGTATTAGCGCCGTTGCGGTATTTGGACAGAACCTACAAGTACTATTAAACTCCGAAGTGGTTTAGTAAACTCAAGTTTCACTTCAGTATGTTTTAGCAAATTATATGAAAGTACCCAACACTTATGTAATTTTAATTTGGGTTGGGACGTAGTCCAATTTGGTGAGCGTGAGCGCGATTAGTCATGAGTTCGATGCCTGCCTGGCTGGGTACCTTTTGCTAATCACATGAAAGAACACCTTGCCCTGATATGTTCTGGTAAGCTATATTGGAAAAACAAGGTTACCTATAAGAAAAAGCCTATACATTTTTCTTTTAAACTTTCATAATGTCAGAAATGCCTCGTTGCCAAGCAAAAATAGTACCGCACTTGTGTAAGATATGTACCATAACATTATTGTGGGCAAGTTGTAACAAGAGTCTGCAAGACTTGGCTCAACTTGCAACTTGTCGGTGTCTCGAAATGCAAGGCTTTGTGAAACCAGTGTGGGATGCGAAACTTATACAAATACGATATGAATAGAAGAGAAACATTACACTTGTATGAAATCGAAGAGAGTCCAAAATATATTGCAATCTACAGTTTGCTTTACTGTTATAATAAGCTGATTTCATTATCAACCCTTTATTATACTTTCCAAGATTTATCGTTTCCGATTGAAATTATAATAAAGAAAGAAACAAATAAGTTAATCAATTATAAGTGTTTCTTGTAAATGTGTATAACTTTTATGGTGTACAATAATAGTACATTATGGTACAAGTGTGCAATGTTGGTGATTACCGCTGAAGCGCCATTGAGAACCGAGCCGTAGGTGAGGGTCTTAAGAGAGCCGAGGACGGTAATCATCAATACACACGTGTATCATACGACGTTTTTCAACACACTTGTGAAGAAAATAATACAAAAAAATCATTTTCACAGTAAAAAAGTTGTGAAATTTTTTTCACAATGGCGGGCAAAATTAATCAGTTTTCCTATGCGCGCGCAACTAACAATGGCGATCGGCCATAGACTAAAAGAATAAGGTTTCTTTTTTTTTGGCTTTTCGTGGATAGTGTTTTAGCCACGTACAAAATAGGGAATTTCAATTTTTCTTAATTACAGAGCAAATAAAATTTATATTTGAGTGATAGTTTTATTTATTAAGCACGTACAAGTAGAAATTAATACGAAGTTGCATGAAATGAGCAAGCAATAGGTACAGTAAGAACAAAACAACTCAACCAATAAATTTTAAAAAAAAACTCTATAACTCACTAGTGAATAATATCAATGAAAAAGTTAGTTTGATAACAGGTATCATTATGTGCCTAATTGCGGTGAAATTAGAGCCACTTTATGAGCAAGTGTGTTGAAAAGTATATTCTATCACTCTCAGGTATAATTAGCACAAATGTAAGTTTCAAATTCAAATTCAAATTCATTTATTTGTCCGAACATGGTACAATACAAGGTCTCAAATAACATAAAGGTCTCATCACATTCTGCCACATGGGGCGTGCAAATTTCAGGTACACAAAATAAATTATTACAATGCAAAAATAGAAATATCAGGCTAGAGTTGATACAATTACATGAAAATATTATTGTTACAATAAAAGGCATGTCAGAGTCAGTAAATATTATTATGTCAAAAATAAATAATAATTAAAAAAATGTCAATTTCAAAATGGAATGTCAAGCTATCTGTTATAAAAAAGAGATTACAATTAGATTATAATGTCAAAGTATCATTTAAAAAGTCGTTTAAATTGTAATAACACTTTTTACATAGTAACTCTTTAAGCTCCTTTTTAAACCCATTTAAATTTAACTGTTTAATTTGCTTTGGGATTTTGTTAAAAACTTGCGGAGCTAAACAAAACATGCTTTTCCACATTAACGCTGTTTTTGCTCTACGTCCGCGCAACATATCATTTCGCCTGTTACGTTTTACTGTATCTGATAGGTTGGGAAAAAGGTGTGAATTCAGCTTGACAAATAAGGCAGTTTCATAAATATACATAGACGGCAGTGTTAAAATTTTGTATTTCTTAAAAAACGGTTCACAACTGTCCGTTACTTGTAGCCTGAACATGGCTCTTATGGATCGCTTTTGCGCTTTAAAAGCGGTTTCCCTATTTGTGGAGTTACCCCAAAATATAAGACCATATCTTAGCACAGACGCTACAATACCATGGTACGCTGTAAGTAGTGTATCAATGTTAACTGTGGGGGCAAGTTTATATAATGCATAAGATGAGCTACTAATTTTCTTACAAAGCGCTTCAATATGATCCTTCCAATTGAGGTGCCTGTCAATTACCAAACCTAGAAATTTTGCACTATTGACATCTTGAATTTTGATATTCTGGTATTGAACCTCCATCTTTGAACTAGGTTTTTTTTGAGCAAAGTGCATTATTTGTGTTTTTTCAAGGTTTATTTTTAGGTTATTATTATCCAGCCAAGAGATGATTGAAGTTACCGCATTGTTAACATCAGCTTCATACGAATTAGGTTTATCACATGCTATTGTAATCGTGCTATCGTCAGCAAAGAGTGTCATTGGGAAGTCTATAGCTTTGGGCAGGTCGTTAATATAAATTAGAAATAATGGCGGTCCCAAAACACTACCCTGTGGCACACCAAAGTATACAGTGCGTTCTTTAGACAGGTATGTCACTTCTTCTTTAGTCTTTAAGTTTAAGTTTGTTATAGCGGTATACTGTTTTCTTTTTGATAGGTACGTGCTTAATAAGCTAAGAACGTTACCTCTTATACCATAGGAGTCAAGTTTGTTTAATAGAATTGAATGGTCAACATAATCAAAAGCTTGCGTCATATCACAGTACACAGAACAGACCGGTGTTTTATTATCAATATTAGTCATAATTTTATTTAAAAAGTCATAAATTGCCATGTTTATAGTCATGTTCTTTCGGAAACCTTTTTGTTCGTTACAGAGAATCTTTTGTTTTTCTAAGTAACTATAAAGCTCATTATAAATATATTTCTCGAATATTTTGGAAAAAATTGGCAGAAGCGCAATAGGTCTATAATTCTGCATTAGTTGCTTATTACCTTTTTTATATATAGGTTTCACAATGGATACCTTAAGGCGGTCTGGAAAAACACCGTGGCTTATACAAAGGTTAAGAATATGACACAAATGTTGTGCGATTAAGTCGGCAACCTGTTTTATAATTTTTGTAGAAATTTCGTCATACCCTACACTATTGGTGCTTTTAATACATCTTATAATGTTGAAAATTTGTATCGGCTGACATGGAGGCATGAACATTGATTTTTGTTTATTTGTGATGTACGCGCTCGTTCTTTTACCTGCTCCAGGAATTGGCACAATTTTTTCTATGAAATAATCGTTGAACTTTTCAGCAATTAATTGTGGTTTGTCAATCGTTTTATTGTCAATTTTTATAGCATTTATTGAGTCATTAGGTAGATTTAATTTAGAGTTCTTTATAATTTTCCATGTCATTTTGCTTTTATTGTCAGAAGTTTTAATATTGTGATTATTTTGAGATCGTTTAGTCAGGTTAATAATTTTTTTAAATATCTTTGTATACTTCGAATATTTTGCTTTATTTATTTGAGTAGGTTTATGTCTAGACGTCCACAATAATTGCCTTTTTTTAGGCTACATAGTTTAAGTCCTCGCGATATCCATTTTGGTTTTTGGGTTGTTGGTATTTTAATACGTCTACGGGGGAAGCACAGGTCATAAAATAGTTTAAATTGTTCAAAAAATAAGTTGAATGCATTATTTGGATCATCATTATTATAGATTTCAGAGAAAGTTAGTTTTTCCAGGCAGGTTCTAAATCTAATAATATTTTCTGGGCAATAATCCCGTTGTGATGTATACCAATATTTCAGAACACAGTTCAAACGTACGGGACATTTCAGAAGTTGCGCAGTGTGATCCGAAAGGCCAAATTCTATCACCTCCGTCCTGCATTTTTTCTCAAAATTGTGAGCAAAATTATCAATGCAGGTCTGGCTTTGCATCCTAGTTGGTTTTTCTATTGCTAATGTCATATTAAAACTTGTTAAGAGATATTTTAGTTCGGAAGTCATATTATTATTTTTTAAAACGTCAATATTTATATCGCCTGCTATGACAATATTCCTACAATTTCTTCTTGTCAGTCTCCTTAAAAGTTGCTCTAATTTACTAAAAAATACATTTAAATGCCCTGTTTTTGGTACTCTATAAATACATACTATAACTACCCTATAACTTGTCAATTCAATTGCACAGCATTCTACAACATTCGATATTGAAAGCTCTGAAACCTCTAGCAACTCCTTCCACAAATGACCAGATCGGACCAGAATACAAGCTCCACCTCTTTTGCTATTTTGTCTACTGAAACATGCAGCCAATGTATAATTCGGTACCACAAGGCGGTCTTCATGACCAGACATCATAAAATGCTCTGTTATGCATAGTACAGCAACAGACTGGTCTTTTTCTGACAGTTCGTTTATACATATAGATAGGGTGTCTGCTTTGTTAAGTAGACCCGCTATATTTTGGTGCAGAACGTATAAATGTTTATTCACGAAAAAAATCACTACAAACAGTATTATTTTCGAGCTGCTGATTATTAACACTAGATGACATCATATCACATATTTGGACATTTTGGGTATCTAATTTATTTTGATAATTGTATGTTATTTCAGTTTGTACAGCTTTATCTACATATATTCTTTTACTTTTTAAAATTGATAAGTTTTGATATTCTTTCGATTTGAGTCTATAGTCCAATTGTAAGAGTTCCCTAAGTAAAGACCTTGATAAATTAATCATGAAAGTTGTTTTACGAGGCCGATATCTAGAGTAGTCCATATCCATAAAAGTTACATTGTCATACTTTCCACAAATAAACCTTAGCATGTAATTGAGTTTTGATTCATTAAGATATCTATTTAACGGGACTTCGCTTATAATTATATTTGTGTTCTTAACAGATGACAGCCATGTATGTAAGTACATCTCCGTATCATATGGGTTGCGTTCATAGCGGCCTCCAACAACAATAACATAGTCATACATATCTAATTTAGCTATTTCGTTCTTCGAGGAATTGATGAGGTGTCTCAATGTAGCGCCAGATTTTATAAACGAGAATACTGAATATTTTGATCCCAGTAGCTCGGTGAGTGATTGACGTAGACCAATCCCCTGTTCATTACATAGTATTATTACACGATTTTTGGTTTTGTTTACTTTGCAATCGTGTGAATAAGTGTTTCTATTGCATGGAGCGACGTCAGTTAGTTGTTCAATAGGTGTGTGCAATATGTTAACACTTTCATCATTTTCACAACTGTGTCCAATGGAAGCATCTAGGAAGCTTTTATTTAAAATACTATCCTGCAGGTTTTCAGCTATACGTGTTGTTGTTTGACGCTCATCAGCCCCCTGAAACATATTTTTGTCAGCCACTGGATTGTTCAATACACCTGCTTTAGGGCTTATCAAGTTTAATGCCTGTATTGAGTATTCTCTTGAAGAAGTCCTAGGTAAACCAGTTTTCATGAATAGAGTTCGTACTCTCCGTTGATATTGGGGTGAGTAGAACTGCCGGGGTTGGTTTTTATTGTTTGAGCAGTCTTGGATTCCTATTGATTTTAAAACTTTTATCTTTTTATCACAGTTCAATAAATTATTTTTGAGTGTGTGATTTTCATAGTTTAAGTTGTCAATTTCTGTGTTGGCAGTTTGCAACTGCAATTTTAGTTGTTCGATCTCCTCCTTCATTATTGCAAGATCATTACTATTTCCGTGGTTAGGTAGACTTTGGTACGACACATCCATATCAGTTCACTGTCGCTAGATGTTATGTTTTTATTCTGCGCATTTTGCCTTCTTTGGGTAATGTTCTTGTAGTCATCCATTATAAATGATGAAAACAAATTTAGATTCCTCACAAAAAGTGAAATATTTTCTGTGGCGGAATCGAACTCGCGGCTACCGTATCGTCAGTCACGTACACTCCGACTTCGGCTATTCGGTTCTCAAATGACCCAAGTGTAATACTTGAGCTCTTTGGGCTTAGTGCGAGTTTTTTAACGTACTCACTCGTGATAGCGTAAACGATCTCTTATGTCAAAATGTATACAAAAAAAGAGGTTTTTCCTTGCTGTCACCAGACGGCGCTTATCCAGTTTCAATACAAATTGTAGTTTACGTTAACGCGATTGAGCGTGAATAAAAACTCGCACTATGGCCTCAGGTCTAGAACAGTACTGTTTTATCGACCGATGTTCTGGATGATGTTAGTGTATAGTATTTTAACTAGATGTCGCCACAGAGGCATTGATTACATAGCAGTTTTAAAATTTTGATGAGTAACCGTTCACAATATGGTAAAAATCGTTTTCAAAGCACTTTTACGAAGGGTTTCAAAGTAATGTTGTTACCCGATCACTTGTTCTGTTCATAGTTCAGCTTTATTAAACGATTAAAATTGTTTCCTTTTCTAAAGCTCAGTTTATTGTCAAAGTTGTCAAAGTTGGATCACTGGGTTCACATCACAATTTCGTCACTATTTGCCAAATGTTCTTGAAGATAACATTATCACTGGGTCTTAAGCACTTAACTGTTCGATTAGTGGTGATTTTAGGTTTAAACGAGCGTAATTACTATTTTTACGAAATAAATATACTCAGAGGTGACATGTATCGTGGCAGTGGCGCCATCTCCATCCAAGTCCATTTCATCAAGTTGCAAAGTTGAAAGTTGATTCACACTCCATCAAGTTGTAAAGTTATTAAGTAATGTGTTTTTTTGTGTTTCTGCAGCCAGTTTTTTTCTTGGATCTCGCCATTGAAAGCAGTTGATGAGTTATACGATGGAATGAACATACCCAGAAGATACTTTTTCACTCTTGATTTGAAGACCTCTAAGTAGTAGGGATCAGACCACAGAACAGAGAAGACAGTAGAAATCGCATATAGCTTTATTAGTATCGGAACCAGCGTACCCAAACTCACACATATACAGATTAATTGTATTTCATAACACTAAGAAATCTTTGGTGTGATTGGTAGTTTAATTTTTAGATGAAAGTAGAAAATATGTCAGTCGTCGCTTATTTGAAAATAAACCACAGCTTTATGACAATAGAGTTGGTTTATTGTCTACTCTTTTTGAGTATTTATTACTTTTTTCGTTTAAAGCGCACACGTAATAGTTTAATGAGCAAGTTACGCTACCCGCCACTAGATGTCACTATAGTAAATTCATTTAATTTAAAGCCGTATTTCGTTACTGATAAGATTTATATTTGCGAAATGAGGTCATTACTACTCGTCCTCCTGTAGTGATGTACCACGGTCGTTGACTTATTTATCGACATTCCGTATTATTTTCAAACAAAATACAGTTTAGTTAAAAAAAAACGTTGCCCTACACTAGGAATTTCTCCTGTATCGTGGGTGCGTTTACAAACATATAATTTCACATACACAAACACCCAGAGCCGGAACAACTATTTGTAGATCATACAAATATTTGTTCCGTGCGGGAATCAACCCTCGACACGCAGCGCAGCAGTCAATCGCTCAAGCACTGAGCCAACCGTGCGCCCAATAACTAGAGTCGATAAATATTATTATGTATGTAATCAAGTTTTTATATAAATTTATTCCAATACTTACGATTTATAGAAAGTATTATTAAGATATTTTATGGTAAACTACTGATCCGATTTTGAAAATGATTCTATTGATACAAAGATGGGCGTATCTTAGTGTTTTTGTTCTATCAATAGAATTTTAAAATATACTCTTAATTATGTACACCATATAAGTAACAGAAAGTATAGACGAAGAAAACATTACACTGGGTGGCACAATGGGCGGCCTTATCGCTAAAAGCGATCTTTTCAAGACAACCTTTCCATGGATTTAAAAAATGAAAGGAAAGACAGTACTGTACGTATACGTAGTCTTTGGTGTACTATTATTAATTACAAGCTGTGACCGCGGCTTCGCTCCCGTCATCTGTTTGCCAACCCTACCCTACTTACCTTCCTGCCTACCCTACTTACCTACCGACCATATTTGTTTCTATAGTCATCAATCTTTCGCGGAGAATCTTAACACCGTGATTCAGAAAATGACTTCAAATCCACAACGCCATCTATCGAACATCGAGTTCAACTCTCCGAGTATCTGAATTGCGTGTTTTGTGATAATTTTACTTCTTGAACACTTTAAATTCATCTAACTTTTGAACCGAGTGAACCGATTGCGATGAAACAAAAACTAAGTAATTCTTCAAGGTACGCACAATGTTTATGTATAAAAGTTATTTACATTGGTTTCGTACATGTCACGTGATGCGTGCACAAATAAACAGACAAAAATTCCAAAAATGCCGGAAATAGGTTCTGTTGGTTATCCTTTAACACTAGCCGATGGTAAGATATACCTACATTTGATACATTTTTGGTTCTGCTATCGTGTTTACATTCTAAAACAGCACAATAAGGCATTTTTGTATTTTTTTTCAAGTTTTGTCACCGTGACGGTTGAACCAAGACTGATGTGCGTAGTGTGTGCGCGGAAGGAAACATATGCAGAACTGTGCATAGCTCGGGGTACGCGGGCCCCGCCCACTTGCGACTTCTATATATTGTAGTAGGCGTTTTTTTTGTTCTGTGGATCAGACACACTGGTAGAGTATTATATAATACCTATTATTTACCGCATATCCAAATTGTATAAATTTGGATATGCGGCAAATAATAGGTCTTTTTACCTATGAAATTTCCGTTCTGCAGTACTGGCCAGTTCAAATCAAAATATTGTTTTTTTGGGTAAGAATTCTAATTCCAAATTAATTTTATTTTAAAACATGGAATTCTTTTTTTATAATCATTTGTTTATTGATTAGCATTATGTTTTCATCGCATTTGAATCTCATCATTTCGTCATCATGGATACGGTAAAAATTTGAGTAATTATGGATAATGAGTAGGTACCGTCGTGGCAGCAACGCGGCACAAGCGGCACGCAACATCAATGACGTTTACGGAGCTAACACTACAAACCAACGCACCACATGTTATTAGTTTGCCCGCTTCCGTTCTGAAAATTTCGATCTTAAAAATGAACACCGTGATCCGCTTTGGTCGACAATGACGAATTAAAGGCGATTGTGGAAGCTGATGATATTCAATCTTCGGCTGAATTAGCAGCAGCATTCGACGTTAGCATCAAAACAATATTGGTACATTTGCGTCAAATTGGCAAGGTGAAAAAGCTTGACAAATGGGTGCGTCACGAACTCAATGCGCGAATACGCTTCAAGACGTGCATTGCACTGCTCAACAGGCACACAAACGAAGGAATTTTAAACCGTATAGACTACGACGAAAAATGGATTCTGTTTGACAATCGCAAGCACTCAGCAAGTTGTTGGACTTCAGCACCTAAACAATGCCCTAAACGAAAACTTACCCCTAGACATGTGATGGTCACTATTTAGTGGTCTAGGGCCGGTGTGATTCATCACAGCTTCTTACCAAACGGGTTGAGCATTACTGCAGATGTGTACTGTTAAGAACTGAACATTATAATGGAGAAGCTCGCACGTCTCCAACCAGCTTTGGTCAATCGCTCGTCTCCGCTGCTCTGCACAATAACGCGCGACCTCATACTGCAAAGCAGACGGTCTCCAAGTTACAAGAACTGGGGTTGGAAAGTCTCCGTCACCCACCATATTCATCAAACCTTGCGCCTACAGACTTCTACTATTACCAGAATTTGGATAACTTTCCGGCGGGAAAAAAATTAAATACTCGAGAGACAGTACATTATGCCCTTGAAGAATTTATTGCCTCCCATCCAGCTGATTTCTTCAAGAAGGGCATCAATAAACTGCCACTGGGTTGGCAAAGATTCATCGATTGCATGGAATTATGTTATCGATATGATAAAATTACGTTAACTTATTTCATAAAAAACGGCAATTTCATAGATAAAGACCTAATATTTCGGTAATTGGATTCGTATACTGATGTGCAAGAAAAACGTCCAAATTGCTGTAAGTAAACCCTTAAATTACAACTCGGTCGACAAGCATATTGATAAATGGGTATATCTTTAATTCGAACCCTGACATCCTTGTAAAAATCAATCAATAAATTCACTCGCACTGTCTTCCCAAGGCACGACTTCCACCAATATTTGTCATAGAAGGTAAGTAAAGTGTGCCAGTAAGATGGGTTATTGTGTTCAACTGTGTGTGACGTCATAACTGATCTCCTTTACGACGGATAACAAGTTCTACGAGCCTTTGAAACGTTTCCAACCTATCGACTGCGGAACTTATAGTGTTACTGATATTGGATTTTGAGTGTAAGGGAGAAATATATAAATAGTGTAATGCTGCATTATTTATTTACTACAGAACGAATAGCATGACCTAAGGTCGTCCTAAAATAGTCTTCCAGGTGTTGTCTAGAGTTAAGTGAACTATGAACAAAAAAAATGGTACTGTCATATCACACGTTCCAACGGTTGGACGGCTGTAACTTTAATATTTAAATTTATGGTTATTGCTAACATTTAACTCTGTTTACAATTGAAGTCAAATGCGTCATAGGTTGTAATAAAATAGCAGCAATTGCTTGATTCCATTATAGTTATAGGTCGAACAATGGTGGTCTACAATTGTTACTGGAGTAAAAAAGTAACAACTTAGCTAAAGAACTCATTATATTGTTACGCGTGTTAGAAAACGCTGATTGCCGGAAAAGACAAGTACGTAATTCAGAACATATAATAGGTATTTGTATTTTATCCGTCCATGATAAAACTGGCATTGTATTCAATTCATACTCTATCCATAAGCCGTCTGGCTCTAAAGTATAAATAAGTGTCCACTTACCCTCTATTCTATCTCATACATTGTGTTAAGTAAATAGTTCCATCATCACAAAACACTTATTACGTCATCAGTATCCCAACAGATGGCGCTGTCGGCGTATAATGGCCCTTTGGAAAAATATTAAATTACGCTCGCAATTAAGAAGCCCGCGATTTGTGAGCGACACGCTTTGAATAACAATCTCGTAGGGACACCTCGGAAATAATTATAAGACTAATTTTAAGCTGCGGCTTTGGTCGTGACGTGTTCGCAATTCTGGTTTACTTCGTGTAACAGAATAAACGTAGTCCTGAAAGTATGCTCAAAGTATATTTAATAAATTAATACTTGCGCTGTTTTTGTGTTTTGCACATATATCATTAAAAAAACTATTTGGAGTTTAACTCACTCAATAATTCTTCTAATTATCTAGTTTCTTCACAATTTTTTTTGACTATCCTAGTCAAAAAATTACATTAAACAAATATGATTATTTTATTATGCCCAAGACGCAATATTCAAATAAGAATGTCTGACGCCTTGCACTTACTTAACACGTTGTATATAAGAAGGCTTCTTGTGGCCCTTGAGTTCTGCTAACGCGTGTACGGGCTTAAGAAGTGCATTAGAATAGCCTTCACGGCAATATAGCCGACTTCCCTGACTTGCTGACTGGATAATCGGTTTACTACGCTAAGAATTGCTCTCGTGTCGCTTATACCGACCCACACTAATATTCCGTGCGAAGTCTAGCGACCAGGCCCGACTTTGCACGGAATACATTGTATACACAAACCTTCCTCGTTAATCACTTTCTATTTGTAAGAACCTTATCAAAATTCGTAAGCGGAGATACAGACAGTGGCTGCCTAGCCATTTTGTTTTATACTATTTAAAGATAGGAAAAGCATAACATAATGTATATAATATAATAATCATACTATGATGTTTCCACTGCTGGGACACACACCTCTTCTTTATGAGACGGAGTGGGCTGTAATCCAACACGCGGGCCCAGTGTGGGTTATACATTGCATTTTTTTGATCTTTTGGTGCCAGTGCTGGCGATTTACACACGATGTTTTCCTTCAACGTTTTGAGAGCAGTGGTGATGAAAGAAATTTCGCAAAGTAAAGCGCCTGCCTGGTTTGAACTCACACCTTACAACTAGTAAGTCAGGGCAGTTATCATTATACTACCACTGCTTTCCAATAAAAACAAGGATATGAAATCTAGAAATATTGAAATCCCTTGTTAGGTACTCTTACATAGTGAGAAGGTCGATTCCACTCTGAGAAGGATGCGTCGTGGAGGCAACCGCCCCGATAAAACGCCGATACCTCACCTGCGTGGGCAGGTCGGCTCCAGGGTCATGGGCGGTCAGATAAGGGGGAAATTTGAGGGCATCTTATGTGACTTTATGAAAAAAGCCTTCAAAATAATCGAAGTTTGGTGCACTAAGCATGAACTATCGGTTAACCCCTCGAAAACGGAACTAATAATGTTTACTAACAAAAGAGTCCTGGGAGGGGTCCCAGGACTCTTTTGTTAGTTTAGGGAGTATATGGGGATATACTCCCTAAACTCTTCAACACGAACTTACTCTTAAAAACGAGGTCAAGTACTCGGGGGTGATTCTTGATAGCAAACTGCTCTGGAACAAGCATCTTGACTACAAATTCAACAAAAGCACAATCGCACATTACCAATGTAAAAAAATGTTAGGAAAAAAATGGGGGCTCTCTCCGAAGATCACGCTGTGGCTATACACAGCGGTGATCAGGCCAATGTTGGTTCATGGCGCTCTGGTTTGGTGGACGGAGCTGTCTACCACCATTGCCAGACTCCAGAAGTTCCAGAGACTGGTCTGTTCAGCTATCACCGGCTGCATGAGGACCACCCCGACAGCAGCCATGGAGATAGCCCTACAGTTAACTCCTCTTGACCTATACATACGGCAGGAGGCAGCGCTAGCTGCCATCAGGCTGTTGCATCTGGGTATATGGGGAAAGAATCACACCAGCCCACACGCTGAAATCCTGGACCAGGCGATTCGTTACCAACCCCTAATCGCCGCCCCGTGTGATAGAACACCAAATCAACCTATGTTTAACAAAAACTATAGCATACAAACTGTAGAGGAATAAAGGGATCAGTCTGGAGCCAATGAAGTACGCTTTTACACAGATGGTTCAAAAACAGACAACGGTTCAGGTGCTGGCGTACATTCCCTTGACCTCAACATTAACGTTCACTTATCGCTAGGCACACAAAGATAATTTTTCAATGTGAATGTGTCGCTCTAACACAAGCCGCTACTGCTATAAAGCGCTTAGGTATCCATAATTATGGAATCAGATTCCTATCCGATAGTCTGGCAGTGCTCAAAGCCCTAGAAAACAAACAAACCAACAGCCAACTAATCCTTGAATGCCACCTTGCCCTGGAGAATATATCGACATCCAATGGAATCACCCTACAGTGGATCAAGGGACATAGTGGGTCTTTAGGCAATGATGCCGCGGATGAACTTGCAAGGAGAGGTTCTGAGATGATAGTGCTAGGCCCGCACCCACTTCTCGCCCTGCCCTTCTCACAAATTCGTGCATGGATCCGCAAAAGATCAACCGAACTGCATAACAACAGATGGTCACGGGCTACAGACTGTAGACAGTCAAGAACGGCCATACCAAATGTAAACCCGCGACTAACCAAAAAACTTCTTAGCCAAAGTAGAAATAACCTCAGAATAAGCATAGGGACAATTACGGGTCATTGTCCTCTTAACAAACATCTTTTTAACATAGGCGCCACGGACAGCCCACTTTGTAGGGGCTGTTTTAACGCCGAGGAATCAGCTGCCCACGTCATCCTGGACTGCGAGGCCGTGGTTTCCCAACGTGTTGAAATCCTCGGAACGGTGAAGCCTGCGAAGCCCCCAGGAAGCTTCTGCGCTTTTGGACGGAGATAGGCTGGCTACTTTAGCCGGTAACCCCACGCACAACGGACCAAATGGGAGTCTAAGTGCGGAAAAGGGAGTCCCTCTTCTATTCTATTCTATTCTAAGGGACTATTCGACGTTCGCCCACCAAGTGACTCCAGGAAAGACAGTGACACAGTGATCACGTGCTGCCGTGCACAGTGAGGCTCAGAGGAGGCGCTTTTTTAGTCTCCCCAGGAATGTGCCTTAACAGACGTTGCACAGACCTCTGTACAACGTCTGTTCCCCTTCTACGTGCTGATAATCACCGGGTTGGTTTTAGTGACGTAAAAATCCCACACTCCCTGGTCTTTTGCCCAAAATTCCAGGTGCCTTT
Organism: Orthosia incerta; assembly: GCA_948252205.1. NCBI lineage: Eukaryota > Metazoa > Arthropoda > Insecta > Lepidoptera > Noctuidae > Orthosia > Orthosia incerta. The sequence continues at coordinate 27,289,670 of OX411749.1, forward strand.
TGAAGGTTTCCCCAAGTTAAGAAAAGAAAATTGTTCTCTTACATCAGTTTATCATCGATCGATAAGATTTCTGCCTTCCTCCAAGATTCATCTTCCTTGTACCGACACAAAGGAAAACGCAGATATATTAATAACTTATTTGACACGCAAGTTGAGGTAAAAGCGTTCTAACCCACAAAGATAGCTATTATACCTAGAACTATGACCTCGACGTGTTTACAACTAGTTCCTACATTATTTACAATATAATAATCATTGGATGGGTACTTGGAAATGTTTTATACAAGCCATTAAGGCAATTATGACTTACTATAAATAAATATTGTAACTAACCTATATTGTGCCACTGCAAGGCAAAACCTCTCACTTTTCCACACAATCCTATCTTCTACTAATGCTGGCCAGTCCATTCCTTTCCACCACGGACTGCCACGATTGCTCCATATACTAACAAAAATTATAACTGAAAGAAACTTAACGTTTTTCAGCATAACTTAAGATACATAAGAGTGTGTTCAAATGTAATTAAGCCTTTAGCCGTATTATGGTTAAGCAAAATAAATAAACAAATACATGCCCCATTGAGCGTTTAATTACAGATACAATAGAAAACAATAGCTTACGCACACATGGTGTGCAAACGACGCGTCATGGGTTACATATCCTGTGTGAATTTTTTTCATTAGCATTTCAGGAGTGTAATTACTTACGAATTTTTTTTTTTCTACAGGGTCAAACCCGAAATAGCCAAAAAATTTTATTCCCTACATTTTGTCGAGTTACGGTAATTTATTTCAGAGTAAGTAAAAGTTTTTTATAGGTACCTATATAATTATGAGTACTTTAACTCCCTAAAAAAATTGGTTGTCTGTAAAGTCGGTTTACGGACGAAAGTTTAACGTGACAACGTCACATAATAACGATAAAATTAACGTCATTGTAACGTTACGATTATAACGTTACAATGAGCGTAACGTTACATTGAGCGTAATGTTACATTGAGTCATCCTTTTTCGTACGTGCAGCCGGCGTTCATCGATTTATTAGACGTTCTCACGTCAAAAATTCCAATGCATTAAAAGTAACGCTGAATGTTAAGCAGGCATAAGAAGGCCCACTTGCACTGCAAATTATTTAACGTACAATGTAACATAACATCCATAATTAGGAAATATTTATGACTCCTTCGAATTAAACGGTTTTCATAAATTCAGGACGATGTTTTGAATTCGTTAAGAGCTTAAATATGTCTAGTTTTCCAGTACAAGCCTGACTTACTACAGCACCACTCTACTTTTATAAGCTGGAAGCCCAGCAGAGTCATTATTCGTTAATAGAATAGCACCAGAGAGTTGCCACAAAATTCTGACGACTGACTAACAGTTTGAAACTGTAACAACACAGACATAAGGTAGATACTCGAATTATGCAATTAGAATAATTGTAAGCGTGGTTACAGTTTGATGAACACAGTTTTAGTTTTATATATTGTAGAAGCATTTGTTCACTTTTTTTTTTGTATTTGTGGGGTTTGAGTTATATATTTTTTTTATGCTTTCGCTGATGTGTATTTTATGGTAACTTTTATATGGGTGGAAACTTTTAATTGGCCTTTTTTTGTATGTTGTTTCTGCGCATTGATGTATTAGCTGTAAGTTTTCGTAAAATTAATAAAATAAAATAAATAAAATATTCATCTAAGAATCAGGCGACCTGAAAACTTCTCATAAATAAACAGAATAGAGAGGGCCCTCCCTCTCTATCCTCTTATTGTAGTTATTTATTTGGCCGTCTCTGTAATACCTACTACAGGCCAAGAAAAATAATGATGGTTACCAAAATTATATTCATTTGAACTTATATTCATAAATTTTCTAACAGAAAACTGTCATAACAATATTCGCTTCAAAGTACCTCAAGATCCAGTCCATTAAGCATCAGATTAAAAACCTAATAGATACATCTATTACCGTTCACAGTTGAGTAAAGTTTCCCTTAGTTTACTTTAGTAGCCTTTTTAAAACATGACTTTTAAAGCGCTGGTGAGTTCAGAACTCCAAGTCGGGGTATTCAATTGGAAGTGGGCAGAGAAATTCAAATGCCTTATTTGTTTTACGAACTTGCCAACTTAAAGTACGCGGTATGAAGTTGTTCTAGAAACTACTAGAGTGGAGGTACTCTCGGCAGTGGGGAACGAATAAACACGTTTAGTTGTTGCCAGTTCGCAGTTCTCTGCAATATATTGCTTTTCAATTATTTTCGCGAGATCAGCTGAATTTCGGGAATATCGTCTGTTTTGCTGGATCGTGTGGAGTTTGTATTAGAAAATAGTGCTCGACTCATACCGCCCGTCTATCACGCAAAAGGTAGACTAGAGATGTGCTTTTGTGCATCAGATGATGAATATTATTTTATCTATTGTTTTTTTACTAAGCTAAACAAATAACCTAAGCGGTAATGACCCAATTTATGAGTAAACGTAGGTACCTACTATGTTATTCTATTTATAAAGGTAACTTTATAGTTTTGACATAAACACACACACATTTGACATAAAGACACAATTATTGTATCAATAATTACGACCTTCACATTTAAGTGGTGTACTTATAACTAAATAAGAATCAAGTAGGTCAATAATTGTGAAAATTATCACAAGATTATTTTTATTTTACTTGGTATACGGAGAATGCTTACATTCACCCAAAGGGCAATAGAGAGGGCCATGCTCGGAGTATCCTTGAGTGATCTAATCTAAAATTCAGACATCCGCAAGAGAACCAGGGTTACCGACATAGCCCGAAGAATTGCCAAACTTAAGTGGCAGTGGGCAGGGCACATTGTTCGCAGAACGGACGGCCGATGGGGCAGAAAAGTTCTGGAGTGGCAACCGCGAACCGGAAAACGTTGCGTTGAAAGGCCTCCCACCAGGTGGACCGATGACCTGGTGAAGGTTGCGGGGATCCGCTGGATGCGGGACGCACGGGACCGAACGACTCTTGGAGGAGGCCTATGTCCAGTAGTGGACGTCTTTCGGCTGATATGATGATGATGATGACGGGCAAAATTCAACTTCCTGTGGCAGACGCTGGTAATAAAACCACATAAATAACATTATATAGTGGACTGTATTTAAATTGAAGCACAAGGTACATTAATAAAATATATAGGTACGTGTTACACAGGCAGGGTGCGAATGATGACTGATATAGGATCGTTCACATGAACGGAATGAGTGAATTATTATGTATGCTTCATACATAAATTGGCAACGCCGACTAAGAAACCTAAGTCCAGAATACAAACCAAAATTTAACTTCATCTTAAATTTACTTAATATTAAACAAACAGGAAACTGTGTCCCTTTTATAGATATAGGTACCTTCATAAACTGTTAAAGCTTAGGTATTATTTATTATGTTTTAATATAAACAAAAGAAGTTATTAATTTAAACTTATTTAAAATTATACAGAATTACTGACAGATAAACTAACAAAGTAAATGTTAGGTACTTTAAATTAAATGAATCATAAACTGTCAAACTACTTACAAAATTGTTAAGTAACTAATTCACACTGAGATTAGTGATTATAAACCTATTGTATACATTAAGGTTACTTTCATTTAAGTATGCACTATGCATTACAAGTAAGTGTCTATTACAAAATAGATGTATACATATATTACATTTTACCTTCATAAAGTATAATTATGGATCTATTAAGCATGCTATATATCTGTTTACATCATGTTTATGCTTAACTATAATTATTTATCTATTGCTTTCTATAAAATAAGTTTACACAATAGTATAGGTAACTTACATTTTAAAGTATAACTATGTATATAACCTAGATAACAATAGCTTGTCATTATGGTCTTACTTATACCAAATTAATGTTGTAACAAAACAGTTTTGACTATAATAATCTATGAATGGGTACATATTAAGAATTTTTAATTAATCCTTTTACTACTAGATACATACCCATGCTTAATGTTACAAATGATTAGTTTTAATAAACAAAACTAAAATTAAATGAACATGTCCACATGACAAGTTCCGTAGCCACACAGAGGTAAATGAGTGAATAGAATCTATTCATAAATAGGAAGTACACAAACTTTCATCACACTAGTACGCATGATTTTACCACTATTAGTTCTTACAGATAATGCCCTGACCTTGCCATCTGATCCAGGGAAAGTTTGTTCTACTCTGGCCACTGGCCATGTTAATGGAGGGGTGTTATCAATTCTCAGTAGCACCAAGACCCCTTTTTCAATGTTTGGAACACTGTTGTGCCACTTTGGCCTATTTTGTAACTGAGTCAAATATTCCTTTGACCAAGTTTTCCAAAAGGATTGAGCCATGTAAGTACATTGCTGCCAGAATGACAAACGGTTTGTGGGCACATTAGTCACATCAGGTTCAGGAAATGATGTAATAGAAGCACCTTTTCAAAAGGTCTGCTGGGGTTCACCCTGTCTGAAGGAAGAGATCCCATCATTTGCTCTGATGCCTTGGCTCTCAACTTGAAACAAATTAAACATTTGTGAATTACCCCTTTGACTTCTCTAAGTCCATTAATTAGGTAAAACCTTTGACATAAACTGGCCAGTGTCAACTTTTTGCCAGCATGTAACAAACATTTGTGTTCATTACTAATTATTAAACGTGTAATGAATGATTTTTTGGGTAATATGATAGGATATTTCTGATCATAAGGTATGTTAGCATTGTGTAACCTACCTCCTACTCTGAGGATACCTATTCCATCCAAAAATGGATTTAAAGATTTTAAATTGGATTTTATTGGCTTCTTGGACATTATACAAGTCATTTCTTCATTAAAATGTTGTTTTTGATCTTGTCTAATTATTATTTTGAGTGCAAATTGAAGCTCTTTTATTTTTAAATGTCCAAAGACCCTATCTTCTTTCTTTATTTTGCAATTATTAAGAAACCTGTAAATATAGGCAATAATTCTTTTCAATTGGTTAATTTCAGAATAATGTGAATATAAACTGAAATGTTTATTTGACTCAGAAGTCAATGTAATATTACAAAGCTTAAGCTCAGGAATTTCCTTAGGAATTTTGATATTTGTAGATTCATGTGTGTAATTTTTATCATGTAAAAATTGTGGTCCATGCCACCATAACTCTTTGTTTTTAAGTAAGTGAGGTTCTATGCCCCTAGACAAACAGTCTGCAGGATTCTCAACGGTATTGACATACGACCATGAGGCATTTTGTGTGAGATCACAGATAGTTTTAACTCTGTTTGCAACATATACTGACAATTTAATAGGCTCTGTATTGAGCCAAGCAAGAACAATTTGAGAATCTACATATAAATGTACCTGAATGGTAAAATTGTTTTTAATTAGTTGATCATACAACTTTTTAGACAGTTTTGCTAATATCAAAGCGCTATTTAACTCTAATCTTGGTATGGTTAATGATTTTATGGGATTTACCCTTGATTTTGCACATAACAAGTCAACATTTACTTGTCCATTGCTATTAATGGTTCTTAAATAAACACAACAACCATAAGCCTTCTGAGAGGCATCTGCAAAACCTATTAGTTCAATACATTTTGAGTTTTGAGTGTCAATATTTCTTTTTACTTGAATACAACCTGTTCTTGATAAATTCTCAACAAAACTCCTAAATTTTTTATTTAAGTTATGTGGCAATGGTGAGTCCCACGAAACCTTCTCTAACCATGTTTGTTGCATGATTATTTTTGCAAGTACAATAATTGGACCTACTAGACCCAGTGGATCAAAGAGTTTGCTAATGAAACTTAATGTCTGACGCTTGGTGTAAACATCTAACAACTCAGTTTGTGGACAGGAAATGTTCAATATGTCTGTTTGAGTGTTATATTTGATACCCAAGGTCTTCACATATTGATCATCACTTTTGCATAAATCAATTTCATTTGAAATCTGTAAAGCACTAGGAATGTCACCTAATATATGCTCACTGTTTGAACTCCATTTATGAAGTTTAAAACCACCAAGGTTTAAAATGCTAATTAATTGGTTTTTCATATCAAGTAATTTTTGTAAATCATTGCTACCGGTACAAATGTCATCCACATAACAATGATTCAATAATATGTGTGCACCTTCAGGGTAAATGTGTGCAAATCTAAACGCTAACTCATTTAAACATCTTGTAGCTAAAAATGTTGAGCTTTTAAGACCATAGGTGACGGTTTGCAATTGCACACATTGTATTTCCTTTTGTGGTGAATCTCTCCACAGTATATTTTGAAGAGCACAGTGTTTTGGGTTGAGTTTAACTTCTCTAAACATTTTTTGAATGTCAGTAATTAACACATATTTATGTAATCTGAACAAAATTAGTATATTAAATAACTCATTTTGGATGAAAGGTCCGTTGAGTAACATGTCATTCAAAGAAAAACCTAAATTTGTAGCCATTGAGCCATCAAAAACGACTCTTAATTTTGTAGTACTGCTATTTTCGTTTAATACTGGATGGTGTGGCAGAAAATATACCTGACCAGTTTTCATATCATAAGTTTGGATATCAATGTAGTTAGCATGACCCATTGAAATGTAAGTGTCAATGAACTCTTTATAACCTCTAAAAAGTGCAGCATCTTTGTGAAGTCTTTTTTCTAAATTGTTAAAACGTTGTAAAGCTCTTATGAATGAATCTCCCATGTTTAATTTATCTAAATTTTGTTTCAAAGGCAAGTCAACTTGAAATTTATTGTTTTTTAATATTACAGACTCAGAAAAGGTTTTTTCAGCAAGAGCTGCTTCAGAAACTGACTCAGTGAAAACTTCTGTCACTTGCTCACACTTCCAAAACTGCTCTAAAGTCCTTTCTATTCTTTCAATGCTATCACATTCACAATTTTGTAAAATGTGTGTGGTACGCTTACTTACCGGAGAGTAACTTCTAGCCTTCACACTTCCAGCCACTATATACCCAAAGTGGGTGTTATGTAAATACAAACCTTTAGGGATAATAGGTAGTTGTTCACGCAATAATATTTTAAAGAAAACATCACAACCTAATAAGATACTTATTTTTCCAGTTTTGTAAAATTCAGTGTCAGCTAACTTGACATATGACGGAATTTTTAAATTATCTGTATCTATCTCACACTGAGGTAAATCACTAGTGATGTTTGGCACAACACAGCATGCTATTTGAGTGTTGTAAGTGTTGAGAGTAGAAGATATGTTAAAAATAGCAGTATGAGGAACTGTGTTGGATTGACCACATATTCCTTTAATGTAGGTATAGTTATTGACTATCCTGCAATCAATTTTTTCTGTTAGGTCTGATAACACAAAGGAAACCTGACTACCCGAGTCACAAAGAGCCCTAACTTGAGATTGTTGACCAAACTTGTCAGTTATGTTTACCTTTATAGTAGGCAATAAAACATCATCGCACTTATTCATAGATAGTGATACTTGCTTTAACTCCTTTTCGGACTCATTTTGATGCAGTAAACTGTTATGGTTTTGTTTGCAAATTGAACACTTAAAGGTAAATTTACACTTTGATAGGTGTTTGTTTAAGCATAGGTTACACAACTCATTGGTCTTTACATAGTTGAAACGATCAGATAGCGAGGCAAGTTTAAATTTTTCACATTTATATAATTGGTGATAATTAGACTTACAAAATTTGCATACTTGTGTCTTTTTTGTTACCTCTGTTGTGGCTACCAAACCTGTCCTGCGGCCGCTGTTCACTGCACCATTTGAGGACGTTTGGCTGTCTGCCACTGTTTCAAGCGCTGCTGCCTGTTGTTCTAAAAATTTAAGAAGTGAGTTTAAGTCAGGGTCAGCGTCTGGTTTCATTTCAAGATGAAAGCACCTTAATGAGTGCATGTCAAGCTTGCGTTGCAAAATGCATACAATAATTGCGTCCCAATGTTGAACAAGTACATTCATGTTTTTTAAGGCAGCTAAATGCTGTCTGGTTTGAGAAATGATTTCTCTTAAAGCTAAAGCAGTGCACTTAGAAATAGGTTTTAGGTCCAATATTGAATTAACATGGTAATTAATGACCTTATTTTTGTTATCATAACGCTCGCTGAGCAATTGCAGTGCGGTTGCATAATTACGTGCAGTTAGCGATAAATGTTTGATTAATTCGGCGGCTTCGCCACTTAAATAGGTTTTTAAATAATAGAACTTATCACATTGTGATAGTTTAGTGTTTTTATCGATTACACTTTTAAATATGCTAATGAAGTCGTGGAAATCACCTACCTCACCTCCAAACTTGGAAATACTTATGGGTGGGAGACGTTACATAACGTCTTTGCCTTCCTCGTCATGCTCCGCTCCGGGTTCCGGAGATTTACTAGGGCTAGATTTTGAATCGATGGCATCTTCGAATGCGGCTAAGGCACTTAAATATATGGATTCATAGTGACCAAAGTCTTCATCGTTTTTTTCATCTAGAACAGATATATCTATATTAAATGAGCTATATTCTGAAAAGGCGGTGACCAACCTGTCCTTCTTAACCATAAGCGCCCTTATAGGGGCTTTGTCGACGTCCTCGGACTCAACAAACTTACATAGTGTTGTTATAGTTCCTTTTGCCTGGCCTCTGGCTAGCGTTAGGCGTTTTAAATTATTTGCCATGATGGCAAATGAGTTTGTGAAGCTACACAAATATAATAACTTGCAATAATAGCAACTTTGGGCATATATAGATGCCAATTAATCATTCAGAATACAATAATTGCACAATGCTGAGTAAATAGATAGTGAGACGTGTTTCACTTGATAGAAAGAAAACCATAAAATGGCGGATGGCGTCGGACTTTGGTGATGAAAAAACTCGCTCGGTGGACAACGCCCGGCAGCTATGGAGCTTGCTGGAAGTTTCTGGAACTCAGACGTCGCCGTCGCCGACCAACCGGTGTCCGTGCTGATCGCACCTCTCGCTCGCACGCGTACGCGCTTCTCGCTCTTCCGTGTGGCACGTAGGCACTGTGTTGCACGCTGATGACTGCGTCCTCCTCGCACTTGACGCGAGAGTTGTGACGCACGATGAATGACAACGCGGTAATGATGACCGCTAGTCCACGCCGTGAAAATTTGAGCCACTTGCACACAAAATTATAAATTTATAATACTGCCGCGAACACTATTTCCGCTGAAGGACCATTTTTATGTGGCAGACGCTGGTAATAAAACCACATAAATAACATTATATAGTGGACTGTATTTAAATTGAAGCACAAGGTACATTAATAAAATATATAGGTACGTGTTACACAGGCAGGGTGCGAATGATGACTGATATAGGATCGTTCACATGAACGGAATGAGTGAATTATTATGTATGCTTCATACACTTCCCACTAACCTCCCCCCTTCCTACTTCCTATATTAATATTCATATTTATTGAAAAGGTAAAAATCTTTTCGTTTCCGGTCAATGTGTCGACATTTGGGCCTGTGTTCAGCAGTGGACGTCTTTCGGCAGAAATAATGAAGATGCTGAATAACTTTTTAAGTTTATGTCATTTATTCTTATGGATATTATTTTAAAAGTTAATTGTTTAAAATTGCTGACAGTATACCAAAAAGCTTGTTCAACTGTATAAACTTGCATTCTCAAAAACAAAGTGTTACATGTGTAGTAGCGTATAGTTTCGTAGTATATCGTACTTTATATTGATATGTATAATTATTTGCCAGGTTCGTAAGCAACACTCGAACCACACAATAACGATACGCCATCGCATTCCATCTGAAGACAATATCACATAGCATTATACTCGGGAATCGAAATGCAATATTGGATTATAGTATAGTATAAATAAGCTACAGAGCGCTATTATGATTTACAAACTGCGGAACACATTCACAAAGTAGAAACTGCGTGCCGAAATCCCTTTGATACTTTCGACACAGTTTATTATTTCATTATTTATGTCTTTTTTTTTACCCCATACAATTTTTTCTGCATCGTTGGTGCATTTACATACAATCAAACTAACATACACAAACAACCAGACTGGAACAACTATCTGTAGGTCATACAAATATTTGTTCCGTGAGAGAATCGAACCTGTGGCAGCAGCCGATCGCTCAATCACTGCGCCAACCGTGTCGTCAAAAGTCTATCGGTATATGTGGTGTTAAATTATCTACGGTAACTACAACGTACCCAATAATGTGTTGCATGATTCGCACCAAGCACTTACAAACATCCTTCATAATGCGCACAGCAAAAGAGTGGAACTCACTGCCTGCGTCTGTGTTTCCGAATGCATACAACCCGAATCTCTTCAAAGTGAGAGTGAACAGGCTTCTTCTGAGTAAGCGCACTCCATCGTCCACTTTGTCTCTCTCACCGCTGACCTAAACTAAAGTCAAGAGCAAATCCACTTTAAAAAAAATCATATAGTCGTAACAATTTTTGATTACTTTTATAGCATTTTCTACCTATACAAAGATAAATCATGACGTAATCTTTTTTGCATGAGGATGACAGCGTTAAAATGGTTAGGAAACCGTAGAATTGATTTCCTGACCATTGACAAAATGTCTAGAAAGCCGTATAATCAATGCGTAATCCGCAACCCCGTGGTCCCAACGCGCTCTATGCCTCATAAATACTGCAACCCATCAACACATCAACCCCGAATTACTTGAACATCCCCGTGATATAATTGAACCGACAAAGTGCCATTGTTAACCCTATAATACGGTCTAAGCTAAATGAGACTATAATGGGCCAAGTTAACAATAGAAATAGCTCAATGGGCTTATAATGAATTGTTATAGAGCCTCGTTCGTAAGAAATCCCGTTGAATAAGGCACCTACGTCTTGAATGGGGAGATTTTATAGATCCGGTCTGGCTGTATTGTTAGTATGAATAGCAGTCATTATCGAAAGATATCCACTTCGTGAATTGTGTTTGAATAAAATTTTGTAAGCCATTGTTGGGTTGCAGTTTAATTTAGAGCTTTGGGATTACGTTCATAACGTTGTGCTGAATGAGTTTGTCTCTTACAGTTTATTTGAGGCGGTAAATTAAGGTGTACTTGAAAGGTTTTTTCTTTTTCTCCATTCTTTTGTTATTTTACTTTACAGGTATTGATAGGCGCTACTAATTGTCATTTTCTGGGCTGAGTCCATTTGGATCACTATCACTAATTTCTAATTTCAGGTGATCCATAGATTGCATAATAGTGTCTAGCTCTATAGCCAAACTCGTCCATGTCATCCTAAACCTGACATAAGATCTGAGCGAACACGATTTTTAATATGAAACGCCGTTCATTATAATATTCACGGAAATGGACAACAGAAGTGAAATGAACACTATATACCTACTAGAAACAGAACCGGTACTGATATCTGGATCTAGTTCTGACGTCAATCATATTGTATTTCTTGCAAGATGTTGGCAATATAACAGACTTCATTGGCAACAAGACTTGACTACTTGGAAATGTTCAAATCTTGTTTTAATTGTATCTTGATTTTGTAAATGTTATGAATAAAATATCAACTTACCTAAAAAACTATTGAGGATCGTATTCACGTATTTTCCAGCTTCTTCCGCTATACCTTTTGGCAGAAAATACACCTTCAATATTATACCAAATAATCCAAACATGTTCATACAATGTATGTACATATATTTTATTATGTAACCTCAATACTGTGAACATGTTACAATAACCATTGTCTACGAAACATTAGCATTATTCTACGGGTCGCTACAATGTGCTACGAGGTGCTACGAGCTGCTACGAAGTGCTACGAAGGGCTACGACACTTCGACATAATGGTTATTTTGTATGATATTTAGTTGTAAGGGGAAATGGGAGTGGGTTACATGGGATAATAATGTCCTGGTATCGCTTGATTATATCTCCATAATAATTCATTGTTTGGTTCTATTTGAACACGATTTATTAAGAGCTTCATTCATTTATTTAGACATCAGGGACACAAACGGGATACGCAGAGGTAAATATAAATAGTTAAGAACAACTGAATGAAAATACTCAGAAAGATATGAATAGTGTAGTTAAGATATTCATAATTGCCTCTTTTCATTAACATTTAACTCCTTTCAGAGCTTATTATATGGCCATACCTGGAAAATTATGTTTATAATCCACTTTAAGGGCGGGTAAGCTGATAAATGCTCTCATAAGGATTTGTCCATTATCAAGTTTCTATGCTATACACTCACAATAAAATCCAGAAATGAACAATTAGCCTATTTTAATTAACCCACACGCCCAAAAGACGCAAAAAAGGTATTTATTGTTTAATCTAACAATATAAACGACACAACAGACGAACCGACAACGATCCACGCCTCATAAACGTCATGTAAGTACTTATAACCCGCGAAAGTATTTCCACGTCCCTGTGACCTATCTACATTCCTGTTCGCACTTAACCCTTAAACGCGGCGATAAAACTAAAGCGTATATACGCTAACCGAACGTTGGTATTTCGTTGTACGTCATTTAGACGCAATAAAATTCTGAGTAACGAACATTATGGGGATTTTTTGTCGTCTGATTTATGTTATGGGCTATTTTGTGCATACTTTTTCATAGATCGTTTGACGTCTTTGAGTGTATGAAATACCTAATGATGGTGTTACATGTTTGTCGCTTATAGACAAACATAAATCCCACTGTTCTGTATCTGTAGAAAGAAAACAAAGAAGAAGGAAAAGTGTCATGTCTATTATTATTATTTTAATAAATTTATTGTACACCATAAAAATTAATCATCTATTTATTTTTTTCTTTCGTATAGTTATAAAAAAACGAAACGAATCCATAACGAAATAAATTGATACCTACCAGAACACCGACTCCCAAATAGTTATTTTTCATGTTGTAGTGTTATTTGGAAATCGGATGAATTTTTTTGATAAAAGTTTTTTTTATTTTTCGCTTTTTATTTGTCCCTAATAGGCAAGTTCTCTAAAAATATACCTATAATTCCAGAATAGATTACCCGAATGAAACTTGAACACAACCGTTGAAATGAGAGGGTACCAAGGTGAACTACACATCTGGGTAGCCCTTTAGAGCGTACTGGCGTGATAGTATGTTACGACACAATAAACAGACATGTGATTGCAGAAATCCCGAGAGATATACCGTCATTTATTGAAGAGTTCTGTTTTATATCTTCAAGTTCTTCATCAGTTCTTCACAAATAGGACCAATTTGGAAAATTATTCTTTCAAACAAAAAAAAAAAATTTCAAAATCGGTTAAGAATTGACGGAGAAATCAGTGAACATAAAGTTTTGGCTATCCTTTTGTAGCATTTGTTTTGGCAGCCAATTAAATAGTTCACCAAAATACTAGGTTAATCTTGGTAACACGTACTTCGCATACATACTCTCTTATTTCAAAGGTCATCACGCACCACCGAATTCTCGCTTTGGTAACATAAACCCTGTAGTAGTAGTAGTAGTAGTAGGACTCCCTTTTCCGCACTTAGACTCCCATTTGGTCCGTTGTGCGTGTGGGTACCGGCTAACATAGCCAGCCCAGCTCCGCCCAAAAGCACAGAAGCTTCCTGGGAGCTTCACAGGCTTCACGGAGCGACCTCACTGTTCCGAGGGTTTCTTCGCGTTGAGAAGCCACGGCCTCGCATTCCAGGATTACGTGGGCGGCTGTTTCTTCGGCGTTAAAACAGCCCCTGCAAATTGGGCTGTCCGTGACACCTATGTTGAATAAATGTTTGTTAAGAAGGGTGTGGCCCGTTATTGTCCCTATAATTATTTTGAGGTTATTTCTACTCAGGCTGAGTAATTTTTTAGTGAGACGCGGGTGTACTTTCGGCAAAGCCATTTTTGACTGTCTACAGTCTGTTGCCCGTGACCATCTGTTATTGTGTAGTTCTGTTGATCTTTGACGAATCCACGCACGAAATTGCGAGAAGGGCAATGGGATAAGTGGGTACGGGCCTAGCACTAACATCTCGGAGCCCCTTTTCGCAAGTTCATCAGCGGCGTCATTGCCTAGGGATCCACTGTGCCCCCTAATCCACTGGAGGGTGATTCGATTGGATTTTGATATACTCTCCAGGGCGAGGTGGCACTCAAAGATTAATTTGTTGTTAGTTAGTTTGTTTTCTAAAGCTTTGAGCACAGCCAGACTATCAGATAGGAATCTGATTCCGTAGTTCTGGATATCTAAACGCTTTACGGTTTTTGCGGCTTGTGTTAAGGCGACACATTCACATTGAAATATCGAACTATGTGTGCCTAGCGGTATGTAAAAGTTAATGTTGAGGTCAAGGGAGTGTACGCCAGCACCTGAACCGTTATTAGTTTTTGAGCCATCTGTGTAGATTCGCACTTCATTGGCTCCTGACTGATCCCTTTCTTCCTCTATTGTTTGTATGTTATAGGTTTTGTTGAACATAGGTTGTTTTTGTATTCTGTCACACGGAGCAGCGATGAGAGGTTGATACTCAATCGCCCGGTCCAGGATTTTAGCGTGTGGACTTGTGAGGTTTTTGCCCCATATGCCTAGATGCATTAGCCTGATAGCAGCTAGCGCCGCCTCTTGCTGTATGTACAGGTCCAGGGGAGTTATATGTAGGGCTATCTCCATGGCTGCTGTTGGGGTGGTTCTCATGCAGCCGGTGATAGCTGAACAGGCCTGTCGCTGGAACCGTTGGAGTCGGGTGATGGTGGTTGAGAGTTCTGTCCTCGTCCACCAAACCAGAGCGCCATAAGCTAACATTGGCCTGATTACCGCTGTGTATAGCCACAGAGTAATCCTTGGAGACAGCCCCCATGTTCTTCCTAACATTTTTTTACACTGGTAGAGTGCGATTGTGCATTTGTTGAGTTTGTAGTCAAGATGCTTGTTCCAGAGCAATTTGCTATCAAGAATTACCCCCAAGTACTTGACCTCCTCTTTAAGTGTTAATTCTGTGTTGAAAAGTTTTGGAAGCCTATGCAGACCCAAACTTCGTTTGTTAGTGAACATTATTAGTTCCGTTTTTAAGGGGTTAACCGACAGTTCGTGCTTTGTGCACCAGCTCTCGATTATTTTGAAGGCCTTTCTCATGAGATCACATAAGATGCCCTCAAATTTCCCCGAGATTAGAATTGCTATGTCATCCGCGTATCCTACCGAGTAAAGACTGCTGGCGTTGAGCTCTGCAATGAGCTCATTAACGACTAGATTCCACAGAAGTGGTGACAGCACCCCACCTTGTGGGCAGCCCCTACTCACGATACCTCGTGTGGTAGTGTTCACAGTAAATTGAATAGCTCGGTTTTTTAGCATGTTGTTAATCCATTCTACAAGCGTCGGCGCAACACCGTGCGTGTTGAGTGCCTGACCGATGCTAGTGAAGTTAGTTTTGTCGAAAGCACCTTCGATATCAATGAAGGCGCCTAGGGTTGAATTTTTGTTTTTGAGAGCATTTCCTACGCGTGAGACTACGCTGTGGAGCGCTGATTCAGTTGATTTGCCTGCACAGTAGGCGTGTTGGTTGGGATGCAGAGGTTTTTGTATCGAAATTTGGTTTCTTATCTTCCTGTCCCCCAGCCTTTCCAGTGTCTTCAGGAAGAAAGAGGAGAGGCTTATAGGTCTAAAAGATTTGGGCTGGGTGTAGTCGCCCCTACCTGGTTTCGGAATAAATATTATTTTTACTTCGCGCCATTTCATGGGGATATAGCGGTGAGCCAGGCAGGCCCGAAATACCTTGACAAGGTAATCAGCCAGCAGACCACCGCTCCATCTGAGCAGAGCTGGAAAGATACCGTCCATCCCCGCTGCCTTGAATGGCAGGAAGGTATTGATTGCCCACGTTATTTTGTCTTTGTCGATAACATCAAACGCCACCTCCCAGTCTAAACTACTCGTAGCTCTCTCCCTGTACGGTTCCCAGTTTTGCTGGGTGGCAATCTGGCAGCCCGGGAAGTGGGTAGTTAGGAGTAGTTCACTAGTTTCTGCGTCGTTTGTTGTATAAGTGTTATCTGGTTTTTTCAGGCATCCTATAGAAAGGTCTGTCTCTTTAGCAAGACATGTTTTGACCCTTATTGCCTGGTTGTTGTTTTCAATGTTAGTACAAAAGCGCCTCCAACTTGTTTTTCCTCGGAGGCGAATTAGTTTTTTATATGTTTTGCGGTTTGTTGTGTAACGATCCCAGTCTTCTGGCGACCGTGTGTTCCTAGCTCTGTTGAATAGCCTTCTCAGTTTGTGTCGATGTCTCTCCAGTTCAGGACTCCACCAGGACTGCCTGATTCCTTGCCTGGGTATGGTGAGGGGACACGACTGTTCATAGCTAGATAATAGGATGGACGTGATTTTGTTTACATGTTCGTCTATATTAGTTATCGTTATTTCAGCCGGAAGAGAGGGTAACCTACCCAATTCAGTACCTATAAGTCTAACGAACTTCGATTGGTCTGTGTTGCGAGGAACCCTTCTTGGTTGTGGTGTGGTTAATTTGTAGTTAATTGTAAAACGGATCCATCTATGGTCTGAGCCTGATATCTCGTTGGACACATGCCAGTCCTGGATGGAGTTTGATACACCTAAAGTTGCTAAAGTTAGGTCTATTATTGTTTGCGATCTTGCGTTTATGAAGGTGGGTTCAGAACCCTTGTTAAGTAGTACAAGGTTATTGCTAAGAATAAAATCAAGCATTTCCTCACCTCGGTTGTTGGTTTTGACATTACCCCAGAGCGTGTGATGCGCGTTGGAATCTGTGCCGATGATTAGTTCGAGTTTCTCCCTTTCACAGTACTCCACCAGCAAGGCGAGCTCTGGTAGAGGCACGTCCGCGTCGCCTGGCAGGTATGCCGAGGCTAGTACAATGTCCGGGAGTTCGTGTTCGGTTCTGAAAAGCCTGGTTGCTGTCAGGTCCCTTGAACAGAATTCGTTTATTAATAGGTTAGGTACATGTTTTGGGATCAATATGCAGGTACGCGGATTGCTTACGGAGGTGTCTAGCAGCAACTTACCTCCGATGTTAGCAAGACCGCATATTTTGCCACTTCGAATCCACGGCTCTTGGATGAGGGCGATGGTCTTCTCTTGTTGGTTCTCCAGCACTCTGCGTAAAGTAGCCGACGCAGTTTGACTGTGCTGGAGGTTAGTCTGCAGGATCCTAGTCTTCCCGCAAAGGAGAGGAGCAGGGATCGCTGTCCTCGTCCCTACTTCCCCCCTCCGGCGGAAAGCAGTCCTCGTCCGAAGTTAGTCCGGGCGAGGGTGGATCCCGTGTTGATCCCTCAGTTGAGTCGACCTCAAGCGCTGCCATAGAAGTCGCCAGTTCCACCGCCTCCCCAGCGGTCCCCGTCGCGAGAGGCGACTGGGAACGCCCAGGCAGCGGCGGACCAAGCTCCGCCTCAGGCGCAGTCGAGGTCGTTGAGGTTGATGGCGCAGCGGCATCCTCCTTGGTTCCACCTTCCTTCAGGAACCGGATGTATATACTACCCATAAGGTAGTATACTCGCCTCTGCTGGTCTTTAATGGTTTTTACCATGGACTCCGGCACACGAAAGAAGAGACAGGTACTCGGTGGCTCCTGATTAACCTTTGCGTGTGTCAGAGTCCAGGTGTTAATTTTTAAGTTAGGGTTCTGCCTCGCCAACATCCCGAGAAGGTCTGAAGTGTCCTCGCTGTTCTCGGGGACATACAGCATGCACAATGCCTTCTTGGGTATATCGGCTTGAGGCCGAACGGTGAGTCTGGTCTCCGGTAACGGGGACGGTGTGTTGTTTATGACCCCCTTGAGCCAGGCCAGTGTGAAGTCGTCCTCGCACCATGTCTTGAGGACGCCTTCAGCGTAATGGGCCCGACCTCTGAAGTGGATCGCGGTATTTTGGGTTGGGGTGGCTGGGTCAGGAACTGCCTTCAGCAGAGCCCGGAGCTGGTCCTCTATTGTTTGTCGGATCCCCTCCGCTTGCTCCTGCGTCATGTCCATGAAGGGCTCGGTCATGACGGCAACGCAAAGCTCGTTGTTCCTGAACGACGCGGCCGCTTCGGCGTAGCTTCCCAGGGTTCCATCAACCATATGGGAGCGAGCAGGCTTGCTCTTCTTGCTTACCCCAGTCGGTGTGACGGAATCCTCGGGACGCGAACGCTTCTGCGCCCTAGCCGGTTGTTCCAGGTTTTTTACCTGTTTTTTACGCCCTCTAGGCCTCGTGCTGCGTTTGCGCTTAGCGCTGGTGGCAGCCTCGCCTGTTGGTGTGTCCGCCGTAGCAGACACCGCCTTGGGGAGCGTCTTTTTGGTGGAAACTGTTTGCCATTTATTGGCGTTAGGTGATCCTGCCAATGGGCCTTCGGCTAGATTCGTCAGGTCCCTCTCAGAGACCGCAGTCGCTGACGCGACCCGTGTTTTGGGCGCATCCACGTATGCAGAGCTCTTCGAGTCGCCGTGATCGAGAACTGTCCTTGGCTTTTCGGTCAGGGTAGTGTTAGGTGGCGCATCCTTGAACGCAGATGGGGTTGGGATTGCTTGGGACGCAGCCTGTTGTGGTGCATCCCTTGCGGTTGCCTCCCTCATCGCATCCTTGGACGCAGCCGAGTGTTTGTGTGTGTTGGGTGCATCTGAGGACGCAGCCTTAGGCGGTTGTCGCTTAGGCGCATCTTGAGACGCAACCCTTGGGTTAGTCATGAAAGGCGCATCTGAAGACGCAGCCCTTGGTGTGTTTTGTGTAAGCGCATCGCACGAGCGGGACGCAGCTTTTGTTTTTTTATATTTTTTAATTTTTTTAGTCTCTTTATCCATGAGTTCGGATTCTGATTATTCACCGTTGGAGCTCTCCACCCGCCACGGAGCCCTCAGTCGGGGACGTCGCTCGTTCAAACAAGCGACGCCAGAGCTACTCCTTCGGTATAGGACCAGCTTAGTGAAAAGTAGACGAACCTGCACGCGACGGAAGATCACGGGACTGTATACGGCACGAGACTATGCCGCTACTCATCCCGAAACCCCACGCCACGCCGGCTGCCCCCCCCCCACTAAACCGATCCTCGCTTGACATCCCGCTTATGGGATGCCTCAGCCGATTGATCGTGGGTAGCTACCCCACGACCTCCCGTTTGAGAGGAAATCCGGGCCAAAGTGGTGTGTTGTGTGCAGCCTGCTCCACTCAACCACCAGGATCCCTTCATCCCTCCGTACGGGTCCCCGCGCACGGCAATAACACGCAGGAGGTCATTGCTATCCATCAATCGATCTTGTTCGATGGTGGACACCCAGGGGCATGACCTCTCCACCCCTGTGATACGTCGCACGATGATTTCTGTTACGTCTATTTCATAGGGAACTAGACCAAGAACAGGGCGGCAACCACGTGAAGGTAAATCACCGCACTTGCCTTGAGGATCTACACGACCGTTGCGCTCTCCCTCAAAACCACGCCACCTTGCCGTCTCTGATGGAGCCAGACAAGGTAGGACTGCATCGACAAAGCCAAGCCCTACAAGGCTTGTCGCTGAATTATCAAAGCGTAAGTTTGCCAACACACCCCAGCCCCACATAAACCCTGTGACCGCGGCCCAACGTTACGAACACTACCCGAACTCTTTTTGCGCCATTTTTTATTCCCTGACGTACATATATTGTTGTTTAAGCAAAACAACTGGCTCCCAGTACGAGTATAGTCGTCACAGATTCGTATACTGTAGAGAGTTATATCACCCTTGGGCAATATTCAATTAGCGGACGAATTGGAAGCGCCTGTTCCGCTGTTTGTCCGTTTCAATCGCTGCAAGTGGCGATTGAAGTGTTATACAGTCTAGCGCTGAAGCGCTCGAGCGGGTGGATTGTGAAATGTGTATTGAAATTGAAGTTTTGAAAAATATTGATAATTGTTGTCGAGTATGATTGCAGGCAGTGTATTTTTTACAATAGATGTTAGAAAAGCTAAAACTGAAAAGATTGAAGCACTATAAAAGTGTATTTGATTTAGTAACATTACTGATGATTACACATTAGGAAAGCACGTTAAGCCGTTGGTCCCGGCTGTCATTTGAAGACCTATGACAGTCGTTATGGGTAGTCAGAAGCTTGAGATCTGACACCAGTCTTGCCAAGAGGTATCGTGTTGCCCAGTTACTGGGTAATGGAGGTCAGATAGGCAGGCAGTCCCTCCATATGAAACACCGACCGCAATATAGTTGGGAAAAGGCTGGGCAGATGATGACTAATGATAATGACACATTACCCTCCTTCGGCTTTCGGGTAAAAATAGGCGTAATTTTTTGTGACTGTGGCAATCTGTTTTCTAGAAAATGCCTCTTTACTGAAAGTAAAATGCAAAACCTTTATGGGTGACTGTAAATCTCAAGACAACATCCGTCTTTATCTTTGGCTTCGATAAGTAATGTGAGAATAAAGGGATGTGTGGAATGTGTATTTTTGCTACCTGTATGTGTATATTTTCTTTCCAATTATCATGTCCTTACTACTTATCGGTTTCTAAGAGTTTTTTTTTTCAAATCTAATGCATTTCAATTTGATAAGTTGTTTTTAACATTTTGTTAATTGAACTCTTATATAAACATACTTATTGTGTTACAAGCTGTATACGCAGCTACGCTCACGTGTATTGTGTATTCTAATTTGTAAGTGTTAACGACTGTGTTTTGTGTTCGTGTGTGTTAGGAACGTGAAGTCAAAATACATCAAACTAGCTGTTCCCCGCGGCTTCACTCCCGTGGGCCAAAGGACCCATTTTCGGGATTAAAAAATAGCCTATGTCACTCAGGAATAATGTAGCTTTCTATTGGTGAAGAATTTTTTAAATCGGTCCACTAGTTTCGGAGCCTATTCGGTACAAACAAACAAAAAAATCTTTCTTCTATATAATATTATTATAGTATAGATAAAGTACTCTCCGAAGATATACATTCGTGTAGGTGTAGATATACATTTTGTACTCGCATTTCGCCACTTCTTTAATAAAGCCTATGAAACTCGTGGCTAGCATTTTAAACCAACATTTTAAATCTGTCTATGAATATAATTATACTCACAAACCAAAAAAAAATACCCAAGATTAACAAATTTCGCCACGTGTAAATATAAAGGTACCTCATCGAGGGTTAACTATACTTCGCATGTTGATTATCTAGACGTACCTAGGAGTACCTGCCTAGGTACTCCTAGTCTACTCTTAGTCTAGAATAAATAAGTAGCTTAGCTACAGGCGTAGCTAGGCTACTTATTTATTCTAGACGGGCTGTCAGGGTTAATGGAGCCCGTCATGTGGGTGATGGGCTAACAGTCGATTCCTATTTAGGTACACTTTATTACGTCATAAAATACTCAGGTTATGCTGTTAACTTTGATGTGGAAATAGCGGGGTTTGCGGTGATTTTGATTAACTGTGCCTAAATACAATTTTTTTGGTTTACTGAAATAATAATCGTAATAAGAGCATTTTCTGGTTAACCTAAATTAACAGTTTCACTGTCCAATGAATCATATATGATTCATTCTATTGTTTTATTAATTGGACAGTGAACCTGTTAATATTTTAAAGATATATTTTTTTTGTACGGTAATGTTTGTACGTACTGATCCGATTTCCTCGTGCACTTATAGGAACCTTTCATACACGGTTCCTGTGGGCGAGAAGCCGTAGGAAAAAGCTATAAGATTATAAGTGAAGCACAAACGTGAATTTTGTGTCATGGGTTTAAATCTCTAATAGCCTGCCGGATATTCCGATACAGTTAATCCCTCGTGTAAACCAGATCTGCCTGACAAGTTATTCGAGATGATAGACTCTCAGAAGACGTAGAGACTTGGGGAACTCTATCTATCAGATTCCTGTTCTGGTAACCTCTCACTCTCACTCTGTAACGAAGCGTTATTTTTATAGAGATGGTGTTTCAAACAGCATTTGAACCCAAGTTTACTTCTAGGAAAAAAAGTTATACCCTATTTTCAACACACCTCCTGATGTTTGCTCCTGAAGCCAACGCAAAGACGCCTAAACGTTTTTTTTTAGTATATTACTCTCGCATACCAGAGTCCACACAAAGTTGTGTAGGTACTGTTACAAGGTTTCCTTCATCAAGTCCAGGCGAAGGAGCTGGAAAAGAATTCCCTTTGTCAGAAAATAACCCGCTATCATCGTCATCGGTAACTTTTTTCTTTTATTAGGTCTCTAGATTAACGGCCTTGCTTCGTTTCAAAGAAACTTTATTGGCACATAAAAGCCGGTACATAAAGTTCACCATTAAAGCCGGAGACTTTAAATTAACCAGAAAAGTAACTGACACTGTCATTCCCTAACCAACAATGTTATACATTATTTATTATCCAATTTTATTGAGGAAGTCTTTGGAGATAGTAATCAGAACTAAAAGGTAAGTAAAGTAATGTGCTTAAAGTAATGGAGGTGGACTTTGATGTTCTTGATGACATTTAGTTTCCTGTAACTTCAAAAAGGACAATCGGTAAAACTTAGACCGAAATTCAAATACTTTCTCGACGTTAAAATACCTATAAAATATTTATTTATTTAGATAACATGGAAAACTTACAGCTAAAAGTTAACAGAACAAGAACAGTAAATTTGACAGTCAGCCAATTAAAAGTCTTCACTTATAAAATGTGAGTGGTTGACCAAAAAGGGACCTCAAAAACACTACAGCACCTAAAAATATTCTGGTTTTTTTTTTTTTTTTTTTTTTTTTTTTTTATAGTCTATAGGCTCGCGTTTGACCACTATCTCGCCTGATGTTAAGCGATGACGTGGTCTACGGTGAAGCACGCTTGCCTAGAAGAAACCTATTCACTCTTGACTTAAAGACCCCAAGGTTGTAGCTATCAGGGAACAAAGACCCCGGAAGGGAATTCCACTCCTTAGCTGTACGCACAATGAAAGTATTAGCAAAACGCTTTGTGCGTATGGGAGGGATGTCCACCATGTACCGATGGCGCATGGCCGTACGTCTTGTAGTCCGATGATGGAAAGGGCTAGGTGGAATCAAATTGTGCAGTTCCGTCGCGCACTCCCCGAAATGTAACCGATAAAAAACCGACAGGCTGGCAACTCGGCGTCGATGTTCGAGGCTCTGGAGCTTTGAGGCGACCAGTGCATCGTTGCCAATAAGCCTTTTGGCCCGTCTGTCGATCGACTCAAGTGCATCAAGCTGGTATTTGGCAGATCCATCCCAGAGGTGAGAGCAGTACTCCATGCATGGCCGAACTTGCGCTTTATACAAGTTGAGCAGCTGTTCAGGCGTGAAGTACCGTCTCACCTTAGCAAGAATCCCCAACTTTTTTGCAGCTACCTGAGCTTTCGCCTCAATAAATGGACCGAAGTTGAGGGTTGATGTCAACGTAACACCGAGAAGTTCGAGATGGTCCGTTATCGGCACGGTTACACCACGGAAAGAAGGAGCCGGGTGAAATTGGCTCTTTTTAGCGGAAAAAAGACACGCCTGGGTCTTCGCAGCATTGAAACTGACCAAATTGGCATCACCCCATTCGGAGACCGCCTTCAAGGACAGGTTCAAGCGTTCAACCATGGCCTCCCGGAGAGACCGAATCTGAGGCCCAGTAGCTCGTGCGCTGGACACGTATCTCTCAGCAACAGTGCTGTCGTCTGCGTACCCAAAGGTGCCGGGTTTTAGCAAATCATTAATGTGCAGCAAGAATAATGTTGCCGAGAGCACTGACCCCTGAGGGACTCCGGCGTTGATATCTAACTGACCGGACGAGCAGCCGTCGATAACCACTCGGATGGAGCGATCCCTCAGGAAGTCCCCTATCCAATCACACAGACCACTAGGCAGACCGAAGGAAGGAAGCTTACCAATGAGGCTTTCGTGCCAGACCCTGTCGAAAGCCTTCGAGATGTCGAGGGAGACGGCTAGCGCTTCCCCGTGTCTCTCGATGGCCTCACTCCAGATGTGAATGGCATACGCTAGAAGATCCCCAGTGGACCGATTTCGGCGGAAGCCGTATTGGCGGTCACTGAGGATGTCGTTCGCTTCTAGGTATGCCAGGAGCTTACCGTTGAGTACACGTTCCATACTCTTACAGAGGATGGACGTTACAGATATGGGTCTGTAGTTGGCCGGGTCAGCTCGACTGCCCTTCTTGGGCACGGGCTGTACGTTGGCTTGCTTCCAAGCCTTCGGCACTTTTCCAGTCCCTATCGAAAGGCGATACAGGCGTGTCAAGATCGGAGACAATTCAGGCGCACAGGTTTTAAGTACAATTGCTGGTATCCCGTCGGGGCCACTCGCTTTGTTCACATCGAGGCTACGCAGAACCCTACGGACGTCCTTTTGATGGATGCGGATGTCTGACATACTCGTCACACATCCATCAGGAGAGGGAGGAGGCTGCGCGCCATCAGAATTCAGATGTGAAGATTCCGCAAAAAGGGAGGCAAACAAGTTTGCCTTCTCCTCAGCGGAGTGGGCCAGTGACCCGTCAGGTTTCAGCAGTGGTGGTAGTGAGGGGCGACAGAAATTTGATTCAACCGACTTAGCCAGGGACCAAAACGCTTTGCTACCCGCTGGATATGAAGCAAGTTTGTTCCCGATTCTGCTAATGTGGTCAAACCGTGCTCTTCGCATCACCTTTTTGCAGGACTTGGCAGCCCTGTTGAAGGCTCTCTTCTTCTGACTCACGTCATTTGCCTTGCGCGTTCGAGCGACGACCCATGCTTGGTAGGCCTTGTGTTTAACCGCGTTGGCGTGGTGACACTCGGCCCCAAACCATGGTCGGTTGTCGTTAGATATTGCTACGTCAGAGAATGGAATATAGTACTCCATCCCCCGACGCAACACATCAGTTACAGCGTCAGCGCATGACGATGGATCGTCCGAAGAGAAGCAAGTGGGCTGCCAAGGATAGCATGCGAAAAAAGATCGCATCCCATCCCAATCTGCTGACCTGTACCGCCATACCCGCCGGGTGCCTCTTAGGCTGGGATCGGGCGGGGAGTAGACGGACACAGACTTCACCAGACAGTGGTCGGAACTACCCAACGGTGAAGAAATCGACACTGGTTAGACCAAAACAAAGCTAAAAGACCACAGATTAAAAAATTCAAAAAAAAAAATTAACGGTTTCCAATCCCTCCAGGTCCCTTTTTGGTCAACCACTCACAAATATTGCATATTACTTATATCTATGGACACTTCAGAAGGCCTCTATTACAATAGATCGCCAAACAATACTAATAAATAACCTATATAATAATCACTAACATATTGCTCACACTACGCAACAACCTTTAATTTGCATTGAACTAGTTGAAAAAATTTCGGCTCAAGCACTTCCTGACTGATGGCACAATAGTAAGAAATGGATCAATATCGTGCTGCTTGCACAACTCATTAAGATGTCTACTTGCCCGCACAATATACGAATTCTGTCTATAATTTGTGGAGGCTGATGGCACCTGCAAAGGTGGATTAAATCTTTTTGACTTCCTAGGGGTATTAAAATAAAATATGGATAAAATATCGGAGCAGTTTATACTTTTGTTAAAGATTTAGAACAAACAAACGCAGTCACTAATCTCGCGGCGAATGAATAGAGGCAATATGTGGTATCTTTTACAAAGGATAAGGTAATTCTCGGACTGATATGGTACTTTCTGGTGGTAACATAAGTATTTTATGAATCTTTTTTGGATGCTTTCTAGACGGTTAATGTACTTGTGGTAACATGGGTTCCATATTTCAGACGCATATTCCAAGTGGCTTCTAACAAAAGTACAATATATTGATGGAAATACTGGACTTTTTGTGATTCCGCGCCAAATGGATAACATATGCATATTTCTCGTCTGTTCACCCCAATGTCAAACAACATGAAGGCTCTAGGAATATGGATCGAAATTGGAAGGTTTATTCAATGCACCACAAATCAGTTGAATTCACTTTGTTTTGTGTGCAAGCGTTTGTTCAGTTTTTTATAATTTCGTTATTTAGGAATTACCAGACCCAAAAAACGACTGATATGTGATTTTTCATAGAATGTCATATAAAATCACCAAAAACATGTGGCCGTGTAAGTGTAGTAAACGCCTTGATGTAAAAATAAAAGTACAATAATATATGTATAACAATGAATGCCATACTATAACGTCTAAGTTAACGTCCGTCTTGTTTTCATAGGCGACCATCTTGAGACCCCATGGTTTATGGTGTCATGAAATTCATGGGTTTTATATTTATAGGAAATATAAAAACTAATATTTTCGGAACATTTTTCATGGTGATCCGAGAATATGTAAAGACCTGATTATAGGCCCTTTTATGTGGTAAAGGTTTGTTTAAAGCACGGATAAGTGACAATTGTTATTTATGAAACCTTATTTATGGTAACAGTTTCTTGAAATACTGTTAGCATACACTCTAGAAACTTTTACAGTGGCGTTTATGCCAGTTGCGAACTAAGAGCTATATTTATATAACTATAGTTAGTTTACCATATTTCGCACAGTTGAGGTAATTTTCGGTCTGCACGTAAGTATGCCAACTCTAAACTAGGCAAGTAAAGCTATATTGACTTAGCTTAGCTCGTGGTCTGCAAGTCGCTTCAAAAAGTACCTCTTCAAACTACCAGGAACGTTAAAACCTAGTGTACCACATGAGCCAAAATAAAAAATAAGCATTTTCTTATTTCATATCAGAACTACTTATCTTAATAATGTAATTCTTCACGATCACATCTACAACATGTTGATTCACAGAACGCGAGCCTAACAAGGAAAAACGCAAATCATGTTCAATCTGTACCCTGTGAACGACGGAAGTAACAGCGGAAGCATCCTGTATCATAAATTATGTTATTTCATACCGTCATGTTTCTTACACACGTGTGGACTTGTATTGTGTGTTTCTTCGAATTACATGCTTATTAGTGTAATATTCGTAACCATTAGGACAACAAAAACATACTGGAATGGTTGTTCATTGTGCTATAAGCAATAACATAACATCAAGATGAGTATGTGTAGGTATCTATTATTAAGTATTTTTAATATACATTAACTAGAATATGGTTCACTACGTCGCAAAAACTCAAGTTGAATAGCTCTCACGTCGAAGATTATAATAAAAAATAAATAAAAATATCTTCGCCGTACCTAAAGCCTCGCCAACCAATATCGTCTTGCAATTTTTAAGTCACTCCCTCCATTCCTCGGTCCATTACCCCTAACACCTTCCCTAAGGCGATAGGAAATATATTAGCCGCACCGTAAAACGTCATCAGGCGCACACGCCGCACGATATCTCGTTAGTTCTCAATTTGAATATCGGCCAATCAACGCTCGACGCCACGGCCGGGGCGACCCCTTCCCGATTCAATTATTTTGTTTTTTGCGCTCGCAACACTGTAGGTAAACATGTTTTCTTTTTTTGAAATGTTCGACGCGTCCGTCGTTGGTTGCCAGTTTTTTTTTTTAGTTTTTAGTCGAGTTAGAGTTGACGTGTGCGTTAGATTAACGAAGACACGTTGTTTTTCGGCTCAACGATTTTCTGTGTGGATGCAGAATGTACTCTAGATTTAGATTTAAAGAATTGAAAAGAAAGGCCTGTTTATGTACATACGTTTACCAGACATTATCACAAACATATCATGTGAAGTATTAAGCAGTTTTTTTCCATGGGGTCCGAGTACTCATCGAGTATTTCGAGATGTAAACAAACAGTTTAATCGACTCTTCACGTGACCAGAGCTTGAGTGAGCTTTTCCTCGGCCAAGGAATCACCATTGCCAGTCAACGTGGAAACAATGTTGTGGGCATTTTTCACGTTGACAGCGATGTGGACGAATTGATTGACGCCCAATTGCCCTTTTTATACGCGTTCGTAGTTTTTTTTAATTTTTGTTTAAGTGTATATATAGGTAGTTTTGTTAACTAAGTATGTAATACTATGTAAATTTATATATTGGTAATAAACTTATAATAGCTTTTACTCAAATTATTTTTAAAAGTGTGTCCTGACGTAGCCCGAGAAACCGCACAATATTTTTTATGCTGAAAGCCTTCACAATATTCAACTAGTGGACTATTCCAGCTAAAATCCTTTATTCTATCTAAAAAAAGCTAGAAAAATTTTGACAGCACTACCCGTAACTTGTAAAAGCCAATCAGGTATAACAGGGCTCCGGGCAAATGTCGATACCGACTGACATGAGATACGAATCACGAGAGGCGGGAAATGTATTTTTATTAACGTATCGTGTCAAAGGCGAAAAACAAATTTTAACGGCTACGGTTCTTGTAAATACCTACACTATATATTTATGTATTAAAGGAGAAGTTTTTTCGAATATAGTTTGTAAATAAATGTCAAAATACTGTGGTATAAGTAAGGAATTAGTTGAACATATGGACAGCAAAGGTGAAAGTGAATCAAAACTAGACGGAATCACTGTTTTATTTAAATGCTTTAAAATCATATACCTAGGTATCACTACTGCAATTCCTACTACCTTTTAATCTTTCAGTCACTTTTGATATCGACATGAAAAAGGCGAACCATTATTCTCTTCGCATGACGTCACAATAACTTTATTTAACGTAATTTGCTGGAACAATCTGATGACCCAAATCAAATTGCCGACAAATAGCTAATAAAACTAATACCTGTCGTAAAAATGCTTCCATAGAGATTACGGCGTAACATTAACTTAGTAAAGAAAATTATTTAAAGCAGTAAACGTTCACGCTACACTGCATGGTTCAGATATCGAAATTATGTGCGATTTGCGTGTCGGAAACGTAATTACATTAGCGTCACCGCGTCTAAACGTGAAAAATAGCATGTTTGAGACACGGTCAACTGTGGTAGAAAATAATTATGGTCAGTTTAGCTGTTGGCACATTGACTGACTGTGGAAACTGATTTACCTAACACAGACGACTGTCAAAGCCTACCCATAAAACATGCATTCATACTTATCTTGTAATGAAAGTCGGACCATTTAGGTTTCTAGATCAGATTGTTAGTCAGGCTGTGTGGCTGAAAAATCAAAGAAAGCGTTGCTAAAGCGATTGGAAATGTCAAAAATATTTGGGTATGTCAAGTGACCAATTCCTTACATTTTGGCATTTCAACTGTTAGAATATCACTTTGTCCAGAAGCTCTAGAACAATTACACACCTACATTTTAAAGTTATCGAAATCTTTATCGCTGGTAGAAAGAATATCACTTTTTCGAGATTCTCAGGTTTACATAATGAGTAGGATAATGATATCTTGTTAAGTACCTAGGCACTTCTGGGTTTGAGCTTGGTGATTTCCAGTCACAAGAATATTGCAATAGTAAATGTTTGTTCAATAGCAACATATTGCTAACACAATTTCATATTCAACTTACAATTTTCCTTCTGTAAACCAATACACTTTTGCTACAATATTGGCTTGCAACCAACTTCTGCGTAATGCGTTTTGCAAGACAACGTTCTTGCTAATATTAAGATTACTTTTTCAGGACTTTTTATTCCAAAAAAGGAAACATTCCTAAGATTTAAAAAAATATTTGGGAAACATAACTCCAAACATAAGTTAATCTGAAATCGATGTCTTTCAAAAACATCTTGGTTTACAATAATGTCTATGTATGTGAGTCTTAATATTTAATTAGGAAAGTACTTTTTGTAGTATTGAGTCTTCTGAATTTCGTCATATTAGTATACAAGTCTAGTTTGAAACATACTCAAAAATAGTAGCCTAAACAATATTCAAATTAATTATTCTCATTAAAGACGACTCACTTTGTAACTCAAACATGGTCGTAATTAAAGTTTAATATGAGAACATACTCCTAAAATACTTACTTAGACAATCATTAATTTTAAAGTACTTGAACATAAGCCCGAAACAAACAAACCGCACAGACTTTAGGCAAGTAACTGTTCTCATGTAAGGTCTCGGTGCCTCCTACGGCTTAGGCTACACGTCATCACTAAATGTTATAATTAATAGTTCAGAGTTAAGCTTCATATCTGTTATGTCAGCAGGTATAGTCTAGAACTTGCTGGTAAGTTTAGGTAAGATTGCTAAAGTGCATACAGAGCCTAATAAGAACGACGATGTATTACTTAGTTCCCTAGTTTTCTGTAGATGTACGTTTAAAGCATGTGCAGAATTGTTTGTTAATCAAAAAGATATTCTGCTCGTTTTACAATGAAAATAACCATTCTGTAGGATCGTGATGCATTAACAGACAAATTTTAAATTGCATTGCTGTTTGACAATGTTTAGGCGTTAGTACAATACATGTCCGGTCGAATTCATTCGAATCTATTTCTCTATAAATTGACAATTAAAAAGAGGCTCGGCTAAATTAAACTGAGCACAGGTTAGCAAATTACACAGCTCGTTCAAAATCCCCTAACAAGTTGTTAGGAGCAGAGTTCCCAAACTACTAGGTAGTTACATAATATGTAACTACCTAGTAGTTTATTGTTAACCTAATACTGTATGTTTCTTTCAGTAGTGCACAGGGGCAAAACTGCGCGGTTATTAACAGAGTTCTGGTAACAGTTCGGGAGCCAATTAAGCTGTCAGTTTAGAATTCAAAGCGCCCATTCAGCTAACTATAGCCAGCCTATATTTAGGATATTTATGTAGTGTTAATCCCTAGAGAATGAGGTGAAACAAACGTTTCAATAGATTGAGGGTGTGCCATTTTAGTTCTCTAATTAGTTATTGACTTAGCTCTAGTTTCATAAAGAGTTTGCTCTTGTTAAGATCATTTATAACGTGGTCACCAATAGGCTTTTCTCGATGCCTGATATAGACAAAGAAAAAGTGACATTTATTTGTCCAATCGTTGCCTAGGCTGATGTTAATAGCAGACAACAGGTGTACGGCTAGGGTTTATGACCAGTGTCCTTTCTTTTACCAGGAAAACGCTAAAAGCTAAATCTGTAAAAGCTTTTTCTGTTTATCTCAAATAATATCTCATTCAGCCTGTTACAAAAACAAACAGAGGAATGAAAAAATAATGCATGTTTGAACATTTCCAGAGCTGAATACCCGTCATTTAACTGGCAACGCTCACAACAGCACATCAATCCAAGTCGTTTCAAATTTAAATCGACTATGAGCGTGTTTTACAATTCAAATAACGCGAAGTTGGACACTGTTGGAAAGGTGGAAACCTTTATATAAATGTAGAACTTGATCCTGGTTCGAGTTGACTTTTAATATCTTTCAGATGTCTGATGTACTGCAGTTGGTGACGGCTTTTTAATGGTATATTTCAGTTTTATATTATTTTATAGTCGTAGCAAAAAATATCATAATAATAGTTAAGTTAGCAAAACTTTTGCGTGTCTTCTCTTCATTATAGCAGTCCACTGCTGGACATAGCTTTGTCCAATCGCTTGGTATTTTTCTCGATTCTCCGTAACTCTTGTCCAGCGAAGATTGTGTCTTCTTTTAAGCATCATTTGGCGAAGCTATAGTTATTTATTTATAATGTTATCTAATGGTTCGATAACCACCTTTCACAAATCGATGTCTAGTTTGCCCAATACCCGCGGTCAGTAAGTCGTTTTTTTAAAGTTAGACAAAATATTGTCACAACATAAAACACATTGGTGCTCAGTGCTCGTTTAAGAGATTATGCAAGAAGTAAAAGGCTTTTTCTCTTTATGTTTCATAAATAACAAAGAAAATATGAGTAATATAACACTGGCATTTCATAAAATATAATGCAGACACATTTAACGAGTTCTCATGTTAAATTCTTCCCTCGTTGTAACCATTCCGTCGGCATTTAATTTCAACGTTCTCAAGACATTATGCACATTTGAAGTTTGTTATTAATGTATGATTCTCTGCTCGGCAATTTCCTTCACTTTACATACAGTTTTGTTGAGATAACACAACGTTTATTACCTATGAGTTATTAATTAGGAGAATCTGAGTTTAGAATCTACTAACGAAACGCAATATACTTGGACCATCAAAATTATGTCTTACCGATTGGTCTTGATATTAAAACCACGTCCATGCTCCTGCCAACGACCAAGAATTAGAAGTTGATACGAAGTGACAGTTTGCTTACATAATAAGATCGTTTTGTGAAAACCCACAAAAATAAATCTAAACCTACATTCCTCCTCATAAACACGATTAATAAACAAACACTCAAGTACCAGACAAACACCCAGCACAACTCAATCCGACACGATTCTAGTAAACGTATAAAACAAACATTTTAGCATTATTAGAACACTAAATATTATTGTTATTATATCCAGAAACACGAATTTGTTTGCCTTCCTCTCAGAGGCTACGTAAAGTTTTGTGAGTGATACCTCGAGCCACGAGAACTGCGACTCGAGAAGGAACTACCGGACTTTCTTATTCTTTGAATTTTGAAGTGACCTGTGTTATGTGACACTTCTCGTATATGACTTAGTCTTTGTCTGCCTATGTAGAGTTGTTGTACCTACAAGTTTGAAGTGAATTAAAGTTGTTTCTTGTAAAACTGTCACAGTTTTTTACAAGTATTTATTATGCATTTACATTTGAAACACTATTCGGTAGTGTGTCCAATGTAAATATCAATAACAATATCTATCTATCTATATTTATATAAAAGCGAAAGGTAACTCACCACGAAATATTGAAAACAGCTTGATGTATAAAGATGAAATTTGGCAGGGAAGTTCCTCATGAGACGTTAATGCGCACTAAGAAAGGATTTTTGGAAATTCTACCCCTAAGGGATTGAAAGTTTGTATGAAATTTATACAGTTTTTGAATTAGACACGTAAAATTTTACATTTACGTTCTTGATTGATAAAAAGAATTAATATATTCAATTTTAATTTATAAGAATGATTGATTTTTAGAAATTCTACCCCTAAAGGAGTAAAATAAGGGTTGAAAGTTTGTATGAAATTTTTACAGTTTCTGTTAATATTGGACACGTGGTTTTTATTATATTAGATTTACGCTCTTGGTTGATAAAAAGAATTCATATATAATTTTTTTTCAATAGAAGATTTTATTTACATAGATAAAAGTACATACCGTGTATAAAATACTTAATTAATTATGACTACAAACATATACACTTAAAACAAAAAATACTTACTAACTAAACCTCCTCCACATCGTTGACCACTGGTAATGTGCCCAAAAGACTGGAAACATTGCCACGTTGTATGGCAATGCTTATTCTCTGACCAAGGAAAAAGCCAGCCCTTGGGTCACGCAAAGTGTCAGGTCGGGTTCGCCGTGTTCCCGCCATAAGTGGCACAGGAGGAAACCGTAGCGTTTTAGTGGGTTGGATTCCCACATAACTGCGATATCTCCCCGTGGTAGCGCAGTATGCTTGAGTATTTATCAAAGCTAAAAAAAAGGTGAGCACTAAGGGATTTTTGGAAATTCAACCTTTTAGGTGGTAAACTAAAAAAACATCTGTAGGATAAAATACGGATCGTGCGAACGAAGTCGCGGGCGAAGTGCTAGTCAGATTATAAAACTTGTAGGTTAGATACGGCTATCTAACATTATTCTGTAACCATTTCTTAAGCTAGACAATAGTTTTCTTGTAAGTACCTTAAAGAATAAACGAGAACTAATAGCTCCTATAGCTTATTTATTACATAATTATTGTATAGTTCTATTTTTCCTGTTCAAAATATTTTGTCAAAACCAAATTAGAATATTTGTGTGAGGTACTAATTCTTCGATTCTGAGGAGGTTGTTTTATGAAGTTGCACCTAGTCACTGATATTAAAACACGAGAAAGTGTTTTATTATTATCATATACTTAATTCAAGTAGACAGAATATAAAATAGTATTTTAAAATTTGCCATAAACAATTTAGTGACCACGAATGGTAAGACACATTTATCTCGAAGTTCAAAAATATATAAGTAACACCCTCCCTATAAAATGCGTAGTCCGACCGTTCTACTTGCCGGTAGTAAAAAGTTCCACGTGACTGAAATGAAGTTCTCTTTAATATCTGGAAAGTAACTATAAATATGTAAGATTTTAACCACACTAGGCTCGCATGGTGGATTACAGCCCACTTCCCCTCACAGAGAGGAGGCCTGTGTCCCAGCAGTGACAACAATATAGGCTGATTATGTCTGCAAGTTGTCTTTGGCTAACAATAAGTCAAATGATTCATAGAATGCCATAGTGTCTCGTTCAGTCCATCCAAAGGTGCGATGAGACCGCCCATTGTACATTTGTTTTTGTAAATGTTTGTCCTGTAATTATTAAGTGGTGTACAATAAAGTATATAATTAACTATAATAATCCTTACTAATATTATAAATGTGAATGTAAGTTTGTTTGTTACGCTTTCACGCGAAAACTCGAAATCATCATGAAAGTTTGTACACATATTCTTGGAGGATAAGTAAGTAACACAGGATACTTTTCATTGAAAAAAAAATTACGAAAGATATCACGCGGACGGGCAAAAGCTAGTAATATTATAAATGCGAATGTGAGTTTGTTTGTTTGTTTCGCTTTCACGCTTAAACCGCTAAACCACATCACACATCACACATCATCAGCCTATTAATGTTCCCACTGCTGGGACACAGGCCTCCTTCCTGTGAAAGGGAATGGGCCGTAATCCACCACGCGGGCCTAAACCAAACCAAATCAAACCCAAACCGCTAAACCGATTTAGATGAAATTTTGTTTATAGATAGTTTGAGACTCTGGGAAGGACATAGGATAGTTTAAATCCCGTTAGTGTGTTCTCTTGGAATGATAAAATGTACCTACTGGGCGAAGCCGCGGGCAGAAGGTAGTAACCTACGTCAACACTTACACTTATAATATTGTAAAGAGGAAAGATTTGTTTGTAAGTTTGTTTGGATAAACTCAAAAACGACTTGATCGATTTTAAAAATTCTTTGCTTTATGGAAAGCCACATTATTCCGGAGTAACATAGGCTTATTTTCATCCCAAAAAAATAACGGGCCTTGCGCGGGAGCGAAGCCGCTGGGAAAAAGCTCTTAATAAATATCTAGTGTTGGTTGGGAGGCAAGGAAACACATTTACTTACGTCATTACTAAAAATTATCGGAGCGATGTGATTATAGTGGGCGCGGAACTAGTTGGCCGCGCCTTAGGTAGCGACAGGGGTGAGGGGGCGGGTTAGGACAATGGACAATGTCAATGGGTCAATGGGTCATCACACCCATTGTCAATGGGTCATCCCGGGTTTTACTGGCGCCCCCGCCTCTCCGTCCCACCGCTCACACACCTAAGGCGCGGCCAACTAGTTCCGCGCGCACTATAGACTACCGGTTTCGTGCAGAACTATAAAATCATCGATCCCAATACCGGTAGCTATCATTTATAAGCATGTGGTTACGCTATACCAATATATAGGTACAGGGATTTACGAAGACCTATTTCTTCCTGACCTCTAACTTTAATTGCCTTTTACCGCTACTTTTATGGCCCAGGCTTAATGTTATTGCTAAAGATTTCAAAACCACCTACATACAACTATAGTCAGCACCCAGGTATATAAGTAGTGCTGGTAATTTACGAAGAATTCCGAGATAGGTTTTCAATTTTTCCTTAGATGGATTAGCTCTGTTCTAGAAAAATACTTAGTGAAAAGAGATTTATTCTGTTAATACGGCACTATTCGGTAATAATAGTGAAGCAGATACTTTTAACCTTATACGTGAAAACTGTCAATTTTGCTCTGGAATTTAATAAATCCTACGTTGCCTAACACGCTTTTAGTCCACTCTACAAGTATTCACAGAGCCCAATTTCACTTCAATTTAATTAAATACTGTCTTTAGGTTACATTAGAAAAACTAGTATCCCGGTAAAAAAACTAGCTTCAAAGTAATTATAATAAGAGTTAATTAAACAAGCATTATTACAGAAGCAAGCCAATTATTCTCTTTTATAGTGCTATGTGTCTGTAACGTTGTGTTACCTGTAACTCGGCGTTCGGTTGCACCGAGCTTTAACTGTGGTTCCTTGTGGTTGTGGTGCAATCATTCTTAAACCTTGTTTGTACTTTTTTTACTGTTCTTCTCTGTTACTTTGTGATTGTTGTTGTTGTGTTGTGTCTATGTCGAATAAATGTTTTCTATTCTATTCTATTCTATTCTATTCTTCAAGCATCGGAAGTGTTGTATGGATAATTTGACTTTTAAAAGATACTATTTTGCTTTGATGCCAATGATTCAGTGATGGTTTATTGCAAACTTCGACTCACATTTTACACTTTGATAAAAATAACTATTTACATGGAAGCAGTAGTAGTAGTCTAATTCAATTTTAAGTCTTAATTAACTATCAATTAATCTAATCCGTGACTAACATTTTAGAAAGAACACCCTAAATTATTACTCATTGGAAACGTCTTATCCCAAGTTCTTATTACCATAATCCAATGCAACTAAATTCCAACCGATTAGAATGAAGTTCGGTTCAAACGAAGAGCTCAGCGATAACGTTAACATAAATCCCAGTTTAGTACTTAATCTTCGCGTTTAATCATAGTGAAATCAACCTGAGAATGTTCGCTTTTATTGCACCACAAATTATGTAGCCGAGATCTTCTCTTAGGGTAATGTTATATCACCTACTCACACTAACATATAAAAGTGATAAAAGAGGGTACCTATCCAGATTTTATTGCTCTGCCTTAAACTTAGTTCAACGGGATGTAATGGCTGTTGTTCTAAGAACCCTTTAGTCATTAAACTAGACGGTTGTCTCTTAATTATATTTATTAAGTGCGAAAAACAAGGTTTTATATTTTGCAGCATCAGCAATTTCATCAGCTATAAATATAAAACGTAAGATTACAAAAATTCCAAACAATTAATTTGGGAAAAGCGCAAGTTATCACCACAATAAAATTGGACAAAACAAAAAGTAAGTACAGCGACGCAATGTGTTGTAAAGTAACAATGAAAAATGACGGTCGCAAAGTTGCTACGAATTTGTCCCACCTCAGTAACAAAGTTAGGCAAAAGTGGCTAGATTTATCGACGGGGATCTTACCGGCAAAATGCTGGCAACACCGTACACTGAGTTAAAAGCCGTGAAGTTGGGAAATTGAAATGAGTTTACTATCTGCA
Organism: Orthosia incerta; assembly: GCA_948252205.1. Taxonomy (NCBI): domain Eukaryota; kingdom Metazoa; phylum Arthropoda; class Insecta; order Lepidoptera; family Noctuidae; genus Orthosia; species Orthosia incerta. The sequence goes on from OX411749.1 coordinate 27,326,771, forward strand.
ATTCATAGCTCAAACTTGAGCGCGGCTGGCGTTTTGAGAATGGAGTCTGATGTTTATTTAAGTTGTACTCAAGTTATGTGAAATTGTTTTATGAGCTAGAAGTTTATTTTGTTTAAAATTAAAGAACGCTTGTAGATTAGTTACTCGTTTCCCGTGACTGCACTATCCCGCAGGAACAATGCCTTCCTTTCTTTATTTCCAACTTGCTGTGCCCGCGGCTTCGCTCCCGTCATTAGTAATAATAAATTGTTTATTGATCAAAAAGGGTACAGATGGTGAGAAAAACAAAACTTATACTAAATAGATAAAAAGCAAGATATACAAGGTTATGAAATCACAGTATAATAAATGGTAGAATCTGTTTACAATTTACGTTACCCTGTCTCTTAAACTAGGGTATACCTGTATCTTAAGAGACAGTGATTGGCCATAAGGTTATGATTAAATATTACCTTTTATTTAGTGAGGACTCTGACGATCCACCCACAATTAAACAATTTTCAGATAACGGTAATGGTAATAAATTAAGAAAAAGTAATAATGAACAAAATGTTTGTAAGTGTGTATGCTGCGTGTGTGTGTGTTTGTATGTGTGTACGTGTGTGTGTGCATGTATGAACGTGTGTTTGTGGTGTTTGTGAGTATGGGGTGCATGTATGTTCGAGGTGCACGTATTTGCGTGTGCTAGGTTATGTAGGTTAATATTGACTCTGTGTGATCATAGTCTTGTTGAAGTAGCCACTCTGTAAGTTTCCGTTTAATTGCCCATTTTGTCAGATCAAGTATATTTAGATGATTATTAATTTTTCTGTAGATGAGACAGCTCAAAATCAGATACTGATGTTCGGCAAAGGCTGTTCTATGAGGAGTACTTGGAGGGATAAAGGTGCGTTTTTTCCGGTTGGAAGGGGGTAGGGATGAATGTTTTTTAAGGACAGAGTAGAGGACATAGAGTTGACGTACAGTTGCGTTATTGAGTATCTGAACGGTTTTCTGGTCATAACTTTAAGTATAGCTCTCTGCACTCTCTCTAGTTTGAGAAGGAATGTTTTACTCGCCCCTCCCCACACCGTAATGCAATATCCTATTACCGATTGACACAGGCCAAAATACACCATTTTTAAAGTGTCGAGATCAGCGGATTCTCCCAGGGACTTAAAGATATGTAAGAGACGCAGGGTTCTGGTGTTAAGAGCATCAATTTGCTTATCCCATTTGAGTTCACTATCTATTAGTACACCTAGATATTTAACACTGTTCGTTCTGGTAAGGTTAGGACAAGAACACGACGTGGGCGAAGTAGAATGGACCTGACAAGAGTGAGCAGTAATCGAGAAAATGTCTGATGGTAACTTATTACGTCTAATAGCAAAAGGTATGTAGTTGGATTTTAGTAAATTGAGTGTAAGTAGGTTTGAGTTTAGCCATGTCATTATCGTACTTAATGCAGATTCTGCTGCAGTTTTAACACTATCCCATGTAGGTCCATGTACTATCAACGCGGTGTCGTCAGCGTAAGTAAAAATTTTACATTGTGGGAGCTGTAAGTTGCATAGGTCATTTATGTAAATTTGGAACAAACTAGGCCCCAGAATGCTACCCTGCGGGACGCCGAAGGAGACAAGTTCTTCGTCACTGAGGTAAGTATTGATTTTGACACGTTGAGTGCGGTTTCTCAAGTAGTCTTTAAATATTTCTAGGGCAATTCCTCGCACACCAATCAATTCCAGTTTAGAGATCAGTAAGGAATTAGTGGTGGGCGTTGCGACGACGAACCGTTTCTAAAGTCAGTTTTTTGTTCTGCGACGGTGCAACCGTTTTACGTCCTGGGATAAAGCAGTCTTCGTTGCACAAACCTGTCTTTAAATAACTTCGTGCGATTTTTTATTTTACGCCTCAGAAAATACAGTCGAGATTCGAAAGCGAACTGATTCAACAACGACACGCGTCGGTCGTCGCGGACGTCGCGTCGTCCTTTAAACACAAAATAGTTTTGCGACGGTGAAACAGTTTTTAAGTCCGTCTTCGTTGCACAAACCAGTCTTCGAATAACGTGGTGCGATTTTGTATTTTATTCCTAAGAAAAAACAGTCGAAAGTGAATTGATTGAACTACACACACATGTCGTCGGCTCGTCGCGAACGTCGCGTATTGTTCCACGTTTGTTCACAAAGTAGTTCTTACAATAAAACTTAAAAAGTGAACTTTTTGCCCATGTCATACAGTTGATAATATATTACCAGTAGAGTAACCTACGTTTCGTTCCGATCCGTCCTCCAAGACGTCTTCAAACCGTCATCTGTCTGCCAACCCTACCCTATACCCTACTTACTTTCCTGCCTACCTACCCTACAAACACATAGTCACTTATACATACTACACTACATACCAATTTTTTTCTAATGTCATTCTGTCGCATAGAATCTTAACACCGCGATTCAGAAATTGACTATAAATGCACAACGCCATCTATCGAATAGCGAGTTCAACTGAATTGCGTGAGCTGTGATAATTTTACTTCTTGAACAATTTAAATTCATCTAACTTTTGATAGTGTGAACCGATTGCGATGAAACAAAAGCTAAGTAATTCTTCAAGTTACGCACAATTTTATGTATAAAAGTTATCTACATTGGTTTCGTACATTTCACGTGATGCGTGCACAAATAAACAGACAAACAGACAAAAATTCCAAAAATGCTGGAAATGGGTTCTGTTGGTTATCCTTTAACACCCTGGCTATTTTTTTTGGAATTTGTTTCGATGTACAAAAAATAAGTTTCTACAGATTTATTATATGTATTGATGATGATGATAACACAGTGACAATGACGCTTTCCATCGTTTAAAGAACTATCGTAATCGGATTAGAACTTCCAGAGATGACCTCATCAGAAACGAAAAAACAACTGTGGTTTGGGATATTGACAATACGGTCCCAAGAGCAGATGTTTATTTTTCCTTATTATCTCTAGACAAATCGTGTCATTACATTACTGCGCCTCACTACGTAAGAACAAACAATCCGTTCCCCCTAATTCCCTGCCGCCCACACGTCTCACAAGATGGCGTCAGTAAAGCAAAACTTTATGGGAATACCATGAACACGGCGCAAATCGTCGCCTGTCGACTGATTGGTCATTATGCTAATCTCACACTAACAACGGCCCCGGAGGCGCCTTGCATATTTTACCGGATTATACCCGTAACGCCAATAAGTGATGGCAACCGACCCGTTAGATGTTTGCGTTATTGTGTGATGTATGCTCCAATGAGTTGGGGGATTGAACTGTTATATTTATTAATGGCGAGCTTTTTGGAAATGGTTTTTGTATGAGTTTACTGATAGGGAATCTTGCTTGGATTGTCTTCAAAATGTTTTCTGTGTTATAATTTTAGCGTGCCTGACTGAACCTAACGACAGATTAAAGGCCTATTTTTTACTGAACGCTACAGATTGCCTTTTTTCAAAATTACATAACATCACACCTGTATTTCCCGAAAGGTAAGGCAGAGGCCGACAGAAGAAATGTTGGTCGTCCATCGGCGAGATGGGCAGACGGCATTGCTGCCATCGCGGGAAAAACCTGGATGAGGTTGGTGCTGGAGCGAGGGGATTGGCACAAGAAAAGAGAGGGCTAAGCTCTGCCAGTGGCCGAATTCTGGCTGCCGATGATGATGATGATGTACCTACCTCTATAGATAATATAGATAGATAGATAATACATTTATTTAGTGCACACAAAAGACACAGCACAACACATAAAATCACAATCAAATTTTCAATTTACACGAGGTAAATAAAAACAAGGTGCCAATATAAAAAAAAGAAAATTTGGAAAAAAAATCATACAAGAAATAAAAGTGACATAGTAACATACCTCAAATAGTACGTATAACGATTAAAACACAGTGCGCTGTGCGTCTGAAGGTTGCACCAAATGGGAGTCCAGCTCAGCATGTATCAGGCAAATATAACTGACGCTGATATTCTGCTGGATCCCTGCAGTCTATAGTAAATACAGTCATATTTCACGAGCCTATTGCCATCAACTGGGCACAAATTTTGCATCCAGGCTACTTCTCAAAATTTTCAGCAGAAATAAACTATTAACACTTTGTCAGAACTGGGCATCTAAACGAGTGACCCTTGCGACCAAACTATCTATACTAAATACATGTAAAGAAAAACAATTTTCGCCATAGCCGGCATCTAAATACCGGCTTTGAAATTCAATTCTGATAATGTGTCATTGGGTACCCAGCATTTTTCAGTAGTAGCCCGGAAGGTGAAGTCATCATTACAACTCACATATTCATATAGAAACTTTTAATTTTACGGATATACTTTATCCTTACATTACATAAATCCCATAGATACAAACTAAAGGGAAAGGTATATCCCGGCTTAAGGTTGGGATGTTAAACAAAATACAGCTGATCCCTTACTTCTGGATCAGCGGGCAAAAGAATCGATTCGCACACATCCTTACGTGGGGCCATGAGAACAGCGGGAGTTAAACTTAACATAATGTAATTGGTACGTAACAAAAAAAACCTTTTTACAAAAAAAAATACTAACAACTTCCAAATAAATACACTGCAAAGAAAAAAAAAACTTTATTTTTGGAAGTCGGTGTCGGTGATGTTTTTTTTTAATTTTCACTTTTTCGTTGTAACTGATCGGCAATTTGCTTTTAGGGTAAGGTACCTATAATGCCAGAATAGATTACCCGAATACCATGAAACTTGAACATAACCTGTGGAATGAGAGTGTACCAAGGTGAACTGTACACATTTGCGTACCCCTTTAGAGCGTACTGGCGTGATGTTATATTATGAAATGGCATAAACAAGAAACATACATGCGATTGCAGCAATCCCGAGAGATTTGCCGTCATTTATTGAAGAGTTGTATATCTCCCAAGCTCTTCATCGGATCTTCACTAAATTAAAATGGAACCAATTTGGAAAAATATTCTTTCAATAAAAAAGAGAATTTTCAAAATCGGTCCAGAATTGACGGATAAATCGGTGAAAATACACAATAAAAAAACAAACAAAGTCGAACATAAAACCTTCTCCTTTTTTGGAAAGTCGGTTAAAAAGTCAGCCTCTCCTTGTTTAGCATAGCGGGAGCACTGTGATTTCTGTGAAATTGGACTTGCTTTTTCCATATAGTGCAGCCCTCTTTTTATCACTTTCATTGTTATTTTAATCATATCATCAATTATTGTTTTACAATGTTAACAAATCCAACTAAATAGTCTCATAAAATATACTGGTGAGCCCTTTTTGCGAAACCATTATTTTTAGGGTTCCGTACCCAAAGGGTAAAAACGGGACCCTATTACTAAGACTCCGCGATCCGTCTGTCTGTCTGTCTGTCCGTCTGTCACCAGGCTGTATCTCATGAAGCGTGATAGCTAGACAGTTGAAATTTTCACAGATGATGTATTTATGTTGCCGCTATAACAACAAATACTATAAACAGAATAAAATAAATATTTAAGGGGGGCTCCCATACAACAAACGTGAATATTTTGCCGTTTTTTTTGCTATGATGGTACGGAACCCTTCGTGCGCGAGTCCGACTCGCACTTGGCCGGTTTTTTTTTTACAGAGATGATTTTTGTAAAAAATGTGTCTTTAATTGATACCTTATGCCTCCAAGCATTGCATTTGCATTGCATTGTGAACGGTGATAAACATCAGGCAGCATAATACGTAAACCAACCAAATAATAGTAGCTACCCCCGCTAGCTCCATTACCACACTCTTGAGATTATATGGAACTTGATTTATCTAAAGCAGCCATCGTTGGAGCAATTTACAACATCCGTTCTGGATCACCACGATTATTTATCAACGTGTCCTTGTTTACGGTAAAAAAAATTTCGCAGTAACCTAATTCATAAATAAAATATCCTTAAACATCCAAATATAACGAGATGGAAGGTAAATATTATTAACATTTCTCGTCACATTAAATGGAATCAGATTATGAAAACTCGACACTTCGCTGTTAGGTGCTGGGTTTTAAATATTTTATTTATTTATCTCATATTTCCGACCACCATTAGGTAAGAAGAAGATAAGTTTTAATATTCTTACCAAATAGTCTAACTGGCACAATCAGTGACATCTATTAACCCCTTGAGTGCCTTAAACGTGGATCCACGCGAGACACAATGACTTTTAAATTGTTTCGATAATTACGGCACACAAACAGTTAAATATTAATTTTAATTAACCTGCATATCTCAGCACATTTCAATGAATTTGTGTAATATATTTTTCAACACACTTGCTCATAAAGTGGCTCTAATTTCACCGCAATTAGGCACATAATGATACCTGTTATCAAACTGTGACTTTTTCATTGCTATGTATACAAGTGAGTTATAGAGTTTTTTTTTTTATTTATTGGTTGAGTTGCTTTGGTCTTAAAAAAGTTTCGATACAAAAAAGATCGTGCTCAATAGTACAAATAAATTAATGTACCTACCTATTGCTTGCTCATTTCATGCAACTTCGTATTTAAATACATAATTTCAATTTGTAAATAAAACTTTCACTCAAATATAAATTTTATTTGCTCTGTAATTAAGAAAAAATTAAATTCCCTATTTTGTACGTGGCTAAAACACTAACCACGAAAAGCCAAAAAAAAAGAAACCACATTATTTTAGTCTATGGCCGATCGACATTGTTAAATGCGCGCGCATAGGAGAACTAATTCATTTTGCCCGCCATTGTGAAAAAAAAATCACAACTCGTTTTTACTGTTGAAAATGATTTTTAGTATTATTTTCTTCACAAGTGTGTTGAAAAACGTCGTATGATACACGTGTGTATTGATGATTACCGTCCTCGGCTCTCTTAAGACCCTCACCTTCGGCTCGGGTCTCAATTGCGCCTCAGCGGTAATCACCAACATTGCACACTTGTACCATAATGTACTATTACTTTGCCGGCACTTAGACTGACAATGATTGTTTTTTTTTAAGTAACGTACTATCTATCTGAATGTAGCAGTGAGACCAAAAGCGTTGATTTAATGATACCTACCAGATTAACTTATGATATAGAGCTTGTCTTTGCAGCAAGAGTATCGATGATCTTCAAGGAACTAGAGCTATCATCCTATCCTAAGGCATAAATCTAGATTCCAAGCTGCTAAATAGACTTAAAAGGTGGTAAAACCCCATATTATTTTGCCCCACCTGGGTTGCCAGGACCCCAGGCTCAAAAGTTTTTTTTTCCTTTAAGACATAGAGGAAGTTCTTAATAACCGCCGGTGTGTTGTCTTGCTATGAATAATAATTGTAGTCAATTAATGACTTCAATAAATATAATTTACTGTATATATCTGCCTCCATAATCGATTGTCCAACCAGAAAAGGTGATTGGAAATAACAAAAAAATACTAAGGACGGCACTTCATGCTAGTTACACAAAAAGTGCTTTTTACTAATGTAACGAATTCGCATTTCTTATCTGGTAATTGTGCATGTATTCACTTACTCTATGTGACACTATGTAAGTACCTAATGTATAAAGATGCAGTTACACCGGGTCCACCCTGGGCTAGACCAACCGTCATTCTAATGTGGAATAGCGATCTGCCAAAATGAAGTGAAGTGTCTCAAGCGGCAAATTCATAAGCGATAGCCCTCAGCTATCGTGTTTGAATTTGCCGCTTCACACACTGGTGTAGATATTTTGTATAGGTAGGTACGGGTTTTGCCAGCCATTTTTTTTTGTGTGCGCATAACTGCGGCATACTATATATTTAATCGCACTTCTACGGCATTAGAGATGATTTTAATTCAAGCTTTGCTTCCGTGCGCCTAATAACAACGTTTGACAGCTATATTTAAGGACCTTACTCGCCAGTGGCGCCAACTGGTGAGCACAAAAACGGAAGTCCTCATTGATCACGTGAAATTTCAGTAGCGCTTGTCAATCCTATACATTTTGGACTTTCGACAATCGTTATCTCTAATAAAATGTCAGTTTGTCGAGAGCCTCTTCTTGACTAATAGAGACGCGCTTTGTTTTTTTTTCGTTTGCATCTGGTTAGTCTAGAAATCGAATACAACGGCTGCATTGATATCGTTAAGTACGGAAGTTGGAGCAAGCCTTCGTAACCTAACCCCGAGTGAACATCACAAAGGATAGCAAAGCCCATCCTCAGTCGTATTAGTTGTCACAAAACTTTTTCCTCCAGTTAGCTTAACAAGGAGAAACTTGTAACAAGCGTCAAAGGGCAACACTAAGTCAAAGACATCGTTATATTTTTAGCTCTCTTTTATAACCAAAGCGGTAACTTTATCTTTTGAATTCTTTGTGAGTTTGTTTGTCCGTTGTTTAGTAATGCGAGCATTTTTCAACGGATCTCGATGCTTATTTTTCGTGTATCTATGGGTAAGATAGGATCAACGTGGTTTTGAAACTGTTTGATTTAATATCGGAAACGAAATGATGGTTTAATAAAAATTATACGTACCTGTAACGTAAAATGTTACAAAATGAACATTCTGGCAGCACTGCTTCGGACCAACTTTGGTTGTATATAAATATCGAAAGTGGCACGGATCAAAAGCCATTTAGACTTCTTAATGGCGTTAGCAAACAATAAAAAAAAACACAGTTTAGCAGGCAGACCGAAATATTGAAATTAATGGTTTAAATTTCGTCAATCTGTAAGACACAACTTCTCAGCTGGCTTTGTAACATCATAAAAAGAAGCTTGTACAGCGAAAATCTTCAAAAATCTTTAACACCCCCTAAATAGTCTTATATAAGTAGTTTTGAAAACTAATAATAAAAACCTTTACTATTTACTTAGGTTAGTATTTATGCCAAGTTTCAAATATATAAGCCAAAATAAATTTCCATTGTTTCACCTCCTTAGGGGTCGAATTTCCAAAAAACAATAAATACAAAAATTCTTTTTGTCAACCAAGAGCGTAAATCTAAAATTTCATGTGTCTAATTTACAAACTGGAAAAAAATCATAAAACTTACAATACTTTTTTATCCCTTTAGCGGTAGAATTTCCAAAAACCAATAAATACATATTTTTTTTTTACCAACCAGGAGCGTAAATCTAAAATGTCATGTGTCCAATTTACAAACTGTAAAAATTTCATACAGACTTTCAACCCCTTTTTAACCCCTTACGGGTGGAATTTCCAAAAACCAATAAATACATTAATTATTTTTATCAACCAAGAGTATAAATCTGAAACTTCGTTCGTCCAATTAACAAACTGTAAAAATTTCATACAAACATTCAACCCCCTTTTTATTCCCTTAGGAATAGAATTACCGAAATTTAAAAAAAAAAAAATTATCAACCAAGAGCGTAAACCAACAATTTCATATGTTTTACCGTCCAAAAATTATTTTACGACAAGCGGTTTTCGATATTTCGTGATAGGCGAGTGATTGACCTTTTGCTTTTATACATATATATATATATGATATAGATAGATTCTGCCCGTAATATTTCAACCTACTTAAACAACAAAAAAACCTTTGCGCCTGAAACCTACCGAGATCAGTCAGGCACATAACATGGGTGGTCTTGACATAGATTTAAGCAAATATTTGTTGTTTTACCTTATGATTTGCAATTAACTTTGACAATCTCGGGAACCAGGGGTCCCGGTCTTTTGAAAGGCGTGTGAAGGGACGAAGCCAACTCGCAGAGGCAAAATATGAAGACAAAATGTATTGGGCTATGGGTTTGGTAGGTTTAGTGGATCGATTGCCTAAAACTATAGGAGGACTACTGGCCCCTGCTTGACCACTGTTATAAAATGGCAGGGGGTGACTGGCACACTCAATTGATGGGCCCCCATATAGGGTCGTTTGCACTTTAGTGACGAAGCGCTAAGAGGGCATCCTATCCGGAGTTGCTTAACGAGTGGAGAGGTATACCATGGCTATCAGGACGTTCCCGGAAGTACGGTCAAGATTTCTACCAGCATCTTACTAGCATAACTTCCTTCCTCCGAGCGCGTTTGCCCTTGCGAATATCCACTCCAGCCAGCCAATTAAGCCAAGAGACAGGTGGGAGCTCTGTTCCCCGTCAGTGTTCACTCCGACCAGCCAATAAAGGCAAGCCGCAGATGAGGTACAAGACTTCTCCCTGGAGATCAGGTCCGTGGGGTCGCCACAAAGCTGCCCTGCGTATTAATTTTATTCTGTTTTTAGTATTTGTTTTTATAGCGGCAACAGAAATACATCATCTTTGAACATTTCAACTGCCTAGCTATCACGGTTCATGAGATACAGCCTGGTGACAGACGGACAGACAGACAGACAGACGAACCGCGGAGTCTTAGTAATAGGATTCCGTTTATACCCTTTGGCTACGGAACCCTAAAAACTGAAGGTGGTCGGATCTTTTCCCCATCAGCCAACATGAAAGCATTGTCAATGCATTGATTTGGTAGCACCGTCCTTAGGGCGAAAGGAGCATTCGCTTCAGGCGCGCAACCAGAGAATGACTTCTGTTGACCAAAATTTAAGAAAAACACAAAATACTTTTCAACACCTGTTAATTCTACAACTCTTACGGTTCGAACGACACATGTCCTTCGGCAGCAAATTAAGTTTGAGATACAATGCCAGATCGATATATTAAACTTATGGACAGTGTATGAAAGCCAAAAAAACTAAATGTTTGCGAAAAAAGCAAACAAAACATACGTACTTTTTTTCCTACTTTAAAACTTTCTCATAAGGTTTGAAATAGATCATGTTTTCTTAAAATCGGCTAATGACTATCATTTTCATGTAATTGCCGTTTGATTCTCAACAAAAATGTCTGTGCATTATTTTGATAAAAATTGCAATTTATATAGGTATTAAATGTGATTCTAAGATTAATAATATCACGTAAAGTTTATTGATATATTTCACGCAAGGAGCGTAACTAATATCATTGCGAAGTATTTGTGAATAATTTAGGTACCTACATACGCCCCCTGCGTATGTAGGTACGCGTAACGCGCAGTCACGGTGAGCGAAACTGTCACGTCAAAGTTTGCGTTTGCTTTCACCTCGGGCGCGAACACATGACACGTAACTAAAGTGTCTGTTTGCAAAGTTTTGAAGAGCGTCTTCATATCTTGGGTGTCTGTTTGTCAGTTGTTATTTAGTGCTGGAGTTCAAGGTTGTGAAGTCGATCTTTCAGTGGTAATTTATTAGGTGTTGATTAAATTCTCATATCATAACTTGGCCTTAGATATTTATACTTCTTCAAAGGAATTGGATTTAAGTGTTTATCATCGGATTTTTTATCACTACCCAGTTAGTCTAGTACCTAATACGGAAACTCTGATTCTATACTCCTTCTTCAGAAGAAGAAGAATGTTACCAACAAAATCAAGAAACTTTCTCAAAACCTACTAAGAATGTTTAATGAAAAAGCAAAAAATCTCATCAGAAACACTTAAATAAATTTCTTCTGGAAACTTCGGAAACAGGATCATGTATAATGAAAAATACAAGAGCATGAGGGTGGCGAGATTAAAATTAAACTGTGTAACACAAGATGCGTTAGCTAACGCTGCCTAGCGTTTAAGATAAAACTTTTAGAAAGCAGTATGATAATAAATCGCCAAGTTTCCCTTCTCGTTGGCAAGTCTTGCAGCAATGGTAGCGAGAAACTAGAAGAGATCATGAGTAATGTTAATACATACCTCCAAAGTTTTGTAAAATCCTATTAGTTATAATAGGACTGGTCGATCTAAATTCTATAGATAATAGAATAAGGAGCGGACTAGTCCAATGCAGGGAGAGGGCTCTATCCTCACAGGCTTTGGACAGATTATTTGCCTGCTGCAATTGGAATTTTATTGTGGACCTATTAATTATCTTAAAACTAACTTTTAATTCGCTTAGGTAATTCCCGTAAGTCTCCTCTTAACGCCAAATCTCTTTATGACAATTTAGTTTATTTAATCCAATTTTTGACACAAGTGAAATAACAGAATGCCTGCCTATGTGTACATAAACCTCTCACGTACGATACAGACTTCCCTCAATTCCACGTACCTCTAGGCTCGTCTGCAAGCCAAACATGATTGATGACAACATAAATTGACTTGTCATTACATGCCGCATCCAGTAACTCAACATCCGTCCCCTGCCTTGTCCTACCTTATGACTTAGCAACGGCATAAATTAAGCGCCGCCAAGTAATGGGCAATATTAGAGACAAGGCTGTTTTATTACCATACTTGGGTGCAAGTTTTCTACGTGTCTCCTAGATCGGGCGTTATGCCACAGTTTTACTGAACATGTATCGGTTTTCAAATTTATGGGCATGAGTTTAATTTTATGGGGTTTAGTTTGGTGTACTGGATTTTGGATGAGTTTAGAATACATTGGCTTTCAACTTACAAGTCTTTGGTTAGGAATAATTGATGTTGAATTCTCATGGTTGGGGACTGATTAAGGTTCTTAAACGTTAAGTGAGAGATTGGTCAGTTTTAATGTTTTGCTATCGCAAAAACTATTCCACCTTCTTTAATAAAAACTGTAATTTTCGAAAGTATTTTAGTATGTATGAGGAAGATCGAGACAAAGGTGCAACAAACTTATTTCAATACCATTTTACAATTGTCAAGCATGGGGTTTTGGTGTCATTCCTCCTCAGCAACCAACTGGGGGGTGACCATAAGCACTTGATACAGATGTATCTGATCAAGATACATCTGTATCAAGAGAGATATATGTACTCTTACAGATGTATCTGACTTGTATACATCTGTCACTTACTCGATATCAAACTGATACCGCTCTAAGAGCTTATGGTAACCCCCCTGAACATATGCCAACTATGCAACTCGAAGTTAACCATATCGTTAGGCAGACCAATTCATAATTTATACCAATATTAATAGATGAATTGTTGTACTCAAAGTCCACCGTAACGTTCAAACAAAATGCAATGTTTTATTAATTGCCGTGTTTATATCATTTCATTAATTTGATTTAATAAATAGTCGGCATGCAATTAACGCAATTAATTTAAATAACCGCTTTATTATAGACAACCTGGGATTTGTGGAATTGATTTCGATGAGCGTTCGGAGAATTCATCCATGTTACATTTATATAAATAACTAGCTGTGCCCGCGGCTTCGCTCCCGTCATCTGCCTGCCAACCCTACCATACTTACCAGCCTGCCTGCCTACTCCACATACTCAAAAAAACTTTTTACAAAAAAATACTACCGACTTCCAAATAAAACTACAAAGTGAAAAATAACTTTATTTTTGGAAGTCGGTGTCTTTCGTAGGTACCAATTTATTGCGTTATGGACACCGACTTCCAAAAATAAAGTTATTTTTCACTTTGTAGTTTTATTTGGAAGTCGGTAGTATTTTTTTGTAAAAAGTTTTAGATTTTCACTTTTTAGTTGTACCTACCTAATAGGCAAGTTGTTTAGTAAGTTACCTACTCGTATAACGCCAGAATATATTACCCTAATATCATGAAACTTGAACATAACCGGTGAAATTAGAGATCTGCGTACCCCTTAAGAGCGTACTGGCGTGATGTTATGTTATGAAATGGTATAAACAACAAACAGACATGCGATTGCAGCAATCCCGAGAGATTTGCCGTTTTTTATTGAAGAGTTCTGTTGTATATCTTCGAATTGCTTTGTCAGTCCTACACCAAATTAAAATGGGACCAATTTCGGAACATACTCTTTCAAACAAAAAAAGATTTTTTGAAATCGGTCCACAACTGACGGAGATGGTGAACACTGAACATACACAAAAAAAAAAGAAATAACATACATAATGTCGAACATAGAACCTCCTCCTTTATGGGAAGTCGGTTAAAAAATATACGTACTACATACCAATTTTTTTTCTAGGGTCATTCTTTCGCGTAAAATCTTAACACCGCGATTCAGATAATGACTTAAAATGCACAACGCCATCTATCGAATAGCGAGTTCAACTGTCCGAGTAACCGAATTGCGTGAGCTGTGATAATTTTACTTCTTGAACACTTAAAATTCATCTAACTTTTGATAGAGTGAACCGATTGCGATGAAACAAAAACTAAGTAATTCTTCAAGATACGCACAATTTTTATGTATAAAAGTTATCTACATTGGTTTCGTACATTTCACGTGATGCGTGCACAAATAAACAGACAAACAGACAAAAATTCAAAAAATGCTAGAAATGGGTTCTGTTGGTTATCCTTTAACACCCTGGCAATTTTTTTTGGAATTTTTTTCGATGTACAAAAAATATTTTTCTACAGATTTATTATATGTATTGATGATTGATTACATTTAAACCATTGCTTTTTAATAAAAGTATGTTTTGGTATTATAGAGATTTAAATAAATATATATCTTGTGCTTATAATGCAAGAGATCGAAATAAATAATAATGTGATTCGACCGGGTGTTCTTTCAAGCCTCTTTCAGTTTAGTCCCATCTTGGCAGCTTACCATCTCAGCACCCATATATTTATTTGAAAATTTCCCACCTCGGCACCCTGTCACAAATTATTATAAAGTAAAAAAAAGAGAAACACAGTATCTAAATCAAATCGACTATTTATTCAATCAAAATAAATAGATTTCAAAGTTACTATTTATGATATAAGTTTAATTTTCCTTTCATTCCTTATCATCCATTATGCTCTAAAATGCTTGAATCTAGGGTGGTTGACTTTTGGGAGGTCTTCATACAGTTGACATTGGCTTTCATCCATGCCCGGCGGTATGTAACGGAATGAATCAATTAAAACAATAGAATTCGAAGATGCCATTCCCATGACAGATATCTGAAGCAAAGAAAGTGAGTTTGAGATTGGTTATGAACGCAGCCTGGGTACACAGAGGCAAGCTTTTACTTACACCGGTTTCTGAATTGATTATTGAAGTTAACGTACTTTTATGTAAAAATTTACAGGTTTCCATGATAAATAATATTTGACAAATTCTCAATTCAGAAACCAGTGGTAAATAAAATGAGTACTGCATGTATGACAAGAAAACTTTCAGTTAGTTTTGTGAGATCAAATAAGTCATTATTCGAATATTCAAACGCCATGTATTCGTCCACTACCAATCTAGTGAGTATAAGCATTTTCATGTCATACATTATATAGGAAAAAAAAATTGGTCATCATCCGCCTAGCCTTTTTGCCCAACTATATTGGGGTTGGCTTCCAGTCTTACCGGATTCAGCTAAGTACCTGTGTTTCACTGCCTATCTGACCTCCACAACCCAGTAACTGGGTAACAGTACGGTACCCCTTGGCAAGATTGGTGTCAAATCTCAAGCTTCTTCTGACTACCCGTAACGACTGTCAAAGATCTTCAAATGACAGCCGGGACCAACGGCTTAACGTGCTTCCGAGGCACGGCGGAAACCTGATGCCCATTATTTTACACTTACGGCACATGAATGCATAAATATTTTTGTACGCTTGCACAATGCATCAACAGTGCGTTTTTATTTAGTCGTTACATTTGGGTGTCACCTAGAGTTTGTGAAACGAGCAGAAGACAAACAACTATTAAGTAAAACAATGTCATTACTTACGTAGCCATCATATGTTGCTGGGCCAACTACTGTCATCTTCAGAGTATGCCATCCGCTCACGAATCTTGGATCGAAGGGTGAATTAAAAGCCTGTCCTGTAACCCTGCCACCGCTGGCGTCCAACATGTAGGCCAAAACAATTATTTGGTCAGTAGGATCCGTTACTTCCATATAAATGTTTACTTCTAGGGTACCACCACTGTTCATCGGAAATATGAATGACGACGCACAACTCAATCCTGGTCGAGGCAAAATAAATGAGGTACTGTGTTCGTTATGGCCAGTCAAGTCCAAATTACTGTACTTGCCTAAAACCCAAGGTGGTAAAACGACACAAGCTCCGCCCCACTCATTTACAAAGACTTCGTGAAAATCTTCGCCGAAAGTGTACCTCACACATGAATCACTAGTAACGTGACTCACGAAAACAAATAACATGAATACTTTGAAAATCATTTTGTTGCGCTACTTGTACTGCAGTGCTAATAACTATAGACACAAAATGTCATTTATTTATATAAATTCGTCTAATCTAATCAATCTTACCTGTATCATTCCAGAGAAAGTAAATAGGTATTTATAAACCTATCACAACCTCTATATATTTTATTACTAGCGAGCTGGCCAGGTTTTGCCCATTTGGTTTTCATTTTTCCAATCAGGGGGGTGACCATAAGCTTTTAGAGCGGTATCAATTTGATATCGCGTAAGTGACAGATGTATACAAGTCAGATACATCTGTCCCTTATTCGATCTCAAATTGATACCGCTCTAGGAGCTTATGGTCACCCCCCTGTACTATATCTATACTAATATTATAAAGAGGAAAGATTTTTTTGTTTGTTTGTTTGTACCGAATAGGCACCGAAACTACTGGACCGATTTAAAAAAATCTTTCACCAATAGGAAGCTACATTATTCCTGAGTGACATATGCTATTTTTCAATCCCGAAAGTGGGTCCTGTGGTTGGTCCACGGGAGCGAAGCCGCGGGAAACATCTAGTATTTTGTAAAAAAAATAAGATATGAAATTAAAAATGGTTAGAGTTAATAACGCTATTAAGAACTTTTACATTTATTAAGATTAAGCAGCATTTACATGTACTAGTCGTTTTTGTTATGATAAAGTAAATGAAGGCCTTGTTAGCTTCAAATAACTCATAATTTCCATTTATTGATTCACAAATAGTGCTAATGCTTAATATATGAGCTAGGGCAATTTATGTGGAAAAAACGTAGACCATAACAGAGGAACTGAATAAAAATCTTTTTGGTGGCTCACGAGATTTGCCAAGGCACACATACAGAAAGACAGAAAGGAACTGGCTGGGATAGATGTTGAGATAATATTTTAATCAAATATATGTTATCTATCTTGATTATCCATAATGGATTCTGATAAGATAAAATCTCTAAATGCATTGTGGCATAAAGTCCTTCAATATACCGACTTTGTACAAGAAGTTTATAAGAAATGAAGTCACCCGGCTGAGATCTTCTGTATTTGTAAAACTACTTGAGTTTTCATCATTATCTATAGTGGCTTCCGTTGGCTGATCATTATTTCTTTATCTATGTTGTCTCTCAGAGTACCTACCAATGTACGGTGACATTGCGGCATAACCAGTCAAAGATGGCGGGACGAATATGACACCTACAGAAAGGACTGGTCTACTCTTGCCCAAAAACCGAGAGAAATGGTAAGAAGAAGGGGAGGCCTTTGCACTGCAGTGGGACAATTCAGGCTGAAAATTAAATAGTAAATAAATAAATCTAGTAGCTTTCTCGCAATAAATGTGAATACGTTAAAATATAACTTTTATTTTCATCTAAAAGGAAGACCAAGGAATGATCATCATCTATCAGCCTTTATAATGTTCCAACTGCTGGGACACGGGTCTCCTCTCTGTGAGAGGGAATGGGCCGTAATCCACCACGCGGCCCCAGTGCGGGTTGGTGGATGTTATCTTCGAAGTTTTGGTTCTAGGACTTGCCGGTTTTCTCACGATGTTTTCTTTCAAGGAATGATAAATGATATCATTATTAGCAGTAGGTAATATTGTGACAAATGAACAAAACAGAATAATTATCATTACTAAGTATTTTTTATCGTTTAATTATTCAAAGATGATATATATCTTAAATGAATTCGACAAATAGAATACAGGAAAACATATATTTACACAATAAAAAACCCAAGTACAAAAACAACCAAAGATTTAACTTTTGAAGTAGTGTAATTAGCGCTTATAGCAGTGTGACGGTGGCAAAATATCTGAAAAACCATTTTGAAATGCCACTAAATTGCCCACAGCCCATATTTTATAGCATGTCTGTCAGAAACAGGCTGCACATTTTTCACAACCTGATATTTGCAGGTTGTGAAAAATCTTGTCTGGAGAAGGTACGAACTGGATAATTTTTAGGGTTCCGTACCCAAAGGGTAAAAACGGGACCCTATTACTGACTCCACTATCCGTCTGTCACCAGGCTGTATATCATGTCCGTGATAGCTAGACAGTTGAAATTTTCACAGATGATGTATTTCTGTTGCCGCTATAACAAAAAAATACTAAAAACAGAATAACCTAAATATTTAAGTGGGGCTCCTATAAAACAAACGTGATTTTTTTGCCGTTTTTTGCGTTAGTGGTACGGAACCCTTCGTGCGCGAGTCCGACTCGCACTTGGCCAGTTTTTCAATTATATGTAAACCGAAATGGAAGACATCTGCGAAAGCATGCAGCGTGTCTCCATCAATGTGGACACACCCTTAGGTTTAAACCAATATTGTGTTTCACGCATTTTCCCTCCCGGGGGTAAACAGGGTACAAAGTGGGTTGAACATTAATATGTTAATAATGTTGATCTAGTAACTATAATCACAGAGTAAGCCGCTTATCTTCAAGTGCAAGTTCTGCATGCCTACGGGGCGAAGCTAGCCGCTTCAGCTATTTATACGTAACACAATTCTATAACCTTGTATAAGTTAAGATTGTTTTTGGATGAGTTATTTGGGCAATAAAAACGAATCAGACAGGCACCTAAGGTAAACATGAGCTAGATACAAAATAATAATTTTAAATCCAGAGAGAGATGAATTTTAGTTACAGCATCATCCATAGGTAGTCTTTGAGTTTGTTCTAAAATTAAAAAAGCAGTAACAGGAAGTTGTAAAATGATTCCGGGCGAGTTAAATCTTATAGTGATTAATAATTAAATTGCCTTACTGTACAATTAAATTGTACTAACCACGACCACATAAAACTTTTTGGTTAGCCACTCAATTTTCCAAATAGACAGTTTGCGTTACATTAGCAGTGGGGTACACTCCAATTCTGCATGCAATAGTTAATTTAGTCACACAAATATGACCAGTGAGCAGTGGCCCAGTGGTATCGGCCGCGACATACAAGTTGTAGGTCGTGGGTTCGAGCCCAAGCAAGCGCTTTACTTTGTGTAAATTATTTCACCACCACTGCTCTCAAAACGGTGAAGGTAAAACATCGTGAGGAAACCGGCATGTCCTAGAACCAACAATTCGAAGACAAGTGACATCCACCAACCCGCACTGCGCCCGCGTGATGGATAACGGCCCATTCCCTCTCACAGAGAGGAGGCCTGTGTACCAGCAGTGGGGAAATTAATAGGCTGATGATGTGATGTGATGATGACACAAATATGGCACAAAATATCTTAATTCATTACCAACTATATTATTAATTAGCTCCTGCTTTCCAAACGTGAAATCAAATCAAATATTTGAATTGTGGACTGTTTTCCATTACACCACAAATTATTCCGTAAAGAGTAGATACCTATAATAACATTATGAAAATCAAATTACTTATTTTATTGCTAATTACGATGGTATTCAGCATAAATGCAACAAACAAAACTTTAAGATTGCTTTAAGTTATTTCAATCATATTCTTTGTCTTCTTATCTTGTAGATTAATTATACAAATTTTAAATTTGTGACCGACCAGTATGTGGCCCCTTGTACAACTCTGTCATTTTTCACGCTCTAATCCAGGAAGCTGCAGCTGCAGGTGGTTGAACATGAAGGGTAGGCAAGGAGGTGGGCAGAAATAAACTTGGATTCTCAGTTGACTTTATATTGAAATACATATCATGACTGACTGTGATGAATGAAGCTTTTAAGTTAAAAGCGATGAGTATAAATGTGAACAAGACTACGGTAATGGTGTTTAAAAGAGAACATGATATATCGGAGTGTGAAGTGAAAATAAATGATAAGAGTGTGGAGCAAGCGAACGAGTTTGCATATCTGGGAAGTATGTTCACAAGGGATGGAAAGATTGAAGAGGATGTGGAAAGGAGATTGAATGCAGGTAATAAAGTGAATGGTGCTATACATGCGGTTGTGACCAGCAAGTCGATGTCTCCGGAAGCTCAACTCGCTTCACAACAGCATCCTGCACACAAGACATGAAAGTAGGATTAAAGCAGTAAAATGCGTTCCTTGCGAAGTATGTGTGGTGTAACTTTAAATAATAGATAGAGGAATGAGGTAATAAGACAAAGTGGTGGTTTAAAAGAAGATGTAGTGACTAAAATTGAAAAGAGTATGTTAAGATGGTTTGACCATGTTGAGAGGATGAATGAAAGGCGACTAACGAATGGTATTTACGAGGCAGACGTGAATGGAAACGCCGGGAGGGGACACCCTAGAAAGACCTTATAGGTGATGCTCTTCAGAAAGGCTAGGTGCGCAGTACTCATAATCGGCGTGTGTGTCTAGATGTATGAATGTAAGTAAAGCAAAAGAAGTATGTAAGGTTCGTAGCAGGTGGCGTTCTGTAGTTTCTGCCTACTTGTAGCTTTTGCCCATGGGAAAAAGGCGTGAGTTTATGTATGTATGTATGTATTGAAATACATCGATAGGTACCTACATATAACCCAGTATGAGATTGGCTTCACACGGATGCCCCAATATGTAAAACCTACTTATGAATATTAAGGTGATCCACGTGGGTTTTGTTTTAGTTGGTGAAGACCGAAACAGCCCTCCATTTGAATCAAACAAAACTACATGGACATCACGAATAATAGTTTTTTTTTTATCTACAAAGACAGAACCTACAAGGAGAGAATATTAACACAATATTTCATATTTAAGGGCTGTTTGCTCTTTTTACAATAAATACAAGCCACGGTACTTATCAGGATAAATACCTTTTATAACAAAGACATACAAATTCAGAAACAATTAAATGAATGACTCTTGAAAATTTCAAACGAAAACCATAAAGTCGAAAACTCGAAATGCTTTCAAACAACTCCTTCATATTCTTGAATACTTATGAAACAACTGAGATTAATATAACATTTTCTTGTTTATGTTAAGTGGTAATATAACAGGCTCAGATGTTACATTTCAGCTTTAGCTAAATGAATTGCAATAACATCGCTTGGGGAGCTATTAATTTGATTGAATGCCATTTATACATGACAATTGTGGTTTATGTGTTGCAAACATAACTTTGTATTATGTATTCGGTGGTGTATTTTGAGTTCAATTGATATTACAATGTAAAATACATCAGCAGGAATAGTTACACAATTTTTCTACACTTTTTTTTTAATATCCTATAGGCTCGTGCTTGACCAATATCTCACCTGATGGTAAGCGATGATGTGGTCGACGGTAAATCACGCTTGCCTAGAAAAAACCTATTCACTCTTGACTTAAAGACCCCTAGATTGTAGCTGTCGGGAAACACAGACTCCGGCAGGGAATTCCACTCCTTAGCTGTACACACAATAAAAGTGTTGTATGGTGAATTTTACATTCATTCTTTTTTCTTTTTCGTTTCGATGGTACATTTGATTAAACCATTTGAGCCCAGTAGGTGGCCACGTTTATTGCAGCGTCAGAGGCATTATACAGGTCAGCCAAGGTGCAAGTAAATGGACAGTCGAGACACTCCAGCATAGTCTGTATAGTAGCACCGGAATCGCACCTCGCGTGCAATGGACTAATAATCCCCCATTTTGCCAAATTATATTTGCAGCGGCCTATCTGGCTGCGCAACCGATTCAGTGCCTTCCACACTGGCCACTGAAGTTCATGACCGAGGCGAAGATGCTCCTTGGGCTTAATGAAGTTTTGAGGTGGTGGGTACTTCTCTTAACACAGCTTGTTCCTCTCCATAGACGGCCTGTCCTGGATCGCCCGTGTGGTTCGCAGGAAGCACTTTCCACTTTTTAGTCTACCCCGAGTTGTTAAGTGGTCGTAGAGGGGATGTCAGGAATCGGATTCCTGGTTCTTCTGTTACATCGCGCATGCGACATTACTTCGTACAGCAGGTGGTACCATACCTGCTAGTGGGTAGAGCTTATTGAGTGGAGTTGGTTTTAAGCAGCCCGATATTATCCGACACGTCTCATTTAGGGCGGTGTCTACTTGATTTGCGTGGGCGGATCAGTGCCACACTGGGCACGCAAAATCGCTAGTAGAGAAACAAATAGATATGCCGGCCGGTTGTGCGGATAATATCGGGTGTTGCCCCGCAATTGGTGGAAACAAGACGACGGAGTAAGTTATTCCGGGTCCCCACCTTCTGCTTAGTTTTCGAGCAGTGTGAATTAACGTATACTTTAAAGCCCTGTCCAGCGTCACATCCAGATATGTGATATGAGGTCGAACAATGTTCGACCTTAGTTCGCCGCTACGTGATGTTGAGTGATGCGTGCATGTTGCGAAGTTGGAATGCGCACGACTGTGTCTTTGATGGGTTTGGTCGCAGAGCATATCAATCATAGTAGACTCCCAGTAAGTCGAGTGCCATTGTCAGTGTCAGTTCCACATCCTCGAAAGTCGCTGCTTGTGTCGCTAGAGCCAAGTCATCCGCGTACAAGAACCGCACCGTGTACCACCCAGTGGGCTGGTTGTTCGTATAGATGTTAAAAAGCGTCGGCACCAGCACACTACCCTGGGGCAATCCGTTCTTTTACCGTCGCCATCTGCTCTTGGTGGACTGAAAGCACACCTGGAAGCGGCGGTTGTGCAAGAGTTCGCTCAATATACGCACAAAATACTGATCATTGGTAAGTTTGCTGACTTTGCCGAGCAGTCTCTTGATGTTAATGGTATCGTAAGCTGCCGAGAGGTAAACGAATACGACACCGGAGACTCTGCTAGCCTCGTACCTATTCTCTATAAACTCAGTGAGTCGAAGGACCTGGCTAGAGCAAGACTTGCCAGGTCTAAAGCCTGCCTGCTCAGATATTAGATTTATTCAAAACGTGATGTTTATGTACTTACATAAACATCACGTTTTTAGGTAAACGTAGGTACTTACCTACGCTTAATTTTATCCACTAGACTACTTAATGTTTATTTCAGAAGTAACAACATAAATAAACCAGTAATTAACTTTACACCTTTAACCATAACTCCCCGTTAGTACCACTTGACTAACCAAGTACTACATAACAGAAAACCGCTGAACGCACCTCTCTTACCTGTACAGAGAGAATACACACACGAACAAACTCTTATGTATTACTTACGACCCGAGTCTTCCTTCAAAACTCAACTAAAAAGCTGCCTTATCAAGCCATGGAACAATAGGCCTACACTTAAATTTAATTAAAAGCAATCTTCAGGGATCCTTAGTCTATAAACACCTGGAAATAAATTCACCCGACTGCCAACAATTCTTCTTTAATAGGCCAGCGAGCCGACAACGTTATCGCGAAAATTTAATAACAGTAAAACAAGTACTGTGAGGTACACACGGTAGTGGAGATTCTGAAACTTTACTATGACGCTTATGTCAGAGACAAACCCTTGCTTATACGTTCAGAGAAGGAACAACAAAACTATGCCTACATTGAGCGTTTGTGAAATTTAAATTTGACTAGGTGTCCATCACGGTTAATATTATAAGGATCTCTTTTCCCATAGAAATGAAACAGTTGACATTAAATTGTTGGGCTGTAGCCCACAATTGAAAAGACTAATTATTTCAGAGTTTATGATTCATCCCTCAAGATTGAGATAGTAACCAAGATGCAAAAAAAGTAGTGAGCTTTCAGTTTAAGTAACTGAAAGCTGACTACTTTAGAACTGATTAACACTTTTAAAATGCTACATACAATCTTATAGGCTATATATATTTCAATTTATTTTATTCACGTATCCTTAATTTTGATATCGTTATTCCATCTATCAGAATTTGATCGCAAACATAATATTTTGCCCCTCATGCAAATTTTCAGAGGGAACCGGCAATAAAATCAATTAGATTATGGAACTAAACTTAATATTGGCTTTGTCGATTAGATTTTTATTCACCCCTCTGCCAAGAGTTTAGCCACACGTTTGCATACATAAAAGTTTGGAAAGAATTTTGCATACGTTGTGGCATTTTGGGGGATTGTATTGGCAATTTTCTATTTTGGAATTTCTATAAGGCTCGTTTTATCATTCTTCTTCTTCTTCTTCGTTTCGCTCTTGACAGAGCGGTCGTGGTCACGATGAATTTTTTCCAATCGCTGGTGTGGTAACTCGCCGCACGATCTCTCTCCATTTGGCTCGGTTACATGAAAGTTTGGCGCACTTATTTACAGAACCACCAACGCCGGACTTAATTTGATCAGTCCACCTCATCGGTGATCTCCCGCGTGGCCTGTTACCGTCCACTCTGCCCTGCACCACTAGGCGCTCAATGGAGTCGTTATTCCGCCTCGAGACATGGCCAAAGAATTTCCGTATTCGAGACTGTACTACTGCTGATAGACGGTCCTTGATGCAGAGTTCTTGGAGTATCGAGACGTTTGTGCGGAATTCTGTCCACGAAATACTAAGCATTTTTCTCCAGCACCACATTTCCAGAGCATCTATTTTTTCCTTTCCAGTTCTCGTAGTGTCCATGTCTCAGCTGCGTAGAGAAATATGGGGAATACAAGCGAACGGACTAGCCTGATCTTAGTAGCTTTGGTTATTTTTCGATTCTTCCATACCTTCCTTAACTTCTCCATTGCCCCTCTAGCCATCGCCATTCGGCGCTTCACCTCATCCATGCAACTGCCTTTGCCTACAATCATAGCGCCAAGATATATGTAGGACTGCACTACGTCACAGTTGGCAATCTGTGCCACACCCGGCGAGTTGTTGTTGCTACGGTCCACAATCATTATTTTGGTCTTGTTTCGATGGATCTTCAACCCAAATGCAAGACTCACGCGCTCCATCGTTTTATCATAGTTGCCGAAATAATATGAGAAAATTTGATAATAAATTATACAAAATTTGAAAATATATGTATATACAAGACACGCTTGAATTTGTAAAAATATTTTGATTGAAAGAGCCGGTTTCGGTCCGGAGCCAATTACGGAGTCTCTCATATCCTACAATTCCTTCCTAAATGTAAGCACATTTTTGTTTGCGGTTTCAGCCAACAGTGTGTACAGCATAAGGGCTATACATATATCTCATTAAGTAGTTATTCGAGGATGCTATGGGAGCCACAACAATGAGCCGTTAGGGCGCAGGCTCACTTAATTAAGCTTAGTTAACTACACGTGCTCACAAAACGGTCATTAACGTCAGCTAAAACTGAATGTTTGATGAACCACTGATAGTTGACCTTGTAAGTTTTAACTAAATACACCTAAAATTAGGTCTACTTTTTAACAACAAGAGACGAAGCTAATGGTCCTTTTAAATTATAAATGTAAAGGGCTTGAAACCTCAACTTTTGGAAGTAGGTACTTAAAAGTTTTCATGGTCGAGTTGAAAAACAATTTTTAAAAGCTTTGGAGCTAAATGGTCCTTTAACGAATCGGTAAAGTGACTGTTTTTGACTGACGATAAGTATTTTTTTCCCTGTTTTTCTTGATTTTGGACGTTACTTGATGTTAATACAATACTGTTCTGGCTAATTAAGTGTCTTATCATCAGGTGTGAAACAGAACGCAAGTTAACCTCCATTTATATAAGTAATAGCAGATATATTAACAATATACACAGAGTAATTAAGCGCAGAGGCATCAGGTGCACCCAATGGAAATCAATTAATGTTACTGCCGAGCAATACTGGCCTGTAGGTAATTTGCGTTATTTGCTGGCTTAATAAGCTAGGATTATCTTGTGTAGATTGAATGATAGGCTTATGCTGATAACTATTAGGTTGTCTGGCCGTTACATAATAGACTTGTTCTTCAAATCACAACAGAGCAACTGTTTCCTACGTCTTATCACAACTGTTTACCTAAATATTTAGGAAATTCCGTAGACATCTTAAGACTATCCTTGTTTTATTCCAAGAGACTGGGCAATTAGGCAAAACATGAAAGCCCGGGTCGCTAGAATTGAGTCGCTACCCGTTTATAAAACACGGTCAGGTGATATAAACACTATCATCGTTTGTGAGATTTAATTATTTTACTTCAGTGAAATAATAGTAGGTTCGTACCTACTATTACTACTACAGTACTCCTGTACTGAATAAATAAATAAATAATAAATCAAAAAAAAAAAATACAGCTGGCTTCCAAATAAAAACACTACAAATTGAAAAATAACTGCAATTTCTGAAGTCGGAGTTCCTCTTTTTCTTCGTTTCTTCGATTTTTGACACACGACCACAAGAAAAGCACCGGCTTTCAAATAAAAAATGAATCATCAAAATTGGTTCACCTAGTAAAAAGTTTTGAAATAAAAAACATTAAAAAAAAATTGTCGAATTGAGAACCACCTCCTTTTTGAAGCCGTTCTATAAATGATAAAAAATTAAATGGGTAACCATTTAATTTCTACATTTGTTGTTATAAATCATGAAAAATTGTAATACTATTATAATAAAAAACAAAACGCAATATCATAGAATGTAGACCTAATATTATAAGGTACCATTCCGACTCAAGGTAGACATCTTATAAAACTCAATTTAGTTAAAATCGGATCCCGGCTTCCCCTTGCATAGGATCGACTTGGATTCAACGCAACCAATGATTTTCAATTCGAGATAAGAAGATTTGACTTGGATATATTATTTTATTAATAATACGTGTGTTGCTTGGTGCTAAAGGGTTTAAAACTCATCATGTTAGGGATGAAATGGAATGCTATTCTTGCATACGTAATAAGCTTTTGATTTGAAAAATAATGCGAGATTGAGATAACGACTGGGGGGAGATTTTTTAATGAATAACTTGCTGATGTCTTGCTCAGTCATTGAACTTTTGCAACTGACACGTGATAGACAGAATACCTAATACCTATTCTTCTTCTGTAATTTAAATTTAGCTATTCATAGGTTGCACATTTTAGTTGAACCTGAATAATGACTATCGATTGAGGTATACAGACCTAGACAGCGGACACTTTTAAAAAGTCACAATCATAAAAGGCAAAAACCCAAGCCATTAATTTAATTGAGTAGATTCAATGAGTCCCCAGTGAGAGCAGTGGTGGCCCAGTGATATCGGGCGCGACTTACAAGTTGTAGGTCGTGGGTTCAAGCCCAGGCAGGCGCTTTACTTTGTGTAAATTATTTAATCACCACTGCTCTCAAAACGGTGAAGGAAAACATCGTGAGGAAACCGGCATGTCCTAGAACCAAAAATTCGAAAACATGTGACATCCACCAACCCGCACTGGACCGGCGTGGTGGATAATGGCCCATTCCCTCTCACAGAGAGGAGGCCTTCGTCCCAGCAGTGGGAACATTAATAGGCTGATGATGATGAATGAGTCCCCCGTTCTAATTGCTTTTCTTATCAATGATGATATCTTTTCTTATCTTACTTTGTGATGCTTACTAGCAGACGTCATTTAATGTCAGCTTTAACTAAACTACTAACTACTTCATATACTGAGATCCCACTGTAAAAATCTGCAGGTATTTTGTTCTGCTAGATATTTCCAGGCAACCCTGTAGCAATATATTCTACAATCAAGAATCATTCATAAAAATCTAGTTTCATTTAAAATAGTATACCTGCTGATTTTGCAGTGGTATCTTAGGCTATAACAAGCATTCCGTGGCATTGAGAAAATATTTTCGTTATTTACTTAGGCATACCTACGATTTCACTTTGGAAATATTTGAAAATTAATTACCTACCTTATCAAGTTTGTAATTGATTTTCAGTACCTAGATTGATGTTACTAAAATCCCACGCTTCAAGCCTCTGAACATGAAATTCATTTTAATATTTTACTCTCGAAACACATCTACACACCAAATATCAGTAACGTAAGTCTTTCATTAGGTAACCATAATGATATTCCCAGAAGAATTGGCTACCTTGACATTTTCAATAATTGCTCAAACCGGAACACTCAGCTGAACCTGCCTACATTTCCCACCGCCGCCCGGTTCTCTCGGGTCTTAGCCGCCTTAAGACGTCGTAACGGACACCTACGTCTAACTGAATGCCTTCAAATAATTTGAATATGAATACTCCTTAATTCAACAGATAGTTTGATATTAAATTTGTGTAAGACGTTGCTTGGAGTCAGGTTTCTGTAGACTTGCTAATAGAATTGAAACTATAAGATGAACCATTTGTTCTTATTATTTGATGGGAGCGCGGGGTATAACAAGCTGCTAGCTTGTACCAGGTGTCTGGGAATTTAATTCTGAAGTTATTTGGCTAGATCTTGTCCAAATTAATCTTGGCATAATTCGTTGCAAGTTCTTTCATTAGCTGCATGTTAGCTTTGCCGAGAAAATGAGGTCAGCCGTAGTTTATTGTTGAACGCAACTTTAAGTACCTAATAGCCACGTTGATTTAGTCAATCAATTGCGCTGGCCATAATAGGCAAATTTTCCGTTGCTATGGAAACATTGGTATTCATTACAGTATGAATTATAAAGGTGGATTTTTCAAAACTAAAAATGATGAACGTAAATAAACAGAGTCAGACCACCTGTTTCTATCTTCATCATCTAGGGACAGGTACCTACTAAACTTACAATAACTCTTTTTCTATCAGAACATTCTCTTATGTTTATTTTCCTCTCATAATAAAGCCAAGTTTGTAGTACATAAGTTTACATAAGTGCGTCCGCACAAGTTACGTGGACGTGTTAACACTCGCTCGGACGCACACTCGACTTTAAGCTCTAAGTACTGAAAGTCCCGCGGCGCCTCTAAGATTTGTACCAACTAGTTTGACATTCTTTCACACGTAAATACTAGATAGTTTTTTACTTTTTCTCACTTATGAAACGTTACGTCGCTTGCTATTGAATAAGTATGAGGGAAACTTTTAGAACTAAGGGTATTTTTCCTAATAGAAGTATTTGAAATTCAAAGTTATGGAAATTCTTGGAATAGTTGTTCTCCTTACATTTCTGACATTTCTGTGTTTTCCTTAATTTAAAATACGCTTTCAGGTATTTGTTTTATTCTTTACAAAGAAAAGAAACAAACAAACTCCCAAATTATGCAATTTGCTAAAGCCTAACATAGCATTTCTCATACGGAACAAATGCTGTACATATTTAGAAGCTCAATAAAAACATTCTACCACTCCAAAAGCACAGTAAATAGATTAGAGGCGCTACTGCATCATATGGACGAGCAATTGACCATTAGTTCCCGTAAGGCAATTAAGAGATTATGTCAGTGCAATGGGCACCGGCACCCCACCTGAGTACCTGCCGCTGACATGATACCGCTTAGCTCTGGGATTCCACTGGAAAAGCTGGTCCGTTGTGCACTTTAAACGGTTACGACAAAGATGCTGAGCTCTCCTGTAATATCGTTGTTCCAATTTTAATAAATGCAAGAAGCTCATTAGCGTCTTATGATGAAAAGATGCAACCAGTATTTATAAAAGAACTTAGAAAGTTGCTGGGGAGTTTGTTGCGCCACTTCTTCTTCCCAGCAAAAGCACTAGGAAGTGGTGAAGGGCGGGCGTTTTTGGGGGACTGTCTTATGTAATTTTGACGTTCGGAAAGTGCTGATTCTCAGCCTAGTTTGAATAAATAACTTTTGAATTTGAATTTGAATTAGATTTTTTAATAAAATAGGTATGTAATTATTTTTGACATAAACGCAAATGCGTATAGAAGTTAGTCATCTTCTCCATGTTCAGAAACAATGCATGAAATCTTTCCTTTGACATATTACATATTGTGGAACAGATTTCCCTCAGGCATAGATAAATGTGCTATTGAAATGGTTCGACGTACGCCTGCTCAGAGTGCATAGTAAAGTACCTTTTAAAGGTAATCATTGTACCATAAATCTTGCTTTAATGGATGTACTCGTAATTTCCATTTTAACTGGCACACGCAGAAAACCTTTGAATGAAAAAGGAACTTATCTAAATGGGATTCCAGGGATTAATTTATAAGATCGTAGGTATCTTTGATTTTTATTATTTGCATCGAATATTTCCCTATTTTAAGACAGTAATAAGAAGAGTCAGTGATTATAGATAGATAAACTAGCTTTTGCCCGCGGTTTCGCCCGCGTGGATGTCGGAAAATCCAACCGTTTCCTACGAAAACGTACTACAGGGATTAAAAGTTCCCTATGTTTTAATCCAGGTGAATAATGTCTTCTCACACTGATTATTATAGAATCCGAGGTGCGGCTCGCGGATTGATATATGATTGCTGGAGGATAACAAAATCTAAAATCTAAAATTATTAACGGAACACATAACGGTACGGAAAATTACCTACTTAAATGCCAAATTTGAAGGCAACTGTAAAACGGAAATTCAAATCCTATAAAAAAAAAAGTTAAGGTAAATAATTGTTAGGACCATTTTTTTTCAAATTTATATTCAAAGTACCTCTTTATACGAGTATACTACATTAGAGGTTCTGCCCTCAGGTGCTAACACAACCAGGCTGCTAGATGAACTCACTCTCGAGCAGGTCACGTAAATATGGCCGTGCGAGAAGCAGTCCTGACTGCTTCTCAATCTCAAAAGATCATTACCCGCATTATTGGAGTAGCATTACTGGAGCTCCCACTTTGAGGATAAGTTTATGAGACGGTAGACCAGGTGGGTTGAGTGCATTTAAGAACTCCACAGGATAGTATATAGCATCATCCGTATACTAGTGTATACGGATGATGCTGTACACTATCCTGTAGTCAGTGTCCACAGACTTGTATCGGTATTCTGCACCTTCGAACGACTTCAACAAAATGTCATTAATCACGGAAGCCTAATCGTTCTTAGGTGTCAGAATCGCACAGCCACTCCATGGACTTGCTATGTAGGTTTTAGACATCTGGATATATTCGAGGTATTAGGTCGTCAACGGTGGACACAACTGAGGCAAGATCTGATGGAATTATAATCTTGCCCTCAGTTTCCGTATATTTTCCGTTTCCTATTTTAAGGAGATCGGAGAACTGTCAAGCGTACTTAAACGGTGCAAGTGCACTCGCAGGTTTTTCAAGGTGGAGTTTTTTTATTAAGGGCCAAAGATTTGACGCCTTAATGCAAGCCCTAACTTCGTCAGCTCGAGTTCCCCTCGGCACTACCTGCAGATTCTGACGAAAGTCTCCAGCTAACAACACTGTGATTCCACCCATCATTTTTTACAAATATAAATATCTAAGTTATATACATAGATTCATTAATACTACTATTATACTACTATTTAATTAATTATAAATAAAGAGTTTAAATCAATATAAAAACAAAAATAATACCTAACAATAATATCTTAACACAAATAAAGTTGAAAATTAACAATTACTAAAAACATAAGGTTATTTTTTGGGAACAACCTGTATCAACTTAGAAACTCGCCACCACTTTTGTTTTAAGGATGGAGGGCCGGAGTGGTCACTGATGTGCGATTGTTAGTCTATACTTCTATACTAATATTATAAAGAGAAAAGATTTTTTTGTTTGTTTGTTTGTACCGAATAGGCTCCGAAACTACTGGACCGATTTGAAAAATTCTTTCACCAATAGAAAGCTACATTATTCCTGAGTGACATAGGCTATAAAATGGATCCTGTGGGTGGTCCACGGGGCGAAGCCGCGGGCAACAGCTAGTATTAGATAATATTTCGCATATACCCGCTGAAATTTCTATTCTTTTTATTGTTACCTTTTACCTAAGTACCTACTTAAGCGGTTATTATTTTGTCTATATTATGGAGTCGATGTTTTTGGTGCACGGTAATGTTCAAGTTATACGAAGCGCGTGACAAGTGCCACCTATCTTAAACTATTCGCAACTGTTTGGTCGGTTCGTTCGTGCCGCGCAGCTAATGTTGTATTTTTGATGTCTCAATTAAATATATCAGTTTTGCTATAAAACGTGCGTTTTTATCCCATACCCCATCAGGTTATGGGCCCAGAGACTGCCAGTGAGTAAAATATTAACTAATAAGTGAACAATTGCAGTGATTTGAACTAAAACAGTTCGTCGTAAATAATGTAATAAACGTGTCTATTCGCGTTAAGGTTTTGCATAGGTAATTAGTGTAACGTGGACTTTAAAGTTACGTTCGCCGTTTTGTTTACTACATTTTGTTACGAACATTTTTACTCATTGTTATTGTCTTGGAGTTGAAGAAACTTCGATATGGCTACATCTATTAAGATTGACCGACTAACTGGCGATAATTACGATACATGGAAGATACATATGCGAGCAATTTTGATTAAAAATGATCTGTGGGAATATGTATCGGGAGCGTTACCAAAACCACGGTTGGATGATTTGAAATATCCCGATTGGATTAAGACGGATAGAAAAGCCGAGTCCGACATATTATTAGCGGTGAGTCCAAGTGAGTTGGCTGCATTAGATGGTTTGGGCAGTTCCAAGGCTATATGACTTGACTTCCAGACTATTATCTACCTGTATGCCAATTTTCATAAAAATTTGTTTGGTATTTCTTGCGGGTAAGAGTAACAATTTTTCTTTTTAATAATATTTATTTCAACCATCCATCCTCACAAACTCTCACATTATAATATTAATACTACTACTTACTTACTACTTACTCTGCTGATCTCAGTCAATCGTTTATAAGCATTTATCTTTCTTAAATTATATTTCCTTACACCACACACAATCATACTGATCGCTGCCAATCTTTTATTTAACTTCTATTCTTAGTATATACTTATGCCTATTAATATTACACACACTCAAACATAAAACAAACACACAATATTTAAAAATCAAATATGGTTAACTCACTTCTGCATCGCCTTGGCGTCCGTATGTCGCCACAAGGATCCAGCAGAATATCAGCGTCAGGTATATTGCCTGGCACATGCTGAGCTGGACTCCCATTCAGTGCAACTTAGAGACGCGCACCGCACAAGTATAGGTGTTCAAGCTTCAAGATGCAAATCTTGAAGTTTGAATATTTTTTATTATTTTTTTTTTTTTAAGGAGATAGGTAGTTCGGCATTCCCACCGAGGATTGCCATAAACAATTTTATTTCCTTGTGTTGTTTTCTTCTTCTTTTTTTAATGTTGTCTTTTATTGTGCGTTGCTTGTAATTATTATTTGTTTTTATTTGTCGTGTAAATGTTGTGTGTCGTGTAAATGTTGTGTGTCGTGAAGGTTGCAGGAATCCGCTGGTTGCGGGACGCACGGGACCGGTCAATGTGGCGACGCTTGGGGGAGGCCTATGTCCAGCAGTGGACGTCTTTCGGCTGATATGATGATGATGATGATGATGATGTCGTGTAAATTTGTCGTTTCTGTGCTGTGTCTTCTATTGTGTTTGTACTGAATAAATGTTTTATCTATCTATCTATCTATCATATGGGACAAGCTGAAATCAATGTATCAGTCGAGCGGGCCAGCCAGAAAAGCCTCGTTATTAAAGAAGCTTGTACTGACTCGTATGCAGGAAGATGATGACTTGAAGAAGCACATCGCGGAGTTCTTTGATGTAGTTAAGAAACTGAAAGAAATCGGGTTGATAGTTATAGACAAACTACTAGCGATATTATTGTTGTACAGTTTGCCGGATTCGTTCGCCATGTTTAGAACGGCAAAAGAATCGCGCGACGATTTGCCATCAACGGAAACGTTAAAGATCAAGATTATTGAGGATTACGAAGTTCGTAAGTCCAAGACGATTGATCAGGGAGCTATGTTTGTCAAACCTATCAATAAATATAAAAATGCCAATCTGAAGAAGAATCAGAACCAAGGCCATAAACATAACTTTGACTGTTATCGTTGTGGTCGTCGTGGGCATTTAGCGAGAGAGTGCAAAAATAAGAATGTCAACAAGTACCATCAAAACGCACAAAAGTTAGAAGGCAATAAAGTCGAGCAAAAGACAACAATGTTATTGAGTACTACCGAAGAGGTTATGTTGGGTGATAAACTAAATCCTATTTGGTGCATCGACAGTGGATGCACGATTCATATGTGCAATGAGAAGCAAATGATCAAGGATTTTACGCAACTAGACTCCGAATTGAATTTAGCTAACAGCGACAGAACACAAATTAGTGGCACGGGTAAAGTTAAAATTTTTGTAGACACGGGCAGTGAAGAACGCCAGGTTGATATAGAAAAAGTGTTCTACGTATCCGACTTACGAACAAACTTGCTGTCAGTAGCTAAGATGACAGATCGAGGGTTCGAGGTTCGATTCAGAAAGAATGATGCGATAATTGACAGTAATAATTAAATTCATATGTGAGCAGATCGTGTTGGTAATCTATACCATGTTCGGATGAGTCAGAATTCTACAAATAATGTTGAAGTGGTAAATAACTCAATAGACATGTGGCACCAACGTCTTGGACATCTAAACGAACACGACTTGAAAGCGATGAAGAAAAGTGACTTAATACACGGGCTAACATTCAAGGATGACGAAAAATTGTCTGAATGTGAGATCTCTATTCGTGAGAAACAGGCTTGCACGCCTTTTCCGAGGAAATGGGACAATCGTACCAGCGAATTATTAGAAATAGTGCATAGCGATGTTTGTGGTCCCATGAAGCATCAGTCTTATGGAGGTAAAAAATATTTTGTCACTTTCATCGACGATAAGTCTAGATGGTGTGAAGTCTATTTTATTGCGCAAAAAAGTGATGTACTAAACGTATTTAAAATTTATAAAGCTTATGCAGAGAATTTAACTGGAAAGAAGATAAAGAATCTTCAGTCTAATAACGGTGGGGAATACGTGAACTATGAGTTCGATGATTTTTTGAAGAAAGCTGGGATCAGGAGAAGATTGACAACACCGTATACGCCCCAACAGAATGGGATCGCGGAAAGAAAAATAGGACATTGGTTGAAATGGCACGATGTATGATGCGTCAAGCAGGAAGTCTTCCTTCATTTTGGGCAGAAGCAATTAATACTGCTAATTATATAAGAAACCGGTGCCCAACTACAGCGTTAAATGGTGAAATACCGTTTACATTATGGAGAGGAAAGAAACCCACGGTGATATATATGCATGTGTTTGGTTCAAAAGCTTATTACAAGGACAAGGGAAAACCGAAAGGAAAATTTGAATCACGTTCAATTAGGAATATTTTTTTTGGAATCTAAAGCCTATAGAATACATGACCCAACGACAAGGAAGATTGTTGTGAGTCGTGACGTGAAGTTTATAAATGAGACAGCATTCAGACATGAATATAAAGAGATACTTGATGAAGAAGAAGACACTAATGAGGAACAAATAACAGTAGAATTGAATAATGAAAGAAAGGCAAATAACCGAAGGATATTGAGAAGCAGAAGAGATGGTATCAGACCGAGAAGATCGATCGAAAGAGTTACTGAACCAGAGAAATATAGAGATAGATATGAATTATATAGAAAAAGAAACTCAACAGTTTCATGGGAAAATTTAATAGAACCTTCTAAAAAAGGTAGAGGAAGACCTCACCTAATTCGTACTGGAATGGCAGGTAGACCGCGAAAAGAATATCATTCAATGAAAGAGAATACTACAGATAGTGAAGATGAATCTGATAAACCTAATGAAGAATTAAGCGCAGGGATAGCCATAATAGAACCAATGACGTGGAAAGATATAGAAAAGAAAGATGACGTGACTTTATGAAAATGTGCTTTAGAGGTGTTCTTGTCACAAATCAAGAATAAAACCTGGGAAATTGTCCCACGACCTAAGAAACGAAAGGTTATTGGAAGCAGATTTGTGTTTAGCACCAAGAGTACGGGCAAGAAAGTACGCCTTGTCGCAAAAGGATGTTCTCAACGGCCAGGGGAGGATTTTAACGACACCTCATCCCCCGTTGTGAGATCGTCATCAATAAGACTCATAGCTGCTTTGTCAGCAGAAATGGGATTAGAGATCCACCAGATGGACGTAGTAACAGCGTACCTAAACGGTTCACTCGATGAAGAGGTCTATATGGAAATTCCAGATCAGTTAAGCGATGTTCTAGAGAAAGTACTCGCAAAAGAAAAAATTGGTTCACAGAAGAAAATGATAACAGAAAGGGACATACTTCAGACAACAAAACGCTGGAACAAGGATCTTGATGAATGTATGGATAGTGTGTGTTTGTTAAATAAATCTTTTTATGGTTTGCGTCAGTCAGGATTGCAGTGGCATAAGGAATTAGTGAGAAAGTTGAGTGATATAGGTTTTGAAGCGATACCGCAGGATCCTTGTGTATTTATTCAATTCAATTCAATTCATTTATTGCATCAAATATGGTAGGTACATAAAGTTCTTATATAAAATATTTAGCAACACACATTTGGCCAATATATAGCATGCAATAGTACAAGTTTTTACACTTAAGATATTAATTAGGTAACTACATTATGTCAATTTGTGTCTACTTAAAAATTAAATATATCTGTTTAGTGTATAAAATTTACAGGGACACTTTTGAAAGAACTCATCTATCGAATAAAAACACTCTTGTAACAACCACTTCCGCAACGCAACACAAAACTTGTTGAAGGGTAGTTGAGTAATTGACCCAGGCAAAGCATTGTAAATTAAGGGAACCATGTAAACGCAGCTCCGCCGAAAAAGTTCTAGCTTTGGAACGGGCATTTCAAAATCTAAGTGTGTAGGTTTCCTTTTATTTGTGTTATTTTTCCGTTCAAATAGTTCAAGATTGGACCTCACAAACCTGGCAACTTCGTAAATATAAATGCATGGGACTGTCAATAGATTGTGCGACTTGAACATAGGCCTGCATGAGTCAGACCACTGCATATTGAATATCGCACGTATACATTTTTTTTGGGCGATGAAGATCTTCGCCATTTCGGTAGAGTTTCCCCACACAACTATGCCGTATCGTATTACTGAGCAGACGTATGCGTGATACACCATTATGGCAGTACGCAAAGAAGTAATATTTTTAATTCTTCTTAAAGCAAATACGAATTGATTAATTTTTTTTGAAATTATTTCGATGTGATTCTTCCAGGTAAAATGCTCATCTAGTGTTACACCCAGGAATTTTGCATTACGTACCTGTTTTATATTATTATTGTTAAGTGCAACATTAAGGCGTACAGGTTTACTTTTGAATGTTTTGCAAAGAAGCACATTAGTTTTAGAAATATTTATTTTTAATTTATTAATGTCTAACCATTGTATAATGTCATTTAATGTTTGCTTAATTTCAATGTCAAAATTTTGAAAATTTTTACTTTTAATAATAACGGTGGTGTCATCGGCGAACAATACACACTGATGTTTTATTGACTTAGGCAAATCATTTATGTAAAGAAGAAACAATAATGGTCCCAAGATACTACCTTGTGGTACACCACAGCAATTAGTCCGTGGTTCAGAATCAAAATCTTCTAAATTGTTATTTAATTTGTTAAATTTTGTTAACCTCGTTACCTTTTTTCTGTCAGTTAGATAAGATTGAAACCATTCCTTTGCCGGACCTCTGATACCGTATCTATCAAGTTTTTCTAGAAGCCGCGCATGATCAACACGATCGAATGCCTTACTTAAGTCTAAGAGCAGTGCACAATTAGGTATTTTATCATTAATATTCGTCATCATTGCTTTCACTAGCGTAAATATTGCCAAAGTCGTCGATTTATTTTGTCTAAACCCGTATTGCTGATCGACAAGAATGTTGTGTTTAATAAGAAATTTCATCACTCGCCTGTACATAATTTTTTCAAAAATTTTTGATATAATGGGAATGAGAGCGATAGGTCGGTAATTGTCAACGTCTGATTTTGACCCTTTTTTGTATAGTGGCTTTATCAGAGACAGTTTTAGCCTATCAGGAAAGCGGCCCTGTTCCAAGGATAAATTGACAATGTGAGCCAACGGCGATGCTATATGTTTAGCTATTTTTTTAACGAGCTCGGTTGTGATGTTATCATACCCTGCCGATTTCGTGTTTTTTAAAGACATTATAATACGATATATTTCAGAATCGTTAGTAGGTTCTATAAATATACTTTTGTCATTTGATTCTATTTTATGTATGTCAGTTTTATTATTTTTATACGTAGAGCAATTATCATTATCATTAGAAATGTCAACAAAGTGATTATTAAATTTATTAGCAATGTCAGATCCAGATGTCAACGTAGTACTACCATCAATAATATTACTGATATATTCCCTAAACGGTTCGTTACCCATGTTGCGCTTTACAACATCCCACGTGGCCTTAATTTTATTACGAGATAAAGAAATGTGTCTTTCATTACACAAGGACTGTAGATTATTCATGCATTTCCTTAATAATTCAGAATACGCTTTAAACTTACTCTTATTTTCATTACTTTTATTTAAGTAATACTTGTACCTTAATGACCGCTTAGTATTACAACATTTCCTTATGCCTTTTGTTATCCATTTAGGTTTACCACTATTGTGTTTCATTTTAACTCTAATACAAGGGAAACATAGCTTATAAAATAATGTCAACAAATCATGAAACCTGTCAAAGGCTTCGTTAGTATCTGATAAACCATAGATTTCACTAAAACTTATGGAGCTGATGTAATCCACGAATTTTGTGACGTTCTCTTTATTTAAATCATTTATAGTCATGAAACAGTAGTCCATGGCTTTCAAGAATAATGTCTCGTTTCTCAAATTGCTGACCAACCATTACTAAGGTCACCTCATTTGACGTAGGAGCACTGAAGCGACCCCTGTGGCTTTCTCTCAGAAATAATTACTTTGAATATTTTAGATGTTGCAGGCACCTTGACCAGGGCTGGTATCTAGCCACAGCTTCACTATGCATCTCAGGCTGAGTTTGCTGGTATCTAACCACACCTT
Source organism: Orthosia incerta (assembly GCA_948252205.1). Lineage (NCBI taxonomy): Eukaryota > Metazoa > Arthropoda > Insecta > Lepidoptera > Noctuidae > Orthosia > Orthosia incerta. The sequence continues at coordinate 27,365,604 of OX411749.1, forward strand.
CACAATGCACCACAGGCTGAGTTTGCTGGTATCTAGCCACCACAGCTTCTCTATGCATCTCAGACTGAGTTTGCTGGTATCTAGCCACACCATCACTATGCACCTCAGGCTGTGTTTGCTGGAATTTAGCCACAGGCTTCTATGTGCACCTAACTATTCTTTTTTTGATACTTGGACGCAGCAGCACGATGAATAGAAGGTTTTTTTTGCACATACTTTTTAGAAGCTTCTTGAAGTTGTCTTTTCCGAGTAGCGTCGGTGCATCTGGCACGATGTTTTTTAGAACATTTAGAACATTTGGTAGGAACGGTAAGAGATAATGACTGATACAGAGATGAGTCGCGATCTGGTCCTGATAGGGGCGGTGAGATTGTAGGCACGTCACTTCTTCTAGTAGTAATCTTCTTGCCGACAACAGGCATTAGTGAAGAAGGGGAGGCGGGCTCGGATATTATCGCGGTCTCACTACGTACATACAGCTGCAGAGAAATCTGGAGGAGGAAGCTAGACGCTAGGCGTTGCGTTGTCGCAGCGTCAACGTCTAGCGTCTAGCTTCCTCCTCTTGCAGTGGATCTGTGCATTTTTGTGCATGGAGTTTCTTATGCATTCTTCTCCATAACAAGCTACTTTTTCGGATGTACGGTAGAATCAACTTCTACTACTTGTAAATTTTAATTCATATATGTATGACGTTCAAAAGTGCCGCTTACTGGCCTAATTGAAATAAATATATTTGACTTTGATCACTATCCGTCGTCGTCGCAGCGGAAGTCCGACAACGCAGCGCAACACCCTCCCTCCCGCTTCGAACAACACAAGCAGACGAGTAATTATTGATATGATGCGATGCCATGTTTTACTTAACAAAATTATAATAATAATTAAATTTTAAAATTCTATTGTGAGTTTTTAGCAATTTGTAAAAAGTATAATGTTTGTGGAACACTTTTGGAAGTTTAATAAAAATATCAATAGGTAGGATGCGATGGATATTACGAGTACCTAGCGGTCGCATGCACGAGCGCCGTCAGTTTTTTTATTTCTAGTTAGAATATCTTAGCAGTTTCCTTGATGTCACAGAGATGGCGTGCACGCGGCGCACGTAAACATCGTAGTATATCCTCCTGCCCATAGATGTAGCTTTTTACACTTTTCTAGGGGGTGAGGTTTTTCTACTGCTGTATGTACGTACAGTGCGACATAAAAGAGTAGAAAATAAATGAGGGCGCCACAATCGCTCAGTTAGCAACACCGTTAGTACGACCCAGCTGATCTTGATACTTGAATAGTATTTTTTTTTTATTTGGAATAAATAATGAGTAAATATATTAAATAAGTATGTTTATTGAATATTTGATATGTAGTAGTAATTAAACAACAACTTCACAAAAAATAAGTACCTATTTTTAATAATTAATTGCTTTCAATAAGTTCTGCATAGATAGATATATAATAGATTTGTTATTTAGTTTCCCACCGTTTTCAATGCCGTGTTGCACGATTCTGCGCACTGTGCTTACATAAACACCTAAAACATGCAAAGAAAAGAAAAGAATGAAAGAAACACATTTATTCAAAGCATGTTATTAACATAAATAATTATAGATACAACTTTAAATTAGTGCTTTTATCACACTAATATTATAAAGGCGATAGTTTGTGAGTGTGTGTGTGTGTGTGAGAAGCCGCGGGCAGAAGCTAGTCTTCTTATAGTTATAACCACTGTCAGTCCGACGAAAGAAGTTCCGCGGTAAATTACTGTGAATATATTTTAAAATTGTTTCTTTCCATTTAGTCGATTGCATCAACAAATATGGTATAGCATAAAAAAATTTCGTATCCGCAATAAATTACATTAATTGTTTTTGCCTTACTATCAACTTCATTTGTTTATCTTAGCATAACCTCAAGAATTGTAGACAAATAATTTGTAAATGATATGTGGTTCGAAAATTTTGCTTCCTGGAGGTATTAGTCGTTTGTAATTAACGTTTAGTGCAACTTTCAATAGTTACTTACCAGTAAAATCAGCTGTACGATGGTAAACATAGTCGAAGTTGGATAGAAGCTTCCCAGCTTGGCATTCAGCTATACACCGCATATAAACTTTATAAATTATATCACGGGCACCTCTACGAATTACCTTATCCATGATTTCCCACTGTTTTCCTGTCCACACACAGAAATATCACACAAAAACCAAAATTCTTACGAAAAACGAAACCGATCGAGAAGAATTGACAGCTCAAGTACTCATTTTAGATGTTGCCAGAAAATGAAACTCGTTCCCAAATATTTAATTTCCACTCTTTTATGTCGCTCTGTATACATCGTAATGGCCACGTGGCAGATCATGACAAAAGCGTAGCCGTCCCACGGGGTCACCTTGAAACTTGTATACAGGTCACCGTTGCGGTAAACTTCAAGACCCACGGAAAGAGTTGGCCCGCCGCCTCCAGTTCATATAAACTACCTTATGTAAAAAGGCGTGACATGTCTATGCAGTATTCAGCGACGCAGGAATTTCCCCGTAACTATCGTGGGACATTATGGCAAACTCTTACCAGTTGGCGGCCACATGGCTAACGATTTGCTCGCGCACCTCACTGGCCATCACTTGTGTGTCATACAGTAGATAAGAGATGGCCCGAAACAGACAGACCCCATCCCCAATTATAGGAACTATGGAATGAGGCACTATAATCCCATCAATTGTTGATGACTCAACAGCCATTGTAATAGATAGCAAAACGTAACTGTTGTTTTATGTTTAATAAAGTCAGGATAAAGAAAACATTATAAAAACAATTTTGGAAAGTTGGAAAACAAAGGATTGCGCTGGAAATCACAATTTTTAAAAGACAGTTTTGCATTAAAAAGTAGGTACAGTTCAGTTGTATCGTAAAGGATCGCTGCGCTTGCGCTAAACTTGTTATCTAGACAAATGTTGCATTTATAATGTGTTTTCCAGCTTTTTTTTCTTTTTTTATTAAGTTGCGTCTCACACAATTAACCGGTCTTCCCTGTGGAGACTAAACTATATCCTCCAGCCAGGCACAAAAAGCTTAACCTAAACGACCACGCTGAGGGCTACCCCCAAAGGGTCAAACCTCGGCTAAAGGCGTTGCTGGGGGGACAACAAAGGCTGAATCGTGATTAAGTGATTCTACCATCTTTCGAAAAATACCTACGTGGAGAACCACAAGAGAATTGGCCCGCCTTCTCGCACTGCTTATATAGTATCCTGGGAGCGGCGCGCGGATTAATATATGATTGATGGAGGATAAAAATTCAAAAACCTAACAATAGAAACTGAATATATAATGGAACGGAAAATTACCTACTTGCATGCCAATTTTCAAGGCAACTTTAAAGTGAAAATATTAAATCCTGTGACAATTAGAAAAAAATTGATAAGTAAAAACTTAAATACGAGTATTTTTACTCATTGGATCCCTTAGTAAAGTTATTGTTTACATAAATACTAAGGTGTCTTTGGCGATGAAAAAAGTTGGGCTGAGCTATGATGAGTTAGTAAGGGTTTTTAACCGCCCAGGGGATGATTTTACAAAAACGCCAAAGGCTTTTAATACCAATTTTATGGGTTTGCTTTAAAATTTACGGATTTCCCATACAATTTTTTTCCCCTATTTTACCCTCTTCTAGGCTAATTTTTCAAAAATGCTTATACATATAATCACCAACCAAAAGGCTAAATACAAATATTTTCATAGTTTAAACTACCAAACTAACGGGTTTCCCATTTATACTTTCATCCCCTATTTCACGCTCTCAGGGGCTGATTTCCCGAAAACACTTTTTTTTATTTCTAACAAGAATGACAAACACCAATTTTCATGGTTTATAAACTACAAAAATGACGATTTTCCATACAAACTTTCATCCCCTACTTAACTCCCTTAGGGGTTGAATTTCTAAAAAATCCTTTCTTATAAGGAATAACCTAGTCTACATTATAAAGGCAACCTTTTTATAAAATTTCAGCTTTCTAGATCCAAGGGTGGCGTTGATGAGTCAGTCAGTCAGGACTTTTCTTTTTATTATTTATTATAATATAGAAGATAGATAGATAGACTGCCAACTGAACTTTCTTACTTGAATTTGTAAACTTTCTTTATTTTCTTAACTCACCTTACCCATTGTCATAATAATAGAAAACATCCTATTTGTTGTTCAGTAATGTGTATTAATAAGACACACCTGCAAAATCCAGCAATGACATTGTGTCATTGCTGGATGTTATGCATCCCTCAATCCTCAAACCCCATACCATTATGTTATATGATACCATATATTCCTAAAATACCAAGTTTTAGATTTCAAACTCAGAAGGTTGGGCTGACCAGTACCTTTACCTATTTCCTCACAAACTAAGAGCAATACGTTGTTACGATTTATGTCAGTCACATTTTTCTTAGAGGTGCAATTTTTTGTTTGTATATGGCCGCAAGGATGTCGTGACGGCGAGTCTCCTTTATATTTCGTGTAATAAAATCTCGTGTGACGGCCGTCGGCGACGGTGTCCCTCGGCCCCTTTACGGGGTGTAACTTTTCTTCCCTTTCGCCAGTATTTTATTCGATAATAATTCACCGGACGAAAGAAAATCCTTTGTTTCATTAAATATCTTATATACGGAAAGTTGGGACGTTAGTTTTATTTCTACTTAAATTCGTTATGTTGTCCTCGAGGTTGTATTTCTTTTTTGGTACCTGCGTCACTTTTTTTTATTTGTAGTTATTCTTTAAGGTTACATATAGCTCTGGGTTTCGTAAACACACTTGTTTCAAACATGAGATGCAAGTCTTTTTGGCTACAAAGGACTTTGAACCGCGTTACCCAGTGCTCTTTACTCGACAAGATCAAGAGGATTTTTTACTGCAGTACAACGATTACAATTCGTCATTAATCATTTCTGACACAAGATTATTACTGCCAAGCGACGATGTTTCAAGTTGGTATTTTGTAAGCAACGATAGACTGCTTCTACTAACCCTTTTCCACCAGCACTTTTAATCGATAGATCAATTCAAGACCTGCCTTTATCGCAGACTATCCTAATATGTAATGTATGCTAATTTGTAAGTGTTTACCGGTCAGGGATGAGACTAGTTTCACCACTCCCCCAGGGCGTCGTAAGAAGCCACCGGCAACTAAGGGATTACATACATACCTACAGGCTGGCCAGGAAAAGCTGTCTATGAATTAATAAGCGTAATTACGTCTGGAACCTGCGAACTATATTTGTCTTCCGACTAATAAAATAGCCATAAGCTACCAGCTTACTAACACAAAAATATGACCCAAATACTGAATTTAATTTTTTGTGGTCCCATTGTTACTGAGATTTCAATCATGCGTTGGATATACAGTTTGGGTTAGTTCTGTTACAAAATACTCTCCTGTATATTAGACCTGAAATTGGAATAATTCCCTGTGGATACTAACAGGATCATCCTTTATGAAATGGTATCTGTTTTTTCGCCGTAGTGTGTAATGGACGACACTACACTATTATAATATATTTACGCCAGGTATAACTTTCAAGAAGCGGTAGTAATTAATTAACCTAACTTATATTCCACACTATAATATTATAAAGGTGAAAGATTGTGAGTGTGTATGTGTTTGTGTTTGTTACTCAATCACGCCAGAACGGCTGAACGGGTCTGGATGAAATTTGACACAGAGATTGATTATAGTCTGGAAAAGCACATAGGATACTTTTTATCTCGGTATAAGGCTCCCTTGGGATAAGAAAACACTTATCACGCGGGCGAAGCCGCTGGCAGAAGCTAGTATTTTACATTTAAAGCCATAATGCTATACGAACCAATCCGCGGCGGTCGGTAAGTTTAATGAAATTTAATTAACTCCAACAGTTTGCTAGATTTATTACCGCCTATAAAATCTCGAGTATTAACGATAAACTTGCACTTGCGGCCCGCGGATACGATGTGTAAAGAAAATAAACTTACTTAAGCTGCCTATCCACTAGGTGGGCAATATTACACAAGATTTTTTCAATTATTACATTTCTTCATTACTAGGCAAAGCTCACTGCCACGTTGAAGTTTTCACACCATGAAGTTGTCACTTACTCACTTATAGTGAAGAAAATAATCCCTAAAAAAAAAGTTAATAAAATCAAAAAACCCGACTGCTTCAAAAGCGAACTAAAAATTCGCGAACTGGCTGACCAAAACCAGATGTATCCTCCAACTGCACAGCAAGATTTTCTTCTTGTTTACATATTTTTAGTTCGCTTTGAAGCACTCGGTTTTTTTTATTTACAACTTTTTATAAGTGGTATTTTCGTAATCACCTCTAAAAATTCTTCATTTTGATACCTCACTCGATGGGTTTAAAAGAAAAAAAAAATTGCAACCCCTACAACATGGCGCCCAAAATCCGGCATGTTTCTTTTTTTTCAACGGCACTCATCTAAGAACACTTGGGCGGCCATCTAACGATGTCTTAATTATAAAAATCCATCAAGTGGTTTGAAAGATACGAGGTAATAAAGAATATGACATACATACAAACATACAAGATACGCGCGAAAAACATAACTCTTTCCTAGCAGCCGGGTAAAAAGAAACCCTCAAACTGGTAAAGGTACAGTTAAGATGTTCCAGGTGGTGATTATAAAATAATATTTTCCGTTTGCAGGCAAGTAGGTAGATACCATTCTAAAATAACGACTATGATCCAATAAACTTGGGCTATTAAGCAATACATTAACCCAATAATTATATTCTAGTGAATACATGTCTTCATTAACGCAGGAAATTATGAAGTACAGACTTATGTCGGACTAGTTTTGCCTGTTGCCTGGCGGCTTCACGCGGATATCGTTTTTAGATTTCCGCAAGTACGACACGGTGCGGAAAGTTTTATACGTAGAAGAATCATTTCTAACAATTTCTTTATTTCCAAATACTGGAGATATGATTGTTGTGATATTTTTCCGAAATGGATATCTGTTATAATACCTACTATTTTGGGTGTCGTGAATGTTTATTAGCGGAAAGTAACATATTATTGAAAAAAATGGTCATTGTTTTTCTCGCCTACTTATAGTAACAATAAGGATTAATTTCTTTGTATAGGCATTGATATAATTATTATTTAAGTTGAACACACGTCATCACCATGTCTTATAAATATACAGCTCATAGTTTCACCATTTCTTTTGCTTTATCAGTACAAATCCATATTTTCTGATTCGATATCTGATTCCGATTACTTCGTCCGTAAAATGTTGAATTTCTGGTGTTTCACGAAGCGTTTCTTTTGATCTTTGCAATCGTTAGGAAAATAGTTCTATTGCCATATTCTTTCACTTTTTCTTCGAAATGTTTAGTGTCGCTTGGTAGATGCTAGTTACTATGCATGGATTATACTAACCATCTGAAAATATCGTAATAGTTGCTCTTAAACTTCTAAAGGTCCTGTCTAAACGTCAAGCCTGTAAATCTTAGTTGAGGTAGCTATATACATTATTAAGCTCTTTGGCCTCGTTGCTTTCCGGGTAGATTGTTTTTGTAAGTTCTAGCTGTTTTCCGTTGGTAAAAATACGTAATAAAAATAATTTCTGTTGCTACTGACATTGTGACATTGATTATTTTAAAATCTGTTTAATAAATCCGATGTTACAATATAAACGATATATTTGCAAAAATCATAACTCCAATTTGTGTCGGGTACCAAAAACTCCAAGTACGTTATAAAGCAAATTCAGTATAATTAAGAATTGAATTACGACGAAAAATAACGATGGTGTTAATTAAACTAGACAATGAACGAATAAAAAATATGTAATGGCTACTGAAAATTTGCTTTAACGATCCAATAAAGGAAGTGGGACAAGATATTATAGACGTTACGACTGTTTTAATTATATTCTATGTGCTAGATCATATTTCTTAACAGTATTACTTGGAGATGAGGCGAGAAGTGGGTGTTTATTGCGAGTAAATGATAAGCGCGGGAGAAAAATGGGTGTTAATGAGAAAATAATAGTTGAAATAAAATTCTTAATGCAGACTATAATTATTCTAGACGTCTAGGAAAGACGTGAAATGTACTTTTATGTGTGTTATGTTTGCTGAAATAGGAGCCTTTTTGGTATCACACGGGGTTTTTTCTTAATATTGTGTAATTCTGATGAAGCCGATTGTTAGCGACCACGTCTCAGAGCCATAGGTCTTCACGGGCAACACAAACTGGCCATAGACTTTTGTCTTGAGAAACTGTGGTCCGTCTAACTTGGACGAGAAGATACCGCGCAACTTCCCGAACGCTGCCCAGCCGAGACGGATTCGACGGTTGACCTCTTTCTCGAAGTTGGCCCTACCCAACTGGATCGTTTGTCCTAGTTAGATATAGTCCTTCCACAACTTCGAGTGTAGAGTCTCCAACCTTGATAGAAAATGGGCCTCATCGGAAAGCTTACAGGGCACCCAAAGGTCAATGTAGAGGGATATGCTTGGCGTTTCCTTGCGTGATCGAATCAGGAATGTTCGAAAAATAGATCCGCAAGAGAACCAGAGTTACTGACTTGGCCCCAGAATAAATGGATACGCATTGTTATGGGCGCTCACTAACATAGTTTACAAACAATGTACTAACACCTTGTGACGTTATTTTAATAGTTTTAATGTTTTTTTTTATAAGTGCCATTAGGCATCAATGTGCCATATTGCTCGCAGAACGGATGACCGATGGGGCAGAAAAGTTCTGGAGTGGCGACCACGAACCGGAAGACGTTGCGTTGGAAGGCCTCCCACTAGGTCGACCGATGACCTGGTGAAGGTTGCAGGGATCTGCTGGATACGAGAAGCACGGGACCGGTCAAAATGGCGACGCTTGGGGGCGGCCTATGTCCAGCATTGGACGTCTTTCGGCTGATATGATGATGATGATTGTTTAATTTGTTGGTTATCTCTCTTGTCTACTACACATAAAATATCTTTTCTTTCTTTCTGTTTCTCTACAATATATTTAAGTAACTAACAGTTAGTTAAATACCTGTTACACCCGGTTCTCCACGTACTTTGTAATTTGAAATTTGTGAACCTCCCTGTTTTGCTCAAAAGATTTTTGTGATTATGCAACTAAAAACCTATAATAGTAGTTTATGCAATGGCCATATAATAGGCGTTATTAAAACACGAGCGTGGGTTTATCACATGAGGCGAGGCCGAATGTGATAATATTAACACGCGAGTGTTTTTACCTAATTACACTCGCGAGCAATGAAAAAGTTCCAGTGACATAGCACCAAATTACTCCTAAACGGGATAGGCTAGCTTAATGACGCCGTCTGCAATATTGAAGTACATTTAACAGCGCATCAGAATATTATCAACTAAAAACGTAAATATTGTGTTCAAATTTTAAATTAAATGTTTTAAAAAATTGGAGCCATTTGGCAAATAAAACCAAATCTCTAAGTAGGGGTTTTATTAGGTGTAAACGTAGGTTTTGATAACTCAGTACTTGGTGTTTCCTCCATGTGCTCTGAATACAGCTTCTACGCGATTGAGCTTGCTGAATACCAGATTCCTCAGCATATGCTGAGGAATGTTCTCCCATTCTTCGATGAACGCGTAATTCAAGTCACGAAGAGTAATTGGAGGTGGAACTCGTTTTCTCACACGTCTGTCAAGCTCGTCCCAAGCATGCTCAATAGGATTCAAATCGGGGCTCCTTCCTGGCCACTCCATTTTGTGGATTCCTACGTCCTGAAGATACTCATTTACAACTTGAGCAGTGTGGGCCCGTGAATTATCGTACATGAACACTGCATTGTCGCCCATATTAGCCAAAAACGGACCAGCATGTTCATTGATAATCTCATTGATGTATCTCACAGCAGTTAGGTTCCCGTTCTCGATTGGATTTAACGCTGTTTGACCCTCTGCAGAGATACCAGCTCACACGTGAACGGTACCTCCGCCGTGTGACACTTTTTCTTCAAAACATGCTTGTGCAAAACGTTCTCCTGGTCGTCGGTATACTCTTTTCCTCCCATCATGATGGTACAGCATAAATCTTGACTCATCAGAGAACATCACTCTGCCCCATTCGTCCTCACCCCATTCTGTATGCTCGCGGGCGTATCGCAATCGGGCAACTTTATGATGCCGTTCCAGTTTTGGGCCATTTGCTGGCCTGTAAGGCTTCAATCTTCTTTCCGCAAGACGTCTCCTGACTGTCCACTCGCTTATTGGCTCCCTTCGAACTTGCAGAAGTTGTTGTTGAACGGCAACTCCCGTCTGATGTCGATTTCTTAACATGGCTGCCGCAATGAAACGATCTTCTCGGAAAGTTGTGCACCTTGGCTTGCCAGTACCTGATCTTCTCAGGTTTAATCCAGTCTCCCTAAACCTTTGGATCACTCGTCGGACAGTAGTATGTGTCACGCCCATTATTCTGGCCGTATTTCTTTGGCTGGTCCCTAATTCCACCATAGTGATGATTCTCGTACAATCCTCGGGTGATAGAGGCATGATTTATGGGAACGAGAGCCGTAAGACTTTACAATTTAAGAATTATTTCACAACGGCGAAAATAAGGATGAAATCAAAAGCAAAACAAAAAACGAAACAAATGTACTCCGAAATTTTCAAACACCAAAATTTTGTTTTTCTACTTTTTTTATCCATGGCTTCAAAAATACCAGTATTTAAAAGAGTTTAAATTTGCATAATGAAATAGATTTCATTATACTTTTTAATTTATGAAGCTAGGTTCTGTCTTAGGAGATATTAAGGTGTTTGTCGGCATTTTGTGGGTGGAACTTTTTCATTGCTCGGCAGTGTATATGCCGTTGCATACACTATTTTATCTTTACTCATACAGTTGAAATAAAATAAAAGTGAAAAGGAATAGTACATTGTGATACAAGGGTGGAAAGTAGGTTATTGCAAACGAGCTGTCATTAACAAGCCCGAGCCGAAGGCTCGTTCCCATAAATCATGCCTCTATCACCCGAGGATTGTACGAGAATCATCACTATGGTGGAATTAGGGACCAGCCAAAGAAATACGGACAGAATAATGGGCGTGACACATACTACTGTCCGACGAGTGATCCAAAGGTTTAGGGAGACTGGATTAAACCTGAGAAGATCAGGTACTGGCAAGCCAAGGTGCACAACTTTCCGAGAAGATCGTTTCATTGCGGCAGCCATGTTAAGAAATCGACATCAGACGGGAGTTGCGGTTCAACAACAACTTCTGCAAGTTCGAAGGGAGCCAATAAGCGAGTGGACAGTCAGGAGACGTCTTGCCGAAAGAAGATTGAAGCCTTACAGGCCAGCAAATGGCCCAAAACTGGAACGGCATCATAAAGTTGCCCGATTGCGATACGCCCGCGAGCATACAGAATGGGGTGAGGACGAATGGGGCAGAGTGATGTTCTCTGATGAGTCAAGATTTATGCTGTACCATCATGATGGGAGGAAAAGAGTATACCGACGACCAGGAGAACGTTTTGCACAAGCATGTTTTGAAGAAAAAGTGTCACACGGCGGAGGTACCGTTCACGTGTGAGCTGGTATCTCTGCAGAGGGTCAAACAGCGTTAAATCCAATCGAGAACGGGAATCTAACTGCTGTGAGATACATCAATGAGATTATCAATGAACATGCTGGTCCGTTTTTGGCTAATATGGGCGCCAATGCAGTGTTCATGTACGATAATTCACGGGCCCACAATGCTCAAGTTGTAAATGAGTATCTTCAGGACGTAGGAATCCACAAAATGGAGTGGCCAGGAAGGAGCCCCGATTTGAATCCTATTGAGCATGCTTGGGACGAGCTTGATAGACGTGTGAGAAAACGAGTTCCACCTCCAATTACTCTTCGTGACTTGAATTACGCGTTCATCGAAGAATGGGAGAGGGTTTTTAATGACACGAGTTTGCAATAACCTACACACCCGTGTATCACACGGCGTTTTTCAATACAGTTGTGAGAAACAGTAAAAACAAATCAAAGAATCAGATTTGTTTATTAACAAAAAATAAAATTTTCAATATGGCGCGTTTTTGCAACTGGACAAATTTTTTCACAAAGAAAACAGCCTATACAGCTTATTCGATTTTTGACAAACGTAGATGTGAAAATAATTAACTTAAAACTGGTAATTAAATATATTAAAAAACTATTAAAAAAAAAAGAGAATTCAATGCTAATGCAAATGCAAAAAAAATAATGATTGCGTACGTTTTACGTACGAAATCATTAATTTTTCCTCGTATAAAATCGTATCCCATTTTATTCTATGTATGAAAACTCCTTGCTACTAAACTTTTTTAAATTGACTTATGGCGCGTTTTTGCAACTGGTCATTTTCTTTTTTCAACGAAAACAGCCTATACAGCCTATTCCATTTTTGACAAATGATGATGTGAAAATAATTAAATTAAAACTGGTAATTAAATATATTAAACAACCATTTAAAAGACTTTTGAGAATTCAATGCTAAAACTTACGGAATCATTCATTTTTCCTCGTAGAAAATCTATCCCATTTTATTCTATGTTTGAAAACTCCTTGCTTCTAAACTTTTTTAAATTTACTTATAAAATTTAAAACTAAACTGCAAACATAATGATCGAGCTCGTAAACAAAAGTCACAACCGCGTAACAGCCTATGCGTAAGATTTAACTTTCGAATCATAATATTATAGCCTCTGAAAGTACGCCATGTATAACAACTGTATTGAAAAAAAATATGCGGTATGGCGGGCAATTTAGATTCTCATTGCATATGACTGTATAGCGCGCGCATCCATAGACAGTGACAATACTTTTCTACAATAAGTCAATGAGCCCATAAGTGCCAATAAATTAAAAAGTAAAAGTTTGGTTTAAAAATTAAAAAGTTATTTTATTTAATAATTTTTTTTTATTTTTTTTTTTTTTAGTTTGAAAATCGAAGGAAAATGTTGCACTGTAATGGTTTTTTTTTTTAATTATACCTATCCACGAATATAAAGTACGTGTCTATACAATATTTTTTGAATTCATATTTGAAACATTACGTTGTGAGTGTAGATAAAATACCTTAACCGTATAGTTCGGACGGGGTACATTTCGGGGCGCGACAAGCATACCTCCGCTGGCTCAGCCGCGACCCATTTTGGTCCCCAGATTTACGTCATACGACATCCTAATTAATTACGTAATTACTGATTAAAATACCTAAAGAAACTTATTTGGGGGCGTTAATTAAAACAGTTGGATAAAAAGCTTACATGTTAGCGCCAATATTTTTTTAGATTACGCGAAGTTTATTAATTTACCTTTGTTAAATACAAGTGTGTTAATCGCCATTTTGATGACAGAGGTGGTCGAGGCTAAAAACATAAAAAATGGTAGTGGTTTGCTCATCGTTTAATTATTGAACGAATTTATCCATATTTCAAACAAAATAATTAGTGGTAATGAAGTTATTTGTCATCCAAAGTCGAAGTTTCGCGCCAATCGTGTTTGTTTACATTTTTATTTAACACAAATATGGTTGATATTGTATGTAAAAATGATTAAAAATATGACACATATGTCTCTAAATATAATAAACAACAAGAAAAAGCCCAGATCTTAACGTAATTAACAAACACCGGTCCATAACACGTAAAATTCATTACCACTTCTTTATTTATGTTTTTTTTTTTTTTTTAGTTTTGGCAAGTCGCTATTTGCGCAATGCCACATACAAAAACGGGGAAACTTGGTAGTAAATATAATTTAATTTAGGATACGGAATTTGGATGGATATTGGACAGGATTATTAAGAACGAAATTATAAATAAAATAACTATTAAATACGTATATTATTAAGAGTGATAAATGAAGATAAATACATGTATATTTTAAAATCATTAGATGCAAGTAAAACAGAGATAGACGTAGGAAAAGGAATGCTATAACAAAGTAAAGATGATATAAAAGGATCATGGTTAAGTAGAGGACAGGAAAAGAAAATGTGGTTTAAATCACCCACCTCTCCACAATCGCACAGGTCGCTAGAAACGATCTGCAATCTTGCAAGGTGGACTCGGGAACAGTTATGACCCAACCTCATGCGAATAAGGCAACTGGTAGCAGCCTTACCGAAGTTAAATTTCGAAAACCATGGTTTTTTGGGAATACATGTCTGAATACGTGAATAATAATTTCCTTTGGTAACGCTGCTATCCGCCCAAAACTTGCTCCAAGCTTCCCCAAGAAAGTTAATAGGCAGAGTCGCCAAGTCGTGGCTGAAATTGATGTAGGGAAACAAATCACCGCAGTCTACCGCTTCATTAGCCAGGCGATCGGCTTTAACATTTCCCATGATATTACTATGGCCAGGTATCCAAGCGAAAGAAATTTGAAGACCGAGTTTTACGCATTTATACAAAAGGCTTCTAATGAACATAACTATAGGAAATATTGGTTTACATTTAAAAGGATTTCTTTTAATGGCTTGCAATGCACTTAAAGCGTCAGTAAATATTACTGTTTTTCCCAATTTCATGATGTAAATATATTCTAAGGCTTTGAACAGACCATAACATTCGCCAGTAAACACTGATGACTCAGGAGGAAGTTTAATTTTTTGCACTATATTGTATTGAGAGTGAAAAACTCCAACTCCAACATTTCCTAAAGAAGAGTGCTTAGAGGCGTCCGTATAAATATGATGCCAACTCTCCCAATGCAAGTCTTTGGAAAAGTTAAATAACTCTTTTACGAAATCATCGTGTTTATTAATACCTAAATTCAAGATAACATCCGGAGTGAGCACCAATGATTCATATGAATGATTAAAGAGTGGATATGTAAGTGACTGGTAAATAGGAGCTTGCATAGCTATAAACTTTTTATAACTTACAACAAGACAGGGAAGAGATTTGTGAGACCAATAGTTAGAAGAATTGGTTTCATCTAAAAGTGACTGAAGTTTTGCACGTAAAGGATGGTTGGAAAATTGTAACGAGCGGAATAGAAATTTGTCGGAAAGATACTGACGTCGAAGAGAAAGAGGAGGATCTACAGTTTCAACCTGTAGGGCATTTATTGGGCTTGATTTCATAGCTCCCGTCACTATTCGTAATGCTTTGGACTGGATACTATCCAATTTCTTTAATGCGGCTGAATTACCAGGTTCTAATAAAAAAGTTCCATAATCAAGCACACTTCTAACTATTGCATTATAGATTAATTTTAATGAAAAGGGATGGGCACCCCACCAAACCCCTGATAAACATCTTAATATATTTAATCTTTGTTCACACCTCTCCGCTATATACTCACAGTGTGGAATCCCAGATAGTTTACTATCCAAAATCACACCTAAAAATTTTACCGAAGTTTTTACAGGAATGGAAGCATTATCATAATATACAAAAACAGGAGGAGGAAAGCGCATTCTAGAAAAAAGCACAACTGTACTTTTGGAAGTAGATAGCTCAAGACCATTGATGTCCAACCATTTTTTTAAAAGTCCAAGGGCCGAAGTCATTGTATTGCAAGCCGCTGCAATAGAGCTATGAGGGCAATATAAAAGAAGATCATCAGCGTATTGAAGCACTTTTACTTGATTGTTCAAAGAGGATTCAAGATCATAAGTGTAGATGTCATATAATAAAGGACTAAGAACTGATCCTTGAGGGAGGCCTTTCCACACGAGTCTAGATTCACACCTAGAATCCTCGAGTGTAAGATTTATACACCTCTCAGATAAAATATTTAAAATGAAGTTTGTGAGAAAAATAGGCACATCTAGCTCCTGAAGTTTATATTTTAATGTTGATATTTCCACATTATCATAAGCAGAAGTTATATCTAGAAAAGCAGAAACTACGGAATGATTCGAAGAGAATGCTAACCTTATATCAGTGACAAAGATACTCAAATTATCTAAAGTACTTTTACCTCGCCTAAAACCAAATTGACTGTCGCTAAGTAGTTTCCTGTTTTCTAAATGCCATTCTAACCTATTTTTAACTAAATGTTCTGTGATTTTTAACATTACTGAAGACAAAGCTATAGGTCGGTAGGATGTGCTGCTGGATGGATTTTTGTTAGGTTTGAGTATCGGTAGAATGTCTTGGGATTTCCAGGAATTGGGAATATTTCCGGTTAACATAATTTTATTTATTAAATCCAAGAAGTACAAAAGAGATAGATCACTCATGTTTGACAAAAAGGAATAAGGAATTCCATCCAAACCTGGTGCAGAGTCCTTAATATGACATAAAACACCTTTAAGCTCTTCGAGGGTAAATATATTATTTAATTCACAAAGAGAATCCACCATTGAACGGGGAATGGAATAGGTAGTAAAATTTTCTGGGACATATGCGGGAGCCAACTTATCTAAAAAAATATTTACTAACTGAGATGGAAGAAATGCTCTCGATGGTTCTGTGAATGCTGATCTAAACCTTCTGATATTAATAGAGAAGCAAAATGATCTCCAACTTTCAAATTTCTTTTTTTTAAATAGTTTTTTAGTTTCTGAAACTATTACGCTCAAAATGTTGAAATTTTCTTCGGTAGAATTTTCAAGATAATTTAGTTCACACTGCTTCCTTTGTAATATTGCATCTGTGCAATCTTTGTCCCACCATGGTGGAGAAGGAATTTTATTTTTTAACGATTTCATTGGAAAGAGTTTATCGGCTGTTTTTATCATGGCTTTGGATAAAGCATCGGCACAGGACTGTTCATTACCATATTTAATTTCAGGAAGAACAGAAACTATTTCATCTAAGTGTTCCCTATAATTATGCCAGTTAACGTCCGCCAGTTTGTACTTCAACCGCGGAGGGCGATTGGAATAAGGTTTTTGACTGTGAGGAAATGTTAAGACTATAGGGAAATGATCGCTACCATAAAAGTGGAAAGCATAACTTCCCAACTCAAACGCGAAGCTAATTTATCCGTGCATAATGACAAGTCAGGTGCACTAACACCTTCATTTGGAGAAGTGCGTCTAGTTGGGGACCCAGTGTTTAATATACAAAGATTGAGGTTATCTACAATATCTATTAAAGTGCTACCATAGTTATTTGTTGACGAACTGCCCCAGACTTCATGCTGGCAATTAAAATCTCCTAAAACTATAAATGGCTTAGGAAGAATAGAAAAAATATTTACAATTTCATTAAAAATTACAGCAGATGGACGGGGTATATATACAGAAACAAAACAAATATTATCTACAACTGCTGCAATAACAGAAAAATCATTATTATGAGGTGGAATTGTGAAAAATGAAAATGAATGATGATGTTTGATGAGTAAAGCGACGCCGCCATACCCATCAGAGCGGTCTTCTCTAAGACAAGCATAACCAGGGATCTTGAACAAAGACCCTGGTTTAAGCCATGTCTCTTGAAGAGCAAAAACATAAGGTTTATATTTATTTACAAGATATATTATATCAGATTTTTTACTAATTGCGCTTCGGCAATTCCATTGGAATACTTTGGCTTTGTTGTCCATTATTAATATTAGATTCATTAACTGCGTTCAATACAGTGGCAGCGATGGACGGTGAAAGATGATGAGTTTGAGTTAGTGATTTTATTAAAGCAATGATTAATTCACTTACAGATACGGCAGACAAGTCATCTCTAGGGATGAGAGCACAGCCATCTTTTGATTGAGGCAAGCCCTTGACAAGTTCCTGATGGAATTGCTGATCATAACCTTTAGAAAAGTGAGGTGGGGAGCGAGGTTTAATAAAAACTGTTTTTTTATGTGATGAAGTTTTATTTTGTTTTGAAGGAGAGTAATCCTGAGGAACAGAAGCATTTATATGGCTTGAAATTGAGGGTGAGGATAGTAAGGCATCAGCATATGATATTTTTGAAATTGTGGGATGTAGCTTTGAAGCTTCAGCATATGAGATGCAAGATTTGGCCATTGATTCCTTAATGTTCTTCTGCCTCTCATACTCTAAACATTTTTTACTTGTAGCCTCATGAAATCCTTTGCATAGACAACAAGATAAATTGTCCCCAGAGACAGTACACCCATCCCCAGAGTGATCTTGACCACACCTAAAGCATCTAGGTTTAGCCCTACACTGATTTTTCATATGGCCATATCTGCAACAATTAAAGCACTGGATTGTTGGGTAAATATAGAGGTCCACAGAAAGTGCTGTATAGCACATATAGACGCGCTTAGGAAGAATTTGCCCATCAAATGTCAAAATTACTGTTTCAGTATTTTTAAACTGAGGCTTATCCTCTACTAAAATTTTCCTTTTTATTCTCCTCAACTTCAATATCCTCCCACAACCAATTGGGACAGAGATGTTATCCATGATTTCATCATCCGCCCACTCCATGGGTACGCCTCTGACGACACCCATGCGAGTGACGGAAAATGATGGAATAAAAGCTTTGTACTTCTCTTTTTCCAAAAACTTGCTAGAAATAAAAGAGTTGGCATCTTGATATTTAGAGAAAGATATTACAAGTCTGTTACGGCCTATTTTCTTAAGACTACCATTAACAATATTATTAAAAGAATTCCTTTTTAAAAATCGCCCAAAAGAGATCGGATTTAAATATATATTTTCGTTGGAAGCGGATTGTTCTCTTTGAATATGGACTAAAAACGGAGCCGCATCCGAGGAATTATATAAAAGTCTAGAAACTGGTTGATGCGATGACACGTTCATCCCATCAACTCCAACCCTCAATGGAGAAGTAAGTGGAAGATCCTTGGTTTCAGTCTCCATTTCCACCTCGCCACAGTCACAATCATTATGGCGTTTCCCGCCACATTTACGCCTTTTTTTGTTGCAATGTTTGCAAATTGTGGGCCGAGCAGAAACCCTTTTACGCTTGGAATTATTAGTTAAACTTACTGAACCATCAGTATCAACACTAGTGTCATTATTAGAGATTGTAACATAATGACCAATCTCTGAAGGTGGTGTTCCTCCGGGGTCGTCCGGAGGATCCATGGCTAACAACTATAAATAGAAATAAAAACACTTACCAAATATAATAACAACACTAAAACTAACTAAAGTACTAAATAATAAGATAAAATATATACAAAAACTTAATCCAATCCAATATTATTAATTAATTTATGAAACGATCGAAAAAACCACGTCCGCCAAATTTGAGGTTTCCCGCGCTCTTTTCTTATTTATGTTTAAAACTTCCAATTCGTTATTGATATTGTTTTTTTTAATGTAATAGTGGTGTGTCAAAACGATTTTAGCAATCGATTTTTGTTTATACTATCGACTCGATTAATGACTGATTATCCCAAATCGATTCTTATAAATTAAAAAAAACCTGTTTTAGGCATGAAATACAATAAGTACTTAAATAATTACTATTAATAATTTCTTAAAGTAACCTCAATAGATTTTGGACATTATGTATCTAAAATCAACTAAACAAATTCATCGAACCGTGGATAATTTGGCGCCGAATTTTCTATCCGATTCAAAATTTAAATTCGGAATGCGCTCGCTATTCAAAAATATTTTGTATAAAAATAATAATGATTGTCTTTTAATGTTTGTTAGTCTCAGAAGTATACAGAGTGCCTAGTATATTTTTATAAGTATGTGACGCAAGCGTAGATAAATTTAGTTTCGGGGTACCAACCATTTTATGATTATTTGTTATTTTGTAATGAGTGTCGTGGTGGCACAGTGGCTAAAGTCCTCGCTTTGCCAGAGGGCATGGGTTCAAATCCGGGCAAGTACCAATGTGTCTTTTTCAAATTCATTTATGTACTTTCTAAGTATATCTTGGATATCGTTGACAAAGGTGAAAGAAAACATCATGAAGAAACCTGGTCTTATATAATGCGGGTTGGCGATTTGAGACTATAGTCTCAAATCGCCAACCGCATTGAGCAAGTGTGGTGATCGCAATGCTTGTGCCTTCTCTGTATGAGAAGAGGCCTTTACCCTGCAGTGGGACAGTTATAGGCTGGTATTATTATTATATTATTATAACATGATATCTCTTGGCTTGACTGGTGTCAGATCTCAAGCTTCTGACTACCCGTAACGACTGTCAAAGATCTTCAAATGACAGCCGGGACCAACGGCTTAACGTGCTTTCCGAGGCACCGAGGAAACTCGGTATGTTAAAATGGTCACCCATCCACGGACCGACCTCGTCAAGTGTTGCTTAACCTTGATGATCGACCCGTGCGGCTGTTATTATTTATCCGAGCTCCTCCTAACGATTATCTATATAACGAATATGTGTGAAAATGAAAATCCAAAATGGCGACGACGAAATGTTGTTACCTTTTCGTCATAGGTGTCATTTTCATAGTTTTCTGGGTCGCTAATAACAAATACAGGCTTTAAAATCGAAATTATAGAAAAATAAACAACCTGAAATAGCTCCCATCTTGGATTTAAAATTTGCGGTAATAGCACCCCAGGAGACATAGAAAATCCTTTAGAACATAGCTAATATAATAAATAGCTTTGAATAGCCGCCATCTTTAATTTGTGAATTAAGAGAATGTGCCAGCCCTTAACTTATATATATATTAAGTTGTTGTAATGCAGCTTGGTGCGTATGCAGATGCACGGCCTTCTTAGATTTATTTTGCATGAATTTTCTGGATCACCACCCTCGAAAATCATGTTCATGACTTCCATTACGATAAATTGTATGGTCGACATCTTAGATTTTAATTATCAGTCCTTTCTCGATTGACAACCATGCCATAACAGCTGGCTTCGTAAGGATCCGCGCAAGTGTACCAGTTCCTCCCTACGCCTACTTATCATACGTATATATACTCGTGTTTATACTGGTCATTCTGTGTAAAACCTTCTAAAAATATTAAAATAAAACTCTCTTTTATACTAAAATGTATCCGATAAAATATTTTGAATACCGACCACATTCCGAATTTGAATTTTGAATTCTTGTACGTAATGATAATTCGGCGCGAAATTAGCCGCGAATCCGATATTTTTTCTTAAAATACTGTTAAGATAATTATGAAAGCATTTATGTATAGTTAATACTTTATGTTGTTATTGTATTTTATGCCTATAAAAGAATTTGTTCTTATTTTAATACAATACATTTTTGATAATCACTAATTTATTTAAATGAACCGAGTCGATCGAAATAATTTAAAATTATCGTTTGATACACGTAATCGATTAGGCTGAATGCAATTTTATCGATTATGAGACGGGTGAATGAACAGCACAAAAAAAAAACAACACCAAAGAAATGTCATGATGCAAGGTTGCATCCAATTTATAAGCAATATTTCCAGATATTGTCTTGTTTTTTTACGAACTATTTTATGAAAAATTGGGTACCTAAGGACGCAAATAAAATGAGTATATCTTTATTTTGTCGTTTTGCATCTTTTCAGCAAGCGAAAAGGTTGTTTAAGCTTATATTTTGAGCAAATCTAAATTGTCTACCGTTTGGAAAGGTGTAGTAATTCGTATTTTGTACACATTTTGCAGTAGACTGACGCGGTTTAACCGACCTCAACATGTAAATAAAGATATTTTTTACAAATTTACTTTGTAAAAAAGCTGCGTAAACTTATTTTTCTGAATAAATTCGAATGTTAAAAGTTCAAGTAAATTCCAGAGTTTCATGACGTAATTTGCAACAACCTCGACTCAGCTGGTATGTCATGTGTCAAAATCTTGTCGAGCAGAGTGGTTAAATGTTATAGTAACAGTAAATCTCAACTAACTCAAGTTTCAGACTAAAAAAGCCACAAATTGAGAAGAAGAGCTAAATTCCTTAAGGTTGCCCTAGTCGACGGCACGAACTATCTCAACCGACAACACGTACGAAAGGGATAGACGCTGTAATGAGCAATAAGAAGCTAGTGCGCGTACGAATACACACTCATGGTATAAAAATTATAAATGGATGATGATTTAGAACGAAAAAGAGCGCACGAAATTTTATAATCAGCCCTTTGGGAGTATCATGAAAAAACTACTGACTTTATTAGTTTTTTTTTATGCTCAACCTATACTGTCCCACTGCTGGGCAAAGGTCTCCCCCATAGCTTTCTACTCTTCCCTATTATTTTCCATCTCCTGCCAATCTCGTAAACGCCTCTAAGTCGTCACGCCAGCGTTTCCTAGGCCTCCCACGGCGACGACGCCCATCTTTCGGCTCCCACTGCGTAACGATTTTGGCCCATCTATCGTTATGCATTCTGCATATATGAACAGCCCAATCCCACTTCAGCCCAGCAGACTTGCTGCCCACATCGGCGATTCCTGTTTTGGAGTGTATCGTAGTATTACGCATTCGGTCGCTGAGCTTAATACCCAATACGCTACGCTCCATCGCCCTTTTGCATACCTTGAGTTTGGACTTTTGAGACTCGGTCAAAGACCAAGTTTGAGCTCCGTAGGTTAGGATGGGCAGGATGCACATGATGAGCTTGCGCTTCAAGGATAAGGGTAGGTCTCCCTTCATCAGTGACTCAGGACTTCAGGCGTTCTCGACACGGCGGTCGATTTCTTTGTCTTGCCTGTTTTCAAAGGATACTAGCTGGCCCAGGTAAATGTACTCATCGACATAATGGATTTCTTGTCCATCTACCGCAACCTTAATTTTTGTGCTATTCGTCATTACTTTGGTCTTTGACCGGTTCATCATGAGACCAACTTCAAGGCTTGCGGTGCTCAGATCTTGAAGCATCTGTTGTAACTCTTCAGCAGTCGGTGCGAATAGAATGATATCATCAGCGTAACGAAGGTTGGTAAGTTTTTTGCAACCGACTGTAATGCCTTTGCTGGCCCAAAAGTCTACGAGGCTCTTAAACACTTCTTCAAGAGTGCTTGTGAAGAGTTTGGGTGAGAGCAGATCACCCTGTTTTACACCTTTTTCTATTTTAAAAGTTAAACCGGGTAAGCTTATTTTAACGTTTGCTGTGCTGTTATTATAAATTATCTTGAGTATATCTATGTAGGTTTGTTCCAACTGTTGATTCTGCAAAGACGAAAACATGGCTGAATGCTTCACGCTGTCAAATTCTTTTGTATAGTCCACGAAGGCCAAATACAAAGGTTTCCTATATTTTAGATGCTTTTCCATAACTTGATTTAGGGCTTGAAGATGATGCTTGTTCAGGTGGTTGGTGGAAATCCAGCTTTGCATCGATGCGGTTATGGATAACCTTAACAAATGCTTTGTATAGGTGTGACACTAAGCTTATTGGCCTGTAATTATTAACATCACTTTTATCCCCCTTCTTGTGAAGTAGGATGATGTTTTGTGTTTGTGTTGAACATGTTGGTGATATGGAGGAGAAGTATGGGCGAATCAATTTTGAGGGATTCCGCTGTAACTCCGTCTTCGCCCGGACTTTTGTCGTAAGGCATACTCGATACAACCCCTTTTACTTCATAACCCGTTATGAAGTAAAAGGGGTGTTCTCAAACATGCTTGGAAATTTGAGCATTAGTTTGACAACCTTTTTCGAGATAATCGAAATTGCTGTACTGTCCATATACATGCGAGCAGCGGCCAACAAAAGTTGTATGAAAATCCATAATATCTGTCGTCATTAGCGGCCAAATAAATTACACTGTCGTGTAATTTAAAAATGGAACGATCTTTTACTCCGAAACATAGCAACCAAGGTGGTCACTTATCAAAGGTTTTATTTAAATTTCGAACTGGCTTGCATATAGAAAACTGTTTATAGAAAAAAAAGGAACACTTTAACACGGGAATAATTATTGTTGTTCGTCATGTATTTGACAAAATGAGTTCTAGGTGCTACTTTGTTTTAATTGCCGCGCATTATTTGAGAAAAGTACTATTATAGCCTTGGTCACAACTAGGCATTGATGGACTTACGTATGTGTGCCTTGGCTTCGCCTCGGCCCACATTTACGCGTTGGTCCATCAATGCCTCTTTTGCTAGCCGGTGCAGTAATGTACTATTTTTTTATAATTTAATTATTATAATTTTTATATTTTATTATAATTTTTTGTTTTGAGTAATGTAAATTATTTGCATACTTTTGTATAGAATCAAGTTTTTGTTTTTTTCTAACTGAACAGACAGCTGTGCTGCTGGGGAGTTTGTTGCGCCACTTCTTCTTCCCAGCAAAAGCACTAGGAAGTGGTGAAGGGCGGGCGTTTTTGGGGGACTGTCTTATGTAATTTTGACGTTCGGAAAGTGCTGATTCTCAGCCTAGTTTGAATAAATGACTTTTGATTTTGATTTTGATTTTTTTGATTTTGCGTTTTTTTACTGCTAATCTATCCCTGTATGGTGGTTTCCTTCTTTTTATGGTATTTATTTCCACCTAGAGATGCGTTGAAATATGGAACTTTCCACCCTCATAACTTTCAAATACACGTTTTTTTAACTGTTTTGTTCCCATACAGGGCTAGATAATGATGAGACAAATTGATATCATTTTTAGGGATCCGCACCCATAGGATAAAAACGGGACCCTATTACTAAGACTCCGCGGTCCGTCTGTCTGTATGTCTGTCTGTCTGTCACCAGACTGTATCTCATGAACCGTGATAGCTAGACTGTTGATATTTTCACAGATGCTGTATTTCTGTTGCCGCTATAACAGCAAATACTAAAAACAGAATAAAATAAATATTTAAGTGTGGCTCCCATACAACAAACGTGATATTTTTTGACTCGGACTTGGCCGGTTTTTATTTTGAGCGTACACCGTCAAACAGTGGAGTAATCGCCATGCTATGTTTGTATGGAAGAATTACTGACTAGGGCAACCTTAAGACTACATTTCCTTACATGTTCGCAACAAAGCAGCAACACACCAAATTGTTTTCATTAAAATTTGTTTATTATTACAAGACAAGCCATAGTTTAGACGGCGCAAGTTTTAGGCATAACTAAGTAATAAGCGCTAGTTAAGACATAATAAAGTTCTGCTCATGTACTATGAGGTACGAAGATCAAGGTACTGAGGTAATTTCAATGATATATGGCGTCATTTCTTGAACTGGAAAGTTTATTCAGACAATGTTAGAAACTTCTTTATCTTGATAGAGCTGTTTATCAGCCAAGCCCTTTCTTTACATATCTCCCCTTATTAATTATAACTTTTATGAGACGCCTTTTGATGTCAGTACAATTTAAGAGCCACAGTCTTACGACTTACGTCAAGAAGCAAGTTTTCGACTCTTCTTTCATCTTCAACCATTAAAAGGCTATTAAAGCTACTATTGAACTTTCTAAGATTTTTAATATTGACTAAGGCAGCTACAATAATTTTATTTATCTTTTTCCCAAATGCTACCGCGGTACATGTCTTATCTTCTTGTTCATATTTGTGGTTGCGCAATGTCTTCCAATGATCACGTATCGTAACGCCCATTGAGTATTTTCTGTTCAACGGGTGCTAAATTCGTTTTAATTTTAAAATTCTTAAGGTGTCGTTAATCGATTAAGTCCTCACACGAATCAGTCTTTCAGTTAATAACCACCCGTTGAAGTAAGTTGAAAATTATTTCACCTGTATATCTTTTCAAGTTTTCTGCTTTGAGTTTTCAGTTCAATAGGCATGTACAGAAGCAATTTTGCTAAAAACTTAGTAGGGTACTTTAAAATTAGGCTTATAATGTGAGTCTTTTTAAAGAAAACTTACACACTCCAATCTAAAACAATAATAAAAAGCAAGCATAACCACGCTGTCAATTTGATTATTCCAGAGAAGAAAATGAAGAAAACTCAATCAGTCAACCTGAACTAAACCCAGTTTTATGCTAATAGATAATAAGCTGCAATAATATTATGATACTAAATCCCAGGCTGCTCCATATTTCGTGAACCTTACAACATCACAGGCGACGTCAGACGCTGCAAGTCGCACAACTTCCTGACTCGCTGACGTCAACTCTCGTAAGTCTGGACAAGGACGAACTAACTAACTTATGCCGTATATCATGCACAAATTAAAGGTAAACACTTAATTTAGCACCTTTGTTTTAGTCTTAACAGTAGTTTTGGTGCAACAGCACTAAAAAGATGTAGGAATGCAGTTCATACAGGTATCTACTTATAATTAGTTTATCTCTAACTAATGATTGCATTCATGAAAAGTGGAAGGAGTCGTGGGAGTCTTTTGCCTAAGATTGGCACACAGTAGGCAAGCTAAAAAAACATTAGAAACCTCTGTCCATAACATGGGTCTTCTCTTTAGATTAGATTTATGTAGTGATGGTTTTGCTACCTTTATGGTAAAAAAGAGTCTAACTAAAACAATATCCTTCTTTTTGACACAGCCACCTATAAAGCTTAGCAAAATTGACTTCACTTAAATTAATATGTATTTTTGAGTATTTCGTGTATAATGTACTAGGTGTGTGTATGGAGACAAATTAAACGTTGGAATATATATAGATGTTTCTTTACTCATGAAACGTATTACAATGGAGATACTTATTCTTTAAGCACATCTATAGCTGGCGGCAGTTATGGGCGAACTGGTCTTGCCGATCGCTGCTCATACAAACAAGAATACAATATGACTGTGTCAGCGTCCCTACAATATTCTAAAAGTAGAGTAGTTATCTCCAATTAATCATTTTGAATGTGTATACTATTCTAACTACGTTGTAGAAAGTAGTGCTTGGTGCTATGGTGACCTAACACACCTTTCTTATAATGATAGGATAATGGTAAAATATAAAGTCTCGTATTATAAGTTAAACAACTATATTGAAACACTATATAACACTTAGATACATAAAAAAGGTGAATTATGGTAAACTATAAACTATGTGGCAAAATTACTGGTAAAAATGTATGGTAAAGATGGTTATTGGTTTGGTTACGAGTGCGTGGTGTCTCTGACGAGATCTAAATGCGAACTGACCCACATTTTGGTAACCGAGCGAATGTGCATACTTGCGTCTGATGCAATTATGCATTTTCGCTGTGTGTTCGATTAAAACTCGAACATATTCCCAATAGCGAGAAGAAATGCGGGATGATAGCTAAAATTACACTATGATATGGAGTGTATATAAAATTAAATTACTTAAACACATTAGTTTCTAGTAGTCTTATCTGGTAAGCATAACGACATTGATAAAAGGCATATTAAAAGCGAAAATTAAAAGCATATTGGTCTACTTAAATAACTAGCATTATTAAAAACCTTCATCGTGGTTTAAAATTACACTATTGAGTTTTCTACAGTAAAAGCAATATTTTAATTGCCTGTGTCCATATATTCGCTGGGCCAGCGTTTGGCGTAATTGTGTAAGGGAAAACCGATATCACTTTTGTTCTTTAGATCACTGGCACTGAGCACTTCACTATATGATTCGCGTCTTCTGGTTGGTTTCGGAGTCAGCGGAGCCGCTGCTAACTCCTGTTGGCAGCGACTCTCGGTGCGGCGTCGAGGTCTCGGAGGCGGCGGAGTCACCGCGGTTTGCTGCCGGCGGAATCCTGGTCCTTCGAGCCGGATGTGTGTTTTGTGTGCCGCTGTGTGTTCGATTAAAACTCGAACATACGTATTCGTATTTATATCATAGCAATTTAGAATTGATACCAAAAAGCCAATTTCAGTAGGAACATGTCAAAAATAAAAAAAAAGACAGACCCTGTTTCAGAGGAATAGCTTAAAACCGTTATAGCCCGTTTGTTTCCTGTAAGTAACCACAGTACCTATGAATTATAAAACAGTAGTGCAACTAACCGAGTAGAGAATCTTGAACCACTCCGATACAAATCTTTCGAAGCAAAACCTGGCTAAATAAATTGACGCTAATAACGGTCACTGAAGGGAAACTAAAATAATAACGATTGTTGTGTGTATCTAGATGTATTGTCTGTTTAGAATTACAACTTTTCATGTCTGTGTACGAAATATGTTTGTTTTCCTAAATTACGCTACTGTTGTATCTATTCACTATGCCATAATGGAGTCACGTAGGGTGGCCAACTTTTATTAGATCCATCATGTCGGGTGCGGTGCATTAAACCATGTTTTCACGCATCATTTTCTAAGAATATTGTAACGTGTATACTGTTCTGTGTTTTGGGATCACGTCTCTCAGTTATGGAGAGAACTACGTGTTTGGGTAAAACCTTTAAGTTGAAAGTATAATTGAGAGGTTGCTTGATGATAATTATACCAAAAATAAACAATGAAGTCAATTAGTGCGTTGATTCAACGAAATTTAAGCTCTTAACTATGAAATAAGAGACATAGGTTGTCTCTCTGCCTGTAACCTAATATTTAACTCGAGATTTGTCCTCGTAAAAGCAACATTACCTCCTATTGCGTCGTAGACAAATAAAATGATAATACTAACGACAAAAAATAATCATTGCACGTAGTGAATAGTGTATAAAATGTAATCTAGCATATAGTAGTATTTATTGCCAATATAAAACTATAGATACCGCAAATCAGCTTAGCAATAAAGTGGAACATTTATACCAATCACGAGTCAATTATTCAACATCAAACTACAATTTTGAGGAGTAATGTACTGTGTAATAATGTACATTGGAGCTTGCCACGGATTAGAATGAATGGAATAATACCTTGCGATATTGGTAGAGGGTTTGATCTCCAATTGTAAGAAAAGTAAGAATTTCTGAGGAAAAGTGTTACCGTGGTGCCTATCTATATCTAGCAGTAGCACCAAGCACCATTGCCATATTTATATCCATTATATCTATGATAAAAATAGTCAATAAATGCGCTACCGAAATGTCACGTGGTTAATCACTTATATTTTGTATTGTTGACAATACTTATCGCTGATGGAATATCTCTTTGGTTTTTCCTTGAGCGATGCTTGATAAGAAAATCTATTAACACAATAACATTGGAAAATAAGGAAACATTAAGTTTTCGAGGGCTGTTAATCTACAGCATCTTTCAATCAAAGATGAGGTGGCAATTTTATCTCTCGGTGAAATTTCACTCTTGGACATTATCTCTCCATTAGTCGCTACTCCGTGGCGCCAGCGTACATTGTTCAGCCGGCTGCGTGTTACTCTGTATATTAGGCGATTTGTTATGTTGTTGCCCAATTTTCTCGCTACACTGTACCCGCCATACTGAGTTGTGAAATAGGAGGCCCGAGCTAAAAATTCAGCGTGAAATTATTTCGAATGACGGAATGAAGGATATT
Source organism: Orthosia incerta (assembly GCA_948252205.1). NCBI lineage: Eukaryota > Metazoa > Arthropoda > Insecta > Lepidoptera > Noctuidae > Orthosia > Orthosia incerta. The sequence continues at coordinate 27,394,783 of OX411749.1, forward strand.
GGTGTATCAATCTATATCTGCCTCATTGATATGTTATTATTTATTCTGTACTTTCGTAAATAGAGTTTTACCAAGCGTAAAATTATCTCTTTTATATTTTATTATGAGGCGTTCCATTCATTAAGTTAATAAAGAAACAGAACTTACACTATTTGTACTGTCTCCACCCACTTATGAAAATTCACAATTTACTACGTACTGTCTGGAATACCATTAAAAGACACGTACAGCAGGATGCCAGAATATAAACATGTAGAACAAAAACTGTGTACCGCAAATATGATCAAATATGACGTCTCCGTTCGGTTCTAGTTCCTTGAAATATGAAATTTGTAAAGTTTGACAGCCTAATACGTTATCCATAGAAGCACGAGACTGAATGTAAACAGACAACTACCCACTTTACAATATAGATAGTAATAATACACTATACTATACCAATATTTGCTTTGATATTAATTTATTGGTGTACATTGGTTAGTAAAGATTTCCTTCGAAATTAGCAATTGCTGTACTTCAATATCTTTCAAAATAGTGTTGTGAAGATAGGCATCTACTATTCTTCATATTTTTATTCTGTATCTAGCAGTTGTTTCATAGATAGGCAGGTACCTATTGTATACTAAGCTCGCCAAAGTAATACGATATAAATTCTTATTTTAAATAAAAAACTTTCAGATATAAAGCTATATCATTATGTAGAAAAAAGTCCGAAAGATGCCAAATACCATCCTAAACACCACGACATCCGCAAACAAAATGCACTGAACCTAGTCCATATATATTTGCCACGCGACGTTTAATATTAGATCCAACGAACATCGTTCGCTATTGTTTCTCTAAACTTCTTCTAGTTTATAATAGTCTGTTTAAAGGGTAGTTGCTGTTTGATCCATGCAATATAATTCGAGTAAAATTTTACTGAGCACAAACAAGTATTTTCCCAGTTTCAGAGGACCTCAGATTAACTTAGTAAATATTTAGCATTAAATAGCAATTCGAAAAAGTTATACCGCCTCAACTGAGTGATCAGAAAAGAAATGATTAAAAAAAAACAAATAAAATAAAAAATGGTTTACTTATCGTAGATAAATAATAGATACATAGCGTCATTCAAAGGTATTGATAAAAAGTTAATTATAGTTACATTACTGAAGTTAAGTCAAAATAAACTTAAAAAAAAACTTAATAAGTATTGCGTACGAAACAGGTGAGATATTCACCTTAACATTAACAACATACGGGTGCGTCTCGCTGTGTAAGTTTTTATTTAACTTTGTGTTGCTCTAATGCCAGCGATGTTTCAAACTTTTTGTTATTACATATATTATGTTAGTTAGAAATACTGTTGAACACATTATGGAGATTTGAGTTCGTAAGTTGTTTAATACAATGTGTTTAATATGCATGAAGCATACTTGTAGTTTCGTATTACTTCATCAAAAGTTGATATTTTACACAAAAATGTTATGCAGGAAAAAAAATTAAGTAGTGGCATAGAAAGAGCTTACATGATTTAACATAATGAACCTACATCAATTTAAAAATAAAATGTCGTTGTCGTTTCGTTGTTTATATATCGTTTAAAGGATATTTTTAAATTCCAACAGAATAAACGAGGCAACCGCCATTCCTAATTGAAACTGCCGCAATGATACTGTATGATACTCCTTATTTTCAGACTGAATTGAACTATTGGACCCAAAGTTAAAAATACCTTAGCCAACCAAGTGGACTGTTTTATTTTGTCTAATATTAATCCATAGAAACCAACCAATTAAAACGGAAAACCTTGACACCAAAAGGTCCTCCCATTAATCTTTCAACCACAGTACCTTAAATGTCACCTACAGGGAAAGAAATAAAAAGAGCGCCGTTCCATTTCATGTAACAATTAGAAGGAGGGAGTAAAAAAGGCCAAGGCTTAGGGACCTCACAATAAATTATTAAGGAGACAAAGTTTTGTCTGTACGTTTTTTTATGTCTAAGGAGAAACTTGGACAGTCATTAATCCTCTGGCCGACGTATTAAACGGGATAAAGCGATTTTTATTACGCCAACTTTTCTTAACGTCGATTTAAAATAATCTTCGGTTACATTCGGATTATTTGTAACAGCTTCACAATCGTTTGAGAGTTTTTCGGGACTCGTCGGGGTTGGGTTGAATTTTAAAGAACCTAATCGTTCATTTAATTTGGTCCTTACTCTTTTTCTTTTATCGTTTTCTTTCGTAATTTGTAGATGTTGTGTAAACTTTGGGACAATTTATGTTGTTTATAGAATCCAATTTATTTTAGGTAATTTAGTTTTATTCAAGACGGAATGAAGGCAGTGTCCGTTCTTTTTATTTTTCTTTTATTACTAAGCAGCGTTTGTTTCACTGCTTTCTACATTTTTGGAAGTCAAGATAGAAACATAAAGAAAACAATATCGCAAAAGATACAATCACATTTCTTGGATACTCTAAAAGTATAGGTACCCAAACCAGTTTAATTATATATTTTTATAATTCTTTTGAAATTTCGAGGCAAATAAAGCTTTTACTTTGGCCCACAACATCAAAAAAGTATGAGCGAGCTTCCTTGAAACCAATAGACAGTTTCTCCAAGTTGATTGTCAATACATTTGATATATCGCTAGGTTCCCCGCTCAAATGTTATAGCAGCCTGACACGGCTAATGTTGGCCGCGCACAGTTTACACGGCAAACGCATTAACACCGCAAATTTGTTACGACGTTACAAAGATAACACGTACGGTATGTTTGCGAACTGAGCCAATAATATTTGATAAATGTTAGCGGCTTTTAGAAGATGTGTTTTGAGAAAATATACTTGGGTTGTTATTGGTGGATGTACCCTAGTGTGAAATGGTTGGCGCATTTTTTGGCTCCCGGGTGAAAAAATATACGGTCCTGATATAATTTTTTGGTTAGTATAACTTTACATTTGTTTTTTTTTTTATTATTGGCAAAAATCATAATTTTTTCTTCCTAATAGTATCTTTCAATGTGGGGATAGCGACACGAAAATAATTTTAACTTCTACATTTAATGACGTTACATAAACACACTCAACATTTATTTAATAAATACAAAGTTAAGATCTAGGTATCTACTAGTCTTATGCACTAGTATAGCCAACATTTTAATTTGTTGACATAATATCACCCCTATTAGTTAAGCTACATTACTAGTAAAGCAATTGTAAGATGCCCGATACACGTGAATCGTGAACGTGAAGAAATTTATTAAGATCAAATGTGTCCAATATACGAACACAACTGTATTTTAGCTCTAGTGTAATCGACACTTACACCTGGAGTTGCCCACTGCAAACCATGTTGTAAAAATAATAAATAAGAAAACGGACGCCACGTCTGTGGATAAATTGTAAAGCAGGAGTTTTGGTTTTTTTGTCGGTAGGCACCTTGATGAGTCCGACACAGCAGAGCTGGCTCGTAGGTGAGACAACTCGGGCGTCCATGAGGATTTATCGTGGCTAAATGTTGATCTCAGAGTTGACAGCGCACTTAGAAGTAACAGAACCGTAGTTAGTAAGTCATTCGTTGACTAAATATAAATACTCTATTCTTGTCGTCGGTAACAAGATATTAAGAAATTACTGTTAACAACAGGTGTCCTCCAGGGAACAGGGGTCATACGACACTCACTTCGCAATTCACTAAAAGGTCATTTTATAAACTGATTACCTAAGTAACCTGCGTTGTAGTTTGTCGTGGGCGTTTTAATGTCCTTTCTGAATTATCAGGCTGGAAAAGCGTAGTAGGTTCAGTAGAGTCATGAGTATGAAATTTCACTTACTTATTTTGCAATTGACTGTCTCAAATATCAGCAAATACTTTTAGTTACTTTAAGGACTACAGGATGATTTTTGGTAAGTTGAGTAAGTTGGGAAGTTGGCCTGGGGGAGGCCTAAGTGCAGCAGTGGATTTCTATCAGCTGAAATGATGATGATGGTATATATCGTTTTTATCCCAGTTACTGTATACAAATTAAAAATCATTTCTGAACTATAAAATAAAAAATCGCTTTACCAATATATTTCAAGTAAGTACAGTATTTTAAAAACAGCACAAAATCTCAAGTTAGTTCTAGGTCGAACAAACTAAACAGAAATAGAACAACAAGCATTGTATCCCACGCAACGTCCGGGGCAACCTCTTTGAAACTCATGTTTAAGAAACAAGATTGCGGAGTCAGTTCAATGAATATAAGCTCCGTGCAGAATTTCAATGCGACGTCACTTAAAGAAACTGAAGAAACTTTATCAAGAATATCTCTACTGGAGCGGACGAACCCTTGAAACAATAAATGGAAATAAAATTTAAGTCTATAGCGGTCTTGTCCGCGATTTAGATGAAAGAGAAAGAAATTGTGTTAATATTATAATTTTACGGAGGTTCTACATTTAGATGTATTTGTGATAATGTTCAGTTTAGGTTACAGGATAAACAACTTGTGTCCTGTCCTGTATTTACCTATACCTGCTATCTAAAGTATTATGAATGTACAATTTATTTCTTAATGTTCCAAAACCACTACAATAATGACCGCGCGTGTGTAACCTCCCTAACATTACAGAAAACACGCAAACAAAGCGAGATAAGGGCGGCTGCAAATGACAGCTGTCTCTTGCCGTTGCCGAGATACGAAACAAAGATTGACAACAACAGACGGCAGTATGAATTATTAAGGTGTAATTTTTGGACTGCTTCTCAGATAACGTGGAAGAATGGTATCAGTTGGAGTGTCACTCAGACTTTACTTTGAGATTCTTTGAAGATTTTATTTATTTTAAATTATCCATCATAGCATTATTTTTAAAAGGTAGTTTTGAATCAGACACAGTTAATTATTTTTATAATTCCTGGAATTGTGTTTTGAGAAAAGGACATTACAATCTCTGAATTAGGTATTATATGATCGATTAATTTATTTTTCGAAAAATAAACCACTTCCTCAAAACTTTATTTATTGAAACTTTTGAAGTACTGACAGGCCCTTTGATAAGTTTTTTTGTAAGAACATAACTTCTCTGGAGCGCTTCTTTATCAGAATAAAGTCGGAACATCTCCAGTCTGCCCATCGCTTCGGCGGCATCTTTCTACAGACAGTAGAAAGATGCCGCCGAAGCGATGGGCAGACTTTAGCACAGGTTCTCGATTAATATTACACCTAGAACAATCTGAAATCACCTTGCTCTAGATTTCGAAAGATTTGATATTAATTTAGTATCGAATAAAGCTTACGAACTAGTTAGATTTGAATCAGTTACCTACTACCTAAGCACTTAGTATATGGCTGACAAGATTATAAGTACATATGAAGTAGACTATGAACGACACTCACTGATAATAACGATGTCTCAGACTTTCGCCCTATTTCGCTGAAGATTTTCCGATTCAGTTCATGAAGTTTTATCTATTATCAAATGATAATATTTTTATTATAGCTTCGGTGACTTGTTATTACAAATGTTCTTTTGATGTTTTGATAAATCAGTTGGAATAGTTATTTTGTTCTGGTATTTTTACTATCGGAATATTGTCATATTGTAAAATTGTCGGGCCAAAGACCTTCTGCCCTCGATCTTCGTTTAGAATTATTGGAGTATCAATATTTTGATCGTTTGTTACTGTTATGATTCGTATCTTTATTATTTAACTAAGTGTTCCAATTCTGTAAGCATCTAGAAAGCAAAATGATAAACAATAATAAGTATATTTTGTACTTAATCCGATGACCTGCTTGTAATATGGCAGAAATAAAAAAATATTGGGTATGTAGTATAAGATACAATCAAATAAAGCAAGTACACTTTCAAACGTCTTACTAAACCATAACAGCCTAATAAAAGTTAATTCAAAAAGTCAAAAAACCCGACTGCTTAACAAGCGAACTAAAAAGACGTAAACAGAGACAGAAGAAAATCATGCCGTGTCAGTCGGAGGATACATATTCGCGAGCTGGCTGACCAAAACCAGATGCGAATAAGGTACATTTAAAATATAACTATAATGTATTACTGAAATCACCTCTTAAAACCCTTTACTTTGATACCCCACACGAAGAAATGAAATAGAAAAGATTGGGCCCCCACAATATGGTGCCCAAAATCTGGCATTTTTCAATTTTCCAATTTTAATGTAGCCAGTGATACTCGCAAGGTTAAGACAAATCGATTGACGTAAGAATCATCAATATCGACCAACGCGTTTAGTCTCTAGAACGCCACATAGGAACATACATAGACTGATAAACATATTACCCTCCTTCGGCAGTCGGGTAAAAAAAAACAAAATAATCAAAACTCGATTAAAATGAATAGTGTTCTTAAGCTGAAATCTTGATTTTCGATGCGAAATCACTGTCTAAAAAACTAAAACATTAAACAGCCGTTTTCTTTTCACACAAATAAATTGCACTAAATCCAGGCAAAATAATAGAAGCCGAACATCTCAAGTAGAACTAACGTAGCAACTTGTAAGTAATCTGTGCTAACTTACTAGCGCGGCACGTACGTCGACAAAGTTAAGATAGAAGATAAACACGGACCTACACGAGGATATTTCATTGGGTCAGCAGTTAACGCAATTTGTTTGGACGAGGCATTCACGGCGCCCCGGGCCGGGCAAGATGAGCCAACTAGTGTAGGAGGCGGCTCAAGAGATAAGTGGCAACGGTAGCAGTTAGTTTGTGAATATATTATTAACATTATATTCATACGTATGTAAGTGGTGTACAATAAAGTATATAATAAATAAATAATAAGATGCTCAGTTCACAACGTAAACTCAATTGTTGAATTGATGGCAGATAAGAGAGCTTACCTGACCCATCATAATATTCACATGAATATTTTTTAACGAAAAAGAATAAAGACTAATTTCCCACCTATGTTCACAGATTTTAGTTGCTTTATTTTTATAGACTAATTAAGTTTATGCATATCATGAGACTGCCATGACCCTGCGCATTTGCGTCCAATATTGATCATGATCAGCAGATCACAAATCAGCAGATCACAATCATGATTTCACTATCTAGAGATTTTGCGATTATACGTGCTAATCCGTCAACCGACGTCATATACATACCTACCTACAATTAATCTGTATTGCAATTATCGATCGATTGTACGCCAGCCGCCTGCAACAATCTGTGATAACTTTGCATTGAAATTATCACAGACAAAAGTAAAGTTATCACCGACTTGCTAATCATAACCCATAAAAGCCTCACCAATAACAATAAGTCACCTCCGCTACCTCTCTTAACATACACGCCCCTATTAAGGTTCTCCAACCCTGAAATTAAATCGGCCGTGTGATTTACATTTTAATATGGCAAGAGGCTCACCTGTGTTAAAACGGATTTATTGTATTGACGTTACGACATTAGCTGTCCATCCCATCGTAAACTTCCTACGATTTTCAACGTTTATGCTGATAGAATTGACTCCCCTGATCAAGTTGTTCCGGGTGAAATTGTTTTAAACGAAATATACGACCTTGTGGTGCTTTAAGCACCGTGTGAATCAGACAAAGAAAAATTGCATCTTTCAATAGGTCACCTGGGGGGTGACCATAAGCTCTTAGAGCGGTATCAATTTGAGATCGAATAAGGGACAGATGTATCTGACGTGTATACATCTGTCACTTACTCGATCTCAAATTGATACCGCTCTAAGAGCTTATGGTCACCCCCCTGAGGTAGACCTCAATGTACGCTAAAGCCATAATTCAGGAGATTATTGCATCACCTATGCATGCTATTTATCTTCAAGATTTTGATGTGGAAACACGTAAGATACTAATGGCACTCCATAATTATTATTTACGAATATAGATTGCCAAACAAAAGAATATAATTATTTTGTGAGGTCACTTTCAAACAAAGTTTTAATTACACAAAATATAAATATTAATGGTTTCTTTCTTCTCAATAATATACAGCGGAAGTGTCGTATTAAGATAACAGAGACACTTATAAGCAGCTGTAAATCATTATGGCTGAGCTTATCTAGCTTAGGTATTATAAAATAAGTAGGTATGCTCAATGTGCAACGTAGATTTCTTTCATTTTATCAACCTTATTAACCAAATAGGATTGTTTAAATCCACATTGAATTTCTTATTGGATTTTATTTTCTATGCAAAGTCAATATTAAAGAGATGAGATGAGACACCATCAAAAACATAAATGTGAAAAAGGGAGCCAAGTTCAATACTAAGAATATGCGCGGATATTGATAACGCCGAAAAAGAATTGAGATCCTAGAGACCTTTTTCACATTTATGTTTTTGATGGGATATCACTACTTTTTTACATTCATAATAAAATTAATACCAAATGGTGTTTGTTAATCTACTGTATTTTATTACGTTTACGGAGTATAATTGTCTTTTTTGTGTTGTTTTCTATATTTTCTTGTACCTTTGAAATATTCAAATGAATTGTCCATTCAGGAACTTTTTTACGCGGTTTCTGTTTATCCATAATTTGGCCAAGTCAGGGCGGTATAACGTGCGCAGGTGGTTGTACTCTACAATAAAGCTCTCTTGTGCCTTGATTTGACTTGGATCTAAATTGATAACGATGTACTCCATCTAAGGTTTTAACTCTGGAGAGTCCAACGTAAGTCTGCCCTTTACTAAATATAGAGAAGCCTGTGTCGAGAAGAGCACTGTCAAGGCTAAGGCCTTTCAATTTATGGATAGTAATAGCGTATGCCTCAGATGAAATAAAAAAAGGTAGATAGCGCACTTAGAACAGAAAAATGTAACCACTTTTTGAACTATGTGTGAGTCACTGCGGTGTTGCCACTTTTTAAAAAAAGTCCCTCAACTTATTTAAATGGGTTTAAATATTAATTTCATAATTATGGGTAAGTACTTCATATGCGAATGTGAAAGGAAATCTTTCTCTTTGTTTTTAATAAACGCGTGCAGTCGCCCCTGTCGTTGACATGTGTCGCTCGTGTGTAAGAGCACCGAGCAGCTCAGAAAAAGTTATTTTACTTAAAAATACAACAAAGATTATGTGAAGTAGGTATATTACAAAAAAAAAAAATACAAAAACAACCATTCCATGGAATTAAAAATATACTTTTTCAGATGAAATGTATAAGTATTTAAGTAAGTACAAAATATAACATTAACTTATAACAGAATGCTAACAAACTTAGTGAACTTTAAAAACCGGCCAAGTGCGAGTCGGACTCGCGCACGAAGGGTTCCGTACCATTATCGCAAAAAAAGGCCAAAAAATCACGTTTGTTGTATGGGAGCCCCCCTTAAATATTTATTTTATTCTGTTTTTAGTATTTGTTGTTATAGCGGCAACAGAAATACATCATCTGTGAAAATTTCAACTGTCTAGCTATCACCTTTAATGAGATACAGCCTGGTGACAGACGGACAGACAGACAGACGGATCGCGGAGTCTCAGTAATAGGGTCCCGTTTTTACCCTTCGGGTACGGAACCCTAAAAAAGATTTAAACAAGGTGAAATATTTCTGACATGCAGTCGGATGTCAGAAATAGGTTGTACTTTTTGTGTATTCTTTAACATAATGAAAAATTTTTTTTTTTTTACCACATTAGACGACGATGGCTGCCATTATGGTTCATTTCGGCTTAGTCTTATAGCATTTACCCATTCGTTTCTTATTAAAGTTTTCGGTGGAAACCTAAAACCATAATATTTGATAGCAAAATAGAAGGTACTCATAAATTTAAACAAAAATAAATTAGTTAAGAACTAAATGTTTACCTTGACTTTGATTTATGTAACATACATAAAATCATGTGATTTAATAGAAAGTAAACATTAATTAGATAAACTCTCTACTCAATTATTTTTCTTTGACTTTGCCTACAATTTAATTACCCACATTTTGGGTAATTAGAAATAAGAATTACTGGCAACACTCTCCCAATACGTCAATTTCGGGAAAATAACATTATCTGTTCCGAATAACCTCAAAATTATGTTGGAAAACCAAAAAACAAATAGTTTTGTGTGTAATTACGTGTGAAACGATACTCCTAAAGACTTTTTGTTCAATATAGTGTTGTTTTTGCACCACTTGACAACACAGGACGGCATTTTTTAGGCAAAGTTATTGCACGACGGTCCGTGAGATACTAACAAAAATCAGCGTAGTTTTATTGCTTGTGTGTGCGTGAGCGCGTGTGTTTATTGAATCGGCTGAGTTTTGTTGGCTTCACCTAAACTATAGGCCGTGCGCTATCTACCTTTTTTTATTTCATCTGAGGCGTATGCTAAGCAAATGGAGAATTGTTCCCTGTTAATTAACATATACATTACTTAATATCTGAATCTTGGTCTTGAATCGTTCTAGTATTAAGGGGGGTATTCCACTCGTTATTAGGGTCCGTCTGTCTGTCTGTCACCAGGCTGTACCTCATGAACCGTGATAGCTAGACAGTTGAAATTTTCACAGATGATGTATTTCTGTGGCCGCTATAACAACAAATACTAAAAACAAAATAAAATAAATATTAAAGTGGGGCTCCAATACAACAAACGTGACTTTTTTGCCGTTTTTTTGCGATAATGGTACGGAACCTTTCGTGCGCGAGTCCGACTCGCACTTGGTCGGTTTTTTTATATTCACGTAAAGACCTTAAAATCCACATAAAAACCGGCTGTCATCAATTTTGATTGCTGATTCTTACATTACAGGCACTTTAGGTAAGTGTTCCTAATAGAATCAATTTATTGAAAATGATATTAAATGACTATAAATTACTAATTTCAGATTTATTCCTGTGTATTCACCCAATGAGAGCAGTGGTGGCCCAGTGGTATCGGCCGCGACTTACAAGTTGTAGGTCGTGGGTTCGAGCCCAGGTAGGCGCTTTACTTTGTGTAAATCATTTCATAACCACTGCTCTCAAAACGGTGAAGGAAAACATCGTGAGGAAACCGGCATGCATGTCCTAGAACCAAAAATTCGAAGACATGTGACATTCACCAACCCGCACTGGGCCCGCGTGGTGGATTACGGCCCATTCCCTCTCATAGAGAGGAGGCCTGTGTCCCAGCAGTGGGAACATTAATAGGCTGATGATGTGATGCGATTCACCCAATTACCTATCTGGATGCCAAATTTGAACTTTCTAGGTCATCTGGAACTGGGTTTGAGTTTTGATCTATGGGTCAGTCAGTGATAAAAATGACGATTTTTGGACGCTAATATCTATAAATAACTGTTAGAGCTATACGAGTAATATAGCTCTAACAGTTAACTACAAAGCTAACTAAGTTAACTATAAAGTTCATCTATAAATAACTTCATATGTTTATAGTTCATCTTAGCGATTTTTATACATAAACGAAATTTCACGTGTTTATGTTAAATAGATTTACTAAAATAAGGATTTTAGTATTTATTCATGAATGTATTAACATATATACAATAGATTTTGAGTTATTAAGATGACAAAAGTGGTTCATGTAATATTACACACAGCTGCTGCGTCGCCAGTTCCTTTTTTGCTTGAACTTGGCTTGACACGCTGCCGAGTGTCTAGATTTATGCTAGTCCTTGAACGCTCAGAGAGCACTATAATTTGGTAACCACCTCAATTTGACCGGCTACAATGACAAGTGGCCATAATATTGTGGTCCGGACGTTATTAAACGGACCAATCATGTATTGGACACAGACTGACAGCTCACTGAAATCAATGTCAGTACGTGTACCTTCAAGTATGATGGCATGTGGTTAGTATCTACTATTAGCCGTGATGCCAAATTGCAAGTTATTATGAAATCACACCTATTTGTGATACCTACTCATATCTACTCAAATTAGCATTGTATTTAATAGTTAAAGCTAAAATGTTATTGCTTATAGTTTTTGGTTACCAATGCACATTGTTCGAACTATCCGTATTATGATTACATCCACAGTTTTTATGAAAATGTAAATAAATATTTATAAATAGTATTTTATCAAAGTTTAGAGACTAATATTTGTACGCGATCATGTTCCAAACGACCGCTTTACTAAATTAGCTTACCTGGAAATCGTTGAAATCACAAAAAGGGAGCGCGTACCTTACCGACGGCAATTCCTATGAAATATTATAAGACATTACGCCGTTCGGTCGGACTCACTATATAAACTATGTGCTATTACCACAATGAGAGTTTAAGTCTGGGGAGAGTGTGCCCAAATGGAACGAGTGTCGTCAGCAAGGCAAACACCTCACCTTAGAGACCGCATTATTCATGAACCTATTTATTTGTATTGCTTACTTGCGTTGTTTTCGTCTCGAGCTCTTTGCTTCTGAGCTGGCTAGCTGATATTTTTACATAATCATTATTAGGTCTTGAAGGCTATGGAGATGTGGAAAAGGTTTCTTAGAAATGAAATTGGACGAGTAAATCATGGATGACGACAACGTTATGTTGCTATTTCTATTTTTTTTAAACTGATGTTGCCTTTGGACCTAGAGCTGTGCTGGACGGAGCGTGAACTTCATCAGTCGAGAGCTCTCAAGCTTAATACTAATGTTCAATTAGCCTCTTACCATGCGGTGATCACTCCCGGTTTTCACCAAATTGGTCACAGAGACATCACGGAACATTTGCTTCTTGGTTGTCATGATGAAGTCGATCTCATTGTTTGTTCCACCATCGGGGCTTCACGCTTTTTGAAGAAGGAGTTCATCATATAGCGGCCGGTGGTTCCGTCGTCCAACTCCAAATTGCCCCACTTGCAGCTCATCCTCGTCTCGTTTGCCCAGTTTCGCGTTGTTGAAGTCCCCCATGACAACGGTGAAGTTAGTTTTGAAACTATGCATGGCTCTGGAGATATCCTCATACATGGTCTCTACCTCTTCGTCAGGGTGTGTCGAGGTTGGGGCGTAGACCTGTTTGACCTTCAGTGAAAATTTTGAGAATATTCTGAGTATAAGGTACGTCACCCTGGTCAACACACTCTCGATCTTCACCACGTTGTCACAAGGGACTTGTGGACGATAAACCCGACACCACCCTGGGACTGCCGTTCAGCCTCTCGGAAATAGAGCAGGTTACCGGATTTGAGGATTAGCGAGAGAGGGGGAATCTTCGGACTTCAGATAACCCTATAATTCTCCATCGGAACCTGCTCAATTCTTCCTCGAGTTCGGCCATCTTCTCGTCGGTCCGCAGTGTTCGCGTGTTATACGTTGTCAGGTCCAGTTGTCGGTGTTTATTGCCAGGTCCACTCTGGGGATTCTTCGCACCCCTTGTCACGCCATCGCCTCGACCGCTACCGTAGTCAAGGGTAGACAGGCTGCCGGGCACTCAGGGCCGTTTTTTAGTTGTTCTATTCATTTTGGTTTGGGAGAGGTTTGCCGTAATCGCCACGCTTGGCAGGTGGGTTGGCGATCGCAGTTTGTTCTTAAAGTGCACAGAGAACGCTGCTGCCCATTCTCTGGTGTTTCCCTTAGTCGCCTCTTACGACAGCCACGGGAAGATATGGGATGGTGAAATTATTTACGTCCATACCATACGGTACGCAAAGGTCATGAAACCTTAATCTAAGATTTGTTCTTGTGAAATCGAAGTCTTCCGACCATAAACCTGATAAATAAAATCGATAAAAACTGTTTCATTATAATACCGATAATCGCGATTATAAACAACAAAATTATAAGTAAATCGTCTTTTCGTTCAAGATTTATTCGATTACTGAGAATATAGTTTTATCAATGTGTCTTCGGAGTTAATAGAGTTATCGAATGAGATCTTATCGACTTATAACGTGCTCACTGACTAATCGATATATTTAAATAACGTTTAATGGTAGGTAAATCAATTCCCTTCTGCGCATTTGTCTGAAAAAAATAACATACAACGTGATAGCTGATTAAATATTTCTCGTTAATCCAAAACAACGCCCTAATTGCACTGTGTGAAGTATTATTGAATTCAAATAAAATACGTCAGACCAGTCTTGCCAAATCAATCTTACTGGAATCGAGCCTGCAACCGTATAAATCAGCCTCAGCGCCAAACAAGACATCAACCCTTAAGCAATACAAATTAAAACAAAAAAGATATTAATTATTATTATCTATTATTTAGTGCGCTCAATTCAAAGAAAAAATAAGTTAATGAATGAAAATTAATTAGCAAGGTATTATTTTAAAATTAAATTTTCAATAGGTAGGTTTGTATTCCCCGTTATAAGCAAACTACCGGTATCACCACTTAAAATAATCAAATAAATTTCTTATATAAAGAGGTAATGTTTTGATTTAAATCAAATCACAGTTATCAAATCAAAGTTTACATCAATCATAGAAGCGTTATCTTCCAGATTGTACTCTACTCTACTGCTACTGTTTGCGCTATTTGAAACATCCGCTCTATGATATTATTATATTTAAAACTTATCTAGATCTAACGATATTTTTACAATTATGTAGGTATGTTATGTAGTGTTATTAGCAATGATTACGTCAGTGAAATAGTTACAAACGTCTTCCTAAATATATAATGATAATGAGCCCTTTCCCCTCTCTCCTTTGTATTTGTATCTAAGCTTGTTTTTTTTTAGACTTTTCAATTGTATATATGTTAATATATTTTTTCCATTGTATTGATTGATAAAAAGGCTATTACAGGATTCCGTAAGAGAAAAAAAAAATATCATCAGTTTGCCATCTGAAAATGCTCTGTAGCAGTCCGGAGTTTGAATATATGGCAATATTAGGCTCGTTCCTGTTACATATGGGACTTAAACATAGTTGGAGATGTGGATTTACTATAGGTACTCCTCTGCTCAACTCTTCGTGGAATGCCAAACCAAGAACGGAAAATTTGTAAATTACCTGTTATTTCTTTGCAACGACCAATTTTTTTTTTTTATTTAGTTGTGCTCGCGCTTGACCACTATCTCACCTAATGGTAAGCGATGATGTGGTTGACGTTGAGGCACGGTTTCCTTAAAGAAAACTAATCACTCTAGACATAAAAACCGATCTGCAGCAGCAGGCAGTCCCAAATTTTGTATATATTAAAAAAAGTATTTTCTTTTCGAAATACAAAACACTACCTCCCAGACGAAGGGTAGTGTTCTCTATTTCCTTATAAATCTTACATTTTTAGCTTTGACTCAACGATTGGTTCAAAAGCACACACTGCATACAAAATTAACTGACGAGAGAAGCTCAATCCTCCTGACCATTTTCCAAAGACAACTTTCACAGGTGGGGGTTCTCGGATGGTTCCGATACCCACTGCTTGTGCGGTGTCTACGCAGACCATGGCCTACCTTTCGTCCTGCACCGCATGCCCTGTAACCTGTACATGTGAGGACCTTATGGTTGCGTCAGCAAATGGTGATGCCGTAGTTGAATACTGGGCCTAACATAACATTTAGAAGCTGTATTTGCCACCGACACGCTAAAAAGAAGTAAAGACGATTGTGGAAATACGAAAATGTAAGGTATTGATCACGTGACATTTTGATAATTCCATACATTTGTGACATTTTACCAATCACTATCGCGACGTTTTCGTTGATAGAATGTCACTTGTCTAGAGCCGGTCTGTATCTGAATAGAGAAGTCACAGGGTTGGCTTTGCTTATGAGATGCTTGCTGCACTTGGTGGTACGCAAAGCTTACCAGCGAAGAGGCGCTGGATCTTGGCTCCACAGCCTTGCGCAACGTTGCTTGCCTGTGGGTCTTCAAGTGTGCACAAGAACTTCCTTCTTCACGTTGAATTGATTGCTGACAGTGATTTCACCCTCTCCCTTCCAATACTGAACTACCAGGTGTACTGCAGGGTACCATTTGGTTAATACACCGACTAGTCGTCGTCGTAACGTGGATCCGTAATAACAACCGCACAGATCGTAACGTGGATCTGTGCGGTTGTTATTACTTTGCCACGGGCCTCTATGAGTTGAAATGTGTATGTGCAAAGCATATCGTTACAATTTCAGTTTTCTGTTACCCTGAAAGAGCTATATTTTTACGAAATATGTATCTATACATCTATATAATTATACATAACAATAAATTGTAACTCAGTGATATCTTTATTTTGAAGATATTTAAGAAAATTTTATACCCACGTATAAAATTTTCTTAAATATCTTCTGTTATTTTTGGCATCTATTTTATCAGCAATAGATGCCTTAAATAACAATTTTGGAATTTTTGTTTGTCTGTCATGGAGGCTGTTTGTATGCGGTCGACGCAAAAACGACTGCACGAAATTGGATGCGGAAAATTTTTCAATAGTAAAATTTTTGGTCAAGCTAGAGTAAATCCATGACAAACACAATTTTTCTACAGTTAAATACAATATAATTCAAATTGAAGCCAAACATTTGGATAATGGGGGATGTTGGATGATGGGGAAAAGTTTGTATGCAATGCAAGGTAAGCTAAGTGTCGTCATTCTAAATCCAATATGGCGGACGGCCCAAGATGGTGGACTAGTTATTTGTTGTACACTGCCATGATATGGGTATCAAATGAAAGGGTTTGCTGAGAAAAATACGAAAATAGCTCGTTTTAAAAACAAGATTTTTAATGCATAATTTTATTTATTATGATTACAAGCTTTTATTTAACTTGCAATGTAAGTTTGTATGTAAGTGTGTTCGGGTTAAATATTGCAACTGAATTTTAAAGCAGTTATCCTCCACCGATTAAGATGAAATTTTGCATACACGTTTAGTTTGGATGGCAATGCATGGTTAGCTAAGTGACGTCATTCTAAATCCAATATGGCAGACGGCCGAAGATGGTGGACTAGTTATTTTATGTGCACTGTCATTATGTGGGTATCAAATGAAAGGGTTTGCTGAAAATAATTCGAAAAAGCTTGTTTTAAAAAAAGATCTTTTAATGAATAATTATATGACACACATTGTCAACTGGGCTGGACTGGCGGAGTATAGATCAGCCTTCCAAACCGTACGTTGCAGGTTCGGCTCCAAGCTTTCGCAATATTTTTTCAAGTACAATTAACTAATTTTTATACCTATATATTTCCAAATAATAATAATTTCTAATTCATAATTTTGTCATAAAGTTCATAAGGTTGACTGGTAGAGAATGCCTTGTGGCATTAAGTCCGCCTATGTACCACTATTGTACATGAAGTTTAAATAAATAAATAAATTGAGAAATTCTAAATGGGAAAGAAATTCAAAACCAACCCATTTAAAAGGTATAGGTTGCAAGCACGACTGCTGATAGTTGGGCTGCTTAAAATTGCATCGTTGTAGTCGACCAATACGATACGTATTTTTTGAGCTGATTTATCGAATGATTTGTACAATGTTAAAATTTACAGCCGGTGGATCACGTGAACGAGGCCGCAGGCACAGCTACTAACTACAAGACAGCTATATGTATTTACTGCAAGTCGTAATTGAATAAAATTCTAATATATCAAGTTAATTCATATTAAAACTAAAATTATCTTAATCTCTTATTAGAACGTAGATACCTACTGGTATAATAAAATACGTATTAGGTACAGCTTGGGTATTTGACAATTTTCACCTAATCAGTAATACAAACTATCACAATTGAATTTTTATGGAAGTATTAGTAGGTAGTAGTAGGGTAATAACAGTCGGGGTGCAAGTTGAAAGCCTCCTCGCGGCGCACCCTGGGCAACGCCGGCACCAACTGCCCACCCGCGTTGGGTGGACAGTTGGGGCGGGCGGCTAATTTCAACACACGAGGAAAGGTCACGATTCCAAACACAGATCATCATCCATGATGGTCTGTGAAGGGAACCGGGCTAGAGGCGGGACGGCTAATCCGTCGCTGCGGTGGCCATCTAACGCCTACTCTCCCCCTCTGCTGACAGAGGGTAGGTCGAGTGGGCATGGAGTAGAGATGGAACCCAATCCCAAGGTCTCGCGTGCCGAGGGGATGAATGGCCGGAGGGTTTGTATCCGGTCCCTAGCGCAGGGAAAGGGACCTCACCCTTAAAAAAGGAAGCACAAAATGGACAGCAGACTAACGGAAAAAAATCCTCAGGCGGGTACCCTTGCGCAACGCAAGGGCGAATCCCGCCCCTCTAGGGATCTCCTAGAGGGCAGCCCCATCGTATCTGAGGGGGGCACCAATAGTCTCGCAGGCCGGCAGACCACCGTCGACCTGCGCCAAGAGAGCCACGAGCGAGAAAAGGAGCTCCAGGAGAACCTGGAGCGACTACGCGAATTGGACGCACCACTTGCCGTCGTCGACGGCAACAAGAGCCGAGGAGGCTCAAGTCCCCATGTGGACATACCTCTTGCCGTCGCCAGCGGCAACAAGAGCCGAGGAGGCTCAGGTCCTGGAGACAACGTGTCCGACCAGGACTCGCGCGGCACTTCCAATTCTTGGAGGAAGCGTCCACGCAGCAAAGACTCGGTGTCGCTGGGTCTCTCCTCAAGTGAGGAGAACCTGTCGGCCCCGAAGGTGTCAACAGGGCGGAGAGGGAGGGGTCGCGCGGTGGCGGGTGTTGCTACCGCTCGGTTGCTAGAGCGCGACGGGCGGGGTCGCTTTGTTCGACCCAATACGCCTGCCCCAACGGAATGCGTGGAGAGTGACCCTGGGCACATGAGTGCGGACCAGAGCGGTGACTCCAACGCGTCCCTGCTGGGCAGAAATAAGGCGGAGGCGAATGCTGCAAAGAGAGCGCAGCGACAGGCTGTCGCGGCTGACGAGGTCAGTGAGCTAGCCCGACAGGCCCGAGAGCGGCGCTTGGCTCGGACGGCTGCCGGCGGTGATATATCGGCGGTGGCGCTCAATCGCCAGGTGATGGACGGGCTAGAAGTCGTGCTGAACGTTGCCACCAAATCCGGCAACCTGAAGGGCACATTCACCTATGCCCTGAAGCAGGCGGTGAGCGACATCCAAGAGGCAGTTGAGGTCCTCAGCAGCCGCACAACCACGGATGAGACAGCGAAATTGTGGGAGGAGAACCGCCGTCTGCGATCCGAGTTGGAGGACCTCAAGCGGCAGTTTGCCGCCCAGAAGGCTGCCTCTACAGTCACGAGCCCATCGCCGGTCACGTCTTTGGCCCCGTCTTCGGCCCCATCTTCGGCCCCGTCGTCGGCCCCTGCACTTGCGGATGCGGATATCGAGAGGATCGCGCGCATCTGCATGATGCAGTGTGGCCAAATGGTGAGTGCCCGGATGGAGGCAATAGAGGCGAGGTTGCCCCCAGCCGAAACCGTTCGCCCACCACTCGCTGCAGACAAGCGGAGACAGGAGGGGCCCGCTAAACCGACAGCCGCCACGGCTAAGTCGAGAAGTGCCGGGAAGGGGGCCACTATGCTCTCGGAGGGGCCCAGTAAGCCCGCTGAGGGTAGGTCCGTACCCACTTCCCAGTCGGCGGCTGCTACCCCGCCGACACCAACTGGCCCCCTTACGGAGGCCTGGACGACGGTGGTCAAGAGGGGCCGCCGTCGAAAGAAGAGGACGGTGCCGCCGCCGGCAACCGCTGGAGCACCCGTACCGAATAAGGCCGCGGGACCGCCTAAGGTCAGAGCACCACGCTCCGCGGCTGTAGTGATCACGCTGCAGCCCGGAGCCGTTGAAAGGGGCATCTCTTATAAGGCGGTCCTGACAGAGGCGAGGGCCAAAGTCGCGTTCCCCGACCTTGGAACACCGTCCGGCTTCAAAATGACGCCGGCGATTACGGGGGCGCGGCTGCTCGAGGTGTCGGGTGCCACTAGCGCCGAAAAGGCGGACATTTAGGCCGCCAAGCTGCGGGAGGTCCTCAACCCTGAGGACGTCCGGGGTGTCCAGGCCTATGAAGACGTCTGAGCTGCGTGTCGACGGTCTGGACGACTCGACGACCCCAGCAGAGGTCGTGGCGGCCATCGCACAAGCCGGCGGATGTCCATCCGAGGACGTGCGGACGGGCGAGATCCGCGCCGACGCTACCGGGCTCGGCATGATTTGGGTGCGGTGCCCGGTGGCGGCGGCGCAAAAAGTCGCTAACAATGGAAGACTGGTGGTGGGGTGGGTTGCAGCGAGGGTCAAGCTGCTGCAACCCAGGGCATTGCGGTGCTATCGTTGCCTGGACATTGGGCATGTCAGGGCACGATGCACCGCCGAAACAGACCGCAGCGAGCAGTGCTATCGCTGCGGTCAGCCCGGCCACAAGGCGGCCCAGTGCTCCGTGGCGCCAAACTGCAGCCTCTGTACAGCTGCAGGGAGGCCCGCTGGGCATAGAGCGGGCGGAAAGGCCTGTGGCACACCCGAGCTGCAGCAGAAGAGGAGAAGGAGGGCCAGGGTTGCCGGGGGCTCTTTACCCCTCCGTCAGACTGGCTGCTCTTCAGCCGACTCCCGGCCTAGGAATGGAGCGGAGGGAATGGATTGCGCATAATGGCGCTCTACCATTTCCTCCAGGGCAATATCAACCACTCTGCCAGAGCTCAGGATCTCTTGCTCCAGAGCATGGCAGAGTGGTCGATTCACGTGGCTGTGGTCGCCGAGCCGTATTTCGTCCCACCCAGAGATAACTGGGTTGGAGACCTCGGCGGTTTGGTGGCCATTATTGGCGGGGCTCTTGTCAGCCCGTCCCGAGGTCGCGGCTGCGTGGCCGCCCTCGCGGACGGCGTTGGCATAGTTGGTGCGTATTTTTCGCCCAACAAGAGTCTCGCCGACTTCGAGAGTTTCCTTGTCGAGTTGGGCGCCGTCGTAGGCCGACTCCACCCTCGCCCTGTGCTGTTGCTAGGGGATCTCAACGCAAAGTCTTCGGCGTGGGGATCTCCGGTAACCGATGCTAGGGGTGAGGTGCTGGAGGAGTGGTCAGTTACCACCGGCCTGGTCATCTTAAACCGGGGCTCGGTTTACACATGCGTGCGACAGCGGGGCGGGTCAATTGTGGACGTCTCGTTCGCTAGCCCTGCTGTCGCGAGCCGTGTCCGCGACTGGCATGTCGCCGTGGAGGTGGAGACGTTATCGGATCACCGATATATTCGTTTCGACGTCTCCACCCAGACCGCCGGCGGCCGCGGTACTCCGGCCCCGCGGACGGACGGCCCGCGCTGGGCGCGCAGGCGCATCGACAGGGAACTTCTCGAGGAGGCCACTATTGTTCAGGCCTGGATCCGGGAGTCGGCAACAACCGGACCCGTCGACGTCGAACAGGAGGCGCTGTGGTTCCGCGGGGCGATGACGCAAATCAGCGATGCATCCATGCTTCGAGTCCACGCGCAGTCAACGAGGCGCCAGGTGTACTGGTGGTCCGCCGATATCGCACAGTTGCGTGTCGCGTGCGTAGCGGCCAGACGCCAGTACACCCGATACCGGAGGAGACGTCGTCGGGTCCCTGACGAAGAAGCGCGGTATGAGGTGTACCGCGCGGCGACGCAGACTCTGCGGCTGGCCATCGGCGAGGCGAAGATGCGAGCCAGGGAGGAGATGTTGGAGACTCTAGACGGGGATCCTTGGGGGCGCCCTTATCGAGCGGTTCGAGGGAAACTTCGAGCCGCCGCACCTCCACTTACGGAGAGTCTCCAACCCGAGCTGCTGGAGGAGGTAGTCACAGCCCTCTTCCCGGCGAGAGCGGAGCATATCCCGCCACCGATGGCTTTGCCCACGGCCGCAGAGTCTACAGAAGAGGACGCCATCAGCGTCCCAGGGGTGACACAGACAGAGATGGGGGCGGCCGTGATGCGGCTCCGGGCCAAAAACGTGGCTCCGGGGCCCGACGGAATCCACGGCCATGTGCTAGCCCTCGCTCTGAAGGAGCTAGAGCCCTGGCTGAGAGGACTCTTCACAGCGTGCCTTGAGCGGGGCCAGTTTCCCACTCTGTGGAAATCTGGTCGTCTGGTCCTGCTCAGGAAGGCGGGGCGTCCTGCGGACTCGCCGTCCGCTTACTGGCCCATAGTGCTGCTAGACGAGGTGGGCAAGCTGTTCGAGCGGATAATCGCTTCCCGCCTCGTCAGCCACTTGTACAGAGAGGGGCCGGACCTGGACGAAAGCCAATTTGGCTTTCGGCATGGGTGCTCCACCATCCACGCGATATCGCAGGTGAGAGTCCTGGCGGAGGAAGCGGTGTCCCGGGGTGGGGTGATGTTGGCGGTGTCCTTGGACATCTCCAACGCCTTCAACACCCTACCCTGGAGTTGTGTTCGGGAGGCACTGCGGTATCATCGAGTGCCTCCCTACCTCCGCCGCATCGTCGGGGCTTATTTGGCGGAGAGGTGTGTCACCTATGTGGGACGTGATGGCGTCGAAAACCAGCACCGCATGTCGTGCGGTGTTCCACAGGGCTCGGTCTTGGGCCCGCCCCTGTGGAACATCGGGTACGACTGGGTGCTGAGGGGCGAACTCCAACCGGGCGTAGACCTGACGTGTTACGCGGACGATACGCTGGTCACCGCCCGGGGGAGTTCGTACAGGGAGGCAGCGTTGCTGGCGACGGCTGCGGTCTCACAGGTGGTGAGCCGCATACGGCGCCTTGGCCTGGAGGTGGCCCTCAACAAGTCTGAGGCCATGGTCTTTCATGGGCCCCGGCGGGCGCCACCGCCCGATGCCCACATCGTCGTCGGGGGGGCTCGAATCGCTGTCGAGTCAACCATGAAGTACTTGGGATTGGTGCTCGACAGCCGGTGGGATTTTGGCCCCCACTTCCGGCGGCTGGTGCCCAAGTTGTTGGGCGCGGCTGGGGCGCTGTCAACGCTGCTTCCCAATCTGGGGGGCCCGAGCGCTGCCTGTAGGCGGCTCTACGTGAGGATCGTGCGATCGATGGCCCTGTATGGGGCCCCGATCTGGGCGGCTGACCTGACGGCCGGCAGCATCGCTGTTCTTCGAAAGCCGCAGAGAGCGATGGCCGTCAGAGTCATCAGGGGGTATCGCACGATCTCCTACGAGGCGGCTTGTGCATTGGCCGGATCCCCGCCCTGGGACCTGGAGGCGAAGGTACTCGCGTCACTGTATCGGTGGCGCGAGGAAGCGCGGGCGCGGGGCGAAGGGCTGATGCAGCGACAAATGGAGTTGCGTCAGTCTCAGCTTCGCGAGGTCCTGGTGGCGGAATGGCGGGACAGGCTTTCACGCCCTACCGCCGGCCTCATTACCATCGAGGCGGTCCGGCCAGTGCTCGAGCGCTGGCTCGGGAGGAGGCACGGCTCTCTGTCGTTTCGGGTGACGCAGGTGCTCTCGGGGCATGGTTGCTTCGGGAAGTACCTGTGTCGCATAAACAGGGAGCCGGACGCCCGGTGTCACCACTGCGTCGACTGCCGGGAGGACACGGCGTGGCATACGCTGGCAGAGTGTGCCGCTTGGGAGGAGCCACGCCGTGCCCTCATCTCAGAAGTAGGCAGTGACCTGTCGCTGCCAGCCGTAGTCGAGTCTATGGTCGGCAGCGAGGAGTCCTGGGACGCGGTGGTATCCTTCTGCGAAACGACTGTGGCTGCGGAGAGGGAGAGGGAGATATCATCCGCTAACCCGATCCGCAGCAGACGCGCTGGGCGTTGGCGGAGGGCGGACAACGCCCTCTTCCAGCCCCCCTAAATGGGTCCACGGGTGACGGACTCGGGGACGTCCGTCGCCCCACCACACATCAGGACCTGAGGTGGCGGCGCGTTGTGTTCCACGCGCGCCCCTCTAAGACGTCGTGGGGGGAGTCTAACACCTCACTCCCCCCCCAACCCGAGATCGAGGCCCGCAAAGGCGGGCCGGCACTAGCCGGGGGTTGCGGAAGTACCGTTGTTCCCGCGACCCCCAGCGTAGGTGTGAGATGGAACACCGGGGTGGTTTTTAGTAAGTAGGAGTCTGACAGACCCCTCCGCCACCCCAGGGTGGAGGACATCCAATGAGGATTTTCCAACCCGGGAAAAAAAAAAAAAAGAAAAAAAAGGGTAATAACAGTCGACTTTTTTTTGATAGATAATAATTTCCTCAAATGTTAGATTATTAAAGTCCTTAACGTTGTATAACAAATTATGACAATAATTAGTATCTACTTACCGCTATCTTACAATTTACCAACTAAAGTAAACTAACGTCTAAGTACATACACTTGTTTTCACACTTTATAATAGTTGCGAAAGTTTGTGAGTGTATGTGTTCGTATGTTTGTTACTTCTTCACACTCAAATGGCTGGACGGATCTGGTTGAAATTTAGCACAGAGGTCACATTGATGATATTATAAAGGCGAAAATTTGTGTGTGTTTGTATGATGGTTATTTCTTCACACTCAAATGGCTGGACGGATCAGGTTGAAATTTGGCACAAAGATAGATTATAGTCAAGAAGAGCACATATCATCATCATCATCATCATATCAGCCGAAAGACGTCCACTGCTGGACATAGGCCTCCCCCAAGCGTCGCCACATTGACCGGTCCCGTGCGTCCCGCAACCAGCGGATTCCTGCAACCTTCACCAGGTCATCGGTCCACCTGGTGGGAGGCCTTCCAACGCAACGTCTTCCGGTTCGCGGTCGCCACTCCAGAACCTTTCTGCCCCATCGGCCATCCGTTCTGCGAGCAATGTGCCCTGCCCACTGCCACTTAAGTTTGGCAATTCTTCGGGCTATGTCGGTAACCCTAGTTCTCTTACGGATCTCAACATTTCTGATTCGATCACGCAAAGAAACGCCGAGCATAGCCCTCTCCATTGCCCTTTGAGTGACTGTAAGCTTTCTGATAAGGCCCATTGTTAGCGACCACGTCTCAGAGCCATATGTCATCACTGGCAACACACACTGGTCATAGACTTTTGTCTTGAGACACTGTGGTAAGTTGGACGAGAAGACACCGCGCAACTTCCCGAACGCTGCCCAGCCGAGTCGGATTCGACGGTTGACCTCTTTCTCGAAGTTGGCCCTACCCAACTGGATCGTTTGTCCCAGGTAGACATAGTTGTCCACAACTTCGAGTGTAGAGTCTCCAACCTTGATAGGAATGGGTGTGACATGGGCATTCAACATCACCTTGGTTTTGTCCATGTTCATTTTCAGACCCACTCTTTCGGAAGCTCTACTGAGGTCATCGAAGAGAGAAGAGAGAAGAGAGAAGAGCACATAGAATTCTTTTTATCCCGGATTTTTTATCCCTCAGGATAATTTTCGACTTTCACGCGGGCGAAGCCACGGGAATTCTAAGTGTAGGAAACATCCCCTAATCTAATTAACTCAGTCGCCATGACAACGTCAAACCCTCAATTAAAGTCAATAAATAACAAGCTTTAGCTAACTGTCAATGTTATTGAGTCGATTGAAGAAAAAGACTTAGAATGGATGTTAGCTGTTTCTATTTTTACGGCTCACACTTGACCTTGATTATCTCGACGGTGAATCACGCTTGCTTAGAAGTAGGTTGAAGCTATTGGGAAACGCAGACTACGGCAGGGAAGTCCACTCCTTCGCTGTACGCACAATGAAAGTAAAAAATACGTGTATAATTGTAAGTAAATTGTCTGTATTTACTTATGTAAGTAAATACAGACAATTTACTTATGTGTCCTTCTTATTGAACGTGGGCTTAATATGTCCTATGTCCTGTCTAGATAAACTGTTTGAAAATGGGCTAACAAAATACAGCGAAGGCATTGCACGCCACCGGAAGTGTCGGTGACGTCACGCGCGGGCGCCACCTACATCCGGCCGCCTGACACGCTCCGAATTCATCGGATTACCTCTCAAACAAACCCCTCGGTGATTTATGGATTTTCGTTCAAAATTACAGACGCGGTCATGTCCTATTATTATGTAGGTATGGTGGGGATCCGACAAAATATACAGCAGTCCGTTTTACAGGTCCGGTTTATCGTATATTTTTTTATTCGGCAATGGCGTAGGTAGTTGTATGACCGAGTTCACACATACAACAGTATTCAAATACTGATACGTTTTGTTTGAAAGTTGGTGGTACACTGACTAATTGTGGTGTGAACATTACCCCAATAGCGACGGATCCGTTAAAACGGTTCTATAAATGCGGTGTGAACAGCACCTCCAGCAGCGACGGATCCATTAAAAACGATCCTGTAAATACGGATGTTCTGTGTGAACGTACCCTGATGCTTACCTACCTATCATCAATCAATCAATCATCATCAATATCAATATATACATATAATAAATCTGTAGAAAAGTAATTTTTGTACATCGAAAATATTTCCAAAAAAAATAGCCAGGGCGGTAAAGGATAGAACCTATATCCAGCATTTTTGTTTTTTTTTTCTGTTTATCTGTTTATTTGTGCACGCATCACGTGAAATGCACGAAACCAATGTAGATAACTTAATATACATAAAAAATGTGCGTAACTTGAAGAATTACTTAGTTCTTGTTTCATCGCAATCGGTTCACTCTATCAAAAGTTATTGGAATATAAAGTGTTCAAGAAGTAAAATTATCACAACACACGCAATTCAGATGGCGTTGTGCATTTGAAGTCATTTTCTGAATGGCGGTGTTAAGATTCTCCGCGAAAGAATGATGTTGATAGAAAAAAAAATGGTAGGTAGGTAAGTAGGGTAGGCAGGAAGGTAAGTAGGGTAGGGTTGGCAGGCAGATGACGGGAGCGAAGCCGCGGGCACAGCTAGTTTTAAATAATGATCTGCAAATGAAGCAGCAGATGCTCTATTACAATAATAAACTGGTGCATGCTAATATTATACGTCTCTGCCATTCAGCAGCTGAGTTAATAGTAAGAAACAATATGGCAATAATTTTTACCAGAAGCTGTAGATAAGTAAAAATTATTAACGCAAGGGTTTCTCAATTAGTCAGGCCTTTCTACTGCAAAAAAAACAAAAAGGCCCCCTTTAATAGATATAAATTTGTATGATAGAGACAGCTCGTGGCTAAATAAAAACGGCCACACGGGTCAATCTTCAAGGTTAAGCAACGCTTGCCGACGTCGGTCCATGGATGGGTGACCATCTCTGCATAGGGAGTTTCTTCCGTGCCTCCGAAAGCATGTTAAGCCGTTGGTCCCGGCTGTCATTTGAAGATCTTTGACAGTCGTTAGACAGAAGCCTGAGATCTGCCACCACTCTAGCCGAGAGGTATCGTGTTACCCAGTTACTGGGTAGTGGAGGTCAGATAGGCAGTTGCTCCATTTAAAACACTGGTACTCAGCTAAATCCGGTTAGACTGAAAGCCAACCCCAACATAGTTGAGAAAAGGCTGGGCAGATGAGTAGATATTCATTTGTGTTTGTATTTAGGTAAAATACAGTCAGTTAAGTGAAAGATGAAGGAAGGAAGGGTAGAGATTGTTTTGGCGCAAAATTACTGTTACTCCGATGAATATAATACAAAACAAACTCGTCGCGATAACGATTGGCAAAATGTCAATAATTAATTAAATTTCCAAGCGCTCAAAATAAAATAATATTGCACACAGTGTATAAGTTGACTATGGCTACAACCGAATAAAATATGAATGAAACCGTAAATAACTAAATTGCCACCAAGTTCTGCGAAATGTAGAATAACAATTACATAATAATACTTACCTAATGTTTGACTGTAAAACTTTACTTCTGTTAATAGGCGTTAACGATTGTAATAACGTCATCTACAAAACCCTAATAAATAATAACTTTACTACGATAATATGAACGTGTGTAAATAATTGATGAAACATTACTAAATAAATCAATTCCTCTAAGAAATGAATTCGTTTATTTCTGACCGTTCCATGCAACACATTGGACATGATAGCAAATCAGCAATTGACATTCAAGCCAATGCATACCTGTATCGAGCTTTTTATGCGACTGCATATTTATTTTTAGAAATAACAACAGTTAATTGGAATGCTTATACCAGGGCTGCTAGATTTTTATCATGATTTTAATCAATGATCCAAATCAAACGATATTAATCAATTATCTAAATTAAAAATTATTTATCAATAATTTATATCAGAAAACCCAGAAGCAGGATAAATAAATATCATTGAAATCAACTTGCTTTTTCTTTAAAGAATTAAAAACTTATTAAACAAAAATGAGACACACATAGTCGTACATGAACCACGTATTTTTTGTAAAGGGCAGAAACTACAAAATGCCACTTGCTAAGTTCAGACACAAATCCGTCTACTGGGGATCTTCTAGCGTATGCCATTCACATATGGAGTGAGGCCATTGAGAGGCACGGGGAAGCCGTCTCCCTCGACATCTCGAAGGCTTTTGATAGGGTCTGGCACGAAAGCCTTATTGGTAAGCTTCCTTCACTCGGTCTGCCCGGTGGTCTATGTGATTGGATAGCAGACTTCCTGAGAGATCGGTCCATTCGAGTAGTTATCGATGGCTGCTCATCGGACCAATTGGATATCAATGCCGGGGTCCCTCAGGGGTCGGTACTCTCAGCAACATTATTCTTGCTGCACATTAACGATCTGCTAAAACCCGGCACCTTTGGGTATGCAGACGACAGCACTGTTGCTGAGAGATACTTGTCCAACGCACGGGCTACCGGGCTACAGATCCAGTCTCTTCGTGAGGCCATGGTGGAGCGTTTGAACCTGTCCTTGCAGGCAGTCTCCGAATGGGGCGATGCCAATCTGGTCAGGTTTAATGCTACTAAAACCCAGGCGTGTCTTTTTTCCGCGAAAAAGAGCCAATTTCACCCGGCTCCAACTTTCCGAGATCTGACCGTGCCAATAACGGACCATCTTGAGCTTCTTGGCGTTACTTTGACATCGACTCTCAATTTTGGCCCATACATTGAGGCAAAGGCTCAGCTGGCTGCCAAAAAGTTGGGGATCCTTGCGAAGGTGAGAAAGTACTTCACGCCGGAACAGCTGCTCAACTTGTATCAAGCGCAAGTTCGATCATGCATGGAGTACTGTTCTCATCTCTGGGATGGATCTGCCAAATACCAGCTTGATGCACTGGAGTCGATCGAAAAGCGGGCCAAGAGGCTCATCGGCGATGAAGCACTGGTCAAGACAAAGCTCCAGAGCCTTGAACATCGTCGTCGAGTTGCCAGTTTGTCGGTTTTTTATCGGTTACATTTCGGCGAGTGTGCGATGGAATTGCATGATCTAATTCCACCTAGCCCGTTTCATCATCGGACTACCAGACGTACGGCGATGCGTCATCGGTACATGGTGGACATCCCACCCATACGCACCAAGCGTTTTGGGAACACTTTTATTGTGCGTACAGCTAAGGAGTGGAATTCCCTGCCGGAGTCTGTGTTTCCCGACGGCTACAATCTAGGGGTCTTTAAGTCAAGAGTGAATAGGTTTTTTCTAGGCAAGCGTGATTCACCGTCGACCACATCATCGCTTTCCATCAGGTGAGATAGTGGTCAAGCGCGAGCCTATAGGATATAAAAAAAAACTCAAGTTTTCAGAATAAAAATTATTCTACAAATTTTGAAGATTTAACTACAAAAAAGATGGTATTTCAGAGTGAACATTGCCACCAACATAACCACGTTTTTAAGAACTAAATAAAATGTGATATTGTTCATATAATTTAATAAAAAAATACATTGCAGAAAAACTATGCCTACAATTCTACAGGCAGTGAAGAGCGAAGCAGATGGAATAATTAGAAAGCCGGCTACACAACTTTGGCGCCAATGAATGAAAGGAGAACAATGAACATTACATTGTAAATAAGTCAGGTAGATCTAGAAATAAGTTTTTAGATCCTTAATTGCTAGATTCTGAGTAGATAAGTATCTTCATTTTTAATATATTTTTCTTTTCACGTTGCCCACAAACTTTATTGGCTAGGTTAAGGAATACCTTAAAATAAAGCCATCCATTGGAAAAACTAAAAATCAATCCTAACTAACCTACATCATACTGGAAATCAAAAACTGGCTATCGTAATTAAAGCATTGTTGACTTACCCAGTGTGTTTACCCAGAATTTACAGATTAAAATCGGGTGCTCGCTTCCTGTAAAACTTTATGTTATCTATGTATGTTGTTCTAAAACAAATAACAATAATAATATGCATATTACTAATGTTTAAACTAACAAGAAATGTGTCCGGTGTCTGTCAGTTTGTGAAAGCATTAAAATGTGTCAAATTACATCAAGTAGAAGTTACCTAGTTACTTAGGAGTTCCTAGTTGAGAAGTATGTACTACCAGCATCCCTGTTTTCGTTTCCAAAACAGCGTATGTCTGTGTGCAGTTAAAATATTATTTTTACCGGCGATAGGTATCAATCAAACAAGGCATTTTCCAAATTTTCCTTCATGTCAGCAATGCTTCTATGGAAAACTCATAAATATTATTTTTGTAAATTAAATTATGTGATTTAATCAATTATTTCAGTATCAAAGAATCAAAATTTCTGAAATTATTTCACCACTTAGCATTACGAAG
The DNA here is from genome assembly GCA_948252205.1 of Orthosia incerta. Lineage (NCBI taxonomy): Eukaryota > Metazoa > Arthropoda > Insecta > Lepidoptera > Noctuidae > Orthosia > Orthosia incerta. Next base: position 27,425,118 of record OX411749.1, read on the forward strand.
ATTCATTTGACACTTAGTAGGTATAGAAAAGCGCAAGCCACAAACAAAGCCACCAAGCAAGCGGCTAGTCGAAGATAAAAAGAAAACAATTGCACTTTATCAATTTGCCGGATAGGTATATTAATATAATCTTATCCATGATAACTTTAATATTCCTATAATTACTACACTTACACGACTGTTGGAAGTATCAGTTGTGTTTAAGTGTCTGAATATGGTGGAATATATTAAATGTTTGTTTGTTTTGCTGTTAGCGGTTTCGGCAATAAAATGTGAAAATTGCGTTACATACGATTTCGAATCAAATTTTTATGATAGCTTCAATAATGGCAACTCTTTGTGTGAGGGTATGGCTTCCTGGAATCTGGGGAACTACAGTTCTCTTGGTATACACGGTCCTAATGAAGAAACCGATCTGTTCATAACTCCTGATGAGAAACTGAGCTGCGTATCGTCGTACGGCTTCGAGATGAGGTCGACGGGGATTGTGGAGGTTTACGTTTACATGGAGTCAACATCGCAGCGGGATCAGGTCGTCGTGCTTGCTAACGAGGTCTCGGGCAGTGGGAACAATGTCGTCACAGGCACGGCTATGCTGACGCCCCTCAACACCAATTACTTTAATGGATGGCACGTTCTAAGAATAAATTTGTTTGGTACCGGGATTTTTAGTGGATATGTAAGTTATTTTAGTTATATTTCTTTTTAGATTACATTTATTTATTTAAAACGTCGTGCACCAAGGTACAGTGATCAATTTAAGCATTTTCAAGATTTTTGATACGACAGGATTAAAAGATTACAGGCCTAATCATGAGTGTTGTAGCAAAATAACGTGATATAAAGTAGGTAAATGAAAAAGAGCCAATATGAATTATACTAGTTCAAAGCGTCCTATCTGAAGATGTCGTAACTATAGAGAACGTAGCAAGATCTTGAAATAGATTATGGGTTTAAAATGGGGTTTTAAAAACTTCAACCATTTAATAAAAATGTAATCCCTTAAGTTGAGCTTTATAATCTGTATACCAGGATATTAAAATATTTATGATATCGTTAAAATAATAATCTCGGAATGATAGTGGTATTCTTTTAACATTGGATTAATGCCACTGGCAAACGATGATAAAGGTCAAAAACGGTTATAGACAAAAGACAAAGTCGAAATCTTTTGATAAAGATTTAGTGAACTGCTGATGAAGTATCAGCAATTCACCATATCTTTATATACTTTAGTAATTGGGTTTTAATTTACTTATGTACCTGCCTACCTATGAGTATAAATACGATACGATAGTCACAACTATCAAATATTGTTTAGAAAAAAATGTTCTGTATGTATATATACTGCGTATATATACACCGTGAAATTTAAGTGGTTGTTTTCCCGCGGCAGAACGACTTGCCTTTAGGAGTACTTTCGAAGCATAGAGTTAAAGTAAAAAAATAACGATGTTTTTATTTTAAAATAATTTAAAAAATATTCATCAACTCGAAAAAGTGAGTAACAATAGTAACTTGTAGGTACTAGGTACTACTCGCGTCACCACCGTATTATTCACCGTAGTACCTAGTACCTACAAGTTACTATTGTTACTCACTTTTTCGAGTTTATGTTTTTTTTTAAATTATTTTAAAACAAAAACATCGTTATTTTTTTACTTTAACTCTATGCTTCGAAAGTACTCCTTAAGGCAAGTCGTTCTGCCGCGGGAAAACAACCACTTAAATTTCACGGTGTATAGTATGCGCCATCATCAAAACTTGCAAATCACAGTGTTTAAAAAGAAAGACAAACAAAACATGTAAATGACACTTGTCTTTTAGTCTTTTTAAACCGCCTTAGATTTCATAAAAGGTACTGGGTTATTCACATATTGTATTACATCGCCAACTATTTGTTAGTATGTGAACTATCTGAATATTCATAAACATTATACGTACAATAAAATTCTCACCCAACTTTACTAATAAAAATGGCTATGACAGGCAAGTCTAATCAAGCATATTAATAAATGTTTTATATAGCTACCTATGAATAGCTCCTTAGATTAGCAACGCTGATAATACTATCGACATCATGAAAATAGAAAAATAAACAACATATACGAGTAGGTAGACATACCTTAAGCACTATTGTATTTATCTTCACCTCTGCCTCCAATGCAATAATTTTATCTTTGTCCGTTAGAGTAGGTTGAGACATATTTAATTATTATTTTACTATGCCATGATGCAAAACAAAACTGATTTTTTGTTTTTGTCCTGTTTCAGGTGACATTCCTCGGAGTTGCATCATCAGAGTCTAAAGTCATAATTGATTCCTTCCGATACATCCCACCACTATTCGACGATGATTGTCATGTCTACGACGGTGAATTTGTTACTTCCAGCCCAGGTGAACCTGAAGCAATAGAAGCTTGCGTCGCTTATAATTTCGAAAAAGACTTTGAGGCGCTTTTTGACAGTGACAGGGGGCTGTGCACGGGATTTACACGCTGGAACTTAGACCAATACACTTCTTTGTCAATTGATCACCCAAGTTCAGAAAGCCTTCAATTCATTTCTCCACAAGATTTCATCAGTTGCGTTTCTTCATTTCCATTTGAAGTTAGTAATGGCGGTGTAGTGGAAGTAAACGTGTACATGGAATCAACAGAACTCACTGATCAAATAACTGTGCTTGTAAACAAAATAGCAGATGAAGCCAGTGATGTAGTGATTGGAAGTGCAGGAGTTTCACCTTTAGTTTCAAACTATGCTGATGGATGGCATGTCTTAAAAATTGAACTAATAGGAAGCGGCTCATTTAATGGATACGTAAGTTGTATTACTTTTTTGTTATGATAAATACTTCTGAATTTGGTTTCAACGATCTGTAGTCATTTATTTTGATATAACATTGTATAACATCGGATAATATCGTTATCTTCCATCGTGCTTCCAATTCTTAACGTGGATTTCAAATTAAATCTTATCAGTTAGGAAGTTCCTAATTTAAAAACGTGACTGTTTCTTAAACTTTTATCAAAATTTTAATCATTTCTTTTTGTTTTTTCAGATATCCTTCTTGGGTTCAGCATCGGCAGAATCGACTGTCCTCATTGATTCCTTTAGATATATTCCACCATCAATTGCAAACGAGGAGTGTACAATTTATGGAGATGAAGCTACAACACCAGTTCCGGACATAACTGTTGCCCCAATTGGTACTGGCAAAGACTGCGTTACTTATAACTTCGAAACCAACTTCGAGAATTCATTTGATACTGACAATGTTTTATGCAATGGATATTCTTCCTGGCATTTAGGAGATTATCATTCTCTGGCTATCGACACAATTGATCCTGATAGCAGAACTTTCATTGCCCCCAATGAAACTTCGAGCTGCATTTCTTCGTTCGTCTTCAGGATGGCACCAGGAGGAGTTGTAGAAGTGAATGCATTTATGAAATCAGCTTCAAGTCTGGATTATATTATAGTATTGGCTAAGAAAGTAGTACCTTCTAGAGATGATACCGTGGCTGGCTTCCAGTTATATTATGCCTCCAACGCAAATTTCGTTGAAGGATGGAATAAGTTGAAAGTTACAGTAACGGACTTTTCAATTTTTGACGGCTATGTAAGTATGATTTATTTATAAATACATAAATTAACGCCTTTTTTCATGGGGGTATGCAGAAACTACAGAAAAAAATGGTTTGTTTATGTACCTAATTCTTTGTATTATCTATGAATAGTTTAGAATGAGAATACAGCCCAGGAATATAAGTACAATACAGGTCCACGGTAAAAATAAATCCTAGTACAAAGTTTACAAGAGCATTATACGTACAATGTAGTTAAATAATTGTACAAATAGGTACAATGTAGAGTCCATAAATAAATCATGTACCAAAAAATCACTGTTGGTATATCGCAATGGTCTTTTAGTTTCTCTAATGCTTTATAAAAGATAATCCAAGTAAAAATCATCACCAGGATTTTTGTTGCAGAATAGGGATATGAGACGATAAATAAATGAAAGTAAGAATAAAATGCATTTTGTAATAAAATCAAATCAGTCATTGATAATAATAAAATGAACTGGATAGCGATTTTGTTAAAGCGTTGACTTCATAAGTGTTATTTAAGGGTAATATATAATGGTATACGATTTTTAAACTAAGCTCATAATAAAATCGCTAATTTTTATATTAAAACTATAACGACTTACGAAGACTTAAAATATAAGATTTGTAATGAGATTAATGTTAGTTTTCAGTTGTAATTTTTAATGATAATAATTATGATATATATAAAAATAATATGAACCGTGGTTTTTATATCTCTTCGTAAAGATGAGGTTAAGTTAGCTACGTAAGAATATTCCATGAAATTCATAATTTAATTCACATGTCCATATTTGGCACAATTCTTGTTAATAAATTAAGTAACTGCGTTTCGTGAAGATGGAATAATGTTTACTAAAATCTTACTTATATTTTTTTCAGATTACCCTACTCGGTTCGACTGCAGAAGAGTCCATAGTTCTGATTGACTCGTTCAGATACACGCCTCCTAACTCCGCAGACACCTGTGAAATCTATTGAAGACGAAGTTTCGGCTAGTGTTATCTGCCGTCATATTGTTGAAAGTAAGGCTGTCTCCACTGTAGAATACAAATATATAAATTTAATTTAGAAGTATGTATTTCATCGGATTTTAAATTAATTTGATACGAGGTTACTTTTGAAATTATTGGATAAGATGAAAGAACCGTAAGCTCTTTCGGTGATAAATTGTAATAATAACGGTAACATGAACCCACTCAGGGTTCAAAATTTATAAAAAAAAGGCAATGTGGGTAAGCCCAAGCCAAGGTGGTGGAATGAGCTGGTCTCCCACCACGTAAAACAACAATCGACGGGGATGACTAGATGAAGGCAAAATGAGCTAGTTATTTATTAATGTTTATTAAATTTTTGTACAAACTCAATAAAATAAAAAGATTTTAAAATAATATTTTGACTTTACTTTCAATGATAGGACGTGAGATTTGAGGAACCTGATGCAACTATACATCAATCTGATTCTGATTCTCAAGTATTTTGTGATATAGCAAAATTAATCTGGAATATTTTCTACATATTTGTTTATACATACTTGTATACAATTAGTTATTTCAACACTTACGTAAAATTCTAATCTCAAAAAATGTTTTATAATTTTTTCTCCATTTTGTAGTCAGAAAAATCTATAAGCCAGATCAAACATTAAATTATTATTTTTAATAAAATTCAATAATAAAACTGTTTTATTAATTTTATTGAATTATTAAATCATGATTTATCAATCTTCGCAAGGATCAGTTAGTAGTTACTTAAAATTTATAGGTAAACATAACAAAAAAAAAAATACCTATATACCTACTGAGATCCCACTGCAAAAATCTACAGGTATTTTGTTTTATTTTACAGTAGAATAAATTACTGCAGGGTTGCCAGGCCGCATCTAGCCGCAACTAGTTTTAATTATTATTATTTTTTACTCTAGGAACTTTTACTGTATCGTGGATACGTATGCCAACTAGCTCTCAATTAGCTGCCCTTTATGAGTTGCCAGATTTTGAAGGTAATCTGGGAACCCACAGCTTGCGGCTAAAGCGAACTTCTCACACACCTCTGGGGCAATTTAGGGCGCACGGCGGTCCGCGGCAATATCGGAATTGTCTCTACACACATTGCGCGCCGTTCAGTGTTCGGGTATAAGTTAAGCTAAGCACACGCGTTGAGAATGTCACCAGTATTATCGAAAAAACATTTTAGAAAAAACTACAACCGACTTTCAAATAAAAACACAACTTACAAAGTGAAAAATAACTTCTTTTTCGGAAGACGGTGTTACTGTTTTCTTTTCTTCGATTTTTGACACGACTGCCGAAAGTTATTTTCACTTTGCAGTGTTTTTTTATTTCGAAATAGAAAGTATTTTTTTGTAAAAAAAAAGTACCTTTTAGTTGTCGTACCTAATAGGCAAGTTCTATAGTAAGGTACCTATAATGCCAGAATAGATTACCTGAACATCATAAAATTTGAACATATCCGGTGAAATGAGAGTGTACTAAGGTGAACTGTACACATCTGCGTACCTCTTTAGAGAGTACTGGCGTGATGTTATGTTATGAAATGGTACAAACAATAAACAGACATGCGATTGCAGCAAACCCGGGCGATTTGCCGTCATTTATTGAAGATTTATGTTGTATATCTCCGAAGTTCTTCATCAGATCTTCATTACATTTAAATGGGACCAATTTGGTCACATACTCTTTCAAACTATAAAATAATTTTGAAAATAGGTACACTAATGACGGAGAAATCGGTGAAATTACACAAAAAAAAACAAAGTCGAACATAGAACTTCCTTTTTTTTGGCAAGTCGGTTATAAATCAAAAGATTGGTAGAACTCTGGATCTTTCAATAGTGCTATCACAAAAAAAGGAAAAGGGGATACCGGATGAAGAAGTAGCTACAGAAAAGTGAGTTGAGCTAAAAAATAATAGAAATTGCCCCGATCGCGCTACACACGCGGCGACGTAGCTGGGCGGCAGGGAGCCGATCTAGGAAATTGCCCCTGTTTACCTATACACATCACAATTAAGGTGGCAATTAAGGATCATTCCTACTTTTACACCCTAGATTGCCCCTGTGGCAGGTGCGTGAGTAGCCCGCTTAACTAATAGCTGGCAACCTTATTTTTTCCTTTTTTCAGTTTCTTTCAAATGACGTTTGATTCACTTGAAAAACTTTTATGTTTGGGGTTAACTATCAAACAATTTCATTTCAATTTATTTAATTAAGATTATTGCTGCTAAATATTTCCAGGCAATTTCTGCAGCAATCTATTCTACTATCAAGTATCAACCATGAAAATTAAGTTTAATCGAAAACTCTGATTTCTGTAGTCGTATCTTAGAATGGATAGATTGTTTGAACTTAACTATAAAATAACAGAAAAAAACTTTTCTGCAAAAAAATACTACCGACTTCCAAATAAGAAAACTACAAAGTGAAAAATAACTTTATTTTTGGAAGTCGGTGTCTTTGGTAGGTACCAATTTTTTGCGTTATGGACACCAACTTTCAATTTTGGGACATACTCTTTCAAGCAAAAATAGTACATTATGGTACAAGTGTGCAATGTTGGTGATTACCGCTGAGGCGCCATTGAGACCCGAGCCGTTAGGTGAGGGTCTTAAGAGAGCCGAGGACGGTAATCATCAATACACACGTGTATCATACGACGTTTTTCAACACACTTGTGAAGAAAATAATACTAAAAAATCATTTTCAACAGTAAAAACAAGTTGTGAATTTTTTTTCACAATGGCGGGCAAAATTAATCAGTTTTCCTATGCGCGCGCATTTAACAATGACGATCGGCCATAGACTAAAAGAATGAGGTTTCTTTTTTTTTGGCTCTTCGTGGATAGTGTTTTAGCCACGTACAAAATAGGGAATTTCAATTTTTCTTTATTACAGAGCAAATAAAATTTATATTTGAGTGAAAGTTTTATTTATTAAGCACGTACAAGTTGAATTATCTATTTAAATACGTAGTTGCATGATATGAGCAAGCAATAGGTACATTAATTTATTGAGAACGATCCTTTTTGTATCGAAACTTTTTTGAGAACAAAGCAATTCAACCAATAAAATTTAAAACAAACTCTATAACTCACTTGTGAATAATATCAATGAAAAAGTCACAGTTTGATAACAGGTATCATTATGTGCCTAATTGCGGTGACATTAGAGCCACTTTAAGAGCAAGTGTGAAAAAGTTTTTTTTAAATCGGTCCACAATTGACGGTGATGATCGGTGAAGACAAACAAAAAAAAAACATACATAAAGTTGAACGTAGAACCTCCTCCTTTTTGGTATGTCGGTTCAAAAGGGATTGAATAACTAATAGGGAGAAAGAAAGAAGAAAATTGTGTTGTATCAACCCCAAGAAAGATGTTTCAAAGTCAGGAAGATGCTTATGATATACCTAGGTGTTTAATTAAAACATATCGCACTCCTAAAACTTACCTCCTCATCATAAAATAGTCAAACGTACTTTACACAGGCAACAATATTTACTTTTAACTAAATTTGTCTACTTTGTATTAATGTCATCATTTCAGCCAAAGGATGTCCGCAGCTGAACATAGGCCTGCCCTAATTATTACCCGACTGCCGAAGGTGTGTTTATCAGTCTATGCATCCATGTATGTATGTTTGTTCCTATGTGGCGTTCTAGAGACAAACGCGTTGGCCGATTTTGATGATTATTACGTCAATCGATTCGTCTAAACCTTGGGAGTGTTACTGGCTACATTAAAATTGGAAAATAGAAAAATGGCAGCTTTTGGGCGCCGCATTGGCGCCATAATTTTGATTTACTTCCAAACCCATCGAGTGGTGTTTCAAATTAAAGAGTTTTAAGAGTTGATTATAACACTTGTTTAGATGGAAACACTTCAAAAAAAAAATAACTAAAGAGTTATAAATAAAAAACATTCATACAAAAAATTAAAAAGACGTACAAGAAGAAAATCATATTGTGCAGTCGAAGGATACATCTCGTTTTGGTCTATAAAAAATTAACAAATATATATTTACATATATTACAAGTTGAATTACAAAATCAGAAACTGAAGAAATAGGAAAATTACTTTTTGAAAATAACATTCAAATGTCGTCCTTCGCGGCTCTGGCACTCTTCAAAGCGATCTCAAACATTCATTAAAACGCGCCTTAGAAGTTGAGTAGCCCAGACCTCACACCTCCAGATATTTTTCCTCTGCGGTTATCTGTAGAGTTGGGTGTAGAACAGTAATCCATCAACCACAATTGAATTGAAGGAAAACATTAGACAAGAAATGAACAACATTCCTACTCAACTTGGGGATGGGGGTGTTCAGCTCTTACATCTTTACACCAGATTCATAAGACATTCGCCATATTTGTTCACGAAAACAGCAAAGCAATGATGTCCCATACAAACAAGTTAGTCCTGCCAACATTTGCACTGGAGGGAGCTATAAATTCATACGGATTTGGGGGACACAAGCGTTAACTGCGCGCAGGCAATAACCTGTCACCTTTGGTTGATTTACGCAATAGTGACGTCATGGGAGGGTTTTTCTTTGAAACGGATAAGGCAGCGTTATCTTGCAGTGTTTGTGATCGATTGATTTCACACGTGCGTTATTTTAATGATTATCAGCACAGGTAAAGTACGTTTAAGTATGTGGGTTTAAGTTAATACTTAATAAATCATAAATATTAAAAGTTAGACAAAGTACAACTACTATGACACTTTCACAATAATAATAGATAATTTAAGGAACACATTAAATGTGAATGATGTTTACTATGTTCACAGCCCACAACAGAGATCACAAGACAACTTGGATTTCTTCTTAGTATTGTAAGAATAGCAAAAAGCCAAAGTAGCCAAAGCCAAAGTAGCCAAAGTAGTCGACATAGCTCACAGAATAAGTAAGCTGAAGTGGCAATGGGCCGGCCATGTAAGTCGTAGAACCGATGACCGTTGGGGTAAACGTGTTCTTGAGTGGAGGCCGCGAACTGGTAAACGTAAGGTAGGACGCCCTCAGGCTAGGTGGAGCGACGACCTTAGCAGGGTGGCTGGTAGAAGCTGGATGACAGTTGCCGAAAATCGAACCAAATGGCGTGCAATTGGAGAGGCCTATGTCCAGCAGTGGACTGCTATAGGCTGATGATGATGATGATGATGATGATTGTAAGAATCGGGAAGGAGAATTACAGGATAGAGTTAGATGAAAGATAGAGAACAAGACGCTAAGGGCAGCTGTTAAGAATATAATAATGTTATTAAAGTATCTATTTTATTCGATCATTTTCAAGAGGTGAGCAATGGTGGCCCAGTGGTATCGGCCGCGACTTACAAGTTGGGTCGTGCGTTCGAGCCCAGGCAGGCGCTTTACTTAGTGTAAATTATTTCATCACCACTGCTCTCAAAATGGTGAAGGAAAACACACGAAGGAAACCGGCATGTCCTAGAACTAAAAATTCGAAGACATGTGACATCCAGCAACCCGCACTGGGCCCGCGTGGTGGATTACGGCCCATTCCCTCTCAAAGAGAGGAGGCCTGTGACCCAGCAGTGGGAACATTAATAGGCTGATGATGATTTTCAAGAGCTATGTAATTAGTAATGTCACCAGCTTTTTTATTCGGCAATATGCGGCATTGCTGTTTTCTGGGTCAGTCACCTAGGCAACCATTTTCTATAAGGTCTAAAATTAATATAATCCAAATATAAAAAAAAAAAATACGGTGTGTTATATTATTTACCCTTTATATAAAATTTTAAAATATTTTGTAGGTAATGAATGCGCCGCTCACGTTTTTGGCTGTGACGACAAGCAAAGATATAGAAATTGTTATTGCTATTACCTACATTTTTCTGATTGGTTGTAACATTCAGTACATAATCTATTACGATTAGATTATACTAATAGTCCCATCCCCTTGGTTTCTAAATCTTTGTAGGTACGAGTGTCGATTAAATTAATTATGTTATAATTAAATAGGTTTAAATGCCATCGAGTTCTTATTCTCTTTCTCCAGCAGCCTTAATGCTTAAGTGAATTTGGCAAGGCAAATGGTTTGACCGCCATCAATCGACCAATCTCATGGACGGAAATCATCATCGCGACTTTCATCTCACATGTGATTGGTCGATTGATGGCGCCATAACCCTTTAGCTTGCCGAATTCTTTTACGCAATTAGGCTGCAGGTCTCTATTAACTTTAAAACTTTCGCGTTTCATAATTAAAAAACAATATATCACGGGAAGTAAACACGGCCGAAACGTCGGGTTAAATAGGTAAATAAATAATTGAAATAATCGCGTTAAATTCCCGTGATATATTGTTTTGTAGGTCTCTAGTTTCTAAAAAGAAGCAAGTCAGGAAGTCGAACCAATTTATTGTACCTAGTTTTTCTGCTAAGGACTTATGGTAAGGAGGTAGTGGCTCCACACTTTTCGAGGGAGTCCACACACTTTGTGCTTTTGACCGACACGTGGCGTGGTCGATCGAAGGCATCTAACAAAATGCGATCGAATGGCCTAGAAGGATGTATCAAACGATCGATGAGACACCCATTCTTGGCAATAAGCTTGAAATTAAACTAATATTATTTAAGATCAGTAAGCAAATACTAAATAGACTTTGTTATTTGGCATTTTTATAATTGAAACACACCTGAATATAATAAGGCCAATACCTATTTCTAATCTACTGTTATACCTGCTAGGTATAAATTGCGATTCGATAATGAAACTCTAAGAAATAGTTAATCCCTGAAGATAATAATACGATTCGGGCATAACTTTAGTAGGCCCTTATCAGATAAGCAGTCAATAGCGTTCTTGTTCTTTTATTTTAGCTATGGAAAAATCGTGAACTAACCAAAATATAATAAAATAATCACACGGGAACTTATAGAGTCATAAACATATTAGTTAATTACAAAAAAGTCACATTGCTGCGTCGTGCTTTTCTGCGAGAGTCGTCACATTTTTATGCAATATTTAGCTATAAACGATAAAATTAAATCCGTTTCTTATTCGTTCAATAACAATGACTTAAAAGAAAACAGTTACTAGTAAATCTGTGATGTTAAACGACACTTTAATATTGGATGGATTTCAGCTGCTTTCAGGCGGAAAGTCCAATTCTTTCGTTTAGATACAAAGAGCACAGTTACAGCCTTTGTGTTACTGTTTAGGGGACATAGTACACCGCAATGCGGAAATACAATAAAATTTAATACAATTCCCAACGTCTTTGACTTGACCTGAAATCGTTGCACCGCTGTATTAGTATTAAGAATTTGTTTTAAATTATTTGTATAACCAAAATAAAATCACAAACTATTGAGAATCCTTTTTCATGAGTGGTAGACGATCTTCCAGCTTTAAATTAAGTACCTAATATTTTAAATCATATTTAATTATATTTTAGGCTCAATCAGTTAATCTCTCAACACTACAATTTTGAACAAATAGAATAGAATAGAAAACACAGGTCACATGGTAATACGATATGTTGGTGGTTTTATTTTTTAACAATGAGTGGCATTTGCAATCCAAGCAAGACTTGCAAGTCAAGCAACTACCTACATATCTATGTAATCTTTACCCGTCTGTATAATCAATCCATGTACTTCGAAACGCAGGGAACTTTGTCTGGGAACTCAGCACCGCCAATCAAGCTCTATTCTAATTCTAATTCAACGAGGGTGGGCGTCAACGTCGGCTGAACTTCCACGTCAGGTGTTACACTTTAGTTTGAACCTAACTGTAACAGTTTAAATTGGTTTGGTGTTACCACAAACGTTAGCCGGTCGAAATGTAGTTTATTCTAAGTGACAGTTGTTTGTTCTTGGTCAGCTATATTTGTTTGTTCTTCTTCTTAGTCTTAGGATCAATTTCTGAATTGTATTTTCGAACTTAAGAAAGTGTTAATTTTTATATAAATTCTATCTGCAATCAGTCTCTGAACATTAATCAGATTGGTTGTTCCTTTAGTAGTTCGAGATTCTTCACATCCTGCGATGCGTCATCTCGTTATGTATCACCAACAATATTAGATTGACGCAATTTTTTTATTTTTTATTCTGTATGTAGAATCCGTGGACTCAAGTAGTGCTGCAGCGAGTTCATTTTTGTGATGTTGGAGTCTTTCCTTATAAGACTTGAGCAATGTTTTCACAAACTCGTACAAACAAGTGTGCCCTTACGCTAATCATTTGTCAAGAAGATAAGTCAACGAGTTAAAATGTTTTAAGTAGATGGGTATTGTGTCATAGGGTCCCAATACAGTGGATTGATATGACAAATTGATTCGTCTAAGGGCCCAAGCCACCGATCGATCAAACTGTACCTGGAGTCATTTGATAAACGAGACGAAAATTTTATTAAATCACCGACTAATAATCAAGTGACAGAAAAATAACAGTAAAGATTTTTTTTCAGACAAATGTAAAGGCAGTGCTTACACACATTTCTAATAAGACTTTTCAACACCTGAAAATTTTACAAATATCAAATCAGTAGGTATACTACTATTAAACTATGCAGGCAGGCATACTATAAGTTAGATTACATCGCTGATAAAAATGCTCGGCTCAATGCTAGTCCTGCTCCACAACCACTAAGGTGCAAAAACATAAGCAGAACATTATTGTATTGTAGTATTGTTGGATCTGCTGAAGACTGTATGAATATATTTGTATGGGGATAAAAATATCATTTATTATCGCAATTATAAGTTTCATAGTATAATAGTACATTATGGTACAAGTGTGCAATGTTGGTGATTACCGCTGAGGCGCCATTGAGACCCGAGCCTTTAGGTGAGGGTCTTAAGAGAGTCGAGGACGGTAATCATCAATACACACGTGTATCATACGACGTTTTTCAACACACTTGTGAAGAAAATAAAACTAAAAATCATTTTCAACAGTGAAAACGAGTTGTGAAAAAAATTTCGCAATGGCGGGGTAAATTAATCAGTTTTCCTATGCGCGCAATGGCGATCGGCCATAGACTAAAACAATGAGGTTACTTTTTTTTTTGCTTTTCGCGGATAGCGTTTTAGCCACGTACAAAATGGGGAATTTCAAGTTTTCTTTATTGCAGAGAAACAAAAGTTATATTTGAGGGCAAGTTTTATTTAATAAACACGTACAAGTTGAAATTATCTAGTTGAATACGAATTTGCATGAAATGAGCAAGCAATGTGTTAGGTTCTAGCATTTTGCTGAATTGTTTGACTAGAAGCTATGCCACATTTTATGTATTCAATGGATATCATGGAAATAGTAATTACTACCCACATCATGTTATGGATATAGTAAGTACTACTTCCATGACAGGAACAGAAAGGGATTAATGTCGAATGGGACACTTTTAATTGAATAACAGTGTTACATTTTATTATATTGAAAATACTTCAATTTTAACTGGATTAGAATTAATAACTTATTTTATTAATTTTCATTGGATTAATTTGTGACACTTTTAAAATTAGTTTAATTTAAAAGTATTTAAAATGAAGGCAGGAAACCATTAAAAAAAAAACTATAACTCACTTGTGAAAAATAGCAATGAAAAAGTCACAGTTTGGTTACAGGTATCATTATATCCGCAATTAGGCAATTGCGGTGAAATTAAAGCCACTTTATGAGCAAGTGTGTTGAAAAATAATTAATTAACAATAACTATCTATATATACATTTAAATAAAAATAACATAAAACTACGGACGCGTATAAAAGGGCAGGGGTCATAGGGCGTCAAACAATTCGTCCACATCGCTGTCAACGTGAAAAGTGCCCAGAACGCTGGCAGCATTGCCACGTTAGATGGCAATGCTGATTCTCTGGCTAAGGAAAAGCCCAGCCCTCTGTTTTGTGCTCCGTGGGTCACGCGAAGAGTCGACTAAGCGTTTGCTTACATCTCGAAATACTCGGTGAGCACTTGGACCCCATGGACCTAATGACCTATTTGTATTGTAAACTCATTTTTTTCTAGTATTATATAACTGCACAGAAGATGTGTGAGTACTTTTAATACTTTATACCTGTACGTAGTATAGTGTGTAGTGCTATTCTGGGTGCATCGTCCTCACATATATGAATTTATTAATGTATGTACTTATATAAATATTGTAAAACACTTTATTTTTTAAGTTTTTTTTTTTGTCGAGAAATTCTCATGCATACTGCACTACCACGGGGATATAGTGCAGTTACGTGGGACTCTAACCCACTAAAACTCCACGGTGTCCTCCAGTGCCGCTTATGGCGGGAACACGGGCAGGCGTTAGCACTCACCGCGAACCCGCCGCGGCCGTCCGTCACTGGACCCTCCTCGGGGGAGCACCCCCCATCACCGGCGCACCAGAACACACTGCCTTGCAAATTTTTATTGTTGACGTTCAAAAGTGCCGCTTGAACGTCAACTCACTAAAGGTATGTTTTTCTTAATTTTCCACTGAACTGTAAAATTCTCTCATTTAAATGCAACTTACATTTTTCCAATACCAATCAGCCCGACCAATTCCTATTTACAACTAAGAGTACCGAGTACATGGTGAAACAAAGATTGCGCAATAATTTTGTATCGTTCGTTTTTCAGCTTTTGATCATTATTTCGTCTCTCTAGTGTAAGTCTAAGC
The DNA here is from genome assembly GCA_948252205.1 of Orthosia incerta. Taxonomy (NCBI): domain Eukaryota; kingdom Metazoa; phylum Arthropoda; class Insecta; order Lepidoptera; family Noctuidae; genus Orthosia; species Orthosia incerta. The sequence continues at coordinate 27,440,382 of OX411749.1, forward strand.
TTTTCCCAGTATGTTGGGGTCGGCTTCTAGTCGAACCGGATGCAGTTTAATATAAATATTTCACATACATGGAGGACTCCCTATATGATCTTCACAACCCAGTTCTTTGGTAACACTATCGTTAGCCGTGATTGAAATCAGTGATTGCGATCCAGATTAATTACGAGTTAATGAAATCACGATCGAGATTGACCTGTGGATGCAATGGTGCACAAAGAGAAATAACGTTTTGCCGGTTCAGATTCATAATCAAGTGTCCAAGACACATTCTTCGAACCAAACCATAATGATGACCTGCTCTGCCTTAGTTGATTCAACTTTCACATTTTTCGTCCCGTCAAGATGATATGTTATGAAAAAAAGGAAAAACTTTTACATACGAATGTTGCGCATCACAAATTGCATAGTTTACGCCCAAACAGTTCGTATATAAAAAGACGTAACAATACAGTGTACTGGGGCGATCAATGCAAAACGGAATCCATTCCGAACGCTATCGTTACGTATCGGACGATCGTTCCGTGCGATTTACGATCAACGATAACGATACTTTCTCGTCTACATCGTTAAAGTGCACAGATAACATTTGTTTAACTCCGTGCGTTGGCTGTGCATATAGATACACATGTTAGCTAATGCTAGGACCTAGGAGACTGTGTCGGGTTGCCAAACGACAAAATTCTCTTATAATTATGAGCGAGAAAGATTGGGTAAAAAATTATGGGGTTTTGTTCAAATGTTTACCTCAAACGAGTTATAGAATTGCCTATTAAAAATGGAGAAATATATTACTATTTAGCTGTAACTTTTTACTGACAGTAATTTATACCTGAAACAGTTAGAAAAGAAGCGAACTATCTCTTTATCTTTTTATCTCTACCCATTGGTGCTAGACCAGGACAGAGTTTTGGTATTTGCTGCAATAGTTTTGTATTAATTTATCATAGTTTATTTTCTAATAACCTAATAATCATAAGGACCTTTGTGAGACAAATGAAAATGCTGTTGCCCCGGGCTGAATTCTGGTCAAAACTTATATAATTATATAATACGGCGAAGAAGAAGAATAACTAGAGTGTGTTTTTTAAAGTTACAACAAATGTTCGCAACTGATTTTGAAAATTCTTTCACAAATAGAAAGCTACACTATTGTTGAGTGACACAGGCAAATTTTTTAATACCCTCCCGGTGGGTGCCTGCATTGTCGGTATTAGTGGCCGTGGCTTTGTCACCACCAACCGTGACGTGAAACGAAGAGGACCCCGAGAAGAGGCCGCTCGAGAGGGCTTTTGCCGATAAGCCGACGACGTAGCGGCCAACAAGTAGGTTCCGGTGCCGCTTGGGCGACATAGCAACTGAGGCGGGCCGCAATGTCATATGGGAGGTATCGCGGCTGAGGGTCGGAGGCCGCAGCGGGAGAGGTAGGAGTATTGCGGTGCGCTGCTCTCCCTACATTCCGCGGCCTGGATGGGGTCGCCACCGTCTGATGGCAGACGCGGTGGGGCTGCAGGGGAGGAGGAGTGTCGGTATAGCATTGGCCGCACTCCCTATCCCCAGCGGTTGAAAAGTGGTGGGTGGCCGGGCCACTGACCTGAACCGTCACATGGGGACCAAGAGTGTCATACACGGGGTCGTCTGGCGGTCCGTGTGTAGGTTTGGTCCCTTCTCCCTGGGGTGATCAAGGCGTGCAATGTGTTCTGGTTCGCCGGTGACGGGAGTTTCTCCCCAGAGGAGGGTCCGGTGACGGACAATTGCAGCAAGTTTGCGGATGAGTGCTTACGCGTGCCCGTGTTCCCGCCATAAGTGGCGTAGGAGGACACCGTGAAGTTTTAGTGAGTTGAAGTTCCACATAATAAAAAAAATTAAAGCTATTCGAAGCGAAGCCGTGGGCAAAATCTAGTATTCAATAAAAAAAAATTAAAAAATTAAAATGTTTATTTCAATTACAAAGCACATTTTGATACATATTATTGGAGATCACCTTTTAAGCAAGGAATTGCTTGTATTCAATAAGCTGTTTATTACAACTATTTAACAATGATAGTTGGTAGCTATTTGGACCACTTTTGTCCTGTGTCTTATGGGAAAAAACTGTTTCTTCCTTTCATCAGAAACACCTGACTAAATTATTATTATTCTTTGATATATTTTTTTTTCCGATTGCCATCAAAATGTTTATCAAATCATTAATGATATGATCGACAGTCATGTAGGTATTTCGGTCGCCGCCGCCGCCGTGCAGGCTGGCACTCATAGCGTTTTAGAAGCAGACCGATAACAATTAATTCGGCACACCCAGGCGTTCGAAGAAAGTGTTCGATACCAGCTGATAAGCTTGCGATATACCATAACTACCTATTTGTTAATTGCTAATAATCCCATGACACGAAATTTAACCATTTCGCGGAATCTCACGCACGCCAAATCGACTTACCTCATCATCATTTCAGCCGAAAGACATCCACTGCTGGATATATTTATTTTATTTATTTTTATACACTTTATTGTACACCAAGACAAAAACAATATTACATACGGAAAACTTAAAATTAAAACAAATATACAACAGGCGGCCTTATCGCGTTCTGCGATCTCTTCCAGGCAACACAGACATAGGCCTACCCCAATCGTCGCCACACTGATCGGTCCTGTGCACTTGGCATCCACTGGACGCCCGCAGCCTTGACCAGGTCTTCACTTCTCCTAGAGGGAGGCGTTCCAACGCTGCGTCTTCCGGTACGCAGTCGCCACTCTAGAACTTTTCGGCCCCAACGGCACGGCACTTAAGTTTGGCAATTCTTCGGGCTATTTCGGTAATCTTGATTCTCTTGCCTTCATTTCTGATTCGATCACGCCAGGAAACTCCGAGCATAGCCAGAGGGCTATTGCCCTTTGGCTGACTTTAACTTTTCTGATGAGACCCATTGTGAGCGACCACGTCTCTGTCCCGTAAGAAATCCCGGCAACACACACTGGTCATAGACTTTCGTCTTGAGACACTGTGGTAAGTTGGATGAGAAGACCGCGCAACTGCCCGAACGCTGCCCAGCCGAGTCAGATTCGACGGTTGACCTCTTTCTTGAATTTGGACCTACCTAACTCAACCGTTTGTACCAGGTAGACTTTACTAGAGAGAATTTAATTTAATTTTATCCATTTTTTAATTTAAATTGACATTGTATATTTTAAGTTGATTTATTTTAATTTGATTTATTTTAATTTGACATTATTTATATTTTTATTTGATTTCATTTAAATTTTATTTTAATTTTAGTTAGTTTAGATTATTAGTAATTTTATTTGACTCCTGTATTTAAAAATTGTTTAGATTTGATTTAATTTGAGATAACCTGTAATTTTATTGTTATGATCTAATTTGACATAACCTTAATCAACAACAACACTAATTTAATCTAATCTGTATTTCAATGTTATTTTGATTTTAATTTAATTAATCAAATATGTATTATTTTTTATGTAGAGCATGTATACTCAATAATGTGTAAGCCGTGGTTACCTATAAATGAGTGTGCATAACATGATAATGTTTATCAATTTATATGATTTCTGTAAGTTTTTGTTATGTTACTCGTTGGTGATCCTAAATCAATAAATAAATAAATATACATAATAGTACACAACTTCGAGTGTAGAGTCTCCGACCTTGATAGGAGTAGGTGCAACATGGGCGTTGATTTTCTCCATGTTCATTTATAGACTAGTGGGTCTCCAGTGGGCGGGAAAACCTCAGTAGAGCTTCCGAAACAGTGCTTTCGGAAGGTCTACTGAGGTAATCGAGCATTGTACTGAGATCCTCCATGGTCTCAGCCATTACCACTATATCGTCAGCAAACCGAAGGTGAGTGATGTATTCGCCATTGACGTTGATGCCTAGCCCTCTCCAGTTCAGAGTTTTAAAGACATCCTCTAGTGCAGCAGAGACCAGTTTCGGAGATAAGACGTCTCCCTGCCTTATATCTGGCCTTACCTACACTTATAAAATAAAAGCAGCCGGTTTGGTTTCAATATTTTAGATAAGTCTAATAATTGATGAAACCTACACACACTGGCAAAATTAGTGGAACAAGTAAACAATTAAGGGTACACTAGTCGACGGCACGAACTATTTTGTGCTCGGGGTTAAAATGCATTTTATATCAGCCAACAACACGTGCGGAAGAGATAGATGCTGTGATGAACAGTAGGAAGCCAGTTCGCGTACGAATACACACTTTTGCAAATTTGTAGCGAAATAGTTAATGATTTAGGACGAAACCGAGCGCGCGAAATTTTATAAACAGATCTTTGGCAGTCTAGATATCATGAAAAAACGAATAAATCTATCTGTTCAAATTAAAATTATTTGCATTTTTGAACTACTAATTTATCCCTGTATGGAGGCCGTTTTGCAATTTTCCGTCTTCTTATGGTATTTATTCGCGCCCAAATATGCGTTAAAATTAGTGTCGAAATGTGGAACTTTCGACGCTCATAACTTTCAAATATTTTCTTTTTTTACTTTTTTGCTTTTTTCCTTTTTTTTGCTGGCTAGATAATGATGAAACAAATTGATATCACTTTTTATTTCGAACGTCGATGTACGTTCGAAATAAAAAGTGATATCAATTTGTGTCGAACAGTGAAATAATCCCTAGACTACGTTTGTATGGAAGAATTTTCGACTAGTGTAACCTTAAGAAAACAAACAAAATACCATGCTAAGCTAAGCTTTGTTTACCTTAGCATGGTATTTTTAATTTTGTTTTTTTTTAAATAAAACCATGTATTAATTATTGATAAAACAATTGAACGTCATCTCTCATACGATTGTTTTAATTTTATTCGAACTTGCATCATTTTGAGAGAATTTCTCTTATTGTCACTTTATGGTTTTGTTTTAAAAAATCGAAATGTATTTATTATCATACTGTTTTATTTTTAACTTTTAGATATTTTTTTAAATTGAAGTCCTTAACTTCATTGTGCCCAACTGAACCCAAGCTGAGAGGTTTAGGGCACTTGAGATTAGGAGAAATGATTAAACCTACAAAATGATGTACTGATTCATCTTTTGCCTGTTCCTACCATTTATTGCAGTTTCCAATGATTCAGATAAACTAATGCTTTTGTGAGGCGATCAGTAAGGCAAAAAACCATGTACTTCTAACAGGAATATCGATTCATTCAGTTTCGTGTTCGCAAAAACCCGCATTTGAAGACCGTTCAAGCTAAAAATCGGCCAAGTGCGAGTCGGACTCGCGCATGAAGGGTTCCGTACCATTATCGCAAAAAACGACAAAGAAAAATCACGTTTGTTGTATGAGAATAAATATTTATTTTATTCTGTTTTTAGTATTTGTTGTTATAGCGGCAACAGAAATACATCATCTGTGATAATTTTTACTGTCTAGCTATCACGATTCATGAGATACAGCCTGGTGACAGACGGACAGACCGACAGACGGATCGCGGAGTCTTAGTAATAGGGTACCGTTTTTACCCTTTGGGTACGGAACCCTAAAAATGACCTGGAGGAAGGTCGAGGTGCCAGAGTGATTGAGCTTATGGAACAAAGGAGTTTGAAAGAATTAATTTAAATCGAGGTGACGCACTGTAATGAATGTGTAAACATGAACAAAATAGTATTACATGCAACTAGTGAATAATGGACGGATTTAAAGCGAGGGTCATTGATGAATCACGAGCATAGCGAGTGATTCAAGTGTTAGAATCCTGAGCGACGCGAGTGATTCATGGCCCTCGATATAAATCCTTTTTATTCAAGAGTTGCATACTATATTTTATACCATGACTACGAGAAAAAGAAAGATTCAAGCGAAAAGCACAAGAAATAATAATAAATAAATATATAAATGCTTTATTACCTTCAAAAGTTTACAAAAAATTTGAAACCCTGACCCCCGGGCTAGGTAACAGCACCTGCGCTTAAGGACCAGTGATCACCTCCGTTACGTTACATAATTAATAATTAAACACCAATGCAATTAATATTAGAATAACAAACCAAATAAGTATTCACTAAACATCTTAAAATCAAAATCATTATTAAAATCCTAAATATAAACAAACTCAAAATTAAATCGATGAAGGAGTTTGAAAGTCGAGTTTTATTTGCATAAGGATTTTGATTCGAGTATTTTTTGCGCAAGGAATATAGGTATATAGCATTGAGATGGAGATCTAATATATCGGTGTGTTCTAAATACAAACACCAAAATAGTGATTAAACGTGCTTTTTATTTACTGTTTTCAGTGAATAAAATAAGCTTTTTAGAGGGGGAATAGAATAATAGTATATTATGCAACTAGTGAATAAAGGACGGTTTTAAAGCGAGGGGCATTGATGAATCACGAACAAGTAAAGGATTCTATCAACTGAATCACGACCCTAGGGAGTGATTCATGATGATTGAATCACGAGCATAGCGAGTGATTCAAGTATGAGAATCCTGAGCGACGCGAGTGATTCATGGCCCTCGATATAAATCCGTTTTATTCAAGAGTTGTATACTATATTTTATACCATGACTACGAGAAAAAGAAAGATTTAAGCGAAAAGAACAAGGAATAATAATACATAAATGTTTTATTACCTTCTAAATTTGAAAACTCAGGTTTTACATATTTTGTAAATTGAAGCTGAGCTAGGTAACAGCATCTGTGTTTCAGAGGCCAGTGACCACCTCCGTTACGTTATATAATTATAATTAATTAAACACCAATGCAATTAATATTAGAATTACAATCCAAATAAGTATTCACTAAACATCCCAGACTAAAATCAAAATCATGAAAATCATTATTGAAATCCTAAATATTAACAAACTGAAAATTAAATCGATGAAGAAAGTTTGAAAGTCGAATAATCTTTGCATAAGGAGTTTGTATCGAGTATTTTATGCGCAAGGAGGTCGTATAGCATTGAGATCGACGACGAATATATATTGGTGTGTTCTAAATTCAAACACCAAAACAGTGAGTATATACAAGTGCTTTTTGCAACACTGTTTTCAGTGAATAAAATAAGCATTTTAGAGGGGGAATGGTATAAACAATATAATCAGTCAATATTTTAACCTACAGTGGCATATGGTAGAAGGCCAATATTGTATTCAGGTAAGATATGTTTGGGAGCTCGTACGGACTTGGTCGTGATAGATGGTAAGAATCTTATTGCAGTTTGCTATAGAAGAGTTATTTAAGATTAAAATAAGGTGCCATTTGCCCTTTTATGGGTTCTATGGTCACTTCGAATTTATCCAGGTTAATGCTCGGCCGAATAACACTTTTTTAACACCAGCCCCTTTTAATAATGTCAATAACGCAGTTTTGAAATCGTCAGCGAGGTCAACAGATATGCATCCGATAGAACTCGCCTAGGACCTGCTAAAACGAAGATAAAAAATCATAATCCCAACATCTGTCAATGTGGGTGAACTGCGAAACGCCATTATATAGAAATGATAGAGACTACCACAGAAAACAATGAATAAAATAATTTTCAACATGTCTAGACGGATGAAAACTTTAATAAGAGCACGTGGAGGAAATACTTGTATGATATTATTTTTTATTTTGGTTTGCTCTCAGTAAGAAAGCTATACGTTGTACAAGCCATCTTAAAAAAAATACAAGACAGTATATATATATATATATATATACTGTCTTGTATTTTTATATATATATATATATATATGCCAGTATACTAAGAAAGAGAAGGAAAGACCTTGTGGCAAATATTCCGCAATCAAAAACAAAATTGTGTAGTATGCAATATGACAGACGGTCATCCCACGTGTACAATAAAGTAAACAGAGCTACTTTTTTACACTAAACATTATTATGAATGCAAAAAATCCTTACTAAGTGGATTGAACCACTCACCTTTTTTTTTTTTTTTTGTGCGTGTGCGTTTGACCACTATCTCACCTGATGGTAAGCGATGATGTGGTCGACGATGGAGCACGCTTGCCTAGCCTTACCTACGAGGACATCGAAGCCCTCTTGCAGCATGCTTCATAATTCTGTCACCATACACTAAACATGCACTTAACACACACTCGCACACATACACTTCATACGCAAACGCACACATAGAGTTCATGCGCACTCACTCACACACAAACAAGACACACTCTTATGTTAGTTGAAAACAAATTTGTATGATACTCTCAATTATTTCTAGTCTAATTTTAATTTTGATCGTTATTTTTGCTTCATTTCAATTTTTATTTCATTTTGATTTTGTTTTAATCTATGTTTTGTTTTTATTGTGATTTTATTTTAATTTTGACTGCTTTTTGGATTATTATTGCGATTTTATTTTAATTTTGATTGTGATATTATTTTTATTTATAATTAATTGGTTTTAGTTTTGATTTAATTTAACTTTCATTTTGTTAGAATTTTTTTTTCTTTTAATTTAATTTTTGCTGTTTTTTTATTTATTTTTTATTATCTTTTTTTTAATTCTCATATCCTCAAAATTGTATGCTGTTAGGTACTTGTTGTAATAATACGTTTTAGAAGAGTGAAGTGCTCTACTACAGGCTATTTTTGCCTAAAAGAGCACTTCAAATACCAGATGTTTGTACATACTTATGAAGGAATAATAAATTATTTGTATTATTTGTATTTTTATTGTAAAAATTGTTTATTTTAATTTTACTTGCCTTGATAACTTTCAAAAATCAACAAAGTGCAGATTGCCCATAAAATCATATTATGATCATAAAAAAAGCAAAAATTTAATTTTGTTACTCTAATTTTGCCGGTGTGTGTATTTCAGTTTATTAGTATGTAGGCATAACGACTACGATCTACCAAATTAAAAGTTGTAACCTTTTCTTTTAGGGTTCCGTACCCAAAAGGTTAAAACGGGATCCTATTACTAAGACTCCACTGTCCATCTGTCTGTCTGTTACCAGGCTGTATCTCATGAACCGTTATAGCTAGATAGTTGAAATTTTCACAGATGATGTATTTATGTTGCCGCTATAACAACAAATACTAAAAACAGAATGAAATAAATATTGAAGTGGGCCTCCCATACAACTAACGTGCTTTTTTTGCCGTTTTTGCAATAATGGTACGGAACCCATCGTGCGCGAGTCCGACTCGCATTTAGCCGGTTTTTAAAGCCCTGAAAATAATGCTAGTCGGAAATACGAAAGTTTAAAAGTTTTCAATCAAATAACGGTCGGCAAGTGTTACTCTTTATATTAATTTAATTATCTGAAAACCACTCATTATTATCAGATGGATCCCTGATCGTGATCAAGATCCGTTAAGTGCGGAGCAGTAATGCACGTTGGTAAACATGATTTGTTTTTTACACTGGTATGATGATGCATTATTTCGGGCTGGTATAATCCTTATTACGTCAAGATTATAGATATCATTTACCTCCAACAGATTACCCACACATAATAATAAATTAAGCATATTAATTAATTTATCATGCGTGCATAATCATACTTTGATTAACTGTCGTAATGCCACAAAACGTGACAAGACGTAACAGGTAAGGTAACTCCACACCGTGTCGTCATGTTTCTCACAATTGTCAACAATGACAAACAACAAGGTCAGGAAAAGTTGACGGAACACTATACAGACTACATCGTTCTCTTGCCATTATCTCAATTAATTTAGGGTCGGTGCAACATGTCTTCTTTTTCCATACTTGTCTACTAGTCGTCATCTCAGTAGTAGACGGTAGCCAAGCCATGTAGAGTTAGTAGATTTAGCGCGTGTAGAGTTAGAAGCTTGGCTCGATCTCACGATCTGATAACTTTTTGTCAGTGCGAGCCATATGGTCTCGTCTTGGCAATATTTTACATGAAAATATTGTTGGTAGGCTTTCACTTCTTTTTGATAATTGCTTATGACAATCTTTTTTTTATTTTGTTCACTTTTCCAGGGTTATTTACCAAAAATCCTGATATATTTATTTTATTATTTATAACAAGGAGTCCCTATATCATATTTCAGGCCTAAAATTTGCGGAACTCTCATACAAACTTCCATCCCCTAGTTTAAGTTTATGTTTTACTTTTACCCCCCAACGGGTAAAAGTTCCAAATTTAGATTTTTTTTGTTGCTTGTATATTAAGTACACAAGCAACAAATATATAATATATTAATATTAGTATTAGCTCACATAACAAATTTCAGTTTCCTAAGATTTCAGGCAGTACCCTAAGAATTTTGATGATCATCAGTGAGTGAGTGAGTCAGTGACGAAATCGGGTTTTTTTAAATATCAATAAAATGTAAAGTTTATACTTTACATTTTATTTTTACTGTACTTTACTTTCTTTTTTTTTTGTTGCAATTGAAACAATCTGAACTGGACTAACTATTCATTTGTTACTCTTGGATTTGCGCGTAAGCTATGGCAACCCAGTTCAATTTAAAAGTAAAAAGAGTGAACCAGTGAATGAAACCAAGAAATTTGATGACATAACACATTTTTGGGGTGGGTATGGGATCTACCTCCTAGCGGTCCATCCCAGGCAACGGCACCACAGGCTTGCCTGTGGTACGGCTGAACGATCCCACTTAAGCGGTGGTAGGCTCCGCAAGGGACCACCATCCCACCGGAGTCCGGCGCCAAGCAGCTTGCTGTGTTCCGTCGGTGTGTGGGACTGCCAGTGCCTTTGGGGGAGAAGGAGGATGTCAGTTGCGCTGTTCAGAACCGGTCTTGGTCTCTGGGAAAAACTTGCCGGATAACTCATTTTGGAGGGTAGCGGGATCCGAAGCACGGTGCCAGCCGTTGGCCGACCGCAGTCAGTAGGGGGCCCAAGTAGCACGCCAGCCACGTGCCAACGGCTGCCCCGCCAACTCGCGAAAAATCCCGGTAAGCTCCACCGTGCCAGTTGGCGACTGGATGGGAGGACCCGGTGGCCATATCCGGGGGGGTTCGGGCGTCCCCGCAGTCTCCAAATGAGTTCCCCATAGGTTGGGTTATCTCTAGTGTTCCACTTGGTTCACTGAGCAGCGCCTCGACAGTTCGACTTCTTCCCCAGCAAACTCTTGAACAAATGACCAAAGCAAAAAAGAAGAATATGGTGAAACAACGGCTGCACTTCCTCCCACTAAAAGTGCACCTCACTAACATCAGGGGGTTGCACTCTAATCTCGATCCGGTCCACCACCACCTTGAGACCGAGAAGCCGCACCTGTTTTTCCTAACGGAGACGAAGATAACAACCCCGTCGGACGTGGCGTACCTCAACTACCCGGGTTACTCTCTTGAACACAAGTTCAAGAAGCAAGCTGGGGTCTGTGTGTACGTCCGCGATGACATTTGTTGTCGTCGTCTCCGTTGCTTTGAGAAATCGGGATTTTCTGCCATATGGCTGCTTGTGGACACTGGCGTGGAGAAATCTCTCTACATCGGCGTCTACCGATCGCACGCCGGTGACCAGGAGACAACGGCGCTCTTTAATTGCCTCGTGGAGTCGGCTGACATAGCCCAACAAAGGTACCCAACAGCGAAGCTTAATTTTCTGGGGGACTTTAACGCCCATCATAAAGAGTGGCTGTACCCGTACCGGAAAACTGACCATAAACGGAAAACTGACCGGAAAACTGACCAACTGGTTAGAGGCGCGCAAGTTTTCTCTATCTCTAGATCTAACCCAGCTGGTGAATGTGGCAACGCGGGTACCGGATGTTGACGGCCATACACCCAATTGTTTAGACCTTCTCCTGACAACTGATCCGGACAGCCATTCGGTGTCGGTCTCAGCCCCGCTGGGAACGTCTGACCACTGTCTGGTGAAATCCGTGTCGACTTGCTCTCCTCCAGATGAGAGCCCTAGAGGCACGAGGCGAGTATGGCGATACGAGTCAGCAGACTGGGACGAGATGCGGCAATTTTTTGCGTCTTATCCTTGGCGGCATGTGTGCTTCTCCTCGAGTGACCCCTCGAGCTGTGCCGACGCGGTTGCGGATGTGATTCGGCAGGGAATGGAGTATTTCATTCCATTTTCCGACATTCCGCTAGGTCACAAATCCCGCCCTTGGTATAATGCAGAATGCGCCCACGCTGAGGCCCAAAAAGAGTCTGCCTACCAAGCCTGGGTCGGGGCCCGTGACCGCAAAGTAAGAGCACGTAGGGTACGCGCGAGGAAAAGAGCCTTTAATTCTGCCACCAAGTTCTGCAAGCGGGTTATGCGTCGGGCACGTTTTGACCATATTGGACGTATTGGGGCCAAGCTGGCATCGCACCCTCCGGGTAGTAAACAGTTCTGGTCCCTGTCCAAAGCGGTTGAAGCGAATTTCTGTCGACCCACTTTACCTCCAATGCTGAAACCTGATGGGTCGCTGGCTCACTCTGCGAGTGAGAAAGCAAATTTATTTGCATCTCTCTTTGCTAGCAATTCACGTCTGGAGGCTGGCTCCAAGCAACCACCTACACCTATACCTCACTGTGACTCTTCGATGCCGGAGATCGCTGTGCACACTAAAGAGGTCCGGAGAGTATTTTCCAGTCTAGACGTGAACAAGGCCAGCGGGCCTGACGGCATTCCAGCGAGAGTGCTGAGGCAGTGTGCGCCTGAACTGTCTCCTGTATTGACACGCTTGTTCCGCCTCTCTCTTGTAAAAAGAACGGTGCCGAAATCCTGGAAGCTTGCAAATGTGCAACCAGTGCCCAAAAAAGGCAACCGTGCAGACCCTGCCCATAACCGTCCGATCGCCATTACCTCCATTCTGTGCAAAGTTATGGAAAGGGTACTGAACAGCAAGTTGCTGACCTACCTTGAAGACAATAATCTCCACAGTGACCGTCAATATGGCTTTCGCCGGGGACGGTCAACTGGCGATCTTCTTGTGTATGTCACGCACTGCTGGGGCGAAGCCATCGAGAGACACGGCGAAGCACTTGCTGTATCGCTTGATATCTCGAAGGCCTTTGACAGGGTCTGGCACGCGAGTCTGCTTAGTAAGCTTCCTGCATATGGCATCCCTGCTGGTTTTTGTAGCTGGATATCAGACTTCCTCAGTGAACGGTCGATCCGAGTAGTCATTGACGGCTGCTCCTCTAACCTTATGGCTATTTATGCCGGAGTTCCTCAGGGGTCTGTTCTCTCTGCAACTCTTTTCCTACATCAATGACCTTCTTCAGCCTGGTATTGTTGGGTACGCAGATGACAGTACTGTTTCAGAGAGATACTTGTCCAGCGCAAAAACCAGCGTGGATGAGGTTCGTTCCTTGAGAGAGGCTTTGGTGGAGAGGACAGATTTGACCTTAAGCCTTGTCTCCCAGTGGTGTGATGACAATCTGGTCTCCTTTAACGCCACCAAAACACAGGCGTGTCTTTTTACCGCTAAAAGGAGTCTTTTCGATCAAACTCCTACTTTTCGGGTTGCGTCTGTTCCTGTGACTGATCGGCTCGAGCTCGTAGGCATGGAGTTGACATCCAGTCTCAACTTTGGCGCCTCCATTGAGTACAAAGCCCAAATTGCGGCCAAAAAACTAGGCATCCTAAATAAAGTGAAGCGATACTTTACGCCTGGACAGCTTTTAACCCTATACAAAGCGCAAGTCCGATCCTGCATGGAGTATTGCAGCCACCTTTGGGATGGCTCAGCTAAATATCAGCTTGCCGCGCTTGACTCGGTGGAACGCAGAGCCAGGAGGCTCATTGGCGGCGTTGAGCTGGTGGGAGCCAGGCTTCACAGCTTGGCTCATCGCCGCAAGGTTGCCTGCTTGTCGGTCTTCTACAGACTGTACTTCGGTGAGTGTGCTGAAGAACTCCACGACCTCATCCCACCAGCCCCCTTCTACCATCGGACATCTAGACGCACTGCAAGTTATCATCCTTACCTTGTTGCCATTCCACCAATTCGCACCAAACGCTTCCAAACATCCTTCATAATGCGCACAGCGAATGAATGGAACTCGCTACCTGCGTCAGTGTTTCCGAACGTATTCAACCCGAATCTCTTCAAAGTTAGAGTGAACAGGCTTCTTCTGGGTAAGCTCACTCCATCGTCGACTCTGTCTCTGTCACCTTTGACCTAGACTAGAGTCAAGAGCAAACCCATCACAAATAAAAAAATAAAAAAAAAAAGTAGAAAAAGAAAGAAAATAGCTGACAAAGTGACATCTGTCATACTTAAATCGCATATAATAAAATATTATAAATGCGAAAGGAACTTTGTCTGTCTGTCTATTACCATTTCACGCTTAAACCGCTGAACTGATTTTGGACGGAGTTTCATTGAGATATTATGTATTACATAATTACCTCCATGGAGTTAGTTTGGGACCCTGGGATGGACATACGATAGTTTTTATCCAATGTAATGGTGGCAAGGAATGTAGAAATTTGTATGGTGAATTAATAATTTCTCAAGTAAGGCGGCCCTCACAATATAATTAGTGCGACATTAAAAATAGGCTATTAGGAGTACTAATGCTACGCAGACGAAGTCACGGGCAACAGTTAGTATTTAATATTCGTAGTGGTTTGATACATCTGATGACGAGTGTATCTCTCATACTAATGTTAGTAAAATACCTAAGTATTAAACACATCTTCATGCCAATTCCTGAAATAGTGTTTCCTGTAGTACAATATATTTATATTAAACTAAAAATTTTCATCATTAAATCACAACGAACAAAATGTCAATCAAAAATAATAAATGTAGTCGCCATGGATACACTCTTAATCTAACCTTACTCCGACCTTAAACTAGCTAGCACCATGGAATAACTTTTAGTCCAAGACTAGAGTCAGATTAGTATAATCTCTCCTTTTTGCGTGTTTATTAATACGGAAATTTGTTAGTACCAACCTAATGCTTGGAATAAAGTTAATCTTACCTTAGTCCACGTTTATTAATAAGACGGTATATGTTTAATAAATTTACTAATTTCACCTCCCGAGAATTTTGTTTATCTGGTATAAGTTATGAGGGTTCAAGAAAACGACGAAGCACTTCGAGAAAAGATAGGTAGTGCCCTTGCGCTTCGCTTTGCTCGTCTTGGCGGGGGCACTGCCGTGCCCCCAGATCATCTTTCAGCCTGATCATCATCGTTTCTTTGATCTGCTGCTACTGATAGAGCCTTCCATCCATATTCATATTCCAAACTCCATAATTATGATATTTTCCTTATTCCTCCGCATTACAGCCAATACTATGCCCACCGATTTTCATATATCTTTTCAGGCAACTTTCAGACATCCTCTTTTACTACATTCTCTTATTAAAATTCTGATTAAAAAATTCCAAAAACAAAGACTGGGATGTTTTCCTTTTATTATGATTCAAATCTCCTATACAATGTGTCCGGGCTTGTAGTAATTATATATTATGAAACTGAGTTTTAAATATTATTGATTCAATTTACTGTACCTTCTTTCGTTTTCACCTAAATGGCTCTTGGGACAACATGTGGCGTAGATATAAAATAGTTTTTCGAATTCTAGGAAAGCCAGACATAAATATAAGTATAAGTATCTTGTAAGTCAGGTACTAAAATTGCTCTATCTTTGAGGGTGTGGTGATTGCACCCCTTATGTGGGGTGTCTCAATCGACAAAATTAGGTGTGTTAAAGCGCCCTTAACATTTTATTACTACAGGTTTGGACATATTGTATAGTCTGGCTTTCCTGACTAGAATTCGAAGAACAATTTTATGCCTACGCCACATGTTGTCCGAAGAGCCATTTAGGTAAAAACAAAAGACGGTACAGTAAATTGAATCAATAATATTTAAAACTCATTTTCATAAATTCCACAATAACTACTTCAGCAGACATCTATTAAGAAATTCCAAAACAGACTAATTAGTATCTAAGTGTTACTGAACGAATTAGCGTTAACAACAAAGAAATAGATTTAAGTAGTCACTTAAGTACCTGCACGCACTTGCATCCGAACAATACTGTATGTACCAACGAGAAATTTCGCGTGCAAAGGTACAGCGTTAAATTCCAAATCAATCAATAAATTTATGCCTGCCACTTTAATTATAGCAACATGAAAATGATATTCCATAATCACGCTAAGACGCCTGATTAATATTTTCAATTGTTTTCTTTTGTCATTACCATACTTTTATTTATGCTAGGCGTTGAATCTTTCCATTGCCCAGTTTGTCCGTTGTTCACAAGATCACAAGCATTGCCATGCTGTGTTGTGTCTGGCTTGATCCCCTAAAAGGGTGTTCCCATTAAGAAAACTGTCAGTAACAACCTAGAGTCTGGACTTGTGATAGTTGGTAACCAGTCAATGGTAATAGAGTCACAACATCAATTATATTAGTAGAAGCAAAGAAGTAAAAATATTGTTTTTCAATAGAGACAGATTATGTGTTTTGAATAACGGTTTTGAAATTGACTAAAAGCAATTTTTCCGGCTAAGAGTTGACTGTATCATAACAACTTCTATCTACATTATAAACATATGTATATACAGGTTTTTTTTTTATAATCTAAAGGCTCGCACTTAACCACTATCTCACCTGATGGTAAGCGATGATGTGGTCGACGGTGAAGCACGCTTGCCTAGAAAATAAATAATGTTTGAAAATTATTGTATTTGCTGTGTAGACAGTGAACGACTGTTGCTGTGAAAACGACTGTTGATGTTAATTGAATGTGTTAAACCAATATTATAATTCGCCTTTGAATCAGCGAAGATGTCATTAGTGTGGTAATGAATCACAAGAACATCCAGACAGGAAATTGTTACTTAAGTACAAAAATTCCATATTTAATTAGGTAATTTCTTGAAACTTATATCATCATGATATAAGTTTCAAGAAATTTGTGGCAGTTGATAGTATTTGATACCATTATTTTTATTGACTTAATATATCGTTATCAACGCTGCATCTATAATCTATCTAAGGTTGATCACAATCATCAAACAATCCACCCGTACCGTAAACCTTGAACAATACTGCTGATTCCTACTAATACTAAGTGTATTAAGGTTGATAACATTTACGCAGTGGAACTTGTTTCCGTTTACAATCATTTCAGTCGTAATACAACAAAAATATTTTCTGATCAGTCTTGTGGCGCCCTTTTTACAACATTTTATCTTAACTTACAATATTTTTCGTTGTACGTAAGTCTTTTCGTGCTAAAGCAATAATTTTTCAAACACTTGCTGACGTCCGATTCAGCTCAAACGAGATCACTCAGGTATCGAACATTTTGTGCCCAAACATGAAAGCCAGAATACAAAATACTATTTTGGTATGGAAAAATCCCTCCTGATCATTTAAATACCACGCTGACTACCTACTAAATGAGGTTTTCTTTTCATGCAAGTCAGAATCTCATGATGTGATCCCATGGACATCGAGGGAACGTCTCAAATAATGGTATTTCTTATAGAAAGTATAATTTGGTGTATCATGTGGTGTACTTCGGTGAGTGTGCTTAAGAACTTCACGACCTCATCCCACCAGCCCCCTTCTACCATCGGACATCTAGACGTACTGCAAGTTATCATCCTTACCTTGTTGCCATTCCACCAATTCGCACCAAACGCTTCCAAACATCCTTCATAATGCGCACAGCGAATGAGTGGAACTCACTACCTGCGTCTGTGTTTCCGAACGCATTCAACCCGAATCTCTTCAAAGTTAGAGTGAACAGGCTTCTTCTGGGTAAGCTCACTCCATCGTCGACTCTGTCTCTGTCACCTATGACCTAGACTAGAGTCAAGAGTAAACCCATCACAAATAAAAAAATAAATAAAAAAAAATTGGTGAAATGAAACAAATGAAGAAGAGTACAGATGGCCACTAGAACTCCTGTTTAATAAGTACGTCACGGGCATAATAGTCCGGCCAAATTAGACTTATCAAAGTCTAGTCTAATCTAGTCTAGTCTAGCCGTTACCACTGGGCCACCACTGCAAAAAAATTGTAGACTATGCAATTATTTATAAAAATGGTTTCTACAATTTTTTCCTAAACGTCACCGCTTCTGAGATATAATGGTTGTAAGGTGGTTATAATGGTTGGTATTCTTCATAATATACACACGTTTCCACGCCACTTGGGTGGTAATGTACTTGGCGCGTCTTTTTAAACGTGG